>JAGMUU010000017.1:0-1363125 GCA_020744375.1 Dactylonectria estremocensis | reverse complement strand
CTATAGTTTCATTAATTGATAGATATAATATATACCTTTATATATTTAATATACCCCCTTAGATTTAATGAATTCTTATTAAATCTAAAGTCCTTCTTTATCCTTCTAGAGCCTCTTCTTAATGTCTTTAATTTAAGTTAATATAAAAAGCAGTTCTATTTTCTGGCTAGTAGTGCTTTCATTAGCCTATCTGTAACTATATCTATTAATGTAATATATTTAACTTAAACTTTCCCTCTTTAAACCTCCTATTTAAGTTAGTAATTATAAATATTATATTTATAACTTGCTCCTTAAAGTAGTTATCTTAGCTATTATAAAATTAATAGTCTAAGTGTTATTAGCTAATTTAGATAGTTAAGTTATTTAGTTAAATTATTAGCTCTTTAAGTAGTTAGCTTATAAAAAGAGACTTTTAGCTACTTATATTAGGCTAGGAGCTTTATTTCTATTATTAATATTATAACTATATCTTATTTACTAGCTCTTTATTTAATTAATTCATTATATAGCTTAATAATACATATCTATAAGCTCTTCTAATTAATTATATTATTAATAAAAGAGGTATTATTAATAATACTAAAACTACTAAATCTTCTAAAGATAGAGCTAGGTTCTTTATATATATAGGTAGTAGATAATATAGATAGCTACTTCTTAATATATTTAATTTAAATTAATCAGAAATTTAGCTAATTTAAAGAAAGTAAAAGCTATATTAAGTTAGGTATTAACTATAATATAGAGAATTGATTTAATTTTATATTAATATTATTAAATTTCTATTAGAGTTATTAATTTTATTATAGGCTGGAGCTTTAATTATATTATTTATACTATAGCTATTCCTTTATTAATAGGTTTATAATTTTCTTAATATAAGCTACTTAAGATAGCTAGATCTTCTTTATAAGTCGGTTTTATATAACTTCTATTTTAAGGAATTATTATATAGAGTTACTATCTATTAATTTATATCTTAATTAGAGTTATTTAATTAAATCCTTAGCTTTATTGTCTTATATCTTTTTATAAGTTAAATGATATTATTAATATATATAAAGAAGAGGATTCCTTCCTTTTAAAAGTAATAAGGCTTATATAAAACTAGTTTATAGCTTAGCTTTAAGAGGGTCTTAGAATGCTCCTTCTATTATAATAAAGAAGAGATTCTCAGTCTATATAAAGCTTTATTAAGCTTTAGGATAGTTTCTGCCTTTTTATAGCTTAAAGATATTTATATAAAGATAACTTAATTAATTAAAGTGTATATAAATATATTAACTATATTATATTAAACTATTTCTAAATTAAACTTTATTATAATAGCTATTAAAATCTAAAAGGACCTTTTAGCTAAAGTAGATATATATATATTTTATAATTATTCTTTTATTTATTAATTTCTTTATATTATTAACTATACCTTATATTTCTAAAAGTAATTATATTTATCTATTTTATAGATATATATCTATATATAGCTTAAAATCTATTAATTAAATACTTAAAGATCCTTAGCTTAAATCTCAGTTTATAACTTCATTTCTTTATAACTTTAAAAATGGATTTCTTTAGCCTTTTAAAAGAAGTTTCTTAATAGATATTTTATAAGATCTTAATACTTCATTAATGCTAGAGGTAGTGCATTTCTATATACCTTTACCTTTTAATAGATCTTCTATTTTATTAAGATTTATAGAGGAGATTTAATATTAGTTAGAAAAGCTACCTACTATATAATTATTTTATTTCCTTACTTTAATATATTTTAAAGTAATTATATAAATAGAGTAGATAGCAGTATATCTAGAGGTATAAAGAAGTCTTTATATTTTACTTTTTTTACTTCTAAAATTTTATTAATTATTATTATAAGATAATTTTCTATAAGTTTATTTAAGTCTTTCTCTTTAAGAAAATCCACCTTAATATAATCTTTAATTTCTAATTAATTAATTAGTTTATTTTATTAAAGGGATATAATTTATATAATTTCTTTTACATCTGCTTTTAAAAAGTTATTTTTAAAGTTTTTCCAGTCTTTATTATAGCCTTTATCTTCATTAAAAATGATATTTTAAATACTTACTATTTAATTAATTATAAAGACTTAGATTTTATAGATATTTAAGAATCTATATTTAATTAGGAAGTTAATCTATCTTTTTAGCTTAAGCTATATCTTATAGTTAAATTTTTATTATACTTTAGGGGTTATAATATAGGCTTTATAGCTAAATGCTTTTAGATATATTTAATTAAGCTATTTTATTAATTATAGAATTCCTCTAGCTCTAGTTATTATAATATATAATTAATTATATAGTATTTTTTAATTTAATTTATAATTTAGTATTTGATTATATAGATAAACTGCTATTTTATTAATTTCTAGCTATAGCTAATAAGGGAGCTTGGCGCCTATTTATATAGCTCTTTCCTTATTTTTAATTATACCTTCTAAGTATTTAATACTGCTATTTTAAGCTTAGCTATATAATGCTAAAGGCTTAATAACAATAGCTTTATTCTATAGGAAATTTCTAACTTATAATTTAACCTCTATAATTTTATTATTATATTTAATAAATTTAACTTTAATATTATTTTAAACTTCTAGATATTAAAAGAAGGATTTAAAGACTATAATAATAACCTCTATTATTTAAAATATAAAGTAATAATTTAAAATATAATTAGTTAATTAATAAATAAGTAATATCTATAAAATATAGCTACCTATTCCTTCTTTATAGTTATAGAAATTAATAGTAATATATTTACTAGCTATTTAATTAAACTGCCTTAAAGTCTATTTAATTTATTTCTTAATCTTTAATAGATTATAAGCATTCTATTTAACTATTATTAATCCTTAAATTTATACCTCTTAAGATATTAAAACTAGGTATTTAAAAGCTTATAGTTCTAGATACTTTAAGTAGTTATATTAGTAGATAGCTTCATTTACTTAAGGAGCCCTCTTAATTGAACTTATAAGCTACTTAAACTGCTAGAGTTATCTCTACTAATTAATATTTAATAATATATTAACTATATAGATCCTTAATTAAGTAGGTAATTATTTAATTAAAATAGCAAAAGGTTATTAATTATAGCTATTATTTTAATAAAGTCCTTTCTTCTATAGCTAATATAAGGAGACTAAAGTTATAAAAAGTTAAAAATAGTAAGCTATATCTTTAAATAATAGAGCCTGAGTTTTTATTAACTTAACTATTATTATTTTATATTTTAAAATTAATAACTTTTAGTTACTTAATTAAATAAAGTTATTTAAAAGGGCTAGCTAGAGATTAATTAATTAATTAAAGTTATTTATAATTAAAATTATTATTTTAAAATTTAGAATTTAAGATTTTTATAAGAAATAGTTATTACTTTAAGTAATAAATATAATATTAACTTTAATAATAAGCTAGTTATAAAGTTATTAATTAGAGGTTTCTTTAAAAACTAGTTTTAATAGGGTTTTAGATTTCTTTTAAATAAGAGCTTTTATTTATATTTAAAAGTTTAAGTTTTCTTTAAGGGCCTCTTTTACCTTTATTTAAAAAAATTCTTAAGGCTTAAACCCTTTTTAAGTTATATTTAGAAAAATATAAAAGTATTTCTTAAGAATGTAGAGCAGGCTATATATTAGGTATTTATTTTATTCTTTAAAAGGCTTTTAGCACTTTATCCTTTTCCCTCCCTTCTTTATAAAATAGTATTAGCTTTTAATAATATAAGTATCCTTTAGTTTATTATTTTAGAGGTTCTCTTTAATAAAGCTTATAAAAAATATACCTTAGGAAATTTTCTCTATATAATTTAAGCTCTATAAAGCCTCTGCATTTTTAAGCTTATTTTAAAAGGTATTTATTAAATTTTAATAAATAAGGGATTCTTTTTAAATTAAGTTTTATTAGCTAATTTTATAAGCTATTATCTAAGTAAAGAGAAGGTATAAAGAGATATGAAAGAAGTTATATATTTAAAAGCTATAAAAGAGAGTCTTAAGGACCTTTTATTATTATTTTTTAATTAAAGCTTTCTTTTACTTTTTTAATTATTTAATTACTTAAGTTATAGTCTTTAAAGGTATTTTTATAAAAATTAAATATATATTTTAAGTATTTTATACTTTATCTACCTTTAACTTCCTATATTAAATATAGAGATTATAATGCTATTTATAAATTAATTTATATAGTTAATAATAGATTTAGATATAATTAAAAGAAATAGTTTTAATAACTTTTCTTAAAGTTAATATAAAGAGAAGTCTTATTAAAAGCTCTTCTAACCTTATTTAATTAAATTAAATAGAGATTATATTTTATTAATTATCTTCTATATATTATTTAAATTAATTACTTAAGTCTTAAGTATTTTTAATTAAATAATTCATTATATTACTATTATCTTAATATATTTATATCTTTTAATATTTAAGAAGGTTAGTTCCTCTTTAAAAAAAGTCTTCTTTTTAAAACATTATTATAAATCTAAAAAGTTAACTTAAAGATAGAATTTATACTTCTAGTTTAAGAAGTCCCTAAGTTTTATAAAAGTAGCTATAAAACCTTCTTTTTAAGAATTTTTATATAATATAATAAATAAAAAAGAGGGGTTCTTTAAGATATAAATAAAATGGATTAAAATAATAAAACTTTCAATTATTAAATATAAAAGTGAACTATATTTTATTTTCTGTCCCTTTTTAATAAAGGATTTATAGCAGCCTTTATATATATAGAGATGCCTTTATTATTATAAAAGCAGCAATAAGGTTTTCTTAAAACCGGATCTAAAGAGTCTGGGCCTTTGAGACCGGTTTACTAAAGATCCAGGCCTTTTGAGACCGGGCCGCAGTTTTAGCAGTTAATACTGGGCCATAGTCTCATCAATTGATAGATGGGACATGTACCTCTGATGTATCTGACAATAATTTACTTAGTATTCTTGTTAAATTGGGTAGCTGCAAGGCACCCCGGTCAATTAATAGCTTAATAAGTGTGTATGTATTGTCTGTCATCATCTAGACTGTCCCCGCAGCAGGCAGGGGTAATATATGCAGCCCTGACCGCCTTCCTTTTCAGGCTGCTCTTGGCAATCCCTCGGTGACCAATCGAGAGATCAGAGGCTAGGTCACCTGATCGTGTGCAAGGCTGTGTACATGATCCAATCTAACAATTCTACCTTTACTCAATCAATTAAAAAGATAGAAAAGAGGCTGTGCTGCCTTCAGTGGGGCGAGGTACTTGGTGTGTGGCCCCCCCCCCCCCCCCCCTCAATGCTTAAGGTAGCTATTACAAATGGATGCAGGCAGGCATAGACAGCCAATCATCGTCAAACTATACATATTTTAATCGCGGGGGGCAGTTACTCATCGCGAGTCACAGCGCCGTTATCGGTGGTGCCCCTCTTAATTTTTGCTCATCAGCGCAGAGCGGTCGATCCCTGCAGGCCAACATTCAAGGCTCTACAGTCCATCATTCAACGGGCTATCAGCTGTTGCAAGTTGTTGTTCTCCCTAGACGACGAGAACTTGCCATATAAGTGCAATTCGACATGGCTGGAGCCAGGGAACAAGGTCCCGAGAGGATCTCGATTCTGGGCGAGGCGAACATTATTGTCGAGCACGGCCTCTGGCTCGACTTCGTCGCAGAAGACCTCGTTCAGAACATCACAACCTCTACCTACGTCCTCATCACCGACACGAACCTCTTCAGCACCTACGTACCTGAATTCCAATCTCGCTTCGAGACCGCCGCTGCTGGCAAGCCTACTCGGTTGCTCACCTACGCCATCCCGCCTGGCGAAGCCTCCAAGAGCCGCGAAACCAAGGCCGAGATCGAGGACTGGTTGCTGTCGCAGCAATGCACGCGGGACACGGTCATAGTTGCTCTCGGCGGCGGTGTCATGGGTGACATGATCGGCTATGTTGCTGCTACTTTCATGCGCGGAGTTCGCTTTGTTCAAGTGCCCACGACCTTACTCGCCATGGTTGACTCATCTATCGGCGGGAAAACAGCCATTGACACGCCAATGGGCAAGAATCTCATCGGCGCGTTCTGGCAGCCCCAACGTATATACATTGATTTGGCTTTCCTTGAAACCTTGCCTGTCCGCGAGTTCATCAACGGCATGGCTGAGGTAGTTAAGACAGCCGCTATCTGGAACGAGGCCGAATTCACCGTTCTGGAAGAATCCGCCGCCCAAATCCTGGAATGTGTCAGGGCCAAGGGAGCTGATCGCCTAGACCCGATCAGGGATGTGCTCAAGCGCATCGTCATCGGGTCTGCGAAGGTTAAGGCCGACGTTGTTTCGAGTGACGAGCGCGAAGGCGGTCTTCGCAACCTCTTGAATTTTGGCCATTCTATCGGGCACGCAATTGAGGCCCTCCTCACACCGCAGCTACTCCATGGCGAGGCTGTGGCAATTGGAATGGTCAAGGAAGCAGAGCTCGCACGCTACCTAGGAGTCCTTCGACCCGGAGCCGTCGCTAGACTGGTCAAGTGCATTGCTAGCTATGATCTACCGACATCCCTCAAAGATCAACGCGTGGTCAAGTTAACGGCTGGCAAGGAATGTCCCGTTGATGTCCTCCTCGAGAAGATGGGGGTTGACAAGAAGAACGACGGAAAGAAGAAGAAGATTGTGTTGCTGTCTGCCATTGGCAAAACCCACGAGCCGAGGGCCAGCGTCGTGGACGACAACACAATCCGAATCGTGCTTTCATCTGCTATTCGAGTAACTCCTGGGGTGCCGACTGATCTCAATGTTGTTGTCACCCCTCCCGGCTCCAAGAGCATCTCGAACCGTGCCCTGGTGCTCGCTGCTCTGGCGTCAGGGACCTGCCGGATCAAGAACCTTCTTCACTCAGACGATACTGAGTATATGCTATCAGCAATCCACCAGCTTGGGGGTGCCACCTACTCTTGGCAGGAGGCTGGTGAGGTTTTGGTTGTCGATGGGAAGGGTGGTCGACTCCAGGCCAGCAAGGAGCCTCTTTATCTGGGGAATGCCGGGACAGCGTCTCGTTTTTTGACAACCGTTGTTGCCCTTTGCTCTCCCACAGACGACACAGGATCTAGCATCCTGACCGGAAACGCCAGGATGAAAGTCCGACCCATTGGTGCGTTGGTCGATGCCCTGCGATCCAACGGCGTTCACATTGAATACCTTGGCAAGGAAAACAGTCTCCCGCTCCGTGTTGATGCTGCCAAAGGTTTCGAGGGAGGGGCCATTGAGCTGGCTGCAACGGTCTCATCACAATACGTCTCATCAATCCTCATGGCCGCCCCATACGCCAAGAACCCGGTCACATTGCGGCTGGTCGGAGGAAAGCCCATCTCCCAGCCCTACATAGATATGACTATTTCGATGATGGCCTCCTTTGGCGTCAGTGTAACGCTCTCTGCTGATGAACTGAACACATATCACATCCCTCAGGGTGTCTACCAATCCCCGGCTGAGTATACTATTGAGAGCGATGCCAGCTCAGCAACATACCCCCTTGCGGTTGCTGCCATCACTGGAACTACTTGTACCATTCCTAACATTGGTTCTAAGTCGCTCCAAGGCGACGCGCGCTTCGCAGTTGACGTACTGCAACCCATGGGCTGTACCGTTGAGCAGTCTGACTATTCTACCACTGTGACCGGCCCCCCTAAAGGCGGGCTGAAGGCATTGGCCGACGTCGACATGGAGCCGATGACGGACGCTTTCCTCACGGCCTCGGTTCTTGCAGCTGTGGCTTCTGGGAAAACAAAGATCACTGGCATTGCAAATCAGCGAGTCAAAGAATGTAACCGAATCCAGGCTATGAAAGACCAGCTGGCCAAGTTTGGTGTGGAGTGCGAGGAGCTTGAGGATGGAATCGAAGTCAATGGGAAGTCGCAAGGCAGCGGCTTCTTAACGCCCACGGCTGGCATTCACTGCTACGATGACCACCGTGTCGCGATGAGCTTTAGCGTGCTGGCTGTCGCGTCGCCTGGCTCTGTCGTCGTCACAGAGCGCGAATGTGTAGGAAAGACATGGCCTGGCTGGTGGGATATCCTATCTCAATCCTTCAAGGTGGCGCTCGAGGGAGAGGAATCAAGCGCCGAAGGGCACGCAGAACTCATCAATGATGCGAACAAGGAGCGATCCATCTTCATCATTGGGATGCGAGGCGCCGGCAAAACTACTGCTGGCAGGTGGATGGCGAGGCTGCTTGATTGGGAATTCATCGACCTAGATCAGGAGTTGGAGAAGCGGGCCGGTTGCACGATCCCCGAGATGATTAGGGGAGACAGGGGATGGGAGGGTTTCCGAGCTGATGAGTTGGCTCTATTGCGGAATGTCGCAGAGCATAAACCGCGGGGACACATCTTCTCCTGCGGCGGTGGCATCGTGGAAAGTCCCGAGGCAAGACACCTTCTCAAAGAGTTTGGTAAGAACGGCGGTCGTGTCATCCTCGTTCACCGAGACACCGACCAGGTCGTCGAGTACTTGATGCGAGACAAGACCCGGCCAGCCTACACTAGTGAGATTCGTCAAGTTTATTACCGTCGCAAGGACTGGTACGACGAATGCTGCAACCTTCTCTACTACAGCCCTCATCCAGAAACCTCGGACACTCAGCAAGAGATTCCTCACGACTTCCAGCAGTTTGTGGCCTCGGTTTCGGGGAGGAACAATCACCTGGAGGAGGTAATGCGCAAGGACCACAGCTTCTTCGTATCATTGACCTTGCCCGACCTTAGCGAAGCTGCTGAGTTAATTCCTCAGGTTGTCGTTGGATCCGACGCCGTCGAGCTACGAGTAGACCTCTTGCGGGATCGCTCCATTGATTCGATTGTACGACAGGTGTCTCTATTGCGCTCCTTGGCCAGGATCCCCGTTGTCTTCACGCTGCGCACCGTATCACAGGGCGGCAGGTTCCCAGATGATGCCTATGAGGAAGGCCTCGAGCTCTACCGACTCGCCTTGAGACTGGGCATCGAGTACATTGATGTTGAAATGACGCTCCCCGAGAATGTCATCCAGGAGGTTACGGAGTCCCGTGGCAACTCCCGCATCATCGCCTCACACCATGATCCATGCGGTACACTGTCTTGGAAGAATGCCTCGTGGGTTGCGTTTTACAACCGAGCCCTGCAATACGGCGACATTATCAAGCTGATTGGGATTGCCCGCAGCGACGAGGACAACTTTGACCTCGCGAGGTTCAAGGCCAAGATGCTGGCTGCTCAGAAGACGCCCCTGATTGCCATGAACATGGGCAAGGCTGGCAAGCTCAGCCGCGTCCTCAACAAATTCTTGACACCAGTTTCCCATCCAGCACTTCCGTTCAAGGCTGCGCCAGGCCAGATGTCTGCCGCCGAGATCCGTCGCGGCCTTGCTCTTCTGGGCGACTTGGACGCGCGCAATTTCTACTTGTTCGGGAAGCCCATCTCCCTCTCACGATCGCCTGCCCTTCACAACACCCTCTTTGGCCAGCTAGGACTACCGCACCAGTACCATTTGCTAGAGACGGACAACGTCGCAGATGTGCAAGATGTCCTCAAATCCCCAGATTTTGGCGGTGCGTCAGTGACTATTCCCCTCAAGCTGGATATCATGGCCCACGTCCATGAGCTGTCTGTGGCAGCCAAAACCATTGGTGCCGTGAACACGGTTATTCCCGTGGGCGAGGCAGATTCCAACGGAAGCCGTCATCTCCTTGGCGACAATACAGACTGGAAGGGCATGGTTTACGCCCTCAGTGATGCTGGTGTCGAAACCCAATCAGGGCCAGACGTACACCGCGCTGCTATGGTTGTCGGTTCTGGCGGAACAACACGAGCTGCCATTTTCGCACTGCACTCGCTGGGCTTTAGCCCTATATACGTAGCTGCGCGGGACTTGAGCAAGGCAAAGGCGCTGACGGCAGATTTCCCTGCCGAGTACGGGCTGCAGAGCATGAGCGACGTGGCTGCTGCAGAGAAGGTTTCATTGAACCTTCAGGTCGTCATCAGTACCATTCCCGCCGATCGCCCAATTGACTCCGGCCTCCGGGATCTAGTTGCCCTCGTACTAGGTCGCCCTCCGGCAGATGAAAACCGTCGGGTCCTCCTCGAAATGGCCTACAAACCCAGCCATACACCGATCATGCAGCTTGCTGAGAATGCTGGCAACTGGACAACCATCCCTGGCCTCGAGGTGTTGGCCTCGCAAGGCTGGTATCAGGCAAGTTGAGATGATAAAAGAAATCACACAGTCATGGGTGCTAACCAATTCACTTATTACTACAGTTTGAGAGTTGGACAGGAATTACTCCTCTTTACGTTGATGCCCGTGCAGCCGTTCTCGGATCTTGATTTGTCAATGGAGATAGTGTGGGGAATTTTATTGCCCCAGCACAATCAACATCCTGCTGGGTGGTTGAGTAGTGGTGAAAATAGAACAGAAAAGGGAATACACAGATTTAAGATTCTTATCTACGAGCTGTTTTTTTCTCATTGTGGAACAGTGGCATTTGCAGACTGCGTTCATGCACTATGATCAAGACTGGACGGTATCGCAAGTGAAGTCATTAAAATCGTTGTCCAGATTATATCATACATCGTCTATCTTAATTCGCAATTGCATCGCTGAGCTGAAGCCAAGAACAAAACAAAAAAGACCCCGAATTATCCAAAATTTGCGATCGGCAAGCCTTCTTCTCCCATCTCGTCATGACATCGTATGACTCCATAATGAAATATCCATCCCTGTGCAGTTGCAACCAAGACCCTTGGGTGTGGACTTCTGTCCACGCATCCATCAGGGGGAAAACAAGGCAAAGAAAAATGCATTGTACATGATAAGGCTTGGAAAACCCTCTTTCTTTTTGTCTAAACCGGTCCCACCATTGCGCCTCTCAAGCCCAGGCACTCCAGGCCAGCCTAGTCAATTCGACCTGGGCTTTGCGGGGTCGCTTTGCCCGTGTGTGCAGATTGTTGTTATCGTTAAGTAAAGTTACATTGGGGCGGCGGAAGCAACATCCTGCATCAATTCCACCTCGTTCGATTAGATGCCGTGAACCAGAAATAAACCGGATCGTAGCAAGGAGGGCGGGCATACCGTCATCGGCTACCGACGCCATGTCATCATCAAGGAGTGATGGTCGTAGCGGGGAAGTAGCGGGGCGGTGATGTCATTTGGGGTTCCCGTATGACATCATGTTGGACCCTGCAGGACCCTTCGACCCACCCATTTTCAGCCCTTTGCGCTTGATCGGGCTTGGAATCGAGTGGTCCAATACCCACGCATCAGTTCATACACGGTCCACGTCATGCAGCATCATCCGTTCAATTCGATGAAGCCACCCGGCAGGGCACTCAAGCCGCCGCGGCAGACTTCCAGGAATTCAAGCCCCTCCACGACGTCGATGCTTTCCTGGGAGTTCCATGTCGGGATGGCACACCCGGTAGTGTCTTGTCAAGGCGTCGGCTCGGCTGAAAGTCTTCTCCTCAGTGCAGAGGTTGCACCGTACCTTTTGCTTCCGTGCATTGTGGATCGTATCCTCATGTCTCGTCAAATCGTAAGGCCTTGAGAAAACTGTGCTGCATGGCTTGCCCGTACTAGGGTTGATTCGATCGCATCGGTGTGGGCCTGCCTGGCTGTTGAGCACGCTTGTAGACGTGCCAACAATCTCACGCGGCCTAGGCCCGCCTAATGTTTGCGACTGCCTGTGACCCTCCCGCTTGTGCTTTTGGAGGAGAGTAGGTGTCTCGAACCGCAAGGTGCATCCGTGATACGTGCATGTGTATGTTCCGCCATCCGCGGCGGTTCCATTGGGCCTGCTTAGGTGGGCTGGTGTGTTGGTTCTTGAAGCCGTAGAGCTGGATCCCGCGGAACTCAATCGCGGAGGAGTGTCATGGGATGGGCGAGAATGGGAGACAAAGGGGTATTGCTGAGGCACCGGAATACCACTTGGCAGCTGAGAGTGCATATAGTTGAATTGGCTGCTGCCACCATCGTGTCCAGTGGCATCTTGTGAGCTCTGAGATGCCATAGCCTTGGAGAACTGATCCATCTCAAAAGCAGTCGGCTCTTGGGGGAACAGCGGGAAGTTTGAATCTCCGTCAGGCTCAGTGAACTCGAGAATCGCGTCTTTGGGCGATATGGTCTTGGGCGTCTCTGGTTCGGCTCGCTGTGTCATCTGCTGGTGCAGGAGTTGCGCCTCATGCTGCGCCTTGTTGTGCTCCCGCATCTGCTGAGCTGTGTTGAAGGGCATGTTCTGGGTCACAGCGCCGGTCCCAAAGTCGTGACTGGGCGAAGGAGCAAGGGGAGAGCCGGCAAGGAAGGGAGACCTGCCTCGAGAAGTGGTGGAAGCGGGCGAGTGGGCGGCACTGAGATGCTGGCTGTTGGCAGCGTGGAGACGTTGGCTGAAGAGATCGTTGGTAGGCGAGACATCCATCTGAGATTGGGAAGGCGGGGTGGAGGTGATGGCAAAGTTCGGGCTGAATAGCTCATCGTTGTACACATCCGTCATCGTCCTGTCCAGCTTTGGAACGTGGGCGAAGCCTGGAGAAAGAAAGTGTGAGCGTCCATTGGTATTGTCGGAAGGGGCGGAGGTAAGACCTTTACGCCGCCTCTCTGAAATGTCAGACTCACCAACCGTTGGGGTGGCAGGTGAGTCACCTGCGATTGAGCTCGCCACTGAAGCAGGATGCGATCGCGTCGACCCAGTAGTGAAGTCGGGCGCGGGAATGAAAGCTCTGTCCAAGCGAGGCTTGCCACTGGGCCCGGAAATGGCGATGGGATATGCCATCTCTGGCATGATATGCTCCATGCCACCACAATTCTGGTATCCTTGATATGGGCCGGTCGACTTTGCGAGGTGGTAGTAAGAACCTTGGCCGTTGCCGGAAGTGTTGTCGATCAAGCCGTCGTGGGAGGCGTTGCTAATAGCGATCTGAGGGTTCGAGCTGTTGTGGGCGAAGGGGGAAGCGGGAGCAGCGCCAGAGGAAGCCAGGGACGATAGGGAAGATTCGCGCTGATGAGCAAACCGGGCCAGCCTGGGGGTCTGCTGGGCGAGAGCTCCCCAGTGTTCGGACTGCATCAGTTCGGCGGGGAGTTGATGGTCGAGAATGGCGATGCTATCGTCGAGATCCAACGGTGCCAGGTCAATGGGAGAGGGCGAGTAGGCGTTGTGATATTCGGGATAGTAGTCAGTGGGGTATGAGTATGGCTGGAAGGTGAGTTGATGTTGCTGTTGCTGTTGTTGTTGTTGTTGCTGTTGATGTTGATGCTGTTGTTGATGTTGCTGAGGAAGAGATATCATGATTGTCGAAGGCAAGATAGAAATGGGTTGTTTTAGGTTGGGGTTCGAGTGGCAAATGATGGGATGGCAGCCTTTATAAGCTGGCCCGGCCGAACCGGTCGGTGCAGAAGCCACAGGTCAGTCAGGACTTTGTCAAAGTGTGTCTGGAGAGCCGTGGAACCCTGGAGACTTAGACACGATAAAACTGGAGAGGAGTGGAGACGGCGTCGATGTAGCGATGGGGTGTCTCCACAGGCCGAGACCCCAAGAAAATCCGTGTGGACCCACTAGATGATGCACAGACCGGTAGAAGTCCGAGTCTGGGAGATGGTGTGGTAGGTCTGCTGCGTAGTGGTGTGGATGTTCTGTACGAATACCCGCTGGAGGTACGTAGCACTAGGTGGTGTGCAGGCAGCGTAGCGTGCTACTACGTGCGTATTGTCGAGTGCGAGTGTGGCTGCTCGTGTGTCGTCGTGTGGGTGATTGATGCTGGCTTGGCTGGCAAGCTGGTACTATGTTGGCTTGGATAGGCAAATGGTTCTTGTTCTGTCGGCTCGAGGAACTAGCTGGGCGGGTGCGGGGGTGTGGTGGGTGGATTGGGTTAATGAGTAATGACGATGGGAAGTGATGGACGGTGATGACTGATGACTTGATGACTGGATGGCTTGGTGGTGATGGTACTGGATGGTTCGGCTAGGTTCGGTGTCGGTGTTCGGTATCGGATCTTTTTTATCACCTGGCCGGCTTGCTTTGTTGCCTTTGGTTGCGGCTTCGCTTGTCTTGCTGGGCTGAGCTGATGATTTGAAATAGTCTCCAAGTCCGTCGGATCTTGGCTGGTGGGAAACCTCGTGCCAGATATATCGCGCCTGCGTTTTGCGAGGCCGAGATGCGGGTCCCGAATCAACGAGGGAGGGAGCGCGAGGGAGGGTGCTTTCCAGGTTGGGTGACTGCCCTGGGCGCGGGCAATGAGTGAGTGTGCCGTCAGTGTGCAGGTACCTCTCCCATACAATTACTTAGGCCGAGTACTTGCAGGAGGCAGCTCTCCGGAGTGTACGAGCCATGCTACCCTTACCTCACTATCGCATTGCCCAGGCCGGAGTCCTCCCGCCGCCGCCCCAGGGCTACGGTACGCGCAGCCCAAGCCCGCTGCCCACCTCATGCAGTGCAGCACAGGGTCCCCCCCCCTCCCTAAGGCTAAGGTACCTACCGACAAACGCTCGTTGGGCAATGCCTGTTGCTCGCCAACCGCCCAACCGCCCAACCGCCAATCCTAAATCCTCGTGCCGGCCACTGCGTCACTGGCGGGGGGTTACTGAGCCTGGCACAGCTAGGGACTTGGTTTCGCCAACAGACCCAACACCACTGACGTATCTCGGCCCGCCGATCTCCTCGATCCCTGTTCAGCGCGGAATGCCACGCACAGCCACATTGCCCTTAGTAATGCATGCCCCTGTGTTTGTCCTGTCCTTCCCTCTCAAGTTTTTCCTGCTTTTCCTGGCTTTTTCTGGCTTCTCCGTGGGCTCTCCGGTACCCACCCGATCGCCCTACCTGGCCTTCGATGGCCCTCGATGGCCCACGACAGCTCTCTGTAGTCCACGGATCCCTCCCTCCTCCGCCCAGCGCCGCACGTCCGCCACACTCCATGGCGTTCCACCTTCCCCAGTCACATGACGCTCCATCCAGTGCCGTGCTGTGCTTCTGTAGGCGAGGCCTGGGGCCACTGGTCACTGGGTGAGGTCGTCACATGAGCATCTGATCGTATGGTATGTAGGCCTCTTCGTCTCCGAGTCGCCTGTCTGCGCCTGTCGGCAGAGGTAACCTGCCAGCCAGCCAAGCCATGTTAGGTAAGCCCAGATTCCCTCGTTGCTAGAGCCATCGGCCGATAGTATCCTCATCTATGCTTTTCCCTCTCCTCCTTTGGTGACTCAATCGCAACCGCCCGGTGCTATCGCATGACACGCGGGGTGGTGTGACGGCAAGCCCATCCCCAATCCCAACGACGAACTCACCCGGGAATCAAAATCGGTTGAGAGCAAGGAGAAAGGGGGGATGCGGAACCAAAAGAGAAAATTTTTCACTTGTTCCCGGGGGATGAGGTGAGCAGCGCAGGCGCGCAAAAACAAAGCCGGCCGCCCTCCCACCCTCCAACCATCCAGCCAGCCAGCCCTCCCATCCAGGAGGAAGGTTTCCAGTCAGAATCCGGCGAGGGCCTAGGCTACGCAGTGGTGGTAGGTACCAGGGCCTGCATGGTCGCACAACGTAGCGGCATCAATGTACGTATCCCTCATACGGAGCACGGGAAGTGGGAAGTGGGAACGCAACCAAGCAACGTGCTACGTAGAGGAGGTGCGTGACAGCGTGTTTTCGGCCTGGCCGACCGGCTCCGGCCTTCGGACTAGGTCGGGAAACGAGCCAGCCCATAAACATGTGTGGCTGACCCTTGCTCAGCCACCGGTCTGGGGCGCAAAGGCTCGCATCTTCCGTTTGAAGATTCCAAAGCAGGACTAACTCGCAGGGTCCAGGCCACGCGACCCAATCCGCCGAGCCCGCCTGAGCCGTGCATGCGTGCGCACACACACGCGTGCAGATCGATCTCCTCGCCGGGAGCCCGGCCCATTGCAGGAACCCGGCACAACCTTTTTTGTTTTCGATACCGACAGCCCCCTTACCATTGCCTAACATGCAGACACGTTCCAAGGTAGGTAGCCCAATCCAATAGTGGGAGGGCGATTAGACGCCAGTGTCTTTCTGCTGCAACACACAGCGGTGCTGAATAACGGTCAACCCCAAGTCTCAGCTAGGCAAGTACTACTGCAATCTGCCATCACCCCCCATTACCGATCATTCTGGCTCCTACCCCCCCTTTGTCTTCTCCTTTTCCATCTTGCTTAATAAAAATATTTCCGCAAGTGGAATCCGGCAGGATGCGGGAAAAAAAATCTGCATTCACACATCCATCGTAGGCCGGCCATGGCTACCAAACCAGGTGGCCCTGCATCATGGCCCATGTGTCGATAAGTGATGCTCATACTTTCCTTCCCATATCGTCCACTTGATCCGGATCCGTTCCGGCTTCGGCGTTCATGGGTTAGGATTTATACTTGTATGTCGTACAAAAGCACGGTCATCACCACATTCAGTAGATGGCTCATGGGTGTGAGGCAAGCAAGCCAGTGACGGACCGAGCTCGGAGGTTGACCACCGACCATCTTCTCCAAACTCTCATGGATGAAAACTTTTTCCAAGGATCGCACTCAGCTTCATCTTCTGCCGAGTTTTTTTCTTCTACATAGACTACTCGGGAGACAGCTCGGGAGCTACCTCGTCGGCTCAATAGACTAAGTCGGGAGCCATAGGCGATCGACCCGGCATGGTAAGTCAAGGAAGGGACTAATAAGTTACCTAACTTACCAACGCAGAGACCAAAAAATAAGGACACTACCGTCGGTTAACCATGCCCTGTAGTCTGTACGGACCACCCGGGGCCAGCCGTGGCCGCTGCGGGCCCAGCCCTACGCGGGTGTATGCGCGATCCGCTCGCTGATGGGACAATGGCCTTTTGGGAATCCTGTTCAGCAAGAAAAGCAAACAGTAGACGATAGGGAAATTGTCTTGAGCTAACGGCCGTACACAGTTTGCTCAGTACCCGTCTTTCTGTACAGTGATACGCCGGTAGATTACCAGCTCGCCAAGAAGAACGGAAAACTGCCGTCCAGCAAGCCGAGACCCCGACAATGGCTGCGGTCGGGTAAAGAATCACACTGACCACCCACCACGCTGCCACGCATCTCGCCGGTCAACTACCATTCAGGGAAAGGATTTCTCAACAACGGCCATGTTACGTTGCGAATTTTCGAGCTTGGCCTTTTTTTCCCCAGCTATTGAGAGTAGCCCGCGGCACAATTTCCAGAAGGGCGTGTGCGTGACTAGTGCTGGTGGGTGTGTGAGTGCGCGTTCCGTGGTGGATGGGTGGAAGTTCAGGTGTCGGTCCGGCACATCTATTCGACACAGGGATTCGGCGCGCCCATCCGCTAGTTTCTGGCTTCCATCCGATGCTTCCATCTGATGCTTCCATCCGGACCTTCCATGCATTAGTGGTTGAGCGACAAGGCTGCATCTCCGCGCAGGTGGTCTCTCTGTTCCACAGACCTGGATTTTTTTTTTTAAATGAAAAAAATAATTAAGAAAAAAACCCTCAGTCCTAGCGCTTGGCGCTCCCATCGACGTACGCTAGACAGCGGCCGAAGCGGTTGCACATCTCGCGTTCTCAGCGTCTCATGTCTCGCTGCTCGGCGCCCTCCAGGCTCTGGCCAGCGCGGTTCGGCCTGTCCGCGTGGACACCACCTACCTTGCCGCGGTGGCCCCGCCACTGAACAGACGCCGACCACTAAAAGAGCACGTCCCCCACCATCAAGCCGAGGCATCGTCCCGGAACAGGTGTTCCCCCGGGACTTCAGCTAACAAGCCAAGACACAGAACCGAAGACTCTGCAGGCACCAAGATTTTCACTACAGACGTGGGTGTACCACGTTGGCTCCAGGGATCGCAATCAAGGTTTTTTCAGGCTGGCTCGTGCTCCCCCTGATGGGTTGTTCTTTTTTCTTTTTTCTTTTTTCTTTTTTCTTTTTTTTTTTTTTTGCCAGCTGCCTCCGATGTGATGTTCGCATTCTCTTTCTCATCCGTCGAATGCTTCAGCCTGTCGGGAAGGTTGGAAGTGGGAAGGTGGGAAGGTGAGGCTGGTGAGCGAGTGCGAAAGGGGGTGCATCCTGTTCCGGGACCCCTCCCCCCTACACTCCAGTGCCCTGGTCGGGTTTAGGTTGACAACCCCCAGATTCCAAAGCAAGGGCAACATGCAGATCGCCCTCTAAATTTAGTGCCTCCCACGTGGGAGGACCCATGAGACCTTGCCGCCTTCGACTCTTCGCCACCTGTTCCAACCCGTTTCCATTCTTCTCCGGGTTTTCGGCCGATTGACCCAGAAGCCAACATGTGTAACTTTTCTCCACCAGGCCATCTTTCCCCCACGTCTGCGTCTGTGTCTGTGTCTGCTTTGCGAGTTTTTCCGCTCTCAACGTCGACTTGTGACGCAGGTATTCGTCGGGGAAAGCGAGGGCGTGGTTTGCCACCAAACGTGTACGGGGACATGTGTCGAATTGTCGGCATCCGTCAATCTGCAATCCGGGATGCCGGTATTTATTAGTGTACGAGAGCCGGTTTATGCGTTTTCGCCACCTTCTCCAACTCTAGAGGCGATGAGGTGGCCACATTTCGATAGTTCCCGCCCGATCTGCCCGTTGATTTCAATGTTCCGGGTTCATCGATGGCGTAGGGCTTGGTTTTGTGATAATGAGACGTCGACGGCACAACTTTCTCTTCTCCGCAACCACCTATGGATGGATGGTTGAGGTATACTTGAAAACGCGGCAGTATGCGAGTAATCCCTGCGAAAGAAGAAAAGAAAAAAAGAATCTAATGTCAGCGTGCACTCATCGCATCCCGCCGTTGCGGTCGGCGGGCTGGTCGTATTCATGCGCGGCCGACAACTCCGGGTGCCACCACAGTAAAATCCGGTCAAACGAATTCGTATACGGTATACAGTAAGGGAACAGTAATCGCTTGGGTAAGCGGTCTTCTGGGTAATGCGGCTATGTCATGCTTGGCAACATGAACGATAGCGAGTGTATGCTTCCGGGCATCGTCGGATCGCGATCGCGTTTGCCTAGATCCAATCCCAGACCTAGCAGGCAGATGCCGTTTTTCCTAGCTCACCCGCCAAACCAGTCAACGGGATTCGGCACCGAGCTGTCGGTATTCCAAACCATTCCACAGCAAGTCACCGGCAATGGTGTTGAAAAACTACGAGGCCAAAACATAAGACACCGCGTGATTTGTCATGACTCAAGGCTTGATGATGTTGATGGTGTGCTGACGAAGGCTGACTGGGTTCCGAGACCTACGATACTGTTGGTATAGGGTAGGCATGTTCTACGACGCGGGTCGAGGCTGAGTGAGTCGCATAGTCGTAGTGAGTAAATATGGACCATGTTTAGATACGGGAGTGGAGAGGCAGGCGTCGAACAACTACAGAGGGGCCATGACGATAAAGCAAGGCCAAGGCACAGCCCCAAGGCCTCGCGTCGTGAACGCGACACGTTAGCGTTGACCACGAATACGACGACAGGCAGCGACAACAGGGTAGCACGAGACTGGAGGCGCGCCATGATCAGAATGGCCGCGAGGGCAGCATTGATTACCACCCAGATGTAAACCACCGGTTCCCTTATGATACATAACACCCAAAAGCAAGACCAGATCCCGTAGTCATCATGAACACCCTACATGGCCCCACGCAACAACAAGCGCAGATGCCCCAGATTCGTAACAGACATGTAAAACAACAAATGCTTAACCACCGAAACCGTAGAGGGTACGGCCTTGTCGCTTGAGCGCGTAGACGACATCGAGTGACGTGACGGTCTTTCGCTTGGCGTGCTCGGTGTAGGTAACGGCGTCACGGATGACACCCTCGAGGAAGGTCTTGAGAACACCACGGGTCTCCTCGTAGATCACTGTAGGCAGCATCGTTAGAATGGAGTGGTTTCGTGGCGCGTGGGCGGGTATACATACTGGCAGAAATACGCTTGACACCACCACGACGGGCGAGACGTCGGATAGCGGGCTTGGTGATACCCTGAATGTTATCACGGAGAATCTTTCGGTGACGCTTGGCGCCGCCCTTGCCGAGACCCTTGCCGCCCTTGCCGCCTGTATGGACGCGTCAGTACGTGTTCACCGAGGGAAAACTGGTCGTCGGTTTGTGTTGAGGGAAGACGCGTTGGCATCCCACTAAACACCCACCGACGAGGCGAATTCGACAGGGCGCATTCGATGTGGGGTGAGGCAGCGTGGCCATATTTAGAGGTATGTACTTACGTCCAGTCATGTTGATGGTGGGTTGATGATGAGGTGGGAGTTGGTGTTATGTGTGCGAGGTACGCTTGAAGTGATTGATGATGCAGAGAGTTTGGGTGGGATGGATTGTGGGATGAGGCTTGGAAAGGGCGGGAGCGAACGAGCTTAAGTACGAGCGGCCCAGATTCCAGATCAGTTGGCTTTGGGACCCACTTCTACGGCATCCCCCCTTGTTCGACGCGATCTGGAAAAGCAGACGCGAATTAAAAAATGGGTAACCCAATCAAAAAACAAGCCCACACAGTCAGTGGGTGGTTGGTGTCTGACAAGGCTCAGGTGGATGGTGATTGAGAGCGAGGCCACTGTGGGGTCCCTGCTTCCGGGGGAGGCCGGAAGGCTAGCCAATGGGAAATTAGGACTCGCTGGTTGCAGCATTTGGCGAGGCGAAAATCGCCAACTGCCAACCTGGGGTCAGAGGCAAATGTGTAGGGTAGGCGATTGCGAAAAATGTAGATGATGTTCGTCAAGCCGTCTGACGGTGGGTGTTGCCAATTGAAATCTGTATCATGTTTTTACATATCGGTAAATGATGGTCTGCTTCGTTCATGCTGTCTTTCGACAACTCCGGCAGTTGCGAGAGCAAGTGTTTTGTTGCATTCAGTGCCAACCGAAATGGCGAAAAGCAGGATGACAACTCGAACAAAGTTGACACGCTTATGAACACCAGATGTAAATAATCAACAACGGCCAAAAATACACACAAGCTACGAAAAACCCAGCAGAGTATGCAAATCACATGTATCATCGCTTAAAATGAATTTAAGACGTCAGCCTGTCCTTATGCTACATGCAGGCTCAGCTATCACCGTAACATTTTCACCGCTCCCTCACGATGAGTGACATGCCCATGTACTCAACTGCCCGCCTCGCCCCGTCTAGGTACAGGAGATGAATATGGCTGGCCAAGAGTAGAACAGCAACCAAAAGTGAAGCATGTACCGTCGGCTTTCCATCATGCACCACGTCCAACGGGTCCGGCTCCGTGTGACTGCGCTGTAGATATGTGCGTACGGACGAGCAGTGACTCTGTACTCCCACCCATGTCCTATCGTCGATGGCGGATCGTCCCCGATGGGGCTCTAACTTCTGCCTCTTCCCGCCGGCCCCGCCACCCGAGCTGCGACGTCAGGCTGCCAGGCTGCCAGGCTGCCAAACACAGACAGACTCGTCGCCCTCAGGCACGCGAAGCACGCGGAGCACGCAAGGCACGCGTGCGCGCAGGCACGACCGACGCGGAAGGGGGCTGGCGGTGCCCAAACCAGGACATCCGGCAACGGGGGGGCGGTCGGAACGGGCGTCTCGTGCACCAAGTGACAAAAGTGACAACGCGACACTGGACTGTGGCAGTGGCGGTGGGGCAGATTGGGAAGAAAAAAAAGGCGGAGTGCGCAATTCTGGCCAATCGAAAATCAGCACACATGTGGCACCTTTTTCCCATTTTCCAAGCAGCCCAAAACGGGTCGCTTTTTGGTGGGTGATTGCGATCCAAGCACACGCGCACGGGCCAGGCTGCTTCAGATCAGCCGCCGCGCCTGGAGAAAGCGAGCCACAGGTATTAAAGCACTCCCCCGCCTGCCCTCTCAATCTTCTTTCCCTCCTGCATCACACACCCACTCTACAACACTCACACCCAACAACCCCACCACCACATCAACAACTCCAACTTTTCCATCAACAATGGCTCGCACTAAGCAGACCGCCCGAAAGTCCACTGGTGGCAAGGCCCCTCGCAAGCAGCTCGCCTCCAAGGCTGGTGAGTCTCCTCTCCGCCGGCGCGTCATTTACTTGACGCGTCGCGCCTCCGTCAACGCATCGCCATACTGACTTCAAACCTCAACAGCCCGCAAGAGCGCCCCCTCTACCGGCGGTGTCAAGAAGCCTCACCGCTACAAGCCCGGTACCGTCGCTCTCCGTGAGATTCGTCGCTACCAGAAGTCGACCGAGCTGCTCATCCGCAAGCTCCCCTTCCAGCGTCTCGTGAGTATACACCTACGCATCGGCACGCCCCCAAGCGCACAGTCTAACACACCCGACACAGGTCCGTGAGATCGCCCAGGACTTCAAGAGCGACCTCCGCTTCCAGTCGTCCGCCATCGGTGCTCTTCAGGAGTCCGTCGAGTCCTACCTCGTCTCCCTCTTCGAGGACACCAACCTGTGCGCCATCCACGCCAAGCGTGTTACCATCCAGTCCAAGGACATCCAGCTGGCCCGCCGTCTCCGTGGCGAGCGCAACTAAGCGGATGCTTGTTTAAACCGGGCGGTTCACGATTTTGTTTTTGGCAACGAGGGATATCATGGTTCGGGGGATAATCATGGCGTTACGATGAGAAACTTGCTTTATTCCACAGTTGGGATGTACACTATTCAGAGGCAGCCGTTTTGGCGACGCCCAATGCAACAGACCGCCGGTCTATGATCACTTCAACTGCATGCCTTGACGTATCCCGCAATTGATATCACTGTGTTTCCCGCCCCCCTCTCCAAGCGAAGCATCTGGCCTCCGCAAAGACGCGATGCGACATTGCACAGTGAGCAAAACAAATAAATAAAATAAATGTAAATGCCCACTGCGCACCATGCAACTGTATGGGAGAGTATAAGCTGAGTTGCGAAATGGCCGTCCCATAGCCAAACCTGTCCACCACATCGATAGAGCCCACACCCAACCCGTATGATTTGATCGGCTCTTAGAGCAGCAGATGACACATCGCGTCTGCATGTTCCGTCATGCAACCTACATTTAAGTGATCAAGGGATCTTGGAAGCGGAGGCTTTTCGGGGATGTTGTTTCGAGTCTGACTCATCTACAATTTCTGGAGACTCCGCTGACTGTTGCCTGCCTTAGTCACTTACCTAGGTCAATAAAGAGGACAAGGCAACCCAGCATGCGTAGCTAGGCGCGACAACACTAATACGGGCCGGACGTAGCCAGAGCAGCCAGAAAGACCATGCGTGGTCTCGACCACCATAGCCTGGAAGACCGCTGTTTGTTTGTGCTGTGTATCGAAGAAGGCCGAGGGACCTTGATAGCACGCACCCAGAGGACGGACCAAAGTAAAGTAAAGCAGCAAAAAACAAACAGACAGCGATGAGAACAACAGTACCTAGTTTGTGTCCAGTATAATGTGACTGGAACTCGTTTCCTGTGAAAAACGAAATCAATTGCATACATATTACCTACAAGCTCGTCTACGCCAAAGAATCAACATGATATGTCGGAAGTTGTGTCAAAACATCAAATCCGCCTGTGCCGACTTTTCCTAATCTGCCCATCACCAACCGACTGCTGGGCGTCGTCAAATCATCCCAGTCACCATCCAACACAGCGTCCTTGAGGAACGACAGCGTCGTTTCGAAGCTCATCTTGGTGAACGGACTGACGTTGCCCTTGAGACCCATCCGGTTGAACGGCGTGAACCCACCGTTTCTGGTCATGTGGTCTGCAATCAGATTCAAGTGGCGGTTATCAACCTTGATGCCGTGAGATCCGAAAACGCCCGCCAACTCTTGTGCGATGTTGTGCCGAGCAGCCTCAACACCGTATACTTCCAGGACCGCCGCAATGTCGTTGGTCTGGATTCGATTCGGGTTGATGAAATCGCTGTACCTCTGCATCGCCTGCAGGTTCACGCCGCTGGTGTGGATGACCCTCTCTTCCTTCTCCACCGTGAATGTGCAGGCTCCCACGCCAGAGATTTCTTGAATCACCGTCTTCTTCACCGCCTCCTGCACGAGATTGAGCATCAAAACCTTGGGGATTGCCGAGTCGAACTCAAACGTAAAGCTGCACCGGCTTCCAGTCTTGTCGTCACACTGGAAATCCGTAACTTCGGCGTACTCGTCCATGACGCGTTCAGCACGGGCCTTGGCTGACCAAGAAGTGCTATTAATCTCGTCGTCGTCGTCTTCCTCTGGGCGCACCGTTGGGGGAGGGCTTCCTCCAAAGCCTTCATCATCTATCTCATCTGCCGCATCCCTTGCTCCTTCTCGTTGGACGGCATCGTCCTCATCATCGTTGGGTCCGTAGGACACTGCTTCGCTACGGTTTGCCCGCTGCTTGGCATTGGTCGCATCGTCATCGCCCTCGTCATCATCATCTTCGTCATCCTGATTCGCTTCTCGGTCTGCATTCGGCGCAGCTGTTTCAACCACGCCAGCCTTTACTCCAACCTCCGGTGTCGCCATCGTTGTCTGAGATTGTCGTTTCTTGATCTCCTTCTTGACCAGCGTCAATAGACGACGGATCAGCTTCTTCTCAACAGCACCCATCACGTCCGAAATGCCGATAGCGTACGTCTTGGTATATTCTTCCGAGGGGAAGAACTGCAACCGGACTTGGTACATCTTCGCCATTCCGAACATCTTTCCACGCCCGACCTTCTCCTCCACGGTCACGCCATCTAACACGAACCCCAGTGGCAGGACTGAGATGGACTTTGCAAATGTCTCAGCATCCTCAGTGGACATCTCGTCAATGGGGTACAAAGACATAGCTGGCGTAGAAATCTTGTCACTCGCCGTCATCAATATTTCTCGTAGACGTGGAATACCCAGCGTGACGTTCTTGGCCGAGTGTCCAGCCAAATGGAACGTGTTTAGCGTCATTTGCGTCGATGGTTCACCCACAGACTGTCCTGCCACGATGCCTACAGCTTCGCCCGGCTCAACGAGAGATCGTAGATACTTCATTGCGAACAGCATCTCTGCATTCTTTCGATTGAGGCTCACACGAGAGAGAGCTTGCTCTTTCTTGTCCTTCTTGTCTCGCACCAGGCCGTCCTTGTTTTCCTTGAGGTAGCTGGTCATGGCTGCGTAGAACTTCTCAGATGTCGCAAATGCGGTGGTAGCTGGGTTGAAGATGCTGGAGAGGGGATCGTGTGCCTTGGGATCCTTTGCCTTAGCATGCTTGATGGCCTTCTTCATGTACTTGGCAACCGAGTCGCGGTTGGCACCTAGCCGCTCTCCAACGCTGGGATCGTATCGGAGCTGAGCAGCCTCTGAGGTGACGTTTTTAAGAATGAAGCTGAAGTCGGATAGATACTTTTGCTTTGTGACATCGAGGCCATCCTCGCCATAGAGAAACTGAATCATAGACCCATCTGCATCACGAACTGTCGTATCGTACGCGACGGTGAGTCCTTCCATTCCTTTAATCACGCACCTCTGAAGGTAGCCTGATCGCGACGTTTTGACGGCGGTATCAATCAGACCTTCTCGTCCAGCCATGTGATGAAAGTAGTATTCTTGAGGCCTGATACCCGTCAAGAAACGGTTGACAATGTACCCACCAGCCCTTGCGTGGGTTTCAAACGGACGGAAGCATGGTAGCGACTTGCCGCTAACCATGATAGGTACACGTCGTCCCTCTAAAACCTGCTGTCCAAGATTACAAGAAATCAAAGAGGCGTTGACTTGAGATCCTTTGGCACCGGATGTTGTCATAGTCTGCATTTGGTTCTTGGGGAATGGCTTCTCAAGTCCGATTGGCATGGTTGCCTTTTGAACACCATCTGTGATAGCTGCAGTTCCTTGGTTCATCAACAAATCCAGACCCTCCAGCTTGCTGTCGTCGCGTTGAACCTCCTCCAGACGCTCAAGAAGCAACCGGTCTGTGGGTCCTGGGTTCTTCTCTAGAGAGACGTAACCAGAGGCAACTTCGAGACCAACTTGATCAGCAGCCTCCAGTGCCTTCTTCCGGGCTTGCTCTCCTTCGGGAGTCAGCCTCAAATCATCAATGCCGCAAGAAAAGGCTCGGACGTTGAGATATCTTGTCAGCAATCGCCCAAGACTGCTTAGGAGCTTGCCAGCGACGGCTGGACCATAGATCTCATGCACAGCATGGATAATACCGCCCGAGCTGGGACCAATCTGCGACTTGTCCAGAATTCCCGTGATGAACTCTCCATCCTGGAAAAGTACCAGTCCTTCCTCAGAGTTTTTACCCCACTGCTCGGGTTTGATCTGCGTTTTTGCCTCCATACAGAGACCGCCAGAATTCGACGGTTGCATATTCTTGAGGATAGTGGTGATGATTTGCTTTCCAGTCCACCTGCGAACGGGCCGGATGACAGCAGGGGGCACAAGCTCGATTCTCTCTCCAACGATGTGCCCGCTTTCGGGACGCAAAGCATTGTACACCAACTGTTGGTAGTCGCCTTGATTGAAAAAGGTATCCCGGTTGCAGAGAGCGACGGACACAGAAATGTGATCCTGAATGAGACCTCGGAGTGGCTTGCCTGCTGTGCCAGAGAGATATTGGTGGTCAGTGTCGGCAATCTGCAACGCTTCCGCACGCGCAACCTCGTTTTGAGGGAAATGCATGTTCATCTCATCACCATCGAAATCGGCATTGTATGTGTTGCAGTTTGCGTAGTGCATGCGAATGGTCTTCTCTCCAGGCAGGACCCGGACCCGATGACCCATGATTGACGGCTTGTGTAGAGTAGGTTGGCGGTTCATCAAGACGACGTCACCATTGGTGAGATGACGATACACCTTTTTGTTTCTGGTTCGTGCCGCACTGCTGCTTGTAGGGGCAAGTAGTTGATTCGCTAATGAAATGCGGTCATCGACAGACTTGTTTCGAAGGTTCACAATCTGGCCGTTCTCGTTCTCAATCGCAAAAGCACCAGGCCATTTGTCAACGCCATTGATGACGGCTTGTTGCATGTCTCTGAAGTTGTGGCTAGTCACTGGTTCGGGGTATGTCAACTTCTTCGCGAAGACAGGTGGAACACCGATCTCGTTCGTTTCGATGTTCGGATCGGGGGAAATGACACTTCGAGCGGCATAGTTGACTCGCTTTCCCATCATGTTCTTTCGGAACAGTCCTTCCTTCTTCTCCAGCTTCTGCTTGATGCCATCCTCGTTGCGTTTGCCAGCAGCGCCTTGAATGGGGTTTTTATCCTTGTCAATGAGCGAATTGACTGCCTCTTGCAGTTCGGCCCATGCTTGATGCAACTGATTCACATCAGCTCGCTCCTCCTTGAGGGCTGAGTGTAATTGGGCGATCCTCCCACAACCTCTGAGAATGTTCTTGTACAGAGAGTTTTGTTGGGCTTCAGAAATTTCGGACTCTCCAGTTCTGGCTTCGGGGCGATACCGGTTGGGTGGAACCAAAATCGTTGTCAAGAAGAACATGTCGGGTGTAACCTTCGTCGACTTTTGTGTGAGTGGTTTGGCGCTGTAGAGAAGTGAAACTAGATCTTGCTCCTTGACAAAAAGTTCGTTTAGGCGTGCCTGCACTTCCATGGCGCTGATGTATCTTTGTGGTAGAGCAGGGGAAGCGCTATCGGCATCTGGCATATCGACTTCTTGTTCGGCATCTTCAGTGTCGGCTGGTGACTTCTCGCGAGTTGGTGAGCCCACATCCGCAATACCTTCGTCGGATGAGTATCCATCGGGCTTCTGCTTTGACGTGGTTTGGTGGACTCTGGCCATGGCATCCCGCTGCTTGAAGTTTTTCTGAGCCATCTTGGCCTTCTCCTTGTCCGACAAGGACCTCTCGAAAACCTTGACAAATCGATCTTTGCGATACGAGGGCGAGATACCACCACAGCTGGCGCAAAGTCTTCTCTTGGTGATTTCGGCAAGAAACTCCTTGATGACCTCACGTCGCATCTCGCTGGCGCCCTCATGCTTTCCTCTCTTTGTTTCGCCTCGCTTGACCTTGATGCCGTGAAGACACTTGAGGACGTATTTGTCTCTGGCGCGCGTCACGTTGTCGATTGAGGAGTTGCCCTCCTCTTCTGCCTCGTCCTCCAATCCAGAAAAGTCACCGGCCTCGATAGCCAGATCGTTTTCGCCAATGGAACCCACAATGTGGGCCTGCTGGATCAAACCATGTTGCAGGAGCCTCAGCTTGCAAATGTATTTGTGCAGATCCTTCTGTGGCATTCGGAAACCCTTGCAGTAGACGCAGCTAGCCTTGAGGAGACGGTACGCTTGATCCATGAATATGGGGTGATAGACTGGGACGGGGAGTTGGATATGGCCGGTGTGGCCGGGGCAGGTAGCCTGGTTCAGGTTGCAAGTGGCGCATCTGGAGAGAGCCTGTGAGCGCATGCACACAATTGCACTAGAATGAGAGGAGACTTACGGTGCATCACCCCAGGAACCGAGGGCTGGGTCGTAGAGACCACCAGGGACTGGATTTAGGAGATTGTCAAAAGTGCTGTCATTCTCGATCCTCTTGACCGAGATGGCTCGGATCTCCTTGGGCGAGAGGAATTCGAATTCGACACTCTCCACATTGGAGGCGATCGGCAGCGCGATATTCATGATGAAGGAAGAGTTGCCCAGCGGAGAGCAGAAGATTAGTGGCCAGGCGACGTCCTGGGTCAACTCGTCCAATCCATTGGTGATGCGCAAGTGGAAGGTGAAAGTGGTGGGGGCAGCTTGGAGGTGAACAAATTTTTGGCGGTGCCAAGCGGCATAATTTTAGGCCGTCGCTCCAAACACTGGCGCCAGTGGTACCCGCCTTTGCTTGCTTTCATGACTTGATCCAACACCAACACACGCGCGCCATCACCATATCCACTCTCGAGATCCATCCTTTCCGTCAGAAACAGCATCCCCATCGCATGCGACTTCCGCGCATCATCGAGAGCCAACGAACCGTACCGTACCTCACCGCAGCCGAGATATCGACACAAGGTAGAACCGTCAACCGCCGAAACCTATCGCCGACGTTGCGCCACAGCCCAAATTATGGACGGCAAGAGTCCGGCATCAGGCCTTGGACCGCGGCACGATGCTTCCTCTCGAGTGCAGAAACCAGAGTCTGCAGCTGACCGGATGGCTGCTCTCAAAGCTCGTGTTGCCGCTGCTATTGGAGGGAGCAAAGCCAAGGGTGGTCTCAATGTAGGCTTGCATCCAGCGTTAGAGGATCTCGGATCATGGAAGCCACCAAGCAAAACTAGAGATGCGATATTGACATCATCATCACGCCCACGCCAAGATCAATCCCGTACGCAGGACTCGCCCAAGCCCACTGGCCCCCAATTCAACAACCGAGACACGCGCGAGAACCCTTATTTTGACCCAAATGTGTCAACACAGGGAGGTGGCAAGACCCGACAGTCGCGGCAGTTGATCTTCAACCAGAAAGGAAAATACATCCAGCAGGCCAATGCTCTACGCCGCCAGGCCGCACTCGAAGCAATGAAGAAGCGCATTGCGGCGCAAACTCGAAAGGCAGGAATCGACGAGGACTTAGATGTGGAAAGGAACTTCGTCGTGGATGCTCCTCCAGATATCGAATGGTGGGATCAAGGGCTCGTGGACGGTTCAAGCTACGACGTGGTGGACGATCCCTCGAAACTCAAAATACACACCGAGGATAGCATCATCACCGAGTATATTCAACATCCCGTGGCTCTTGAGCCACCACAAGATCGCCTTGCTCCGGCACCAAAGGCCATGTTCTTGACATCGAGGGAGCAGGCGAAGCTTAGGCGACAGCGCAGGATGGCGGAATTGAAGGAGATGCAGGCTAAGATTCGCCTGGGACTGGTGCCAGCACCGCCACCCAAGGTGAAGAAGGGTAACCTTATGCGAGTGCTTGGCGACGGTACGTGTTCCTTCCACATACTTTTTCTCTTCTGTAATTGCATGTGAGTCTACTGATGCTAACACGCCTATAGTTGCTGTGAAGGACCCTACGGCCGTTGAGGCCCGAGTCAATCGCGAAATCGCAGAACGCCACCAAAAACACGTCGACACTAATGAGGAACGGAAACTGACACAGGAACAGAAGCACGAAAAGTTAACCGTCAACCAGCAGAAAGATGCCGACAAAGGAATTCACATCCTCGTGTTCAAAATTACCAGTTTAGCCAATGGGCAACATCGGTACAAGATTGGTGTCAACGCTGAACAGATGGCGCTGACGGGGACATGCGTCATGCATCCCAAGTTCAACCTGGTAATTGTAGAAGGAGGAGAGTGGAGCATCAAGAAATACAAGAAGCTCATGCTAAACCGCATCGACTGGACGGAAAACTCGCCTTCGAGGGACAAGGATGGGAAACAAGGGGCCGTCCGCGACTGGCTTGTCGCCGAAAACGACAAGGGTGAGCTAAAGGACATGTCGATGAACGAATGCAAGTTGGTCTTTGAAGGTGAACAAAAGGCGCGGGCTTTTCGCAAATGGGGAAGCAAAGTTTGCGAAACAGATGCTGAGGCTCGGGAGGCACTTTCACGTACCAAAATGGACAACTTCTGGTCGTTAGCCAAGGGCTTTGTTTAGGACTGGGGACTATGTATAAAATTTGTCGACATGTGAGGTTTTACACTTACCAGGTAGCTGAGCAAAGAAAGGGGGACGGAACTCGGAGTGCCCACCGACGCGCAACAATGAATGTATCCAAGTTGATCTCACTAAGACGATACCAAGGGAATAGTTCTTCTTGTGAATGATACGGTCTCTACTTGGACTGTCTGCTACGAGGCGTGTAAGTCGTGGTGATAGCAGTTGTAGAGTCAAGAGAAGCATTCCGTGATTCCAAGGCAAGTTCAGCCCTTCAACTCAATGTGGCTACATACCCACTTGAGTTGCTAAGGTCGGTAGTAAGATTTGGAAGCATTGAGACTCGACGGCAGCTCGAAAATAGGCACCCACCTATCTTGGTGGCTGGTGGCACTAACATAGCTCAATGAGTTCCACCACCACCCTGGGATTGAGAATATGATTTGATGGGTGGGAGGTAGCCTTAGCCTGCTGACCGGCGGGGGATTAGACCGTCATGACAAGCTAGGCCAATGACACCTCACGCAGGTACCCAAAGTACATATTAAAACTCGGCGTGATCCTCTTGCAATTCTCGCCAGCCTAAAGTCTTCCCTTCAGAGTCTTCATTAACCTGGATGGTGTGCATGTGGGTGTAACGGGTGAGTTCGTTTATTAAGCTTTTTTTTTTTTTTATAACGATGACCGAGGCTACCTCTGATAGTACTAAAATTGGCTCACCTTTGAGGTCACTCGCCGCCACGTCGTGACTCGTTGCCTGAGCCTAGCAAACATAACGATGCGGAAAAATCGCCCCATTGAAATCGTTGCAGTGTATTCAGTTGCCTCAAATATGCACCACTTCTTTGGAGGTTGGGTGTGATCCCGCCGGACACATATCCGCGATTGTGGCGAGGGTGTGGCAATATACACTTGCTTCCACCACCCTCCCCCCCACTGCAAAGCTGAGAATGTTGGATCTGAAGGTGTTCTGATGGTTTTTTTGGCAAATGCAAAGACTCGAGAAAGTTCATGTTTCCCTCTTAAGGAATGGATAAAGAAGTATGAGTAATGTCCACCTGGACCAAAGATTTCGCGACACCTGCCTTCTTCAAGGGGCGTTGTGCCAGCCTGTTATATTCCTCGCTGTAGTACTTATGACAGATCCTCGCCAACTCCATGGAATTGTACACAATTGCGCAGGATATGAACAAATCACCTGTGTTAAGTGGTTGGTTGTTCCTGCTATACCCAGGGGCCCTGTGCCCCAAGTCATTCCACTAGAACATGTCTTGCGGTTGACTTTAGCGCCGGAATCAACATGAAATGCAACACATGGCCGCGAAACGTGTCTGGCGCGGGAATGGCAACCTTGAAAGACGAATGAGACAGGGGCCGCTGAAGCGAAGTGCAAGGTCGTAAATATATGTCCCCGCCTCCACTACGAGAGTTCGCATCTGCGATAGACTCCATCTTCATGCAAAAAATCCCGAGTCAAACAGAAAACTGAAGAGAATAGACTCGATCGCCTAGGCTGGTTACTGGTTTCTAAACAGCAACAGCCAGGCCAGAAACCGAGATTTGTCATTGAAACAGAAACACGGTAAAACAATAACAATCGAGCACACGATCAAGATATATGTGATATTGCGTGTGAAGTGAGAAAAGCCCCCAAATTCGTCAGGCAGGTGGATTGCTGGGGCAGTTTGTGGGTTGATCGATATTGCAGTGCCGAAGTATTGGTAAAAGAGGGAGGAAGTCACCAGCCGACCCCTGATGCGATACTGGCGACGTAGAGATCATGTTGATACCCACATACTAGGGTCCCGGAGAGCCAATCGTTCGCCTTGGTGCATTGAAAATCGGACTACTTCACGAAGCGCATTGGCGTTGGCCTTCCAGCGAAGAGCCATAGGCTTCCTCGCTTAGGCTCGATAACCATTTGATTCTTTTGGTCGATTCAATAGCCGAACATTGGTCATCCTATTTGGATAGAGATCGAGGATCAGAGTGCGCAACTCGTGAATACCGACCGGTCATTAAAATCGTCTCTTTTGCGTTGCTCCTGTTTCGTCTTCTCGAGAATACTACGCCTACCCCAGTCAGCTATTAATGCTAAATATCGACCTCGGAACTTACCCTAGTAGTTTGCTGTGACTCCACATGAATCCAATATCACAAGTCGACCCGATGATGATGACAAAGTCCTTTGATGGACAAGGTACCAAGACGAGGGTTTCCGACCTCGTAGCGCCAAGCGCATGGTCAGCTAGGATGAAGTCGCCGCGTTGGCATCATTATGTTCCCGGTCGTGCCAAAAATACATGGAAAGAATTTCAAGGCCGAACGACGAGTCAAGCAAGATGTCGAGAGCTAGTGTTGTGCCGTTCCGGTCGGTTCACGATGCTCATAGCCCCAAATCCTTCCCCTTGGAGATTTAGTGTGCCGATGTCGAATCTTTTAGAGCAGCCATCTTCCATGTGTCTAAACTAGATTAGTACAGATCCATCTTTGTTGTCTCTAGACATCTGGAACTTGCCTCCTAAGTGTGTCTTTTCGAGCAAAAAGACGCCCGCAGAAGTCGCATTTGTGGTTGCGTTCCTTCATGTGGACGCTCTGGTGGTGCCTCTGCAGGTCGGTCTTGCGCACAAACTTCTTGGTACAGCCGTCGACAGGACAAGGAAAGGGGTATTCGCGCTTCTCGTCATGTGTCTCTAGGTGAGACTTGTAGTTGTAGCTGCGACTAAAGAACTTCCCGCACCCCTTGACCTCGCACTGGAAGTTGGCCTCCTCTTTGGTCGTATGTTTCCGTGGTGGGCGCCGCGCTCTTGCCGGCTTCTGAATTCTTCTATCCTGGCCTAGATCCGACCCTTGGGCTTGAGGGTTCAAGTAGATTTGGGACGTGTCGCAGTCTTGCTTGGGCCACACGGGTACCGGGCTGCTGTCGCCCAAGTCGGACTGGAGGTTGGGTCCAAAATGAGACCCTTCCGAGCTGTATGGCGCACTTGCCGGGACAGAAGTCGAATAATGTGGCCTTTCAAAATCCTGGCAGTAAGCAGGTGAGCTCTCCATCCTCATCCTTTGGCCAGATGCATCGTGAAGATAACCGTAAGAATGCCTGGTGGGGATGGGAGGTACCCTGGCGGGGCCGCCCGTGGGTGGCGGCGGCGGGTGCGAGAACGAGTGGTTTGGAGGAGGCGGCAGGTAAGGCTCGTGGGTACCAAATGATGATGGAACACAGGGCTCGTAAGTCGCAAATGAATCGTAGTCGGCGGGCAAGATATTGGAAACTGTCGAGGAAGAGACTGATGTGGGCGCTGCCGCCATCTCGTCTGGCGCAACCCATGGCGCGTGGCTCATGGTGGCCGATGGGTGGAGGATGTTTTCTGGATCGGAAAAGCGCTGAGACATGAAACTGGTTGGTATGCAGTTGTGAGATGCAAGTATGGTGAGTGGTCTGGTCAGATGGGATGGAGATGGGTAACTGGCGCCAGGATCCTCGGGGGCACAAGATGTCTGCGACAGGGAGGGCGGCGATTCGAAGGACTTCAGCTGTGGTGGCACTGGGGACGTAGTTAACGAAGGAGGTGTGAGGTCCATGTCGAGGTTGCTGCGTGGCGTGCGGGCTGTCCCGGGAAGCCTTGACGAGGCCAAGTTTTGCCCAATCCAGCTGTACACAGGCACCGGGCCCAGCGAAGATGCCCACGGAAACTAGAGGCCACAATGGCCCGTGAGCTACAATAGAGAGCCGAATCTCATCTGGAAGGCCTTGATTTCAGGATGGCAGCGAGGCAGCCAGGCAACGCAGACAGGCCAGGACGAGTTGTCGAGGGCTAAAGAGAGCTAGCGGCCAGGGTCCGAGCAGTGGGGAGAGAAGGAAGACCAGGAAACAATTGACAGGCAGACTCGTCTGGAGCAAGTTCCCGAGGAGAGGAGATCGGCGTGAAACAAGAGGCGATGCCTCGGGAAGTGTGTGGCCAACCGCCGTCGGGAAAGGATATAAGAAAGAAGAAAGGATGAGAGGCAGAGGGACCCGGGAGGGCCAGAGTGGGCAACATTTACACAACACTTCAAGGCGGAGCCTGCCGTTGACGGAATCGTTGTCGATGAATTAAACACATGTGAGGGTGAGGGTAGTGCAAAGGATCAGACTCCGCCGACATGGGGTCCGAAGAAACAGGCAGGATGATGGGGAGACAGCTTGCGTTCGCAGCGTCCCAGGCCAGTAGGGAGGTGTGATGAAGCGGGTGATGGGGCCGGGGCCGAGAGCGAAATGAGTGCCAGGTCAGGGGTCTTGTTCGCCAACCACAAGGCCGGGGCATCTTGGACTTGACAGATCTTGATGGGAGAGTGGGAGTCCCAAGGAGATAACGGTTTCGGCAGGTGCTTTTTCACACTTGTCGAAATCGGTTCGAGCCAGGGGCACATCACAGAACATCATTTTCCACTCTACCTAGGGACGTGCTCCTGACGACGACGGGAAGACGAAGAGTTGTACGTAGTCCAGTGTGGGATGGCGATGGAAGTGGGTGCTAGGATGAGAGTGATAGGAAGGGGGGAGATAGACGACAGAGTAGGGTGCAGGAAGCGTGGAAGAAACGGGGGACAGGCAGAGGGAGGCAGAAGGCAGAGAGTAGGCAGACAGAGGTAGCGGAGAGCGTGCCGAAGCAAAGAGTGAGAGAGTGAGATAGAGGGGAGATGTTGATAGAGTACAAGGGCCTAACAACCACAGATTGAGGGCACATGGGTCCAATGGACTAGGTCCCATGGGCAAACCGAAAGGTTTCTCCACAATGAGAACCAACTTGAACAGAACCGTCCGAGTGCGCTCCCCATGCAACGACACTTGGCCCCATGGGCTCGATAACCCATGCCCCAACGGCCTGGTCCGTATGGGTGGTGTAGCCATAACCACTACAAGGGACTTCCTGGAAGATGGACTGTCAAACGAGGGACGGCAGATGGCATACGGCAAGGTAAGGCACAGACCGTACCTAGGCATGTTGTGTAGGTATAATTCCATGGGCCGTCAACCGTAGACCCAACCCCAACCCCAAGACCAAGACCAAGACGGCCAAGTCAAGTACGGCCAAAATAGATGGGTAATACCGGATTGGCTCGCCAACAGGTTGAGCCTGAGTTGAGTCCCCGGGTTGAGGTTGAGGCTAGACGGCGCGGCGCCTTGCAGACACTTGCAGATACTTGCAGACGGGGACCACTCGGCCCTTGCGCTGACAAGCAAGGCATGAAGCGCCTTGTCTAGGGATGGCATGTGCTCGATGAGCGAACGGCCACAGGCGCGCATCGATCAGGCTCATGGATCGCACGCGAGCGTGTCATGGCTGCGTACCCGAGAGGTACAGTACGTAGACCTGCTAGACCTACTAGACCTGCTAGGCTTGGCCGTCCGCATCCCGTCAACAGCCAGGGTGGTTTGCCGCCTTGGAGTCGATAAACGGATCATGTGGCGCGAGTCGGGGATGCTGCGAGGCGAGTCCAATCCCAGACTGGACTAGATCAGATCCAATGGTCTTGACGTATGTGTGTACAGGTGCGGCGAACAAGAAGAGAGCAGAGAACGAGACAGTGCAAATCCTGGTCGGCCGCTCGGAATGGTGAGCTGTGAAGAACAATGAGGGCCGTTGCTCCGGGTTGGTTGGGAGAGAAGGGATCCTTCCTCGAGTCCTAGGAGACTGGTCCCTGCTAGTAGGGAACTTTAGAGAACCTGTGATGTAACACAGGCACCGTGTCACACTGGTATCTGGCACGGATCCCAGTGCCCACCACAGCGACCGTTAGGTATTCCCCAGTGGTTCTCTGGACCAATTTTTTTTTTTTTTAATTACCCTCGCTTTGGCCGTCAAAGAACCCTACTTCGTACCCGCCCGCCACCGACTACCTACCTACCTACCTAGGAACATAAATCGCGCGACAGGTCACAGTGCAAGGTAATTCGTACTTGGTACCTACACTTTCTCATGGAATGCAGCTGCAGCTGCAGCTTTCCACCTTAGCGGTTGGCTCTTCCCCTTGAGCTCAACTACCTACCTAAGGTACCTTACCACCACGGGCCGCATCGGGGAAGCATCCGCGCTGCCTGCCTCGGGACTTGCCTACCTGGGAAACTGCGTGCATTTGGGTGTCTCCATACCGGAAAGTACTTACGACATACCTCGAACCTACCTACCTTGGTGCTCCGTCCAAACCTGTAAAGTCGAGTTGGTCAGTGGTGGTCGTGGAGCTTGAGGGGTCCGGGCACCCGGCGGATGAGGGAAACCCCTGGTCGGTCCCCTGTTGCACGGCTCTAGGCCCTACGACCCTGTCCCTTGACGACCCTATGACCCTCCAACATGTTCGGAATATTTGCGGATCGAGACTGAAATGGGGACGATGGTGATGGGTCTTCCCATACGTACTACCATAATTAGGCAGGCAGGACAGGCCTTGGCCGTGCTTGGCCGTGCCTGAGCTATTGTTGGCAGCCCCCTGCTCAGTTTGGCATCCTTTGGTTCGTCTTGGACGCTCTTGGTTCGTCCTGGTTCGTCCTGGTTCGTCCTGGTTCATCTTGATTTGTCCTGGTTCGCCTTGAGTGGGCCGTGTGTGGTTGTCAAGGTTGCGGGCTGTGGCTCTCTCGGGCCGCCTTGTGGAGATACGACATGACGGGCATGGATGGCCTTTTACGTGTACGGAGTACATTCCAGGTACGTCTTCTTCCAAGAGCCCATGCCGCGCTGCTGCGATATTGAACCCCGACGCCTACGCCCGTCCGCGCCCGCGCCACCCCCGATCGTGGACGATGCAGAAACAACGGCCATGGCGCTGAACCTAGCGCCTGTGCGACTCGAAAGTCTTCAGCGAAAGGGCAACAGGCGCGCCTGGGCCAAGTCGGGGACAACCACGCAAGCCGTTTGTGGCCTGACACCACCCGACCAAGCCAAATCGGCAGAAGCGAGGCGGCACAACACAGCAGCAGGGGCGGCTGGGAGCATTTTACACGAGTCTTATCCCGATCGGTCCTCCTTGGCTCTGCTTGCTTTCAGCTCGACTGATTTTCCTCCACCCTGTGGTCGACACGCCTGTGGCTAGGCGCCCGGTTTGCCGCCGGGCGCCTGAGTCACCATCAAATGAGAAAAGCTCCCTGGGATTGGGTTCATTTGTTACTCCGGGACCGAGGTCGCCTCTGTACCTCTGGAAAATACTGTACTTTTGTGCTTATGGACACCGGCGAGTACGGGGAGCACACGGAGCACATGGAGCACAGGGTGCACGGAGAGCACTACGATGTGGGACAGTCTAGCATGCATTGTCTTGCCGGTGGCTAAATATGCTCTTTGCAAGTAATCGTCAGATGTCCCAGAAGCGTGCTAAAAAGGTGCCGGAGGTGTCCCAGGGATGGCAATGCGACCATTGTGGGATTGTGGATTAATGGCCTTGAACAGCACGCGGCTTGTACTCATCCTCGAGAAACTTGACGTCGTCCTCGGTGAGCTGAACCTGCAGCGCACCAAGCGCCTCCTCGATTCTCTCGAGCTTGTTCAGGCCTAGGATCGGACAACAACCCTTGTGAAGCACCCACGCCGTCGCCAGCACGGCCATGCTAACTCCCTTCTTCTTGGCAAGCTGTTCGACTCGGCCGACAACCTCGCTGCTGGCATCGACGTTCCACGCAGCACTATATTTGTCCCCGCGCGCTCGCTCGCTCTCGGCCGTGCCCCAGGGCCGGGTGAGCAGGCCCCGAGCCATTGGCGACCATGGGATAATGCCGACCCCAGTTGCCTTACAGAAGGGAATCATCTCCCGCTCCTCTTCTCGATACACCAGGTTGTAGAAGTTTTGCATGGATATGAACTTGGTCCACCCTTTCAGCTCTGCAATATTTTGCAGCCGGGCAAACTCCCAAGTCCACATAGAGCTGGCTCCGATGTATCGCACTTTGCCAGACATGACCACGTCGTGCAGAGCTCTCATAATCTCTTCTGGTGGCGTGTCCCGGTCAAGGCGATGGATCTGGAGAACATCTAATAAACCACCCCCGGTCATCAGCATGGATTGATACGCCCCGACGCATGGACCTCCTTGTGAGGAACTTCAATTGTGATCCATTTGGAATAAACCCTGGTCATCTGCACTGCTTTCTTCTTTTGGATTGCCATGGGCCGCAGCCGAAACGGCAACATTCGCGTATCCATCGGCACGGCCGCCATCAACAGCAACCAGCAGTAGCAACAGCAACAGCGGCAGTAACACAGCTACAGTTACAGCAAAGACGATGGACTCTAAGAGCCCGCTAGGACTCGATTGCTCAACAAAGGCTCAACCACCACTTGGCAGTCATTGTTTGCGATGCCTACCTACGGGGAGAGAACTGGTGGATGATACTAAGGAAAACAGCACTAACCAATGTAGTCCATGTCGAGGCGCCGAAGACAGCCGTCGACAGCATCAAAAACATGCTTCCTCGAAAGCCCCATCTGGTTTACTATCGCTCCATCGTTGATGGGGGCGACACGAACGCCTTCTCCTTCGGTTATGGGGAAGTAAACCTTGCTAAGGATTGTGACCTTGTTCCGAGGTATGTTGTATTTTTTGAGAGCCTTGCCAACAATGACTTCGGAGGCTCCATTCGAGTAGAAGTCGGCCGTGTCCTAAGCCGTGGGTGAGCCTACTATTCCTGATATACTCTTGGCCCGCACCACGTAGCCGAACGGTTATACATACCCATGTGTTTATGCCGAGATCGTAGGCCTTCTTGAGCAGCTCGAGGCCCTCCTCCTCGTCGAGGGTCCATGGAGATCCCTCCCACTTGGAACTGCCAAAGACCATGCATCCCATGATGATCTTAGAGACCTTGAGGCCACTCTCGCCGAGTCTGCCGTGGTGAGCCAGGTGAATGGTCATCGCTCTAACTGGTTTCGCCGCTGGATGCGACGCAAATAGTGAGGTGGGATGGCCTACCTTGTGTACTCCATCTTGGTGCGTTATGATCGATATCACGAGCCCGGACTCGGTTCTTCTGTCTTGTGTGTTGAGATTTGTTTCGATAGCAGCGTAGAGATATATGTCAAGGTGACACAGTCGTTGGGAGAACAGCAATTCGATTATTGTTGACTCACCAAACTCCACTCTCTAGCTCGCTCTCTTTACTTCGGGAAAGGATTCTCCGCACTTTCGAGGCCGTCAAGATCGATCAAAAGTCCTTATCCACGGAACCTCGGAAATGCGGAAACGATCTACCGTGTTAGTAATGATGCATGAAACTCAACCTCGAATACCTCGCACAATGCCCCAGCCGATCTCCTCACCCCTCCGCCACTCCAGGTGGAGTTGATGCTCCGGGAAGAGTGGACCCAGCCGAGGATTGATTAGCGATCGTCTCCGATGCATGAGACGCGAATCCCGAAGCTTTGCAAGTCACAGCCCGGCATTCCTGCGGTCTGGCATGCACACGAGCAAAGCCTTCATGTCTGTGTATATGTAGTAGATGTTGGATATGACGAGAGCAGAGTTTATCGACTTGCACACAGCTAAAAGGGCAATGCCCCTGCCAGGATTTTTCCGAGTGGCGCATCTACTCCCTGCCTCGATATTGAACGCCCCTCTTGGCCGACACCATTTCGCCCGTATTCCTACCATACCTACCAGGTAGGTAAGTAGGTAGTCAGCAGAAGACATAGATATCAGCCAATAATTCGACTTGCTAGTTCGAACACCCGCTGGTAAACCCGAAAACTCATGGCTAGCACAAAACGCAGTAGCTACATAGGAGCTTGATGTGGTGCTGAAACTGTATCGGGTCTTAAGCACCAAAGTCACCGGTTTCAACGTGCTTAGCTCCTTCGTCGTTTGGTTTGGCCGTCACAGGGTTCGATGATTTACCCATGTGTTGAAACGACCTTCGAGATAGTTGCCGGTCAAGAACCCATCATTTAAAGTGCAGAAAACGGGCAATCGAGTTAAGAGACGCTTCTGCATTTTTCGAAACATTTTTACTCTCATACCCATGTGATCTTCAATGCTCGTAACGACAAAAGCAAAGCATGCACCAACCGCAATGCAAGATATGGCAAGGTTTAGGGTAGTGAATAGGTACGTATGTAGGTCCGCTTCTGATTCCACTTTGGTGCCTGTTTCGTTAGGTACCTACCTCCTAGCATGTGAGCCTGCAGGCTCCAGGCGGGGAGGCCATTGAATGTACTAAATATCCGCTGCAAGTACCCTTCCGGGTCCTACAGGGTGCTAGATACCTGCCATGGGAGCCGAGGTACTTCGCACTACCCGCATCGCGGCACTGACAGGCCCGCTTTTTAAAGGCAGCATGAGATGGAGCAGCTCCCACGTCATCAACCTGGAAGACTAAGGTCGGTGTACCAAACACTACGTCGTCTACCTGTACCGCGTCAACCATTTTTCCCTGCCCAACAACTCGAATGACAACCGACGAATCCCTGCATCGCCTTGCCTCTATGGCCCATCTAATAGCTACGCCGCTTGCACCCAGCTGCTCGAGGCCCAACGTCACTGGATGGTTGCTGTCAGCGACTGCGTCCTAGAAACCATGACGGATAACAACAACAGCCATGGCCACACATACGGGGCCAAGTGTCGCCTGGCCCCTGTCGCCCGCGTCGACCGAGAGGATGAAATGCCCCCCGTGGAAGCCCAGTTCTTCTACTCGTCCGTTATCCCCATCGACGACCCGTTGTCAACCAGCTCAGCCCCTGGCGCGCCAGAGTCGAGGTCCGCGAGGGGCTCGTTGCGTCCGTTTGCCCGAGGCGATAACAATGCTCTTGAGAAGGGTTGGCTGAGTCTCATGTCCGATGACGACCGGAAAGCCCATGAAGATGTGAGGCGAGGCAAGGCTCCAGACGTTCGCGTATCCGCCTCCATCGCCGACAAGCTGGCGTTGCTCGTTCAGCATGTGGCGTCTACGCACTGGGACAGGCATCGCAACAAACACCAGCCTCCGGACCCATCGCCATCTTCACACGGTGCTACCTCGACGACTAATATACCCGCCTGCTGTTCCGACTTGGCAATTGATGTGTCAGAGGAGCTCGAGAACACTTTTTGTGCTTTGACTAGGAAGCGGACTCCTGCTCTTGGCCTTGATGAAGTGATGCATCAAGTTGTTCTTGCTCTCGGCCGCCTCCGAGGGGCAGTAGTCAATCCTGAAGAAGGACGTCCTTCAACTGCAGATACTTCTATCAACCGCTCTCGAACTGGGTCTAATGCAAACACCCTCCCCCACCCGATATCCCGAATTTACAAGACAACGGCCGAAGCTCAAAGCGTGACAAGGCGGAACCAAGGAACGCCACCCATGAGCGAAGGACTGTATACCAAGAGCCATGAACTGTCAACATCAGACCCCAAACCCCGATCAATTAAAACACGCACCCCTTTTGGCAGTCCAGCTCTCACCCGACCGCCGCCTCTGGATGACGGCATCTCTGGAAAGCCATTTGTCCGAGTCGGCACTCCTGATCCAAATACGAACGATTCACTATCCCGAGCAGATAGTCCTCTACCAAGTATGCCTCCTCACGAGGATCAGTGTGATGTAGCGAGTAGACGGGGAAGTGAACCGGGAACCACTGAGAGGACAGGCAATGACATGTGTGGTAAGTATAGACCGGATGACGTACAAATTGCTGTAGGAGTATCCAGACTCCACATGGTTTCGCTGCCCATGCTTCAGATGAGGCCAATCTACTGGTCACCGGTCAATGATGTTGCGGTGGTTATGAGAGCCACGTGGTTTTACTGGTGAGTCCTTAAGATGAGTGAGATCCTGGCCAAACTAACATTACTGAGCGATACGATGCTTCCAATCCCTGCCGTCGTTGCGAATCAACTTGAGGCTGGCTTTCATGAACTTAAGCCATGGACAGAGACTTGGCGTGATGAACTACGCTGTGCTATTGACGTGGGGCCCTCTGGGGAGGAAAAGGTTTCCCACCGATTATGGCCCAAGGAGTCTGAGCTTGTTTCCGAAGACGACGATGGAGTGACGGAGTCCACTATATCATCCGATCCATTCTGTGCAGCCCGTTGCTTTCAGGGAGACGCCGCTGCCGAGGGAACCATCGAGCCAATTTCTGTGGACAAAATTGAGTCGCCAAACCGACCGTTCTCGAACTACCATGTCATATATAAAAATTCAACACAGGCATTCCTCCTGAAGCCCAGCCTCAAGCCGTCAGCATATTACGGAAGACGACCCGTCTGGAAGACCATGAAAGGTCTGACAGTTGGAGTCCCGGTTATGAGGGGGTTTGACCGCAATGCTTGGGAACGCATTCACCACAAGAAGGAAGCGCCTAACAAACCAGGCGTTTCCGCAGCGGATGAGTCCCACGAGAGTACCGGACAAGACGTGTGCTCCGCCTGCAAGGCCGAAAAGGAACGAGGGCAGGTTACTGACTTGGTCCTCGTCGCCCACGGAATTGGACAGAAATTTGCAGAACGGGTGGAGAGCTATCATTTCACGCATGCCATCAGCGGCTTTCGGCGAGCAGTCAACATGGAACTCCAGAGCCCAATTGTTCAAGGAGTACTCCGGGAGGGCCAAAATGGCCTGATGATTCTGCCCCTGAACTGGAGAATGGGCTTGTCATTCGAAGACGGAGGCCCAATGAGAGAGGAAGACAAGGCAGAATACACGCCTGAAGGCTTTGGGCTCAAGGATATCGAGCCCGATACGATCCCCGCCATTCGCAGCATGATATCAGACGTCATGTTTGATATTCCGTTTTACATGTCTCATCACAAGGGAAAGATGATCAACGCCTTGGTGTCGGAAGCGAATAGGGTCTATCGACTATGGTGCCGAAACAACGCAGGATTTGCCGAAAATGGCCGTGTGCACCTCATCGGTCACTCTCTGGGCAGTGCGATGGCTCTCGACATTCTCTCACGTCAACCGACCAAGGTGCCCAAAATCGATTTATCACTGAAAGAGCCCGAGACACGCTTTTTCGAGTTTGACACGGTGAACTTGTTCCTGGCAGGGAGCCCAGCGGGGTTCTTCTTGCTGCTGGAGAGGGGCACCCTGATGCCTCGGCATGGACGAATGAAACCAGGGGCTGATTCGAGCGATACTGTTGCCAACGGCGTCGTCGGAGAGGCTGGAGACTTTGGATGCCTGGCTGTTGACAACATTTACAACATCCTCGCCAAGGAAGACCCCATCGCATATCTCCTTAACGGAGCTGTGGATCCCGTCTATGCCTCAAGTCTCAAATCGGCCTACGTCCCTAGTATCGCCAGCTCGATCTGGAAGTCAGTTGGCGACGCGATGCGCAACGTCGTGCCGGGGATGACCCCGACACCGAACGTACTTGCTCCAGAGCCGGACCGGCCCAGGACAATCCGTCTACCATCGCAGCTCGAACTCGAGGTTCACGACTTCACCCGCGAGGAGGTTGCTGAGAAAAGGGCCTTCCTCCTTAACGACAACGGCCAGATTGACTGGTACCTACGCTCCGGTGGTGGCCCGCTGGAGATACAGTACCTGAACATGCTGAGCGCGCATTCGAGTTACTGGACTAACAGTGACTTTATCCGCATGCTCTGTATCGAGATCGGGAGGCGACCAGGCCGGGCGCACACACTCCCGGCCATGAGAGCTGTTAAGGCTGCTAAGAGATTACTGGTCAACTAAATTGCCATTTTGTACCTTTGTCTCGGCTCCTAGCCGAGCGCAATTTTGTTTTTGTTTTGCTTCTCTACATTAGCGCGATGGTGCGAGTGTTTGAAATATTTGGAGTTACGAGATTCAGAGAGGATCCTTTTAGATAGATTACCCCACGGATACGAACCGCAGTTTAGTAGATGGTATTCATTGCTCGCTTTAGATACACCCACGCAATTTTCTTACACTCTAATGCCCTTTCCTGTTTCGAGTGGCAACTTTAGTTGGAAAGACCGAGCTGCAAGGAAAATTCAGAAACAGAACCTAGAAACCCTCCAACTCCATCATATCCTGATCTAACTCTTCGTCGTCGTAATCGTAGTTGTTTTGCGCTGCGGCCTGCGGGTTCTGCGCCGCCTCCTCAAGCTCTTTGATCCGTTCCAAGTCCATCTTCTCTTTGTGCTCCTTTAGGTCTCTGGGCCCCCAAGTGCTAATGCCGTCCTGGTCCTTGGCCAGGAAGGGTTGCGCCATAGTCCTCAAGAACCGTCTCGCGCTGCTGACAGCCATGTCGGTGCTCAAGTTCACGTCGACTTCAAGAAGACCTTGATTTATCCACTTGGGCAGTTGCGTCCGTTTCTTTTGGAACCGACGATCAGCCAGGACCATGATTCCGTAATCGTCCTTGCCACGCAGGACGCGACCCAGACACTGCGCAGCGTGGCGCATGGCATCAAATGAGAGGAAGTCATTTTCCTTGATGCGGTATGTTTCTCGGAGAAACTCCAGTCTGGCCTTAAGGATACGTGACTCAGTGTACTGGAATGGCACTCCAATACAGAGCACGGTCCGGCCATACTGGTGGTCAAAATCAATACCCTCGGAAACCTTTCCTCGTGCGACGCAGAGAAGTACAGCTCCTCGTCCATTGCAGCATGCAGTTCGATACGTCTCCAGCGCAAGTGACGTTTCTTGGGCATCGGGTGTCTCGACCAGGATAAGCTTGTACTTCCACACCTCATCTAGGATGCCCATGCCCTGCCACATGCTGATGATAGATTCCATATAAAGGTATGACGGGAAGAACACGACCATGCCGTCGGGAGTGATTTTGGCAAATTCTGTCAACAAGTTGCCATAATTTCGAACAACACTGGGTTCGTTTCGCACTTGGAAACTCGTTGACACTGATGCCTGGTCGCTTCCTCTGGTGACGATCATGGGCAAGAATGATCGTCGAGCAAGCGTCATGCTGTAGGACTCCTGGATGACCGTTGAGAAGTCCAGCATCTTGGGGTATATTTCCAAAGGTGAGATGGTTCCGGATGTGATGATGACGGAGTAGAATCTCTCAAACACCGGCCGGATTGCAATCGCGGCATCGAGACAAGTGAAATGCAGAATTGGGTTGGGCACTTCGGCAGTATCAGACTCATAGGGCTCCAGGATGAGAAGGAATCCTTTCTCATAGGTTGCTACGAGCGTGGCAAAGGTTGCCACTTCTTGCAATGGTTGGTAATCCTCGATGTTGGTGAGCTCGAGAGTTCTCACCAACGACGTCAGTCGTTCGGCGCAGAACCTCAACGGCTTTTTCTCAATGAAGGTGTGTTCCTTGAGGTGGGACAGGAATGACGGCGGTGTCTCTGAGATGACTTGACGGACCTTCATTCGGGTCTGAAGTCTGGGTTAGCGGTGGCCTACTGCCAGTGAAGAACCTTATGTACCTTGAGATATTCGATGAATCGTTTCAGGAAGGCGACAAAATGTTCCGCCCTTCGGATGTTGCCCGGCACGGCTTCTTTGAGCAGATCCTCAGGGAGAGCTATGCAATCGTCAGTGACACTCAAACTTAATTAACAGGAGCACAAGAGAAACATACCGGGATTTGACATGAATGCATCTTCTTGACGAGCCTCGTCTGCGTCACGAAGACCCTGAACAAGCTTCTGATATTCATTCTGGAGCTGCTCTTGATCAGTCTCTCGCATTTGAGCAATTCTGCTCTCGAGGTTTTGGGCGCCGCGAGTTGCTTTGCGCAATGAGTCCTCAGTAATGTCGGTGCTGAGAGACTCGATACAGACATTGTCAATATTGTGGGCTTCGTCAAAGACGACGATGCAATCTTTAGAGAAGTCTCGAGAAACTCGTTCCGCAATCTTGGGGTCAAGTAGGTAATGGTAAGAAAAAATTACGACGTTGCAGTATTGCATCTGTGGATGATTGTTAGCATGTCTACGATTTGACTGGTTGCTTGCATTTGATCCTCACCATACGCCGGGCCGTGAAGTATGGACACTGTTTGTGCTGTTCGCCGTAGCGAAGAATGTCGTCAAAGGACCAAACGCCATTGGGTATCAAGTTGTGAGGCTCTAGGAGATCGAGGTTCTGTGTTGGGAGGTCAGCCTGAGTCGCGACAAGAACACAGCGACGCCAATGCACATACGTCATGATAGACACAAATGTCCACGCTCTCGCCCCGATCTTTCTTTTCCTTGACGAAACCAGCCGTAAGACTTCTGCACCGGGCATCAACAACTGAGCCACTCTTCTCCCGTTTTACGGAGGGATGAAGACACAAGTTCTTCCGACTTGTCAAGCCGAGACCACGAAACTCTTCCTCGTAACCAAGTTGCTCCGCTCGATACTTCATTAGAGACTGCAGCTCGACCAAAGCTTTCTCAATCTCTGACATGGTACCTGGTGGTAGTGGGTGTGAGTAAAGGAGGAGACTAGTTGCAGTGGGAGAGGAACGCACGAGAACAGTAAATGAGCTTGCGTTTCTCAGGCATGTACTGCTGGTAAGCGACGATGAGTGAAAGCAAAGATACAGTCTTGCCAGTGCCGGAAGGCATTTCTAAGACACAGTGACCCCCGGCATCCAAGGTTTCTGATTGTGGATGAGAGAGGTTAGCTTAAGGGGAAGAGGATGGAGGTCAATGGAGATATGGATGGAGTACTTTTGAGATCGCACATGTAGCTATCAATGGGGGGGCATGATTAGCTTGGGAATTAGCATCGGGCGAGGTCGAGAGACTCACGCATATTGCTCTAGTGCAGACAGAGGGTTAGTACGGATTGATACTGGAGGCGGGAGAAGTTTCATGGACATACCTGGGTATATCTTGGGATAGGGAAAGAGTATAGGCAGGTCACTAGGTACGTAAGTTAGTATGACGCTGGCACAGGACAAAAACCGCCTGGGAGGCCATACTCGATGTTGAACTTCATGATGGCGACAGGACTGGCACCGGGGCATGCCCTCGGTGATTTCCAAACGTGGCCGAGGTGAATGGTCGATCTGATAGATGAGAGACGTGATGCGTGACGGGCAGGCTCTGAAGTAGAACCAAGCTGTCGCGAAGTCACGTGATTGAAAATACTGATGTCACAGTGACCTGATATGTCAGCGCTTTGTTCCCTTGGTCAATGGCCTGTGCTCAGCCTCACCTCGGTGTAGGATTTCTCAGGTGGGGCTATGCCTTGTCGGCCGACGTATTTGGTACGAACTTGGCATCTGTGTCAGGCCCTACTGCGGTGACATGTAGTTACTGTGTGAGATTGCAGGCACCTAATCCCAATGGAGGATCAGATCTGGGATGAGCGAAGCACCTAGGTGAGCAGTCAAGCCCGAGATCCGCAGTGGGCAATCTGAGTGGGGGAATGAGACCCGTTGGTATCTGGAGAATGCGTGGTGGACCAGTTAAACGTAAGCTGATTTTGGCAGGAGGTGCACCCCATTATCAAGACGACAGGCTAGTGTCGATGTGCCGGAGTTGGAGGGCATCGAGGCTAATCGTTAGCAGCTGTGAAAGGCCAAACTGAGGCACTAGACTCCGCAGTAGTGTTGGCTGAGCACCATGTCTGTCACCAGGCGTACTTCGTGGTTGGAGTTGTGAGTTTAGAGAGGGGTTCTGCTGAGACCAAGGAGACGACGCCGGTTTACAAGGCCCGCTATCTCCTGGGTCTAGTTATGAAGACTACCGAGACGTTTGATGGCTGACTCGAAGTCGTAGTTGCGAGGGGGTTTGAGGGGTAGACGGCCGTCATGACCCCGCGCCCCTCCTGCCCCGCGCCGTCCGATGTCAGTTGCTGGAACGGAACAAGGGTGAGATATCAGACCTGGGAATTGAGAAGATAGTCAGATTACGCTATGCTGAGAATGATTTGAGAGGGTGAAATCGGGGGACTTGGAAAATGTCGCAAAAGCCACTCCTCTGAGAATAGTGGGAATCAAGAGAACTAAGTGAACATCACCGGTCCGCGTGATGGTTGACTGGCCGGCTTTTTGAACAGCTAGAACGAAACACTCAGTGCGTTTATGAGGTGCAGATCAAGCTTCCTGTCGGTGACCAAGTTGCATTTACGATGAGCGTGTGAGCATATGGAGGCGTTGTCTGGAGACTAGAGCTGGGGGCAGGCTCCGTCGCCGCCACTAATGCAATGGCCTCACTGACTTGGCGCCAACTCCACTACAACCTCCTTGCCTTGCCTCACACCTGCTCACGTCCCTGATGCATGGCATCACCCCAATTTCCGACTTCCAGAACCGGGGATAGCTTGGGGGATGCTGGCCCGTTTACAACCAAGTGAAGCTTGTAAGCAGCAGGAGACCATCAATTCCACGGGTGCGAGGAGTAATGGGTCATGGCTGATGTAAATCACCGTTTCACAGACATCACAGGTTGTCCAGGTAAGGATCACCGCACCTCATGGGCGCGTTTCACACAAACTGGAGCGTATACAGTGCTGAACAGCCCACCCAGCACGGTATCATCCAAACATGGCGCGGGCGGCAGGCTCTCCCCGCCCATCATGGTTTCCTTGAACCAACCACGCTGGGCCACCAGCGCCCTTCCCCCGCTTTCAGTAGGCGCTAGGCTTCTCCAACTGGCCCGTGCACTCAGCCATCAGCCACCTTGGGCATGGTCACTGGTCAGTCACTATCACTGCATTTGCATGCGCCGCTGCGCTCTCTTCCCTCACGGATCCATGGCCGACGATCCAATCGTGACTGAATGTTGGCCAGCCTCCCCTCCCTCCAGGCATGGCTGAGACAAGATATACATCCCATGCACCGTCTTGGTGTGCAATCCATGGCGTCCTCGTACAGTGCCAATCTGCTCGCCACTACCTAACCTCACGCTGCACACCAACGGGACGATGACGGGAGACCAACACGCGCGCCGCCTTATCAGTAATTCGCCATCTTCCAGTTGCCATCCGCCATTTGCACATTGCGCCCAACAAACGTCGTCCACCACCACCACCACGACTACTACTACCACGACTGTCAAACACTATTACTCCTACCACCCCGACTTCCGTTCGTGATCCGTTCCTCCCCTCCCCTCCCTTCTTTCTTCTGTTCTTTCCCATCTTCTGCATTCCATCCTCGCGACACCCTCTTGACCCTCCACCCCCTGTGTCTACCCGTCATCGTCAACCACATCACACACAGTCCATCCCCGCAAATCAGGCTATCTATCCGGCACCCTTGTACAGAACGTGACAACATCATAAGCCACTGCCAATCGCCTCGGCCGTTGTTCGTTTACTTGTTCGTTTGCTCGTTTCCCTTTAGCATCGGTATTGTTTACTTCACGTCTCGAGACCGCCTGTCTCGTCCTCGTCCACCGTACCGCTATCAACACTGCCATCACCACTGCTTGCTGGGTCAATGCTCTTGTAGCTTCGTCCTCGCATACCAACATACCCGCCCTCTCGCATTCTCGCAATTCGTCTCACCCACAAAGGCCGAGATCTCTTGGCAGGTTCCCCCGCCGCCAGTGCCATCGTTATCTTGTCCGACCTAACACCCGGCCAAGTCACAAAGTTTGGCCCCGCACACCTTCCAGTCGACCTCTTCCCTTCTCCCTTTCCATCTCTACCTACAGTATTCGCCCCGAGCTGGCCTGCCGTTCCCCGCGTCTGCCCCTCGTACCTGCTCCTCGTCCCGAGTCCAGGCATGTGCGATAAAAGCCAGCCTTCAGTAAGAAAGAAGCTGTGTGCGTTTCGTCCCATGTTGCCAGTCCCGATCCGTAGCCCAGTCTTCTGACTTTCATCCAGCATCCTGCAGCTAAAGTCCAATATCAACATATCCACCAACAACGCCTCACATTTATTCGACCGACCGTCCCTCCCGTTGGCTCAGTCTCGTCGAATCAGTTCCATTGACTCAACCGTCGTCTAGTGGTGCATCCTTACGTACCTTATCTCCACTCGCGCTCCTTGAAGCCGCTTCATCCGTCGTCGATCGGACAACGCTCGAGATACTCGCCGTGCCCGCTGATATGGCGACCATTGCCCTTCCAAGACCTATCCCGCCGCATCGTCCATCTTCAACCATCACACCGCCCCTTTCTCTCGAATCCATCAGCTCCTCTTCTCCTGCACAATGTTCTGTCCCGGTTCCGAATAAGCACATCCCGGTCTGTCCCACCGGACCCGCTCGTGCAGATGAGCCTAACACCCCACCACCATCGCCGTCTTCGCCCCGGAGCCTGGACCGCTCACAACAAAGCTCCGCCCTGTTTCCCACTGATGGATTCAACCGCATCGATAGTGGTTCGCTCTCTATCTTTGAGATTGACGCCGATCAGCTCGCCGGTGCTGTCGATTTTGCTTCTCGTCAGCCGCTGCCAGATCCATCGCTCGTCTTCCCATGGTTGCATGGCTTACACCCCCAGAACCACGTCCAGCAGGCATTCTTTGCTGCCAGGAAGCGCACACTCAGAAAGACGCCGTCTTGCATCCGCGCTGTAACTTTGGTCAAGGCTGATGGTGTCTTGACATGTGCCCGTCTCAAGGGAGCTGTTGCACCCGAAGAGGTTTTGCACTCTGGCGATGGTCCTGACTTTGTCGAGGCTGATCCTCGAGAAGGGTTCTCCGTCCGCAATTTCCAGATCCAGACCGCAAAGGTTGCCCGCACCTCAGATATCGTTGTGTACGGCCAGGATTCGATTGAGACGCACAAATTGGCCTGGGACATTGCCACTGGCCAGCAACGGTGGCGTGAGAAACAAATTGTCCAAGGGGTATGCGCGCCAGAGTACAACACATTTGTCTGCACAACCCCTTTCAGTTACTTCGAAGAGAACCACCCAGAAATCGTTGCAGTTGACTCTTCGGGATGTCTGACAGGAAATGTCCTAGACTTTTTCCATCAGGAGAGGCAAGAAATGTGGAATATGACAGAAGCTTCTGAGATATCTCACAACGTTTTCATGGGCCCAACCCCGGAACAGGGCTCTCCCGAGGAACAACGATTCGACATTTTGATTGAGTGTAGCGATCTGGGTCGTCTGAATCCCCTGACTTTGCAGATAATCGCCGAGAGCCCCGATGAAACTGGAAAGCCGCATATGCTTGACTTCCCCTCCTCGGGTAGCATTCTTCCCCCTACATGGTCTCACTCAGAGGCTGATGGCATTCTTGAGACATGTAAATGGATGTATCACCTTGCCAATGGCTCATACCCTCAGTCGGATTTCGCGTCAAGCAACGACGTACAAGGAGACTCACCAATGCCGTTCCAATCGCAAAAAACTTTCAACGTCCGTTCTCGAAAGATTCTTCTTCACTGCGCTGATGGCTACACCGAGTCAACCATGCTGGGCATTGCTTACTTTAGTTACAGCACTGGGCGACCTGTGCCCGAGGCATGGCTACACCTCCACACTATTAGAAAGCGAAATTTCTTTGCCTATCCAACTGATGTGGCTCTCTTAACAGCAATCACTCCAAGGCTACTTCGGGAGTCACCTGTATGTGCTGGTATGAGTTTGACCGAAATCACCACTCTCACCAAGGATGAGCCCAGCTGGTTTGCTGGTTTGGACGGCTCATTCCCCAGTCGCGTCCTCGACTACATGTACCTGGGCAATCTCGGCCATGCAAACAACCCGGATCTTCTAAAGGCACTTGGCATCCGGCAGATTCTCAGTGTTGGAGAGACAGCCATGTGGCGAGACGGAGATATGGAGGAGTGGGGAGAAGAGAATGTTTGCGTGATTGAGGGCGTCCAAGATAATGGCATCGACCCATTGACGGACGAATTTTCCAGATGTCTCGAGTTCATTGGTGAGTACTGAGAGTCAATTCCTCTCTGTTTTGAGAACCTCTGGCTGATCTACTTGTTACTACTCGATGTAGATCGAGGCAGAAGAAACGGCACCGCAACTTTGGTTCACTGCCGAGTTGGGGTCTCTCGAAGTGCCACAATTTGTATTGCTGAAGTTATGCGGACTATGAAAGTGTCATTTCCTCGCGCCTACTGCTTTGTTAGAGCCCGCCGACTCAACGTTATCATTCAACCACATCTGCGGTTCGCTTACGAACTACTGAGATGGGAGGAGACGCTGCAACAGAAAGGCAACCAAGACTCTGCCGTAAAGAGAGATTTGGAATGGGCAGAGATCACACGAGCGATTGCACTCATGAACAGTCCTTACTCTAGGTAGAATTTGGAACCCAGAAGTTATGCTAAGTCACTTAGACGTGCTACTTTGCTAGGGGTAGTTGGCGATATACCAAGGTTGGCGAGGGTTCAACTGATCTGGATTTTGGAATACTCTTTTGGAATACTTTACATGGGCCGGAGTTACCGTCTCAAGAGCACCGCGATCGTTATGGGAACCTTCCCCTGCCCATTAACGGGATAAGAAACAAGAGTTTGGGAATAGGGTTTTGTCTGATGCACAAATTGGTTGATCATGGGTAGGGGGCTGTGCAGGCGTTTGTTTTAGTCTTGACTGACTGGGTCTGTATGTATGGGTTCGATGACTGATCCTCGATGGTTTCAAGAACGCTTTATACCTGGCGTTGGCGAAGAAAGTTGTTGACGACAAGAAGTGTCGCATGGTCGGGATGTTGGAGCTATGCTTAGGATATGATGATGATTTACGACGACAATGAAAAGCTGGCCCGCGTCTTCAATAACTGGTTCAATCATCCGCAGGGAGAGGTGTAATTCCGTACATTGGCTATTTGAATATTATGTTACCAAGTGACTATCAAATGAACCCGACAAAAGATGACCTGGGTCCAGGCAATTCCCCCGCCAACCCGACGGATACTACGTTGCTACTGCTCCTAGCGATTTTCAGGATGAGTAGCTTGGTTAGACACCCCTGGGAGCAGTACAACAGACAAAAGGGTATTTAAAAATGGCCAATTATCCCCAAAGAAATATGAATGATCAAATCCCATGAAACGCGAAACGCCTGTGTGATGCACCAGCATCCTCAATTAGGCATCGTCTCGAAGCTGCGTCGACCGCTGTCTGACGTGGAGATCGAGAATAGCTAGCTTCCATAGGTCGAGACGTCACTCTTGTCGTCTCCTTCTAGGACACTGTAGAGCGCGGTTAATATCCACCTCTCAGAAGACGTCAAACGGAAGAGCAACTTACGAAAACTGTTTGACAAGGTAACCCTCTCCGCCATGTTCCATGTCGATATTATAGACGTAGAACCCACCATCGCTAGTAACGACCATGACTTGCGGGCTGCTACTGCTCATGGCTACGACGCTGCGCAAGGGACCAGCGGGCGATTCGCCCACAGCCCGCGAATGGCCTGGCGGAGTTGTCGACTTGGGTAACTTGATGTAGGCAAAGTCTCTTAAAGGTTCCCACATCTCGGTGACAGACTGGGGCAAATATGAGCCCACGACCCCGGCAACCCCGCGACCCATAAGTTGAGACGAACGCCGCAGCATACTACTGAATGAGCCGCTCTGTCTACGATGGCCCGAGCTGCCGTTGCCTGAACCGTCTCCGGTACCGGCCTTGTCAGGTCCGTCGCTTTTAGGAGAATCGGCCGCGCTGTTGCCTGGTGACTCAGAATCTTCGTGGCTTCTAGCGCGTGACCATCGGTCCTGTCGCGGAGAAGCAGGGGATTCAATGGGTGCACCAGCTGGAGTCGTATTGCCTGGAGGAGCCCCAAGACGGAAGATGTGGACTGTATCGGATGTGGAGGAGATACAGAGAAGGGTGGAGCTGAGATTGAACGACATGCTGTAGATAGTAGAGGGGTAGGTTCCACGCCTGAACTGATACAACTTCTGACCCCTCGGCACGGAGAAGACACGAATAATGGTTCCCGTCTCGCTGGCCGTGGCGAGCAGAGTGCCCTCGTTGTTAAGACATATGCAACACAAAGGCGATCGGTGAGCTTCGATGACATTGACGGCCTTCAAAGTCAGGGTATCGAAAACGAGAACCTCGCCCGACGTCGGAGGAACAAAGGTGGACTGGGGAGGTGCGTGAGCAGGCCGCCTTGAATCTGCTTCCTCCCGCGGCTTTGGGAGAGGATATGCAATGAAGCAGTTCTCGGATGAGGGGGACAGAGCACAAATGGCCGAAGGGTTGGGAGATGTGGCGATGGTGTGCAGAAGACTCATGTTGCTGATGTCGTAAAGGTAGATTTCCTCCTCGAGGACAACAGCCAAGCGCTTTCGGTTTAGTCGCACAGCTAGAACGGCGGACGGGAATGTTAGTTCACAGATAACGGATGCTCTCTAGGAGTATGTCAGTTATCTGGGGCCACAATGTGACGGACACCGATCATACCTTTGTGTTTTGGATGATTAGGTGGCGGGGAGACAGGATAAGGGCGACCAGAGATGTGGAGAAGAGCATCTCAATGATGGCGATGTTCCCGTCATCGCTACTGAAGATTCGAGAGAAGGGGTCGGTGTGATATATTCGAAAGCCCTTGGAGGTTCCTGCGTCGAATAAGAATTTTATGATCAGCTAAGACAGGCGGACCTGGGATGCGCATAGACATACCGACGGCGAGGCAGCTGTGATCCTGGTTGAAGGTGATGAAGTTGAGTGTAGGATTTGCCATGGTGTCGGTAGACGCCCCTACAGGAAGGGAACCGCGCGCGAAGAATCGAGATTCTGGAGCTTTAGAGGCTTTGTAGAACTTGTAGGCTTGTATGCTGGTGGGCACGATCGGTGGTCGAGTTGATCGGTCGGTCAACGGGAGGCCGGGAGTGAGACTGATGGGAAGTGGAGGAGGTAGGCAGCGCCAATCGATCCGATGCGTCGCGGGTTGATGGAAGTCGAAGATGGAGGGCGCGAGTCGGTATGGGAAGACGACGGGGTGTAGGAATGATCAGGCGCGAGCGATCATGGCCCTGGACTGTAAAGTTGGCGATGCTAGTCGGCGGAGCTAGGCACCTGTCTGTCACGAGGCTGGGGAGAGGACTCGGAGGGAACCGATGTGATTGCTGTGGCCGGCGCAGGCGGCGGGCCAAGCTGCGCACCTGATAGTCCGGTGCTCTCGTACAATTCAGCACTAAAAAGAAGTTGAAAAGCCAGCAGAGGAACGAGGACACCAAATGATGATGGAGATGGCGAGGAGAGTGGATGGGTGGATGGATGGTTGGATGGGATAGCGGCGAGAACGAGAATGACGGAGCTCGGAGAAAGCTGGTGGGGTGCAAGTGGAGGCGGAGGGTGGGGAGGGAAGCACGCATGCAGCCCAGTTCGGTCCTGCTGGTTTACTGGCCTACTTACCTGGTTACCTACCTGCCTGCCTGGTAAAGTTAGGTCTTGGTTGGGTTGGTCCTGCTGGCCAGGTTCAGTTAACAGGCCCAATTTTCCCAAAGGTACTTCCGCCCACTCCCAATTTGTTATGTCCCTGAGGTACTGCTCTGTGGGAGAGCCAGTGGGCGTTTAGTCCCATGAGATCCACGGAAGGATGCACATGTAAAAACCACAATTTCGCACACATTGGCCGACCCATTTCTCAAAGCCCAGGATCCATCTGCCTGCCAACAACACCGTTGATAGTCAGGACAAGCCTGCCGAGCGTCTCTCCCTCGCCTTTTGACCTGGAATATCTTAGTTGCTACCGGGTCTTCTCTCAAAATGACGACGCCTTCGTCCAAACCTTCCCCGCCCTCGCGGCAACCAAAGTCACAAGCACTTGATGACCTGATTATGGGGGTGAGTTATGATTTTAAGTCACTTGGGGAGTTTCCGTGCCTTGGAGCTATCTTAGTCTTCTTCTGGGATGTATAGGTACCGAACAACTGAACAATTGTGTAGACAAACAGTAGCAGCATCGTTTCCAAGCGGAGCGTTGAGCGGCTTTACTATCCCAATGAGGCCCATTTCTTTCGATACTTTGTCAACAAATTCCAGCGACGAGCCCCGCTCATCAACCGTGGATACTGGCTGAGACTCAGGGCTATTGATGCTGTTGTTCACAAGTTCCTCAAATCATCGCCATCTGGTCGCAAGAAGGTTGTCATAAACCTGGGATGTGGAAGGTGAGCATGCATCGCGCTTCCGAGGCCATGGACAACCTGCTGACCTCAACCCCAACAGCGATGTGCTACCTTGGCAGTGTCACACTCGTTATCCGAATGAATGCGATAACACTGTGTTCCTGGATATAGACTACCCGGACCTTATGCGAAAGAAGCGCGCAATCGTTCTTGGAACACCTCAACTTCGTGAACTTCTGGGCCCGAACCCTCTAATCAGCGAGCATGACACAGACCAGATCCTCCTCCGTAGTGACAAATATTGTCAGCTTGGATGTGATCTCCGAAAACTCGATGCTCTCCGTCAATGTCTCGAGTCATTTCTGCCCCTGTCAGAGTGTTCGGTTCTATTTGTTGCTGAAGTCTCCATCACTTACATGGACACTTTGTCGGCTGATGCACTTATAGAATGGGCAAGCTCAATTGGCCAAGGTTTGTGTCATGATATGCATGTCAAACGTGGATCAGTGCACTGACAGTTTCTAGCCGAATTCTGTCTCCTAGAACAGATTCTTCCCAATGGACCTGACCACCCCTTTGCAAAGACCATGTTGAGCCATTTCGACAAGCTCAACACCCCTCTCAAATCAGTCCACGCATATCCCACCTTGGTAAACCAAACAAATCGGTTCAGGAAGAGAGGCTGGCACGACGTTGACCTTTGGGACCTATGGGAAGCCTGGAATAGCGAAGAATTCCTTAGTCACGCTGAAAGGATTGCCCTCGATGATGTCGAGCCATTTGACGAGTGGGAGGAGTTCGTCTTATTTGCAAGACACTACTTTGTCATGCATGCGATAGCTTCTCCACCAACCAGCATATCCTCTCAGAGTCAAGGTCAACAAGCGAACCGTTGCCTGTCTGCCGTGGAAATCTGTCATCACGACATAATTGCTCCTAAACGCCGATTTGGCGCCCCCATGGTCGTCACAAACCCGGAGGGACAAACGTTTTCCATGAACACATTTGGAATGGGAAACAATGGAAGGGTGGCATCCTACGATGTTTACACCTTAGAAGGGCGTACTATGCCATTGGAAATGTCTCCTGTCGGACCACCTGCCAGAATGTGTCACACAAGTACTGATCTTGGGCCATTTGGCATCCTTGTTGCCGGAGGACGAGCATCGCCCAGCAGTGTAATTTCAGACTGCTGGGTATTCAAGAGGGATTCAAAATGCTGGGAGAAGACTGGTGATCTTCCGACACCGCTGTTTCGACATGTCGCTGTTCGACTGAGAGGCTCGGCCCTTGCGCTCATTTTTGGTGGCAGAGTAGGGCCGTCACAAGTATCATCAGATTATTTCCTCTTCCATCCTGCCAAGGGCTGGCTCAAATGTGCCACGTCAGGCTCAGTGCCCGACCCCACTTTCGGAGCCGTCGCGATTTCTTCACCCGAAGAGTCCCAGATCAGCTTGAGGGTGTTCAGAGGATTGTTGTCTGGTGGAATGACGCGAGATGGAGCAATCAACACCAAAGCTTACCGATGGGCTCTTGACATAAATGGCGCTGTGGTAGGTCGACATCAGCTACCCCAAATTCTTGGCGTAGCCATTTGACTATCGTTTTACTGACAATCTCGCAGCCGTTACTAAACTTTGAGATCATTGAAGAATTGGGGAGCCAAGGTCATGGCTTGGCTGTATTTGGCGCACAAGTCGTCGATTGCGGTCCACTCACGGCTGTGTGTGGCGGTGTGGGACAACACCCGTCTTCCCAAGGCCAAGACATAGCTTTTGTGTCTCTGTCAGAAGGGCTACAAGTTCATCTGTCAGCACCCTCTGAAGATATAACTCACAAGTGGCCACTGATGATTGGATCTTCCGTCGTCTCTCTGAGGAACCAACTTGTCTTCCTTGGAGGAGGCGCCACATGCTTTTCTATGGGGACTTATTGGGAAACTGGTGTAAATTCAGTTGACGCTTCAGGTGTTTTCCCATCGCACCGAAAAAAATCGCCTTGCCGAAACATGAGCATCAGCTATGTGGATTCTCCGAAGCTGACACAGTTTAGTGGTGACTTAGCTGAGCGAACTCAACTATCGGCAAAGGCTGCTGTGACGGAAATTGCTAGGGTGCGATTGAATTCCGATTCTGATTTTCAGCAAGTGTTACGGAATAGGAAGCCAGTCATCATTGAAGGCCTAAACTTGGGTCAGTGCGTGGAGAATTGGACCCCTGAGTACATGGTTCATCGCATGGGCGAGAAAAAGGAAGTGAGTTGTTCCCTATGTTGGCCTGATATAATGCGAAGAGGAGCTAAGAAACTTAGGTGGTTGTGCACGAGTGCCAATTAGACACGGCGAAGATGGATTTTAACTCCAAAAACTTCCGCTACGTCACGGACTCGTTTAAGTCGTTCATTGGCAAGGCTAAGCTTGGACAAAGGCTATACCTGCGCTCGCTCTCTGAAGAAAAGCCGTCAGAGGCCCCGGCCAACATTGACACCGACTTTCCATCGCTGGCAGACGAATGTAGCCTCCCAGAAGAACTAGGTCATGTTAAGGAAAACTTGTTCAGTTCAGTGCTCAGAATATCTGGCAGGGTGAACATGTGGCTTCATTATGATGTGAGTTGTCGCCTTGCTGGCCGACGCATGCATCTAGACTGACACCTCCTACTAGGTCATGGCCAATGTCTATGCACAGATTCGAGGTTCAAAGCGCATGGTGCTATTTCCGCCGAGCGACGTCAGTCACTTGGCGTTTGCTCCCGGCGCCTCGAGCTCAAGTCTGGATGTGTTTTCAGCACTTGAGAAGTATCAACTGGCAGCTTCACATCCCCATGAGGCCGTGCTGGACCCCGGCGACGTCCTGTTCCTGCCTCCAATGTGGTTTCACACGGCGACACCTACGACAGACATGAGTGTTGCGGTCAATTTCTTCTTCCGTGACCTCCATAGCGGATATTCATCTGGACGGGATGTGTATGGGAACAGAGACCTTGCAGCGTATGAAAAGGGAAGACAAGATGTGGCTCGAATCGCCAAGGGGTTTGACCAGCTTCCTCTTGAAATCCGTCAGTTCTATCTGGTGCGACTCGCGGATGAGCTATTGCATCAACATGCGTAGTTGGCAGCGGACGGATGTCGTATCATGTGGGAAGTGATACACTGCGTGGGTTCTTTGTGCTGGTTACTCAACCTTCTCGATGAGTAGTGTTTTGGAGACTCGGGGCAACGGAGAAGGTGCAATTGGATGATGAGAAACGCCTACACAGGTCACAACCGGGTCGCGCCGAAGAATTCGGCATACCAGCAGAGCTTTAAAAATCTACGTAGTGAACGACGAAGGTTTACGTCACACAACTGGACGTCAGATGAGGCGAGCGAGCTCGAAGGACGTGTGCGAGTCGCTTCGATGCAAAGCATGGGCAGAATAAAAAAGGTGTGGTTGCGCAGCACAGCGCAGAGCCGACATGAGTGGTGTGATGGACCCCGGGATGGGGCCCGTTTTGGTAGCCTCGGCAGTGCCGCTCAGAGGCCCAGATATTACCAGCACCGGTAAGTAGAAAGGGGTATCTAAGCATCGTCCAATGGTCGAGTGTGGGTGGACAAGGATGATGGCTGCGAGGCCTTGGCAGCTGAGGTCTCGGCGTCGAGTGGGTGTTGGTGTCAGCCAGGAACGAGCAGCTAGTTAGCAGAGCTGGAGGCACTTGGTGGAGTTGACAGGGCTCACGATGGCGGTGCTAGAGGGATGACAGTTCCGCGTGGGCCGGAGAAAAGCTGTTGGCAGTAGACAAGAGTGAGTCTTTAGCAGATCACAAAGCTCATGCTGGGTGACGCGAGCATTGACGCCTCGTCTATCCAAGGTGTATCCTAGCCAGCCTCCCTAGTTAACTCTAATGGTTCATCAGGTGCGGGAACTGTGTGGTGTAATTACCGAGTAGTGAGAGGGAGACAGAGATGATGAGGGAGACATAGGGAGCTGTTGGAGCATGACGGCATAGAGGCTGTGTTTGTCTGGTTTTGCCATCACCATCCATCCATGGCCCCCCCGCCATGGCGCCTTTGCGTTGGTTTGGCTCACCACTAACAACATCATCCCCCTTGCTAACTCTCTTTTTTTTTATTTTAATTTTTTTTAGCCCCAAGCAAGGACGTGTGTGCCAGGAGCGGCTGAGATCCGAGCGATCGATCGATAGTCGGAGAGATGATGGACAGGGGCTAGTGCTCAGCTCTTAGCGGTGCTACGCTGGGTTTCGGGCCTCGGGGGGTCTTTGTCCTCTGCCCATGCCCATTCAAGCAAGACGCGAGACGCTGGCCCAGGTACGAGATCGGGGACGGCTCCTAATCATGATGCCGCTGGTTCTCCGAGTCTCCCGAACAACGCAAAAAGACGAGAACGCTGCTGCAGGCCCGGCCACAGGGGTGGCCGTGCTACTAATCTATTCTTCTGGATGCACGGATACGAACGGCATGCTCTCACTTGACCCTTGCCATTTCGGCCCGGCCACAGCATGAGGCGTCGACAGGCACCTGGCAGTCACAGCGAGGGAGGGGCAGAGAGCAGGGTCTGTCCCAGCCCTTTTTAATGCCCGCCAACAAGGAAGGGGACAAGAGGAGTCGAGGGACTGAAGGACTGGGATGGAGTAAGCACTATGCTGGTGCTTCGTGCAACATGATGGGGGATCGACACCTCATCACCACTCAAACTTTGAAGCGTCGATAAAGTTGACATGTGAACGACAATACCGGCGAGGCGGCCAGGTTGCGAGGATCACCAGCCAGGATCACCAGCCAGGATCACCAACCAAGAGGCAAGACCTGCCGCATACTCCCAATGTGCGGTGATTCCGCCCATGTTGCAATCTCCCGACGACGTGGGGTGTACCAGGCTGCCAGGCTGTTTTGGCCATTGCAGGTTGACGTCGATGATGGCTGCTGCTGGATCCCGACGTCCCAGAGCTTAATCATCTCCCATCATCTCCCATCATCTTCCTCTCGGCCTCCCAGCCCACCGAAGGCGTGGCTACTCCACCAAGCCCACTCCCACTCCTTTGGCACCTGAGATCCGTCATCATCAGGGACGAAACAAACTGCTTTGCACACTATCTTAGTTGGTAGCCTGGATTCACCCCTATGCGTTTAGTGCACCGTTGTGCCTCGCCGCCCGTTCTCGGCACTGGCGCTGCGTCCTTTCTTAGCTCTCCTCGGACGTTATCACGCCCCTCTCGTCTCCGTCGGCTCACTGTGGGCTAAGTCCTCAGGTCCCCTCCTCCCTGGCTTCCCGCAACTTGCCCCCAGGTCAATATTCTCCAAGTGAGACGCCGCTAGAAGCGAAGTGTGTGGGGGATCATGATGGCATGAGCTTTGGCCTCAAAAGACCATCTTGAATGGATGGGCATGCCAACAATGAGGCCTCGCCCATGAGCGCCGAGTTGCCACTTTCTTTTCCATCCCATTGTCCCACCGCCCGGTCAAGCCAGTGTCGTATTATCGGTCGTGTTTTTCCTTCTCATTTCCTCATTTTATGCCCGGAGTTTTCTTTCTTTTTCTTTCGTTTATTTTCAGACCTTGACGCCACGTTCCCAAATTTGCACAAGTGCGTCCATCCCCTTGATCATTGCCACAACCACGACTCTGTCAAGTCAGTCTAGGCCAGCCTCCCGGGCGGCCGGGGGGGTAGTAAGGACACCACACACACCAACTTATCTCTTCAACCAAACCTAATCCACCCGCTCCTCAAGTAAATAATGACTAAATAATAGAACAAAAGTCGCTTAAATAAGGTAAAAGTTTCATTAAAGCAGGCCGTAATATTCACAATTTATTCTATCACTACATAAAGAGGGAGGGTAAGTTATTAGTATGTAGTGTGTCTTGTGTCGTGTTTTTCTTCCCCTCTTGCCCCTGTAGGCCAGCACAACTCGCGAGCTTCATATGAGACATTCAGCCGTTGCCACCCACACAATTCATCCATCCTCCCTGCAGATCCCTAGATTGGGCCATTTTGGCTCGAATTTTTGTCTTTGCTTGACGCCCTCACACCACAGAGAAAGAGTGTGTGTGTGCGCATGTGCGTACGCGTGTGCGGAATGACCTTGCTTCAACGCCATTCTCCTCTCATCTTGGGGTAAAATCCCTGGGTCCCGGACCTTTTCCCTGAACTGTCTCTCGCCACAGGTTCCAACGGGGAGGGGGGTCGGCTGCGTACAAGTCCCGCTCAGGAACAGCTGCAAATGAAAGTCGACGGAGGCGTAAAGTGACCAACGCTGTGGGTGCCGTGCTCGTCGATGAATAATTGGTAGAAGCTATGCTTACCACCAGCATTAGCAATGCACAGCAAAGCAGCATTGCTGAATTAGTGCGTCATCCTGCCCCGCCAGAACTTCCCTCAAGCCACCAGCTGGCTCGCCTCAGTCACAAACACCTCCATTGGCCAGCCATGGCCCAAGGAGAGATCGCATCTGCACGCTTAGACCCCGACGCGAGCCGACAACCTGCACCAAGCGCGAACCAGGACGCCCCATGTACCAACCCATCTCGGGATCTCGATGTGCAAGGGTGACGGGGCCACGGCCGCTATCCCGGTCACTGTCCTAGTCCCCTGTCCCAGATCCAGGTGAGGTGTGCCAGACGTGGGACATGCTCTTCCAGAGGCAAGGCGGCCTATGGTGTTGGTGGCACAGGATCTTACTGCGTGTGTTATGAGTGGGCAAGGGAGTTAAAGAACCTGCTCACCCCACCCCCTCCATGTCATATTCCGTTCAGACGAGCGCGAATCCCTCCGTCCCTCACCAAAGCCACAGCAAAGCGTCTTGAGTAGTTGGCCGACGACAGGCTGCTATCCATCATGTCTTCCGATGCTCTCTTCCGTGAATACCGTGGTCAAATCGTCCCCCAGGACTACAATGCTGGCTTTGTCGCACTGAGTTACCTCGTCAGCTTGGTCGGCGCCGCCTCAACACTGGAGCTGATCAACAGGCGGACCGGCTCTAGAGGCATCTTCAACCAGTACGGCCCATTCCCTGGGACCGACCATGTCCTCTCTCAGACTTGCTGACCTGATTCAGCTTGCTGCTCGTCAGCTCAGCCATCACTATGGGTGGCATCGCCATTTGGTGTATGGTATGTAACCCAGGCCCACGCCTCTCTTCGCCTACCCATTTCCATTGCATTGCTCACAGTTTATAGCACTTCATCGGTAACCGAGCTATCGACCTTGCCGACGGTCAGGCTCAACTGCAGGTCGCCTATTCGAGTGGTTTCACGGCCGTCTCTTTCTTTGTCCCTATTGTTGTCCTCCTAGCCGCCTTCCTCGCCATCGGAACTAACAATCGTGTTTCTTGGTGGAGAGTCAGCATCGGTGGCGTTCTCTGCGGTACTGCTGTATGTGGCATGCATTACCTGGGCAACGCCTCTATCGCCAACTATGCCTGCGTGTATCGACCAGCGTACGTCATAGGATCTGCCATCATCGCGGTTGTTGCCAGTATTGTCGCCCTCGCTATGTTTTTTGTGTTCCGAGCAGCATGGGCAACATCTTGGTGGAAGCGAGCGATCTCAGCCGTCATCCTTGCCGGCGCAGTCTCTGGGATGCATTGGTGTGCCGCTGTCGGGACGCAATATCGACTTGTCAAAATCAAGCCAGAGGGCAATGAACCGTCTCGGAGCGCCACCGTGGTCGTTGTCATCTGCCTGGTGAGTACAAATGTCTTTTCCGGGGAAATACCAACCTGGCTAACACTGTTAGTCTCTGGGCGCCTGTTTCATCATCGCTGGATCGGCCATTCTCAGGGCGAGAACCATGAGAAAGACTGCGCTCCGTGCCCAGCAAATCACATTAGGCGCTGCCATTTTTGATAGAAGCGGACGAATCCTGGTTAACACTGACGGGCTCATCCCTAGCAGCGTAGTCACGGACTCCTTTTTGGAAAAGGTAAGAGCGTGACTCGACCCCAAATGGTGTAGCGTGCTAACCATGCCAGCACGCCAAGGAGGGCTTCAACATCGGCCATCCACTATTCCATTGGATGTTCCACGCCTCTAGGAACTGGAATGGGATTTCCAATCTGATCGGAGGGATGAGACAGCATCTCGCGCAGTTGCCTCATCTTGGCCGCGAGAAGGATAGACGTGATATTCAACTGATCAATGAGCATGGCGAGTTGATCGATGATTACGACATCATCTTCCGAGAGCTTTTCTGCATGGCGGCCTCTTCACTGGCAGACCGGCTGCGAGAGCACATAACAGCCATGGGCGTTCTCTGGGACGAGATATTGCCGACGGGTACAACAGGAAAGCGGCCCCGCGGACCATCACAAAAGAATTCGTCGAGGAAGTCAAGCGCTGATCTCGGAGACGCCCAGTCAGAGACTCAGTACGGAACTGACATGGAAAAGTCCCTCGCCAGCTGGCAACCAGACTATGGGCGCGGCTCCTTGATGTTCTTGGTTCGCCGTGTCGAGACTGATCGCGATGCAGAACGACTAGTTTCTGCTGGCTATCGATTTGCTGCAACCCACCAGGTCAGTGATATCATCCGGTCAAATATGCAGATCAAATCACCGGGCTTCGACCAGAAGCTTCGAGATATGGCCACATACACCACCCGACAACACAAGACCCTTCCAGGAGTACACCTGGGATTCTTCGCCGTCCGAGCTCGTCCCAACTCGCTTGGGTTTGAGATCCTGGTGCGAAGGGGCGCGCGAAATCTGCTGCCGTCTATGGCACTTCCCATGGTGAAGCTTGAGGAATGGCACCTGCAATTCTTGAGGCAATTTGAGAGTCTTTCAGTACCCAATGTTGTTCGGATGTTGAGTGAGGAAGACCACCCATCGCGATCCCGCGACGAGGGCGAGTTTGCGGACCAGTTATCAGAAACCATCAAGGCGCTTCGAGAGTGGAGCCAGGAGCCTCTGTTCGAAGACGCCACGCTCACTTCGACCGTGGTTCAGCTACCGTGCACCGGTGAAGAGAATCCCTCCCAATCGACCATGATTGTGATGCGTCTTGTGATTCCTATCCACTCGGTTTTATCTAGCCCTACGTGCGAGTTTGTCCCTCTTGATTTCTTCAAGATCCACCAAGTTCCAGCAAAGTTTCGACAGGAGTTTGTGCGAGGTGTTCACCAGGAATTTGGCCCCATTGTCAAGAGACTTGAGGACCGGCTAGGGGAGTCTGGGAACAACGCCCCGGGTTTTGCATCGAAGTTGTGGCCATTTGAACGTTCTAATCCTTTGACCCATGTTGGTTTGAAGACTTCAAAGATGGCAGAGGGACGACGAGGGTCCTCGCCCGACTCAGTTCAGACGGGCTCGACGATTAACCTATGCCCTCCAAGTAACATCAATCGCACTCAGTCGATAGATTCTGGGGACAACATGACGGCGTACCCAGGCCGAGTCGATCCTCCACCGGTAGCACCGTCGTACGGGGGAATCATGGTGTTCAATGAGATCAAGATCGACATCGAAGAGACGACCAATGCGGTCACTGCAACGAACCTAATGAGTACCAGGAGTCAGGATACAATGGTTGGTGATCAACCAGGCAGGACGATGAGACCAGGGGATATAGAGATGCGGCATATGGGACATGTGGGGACCAACGTCCAAGCGGAGCAGCGAGGGTCCGTCACTGGTGGTCTGCAAACCGGCAACGTGAGTCACGTGGCAACGTTTGTGGATGTTTTGTTTGCCGAGTGTGCTGAAGGGCGTTCAACCTGAGGGCAGGAGCGGGCAAGATGGACTGCGACGGTCTTGTTTTGATCCTGATGGTTGCGCGAGCCTGAGAACCGATATTGGCTTGTGTTTGTATATATCCAAATTAAGAGGAAGGACATATGGATATGGATGAAAAGGGGGATCATGTTGGCGCTGCCGGTTTGCTATTGTGTGGGCATTTGTATTGGTTAATTGGGTTGGGGATGGATAGGTATGAATATCGATAGACATGGGCAGTTGGGACGGAGGCGTTCACGGCATTTCCTTGACGGTCTTGCCTTACCTGCCTGGAGAGGGATACCCGACCACGGTGCAAATCATTAGGTCATTGACTAATCAATCATCTTTGCGCAAGCGTAACAGGCTTCGTAAACGACTGGCATTGGAGAAGACAATTTGGAAGTGAGTTGATGCTGGGAGCTGAAGGATGGTTTCGAGAGTTGAATTGGTGAGATGAATCCAAGACGAATGGGAGACCAGTGGAAGACCGGGGTGGGGCGTCGGCGCGCGGGGGAAGGTACGGAGTAATTGGTGTCCCGGCAATTTGGGGGAGGGGGACATGGTTTGGGGGTGTAGTCATTCTGCAGAGAAAAGGCCTCCAAGCTCGGCAAGCCATTCTGTATCTGTCCACCCAACTAACTACCTTGACCTGGGGGAAGGAACGAGGACGGAATCTCTTCGTTTCCCGGTTGGTGGGAAAATGCGGGAAGCCCCCCCCGAACAACGAGCAAGTGGCAGGTCGGTGGCCGGTGGCCGAAGACAGGCAGCTGATCCTGACCCCCAAAATTGCCATAAATGGGAGAGGAAGAGGGCATGATGGATCGAGGGACGTCCTGCAGCGGCCCCTGCCTCGGCACCCTCCGCGGGCACCCGGTTGCTGACCGTGCTGGCATCATGACATGTATACAGACTAATCAAGGGTTAGTGTGTGCGGGAGGATCGCAACCTAACACACAATAACAGAGACATGCAACGGAAGGGAAAGACAATGTTCTTAGGTCTGAGATGCGTAGCCGTTATCGGTATGGGAATGGTAGCAAGCGCAAACGCGAGTGTGAACGCCGGTCAATACCTACCTTTAGGTGCTGGGGGATTTGCCGGACCCGGCCCAAGAAAGAACCCCCAAAATCCCCAAAATAGTGAGAGCCGGGCTGCACTCATGGAGCGGAACCCCCAACTTCCCCAACGATGCATGTGCCGCTTTGCGACAGCTCCACAAGGATACCATGTCAGATCGCATCTCACCCAGTTCCCAACTCCCACCGTCCCAGCTCCCAGCTCCACGGAGCCTGGGCCGCTCAGTGGTTTGTACGTACTTTGTCGTTTGTATCCGTACTTCGTACGGCAATCCATTGACCCAGCCATGACCCGGCATTGGACCTCGTGATGCGCTGCGCAGCCCAAACACACACGTCCATCCCATCCCACTCTCTGCCCACACCCACTCAAACCCACTCAACTGCCCACGATCCCCAATCCTGGCCGCGAGGATACAAACTTGCTCCAAAGGACCAGCCAGCCAATTACAGGCTGGAATTGAACCGGCAGAGCGTGAACCGGCAGAAAGAAGCCCGAGCGGCGTCGGAGTAACCCAGCCAAAGTCGCTCTGGAGCAGTCGGTATTCCCCCACAGCTGACTTGTTGTACAGTGCTGCGATCTGGGCTGTCGGTTGATCTGTACATGCTATTCTGAGTGTGCACAGTATTGGCCATAGGTACTGTCCATAGTGCGGCCCACAACTAGAAGCTGGGCGACGGCCGCCACAGGAAGCATTATTCGACCATACCCACCTTGTCGTCATTGCGCGGTTGGCGTTGCATGTGTCAGAGTCTGGAGCAGTGAAGTCGATAGGGCACCGTGCCTGAGGTGTAGGTCGATCCGGCCCAGCATGTCCACCATGCCACCCATCAACCGCCCACGCAGATCAACGAGTTGACAAGGCGCCGCGACATTTTCTTTCTTCTCTTTTGCTCCGCTTCTCCTGGATTCTCCGCTTACTCTTCCTCTTCTTCTTCTCCTTCTCCTCTTCCTTCTCCTCCTCCTCCTCTCCTACGTTCCCTCACCTTCCTCATCGCCCTCCTCGCCCTCCTCCTCCTCCTCCTCCTCCTCCGTCATCCTTCACCCGCTCCCTTGAGCCTCACATCCCTCTCAATCATCCATCTTCGTCCCTTTTCCGTGGGCATTCCCGTTCATCCAGGAGGGTGTCTCACAGAAGCGCCCACGGACCTCGCTTGCACTCAGCTACCGCACTCGCCTCCGTTTGCGAGCATCATTCATCGACACAAGGAGTCGCAAGCACGCAAGGGCTGAGCTCGGCGCCCAATCGATTAATCGGCTAGTCCAACCTCCAGCTCCAGCTCCAACCTCCAGCGCACAAGATCAAATCGCCGCCATGTCGCCAATTGCAGGCGCGCGATCCGGCGTCTTGCGCCGCTTCCTCCTCCCCGGCGCCGTCGCTACCACCGGAGCCGTCCTCCTCTACAGCTACCGTCCGCGAGATATCCCCGGCCACTCCTCCCCGGCTGTGCCGCCCCCCGGTTTCGGCGCAGATGGCAGCTTCAAGCTCCCCCGTTTTCCCCGCGTCAAACCCCGCGACGAGCAATTGGCCGACCTACAAAAGAGTTCCGAACCAGACGTCCCCGAGTATGACATGCTCATCATCGGAGGCGGCGCTACAGGTGCCGGCGTTGCGTTGGACGCTGCCACTCGCGGCCTCAAGGTTGCTGTCATTGAGCGCGATGACTTCAGCAGCGGCACCAGCAGCAAGAGTACCAAGTTGGTCCATGGCGGCGTGCGCTACCTCGAAAAGGCCGTTTGGAACCTCGACTACAGCCAATACGAGCTGGTCAAGGAAGCGCTCAAGGAGCGCAAGTATTTTTTGCAGACTGCCCCTCATCTTAGCTCATGGCTACCGATCATGCTTCCCCTTGACAAATGGTGGAAGGCTCCATACTATTGGGCCGGAACCAAGTTCTACGACATCCTCGCAGGCAGCGAGGGTATCGAAAGCTCCTACTTCCTGACCCGCAGCAAGGCTCTTGAGGCCTTCCCAATGCTGAAGCGGACCGACCTGGTAGGCGCTCTTGTGTACTACGATGGTGCCCACAACGACTCGCGAATGAATGTTTCCATCGCCATGACTGCTGCTCTCTACGGCGCCACAGTAGCGAATCACACTGAGGTTACCAGTCTCATCAAGGACGACCAGGGCCGGCTGTGTGGTGCCAAGGTCAAAGACTTGGTTGCCGTAAAGGATGGACGTCCCACCAAGGAGATTACCGTCAGGGCCAAGAGCGTCATCAACTGCACTGGGCCCTTCACCGATTCCATCCGCAAGATGGATGACCAAGAATGCAAAGATATTGTTGCCCCGTCTTCTGGAGTGCATGTCATCCTCCCCGGATACTTCAGCCCAGGCAAGATGGGCTTGATCGACCCCTCAACATCCGACGGCCGTGTCATCTTCTTCCTCCCCTGGCAAGGAAACACGATTGCCGGCACTACAGACTCCCCTTCCACCATCTCGCCTAACCCCTTGCCCGATGAGAAGTCAATCGAATGGATTCTTAGCGAGGTTGGCCAGTATCTCTCTCCCGAGATCAACGTACGCCGAGGTGACGTCCTGGCTGCCTGGTCTGGCATCCGCCCCCTTGTCAAGGACCCGAAGGCTAAGAACACCGAGTCTTTAGTTCGCAACCACTTGATTGACATTTCGGCTTCCGGGTTGCTCACGTGCGCCGGTGGCAAATGGACCACGTACCGCCAGATGGCTGAGGAGTGTGTTGATGCAGCCATTGGAGAGTTTGGTCTCAAGGCCACGCCCGTTAGCGACGCCCCCCGAGTCAGCGGAACCGAGATGATTGACGACGGTGCTATCCTCGACGGTACATGCCAGACTCACAAGGTCCGCCTGGTTGGCGCGCACGGCTTCAGCAACACTCTCTTCATCCCCCTAATCCAGCACTATGGAGTTGAGACCGAAGTGGCGAAGCACCTGACCGAATCCTACGGTGACCGCGCCTGGACTGTTGCTGGGCTATGTAAGCTAACCGACAAACGATTCCCGGCTCGCGGTGAGCGAATCTCTCACCTATATCCCTTCGTCGACGGCGAGATCCGATACGCCGTCCGACATGAGTACGCCCAGACTGCCGTCGATGTCCTCGCCCGTCGCACGCGATTGGCCTTCCTCAACGCTCAGGCTGCGCTGGAGGCCCTTCCCAAGGTCATCGACATCATGGCCGAGGAGCTGAAGTGGGACGGCCGCCGACAAGATCACGAGTGGAAAGAATGTACGTGTTTCCCAAATCTTTCTGCCTAAACTGGCTCTCTGATTGCTGACACCTGATCCCCCCTATAGCTGTTGCCTTCCTGGAATCAATGGGCCTACCACAACCCATGCTTTCAGCGACGCGTAAGCAGGTAGAGCAGGGCAAGCTTGATTTTGCCAACTCTCTTGAGTGGAAGATGTACTCTCGCCATGATAAGCCCAGTGGAGAGGAATAAAAAAAATACGAAGCAGAAAGGCTGCTGCCTAGATAATGAGCCGGGTCAAGACAACCTAGGCTACTGAGGCTAAGGGGCACTACGACCCGAAGGAGAAAATCGTGAGGTTCACATTACATATAGTCAAATACGTGGACACGCAAAGCGTGTGTTGGGAGGCGAAGAGCTGGAAGCTCTATCGTATGGGCTTGGTCAATCTGAAATATGGAGGGAGAATTGGATGTGCATCAGTTTGGGAGATTAAACAGGATGGGCCTCTTGTCGTCGTCCCATGTCAGTTGTGTTACACAGTAACTTCAACGAACATCCGCGCCGATATCATAATAAAACAGGTCACATAAAATCGGCGGTGAGATCAGATTGTGCATGAGAACCATGTATTTTGACATTTAGACATTACGTCTAGAGCCCCTTATGGTAGGAGGGGCATCGAGATGTTTCGACTCTAGACAGTCATCCCTGGCATTTTCCCATTCCTTCCCATAGTCCGTAAACATCGTAAGACCGAGCTCGTAGGCATTCTTCAAGCCTTGCCCAGTCATCCATCCATGGAAAATGCAGCCCCGTTATTGAAAGTCCCAAGATGCGCGGCCTGGTGCGTACACACAGGACCAAAGAGTCTCGCTGAAGAAGTGAAAGCCAGAACACCCCAAATAAACCACACGTTCCGAGATGGAACTAAAATAGTGCACAAACACCTCGCAAACGACAGACCATCATACCGTCTATGCCCTGGATGTGATCCGTATATGCAACACACAATGTCCTAATAGGAAATGATTTGACGGAAACTCCCTTCGTTGCCCAACATGAGGGTCTCTCGTATATAAGTAAAGAAATAGAGTGTTTTGGCGTTTTGTCGGAACTGAGGAGGACGCCGATGATGAGAGGCCTCAGTTGAATGAGTCGGACTTTGATGGCGAGTTACCTGCTGATACGGCCGTGAAGACGCGCTGCAGCAGTTTCGATCTGGTTCCATTGGCACGTCGGTAAGTCAGCGCGATGGTGTCACACGCATCGGCATCCTGGCACTCCCTTCGGTCGAGCTCAGCCTCCCATCCGTACACATCATCCTGTGCCGCTTCCATAGGCGGGGGAGAGGAGCCCTGGGAATCAACAGTGGTGGCGGAAGTAGTCATGCTCTCGCAACTGGCGGATGGATTCGGCAGGTAATGAGAGAAGTCGGTAAATTCTCGCGGTCCCACCCAGAGGCGGCTTTGTTCCTCGGCATCAATTTCCATCTCTTGAGCCGGTTGCAATGCCATGACTGAAGAGCGATGGCTTGATGTCACGATTGGTGACAGGTCCTTGAGGGAATTCACCGAGAAGGCCCGAATGGGGTGATAGTAAGCGGCCACAGGCTCGACCGTCTTGTCAACTAGCATCCTCGTTCTGACCCTGATGCTCTTCTTGACAAGAGACAGCGACTGAGCGCCTCTGTTAGTAGATTTTGCGGTCGCGCCGTCCCAGTGTTCACTGTCTTGCCCAAGGTCTGAGTTGCTGGCCAACTCGTCCTCTACCGTTGGGTGACCAAGCGACTGACGACCATGATATAAGCTCTCAGAATCAGATATACCGTGAGAGGCATCACTGGTCCATTTAGCTTGGATGGTGGGTGAAACTGGTGACGACGCGGCCTGCAACCTTCATAAGTGGTCGTGCAGTTGCACATCGCCATCTATTGGTGACGATGACGTTGGGGTTTGGCGGCGACTAGTGCTTTTGCGTGAGAAGCCCAACTTAGCTCCCATCTTCTTCCAGCCCTTGTTGTGTGCGGCGACAGCACGTTGAAGGCTTCCAGGTGATGAGTTGTTGAAGGTCCATTCGGAGGTTGGGGGGGTGGTAGGAGGGGTCATGGGTTCCATGGTCGGAGGAGAGTTGCAATCGCTGTCATATGAGTAGCTCTCCGACTCAAGGCCTTGCATGGACGTTGAGGATCGAACGGGGCCAGACATTCTGTTGTGCGGCGCGAACCTGGGTGAGGCGGAATCATCGGAGGGACCGTCTGATTGTACAGAGGCAACCGATTCGAGAAATGGGACCAGCAGTGAGTCGTTCATCAGTTCGTAAATAATGCGGCCGGCTTCGTCCAATTGGGAGGGATGTGGAGGGGAGGGGCCACAGGGTAGGCTGAGCAAATGATCTCGCACGTGTGCGGGGATGTTGACTTCTCTGGGAGCACAGGGGATGATGTAAACTTGCATGAGCTTTTCCCAGAGCGAGCAAACACGGTCGTCGTTATCGCGGCAGCGGGTTTCGGCGTCGAGCATGAGCTCATTGTAAAAGGCGGAGTATCGCTGGGCGTCGAGTGTAAACTCCAGGGTCTCCATGCAGTGATTTTGAGACAGATAGGCCATGAAGGCGCTTAGAGTCCATGGCGGTTGGGAGACGTCGAGGAGGATCTCGGTGAGGGTGGGGGGGCGGGAGCCCATGGCACCGGTCGGGGTCGAAGTGCCGGAAATGAATGCTTCGCTGAGTGGGCGGGATGGAGGAGTATCGACATCGAAGAAGCCCTCAAAGGCCGAGGATGGCTGAGGAGATGGCGGTTGGGGGATGGGACTCATGTATTCGGGGGATTGCCTCCACATCCGCGACTTTCCCATATCTCTCGAGTTGGGCCGCTTGAACACGTCCCACGCCTCGGAGGAGGATGTGCACTAGGTGGGCACGAGCGACTGGGGAAGGAAGGGCGAGAGAGTGGATTGGAGATGACCGGGTGGGAGACACCAGGTCAAGTACTGGGGAGTTGGTGTCAAGGAGGACAAGTTGTCGGACGTGGCGTCTGGTGGACGTCCGAAGTAGGCAGGTTGGTGTAGAGGCTCATATGACGGGGCATGCAGCGGCGCCGAGTCTAAATTAGCACTGCCGAGGAGAGGATTGTCGGTCCGTCAGAGGGTTCACCAATGCAGGTGAACTGGCTCGAGGCGGCCGAGTGCGTAGACGAGCAGATGCCGTGGTCGTCGCCGTGGGGAACAAGCGTACGGGGGGGGTAGCTCGCAGGATAAACGAGACACTGATCGCAGCGAGTCGAGTGTGCGGAGGGAGACGAAATCAATAGCAGAAGACGGGCCTAACAATTGAGCCAAGGATGAATGGCGGCCGACGGAGAAGCGGACGGAGAAGACGAGTAAGCGGAACAGACCCGTTTCGGAGGCGGCGGTGGAGAGTCGAGGGGTTCACGCTCTGGGGTCGCCGATGCGAGGTGTTGGCGTGGTTGGTGGCCGTCAGTCCCGGATGCGGCGCTTGTGTAGCCGGGTCGAGGCCGTCAAGAAGCCAAAAAAGGTCGATTCGACGAGCCAAGGGGACTGGAATGTGAAGGTTGAGGACGGGCGAATCGATTCGACAGGCCAGCAAAGACGTCGAGGGATCGTGGAGGAATCGAAGCCGGATCGCGAGCGGATCGTGCCAAATGCTTGGCGGAGGGAGGAGGTGGTGAAGCAAAATGAGGAGTCGGGGGGGAGACTTCAGTGGCTTGCAGGTGGCCGAAAGTCTATGGAAGGGTAGCTGTGCGCCTGTTCCGTGACAGGAGCCGACTTGGGATTGGAGCGAAGTGGTGAGGAATGGGAGTCAAGGCCTCCAAAGCGTAATAGAGGTCCAGGCCCGGATTAAGCGAAGAATGCGGATGGCAAGGTTCAACCCAAAGGCGGCAGAAATGGGGCTGCGGGTTTGATTGCTTTTGGCTGGATGACGTTGTGGTGATGGGGTTGAGTGATTGGAGAGAGAACGAAACGAGCAGCGCGTGCGGGCGTCTCTTGTGTCGAGGAGCGTTTGAAGATCTGAGGGTTTGAGCCTGTGCGTGTTTTGAGTGTGAGTGATGCGGGTTATGTGTGTTTATTTGTGTCGAGTTTCGTCACCGGAAGAGATTGGCGAGGGGGACGGTCGAGAAAGAAGCAGCCAGACGGACGGGACGAAATTGGAGCGGAGAGGAATGAGGATGCAGATGGGGGTTGTCTTGTTTAAAGAGACACACTTCGTAGGCCGGCCGCATGGGACGTCCCTGGAGTTTGGGTCAGTCAGTGCACAAAGGCCAGCAGCCAGCGACCAGAGGGGACGTCCAAGGGCGAATGCGAGAGGCGTGAGCGTAGTGGCAGAAATAGCGGCCAAAGTTCTTGAGGCGCCCGGCTGTTGGTTGGGATGGGGAACGAGATGGGGATGGAGGAGGCCAACGGAGTGCGGAGTGCGCGAAAGAATAGCGACTATTACTGGGGTCCGTGACGAAAGGTGCTGGGGCTGGGGCTGGGTCACTGGGTGCTAGTGCTGGGCTGACCTGGGCCCTAGCGAGCCGAGCAGGACAAGAAAGGCCAAGCAGCCCCAAGCAGCCCAGTGCATTGTTTAGTCCACGACGATTTAATCCAGACAGAGCGGAGGCGGCGGCGACGGTGGCGGCGACAACGATAGCCCAAACGAACCACGATTGGGTTGGACGGATGGATCTTCACCATGCGTACGTGAGGTACGTACCAAGGCCCTGTCAAGCGCCTGAAATCGACAGGGGGATGGAAGGGACCACAGGAAGAGAAACACAGGGAAGGGGCGATGGGACCAGGGAGATGCTCTCCAGGCGAGGTACCGGTAGTGTACTACATGTGGCAAAGGCTCAAGCAGTGGGCATGAGATGAGGGGGGAGCGGCACATTGCAGCAAGGTGTGTAGCACTGAACCAACTGCTGAACGACCTGGACAACATAAACGGCAATGACTTGTTCCTCCACTGGCTTCCACTCCATCATGAATCGGTAATCCCCTTCCCACCTTGGAGGAGGCATGTAGTCGACACCCAGCGTGCCAGCCGCTACTCCGCACCATCTGCAACGCCAACAGAGGGGATCATCGCCCTGAGTGAAAGCTTGGCGATGATAGTTGGGATACACCGAGCCACCTACGGCACCCCATGCAGATCACATTTGAAACCGTCTGTCCATTTCTTCTTTCATTTCTTCTTTCGTTCGCTCGCTTGTGTACTCCGTCACGCAACAGAACCGGCCAGGGCCGAAAGAGAGCCAACAAATTAGAGTGGCGAAAAAAAGAAAGAAAAAAACCTGTCACGACAATAGCAGCCCACAGTGACGCAGGAAACCCCCATGTCCCTCTACTGAATTCACTACCTTACCTAAACAACACTACGTCGTACTACGTACTGTACTTCACTATTGCCAAGTGCCTGTTCCTGTGCTCCACGGCAGACCCAGGCGTGACGAATACCGGCTACGGCTGAGAAGACAACAGGGCCACCTGGTGGGTTGAGGGCTACTAGAAGGGCGCTAGAAGATACACCAGTGACCAATGGCGGGGGCTGGTTGGGGCTTGGCTGGGGGGTCGCCGGCGGCTCACTGGGGCTCATTGGGGGGTTACGGGGGCTCATTCGGGCTGACTGGGACGTAATGCCGGTACGTACCCGCTGAGGATGAGTCCATCCATCATGGAAGGCCTGCCCCGCTCACACCTTGCTTCCACCACTTCTTCGCGCCTAAGCCCGCACACCACCAGTGTCTCGTCGTCACGCCTTCAACTCACACGTTGGCTCATCAAACATGCTCCTCTCGACGGAGTACGCTGCAGACGATTACACTGCATCATGGCTGCCGCAGCACTCCCGGAAGGCCACCCACGCTCTACGCTACAGCTATACCAGAAGAGTAATACCAAACGGCATAGATCCCCGTAATACGCGCCCTCCCCTGCACACAGTCCCACCCACCACGTCTTGCCGCCCTTCTCATGCCTCCCAATCCAACCTTGCTGTTTTGTTTTTGTGGTGAGACATCTAGCAGCCACAGCATCATTCGTGGTGGCTAGTAACATTGTATTCCGTTAAAGCAACATGACCTAGCAGTCTAGAACCAAGTCTTTATTTCATAGATTCCTCAATGTCGTCAGACATTGGCAATCATTTACAACCCCCCCATTCGTTCTGAGGAAGATGCCATTCTCTTTCAGTGCCCTGACTGCAGTTCCATGCTCGTTGCAATCCCCAACCCATTGTCAAGAACTTTCACAACTATTCGCTTCACGAACAATCTCACAACCTGTCAAATAATAAGTAATCATCGTGGTGAACAACCCTGTTCAACCACACCATCCTGCATCTGTCTCCATCAAACCTCTTCCCTTCCCCATCCAGTCCCATGTGTATCCTTCTATCGATATCCAACTACATGGGAGTGTCAACATTAGTCGGTCAATTCATGGCCGTATGGCCGGCGTAAGACATATGATAACTGCCATGGCCAGGCCATTAGTCAACAAACGACTCCCTTGCCCTGTCATCCTGGTCCATCTCCGCAATTCCGAAGCAGAACGTTCCCCGCAATCGAGACAAGAGGCGAGGAGACGGAGAGATGAGACACAACCCAACGCGAAACATCCATACCATGAGTTGTCGGCCATGGTCGTTCGTCTAGGAGTGTGAAGGCGCAACTACCTACTATATACGATTCCTATGTCTATCATCATCAACCCAATCACGGAATCGCCAAGCCACATCCATCGCCAAGCTTCTGACGATTGCGATTATGCCCGGCGCAGCTAGTTGAAGTTCCCTTCCCTCCTTCCCTTCCAAAAGTCAACCGTCATCATCATGGCCACCTCGTGGGTGTCACAATATCCCATCCTGGCATGGTGCTGGTTCGTCGCTATGTCTTCCGCATCACCATGCGTACAAGCTAGCAAATCCCCACATCCCCCTCCCCAAGCAAAATCGTCCAGTTGTGGAGTCACCAAAGGCTCTGCGACGCGCTACTGGCCGCCAAACTGTCTTGGCTTTTCCGCTACAGGACGGTAGCCCGGCCGATCGATGAGCACTAGAGACTCCCTGTTGCCCACCCTGGCCTTTTATCGTGTCACTGGACAGTTTCTTGGAGTGGAGAGCGCCATGATGGTGAGGGGACAGCGCCCTTTACGTAGCAATCACCCCTAGTAACTCTCCGGAGAGGCCATCTCGGCCAGTCTGGTGCGCCTTTCTCCAACAAGTGGGTGCTCGTCACGCAACAACCCCAGCCAGCTTTGATGCACTCCGGCCCGCCAATTATCTCCGATCCTGGTTGTCTGGTATCGGCGTCATCGCGTCCAGATGTGTGCTTATCGACCGCCACTTGAACGGCAATCGTCTTAAGGGGATGGCCTACCTACTACGTGCATGGCGCGTATTGGTGAAGGTGCACTCGATAATTCGACAAGTGTTGAGCACATGTTAATTATCTAGGTGGTAGGTAGCGCCTTCTTTCACATTTAGAACCCTTCGTGTTGAAGAGTAGGTAGGCAGGTACCTATCCGGTCATCACCGATCCGTCTCCGCCCGGCGCTTTCCAGGTCTGCTCACCAGATGTCGTGAAATGTCAGTCGACTGATGATAGCGAGCGCAGCCAAGCCGACCGGGAGCGCCATCAATAGCCGTACATCGGCGAAAGATGGGGCTATCACTCTCACAATGCCCCCATCGAACAATTATTACCAAACCGAATCATTCTCGCCATCAACCCTGGCGATGCGCAATTTTTCCAGTTGGCTTGAGTGTGTCATAGCGGCGTTTGACGGGACCACACTGATCCCCTCGCTCACCACCACACGCCAAACCCTCCAAGTGGAGCGGGAGAAGCCCACAGTTGCCATCACGATCCCCTTGGCCGGGGCTTCATTCGACGCGAACCCATGCCCTTGGACCCATCGGTGCATCGCAGCACCATGCGAAGTTGGTTCCATCTCCAACAGGCCTCGCTAGGCTCAGTCTGGCAGCGCGGAAGAGCACAATCCAGGACGTGCCTGAGATGAACTGACCCAACCCAAGGCTTTATTTCCGCTCTGGTCGGCACTTGTCGGTGAGTGCCTTGATCTCACCACTTAGGTCCAGCCTAGTCGGGTGAATTCAACAAACTGTCTTCGGCTGATGGTTCCAGCTGAAGACGCCAACATGGAGCCGCAAGACATGATGGCAGACGAAATGTGTAGCTCACTGACGTAAGGCAATCGTCAGGGCACATTTGGAGGAAATGTGTTTGGCAACCGACTGACTCATAGCCTGACCTCGACGGCCGGAATCATGACAGGGCATGTCTCAGTGCACATGCAGCGGGCGCCATGCAGACGCCATGTTTTCATGGAGTCGGTTCTAGATCACGAATGTCACCGCAATTCAACGACAGGGCCAAGCCATTCGGTTTCTCATACATTATAGCGTACGACAGATCACCCCCCAGCATATCGACCATAGTACCAGCAAAACGGCGCCTCATGTCGCCATCAGCCAACCACAATGTATCATCTTCAGAGTTCACCACACTCGCAAGCAGCATCCATCTTTTGGCAATGAATGGCCATTCATCTGCCGGTCTTGTGACAAGGGGCCAGATGGGCGAGACACGACGCCAGATCACATTTAAGAATGACATGGCGTTGAGCCAGTGCTAATCATCCGCCGTGACCTCTGGCACTTACACCCGTGTCACGATGGACAGATCAGGTCACTCGAGTATTGTTTCTTGGCTCTAGCTCCTGCTCCGACTCCGAGTGCCGTTGCTAGCATCGCACAGCTTGCATAACCGCGAACTGATTGGACTCTCCACCAGGATTCTGCACTACACACCCTTGGGCCGTTTTTGCACACGAAGCGTGGTAGAACAACTCCGATGCCCAATACAACTCTCCTTGGTTGAAGACCAGTACTGTACGTACAATACCTTGGACCAAACATGTCCCCGCCCATTTGCCACGCCAATGATCAAGGTACAGACCACAGCACAGGGTTCCGGCACTTAGCTAGACCAATGGATGAACGGAGGGAGCAAAATAGGTCTCGCCAACCAAAGCAGGGAAGCAGGGAAGCAGGGAAGCAGGGCCTGGAAGGGAGATTCGAAGCCGACGATGCATTGTGACGACTCACCCCAACCCTGCCAGACCAAAGACGGGGACGTGCTTGAGAACGTGCTTGGGAATACGCCTGGAGGCATGCTGCTTGCCAACACGTAACCCAGTCACAGCACCCCTTTTCTTGGGCTGAGAGAGTCCTTGTGTCTCGAGGCAATGAACCCCATCTCGAACAAATCTAGGAATTCAGACCAGCGATCCTCATCCGTGGGCAACGCACAGGTGTTGGTTGACGCTGGAGTCTTTGACACGCCCCCGGAAACAGGGGTGAAAGGGCGTGTTTCGTTGCTTCGGCTGCGACGTTGGTGTGTTCATTCCGCGCCGAGGCCATCATTCCCGACAAACAAGCACGGGCCAGAGAGACAGGCCAGTCAGACAGACAGACAGACAGACAGACAGACAGACAGACAGTCAGTCAGTCAGTCAGTCAGACTGGTTGACTGGCTGGCTGGATTACCGTCTCCCTGCCCAGACTCCCAACACCCCAGCACAACACATGGACCGTGGTCCGACCCATGTCGTTCTGGAAGCCAAGGAATCAGCCCAGTGGCGCTCGGTTCTAGAAGCCTTCCCGTTCCGGTAACCAATTCCACTTGAGTGCCACTCAATACCACTCAATGTCATTCAATGACACCCAACCATCCACCGGGTGCCCACCATCTTCCTCCAGCCACACACCACCAAACGCCTCCCCCAACCGGCATCGCCGTGTCTCCATCGCCTTGTCTCCGTCGCTTCACCAGGCCTCACCAGGGGAAAAGGGAGACGGAGACGGAGAAAAAAATGTGCCACAATCATCCAACGCGCCAGCTGGCCGCACCAACACCAACCAAGCTTCCTCGGGATCCATCCCCGGCCGAGAAAATTTTTGTAACGATTTACCTGTCAAGCTTTTCCTTTCCTCTTGGGGACGAGGGCGGATGCGACTACGGATGCTACCACATAGTTGTTCGCGTCGTCGTACTGTTAGCCCACATCGCGACGGCCCGCGTCCAACAGGGGTCCCCCAAAGCAGCAGGAGGACGGCGAAAGCGACAAGGAATAAACTAATACGTACATAGTATCCGGCGCCGCTCGCCATGGCCCGGCTGACGACGGATGGCGCCGGGTAACAGATGTTTCCCTCTACCTCGTACTGCCCAATTGTGTACTAATTACTATGTACAGTACTATGGCGGGTTTCGGTTTCCACTCCCATCTCCGTCTCCATCTTCATCTCCATGGCGCCCATGTTCTCGGATCACGACAACGATGGAGCCGGGTCAATGCCCTGCCAGGGCCTGCGGCTGGCCACGGGTGAGTCAAAAGGCGTAGACCGGCCAAAACCTCAAAGGCGTGAGAGGGAGAAGGGAGAATGGAGCCAAGGCAACCTTTGTCTCGGCTCTCCGACAGAGATTTGGGTCGCCATGTGACGGACAAGAGGGTCCGGATGGAGTAAATGAGGGCATATCCAACAATACCAATCGGTCGTTCGCCAACTCCACTGCCAGCCCGGATTCCAGGACAAACATGGCCGCCGGCGCGCCACCGTTCGGCGATGGCAGAAGTCTCATCTCAGAAGGCACACACGCACGACACACAGATGCACACGCCACGGAACGCACTGCGTCCAGCAATGGCCCCCGTCTCACCGTCAGCGAACAAGCATCCGTTTCCATTCGCACAATTTGTTGTTTGCCCATCCCACTCCCCCCATCCCTAGCATGCTCCGTAGACCGCACGCGGATGGAGATGACTCGACGTTAAAGCTTTTGGAGTGAGCTAGTCGACTGTTGACTGTTTGACTGCTGACTGTTGGCAGGCTCTCATTCTTGCGCTTTGCGTGCTCTGTGGCCAAGTTCTCGCGGTTGGTAATTAATCTCGGAGCCCTTCCGGTGTGGCGGATGAAGCTTCCGAACCCAGGCTTCCACCAAGAACATCGAGATTCCAACACAAGGCCGATCCACAACCAGCAAGCCCCATTGTCCATTGACTGTCAACCCTGTCAGGCTGTTCTCGTCTTGGCGGCCGCACTTATTCTTCTCCCGGTGCAGCTTGACGCCGATCCCATTCGTTGTGAAAACCTTTGTCCGGGCTTGGAATTCTCCAAAGCTTCCCGAATTCTTCTCGAAGATCCCATCCCGTCCCTTCACCAGACTCAACCTTGTTTGCCGCTAGCACCTCTTATTCAAGAAGCTATCTCCAGCCCCTCGCCCATGTGAGGCCGCCGCACGTGTGCAGTCAACCGTCCTTCCTACATCATCCAAAACAATGTTGTTCAAAAGAGTGCGTATTGCTACTGGGGCTGTACGACCACCCAACATAACCGAGCCCAAATAATACTTTCTACATTCGGAATGAGACTAACTAGTGACGAGACTCCCCACAAGAGCGCAGCGATGCAGGAGTATTCCCATAGAGCAGTGAAGAGTCCTTTGGGGGAAGAAAAACATCACACCCCAAACTACCTCTTCCAGCAACCCAGCCCAATCGCTCATCGAATGAGTGATCACTAAATTATAGAATAAAGCTGAAATAAATGAGACTAATGTCTTACTCAAGTAGCCCTTTGTGTTCCCGTTTTTTGGCTATGTTTTGGCGATGCCCAAAGTACGTTGGACCTGCCACGCCCTCTCCAGGGGGGGGGACACTACGCACCACACCCCATCAACTTACCCTCTGTCTTTTATGTGATATTAGGGCATAAATATTGAAGGCTAAAACAAAACAATCAGAGGGCGCAAGCTTACAAACCCCAATGGGGTATTTGAGGTAATGCTATTCATTATCTAGTACTTTTACACCCAACAACCATGCTTGTAGCAATACTCTTACAAAAACGCCAGTCCATATGCCGTTTTGGTATCATTCCCAAACACCTGTGTCATCCAACAGTCATCTCTTCTTCTGCCTCCCAAACGCCAAAGTATGCATACAAGGTATAACGCAATAATAGTATCAATATACTCGGAGATCAAATTCTCCCTTGAAGCCGCCGTTCAACAACATGCATGCGAGCCGGATTCGCTGTGCGGGCATGTCTTCTGCCGCGTAAGAGTCAACGGGGCTGAGTCCCAAAGCCAGACACATAGCGTTGCTAATAGTATGGACTCCACAGTCGTATCCATTGGTTTGCATAGGGGCTTCGTGACACATCACCTCCCACTCCGACTCCTCGAACTTTTCTTCCAGCACATCCTTCATCCACGCAAGCGCAAGGCCGGTGTTTGAAGCGTTGCCACGAGGGTTCAACGAGTCCATGTGGGCCACCGTCCGCTTCGAGGGGCGGATTACGAGGAGTGTCCAGTGCGAACGCTCGCAAATAGGCATGAGGATGGTGTCAACGTCGAGCAGGTTTCTCTTCTCGACTCCGTATCGTCGCAGAGTCCGCTGGGTTTGTTTCACGCCCTGATCCTGGAGCCGCTTGAAGAAGAAAGACGACATGGCCAGGCACTTCCTCGTGTTCCTCTTGACATCCTTAATGCCAGCGGCCGAGTTGACGGCCTGATCAAGCCAGTTGAGGGATCCATTGACAATCTCGTCGTTTAGCCACTCTGTAGCTGGGACCACCTTGGCAAAGTCATGGCGTCGGAGATCGACCCCCTCGCCAGTGGTCGCCAATGTAGTCGTAGCCGCAACACGGAGGGTGTCCTGGGCTCGTGTCTGCCACTCGGGCTTAACCGCCGCAACCAGTGTCTGAAGAGGCATGCGGAGTCCTCCAGAGGCAGCCAGACGTTCCTCAAGCTCGCGTCTAGCCTTTTCGTCGGCGGCAAGTCTCTCTGCCTCAGCAATGCGTCGGGCTTCTTCAGCAGCCTCAAGTTCTGCCTGCTCCTTCTGGATAGCTATTCCAGCCTTCGAATCATCACTAATCTCGAGGGATCCAATGGAAGGCAGAGCGAAGATTTCGTTGATGCGAGCCACGGTGTCAATAGATGTATCGTTCTGAGGCCCGCGGTAAATCACTGGCACGTGATAAGGGCGCTCTTTCAACCACTCTGGGGTTTCATCCTTGCTCTTGGGGACGGTTGCAGGTGTAGGCTCTTCCGCCGACTTCCAGGTTTTTGGGAGGTCAAGTCCAGTATGCGATCTTGGTCGTGGGCTCAAGGTCGAGTCTGTAAATCGCACCGACTTGGGTATGCGCCTCATGCACAGCCGCTTAGGGGTGCATTTCGACGACACCTTCTTCCGTTTGGTTTTGAGGATCGAACGTAGCTTCACAGCCTCATTCACAGTAAGAGGCCCCTTGGGGCTAAAACCGGTGATGTATGTGCCTTCGATGGCGCGATGCTCTTCACTTTCATGGTAGTATTTCTGAGTGTATTGCTCAAGCGATATCTGAGCAACCTCTCTGCCCAAAAAATCGGCACGCATGAAGTCGGTCTTGCAATATGTTGGTCGTGAAATGACTGGAGGGAAATATTCTGGGGGTTGTAAAACAGGCGACGGTGCCTTGTGAGGTTGCTCAATAGAGATGGGTTCAGGTAGAGTCTGAGGCTCAGGTTGAGGAGTTTGAGGCTCGGGATCCTCGAAGTCAGGAAAAGCGCCGGGAACGTTGGTATAATTATCCAAGTCAAGACGCTTGGGGGGGGGAATGCATGCTGAAGTTTATGGCGGAACTGCCTCGACACGGTGTAGCTAGGTACGGGGATGTTGTGTGTAATGGCTTCTAGGTCGAGTATGATCCTGTCGAGAAAGGAGTCGGATACCCGAACTTGATCTTTGTTCGATAGTTTGAGTATTTCTTGGCAGATGGTCGGGAGAGTTGAGGCAGATAGAAACGCCTTGATGTTGTTGAAGTTCTCCGCCTCCCAGGAGGTGAGTTGGTAGTCCAAGGTAGATGGGACCGACCCATGCGTGTTTCGAATCTTGACGACGATACCAACTTCATATATTTTGTCGAGTGCATTGAAGGCGCGTTGACACTGAAGTCCAAATAGATCGCAGAGGTCGTTGCCGCCAACAGTGTTGAGGAGCGCACGATCATTGTTGTTATCAACCAAGGCAAAGCGGAGTGGCTGAAGGATCTTGTTCATTTCTTGGCGAGAGTTGTAAGACTGTATGGAATCCCAGACTTTGAGCATACTTTTGCCAAAGGACTTGTAGTCATCAATAAGGTCACTGAGGCCAGTGTGGTCGATCCAGCGAATGCATGTGTCTTCCTCATCGCGGCTTAGCTTGATCCGCTTGTTGGTAATCTGGTTATTATCGAGGTAGGCACGGATCTCAGCCACCTCGTAAGACTGGGGGTTCACTGGATAGGATATTAGCATGTGAGGTTCAAAGCCTAGAGGGGAGACGTACTCCATCGTCCAATCCGGTCGCCAAGGCCGGAGACGGCCGAGTAGACATTAGATATCATCCTGGTGCAGAATGTGACGATGGGAATATTCCAACGCATGTAGTCCAATTCCTGAGGGAGAGTTAGTCGACCAAGCAGATTCGGGAAAGGGGCTCTACGAAGTTTGCTAACCTGCTCGTTTTGATCGGGGGAGTCGATGGGGATAACTTGTCCCTGTCGAAGAATGACGATGGGAGATTCAATGTTTTCGATGCCGTTGACAGAAGCAACGAGATCGAGTTCTGTGTCTTGAGCGCGTCGCTTGCGTGTTTGAATTCCATTGATGGTGACGAAATCGGTCTCGGGTTTTGCAGATGCCACAGGAGATGGGCGTTTAGCAGGCTTGGGTCTCGGAGGTTTTGGGTCCCAGTGAGGTCGGATTCTGCGTCGGGTGAAGAACTCTGTGCGTGGGTCAGGAGTATCGACGATCAAGCGGCTGTTGGGTCGTTGAATCTGTCTTGGCGGAGTGATGAGGGGTGCTGGGGTGAGGGGCTCTGGGGGAGCCGGTGGAGGGGCTGCTCGAGGGGCAGCAGGAGTCCCTTGTCGATGGAACTTCCGAGGGAATAATGGAGCTTCTTTGAGAAACTCAGGTCTAGAGAAGCCGCGACTGTCAGCGGACGCGTGAACGCCGTAGCGAGCAAGAGGAGATGAAGACATGGTCGTCGTCGAAGCAAGGCAGGTACCGAGATGACAGTGGACCGAAGGAGATGTGAGAAAGACGGAAGTTGCAAGTAGAAGAGGGTTCGAGACCAGTTGATGACGTCTTTCGAGGCGAGATGAAATGCAAAGAAAGCGATTCAGATGCGGATGGTTTAGAGTGTTCAATGTGTTCAAAGATGTGGGTGATGGGACAAAGGAAGCTGTGCTTCGATGATAGAAGACGAGAAAGTGAACAAGGGGACAAGGGGACAATTGTCGAAAAGCAGTTGATGGTGCGTGTAGTGACAGGGGCTCAAGAGATGCGTAGAAAGTGTGAGTGTGGTTTGAAATGTCTGGCGAAGTGCGAATGCGTGTATGTTTGGGGGGAGAAGAGAGACCGCGTCGGCTTGGGCGTAAAGTACCTGTTATACGGGCGAGGCGCGTCTTGTTCAGTACCTCGCCCAAAGAGGCGGCGCGTTTTGCGCTTCTCCTAACCGGTGCGCAAACAACAACCCAAACGGGCGAATTACGTGTGCGTTTGTTCGTCGCAGTCGCCTACGTCGTCGGTTTCGTTCGGGGCGAGGGCATCGTGGCATAGGGGGGTCGTTCAGGCGCTGGGCGCTGGGCGTTGCTGCGAGAGGGCGCTGTGGTGTTGAAGGAATTACTGAGGTTGGAGTGGGTGCTTCGGCGTGGTTTTTGGTGGAGTTGCTGGCGCTCAGGCGGAAAAAGCTTGGGTGGAGCCGACTTTAGTGGCCTGTCATTGGCTGCTGCAATCTGTCATTCTTTGGTCCAGAGGCCCCGCTTGGCATCGATTTTTCATTGGCTAATCAGCCGACGAATCGGTTTTCCGTTGTTGAATTGATCGACCGAGTCTTGACCCTGGTCGTCCATGAAGCTTAAACATGGACGCGCGCATCGCCATCCAGGGTATGTTCAACTTCGGCCCTTCACCTACGTTCTACGTAGTACTTCGTAGGAGTCAGGGACATTGCTAGACAATGAACACTACTACACTAAACAGAACACGGCATCCAGGCGCAGGTATATATACAAGTTCTACAAGATGAACCAGTGGCTAGAGAAGGCAAACCTCTTTTTAGATCTACTCGAGTACAAAGTAATAAACACGCTACATGCAAACAGCGAAATATTCGTGTCAGTCTATTCCCCCTCATCCATGTGTCACAATATCCCACTACACCAGCCTTGCCATATTACAGCTGGGCCAACACGTCGCCCAACTTCTTCGTGCAGAAAGTCGAGAAGTATTCGTTCAGGGCGTCGACCGTTCCACTGCCCTCGGCTAGGCTTACTACTATGCCCACATAGCCATCAGGTCGTACAACAACAACACCACCCAAATCCTCGTCCAGGCCCATCTTCGCGTGCGCGACAGCCTTCGCGTTGGGGAATCGCGCGTCTGATCGGTCATCGGCGTAGATGTGGTCCCTATATCGCGCAAGAACTTCGGGCAGGTCGCGAGAGATTTCAATCTCGGGTCTCTTGGCAGCGAAGACGGTGCAGATGGTGAAGAAGTGGCTGTGAGGGTTGTGCTTTTCGTGGTGCGAAACCTTACCCAAGTCGTCGCGCGCGTATGCCGAATAGAATGACCTCTTGCTGTTCAGGTTGTTGCCGAAATCTCGAAGAGCCCTTGAAGTCTTGGAAATGTCACCTCCGAAAACGAAGAGACGGAAAGATCCGTTGAGAGGCACCTCCTGCTCAAGGTGCACTACGTTGGCATCGACGACCCTAGTCACATCTGAGTTGACGAATAGTCGACCTGTCAACAACTTGGTACCCTTGGGGTGGATCAAGGTAGACTTGGCTTGGTGCTCAGGCGACCAGTTCAGGGCGTTGGGCCCGTACGATACTCCGTATCCGCTGGTGAATGCACACGACTCCTTGAAGGTCTTGATGAACTCGTTGTCTTCGTGATTCTTGCTGCTGGCATTGTTGGCTGTCGCAGCCTTTACGGTGTCCGCCGGAGGGGGTCGCTGGGAGAACAACTTGGCGTATCGGTTATCAAAGTCGAGGAGCGTCTCTGCCACGTTCTTTCGCTCCGGCTCGTACGTCTTTAGGAGTTCGCGGTTGGCGAAGCCAGCTTCGACAGCATGAATCTTCCACGCCAAGTTTTGGGCATCCAGGAATGCCGTGTTCATTCCCTGACCAGCTTTGGGCTACACAATGTCAATAATGAATACGATGCGACGAATCGGCGGGTTCACTCACGCTGTGTGTGTGGCAAGCGTCACCACCCAGGAAAACTCGTTGATCCAAGGAGTACCGATCCGAAATTCCCTGTCCAATGGGATATACAGAGTACCATTCGACACGCTCCCACTCAATGCTGTAAGGCGAGAGGATCTTCTTGGCTGACTCTTGCACCTCGGCCTCAGTCGCAGTCTTTCTCGGGTTCCAATCCGCGTCCGTTGAGGAAGCGATCTGAATGTACAGGCGAACCATGTTGTCCTCTCGGGGAATGACCATGATGGAGCCGTGCTCGCTGTGAATGGTGCATTTCATCTTATCGTGCTGTCAGTAACAATCCAGACAATTTCAAAACCGCTGCCCAAGCTCACCTTGATGTCAGGAAAATCGGTGATAACGACACCATCCATAACTCCCCAGACGTGGGCAATGGGGTCTTTGTGCGTGACGCCAATGTTGAGCTGGTTTCGGATGAATGACCTTGCGCCCTCACCACCAAACAAGTACTTGGCGCGCAAAGATTCCTTGGCCGTTCCGTCGAGATGCTCCAATTCGACTTGAACAGGGTACTCGGGATTCTCCTGCTCGTTTGATGTGAAGCCAGTGATTGTCCATGGTCGCTGGACTTGGACTCCGTTCTTCTCAAGATCTGAAATGAAGACTCTCTCAATCAAGCCCTGATGGAGGAGGGTCGTGAAGGGGTACCGGGCATCGATGAAGTCGGGGCAGCTAGCCCATGTGCCTGTTCGCTCAATGCCACCACCAGACGCGGGAGGGTCCCAGAATGCAACCTCGTAAACGCGAGCGGGCTTGTGAGCCATAATGGCCGACTTCAAGCCCATGTTTCGTAGGAGATCCAGGGAGCGCGGCTGAATACCATCTGCGCGACCTGTAGCTGTCGGTTCGGAACGGTTGTCGATGTGCTTGATCTTGTATCCCCAGCGGGCCAAGATCGTCGACAACATCAGACCAACGGGCCCTGCTCCTACAATCACTATCACACAATACATGTTAGCAACCCATATCGCTGCGTGTGACGCTAGGTATGGCGGATGGCGGCCGTACCGATGTCATAGTAGTTTGAGCGATCCTGCTCGAGTTGTGTCGACGCCATAGTGATAATGATGGGTTAATAATGCAAACAGCCCAGGGTAATCTTTGTTAGGCGCGAGAAGTTGAGGTTGATGATGGGAAACTGGCAAGACAGGATGGAATTTGGGCAATATATATTCAGAAACAATTTCTCGGAGAGTCAGGCGTGGATTCATGGGACGGCCGGGTCAGCACCAGCAATGGGAGGGATACGGGAAGGAGCCGAGGCGGTCCTCCGGAGAGACGGGGAGATGGGGATACGGGAAGGCAGAGATTGGCGGCCACTGGACACAATGACACAATGCACTAAATCACGGCATAGATCTCGGAAAGGTGATCCAGCTGGAAGAGAACAGGGTCTGGATAGATTTCGGGCAGAGTTGCTCCGTAACAAGGGACAAGATGGCAATCCAGGCCCAAGTTTTTTCCCAGGTTTTGATCGGCAGACGAGCTCGGGATGGGCGCAGCGGTGTCAAACCCCGTCCACCATCCACGTCGAGAGGCCCAGGATATGAGCAGGCTCGACGTCAGCGAATCCCAAGGCCTGCCAAGTGTCATGGGCTTGCATCTTTGGAGCGCCGCCTGTGGAGTCGTCTGGGGAAGTGAGGAGGGCATTGCCGCTTTGGGACTCCGGGAGTTGGTCTCGGGAGTCGAAGGTGGGGCAGGCCGGACACGGCTGATGGCTCGGGAGTGTGAGGCGAGGCGAAAATCGATAGAGGAGCTGTGGCGTCTGTTAGCAGCCCTGCCGAATCCCAGTGCATCTGTTAACAGCGGCCGTCTGGGTGGCAACATTTCCGACGAGACCCCAACCTAGACACGGAGGGGGGGTGGGGTTTCTGAAGCCAACGACCCCCACTCACCCGCCGAAAGCCCGAGATCTCAGCCATAATTATCGCGATGCCACATTGGACCTGGGCCCTGCAGGTTTGGCAGCCTAGAAGTCCAGGTTGGATGCCATTTTCGCTCTCTCCTACTGGGTACGTGTAATGGAGATTTAGGCCCTCTCCATTGGTTGACATCAGCCAAACTGATACATGGCCCTTGTCATAGCGTCTCGAGTTGCCCGAAATGTGGTAGTCATGCTTCAGGCTTTGCCGTAGTCCGAGCCTCCCGACTCTAAGTGCCGCCATGATTGAGGCTGCACCTGGACGCGGATTGTGGGCTTGAGTAAACTTCATTTGAGGCAACGCGCGCAGCCCTGGCTAGCGGACCATCGAGCCGGGTAGCATTGTCCTGTAACAGGGTGGCAGGGCGGTAGCGACAGACGAGGACCGCCGAAGATTTGTCGGCCTCAGGTCGACACTCTAGCAAAGACCAGCAAAATCGATTGTTCTTAATCGACGTGAATGAAAGTTCCAAGAGTTGTAGCCTAGGTGCTTAGGTAAGTACCTACCTACCTAGGTACCTAATAGTTGAGTGTTGCCAAACCCGAGAAGCTGGCTCTTGCTTCGCAGGCTGAATAGGTAGGTACTGGCAAGTACCTACCTACTTAGGCAGGGTGTTCAATTGGCAGGTACATCTATCGTATGGCAGGTGCCTTACCTTAGGGTGTCCGTAGATGATATGAGGCAGGACTCAGGCGGAAAGACATGCCTGTCCTTGTCTTTCCATCTAAAAGAACTAACATCATTGTCCCCTGCCTACCCCGTTCGAGAGATGGACGACTGGTTTCCTCCAACTTCAAAGGATTCGAACGTCCAGGGGCTTCAATCCCAAAAGAACAACGCAATCGCCCCCCAAATCCATCATTTTCGGCCAGCTAAAGGGCCTCTCTTACGCGTTCATCTGCTCCCGACCCAAGTACCGGGATTTTTCTTCAAGAGATCCCCGCTTGCCTAGCGATCTGCCCCATGCAACCTCGAGTCGGAAATGGACAAGACCCCGAACGCTTTCATGCAGTGTTCAAGCACCGAACTTTCATATGTCAATGATAAATTTGACGAAGAGAGTGGGCATCCCTGGTGTTAACCTATGCGGGATGGTATCCCCTAAAGTTGTCACAGAATGCCGTAATGTCCTTGTTAGATACTGCGCCCATATTCCTCGCAACTACCAGTACCGCGATGGTATCCGTCTTGTCAGATAGGCAGTTCCTTGGTAAATGGATCTTCTCTAACCAACTTCAGGTCTTCTTAGTGTTACGGAACCATCTTGGCGATGAGTGTCTTGGGCACGCCGGCGGTGTGCTCTACGAGATGATTGAGGTAGACTGCCAACACTCTGACGACCCAGGCGCCGCCTTTCAACGTTGGAGACATGACCATATGAGCAGACATGTGGGTCTTTGGGGATAATTCCTAAGCTCGGTCTGTTCTAATCAAACTCGCAGGCCGACCTTGAACTTCCCCACGTTCCCCATCTCACCACAGTCACGTCTACCATCGTCCCCACGGCTACTCTCACACGATGGAGAGACAACCACCCTCACCGATACACTACCAGGCTTTCTGACCACTCGCCCACGAGCCAACATTCGTTCCTTCAGACAAGCGGTATACAGACGAAGAAAGAGTGGATGATCGAGTACACAATGTATGTCTCTTCGCGGATTGGAGGCACCCGCCCGTTTCGCCGTATCAATGCCAAAGAGTTCCATGAGCTGCAGTGGAATTCGACAATGAATCACACTGGGGAGTTTATTGGAGAAAAGTCCATTGAACCGAACGACGTTTCTTGGAACAGTGAGTTGGATCCCCTGACGGAAGGCGCTCACCTTTGTCAACATGGTAATCAGCTATATTCAAGCAGCCTTAGGCGCCGCGGTGATATATGTGGATTTGTTCGTGGCGTCTACACACGCAAGAAACCTGAGTCAGGCCTGATTCGAATTAAATGGCTTGCAGATCAGCCGGGCTACAGCACCACGACTTCCTTGCGCGAGATCCTTGAGTCGAGGCCTAGCTCCCGTGTCAATGAGTGGGAAATTCCAAATGCGAATTTTGCCCGGAAATTCGGTCTGTACACTGACAGCGGGCCATTACCTCCCTCCATTAAAGAATTACCTGTTGCCGAGGAGAAAGCGGTAGATGTGGCTGCCGGTCCAACGATGCGGGGGCTGATGTATTCTTGGAGGTTTCAAGGGCCCTTCACGCCCCAGCTCTGGTTTGACAGTGGCGTTGACTCTCGACGGATTCTTAGATGAGTACTTGGGTTAGGTGCGAAAGAAGTGCAATCAACCCTCCTCCGCACTTGATCGCACCTATCTGCGACTGAATGACGCAACGTAATGACATATGTCAAACAAGTCCGGTTGCTTCGTCTTGTCTGTGTGACTGCAGGTGTTTGTCAGACACTCATGTTTAATAAGCCAAGTTATATCAAGACTCTGACCGAAGATTTAGCAATTGGTTTACCCCCTCAAGGACGCAAAGATAATGCCAAATTCAAGAGCCAGCTGTCATCAAGAACTGCTACGAACGAGTTTGATCGCGCGAAATGCAAGCTGTCCTTGAACAGGCAAGCAATGAAAACACTAGCTGCAATCGACACTTCTCTTGAAAAGTTCTATGGTCGCATCCTGGACCGTACTAAAGAAAGCTGTCGAGGTCTACACTGATGTCGACAATGCAGCCCATGGTCTTGCCAAGAAGACGGTCAATGGCTGACTGACTCTGGAACGATTTGCCGACGAGCGTACCATGCTTTACCAATTGAACTGCCTTGAATAAAATAGAAGACATTCAATCTACCAGGCCGGCTATGACCACAACCATCTTCGCCTGCGATGTCTTGCACTGGGTGTTTCAACATGTAGGTAGTCAACGGTGCGAACTAATTTTCGGACCATGGAGCTCTTCTGTTTCAGCGAAGCTCAAAGTGCGAAGAACATCTTCTCAAACCGAACACTTCGAGTTTGCTAATGACAAGGTGCTACGTGTTGTGCCGCTTTGGCGTTTTGATCCTCTGCCAGCGCCAACCTGTCCGCCAACTTGCTAAGAGTTCAGCATGCCAGCGGAGTTATCAGGTGCCAACTGTCGCCAGCTGGCAGACAGGGATTTCCAGCACCAAAAAAATTGAGCGTGCCATTGAATCATCCATGAGGTCAAGCAAACCTTTCTGGACGGGTTGTTTTGTTTACTTTCCCACATCCCCATCCCCATCTTCCCGCGCACTGCAATACCACGCAACTCTTCCACGCTGACTTCAGCTTGGAAGAATCGGCTTTTCACTCGCCTCGTTTCTACCTGGTCCTTTCATGCGTCATCTTTGTTATTGAGTTTTATCTCCTTGATACATTCGTTCCCCGTGGCTTCCCGGCAAGCCCAATGCAGCGTGCCAGTCCAAAGAAGGAGAAGAGCAGCCACTCTAATCCATCTTCTTCTTCCCTGACTCCACTGCGAGGGGATTTCTTGCCTTTGTTTGCGAGCCCGAGGACTAAATCGCTTTCTCCCCGGAAACGCTTAGTTCGACAACCGCTTCACATCCGAATGAACCTGACGGAGGGCCAAATGGACAAGATCACTGATGCGTATGGCATCCCCTACCAACTACAAGACACCCATGCTAACAGCTGTATAGCTTCAGCAGCAAGGTCCACAGTAGCCCGGCTCGAACTCGAGCTCGAGCTGCTGCGGTCACGCCAAAGTCGAGTCCTCGACGAAACGGCCGACCCAGCCACGAGATACCGTATAGCTGGGGCACCAGCCCTAGCCCCAGTTTCAGGATGGACTCTCCAATCTTCTCGGAGCTGATGCCAGGCCACCAAAAGACCTCTTCCAACGACATCTTCTCAAGCAACCTGGCTGAGCGTCGTCACAAGGCTCCCCCACCGCCCCTTCAACTCGGAGGTGGACGGCGCAATGCCCACGGGCCGCAGCGGCCAGACATGAAGATCGTCACTGATCCCGTTTCTCCGTTAAGCCAAGGCCAATACGAAAGCTCCCGGCTGACAGAAGATGATGACTCCTTGTACTCACAAGACTCTCGCTACATGGACCACCGTGGAACGAATCACCAACGGTCTCGGTCGAAGCTAAACGATGCGGTTGTGGACGCGTACAAAGATTGGGCTCAGATCCACACACCTTCAACGCCGCCCAGAGACTCATCAGTCCGCCCAGAGAGCTTGACACGACGGCCCAGGCGGTCCAAGAGCACGGGCGAAGGCCTTCGGCAATCTCGTACTGCCGATGTACCGCTGCCATCCATAACCCCCAGAGACGCGCTACGATCAGAAGCCACACCTTTGTTTTCCCCTCTGCAGTTCTACTTCAGAGGCCCCGACTTCCCAATGACCAAGATGGGCGGGAAGACCATGATTGGAGATAATGGTTGGCTGGAGCGCACCGATCAGACCCCTGACACGACCAAAAAGACCCCCCAGAAGAAGGTTGGCATTATTGAGGGCATCAAGAAGATTGCCAAAGACATGGTACGTGTTTCTTTAGACTTGAAAGAGAATGCTCACTCACCCGATGCAGGCAGAACTCGGCCACACAAAAGATAAACCACAGCAGCCAGTCAAGGAACGACCTAGTTTCCAGGTGGTCATCTCACTAGACTCTCGGGAACAAAGTCTCCTCTATTGCGAGCTTGAGTACCACCTCAGCAGCGCGCTCAACGACTACATTACGGTGCAGCTTGACAAGGGTCGCCTCGTCCCTGACAAGCTCAAACGAGTGGCGGACGGATGGAAACAAAAAGGCCGCCCCAAGGTGGTAGGGTTCCGGTATGACTTGGAGACTCAGCTCGACCTAGTCAACCTGCACGTCGACGAATTTCGGTTCTACGGCCGGCGCCAGGGCGACCCAATTGAGATCTCCGGGCTCATTCACGCCATGAGGGTCAACGGCCGGGCCATGAGCATCCGGACATTCTGCCAGCCCGACTCGGTGATTGCGAAGCAGCTCGTGGATGCGCAGTCGCTGTTCAAACTCCTCGGCGTGCCAGAGGGCCAGCAAATCGCGCTGGCTGAGATTGCGCAGTTCTTCAAGGTCATTGTGGAGAGGGAGATGGACTACCGTTCGCGGCGCGAGTCGGAGGGTCGTCGGACCAAGATGTCTACGCGCGGCCAAGATGATTTGCAGTGGAAGTCACGAGCCAATCTTCGAGAGGGGGGGATGCATGTTGAAGGATGAAATGGCTGTTGCCTGTCCTAGGCCAAGGACCAAAGAGACATGTCTGATTGAGGTGATGAATCGAAGATCCGGGGCCATGAATGTCGACTGGGGCTCAACAGTCTACTGTAATAGGGGCGATGGAATTAAACTTCAACACGTCTACGGACAACAAAGTCAGGGGGCTGAGCATCAAGTAGTGGCAGAAAACATTGTCCATAGTTGTAAGTATAGTATTTGTCAATCCTATGATTGGATTTTCATTCTCACCACGCTCGGTAAACAAAAAGCACATATAATGTGACTCGTACATAGCCCGGTTTAGATTAAACAAAGACGGGGACGAGTATTGTCCCTAAGACACATTGTGCGACAAGAAAGCAAACCCGATTACGCCAGTGTCGAGTTTCCTTGTCCTCAAAGTGAAGACCTTCTTTCGGCGCCCTTTAGAAGAAATGATGACAAAGAGAAATTAAATTCAGCCGTGGCATGGTCGTTCAGGTTCGTTATCGTAGAGTGGGAAGCGTGGTGGGAGAAACCTTGATACATTGGAACAGGTCAAGGCCGGAAGCGGTAACTCTCTTCGCTCCTGCGACGCGAGGGCCGTCGATCGTCGTATCGTTGATCGCCGTAGACGAGATCGTCGTCGTCGTCTTCGGGCGGCGGCAGAGCCCGATCTCTACGGGTGTCCCGAGAGCGACCCGGGTCGGCGCGTCCAGCGTCGTACCGGGGCAGGTCCTCCTCTCGGCCGTAACGGCGCTCCCACTCGTACTGGCGGGCGCGGTCGCGGTCGCGCGAGTCTTCGACGCGATTGGCGATGGCGTTGGAGGCGAGGCCGCCGGCGACGGCACCGAGGATGGTCGATACCATGCGCGTGCGGTCGTCGTCGTCGGCGCCGCCGTAGCCCTTGGACTTGTGCTTCTTGCGGCTGGCGGCCTCCGAGGCTTCACGGGCGACGAGCCCGCCGACGACTGCGCCGAGCAGACCGGCGCCGATGCCGGTGGCCGAGTTGGAGAAGTTGTCCTCGACGGCGTTGCGGGCGCGCGAGACGGGGCTCGGGGAGCGTTCGCGGTTACCATCTCGGTCTCGGTCCCGGCGCGAGCGGCTGCGACGGCGATCCGAGTCGCTAGACGAAGGGGAAGAGGACCGGGTCCCAGATCGTGTCCCAGATCGGGCGCCGTGGACCATCATGGACGTGGCGGGCGGCGGGACGGAGCGAGGCCGGGCGTTCGACGGCGGTGGCTCCAGCGTCATGGTCTCGCGCGGCGACGGAGGGCCCTGAGGCGGGTATTCGTTCAGGCGCGACGTGGACGCGTACGGAGCACCGCCCGAGGGAGGCCGGCCGGCGTTGCTGGGAGGGCCGCCGCCGCCCGAGTAGTGGCCCGGCGAGGGGTCGCGGCGCTGGCGCGAGTATTCTTCATACTCGTAGTAGTTGGGGTTTGACATTGACGTGCTGGGAGGTTGTACGTCTGAAAGAGAGGATTGTGGTGTGATGCTGGCGAAATGTTTTTGGCGTTGCAGGGTGCAAAAGGAAGCTCAAGAACAAAGACGGCCGCGGCCGGGTTTATTTAACAAGCTGGAAGAGGCACACACAGAGAGGCAACGTCACGGAGTCGCCGTCATCAGGCCAGTCAGCCCTACAGATGCGACGGGGGGAATACGGGGGGGGGGGGGGGGGGGGGGGGGCAGGTGGATGAAATGGGGCTCTGCAAAAGGCGAATGCCGGTATATCCGATGCGGACAGACGCAGAGTCACTTGGCAACAAGGCTGTGCTGGAGAAAGAGTCGAGGCGAGGGAGTTGAAAGAAGCCCAGGAAGAAGAGGGTTGGCAAAACGATAGCGACGATGGCAGAAGATGGGTTCGGGCTGGGCCGCAGCAACAAGAGCAAGCCCTATGTTTCATTAGTCATGTTCTGCTGGCAACCCTTTTGATTCTCTATCTGCAGCATGTATCATGCTCACCCTCATCAGCGGCGGCATGAGCAGCACCGCATGGTGGGATGGCTGGTTGGCTAGGCGGAGGCAATGGAGGGGTTGAAACCCCCCATGATGTCACATGGAGGGGGATGTCACGCAGACACGGACTGAGCAGAACCGAACTTCCGTGCATGATGCACCAACCACTCCAGTTCTAGCCTCTCTGGCTCTCAAGTCGAGAGGTACAAAGTAGCAAGCCCCTTGTTTGCTAGCCACGAGATGCCTGAGCTTTCCCCGCGTGGCGCTGTGGCGAAGCACGAGCAAACTCCTCCACAGCCTCTCTCCTGATGGGGCAGCCTGGCAGGTTGAATCTGCTCTCTGTTGAGTCGAGTTGGGTTCCTTCACTGACGCCCAGCACAGCCACATCCACCATCCACCTGTTCGCCTCCCATGCAGCATCCATCTCAAGTCCATGTACATGACCATGCTCAATTCTATCGCCTAGCTAACTTAAATAATCCCCGAACCTATCGATTCCTCTCTCGGCTGGATACCTCGCCAACGCCTTGCCGCTGCGGTCCAGGGTAGGCACAACGGCACCGGCCGGTTGCGGACAAGACACGGCGAACCCCCGACACACCGAGAGACGACGAGCCAGCGAATAGCAATCAGCAATGGGTTACAACACACGACGTTACGAAATTGAAAATCGCATTATTAATAATCCCCATGGAATCAAATCTGCCATCTACCCACGGGCAGACTCTTCAAGAAGCTGACCAAGTCCCGATGATTCTCCTGTAAAACACCCGCTTCCGACTTCTCCACCTCCACACCGACACGGATGCCCGCCCCGAAGATGCCACCACTCCGGCTATTCTCCGCAACATGCGACTCTGAATGAGTTTACACTGGATGCCAAGGTATCTCGTGCTAGCAATACTTTGTCGTCAGAATCACCCGTTTAGGAAGTCTTCCCAACTTCGGTGGGCCTCGCATCCCGCTGTGACGGGTGCCGCAGATCAGCTTCGAGTCGAGAGATAACCCACGCCTTTAACACCCTCTAAAAGGGCAATCCTGCGAATCATGAGTGCCCCCCTTTGAAATCCCTGCCATCTTCCTTATGGAGCGACTCAAAGAATGGGGTAACTGCCCCCCCCCGGTGACTCTTTTGATGCACGTCGAGGCGGAGAAGGTGTCGTTCTCACTTGACGACCTCGCGGTGGTGGGGCGAGTTGTCGTTTAAATGCCATCCACCGCCTGACATTCAACTCTGGGTTCGCAATCGATCAACTAACTTACTAAATTCTCCGGACTGCTCCCCATCATCACAGTTTGATCCTTCGTGAAAGATACATACATCGTGGCTTCTCAGAGTCAGACTGGATAGTCTAAACTGTTGGAACCATGGCGGCCCCCCCCCGTCCGCCGACAACACACACGCAGGAAAGATTACTGCCTCTGACACTCACCCGCAACACATGGAGAATAAAGAAGCTCAACAAGACATTGCCCCAGAAGCCGCCACGGACGATGGGAACTCTACCAATGGTCTGGAGAGATGGAATAGCCCTCGGATCAACTCGTACCGCTTCCTGGCCGCCAACCTCTCCTTGATGATCATGGGCATGAACGACGCATGCATCGGAGTAAGTCTCTATCTTTGCCCGTGACCGTCGCAATGGTATGAGGGAGGGGCTAATTGAACGACACACACAGGCTCTTATACCCTATGTGAGCCAAGTCCAGAGTCTTCTGCGTTTCAGCCTTGTTTTTAACCTTAGTTGCGCTGACAAGTCGTTGCTCCCGTCTCCTAGATTGAAACCTACTACGGCCTCAACTACACGACTGTCTCGACCGTCTTCGTCGTCCCTTTTGCCGGTTACCTCCTCGCTGCCCTCACTAACAACTGGCTGCACTTCACCGTGGGCCAGCGAGGCGTGGCCTTTCTGGGCCCAGTGTGCCGCCTCATCGGCTACATCCCCATTGCCCTGCACCCGCCCTTCCCAGTGCTGCCCTGCGCATTGCTCCTTGCCGCCTTTGGCAACGGAATCGAGGACAGCGCCTACAATGCCTGGGTTGGCAATATGCACAACGCCAACGAGCTGCTCGGCTTCCTCCACGGCTCTTACGGACTCGGCGGTACCGTCAGTCCCCTGATTGCATCTGCCATGGTCACCAAGGCCAACCTCGAATGGTATGCCTTTTTCTACGTCATGATTGGCATCGTCGTCGTCGAGTTCTTCTTTGGCATGACGGCATTCTGGAACGCGACGGGGGCTGCGTACCGACAGCGACTCAAGTTTGACCAGGGCAAGGCGCGGACGACGACGCGCATGGCGATGCGGCAGCCCATCACCTGGCTCGTGGCTCTATTTCTCCTCGGCTACGTCGGGGCCGAGGTGAGTCTTGGGGGCTGGGTCGTCACTTTTATGCTGCGGGTGCGGCATGCCGAACCGTTCCTGGCCGGCCTCACCGTAACGCTCTTCTGGCTGGGCCTCACGATAGGCCGCGTTATCCTTGGGTTTGTCACGGGCCGGATCGGAGAGAAGCTGGCGATAACGGTGTATCTCGTGCTTGCCATCGGCCTGGAGCTGCTGTACTGGCTGGTGCCCAACTTTGCCGCATCTGTCGTCTTTGTCATGCTGCTGGGCTTCTTCCTAGGCCCGCTGTTCCCTGCGGCTGTCGTCGTGGCCACCAAGCTGCTGCCCGCCGACTATCATGTCAGCGCCATCGGGTTCGCAGCGGCCCTCGGAGGAGGCGGAGCGTCGCTATTCCCCTTTGCCGTCGGAGCCATTGCCCAGCACAAGGGCGTGGAGGTGCTGCAGCCCATCGTTGTGGCCATCATAATCTTCATCATTATCATCTGGCTGCTGCTCCCGGGAGGGTTTACGAAGGGCGGCCTGGAGAGAGCGCAAGAGGAGAAGGCTAAGCCGGGGGGTGATGCGAAGAAAGCTTGGGGATGGATCAAGGCTCAGGCTCGGAGAAACGATTGATGGTGGAGAAGACCGAGAAGCGATGGAGAAAACAAAGCCAAGTTGTTTAGGCGTCCAGTTAGATGCCGGGTAATTTGCATTAGCAGTAGGCGTATAATTAAAACATGAGGTAACGATACGAAAATAAATGCCATTACATCACCGAGGGGTTGCGGTTGCCGGAGATGGTCGTCCCTGCACCTGCGCCTGCACCTGCATGCTTGCACATGCACTATCTTATCAATCGCTTCCGACTCGGACTTGGGGCAACGACCGGAGGGGTCAAAAAAGATCAACTCCTCTTCCCTCCATCACCAAGCTCTCGCGCGCCAGAGGACGGCTTTCTCTTTGATTGATTTGCACCCCCCGCGAATTGTACGTCTCGAGTCGTCAATCGTTCCTCTTTCGAAAGCCATCGTTTGCGCCTCGACGAGCCTGCGGCCATCCAACCCCTCACTCGCACGGCATCGCATCCCGCTTCAAAAGTTCAACCATGTCGCCGACGCCGGCCTCCGATCCGGCCTCGGGCTCGGTATCCGCGCCGGCACCCGCCGAATTGTCCTCCGTTGCCGTTTGTCCTACATCCGTCCGCATCTCCGCCCTCCCGCCCTTCAAGCCCGACCTCCACGAACGAGCCTGGGCTTCAGTCCCGCATCCGACGCTGCCCCTCATCGCCACCGCCCACTCCAAGAGCGTCACCGTCTTCTCCCTCTCGACAGCCTCCGCCCACAGCGCCCTCGCCGGCGGCCACACCCGCTCCGTCCGCTCCGTCGCCTGGAAGCCTAACCTGCCCCCGCACAAGCTGTGTCTCGTCTCCGGCAGCTTCGACTCCACCGCCGGCATCTGGCGTTGGGATGGCGATGCTGCTGATGGTGCGGAGAGCGAGGGCCTCGAGGTTGAGGTGACAGCTCGCAGCGTGCAGAAGAAGAACCGAGACGACAGCGATGACGATGACAATGATGATTCCAAACCCGACGACAAGGAGTGGGAGTTTACGCTCGTGCTCGAGGGCCACGACTCAGAGATCAAGTCCTGCACCTTCTCCCCCTCCGGCTCCTACCTCGCCACCTGTTCGCGCGACAAGTCGGTCTGGATCTGGGAGGACATTGGCGCGTCCGAGGCCGACGACGAGTGGGAGACTATCGCCGTGCTCAACGAGCACGAGGGAGACGTCAAGGCCGTGGCCTGGTGCCCCGATGTCCCCGGTCGCAACGCCCGGCGTCGATACGGAGCCGACGTCCTGGCCAGCGCCAGCTACGACAACACGGTCCGCATATGGCGCGAGGACGGCGATGCCGAGTGGGTCTGTGTCGCCGTCCTCGAGGGCCACGAGGGCACCGTCTGGGGCCTGCAATGGGAGGGCCGACCCCGTGCCGGCGACTGTTTCCCGCGCCTCATGACCTTCTCGGCCGACGGCACCATTCGCGTGTGGACCCTCACTGAGGACGATGCTGATGCTGACGACGGCCCTGGCTCCAGAAACAGGGGTGCCTTGGGCGGCATCCCCAACACTATGCGGAGGTCTCTACGTGAGGAGTGGACCTGTACCGCCACCCTGCCCAAGGCCCACAGCCGTGACATCTACTCGGTGGCCTGGAGCGCCGAGTCCGGCCTGGTGGCCAGCACCGGCAGCGACGGTATCGTGGCCTTGTATAAAGAAGAGGAGACGCAGGCAACAGAAGGCGAGGACCAGTTCATGGCCAACACCGATGGAGTGGCTACCAGCACAGAGCCTCGGGGCTCGTCAAAATGGGCCCTACTGACTACCCAACCCAACGCTCATGGGCCCTACGAAGTGAACCACGTCACCTGGTGTAAGCGCTACGACTCCGCGTGTCAGCGGCGCGGCGAGGAGGAGATGCTCGTCACCACAGGCGACGATGGGCTAGTGCGGCCGTGGCAGGTTGAAGTTCCTAGGTAGCAACCCAGTGGCAGCAAATGCAACAGAAGAACAAAATATAAAAAGAGTGTTACAATTAAGGATATATGATGGTGCTATGAGGGCTGTGTTTTGATGGCGGGGGCTCCATTCATGCACTCAGTCCGGGACTACTGAGTGCGGACACACGTAGAATCAGAAACCCGATGGAAGTCTTCACTGTTGCAAGAGACAGTAGAAGATGATTCATAATTAAGTTTTATTATCTATGGGTATAAATCTATTAGAATAAATCTATTAAATAATAATCAACTAAGAAGCAGTTAGTATGTCTCATTCATGTCATTCAAATCCTCACTTACCTCAATTAGCTTCTCAGTCAGCTCTAGACAGTCTCGGTTAATGTCGTCCATTGAGCCTAGCGAGCATGACCGCCAGAGACCTCCGAATCCCATATTCTCCAAGGTCTCCGTTAGTAGTGTCACTGAGTTGACGGCCCGTGAGAGCTGGCGGTTGGATGACAGTGTACGCAGAAGGATGTGTGCAGCTCCCAGAGTGGTTGAGTTCTGGCCATGCAATAGGATGTCGTCCAACAGGGACCGGATGGCACCAGATCTATTGAGTATATTTAGCGGGTAATCACTAGAATGGATAAGTCTACAACTTACAGGTGGACAACCACGGAAGGCCTCTTGATTGCTAGCTCATTGAGCCATTGCAAGCTGCGCGTTTGGACAGTGTCCTCCAAGTATTGGAAGTCCACAAGCTCAATAGCCGTCATGAGCAGCAGGTTTTTGTCTTGTATCGCCGCAATGTCTGGCAACTCGCGTGATTTGAGGACCGTGTCCACGTCGCCTGGATTGATCCCGGCAGACCAAAGGCTGTCCTTGAGCTCTTCGTGGCCCACGGCTCGTGCGAGTAGAAGTGCCAAGTACGCAGAGCCTTCGGGGACATCTTTGATGCTTGTCGTAGGATCCGAGCTCATCTCCAGGAATGCTGACAAAACTCGCATTGCCGTTTGCCTCGTTACAGTGTCGGTGAGACCACGAGCTAGACATGCGCAGACAGCGAACTCAAAGGTGTCTTGGGTAAAGTGAATGCCGTATACGTCCTCTAATGGCAACGCAGCTTCGTCAAGCGGCACCCGGCCCTGAAGAAGTAGGGGGACCATTTTCGCGCCTCTGACATCTTCCCCAGTGCTGATATTGGCCAAAACTGCCTCGAGGAACAGTGCAGCGCAGTTAAAAAGGTTCGCCGGCACCAGCCGGAGAAGTGACATGGCGAGCCAGAACAGTTGCAAGCCGTACCGAGAAGCTGACGGCAGCTTTGCCATCATCTTGGAAAGCGAGGTGACAATCGAAACCAGCATCTCGCTATTGTGGTCCTCGCCGAACCGGCCCACACTGTTCCGCAACGCGACGAGCACCTGGTACAGTAGGTCGTCGTCCACTTCTTCCCGAGCAAGGCAGCCCATGACTGAAAATGCTCGTGGTTGGATGGCAGGGTTGTTTTGGAACGCCGTGCTGGCCACGAGACTCATCCATCGAGATCGCCAAGCATTGGATAGGTCGATAGTCGGAGCCGCCACTGAGCAAATCTCGAACAAAGCTGCTGCTAGGTTTTCTGTGGCCGACAACGCTGGGCCGGCTTCCTGCGAGGTAGATACCGATGCACCATCGCGTACAAAGGCAGGAGGCGCGGAAAAGATGTCGCTTCGCGGGTCGCACAAGAAATCGAGACTTGCTCGGAGTTTGCTGGATTTGGCGTCATCGAGGTCAAATGAAGTGCACACGGCGTGAACTGAATTTACCAGCAACCGGTAAACGAGCAACCGAACGTCCTGACTACCGGTATTAGCCAACATCGTTACAACGTGGAAGATCTCGGGTAGAAATAGCTGAGACTGTACCCCGCTGTCGAATGACAACGATAGACAGAACTGGAGCAGAATACAAATCTCTGACCAGACAGCGTTATCTGGCAGGTACTTGGTCGGTCTCAGGGACGAGCGGTTGAGGGCTTTGCGGAGACGGGAGAGAATCTTCCCCCGCAGCGTTACTGTGCCAATGCCGACCACGATGGATGAGATGACCTCTAAGGGCTCCTCATGAATCCCATAGCTCATCGCTGTCTTCAAAAGCTCGTCCAGGAAGATTTCGAGCAGAATCTCATCCTGGATAATCTTTGGCCAGACAGACTGCTCCAGGGAGTAGACGAGCGCGTGATCTTGGACTGTAATGTCGATCAACTTTCGGAACAGAACGGCCACCTTCTCTCTGCCCTTCTCGCCGTCCATTTCGTGGGCCAAAATATTTGTCCGCAGGCCAGGGAGCCAGGGAGCCATGTATGCCAAGCTCAACGGCTTCTGCTCATCCGGGAAACTTTCCCAGCCAACGAAGAATTCAGTCAAGAAATCAGACGTAAGCTGTGGCTCTGTGTGAGCTAGCTCCTTGCTCATGCTCACAATGAACCGCATAGGGTCCAAAGGAACAGACACATCTGAAAACTCTGGTAAGTTTCTCCTCAAGATTATGAGGTCGAGTACACTTACCTTTGGTACATACGAGCCTTGACGCTGAGCTGAATTTGAAGGCTTTGCAGAGGGCCCCTAATAGATTGTATGAGGAAAGCCTCAAAACGTGATCGGGGCTCGACAAATTTGCCAGTGCCAGGTTGAGTAGTGTCCCTGGTACGTCCTGCGGCCGGATGAGCCTTTCAACAGACTTCTGGGTCCTGCTATCCTTCCCATGTTTCGCTTTGGCGCCTCTGATGGTTTGGAGGACGTCGGACTTCTTGGGACTCGTGAAGTACATGACGATCTTCCCATTGTCTGCCCTCAAACCAAAGGCTGAATCGTCCTCGGTCTGAATTGAGGTTGGTGCCTCATCAACCTCGCCGAGGCGGAAGATGTCATTCACAGTTGTGCCAAGGCGAAACCCGGCGAAGATCTCCTGTTTCTTGGTTGTCGTGACTTGGACGAACTGGCTACCAACCTTGATGATGACCTCAATTTTGCCTTTGGATTTGGATAGCCGTGTGATGGGCTGAAAAACATACCGCGTGTCTGTGACGACACTGATTGTTTCCTTTGGCAGGTGGAGTTGGCTAAGGTGGAAGTGTGCCTGCAAGTCCTGAAGGCTACCTATCAAGTGATACTCTACGTTTTTCGGATTAAAGACACCGTTCTCGTTTTTTGTGCACACCCGTAAAAGACGTCGGAAACATCGCCTGGTGCATGATTTAGCGGTTGCTCACAGAGGGGTTGGGAAACGCCAACGAACTTGAAGGCACTGTTCATGTTGTAGACGTAGATTCGAGTCAAGTTGCATGAAAGTTCCGAAGGGGTGAGAAGCTCCAATTTCTTGAATAGGTCGTCTTGGGGTTCGTTCCTCCCATTATAACAGGTGGCGTCTATGAGAAGCCCAAATGGCCGATGCCAGAGCCTGCTCGCGATCTGTTTGATTGTCAGGCTGCATGTTTGGTAGTTTCAACGTTGATTTTTTTTTCCGTTTTTGAAAGACATTTGGATGTAGGCTTGCCAGAGGACGAAGAAGCAAACAGCAGAGCTGAGATAACTCACCTTGAGATAGCAATAGATGAGTGTATCGTAGTCAATGCTTTCTGTCTCGATATGGCGAAGAATGATACAAATGATTGATAGGCCATCCTAGATATTGTTAGGCCGTGAGAATGAAGTGTGGCGACAGGAATTACCTTGCTTTCTCCTCCGTCGTATACTGCTCGAGCCGTCAAGAAAGACTCAGTACTCCGGAAAGCGTTACGGAGCATGAAATTTTGAAATCGTGAATACAGAGGTGGACTGTTGGCCGAAACCTGGGGTCGGTTCCATGAAACTGCAAGTGGGGGAGGTCCAAGATTGGCGATGAGATTTCTCAGAGGCTCCAAAACTGGGGAGCGAACCCTGGCAACGTCTCCTGAAGATCTCATGTATTCTTTTCTTTCTCGTGAAACCAGAGTTTGGCGTACATGATCCCAATGATCGTACAAAAAGCGGTGAAGTGCAACGCAAGACCCAAAATCAAACGATTCCGTAGATTTCTGGATCTCTAATTGTTGAGGGGCAACCTGGAATTTGTGAGTGATTGTATCCAGATATCGGACTCAGTACTCACTGAAATCTCGCGGAGGAAGGTTGTGACGTGGTAAATGTTTTGGGTGAGAAAGTCGTTTAGTGGAAACATGTACGGCTCTTTGGCGCCGAATAGCACATTGTTAGCAAGGTTTTGAATAACCTTGGCTATGAGAAGAAGGCCACGGCGCATTTCCTTAGACGGGGCAGCTGTCACGAGGCCCTCAACCTCGGGAGCTACAATCGCTGGGCAGAAGAAGCGGAGGAATATGAAAGCTCCCACCGCGGTGTATTTTGCGTCTGGGAATCTCGACACAACGGCGTTGGAAATCTAGTAGAAGCATGAATAACCACCCGGAAATTGGGTTTAGAGAACTTACAATATTGCAAATCTTTCGAAAAGCTGGTGGCATACTTGACGAGGACGCGCAGATATCATCGATAAACACCTTGGCAACGATGCGGAGCTGTAGGGCATTTTTTTGTAGTTCCTCTGTTGTACTGACTCGCGCGGGGTCAAGCTCCAGGTCGAGGTCCTTGGATGTTAGCATAAGCCGCTCCAAAACTTTCTGTAGGGTTGCTCTCAGATAGGATGATCCTTTCCACTTGGCATAAACAGAAAGAGTTTTCGTTGCCACACAGCTTCGGCGTAAGAGTTCCGACTCATTTTCTGTCATGCAGGAGGCGAAATTAGCGGCGGCACATCAGGGAAGCCTGTTCAGAAAGAGCACACATACCAGTGTCCTCTATCTCCTGCTTCACTAGGGCCTCCAAAAGCTCGAAAATGAGTCCTCGTTGCTCGAAGACGGTCAGGAGACATATTGTAAGCTCATCGACATCAGTACTCGGACAAGCCACACTCATTGACATAGCGAGCGAAAGATCACTTGTCAGTAGCTTTGAAAGGTTGTTAGAACGTGAAGTTTCGGAACAGAGCACAGTAACACTAACCTCTAGCAGTTCCTCATACTTTTCGCTGACAGCAGAATCCGTTAGGTTGCTGAACTCGGTGCCCTGGATCAAGATGTTGTACAGGACTTTGACGAAGGCTGTACGGATCTCGACATTATCATGATATCCAATGTTCAAAGAATGCTTGAGACCGACGTCTATATTAGCACTCAAGAGATTCGAGAGAATGGTGATGGCCAGGTCCGAGTTGGAGATCATTTCGTCTCGAATGGTCACTCCAAGAGTAGGGTCGGACCGACCGGAGTCGGAAGGCTCGTGGTTGAGGAGAGAAAGGAACCGATTGAAGTATGTATGAAACATTTGCGATTTCATTTCACTCATGCCAGCATCAGTGTGGCTATCGGACGGTTGCAGTGGGAGCCTGAAGGTGAGGTCGGCCAGTGACTTTAGGCAAGCTTTGTCCAAGTCTTTCTGAACCCGGCTCATGTCGTCTTGTCTGGGACCTATCCCAATTAGATCTGGCCGCGGGGAACGAGGCCGTGCAATCCAACCGAAAATGTACTCGAGTAGTTGATTCCTGATGCGTACGTCGTCTCGCAAGTTCAAATGCTCTTTCCTCTTCGTTACAACCTCGCACAGGTGACAGACCCGAATCTTCACTCGCAATGTATTGGGGGTGTCTGATACTCCATCCAGAAATTTCGCAAAGTTGAGAGTCAGGGCGCCAAGATGGACCGAGGATGCCGCGCCGAGGTCAGACGGGCTCTCTAGTCTTTCCACCAACGCCTTCAGCAAAGACGCCGCCTGTTCCGCAAACACAACTTCGCTGTCTTGACCTTTGTCGACTGGGGCGAGAGCGCCAGTAAAGAGAACCTCGAGCTCAGATTCAAGAGCCTTGAATAAAGGATGATAAAGCGCAGGAGAAACCTCGCTTGAAAGGACGTCTCGCATTGCCTCTCGTACCCTGACATTGGCGCAAGCTAGAAGCTGGATACTCAGCCTCAGATACCGTGTTAGTAGCGGCTCTTCGTAGTGCTCAGAAGAGATTCGATCGATCCACCTCAACCCGCCAAGGGCAGGCTCCTCCAAAATGATGGCTTGATCTGCTGTGCAGATACCTCCCAGTGACGCCAAGAATCCCGAATAATTTCTCCATTCAGAGAGAACTTTCTCATCGACTGCATCAATTGTCGAGGTAGATACATCCTTGGCAAGGTGAATCCACCGATCAAACGCAGTCTCCCAGGCATTCAGAATACCGGTCGTCGGGAACTGCATACGGCGCAAAAGACCTCGAACTCGTTTCTGAAAAGCGACCAGTCCAGTGAACCTAAATGCACGAGACGCAATTTCTTGGAACACCTCGCCATTCCGGAGGACAGATGCTGAAGACTTGGCCGACTCAGCATGCTTGTCTACGATCGAGCACTCTTGGAAGAAAAGGCCTATGCACGAGGTGACAAGCTGACAAGTGTCAATATTGGCGGAGCAGAGCGAGATAAGGAGGGTTGTTTCAAGTTTCGACGATGCGCTCACGACATCTGGCGTCTCCTCGGGTATCTCTGCTAGTTCCTGTATAATGTCAGAAATAATCATGGTTAAGAAAAAGCTTTGTCCTGACATACTGGCATGTGCTTCAACAAAAGAAGTCGTGCTTTGAGGTACTCTTGAAGGGCGATCAGTCCTTGATCGTCCTTGTTTAATGCGATGCGCTCGCATAGCCCAAGCAAGACCTTTGAACTAGCATGGTGTCAGCGACGAGTGTTGCATCATATTCGCCGATTTACCTTCTACTCCAGAGTTCCCCTCGAACTGGTTTTGTTCCAAATTGCTGGAATGCATCTGACTGTCGATACGTCTCTACGTGGCTTGTCAAGAGTCTATCCGCAACACCGGTAGCGAGTCGTCGAACCGAGGGTTCTGCTGATAAAACGCAGAGGAGAAAGGATTTGAAGAAGGTCTTGTTTGGATCATCCCCTGAAAGGTCGAGCAGCATTTGTGCCGGAGAGACATCCAGAAACTGGAGGATGCTACAAACCATTTCCATTCCCTCGAAGCCTCCTTGAATCGGCATGCCGGTAGACTTGGCACCTTCGGTCTAAAATTCATGGTCACAATCGTAATTCTTTTCGGTAAGGATGGAGTCTCACCTCTAGCTGTGAACGCATAAAAGGTACCGCAGTATCAAATAGTACATGATATCTTAGGGCGTAGGGTTGCTGTGCGAAGTAGGAGCAGCCTTGTACGACGGCTAGTTTGAAGCTGTGGGGTGCACTAGATGAAATACAAGTCTCGACAAGGGTACTGACACCGTCAAGATTCAGGTGAGCTAAGCTAACAAAAGCAGCAGTCATCATGTCTTGTTCGAAAAGAGATGGCTCGGACGCGGGGATACGGCGGAATACTGCATCTCGGACCTCGTCTTGGACGTCCAGAGCGTAGCTGACAAGGGCCGAATCGCTTTCGGCATCAAAATGACGGGCAGCCCGAAGTAGAGATACGAGACAATGACCAGCTTGCTCGTTTCGATTCCTCAATGCCTTCCTTAGCCCGTCGAGGAAGGAGACCTTCTTGACCATGCTGCCACTCTTGGCCTCTCGCATGTTGCTGGCAACCTCGAAGACATCCGGAAGCAGGAACAATAGGGTTGTCTGCAGTGGATAGAGGAGGGTTTTCCGCTTGCCATTGTCTGTCGCGGCGTGGGTCATGTCAAATAAGGTGTCTGCACCGCCATCGAGTCGCCTGTGGAGGAGATGAAGCTCAACAAACTCGCGTGGAAAGCGATCAAGCCACCTGGTGATGAGCAAGGGAGTGACTACGGCGATAGTGTTTTGATATGGCTTCCGAAAATGAAGGAAGCTGGAGCATATTTCCTGAATGACTTGACCAAGCCTGGGGCCATCAACCCAGAAAAATGACAGTAGTCTGAGGACAACAAGAGCAGCCTTTTCAGCATCCTGGAAGGATCCCGAAGTTGTGGGATTTGACTGGGCGACAGTGGTTGTGCGAATGTTGTACACGACATTCCTGAAGTAGTCGAACGCAACATCCCAGCTAGACGCGGTGACGTACTCGATAACCGTCTTCACATATGCGTCCATCTCGGCAAGGTGAGCTCCCAGTCGATCATCGTCCAAGGAACCTTCATCTCCAGTTGTAGAAGAGGAGTCGTCCGAGCGAGGAATGGCGACATTGCGCGTGGAAACCTGGTCGAGCAGAGTCTGGGCGGGTAGGATATAGCTGTCTGGAATTGGTTCGAGAAGATGTTTTAGCGCGTCAAACAAGCGGCTCACGAGAACCTCGTCGAGAGGTGGTGGGGTCGGGGCTTGGTCTGGGCTCGCGTTGCTCTCCAGAGTAAGTGAAGCCCAGTGGGCGGAACAGCAGTCGGCAATGAGGGCAAGGATGAAGAGCTCCGAGTGTAGGACATGGCTGGGATGCGAGGCGACGGCAGTGTATGGACGAGCGAGGTCTTCGAGTAAGGACAAGAGGGAGTCGAGGACGTTCGAAATGGTTGAGTTGCCGAGCTCGACCAGCGTGGCCCTAGTAACGTGAAGGATGTCGTCTTGTTGCAGGCTCTGGCCACTGGTACCCGCTCGATGGGGGAGCTTTGTTGTTGTAGTGTCAGTTCAGCGCATCCATCCTGAGTCGAGCATGGAGCATGGAGCATGGAGCTTGCTTACTCTGGTGGCGAGCCTGTCGACCAGACAGCCGACCAGGCCTGCGTCTCCGTTCATAACTGCGACGGCATTGAGCGACGACGGAATGGTTTCGAGTTGTTGAGGTATCTACAACCGCGTCTGTTGCGAGCGGGGTTGTGATAATCGTGAGGGTGTTGGTGTTGGTGGCGGTACTGGTAGTGATGTTTGCGAATAGTGTCTGCGAATGGGAGGTATGGAGAATGTATCTGCGAATGGTGTTTCGTGATGGTGCTAGAGCAGCTGGTGGCCTCGTTGTGACAAACCCCGCGAGCATTCCCCACCCACGAGCAAGCTACACCGCGTGGCGGCATTCTGTTTACCTCAGGTCTGTGGTATAGGTACCCCAGGGGGTTATCAGCCAAGGGAGGCTGCCACTGTAATTAGGTGGGCCTGCCATCCTTGCTGCCACACGGGCAGGTACTGGTACCAGGCGCCCCGTGGCACTGGATAACTGGAGCTCAATCCCAAGCTTATCCAAGGACGGGGAGTGTGGGAAGACGGATAAGAAGTCAGGCGCATCAGCTACGAAGGCAGCGCGCGGAATTGGAGTTTGCGCAAAAACATGTTAAATAAAAAAAAGCGAGCATGCGCGAAAGTTCTTGTGCGTTCAGCAAGTACTACATCTGCCAATTACCCATCTTTGGCACGCCTCTGTCATCAGTCTACCTACCAGGTGAAACCTTGTCGGTAGGTAGTAGACAGGATAGATACACCCTATTAGACGAGAGGTGGATGATACCCAGTAGGTATTTCAGACATTCCCTACTCAAACGACTATGACATCGCCCTGTCCTAGTGTCCCACTTCCTGGGCCTCCGTTACTATACAAATCCATACATCACAAATTACCCAGACGTTTCAACCCCTTATCCTGCACTCCTGAGCTTTACCTGCGATCCCTTGCGCCTCGGTAGTTGCCCCTGTAATCCCTATTTCTGTTGTTGTTGTATGCATGTCCGCCAGGTCCATGCTGCTGCCCACCTGGGTTATGTGGTGGAGGCTGGCCTCGACCCCATGAGTTGCCATTGTAGCCTTGAGGACCCCCACGCGGGCCATCTTGCTGTTGACCATTGTAATAGTGTGCAGGAGGAGGAGGCGGCGGTAGCCCGATACCGAAGCCAGCTGCCCCTGGTGGTGGAGGACCTACGCCGGGAGCATGAGGAGGGTAATGTCCACCTTGTCCACCTTGTCGACCATAGCCGTTTTGTTGTCGTCCAAACTGATTGCCACCATGACCACCTCTAGATCCATAGTGGATGGGCTGGCCATGTTGGCCAAGGGGCGCACCGCCATAGCTTCGCCCGGACCGGTTGGCTTTGCCCCGAATGACCTCAATGTCACTGTGTGTGAGAGCTGGTCGCGGTAGTTGCGCCCCTCGCAGGAGCATCGACTTATGAGTATTTGATGTCTGGGGGATCTCGTAGTTTACACTTGTTCGTGTTAGCCAGACGATCCGTATGCAAAATGTGGGTAAGATAGGAGAAACTTACACAAGAGACCGATCGTACTCAAGATCTGGCAAGGCCTTTCGTTCCAATGGATATTTCAACGCCCCGTGCGGGACATATCCTTCCTGCTTTTCAACCTTACCCGACAACCCGTCACTATTCTTAGGGTTTAGTTTAAATTTGGGTTCACCTTGTCGCTTCGAATAGAACTTGGTTGAGACATCGTCGTACAAGCTTTCATGACCGTCAGAAAAGATGAGGACGACATCGCCCACTTCGTTCCGAGCAGAGTCCTCGGGGCTCAGAAGTGGATATTTACTTTGTACTGCTGAGAGCAGCCGCGGCATGTCGATGAAAGGGAGCAGTGCCACACCTTGCCAGGCGAACTTCTTTCCGTTGAGATCGATTTCGAAATCCTCGGGGTAGAAGTCAATAATGCTGCTGTCCGGATTCAACATCAGGTCATGAAAGACTTCAGGCAATGCATGCCGAGAGGCCGCAGGGAGGACACTCATCAACTGCTCGAATGGTTTCGAGGTTCGACCCTTCTCAAAGTTGATTTGCATCTTGGATAGATCCTTGAAATCGGCGGCAAAGGGCGCATAGTGGTAAGGGTAGTACCATTCCCAAGAGGGACAGCCCTGAAAGTAGTAGAGGAGAACCCAGGCCAAACCCTCCACATATGCCCGGCCAACTGAATGGCGAAATTCGATGTCCTTTGGATCCTTATGGAATTTTTTCTCATAGTAGCGGTCCTGATAGCCGTCTTCCCAAAGGCGAACTTCATCGATTGGCCCTTCTTCAGTGCTCGCCGTTGGGGTAGCGGTACCTGGAGAGTCGGTAGCAGCGGCGCTGTTGTTCTCTTCCGCGCTAGGTGCTTTTCGCTTTCCGAGAGCCGAAGCTGGTGTCTGAGGGTCGGCCTTGGGGGCATCGGAAAGGGACTTCTGGGCTTGAAGTTGAGCTTTGAGGACACTGGCCGCACTCTTGTTGGCCACATTCGCGTCTGCGGCGGTGCTTCGGTTCACGATCATGTCGTGCGTCAGGGCTGGTGCTGTCGGAGCAGGATAAGAAGCAATTGGGTACAGCGGCAGGCCAGCCGAAGGGTTCTCATGTCCGTTTTTCCGCGGTGCGGACGGTCCACCCTGGCGCCCGCCTCTACCGTTATTCTCGTAAAGCTTTCGTCGTTTGAAGTTGGCTTCGCGGCGATCTTCTTGTTCCTTTCTTCGTTTGAAGATGGCGTCCTCTTGCTTCGCGAGGCCATCGAGAATGCACTGCGCTCTTTCCAAGTCAATGTGCCCATCCTTGGTCACATATCCGCCCATAATCGGTAGATTATCCTTCCAAATCGTGGTGAGGACGTCAATTCCATGTTCGCGAATTTCCAAAGCGGGCAGATGAGGCAAAAAGTCGTTGCCCACAAAGCAGCACATGAAGATCCAGTCGTCGATCACTCGTTCCAGGTCAAACCGGAAAGGTAAGTTAGGGACAGCCAGTTCGGCAGCGAGGTATTCTCGCAAAACGGAGACGTGAAGCCAAATAAAGGGCTTGAGAGCCACAGCGTTGTCTTTCTCGTCATGTTCGCCCTCCTTCGCCTTCGCTTCGCCACGACAATTGCGAGCCTCGTGGCCTTTCTGCCCACACAATTTGCAGGTCCGGGCCTTACTGTCTTGAAAGAACACGTCCTCGCGTAGAACTCGGAAATGGGGCTCATGAGTGGCTAGTCCCAGCATAATAAGATCGGCATCGAGACCATAGATCACGTGGCGCGTGTTTGGGTCGTGGTCGGGGGATGCACGTTGTGACCGAACGAAGTCCATGATCTTGTGCTCTCCTTCTCCTGGAACAGTGGCATCAGATATGATGACTTTGAGTTTTGCCCAACCAGGATCGGTGTTCAGCTTGTATTGGCACCAGTATCGCAGGCTTAAAGCGAGAATGTCCATGAATGGGGTTCCAGGGGTGATGGAGTTTGAGTCAAAAGCCTTTTTGGTCACACTTTCCATGTTTTCAGCTGGCAACGTGCCCCCATTCTGTTGCTTCAACAACTTAATGAGCTCCTGCTTGTCAGCCTCCTTCTCCGTCGCTTCTTGGGCGGAGCGGAATCGTCTGGATCTTTGTTGGTTCATCTTGGCTCGGGGGGCGACTCCATCTGTGATAAAAAATATTAGTGCTTGTACTGTGTATAATGACTGGGAGCACAGTAGGGCGGTCAGGCAAAGGTAGAAGTGTTCACATACCGACGGCGATCATGAGGATCTTTCGTGGCCGCACCATGTTGACGACACGATCGGTGTACCTAAAGACTTCCAGCATCATCTCTTCCTCATCAGTGGGAGCTGGTCTATCCTCAGGATGAGAACAGGGATGGACAATGCCGTTCATGTCGAGGTAAAGGTTGTCGAGCTCTTCGCCATTTGGATTCGGTCTGGTCGTGTCGACGGGAATAGTCGAGCCGTCTTCCATGGTGATGGGTTGATCCTCAATCACAGGCGAGATGATCTTGGGGTATTTGTTGGAAAGCCATCGGAACGCCGCTGGGATACCCATTTTGATGAGACTGTCAGGGCTGCTTGCCCGAGCGCGTGTCGAGTTGTTTGCGCAAAGAAAGTCGTCAGGTCAGGGGGGCCGTAAGGTCGAAGTGGAGGTAGTGTCAGCAATGAAAGGCGTCGCATTAGTCTTGTGGGCAAGGTGACTACAGAAGACTGTGACCGCAGGCTAAGGCACAAACGGCTTCGAGGAAGTTGATGTAAAGGACAAGTTCAGATGGTGCTGTCGCAGAGGTTTCTTGAAGAACAAGGCTGCCGCGAGCTTGGGTTTTCCGCGCCAAAGCTACGCTTGCAGGGGCCTCCTGTGGCGCGTGAGTGGGGCTGGTGTGGGAATCCCGGCCTCGGTAGAAACAAGCGCCGAGAAAGGAGAGCTTCTTATGCAGTTATCGAGTTGACGGATCTTGCTTGATGGTCATATCCTGACAAGCTGTCCAGAGCTGGTGGAATTGGATGCCAGCGTGTACTTCACGAATTTGCGACCTCAACCCTTCGCAGCGGACGCGGCGGCCTGTACTCCGACTCTGCATGCCGGCGACGCCCGTTCGAGCCTCTACCAGCAACGTCCCGAGACCAATGGCACTGAGACGTCGCGAACATGTTTTCAATCCCCACCGCACCAGCGAAACAGTCAGTTAGCGAGACCATCACCGTCCTCAGTGGCCGCCTTAGCTCTGCCACTCTTCTCGAGGATCGACGAGCTGCGATACTAGGTCTCCGAAGTTTTTCGAAGGACTTCCCGGCATCAGTTGCGTCCGGGGCTCTGAGGAGCTTGATCGGAAGCTTGAGTAAAGATGGAGAAGACGTGGACACCGTCAAGGTCGTGCTGGAGACACTGTTGATGCTCTTCAACCCCAACGAAAATAGCCCTGAAGCCTCGGAGGAGATTGCTTTGTGGTTAGCCGACGAGTTTACCCAGCGGCAGGAGAATATCACCCTACTCCTCGATTTCCTCGAGTCTGCAGACTTCTACTCTCGCCTGTACTCGCTTCAGTTACTCGCTGCCATCCTATCCGCGCGCACGGAGCGTACCGAGGAGTGTGTCTTCACCGCCCCCCTGGGAATATCGCGCCTCGTTTCTGTTCTCGATGACCAGCGCGAAGCTATCCGGAACGAAGCCATCACGCTGTTGACTTACCTAACGCCGACGTCGCTCGAGATACAGAAGCTGGTCGCCTTTGAGAATGCCTTTGACAGGTTGTTCAACATTATTGAAGCCGATGGTTCCCTTGCCGATGGCGGGAGGACTGTCGAAGATTGCCTAATTCTTCTCGCTAACCTTCTGCGCGGCAACACCTCTAACCAGTCCCTGTTTCGAGAGTCGGGTTGTATTAGTCGCATGGCAAACCTGTTAAGCCAGGTCTTGCAACCTCAAAGCGAAACTCCAGAGATCGCCTCATGGGCGCAAGCACAGAAGAATCGTAACGTGTATGCATTTCTGGTCATCATCCGACTCTTCATTACGCCCGGCTCTGTGGGAACGTCACAAAACCAGACGGCCATTTGGCGGCATGGCCTAGCCTACCACGTTCTCCAGTTGGCCTTCAGTCCTGGGGCCCAGGTACAAATCAAAGCCGAGGTGCGAACTTCCGACTACCAGACTGGGAGAGTGTAAAATTGACGAACCGGACAGGCTTTGGTCACCTCTGGTGATGTTATACGACAGAATGCCGCCCTCCAGGAAAATTTTGCTCAGATTATGGTCCCGTCGCCCCTGGACGTAGGTGATGGGGTTACGGAAAAGGCCAACGGACGAGCCAAGGTCTACGTAATCGACGCATTGCTTGACTTGACCCTATGCATACATGATCCACAGGAATTCGATGTCCGCTTTGCGGCTTGTGGTTGTCTTCAGGCCTACTTTACCCATCACGCCGAGGTTAGGTTGCATTTTCTTGGAAGAGCTATCGACGGACACCAATCTGGCCGTGACGAGTCATCCAATGTCCTCTCTGTTTTGCTACAGCCTTCTGAAGGACCAGCGCCCGACCCGTATCGATACTGGTTCGCGGCTGTCATCACATTCCATTTGCTGTATGACAGCCCTGACACCAAAGCAAAGGCAATGAGCCTCACAGAGGGCGACGCGTCTAATGGCGAAGAGGTTGTGACGGGCATTCAAACGATTGCTGCACATGTCATCTCGGGCCTCCGTCGAGGGGACGACGCACGTATTCTGGTGGGATATCTCATGCTGCTCCTCGGATGGTTATTTGAGGATTTCGATGCTGTCAATGACTTTCTCGTTGAAGGTAGCAATGTCCAAAGCTTGATACAGGCTGTCTCGCAACCTGCAGCAGCAGCAGGCGGCGAGCTCGTACAGGGTTTGTGCGCTATGTTGTTGGGTGTTGTATACGAATTCTCAACCAAGGACTCTCCAATTCCGAGAGCCACATTACACTCCATCTTCACATCACGACTTGATCGAGATCAATACATAGACCGCTTATCCAAATTGCGCAGTCACCCGATCTTGCGGGAATTCGAGGTCACGCCCCAGAAACTCGACACTTCGTCCCCTGGAAGAGTCGCTGAGGTCTACTTCGACTCTGTGTTTGTGGACTTCTTCAAGGATAATTACAGCCGTGCGGTACGTGCTATTGACAGAGACCCGGGTATGGAGATATCTGTGGTGTCGAATGGTGTGCAACAGGGGATATCTAGGGAGCTAGTGGATTCTCTCAGGGCCCAATTGGAGGATAAGGATCGCGCGATACAGGATGTTCAAGCGGCGATGGCTTCACTTGAGGGACAACTGGGCCAGGAGCGAGCGGATCATCGGCGCACCAAGGAATCATGTACAGTTGACATCTCGAGGATTAAATCCGTCAACGAGGGCTTGCAGAAGCACCATGGCGAAGAATTGCGGTTTGTCACCCTTCTCCTATCCGAGTTCCTTGATCATGGCTAACAAGTACATGCGCAGCAAGCTACAAGCTCAATTGGCATCCAAGGAGAACGATCATCGAAAGCAACTTGCACAGCTTCAGACACAGCAGACGGCCAAGGATGGTGAGCATCAGAAGCAATTAGTCCAAACCCGGAAGGCGGCCGAAGCTGAGGCAGAGAGATCACAACGGCGGAAAGATGCTGAGATGGCGGATCTGCGGGCAACCATCAGCCGGCTTGAAGTTGACGTGTTGAAGGTATGTATCGCGCTCGCCCGTTTGGATAAAACATTAGTTAACGCGCACCCCAATGCAGGCACAGAAGAGCAAGACACAGGAGTTGCAGGAGGCGCGAGAACAGGGTGCAGCAGAATTGCGAGCCCTCGAAGCGCGGAGGGCCACTGAGCTGAAGGAACTCAAAGAACGAAGCACAGCCGAGCTGCAGGCATTGGAAGCACATAGTGCGGCTGAGCTAGAGGATGTGAGAGAGCGGATTGCAGCTGAATTGGCCGAGCAGAAATCCAAAACCCAAGAGGCTGAGGCTCGGAGGCAGGCCTTGGAAAAGCAGCTGCGTGAATACGATACGGCAACGAAAGGCAGCCAAGTTAAGACAAAGGAGGTGAGCACTCTAGGGACTCGGGATTTACTAATTTGCATGACTGACTCTTAACGAAGCTGGAGTCGAAACTGGCCGAGTCGAACAAGGTCAAGGAAACTACGCAATCGGAGCTTGAAGACCTCCTCATGGTATTTGGAGACCTTGAAGAGAAGGTGGCTAAGTACAAGGTACGTCTGTCTGATCGCAGGTCCACTGAATGTCCTGGTGGTGTGTTAAATATCCTGACTAATCACAATTCAGGCTCGGCTGGCTGAGCTTGGCGAAGCTGTGTCGGACGGGGAAGACGACGATGACGATGAAGATGAAGATGAAGACGAAGAGGACGGCGAAGACGACAAAGGAAAAACTGCCTGAGATGTCGAGATTGTGGAGGTTGTGTACAATACCCCTTACAGAAATATCAAGACGGGTGCCTCGCCAGATTGCATTGCATACATGACATTGCATTGTATTGGTCGGGCGGCCCATCAAAACTGCCCAAGAGGGCATAGCCTCCTCACAGTCGCTGTGATCCCACAAAACGCAGGTCTTCACGTAACTGCCATTGTTTAGACTGATATTGAGATTGGTTCTCTGTTGGTCCCCAGCTTCATTTTTCAGCATCTTGTCCCAATTTTGTGAATGCCGACTTTGGGAATCATGTCGCTCCACAACGAATCGGAAGGCTCTGACGAGGGCGAGTGGCTCGATGTTGAGCCCGAGGAGGAGGAGACCGTCGCCATCACCTCCTTCTTTGATGCGCAGACTTTTCCCACTGTAGCGGCCATGCTCGAGCACTGCAAGAAGCACCACGCCTTCGACTTTGCCGCGTGCTTGAGCCGCCTCAGCCTCGACTTCCACGGCGCCGTCAAGCTGGTCAACTACGTGCGCGACCAGGTCAAGCTCGGCCAGCCGCTACCTGCCGAGATTTCCCAGGGCGACTTTGACGACGAGAAGTATCTCCGGCCCGTCCTGGAGAACGATGCCCTCATCTTCTCCCTCGATGAGGTGCTCGAGGCCGCCGAGGACAGCGGAGCTGGCGCGGGCCCCAAGGACGCCTCCGCCGAAGGCCTGCTGGCACGGAACAGGGAGCTTGAGGAGGAGCTCGAGAAAGTCCGCGGCCAGTTCGCCAACTATCGTCTAACAGTCGAAGAGACTCTTGACCGTCGGTGGGGCGATGAAGCCGACATCCCGGCCCAGAAGAAGGATGACTCTGCCTACTACTTCGAGTCCTACGCTGCTCATGGTGCGCCTCTCCCAGCATGAAGATGGGCATCATCACTAATTCTGATCAGAGATTCACGAGACAATGCTCAAGGACGCGGTACGGACTGACGCCTACCGTGATTTCATCTACGGAAACAAGCACATCTTCAAGGACAAGGTTGTGCTGGACATTGGATGTGGCACTGGTAAGAGATAATTTGTGACAAGGAAACTCTTATTAGCCTTGACCTTACCATTTTTGAACTAGGCATTCTGAGCATGTTCTGCGCCAAGGCCGGCGCAAAACAAGTCATTGCTGTTGACAAGTCAGACATCATCACCAAGGCGAGGGAGAATGTTTTCAACAATGGCTTGTCCAACGTCATCACGTTGCTCCGAGGCGCTATTGAGGATGTTCAGCTACCCGTGGATAAGGTTGATATCATTGTCAGCGAGTGGATGGGATACTGTCTTCTCTATGAGGCCATGCTTCCTAGCGTCCTATATGCCCGAGACAAGTACCTCAAGCCCGATGGACTGTTGGCTCCCAGCTCCGCCACTATCTGGATCGCTCCCGTGGCAGACTCCGAGTACATCTCCGACCACATTTCTTACTGGAGGGATGTCTATGGCTTCGACATGAAATCCATGCAAGAGGGTATTTACACCGAGGCCAGGGTCGAGGCTATGCCTGAGAGCTCTGTCTGTGGTGAAGCATTCCCTTTCAAGGTGCTGGATCTTCACACAATCACTACCGCAGACCTTCAGTTCACGGCGAAGTGGTCGTCAAAGTTGACTCGAAAGGTCGACGGAGTCGATGGCTTTCTGATCTGGTTCGACAACTTCTTTGCAACCTCACGGAGCGACCCCGTCCCTGCACCTGAGACTACACCAACAACGTGGGACAAGGCGGCCGAGGGCGGTGTGGCTTTCACCACTGGCCCATACGGCACAGTGACACACTGGAAGCAAGGACTCCTTGTTGCGACACCGGAGGAGCCTCCGGTAATGACAGCCTCACCAACCAGTCTCTCTGGAGAAATCACATTCGAGGCTCCCGAAGATAACGCAAGGGCATTGGTGTTGAAAACCTCGTGGACTGATCCCGAAGGCCACACAAGACAGCAATCATGGCAATTGAAGTAGGCGACAAATCGGCAGCTAGCGAGCACAGGCCAATACTGATTCAAGAGCATGACTCCACAAGAGCATTCGAGTCTGAGCCGTCAATGGCCTCAAAAATGAGGGGCATTGAGGCCCTGCAGGATAAGGTTCACAATGCTTAGGAACCCTTCTCCGAGGATGAAGCCCTGGTCCAGGAATTAGAATTTGCCTGCTTCAGAACGGGTATCGATACGTACGGATGCCAGAATGATGAGCGGAGTGTTCGCTCGTCGCAGGACGTGGACCCAATACCATGCAAACAAGCCGCCAGCTGTTCGAGCCAACGTGAACGACGGGACATTGTACATGCCTTTCCACACATTAGCAAGCCGCTGGGTTGTACAGCAACACCTTGACTCACCAACAGCGACGGCAATGCCACCTGGAATAAGGGGTCGCCATTTCTTCCCAATGGCGGCAGTCCTGAGGATAGTTGTTGCCGCAAATAGTACACCGGTTCCGATAGCCCATTCTTTGGCCATGTGAGGTAGTCCCGCGCCAGTGACGAGCCTCGCGGTGAAGATCCAAACATAGGCGGTGGGCACCTGGAAGAGCTCTCCGGGGATCTCGTAGACACTACCATACAAATCGAGTTAGCTAATCCTAAATCTCCAATGAAACGATACAACTAGAAGGAATACTGACCTAGTATAGACACGATAGATGAATGCGCTGAGAACGGCACCAGCAGTGGCTCCAATGACCTGACCCCAGAATTGAGCCTTGGGAGCCGCGCCTAATAAGTGACCTGTCTTGAGATCTTGCATAAGATCACCTGCTTGTAGCGCGCCCTGGTCCAACAGTTAGCACTCCAGGTCTGGAATTAGACACATATGGTCGGGATGACTCACGGCTTCGGACTAAGTAGTAGCAAATGGTCAGCTTCCGTATGCACAGTCACGGATTGGAGATGGGACATACCACAGCACCAGCAATGAGGTTGATGAGGACACTGGATTTGTGAGATTGAGGAATGATAACGGCGAAGAACAGCTGTGCGAGTTTGCTGATGCCTGAGACTGGGTTCAGGTCTGTCTCGCCGAGGGCTCTGACGCCCATGATGCTCAAAACCAAAGCCATAAGAACAGCGATGATCGTAGCATAAAGCGGAACAAGATTTCCAAATACAAGATGGATCGTCAGCACACAAATGGCAATCGACGCGAAGAGGCCAACAGTAACGAAACGACCGCTGATACGCTGCTCTGGCGGGGCATCTTCTTCTTCTTCCTCTTCCTCTGGGTGGAGGTTAGACAGAGACTCTCCAGTTCTAGTTTCATCTAGCGATGAGCGTGGGTCGATGTCATCATGTTGCAAGAGAGAGTAGTCGTGGGAACGTTGTTTCCACAGTCCAGTAATGCCATGCTCACGGACCTGATCTCGCAGTGAGGCCAGGGTGCCAAACAAGTCCTTGGATAGGAACGGGCGGAGACCAACATATGCGAGGCTGACTATAGCGTCCACAAGCATGATTGCTAACGAGATCCAAATGATCCAGCCCTTGCTGCCGTTCTCCCAATCATCAACATCACCAGGAGCCCAGCCCTGATGCTTTGCAAGGGGGCTCAGGATGCCCCAACCAACGATGGCACCAACAGTCATGTGTAGCGTGGTTTCGGTGCCCATGATGATTCCCTGGCCAACGTATGCAAGACTAGGATTAAATGTCCAAAGCCAGGTTTGGGCGGCAACGGAGCCGAAAACAGGTAGATTGCGCAGGACAGGGAAGAAATATGTCGAAAGAGTGCAGAGACCAGAGCCTACAAAGCATGTCAATAAGAGGCGCATGTTCGCGGCCCAGTCAGTGCTGTTAGGAGTCTCCTCGCGAGCATCTGGTTGCTCTTCATCGGCCATAGCTGGGGCAGCGTTTGCTTCGCGGATAGACGCATCGTGGGGCACGAGGCTTGCGAAACCACCTTTGGCTGCGGCATCAAGCTCTTCTTTAGAGGATTGCTGCCCATGCAACACGGAGATTAGAACAGCGGTACTGAAGCCACTAGGGAACTTAAGACGCTCCCTGATGATGACTTGATGTCGCCTGAGAAAGCGTAAGCCAGTGGGTCGGCATTGATGAGGATCCGGATCGGAAAAGGAGTGGGACTGACAAGGGAACAGCAAAGACAACACCAAAGTAGCAGAGCCCAAGGGACCAAACAATGAGCTGCCAAGTGCTCAAAGTAATCGGGCCCTGCTCGTCAGTATCCAGCAGATAGTTCAAGGCCGGAATCTGCAGCTCGTCAGCGCGTGTCCCGTAATGATCAAGGGATAGGAAGGAGGATGGGTCAAACTGACGACGCCGACGAAGCCGCAGCCGAGCGGCATAATGGCCATGCCGCAAGCCACGCTCTGCAGGAGAACGTTCTCAACGGGAGAGAAGGGGAAGCGGAGATGTGGCGAAAGCAACTTGAAGATGCCGAATCCCATGAGACTCGCGGGCATGGACATGATGGATACCCAGCCCGTCTGCAGGCCAAAGTACATGTTGGAGAAGCAGATGACGGTGCCAACGGCGAGCCCGGCGAGGACGGCCCTGGCGGTGAAGCTGCGCCCAGGGATCGACTTGGTCGCCATGATGCTGAGATAGGACGGATGTTGTTGCAATGGGATTGTTTAGGACATGGTCGGCCCCGTCGTTCATCGACGACGCGAGCGGGTTGATGTAAGTGACTAAGCGCAGACCCTCCCCTGCCACCTCTGATACCCCACCACCTACCTAGTGATTACCAATGACGTACGCCACTCAGCTCTAGGTTATATGCGGCCTCTCACAAGGAGGAATCTGACCCAAGCAAGCCAAGCTAGGTAGGAGGTGAACCAGTATTAATTAAAGGTACCAAGATGGGTAAAATCGCCACAAGTTGGGAAGATTACAGCAGGCAAGTCGACCAGCAATTGTCATTAAACCCGAAACTCCAGCAATGCGATATCCATTCCGCGGGAGCCGTTACAGTGTAAACTATGAGTACACAAGATGATACGAACATGCCCGCTCGAAATAATCGTAAACTCCGGCAAAAGTTGCAATTAAGTGACACCTAACCAAGGGTTGAAACTCTCCGGCGTCCAGCTGTTGCACCCGTACGTCAACAATCTACCAGACCTCTTATACGCAGTATTCTATACACCCACAACCTAGAAGCCAAAGCTATCCAGTAACGAGCTTGCATCTGGCTCCTGGAATGTCGTTGATGTTGCCTTGGGTGCCTTCTCATTCATACTGTGAGTCTCGAAATGCAGAGAAGTTGTCGGCAGATCAGCCACTACAAGCGACGCGCGGCGGCGAAGCAACTTGAGCGGGTTGACCTCTCCACCAAAGCCGGCCAGCACGGGCTGCTGGAACTCCCAGTTCCGCACTAGAGGGACATTAGTATATGAGAAGAAGGTGAAAGGCCAGCTTTGAGACGTACCTATATCTAGGCCTAGCAGATCACATCCCATGCGATCATAAAGTTTGGCGCTGTGCAAAACAAACTCCCACTCCACCTTGGGTGTGACTTTGGACGCGCCCCTTAGCGTTTGCAGCGTCTGGTGTCGCAGATGAGAGTAAAGGACAACCAGAGCCGGGTCGTCCGTAAGAAACAGGCGTGATTTAATGTCGGGTGAGCAGGGTGTCTCCATGAGGGTGTATACAGGCATCTAAACAAGGGATCAGTTAAGTATATCACACCAAATTCATTGAGGAGACATACAATTAGCGCTCGCACCGCCATGTCTTTACGACCCAGCATCCAGAATGCCCAGGACGCAAGCCAGCGGTTCCCTTCCTGGGCTGCTAGCGGAAGCACCTCATCTTGAAGTAGCCTCCGCAAGACTGGTCCGTTGTCTCCCTCGTAAACTCGCGCTATGGCAATAGCTAGTTGCATGTCCTTGAGCTGCTTCAGGCAAACCTCTACTGCGTCGTGGAGATGACCAGCTAGGAGGAAGAATGCCGCAGCATATTCTTTTCGATGTAAGCATTTCTTCCAGCAATACTTGGTTATGGTTGTAACATACCGAATCGTCGCTTGCTGAGCAATGCATACGCATTTTTGAGAGCTGTAGTTCTCCATTTTGGGTCCTCAAAGTTATTCGATAAAAGGCGCTGTGTTGCTCCTTGCTCCTTGTTCCAGTGTGCCATGCGCCAAAGACCTTGGAGCACTGTCTTCTTACGAAGTGCAAGGTAGTATAAGCTGCAGTCCACGGGATTCTTCTCTTCGCTTTTGGTGTACTCATTCCGAGCAATCAGCTCGAATTGAGTTTTCTGCAGGTCGTCAGATCATGATAGATACCATGCCATGCAGTGAGTGTGCTTACCAGGGCAGCCGCATCAGTGAGCCACATGCAGATGCCGCTTTCACGCGCATGTTCCCAAAGCATGGCCCCGTGGTTTTGTCGAGACACAAAATCTACCAAAATGTCTTGGCTGTTTGAATGGTATGCCCAGTTAATCTCACGCCATGACAAATGCATCTCGTTGGTTCTCCGCTTGCGAAGGGCGTGCTGGCGGAAAAAGAGCATGAACCGAGCGCCGTTCTCGTCCATGGAACGACGGTGCTGTTCCACTAAAGACACGCACTCGGTAATATTCGCGAGTTGAATCTGTTCATGGCCAGATAGTTGTGAAATTCCCACCTTGGTCAACTTCTCATTGATTGACAGCGCAGTTTGCTCAGTGAAAACATCGTCATCTTCGTCATCACCATCTGAGCCGTTTAGGTATGAACCCGAGGCTTTCTCGATGGCCTGAGTGCGGGATTGCTGTTGGACAATGTAAGCAAGAGCGTGGGTACAGTTGCGAGAATCCGCTCCACCTACCGTGGGGTTGTAGAACTCCCCTAAATCCATTCCCAGATAGTCATCAATCGTTTCGCCCTCAATATGGTACTTCAAGATCTTGTGAAGCGCCACCAAGATCCGTCTCACAAGAGTGGTCTTCCCTGACAAAATACATTGACTGAGGAATTGCGGGTGGAAAACCGGTAGAGGGCCGTTGAACCGCTGGACTGCCTCAAAAATGTCCCAAGCGCCGTCTTTACGAGGCGGAAGGCGAAGGTCTGCTCGAAGCGACTCGGCAGCACCAACCTGTCTATCTTGAATAAACATCTGATTGCCAGCTCCAATGACCAAATGGCCATCGCCTAACCAGGTGGAGTCGCCAATGGGGTGAGGAGTGAGCTCTCGGATGCTAATCTCCCGGATCTGGGCCCAGGCAGGACCTTTGTTGAGATAATCAAAACGCATTTGTGACAACAGAATGACTCGATACTGGAATCCAACGGCTAAAATAGATTGTGAATCGGGTGTTGACGTCCAGTCGAGGTCACGAATCATATCATGTGTCTTGAAATCGTTCTCGTACTCAAGCCTAGAGCTGCCACCATCCCAGATTGTAAGTTGCGATCTCGTCGAGTTCACCAGTGCAGCCTTCTTGAGCGTACTCCCACTGACCAGGGCAGGTTCAGACAACCCAGTCTCTGTAGAGCAGGTTGACAGCCATCCAACCTTGTTCTGTTCAGGGTCAACTCGCGCCGTCCAAAAATCGACTCGGCCAGTCTTGGTATACGAGATGGCAACATCACGGGCAAAGATATCCAAAAACCCAGAGGCAACGGGAGATGAGCCTGCAGGATCTACCGGAAGGACATAGGCCAAGCCTTCGGCATCCTCTAGCTCAAATCGACAAAACTCTTTCATATTGGCCCCGGCGGTAGCTTTTGGGTCATTGAGGTAGCGAGGTAGATCGATTTCCCAGACAATTGCCTGACCCTCCGATGTCACGGTAGCAATATGTGCGACAGTATAGTCCTTTACTTGCCGGCGCGGTAGGAGAATCAAACAAAGGGGCTTCCCTGAAACGTCGTAGCGGCATTGGGCAAGGGAGGAAGCCCGAGCTGTTCGACAGTCCCAAAGCGAGACGATATCATGGTAGAGGAATACGACGAACCGACCCTTCCTCAGAACACATATGCGGTGGATATGGCCCATTTCGGGAATGACGCTTGCGCGAGTTAAGCCAAGGCCGTGGTTCTTTTGTGCATTCAGCACGTGCTTCCAGACGATGCTCTCGCCCTCTCTAGTTCGCGAAACGACGGCTCGCCCACTGAAGTTGCGGCTGATTTTTGTAATGGAGCTTGAGTGGCCAGACCAAGTCGTGTGCAGGGAAAGGCGCCTGTCGTTGGTTGTCGGGTCCAAAAGATCCGCAGCGCTTCCCGTAAAGACCCCTATCCTCCCGTCAAAGGAATGCAGCAAGATGTGAACCTTGCCACTCTTCCTATCGCAGTAGGTCTGCACTTCGGTGTGCGGTGTCTCTTGGGATGCCAGGAACCGGCCGAGGAGCTCGAAATGGGGGGATTCGACCTGTGCAACATTGAATATAGTTGGGGTGCCAGCCGAACTGCCAGACACGTTCTCCAAGGCCCAGGCCGACATCATCCCTCGGCCATCAAGTGCAATGCATATCTCTGGGTTCTTATTTGCGATAGCGACTAGGTGATCAAGTGCGACATCATCGGTGCTCGAGTCGTCAGACATGCGATCCTCGACCGCCCTCTCCACAGATGCTGTAAAGTCCCTGCCATTGAGAATGAAGGCCCAGCGCATGTCTTGTGGATTTGGATAGTCCCGAGACGGCGCACAGGTGTCAACCGTGCCCCAGAGCTGCCAGTGCTTCCCGTCGGGGCTTTCAGTTGGCGTCCAAATGCGAACGCACTTGTCGAGACAAATGGTATACAGGACGTTGTCGGCCGTCTGTTCGATGTGGAATGGCTTCCGCCACTGGACCGAGGTCACAACTGCTGGGTGACGGAGATATGTCAGGTCGAACCGAACCTCTTCGGCACCATACGCCAACCGGCGCCAGACCTTGACGAGGCGATCGTGCTGGCCAACAGAGGCAATATATGCCGAGTCGTAGGAGAGTGCGGCGTACTTGACTGGGCTGGGGAGCTTCTTATCCCAGAGTCGTTTCGGTTCGGCCTTCGTGTCGTATAGCGAGAGGGAGCTGGCGGCGACGAGCAGCTCCTCGGAACCACCCCAGGACACGGCGCATTTTAATTCGGGATTCGAGTGGGGAGTGTCGAAGGTCGATTCCAGAGCCCACTAACAAAGCTGTGAGCACTCAAATCTACTGTCAAGCTATACCAGGGTTGGGGAGGTAGTAGAACCTTTAGCGCATCTTCCCGAGATCCAAACGGCCGGTAGACTCGAACTTGGGTCAGGGTGCAGGTAGCTATCTTGCCCGAGGCTTCGTCGAAGGCGATGGCCTCCAGGGGCTGCGGATCGTCATCGTAGATTGTCTGGAGGACCCCGTTGGATCCGTCTAGGATCGCGAAAGCGCTTCCGGTGATGTACGCCTGTGAGCCGAATTGCTGTTAGCTGGAGTCTACTGCAAGGAGTCGTGGCACCTACATTGATGTGTCTTGTGTCCCAGCAGCCCGAGGCCAGACCTTGGAGCCTCGACTGCGGCTTGCCCGGTAGGACGGCTTTCATGCTACCTGAAGTCGCGGATCGCACATCTCCAGAGCGTCGGGTAGGTAGTCAGACAGCCTGGTGTCGCGGGCGACGCGATTTGATTTGGATCAGTCGAGCTGTGCTTGCTGTGGTTGAGGTCATCGGAGGCCTGGCATCACGCAGTCTAACGAGGATACGGGCACCTGTCGCAGGGACCACAGTAGCGTGACGGCGTGACGTGACTCGCCCCACTACTAGGTATACCTTGCTTGGAGAGCTCCCAGACACAGCACCAAATATAGTCCAAGGGATAAGCCAATGCTTCCACTGTGTGTCAATGAACAAATAAACATACCTAGAATTTTAAGCACTGGAACAGTTCAAGACATGGATTCATCAACCCGGAAGGGTTGCATTGATTATATACGAGCCTCAAATCCTCTGAGGTTTCCAAAGGTTTTCTCTTAATGCCAAAACAAAGGCCAACCCATGATGCAATATCTTCTTCCATCAAACCGTGAATCGCTTCCCATCTCCGACCCCAAAAACGCCACCTGCTCCTTGCCATGCAGTCAGTACAGTGTATATAAACAGTAAGGGTATCCGTTGTGAGCCCGTCATCCAACATCAAAAAAGTGCATCCAATTCTTCCCAACCCGCCTCGCTTCAGTGTTTCCAACCAGGCCCCCCTCCTGCTGGCTCCCGTTTCCTGCTGGCTGACGACTCGTCATGTGCGCATCTCATCCATTCACAGCATTAGTATTAAGTTGCTAGCCATTCCTAGACACTTCAAGTGTCGGCGCAACGGTTGGCAGTTGGCTTCTGACAGAAAATGACTTGGGCGATTGGAATCGCACAACACTTGCTGGTGGGCTGAGTCGAGATGATTGACTGACACCATATCGCAGCCCTGATGGCCTCCCACCAACAGACTTGCTAGCTACCCCCGAGAAAGTGGTTGAGATGGTGGCTGTAGCCCCATCGATCTCTCATTCGCCGGTCGATATCCAAAGGGCTTTATCGGCGCGGAAGGGCGTAGAAGATACGCTTGAGGTTCGAGGTTGTCTGGTCTTGCCAACTCAGGTTGGAGTGAAAAGCTAGGAGTCCCTCGCTGCGGTATGCCGCTTGGCCTGGGCTGGCTTGGCTGACCCATGTTGCTCATTGAAATTGAATCTGGCTCGCTGGGTCGTTCCTGGAAGTCGAGGTGTAATGGCACTGGTGCCCGTGGGGTTGTCGAAGAAAGGACCGGGAACCGATTAGCTCTCCGCTCCTGAGGTCGCTTCGAAGGGGACGTTGTCAATCCTAAATCATCGGCAGTAGTCGAGGATGCACCGTCATCTTCATTCGCCTCTCTCACAGGCGCCATTGTACTTCCAGCCAGGATGCCCGACATCATGATGGGCTGCCCAGTCCACCGAGTTGGTGTCTCGACTGGGCTTGTCGGGAAGTCTTGGACCTTGTCGTTACGCCTCACGACAGATCTCCTTCCAGAGAGCGCTATCCAACTAGCTCTGTAGCTTCCGGGAGCCTGCGTAGTTGACATTCGCTGAGTGTCGAAATCGGGAATGTGCGATCTGGGCCGGCTACCAAGCTGTCTCCACGACTGCAAGTACCGGTTCCGTCTCTCTCGGTTATGCTTTTTGTGTACTTCCGAGGCGGTATGGGCTTGTCCGCTTTGTTGTAGCGATGAGATCGACCACTCTTTCAAGCAATTACGTTGCCTTTCAACTGCCCATAGTTGCCAGGCTTCCATGTCTCGTTGTTCCAAATCTCCAGCAAAACCCCTCCAGGCCTCCAACCAGCCTTGGCCATGATGTATTCGAGCTTCGCGTGTGCGTTGTCGATCCCTCCTCGCCTCTTCACTCCATAACTGTAAGACGACAATCTGTCGTTGGGACTGCTTTCTGAGGCTGAGCTCAGATGCAAGCCGAGTTTGCTCCTGATCCTGACGAGTGAACGCCCTCCACTTATCAAGTGCAGCAAAGAAATTTCGTTTCTTCCTCGCAGATGACATTTCAGTATATCTTGCCATCAGATAACGCTTAACATGCTCCTTATCCTCGACCCGACGTTGCTGTACCACCCTAGTGAAAACGCTCATCAAGCGGGTTCTCCTAATGTAAAAATTTGCTCGATTCTCCAAATGCGACAGCTGTGATGATTCATCGTGTACATGGCGCAAACGCCGCACAAGTTCGGACTTCGTTCGATTTTCATAGTAGGCCCGTGCTTTGCGCTGCATCTCTTCCCTTTCATCGGCACTTCGACACCATGCGTCAAACACACGTGTGACCGAGACATATTCACGCCGCCAAATAAATGCCTGGGCCCTTGCCTGCAAATTCCATTGATCGAACAAGAAACACGCTTCCCTGGCCAATAGGTGTTGGCGATATGCAGCAGCACGACGCCGAATCTCCGTTTGATCCCACCAATCTCGTAGATGTGTAAAAGATTGCTGAAGGGCCCCAATGCGCCTAGAGGCCCTGATTCGCATAATGTCCTCATGAGTATGGCTCTGCCACATATCCAAAGCATGTAGCTCACATCCATGTCTCGTTTGAGCTCTGATGTCTGCGGAAAGTGCGAGATTCGTAGAAGCCTGGGCCATCCATTTCGAAACTGCTTTAGTCCTGCTCCGTGAGGCTGTCATGTCACGACCAACATGTTGGAGGCGATGGCATGACCATTGGGCTAGGACTTGTTGCATTGTCTTCAGGCGATAAGCTTCAGCAGCCCTCTCGGCAATCGCTTCGAGGTTCTCATTTTGCGTTGCAATACGGTTCCACTTCTTGACAGTCACGACGCTTCTCATGTGGTCCGCCGTAGGTTCACGGTAAGCTGGTGCTTGGCTCCAAGTCTTGAAGCAACGGAATCGGATCATGTGTCGTCTTGCGACGGCATCTCTTTCAAGCCGGCGGGCAGTACGATCAGCCCAATGGTTAAAGACCTTACTTGCAAGGTAAAGCTCGCGAGCGCGACTCGCATGTTTGAGACGTTTTTCATGTCTCGCTTCTAGCTCAGCCGTGTTGGCTTCTCTCTGAGTTTGAGTAGGCGTGTGTTGAGGGGGGTTGGCTTCCACTTGCTTGATAGCCGTAGGGGGGCGTTGTGACAGGTCTTGTTCTTCCGTTTCGTCTACAACCTTCGTCTCGGACACCACTCTTAAGGGAACAGGTTCCTGTTCATGATGAAGTGGAGGCAGAAAGGTTCCTTGCAAACCTCGTTCTTCGTTGTGCTTGACTGGGGGCTGTTGACCGACCTGAGGTACTCTCTTCTCAGATTGCAACGGCCATTCGACATGCTTGTTTCCTTGGAGGTGATTGTCCGGTAAGCTTCCGAGGTTACGATCTGGTGGGGGTGGATTATCCAGCAGGGAACGCAAGGAATCCTGATGCAGGTTCTGGTTGATGATTGATTGTTTGGCTGGTAGTTGGGATTCGGGTTCCTCCTCCAGAGCAGCAGAAGTCGGCACGTCGCGAGACTCTCGATGCAAGTCTCCCTGGCTCAATGCTTCTCCCATATCGCTAGTGGCAGGCCCTTTGTTGACAGTCGGTTTGTTGGTTGCCTCATTATGGGCCAGGCGTTCTCTTTGTTTCAATGCCAAAGAACGCCACCGTCCCATGACAGCAGACAGAGCAGCCCGGCGGGCAGCTTCGTTCTCAGCGGAAACTGAGTGAGAAAATTGGTTTTCATGGGGAGGTGCATTTCGAGGAGAGGTCGTAGTTGCGAGGATGGGTGATTTGGGGACGTGCATCTCGCCCGTCGTTTGATCGGCTTCTTGTGCTTCGGGATCGTATGCTCGTGGGCTAGAAGAATTGAAACCCGGTGAGGTCTCTGGAGAGTGCCGAGACGATCCACTAGTGTTGTCGCCGAATTCGAGCACAATCCCCATCCGGCTGAGGATTGCCTGGAACTTGTCGACGAGATTGCCATCGCCTCTCTCGCCGCCTATTCTGAACACAAACGCAGAGAGGTGGTGGTCGGTGTCGGGGTCAACGCCATAGTCGGGGAGGACAGCATCGTATGCCTTGAAGAGGGCGGCAGCGGGCAAGGGCTTCGGTTCTGCCGACGAATCGAGCAATTGCTGGGCGGCAGCGACAACTGCATGCAGGGTGGCAATGTCTACGTTGGTTAGTAAAGGGCATCGGTAAATCGGCGAAGAGACGGACCATCGTTGGAGTAGTAAGGGTCTTGGCTTGAGGGCGCCTGGCTAGCATTGCTGGAGTGGTCATCATCGTTAGACGGCAACTCTGGTCGATGGACCTGCGGTTGCATGTGTGCCACGAGATGGTCCGCATCTAAAGGCAATCGGTCGAAGGACATCAGCGGCGTTCGGTCGGCAGGTTGCCCAGTTCCGTCATTGATCCATAGTCGAAAGAGGGAGTTGCGTAGACGCGGAGCGGGTTGCCGTCTCGAGAGCTGAGCAAGCGGGTTGCGACAGCTTCAGGGACGACAAAATGGCGGCGCGCAAAGTTTCAAGCAGAGTGACGGTCGAAGCGGTTCGAGCGAGCGCGTGGTAGCAAAAGGAAGCTGCGAGGACGGATCGTATGCGAAGTATGAGGGCACGCGCAGTGCAGCGACAAGCAAGTAGTACAGCCAACGGGGATGTACGGAGTACGTGGGAGCAAAAGGTAACAAAGCGCAAAAACAAGGGCCGGGCCAAGCAAAACACCAAGCTTCGCGATCGCGTCCAAGTTGCAGGGGAGCAAGAGGAGCAGGGTACCTACCTTTGTTTCGCGCGTAAAGTGGGTGGCTGGTTCGATTCTGCTTCCAACGACTCAGGAGTGGGTACGTACCCACCCACCCGTGGCGGGTATCCGCACTGCCACAGCATCAGTCTGGAGCCGTGCAGAATACGCTCTTTTCACACTGTACGTCAGTTCCGCTCTAGAACGCAACTTGGCGACGGATCATCAGAATCTTTTTCATCTGTTTGTTCCTCCCCCGATTACTCTCCCACCACAATCCAAGTCGCCATGACCAATACCAAAACACGTCCGATCCAAAAGTTCGCCAAGGCAGTGTCCCAGTGCTCGGCCGAGGTGAGTAATCACGGCCACTCCTAACCCTAGCAGCGTCCTAGCAGTGAGACTTCTTACTAACACCCACAACCCGCACAGGCCGCGGTTTACGGCAAGTGTATTGTCGCCGACTACAATGCAGTCCACAAAGACAAGTGCGCCAATGAGTTCATGAAGCTCAAGGACTGTTATTTGGTTTGTTGCCTGGCCCTTTCTCTCGCAACCATTAATCCGTTTCGGATCTTCTAACTCAAGATTCTTGCACAGAAGGCTTCAAGAAGATAGAGAACAAAGTAGATGTCTAGATATATTTAGAACCAGAAAAATTGTCTCGCATTATAACCATCTTTCGAACATCATTTCTATTTTTCTAGGCCTAGCAATCATAGTTTCAACAGGCGCAGTAAGAAAACAGCTTGCTGTACCTCCTGCTCTTCCTCTGCAATGATGGACTCTGGCTGTGGCTCCTCGGTCGCCTTCTCCAGTGGGCGACGTAACGCCTTTTCGAAGACTGCGCTTTGCGACGTAAACGCCGCCTCAAGCCCCAAGTTCTCGGGGTCCGACACCACCCGGTACTCCATCTTCACATCGTCCGTCGGCTTCAGACAAGCCTTCTTTCGAAGCCGCTGTACTCTGTTGACGACTTCACGAGCAAGGCCCTCCTGGGCCAGCTCAGGGTGCAGTTCTGTGTTCAAAATAGTGAGGACATCGCTATCCGTGTTGGTCTCAAGGTTCTTGGACGACTCATCCTCTGGGACACCTCGGCGCACAACCAGGTCACCTTCCTCGAGGCGGATACCATCTACCAGAATGTACTTGTCTCGAACGTATGCCTGCACATCCTCGCTCTTGAGACCTGGAAGGGCCTTCTTGACACGCACCATGTCCTTCTTCAACTTCTTACCCAAGACGGGCCAGTCAGCTGTGACACTGTACTGGACGTTGTACTTGGCCTCATCGCCGGAGAGCACCAAGTCACGGACATTGAGCTCCTCCGTGATGTATGACTCCAGTGACTTAACATCATCCAAATATTGGGGGTCATGATGAAGGACGACCAAGGTCAGGAGAGGTGTCTTCAGACCAATAGTACGACGCTCTCGTGACACTCGGGCAAGCTCAATGACTTTCTGCATGCGTCCAACTCGGCGCTCGACATCGGCATCGAACAATTCCTTTCGGACGTCGGGGAATGAAAGGAAGTGCACACTTCGGGCATCCTCGCCTTGCAGCTCCTTCGGAATGTGGGGCAAAAGCTTCAGATAAATCTCGTCGGTAAGGAAAGGAGTGAACGGGGCCAATCCACGACACAGAGTGAAGAGGACCTCGAAGAGAGAATTGAGCGCGTGTAGGGTGTCGTTCAGACCGTTTTCACCCTTGAGTCGCTTTCGGTTGAATCTGATGTACCAGTTGGTGGTGTTGTCGATAAGTCCAAGGAGTCTAGGAACAACGGTGTATAGTCGATAACCTAATCGGCTTCTGTCAGCAACAGTTTCTCAATTACAGAACGGATGACTCACCCTTCATTTCCTCGTTGACAAACTGCAGCAAGCTTTGACAGCTTGCCAAGATCCACCGATCCATGACGTTTGTGTTGCTCGACTCCATGCTTGGGTCCCACTTGTAGTCAATATTCTCTGTCTTCTTCAGGAGTTCGACTTGGCCCTCAAAGAACTTGTAGCTGTTCCACAGAGGCAAGAGCACTTTCTGCACAACTTCTTTGACGCCAGACTCTTTGAAACGCAAGGGTTCGGCGCGGACAACAGGCGAGCTGATGAGGTAAAGACGCAAAGCATCGGAACCATACTTGCCGAGGACAATCGTGGGGTCAGGGAAATTCTTCAGTCGTTTCGACATCTTCTTGCCATCTTCGGCGAGAACGATACCATTGACAACGCAGTTCTTGAAAGGAGAGCAACCAAACAGATGCGTACCCAGTACCAGAAGAGTGTAGAACCAGCCTCGAGTCTGATCCAGTCCCTCGGCGATGAAATCTCCAGGGAAGGATTCATTGAACTTTTCAACATTCTCAAAAGGATAGTGTTGACTAGCGTAAGGCATGCTGCCGGATTCAAACCAACAGTCGAACACCTCTTCAATGCGCTTCAATTGGCCCTTGCCCATCTTGCTGGGAATGGTGATGTGGTCAATCTTGTCACGGTGGAGGTCTGTCAGATCTCCCTCGTATCCACTAAGCTCTTTAAGCTCAGCAACGCTGCCGATGCAAACTCTCTCCTCCAAGTCTTCGCTGACCCAGAGGGGGATGGGGGTGCCCCAGTACCGGTTACGGCTGACGTTCCAGTCTCGAGCGTTCGCGATCCAGCTGGCGAACCGCTTTTCCTTGACCGAGGTGGGAACCCAGTGAGTACCCTCAATGTTCTTGAGCATGTCCGGGATGATGTCGGGAATGCGAATGAACCAGGACGGGACGGCCTTGTAGATCAGGGGCGTATCAGAGCGGGGGCACATGGGGTATGAATGCCTAATCTGTGACTCGGAGACAATGCGGTCGGTACCCTTGAGGTGCTTGATGATGTGCTTATCGGCCTCCTTGACATGCATTCCCGCGAAGTGGGTGACACGCGCCGTGAAATGGCCAGTGTCATTGACCGGATCAGGTGGCGGGCGCTGCTCGTTGATGACGCCCGCGGCCAATGCAACATTGTAATCCTCCTCACCAAAGGCCGGGGCCTGATGAACAAGTCCAACACCGCTGTCTGCTGTCACATAGTCGGCATTGAGAACCTTGAATCCGAATTCCTTGAATTCCTCGTAGAAGTAGTCGAAGGGAGGCAAATACTTCCATCCAAGCATATCCTTGCCCATGAGCTTGCCAACGATCTTGAACTTTGCCTTCTTGACGTCTTTGTAGACAGTTCCGAGCAACTTCTCAAGTAGGATATAAACTTTTCCAGATTTTTCGTCGAGAACTTTGACGTATTCGAAGTCGGGGTGTGCGGCGAGGCCAATATGCGAGGGGAGTGTCCATGGCGTGGTCGTCCATGCAAGGAGGTTGGTGTTGGGATCGTCGACGAGGGGGAAAGAGACGACGACGGCAGGGTCAGTGACATCTTGGTAGTTTTGGTTGGCCTCGAAGTTGCTCAATGCCGTGGTGAGGACGGTTGAGTATGGCATAACTCGGTAGCCCTGATAGACCTGGCCCTTTTCGAAAAGCTGCTTAAAAACCCACCACTCAGATTCCATGAACCTAGGGTCCATGGTCTTCAAGTAGAGGGGTTAGTCATCTTGAACTGTCGAAGCCAGGCGGGGAGGTAAGCACCTTGTAGTCGTTATCAAAGTCAATCCAACGTCCGAGACGCTCGATAGTGTGACGCCATTCGCTGGCGTAGCGCATAACAATGGCGCGACACTCTTCGTTGTACTTAGCAATGCCGATTTCCATGACGGCAGCCTTGCCAGAAATTCCCAGCTTCTTGTCAATTTCGTGCTCGATGGGTAGACCGTGGGTATCCCAGCCGAAGCGACGCTCGACGTGAAAGCCCTTCATTGACCAATAGCGGGGGATGACATCCTTGATTGTAGAGGCCAAAAGATGGCCATAATGGGGCAACCCGGTCGCAAAGGGAGGTCCATCGTAGAAGGTGTATCGCGGTCGGCCCTCAGAGAGTTCGACCTATTATATGGCAGGAATGTTAATGAGATCCCTAAGGTGAGGGAGCAAGACGAGCGAGAAGGAGCGGCGGGAGAGGTGTTTGTGCAGAGAGCTACGAACCTGACGGTGGAAGGCGTTGATCTCGCGCCATCGCTCGATAGTAGCCTCCTCCTCCTTGGGGAAGTTGATGGACATGATGGCAGTGGCTACTAGAGGCAACTTGACGTTAGCAAGAAGAACTTCAAAAGAATTCAAAGTTGGAGGAAAGAAGGAGAGCACGAAAGATGGAGGGGAACACAAAAGTATTTGTGTCGAAGAAGCAACACAGGACAGCATAGTTGTGACTCACTTTCAACGACTGTCTCCAGGTAAGTCTGGTCAGCACGAGTGATCTTTGCAACCCGATTCCCCCAGATTCGATCAGGTCAAGGGTTGGACGCAGTGGCGGATTTCAGAGGAAAAGAGCACCTCGCGATGGTGCGCTGGATGGTGGGATGTGTGGTGGGATGGTGGGTGAGTCAAGGTGAGGTGGGGGAAAAAGTGCGCCCCGCATCGGCGGCATCGCTGGGTTGGGTCAAAGTAACCTCCACAGGTCGAAGTGACATGCATGCGTGTGGCCTGTTGGAGCGGCCCCACGCAATGCTCCAGCCAACAGTCAGGTAGAGGGTACCTGGGTGCAAGACATATTCTGAATCGACCAGATGGAACGGGTGACTGCCCCTCCATCAGGCGTCTGGCTCGGCGGGGAAATGGGATTTCCCTTGGGTACCATGAGGCACCATGGCCATCCCCTGCTGATCGCCCTAGCCGCCCTAACACCCGCCAACTGCAGTAAGCCGCAGTAAAACATCAGGCCGGCAACAACAATAAAAACAAGACGTCGAAAGGTCGAGCAACAGAATCCTATCCCGCCTACCTCGCTTCCAAGTAATATGTCTTCAAATTTAAAGTTCATTGTAGCTGATCAAGCCATTTAATGATATAAACCCCCTTTATGAATGCAGGCTTAGATGACATATCGAGCAATAAATCTTGCTTGTTTTCGCTCCCATGTTTTGTTCCTGGAAAAACCCCCTCCCCCATACTGGAGCTAGTGGAATGGTTTCCATGGTGCGTGCGCTTATCGCCCCTGCCGCCATCTCGCACCCAGGTATCTCACCCAAGTGATCAAACAAACAACAACCCACCCAGCCAGAGCAACTGGATGGTTTTCTAGGTCATAACACATACTTACAAGCAACTCCGCCTCCTTCTGGTCGCACCTCCGAGTCGTCTCAACTGCGTTACTTCTCCTCGACAAGCTCAATCGACTAGTATTAACAGTAGTACCTGTCCGGACCTCACCGTCGGAGTTACCTCCCTCACGACCCAACATCGGAAGCTGAGCCTACCTCTTGGTGCCGCCTCACCACATTGCGATATCACAAGACCTGGCTCCAAGAGTCATTTGGGAGACGCTTGGTTGCGAGAAGAGCTTGTCCCCCTATCCGACGCGACACACCGAACCACCATGTCCTTCTTGTTCGGGAGGGCCCGAACACGGACCGTCACCGACTTACCCAAGCAGGCCCGAGAACACATCTTGAAGCTCGAAGGTCCCAATGGTGTCTCCAAGGTTGTCGCCCCAGGACATCGCCGGTCATTTCTTATTACTTACTAATCGTCTCAGGCAGAGGAGTTGGCACGAGTCTTGAGTCAGATGAAGGTCATCCTTCAAGGAACCCACGGTACGACCTTGGCCCCTACCACCTCCTCAACCGCCCCTGACACCTTGACACCTACCTTCTTTCATAGAGAACGACTAACACAGGCCCAAGAGGCCGACAGCTCCCCCGAGCAAATCTACCAACTCGTCACCGGCCTAATCGACGAAGATCTCCTCCACCTCCTCGCCGTAAACCTGTTCCGCCTACCCTTCGAGTCTCGCAAAGACACACAGGTCATATTCTCCTACGTCTTCCGCTTCCGCCCCGCGACTGCCGCCCCCAAGAGCGACCCCATCGCACTATCATACGTTGTCTGCAACCGACCACAAGTACTCGTCGAGTTGTGCCGTGGGTATGACCACAAAGAAAGCGCTACACCCGCTGGCTCTGTCCTCCGGGAGCTGCTCAAGAATGAAGCTGCCGCCGCCATTATCCTCTACGATGATGGAGATGAGCCTGGTTCCAGTTCCAAGGGTCTCAATGCTATCGATCGCGATCGCCCCCAGAGTGGCAGGGGTGTCTTTTGGAGATTCTTCGACTGGGTTGACAAGAGTTCTTTCGAGGTTGCTGCCGATGCATTCACTACCTTCCGGGTAGGTCAGAGCCATACGGCCAAACTCCCAATGCATCAAATAGACCGCAAACTTATTCTTTGCCCCTAGGAACTCCTGACTCGACACAAGGAACTAGTACCGAGATATTTGTCTGCCAACTTCGACCTGTTTTTTGACAAATACAACAACATATTGGTTCAATCCAACAGCTATGTCACCAAGCGCCAATCCATAAAGCTGCTTGGTGAGATCCTATTAGACCGCTCCAACTACAGCGTTATGACCGCCTACGTCGATCGTGGCGAGCATCTCAAAATATGCATGAACTTGCTCCGCGACGATAGGAAAATGGTCCAGTACGAAGGCTTCCATGTTTTCAAGGTCTTCGTTGCGAACCCCCACAAGTCAATCGCTGTTCAGAAGATTCTCCTGATGAACCGCGAAAAGCTTCTTGCCTTCCTCTCGCACTTCCTCGAAGATCGCACAGATGACGAGCAGTTCATTGATGAGAGGGAGTTTCTAATCAAGCAGATTCGCAACATGCCAGCGGTTCCGGTACCACCCCAGCGGTGATGTGCAAGTGGCCACGCCAAGGCTTCTATTTGTTCATGCGGCCCCCAGGTCCTTTCCTTGCCATGTCTCTACTTGCACCGACCACTATACTCATTTACATCGGCGTTGTCGTTTCCTTCCCTTGATCGGGCATCACTTGGGCCCGCGGATGGGCTTCTCAGAACCGGGATTGTCACGAACTTATAACGTGTTTTGGGACACAAAAACCTCAGATAGATACATCAGACACATTACAATGTGACGGGAAGGCCCCCGGCCGTGATAATGCGGTGGCCCATGATATTATTGTACACCAGACGCGCTCCCAGCCAACGCCAATCGAGTCCTACACTTGGGTCAAAGTGACTCATAATCCTAACTCCTGAATGCCCCTAGCAGCCTTGAACACAGAGCCCGGGCTAGTTAAATCAACGCTGTTTCGAGAGAAGGACGTTAACACTCTCCCGAGCGTTCTGTGTAGCCCAGACACTGTCCTTGCCGCCCCGACGCCATTCGTCACCGGACGCATGCTCACCGCCACCTCGTGAGGCTTCTCCCATGATCACCTCGAGATCTCTCTTTTGCGAACTCAACCAATTCTTGACAAAGTTGGCGGGATCTTCACCGAGCGATGTGAAGAAGGAGTGCTTGGCCTTGGAAACGGCAACAGCCTGGATGACCCTCGCAAGCTGATCATCAAGTGTCGTCACATCCTTGAGCATGGCTGCATACTGGGGATTGTTGATTAGAGGCAACAAAGAATCCCGGAATGAGTCTTCCACCGCAACCTGGATGTCGTAGATGGTCGGTTGAGGATCTTTGTGGAATTCCTGGTCAATTCGGATAGTGTAAGGAAGGCGGGTAGGAGGGAGGGGACGAAGATGCTGTGTGACGTATTCGTTAAGCATGGGGATGTATCCCACATCTCCGCGTTTTACAACCTGGACCCAGAGAGTTAGCCCAGCTTGGAAAACCTGGGTAAAAAGAGACCTACCTTCTTCAAAAGCTCGTCGCAACGAAAGTTTCGCTTCTCCTCGTCTTCTTGAAGACCCAAAAGTTTGATATATTCCCACAGTCCCATGACAGCCTCCTGCTGCGTCGCCTCGGTCATGTCGACGACTTCAGCGAGCTCCGGGCTCAGCTGATACGTCTCGGGAGACTCTTGTCGGTGGAGGTTGATAGTGATGTTCGTGTTCTCGTCTCCGTTCCGCTTGAACGTGAGCTCGTCGAAGTCGGCTGCGGCGGCCAAGTTCGCGTTTGGCGGATTCCTTGCCGTAGCATCTGGTTTCTTCCACTCCACGGTCTGCTCAGCACCATTTCGGAACCGCGAACGGTCAAAGTCGACGGTCAGAGCCTTGAAGAAGTGCGAGAAACGGTGCTTCTGAGGTGCTTGCATCTTGGCCTTCTGCGGCGATGGGCCTGCGCTATCCTGCTCCGCTTTGTCCTCAGAGTCGTTGGCTGACGCAGCGTCCTTGTCGTCCTCGTCATCAAGCAGTCGGCCCTCGATCTTGACACGATACGAGGCCTCCATGCTAGGGGCGAAGTCGAAGGCGTCGACGTTGAGTCCGTTGCTTTGCCAGATCTGATCCTCGACCGTATTGCTGATCCAAATTCGAAGCGTCTTGTATCGCTATTCATCGAACCTAGAGTCAGCATGCTGCTACGCGAGAATGGGACCGGCTACCAACCTTGGAGGCGCGGTTCGCACTGTCGACAATATCCAGGCGCTTGCGCGTCAGGGTAGCATCAAGTCGGCGCTCTACATCTTTCAAATCCTTGTACCGCTGAACACCCTCAGGATCCACGATGCAGTCCTCTACGCCTTCGGGCATGTTCTTGTCGGTAGGCCTGCGGCTTCGTCGCTTTGCGAGCTCGCTCGCATGCGCCTGTGCCTGTTGTTGCTGGGCAAGCTGGGCCTGGGTGAGAGGGACGGAAGGGTGAGGTCCCGAGGACATCATGGGCCCTGGACATTCGAGTTAGCGGGTGGGCCAGGCAAGTGGTTTGGAGTCGTGGATTTACCGATGCCACCTCTCCGCTGGTTAGTCGCATGAGGCGATCTTTGGGGCACTTGTTGTGCAAAGGCGCGGTATTGCTGCTGCATTGCGAGGTGCTTTTCCGATCGTTTGGACGGGGTTCAATTGGGGCCACTGGTGTAGGTCAGTCGAGCATAGGGAAGTTTTGATGAATGGGCGTGTCGCGTCGCATCGCACTGCACCCGACTGCCTCGCAGGAAAACGCTAGTCACTGAGGACCAGGTCACGTGCACCATGGCCCATGAGCTCAGATTCTCAGACTCATGCCCGATAAGATAACAGCGATGTCCATCACTTCACTTTTGCTAACAGTGCTGATGATCTGTTTGAACTAATAATAACAAGGAGCTATCTCGATATTCATATTTTCAAGGTAGCAGTACATGTGTTTGCCCTGTTTCTGTCCTCGGTGACTTCAACCAAGGCAATGCAAACAAGTGTTGATTCGAAGCGAACCCTGCTACACCAGCAACCCCAGACTCCGCTTTTTGACCTGTAACCCTATTACATGTAGGACTTAACCTGATCCTGAACACTTTTAATTACGTTGAATGTTGTGGTTGTGCTTGTGGTTGAGAGTGACAGGCAATCTACTACTCCCCCTCCCCTGTCTGGCCCAGTCTGTCCTCTCCTATCCAGACTAGTTGTACAAGACAAACTTCTCCCACCTTCTAGTCAACATCTTTGCTTGCACCACGATCCATTCAATTAATCTTCAAGGTCTGGCAGCTCCGTCTTGGAATTAGTCCTCTCGATCGAAGCCGTATGCAGTCAGTACTTATCTCCTTTCGCGTTGGGTCGTCTGCTTTCCAGGGCAGAAAGCTGACAAGCCGCACACCCAGGAGATGTCCACCGTGTTGGAGTTTGCTGCAAGTGTTGTATCTAGGTCCTGCGACTGCGATGTCTTCCTTCAATGCTTGAAATGCACCAAGAAATGCGTACACCATCCTTGACAAGAAATGAAACTCCACAGTAGTGCGCCTCGCTGCCAATGCCCATGACTGTGATGAATGTGATAGGTAAGAGGCAAAATGGTAAGATCAATCCCGCGGCCTAAGCAGCCGTGTATCAGTCAAGTCTACTAGTGCATGACTTTATTTTGATTCCTCTTCAGAACGCAGAACCCAGTCCACTCCTTGACTGTCTCTTGCTGAATCGATTCCTTTTTGGCGCCGGATCCTCACCGGACTGGTTTTTGCTCAGATGATTGCGACCTTGTCGATCACTGACACCGAAGCCTTCGGGGTAATTAGCTCGGCCTCCAAGAGTGCTCGCAGGGCTCGACACTGTCGATGACATGTCGGCAAACCCATTGTCGCCGGCATAAGTTGTAGGCATGCTCTGAGACATGGCAAGATCCCTTGCTCGTTCTAAGCACTCTATCCACTCAGCTGCCGCAGATGATCCACCTTCGAGAGGCGGTGACGAAGATTTGACTTCCTCAAACGTGTAATGTTGCCCGGCCTAATCACAGACATTAACACGAGTCCAAACTGTGAATAGGGGAAAACTTACCGTATCCACACACCAGACAATTTGGCCCTTGGCGTCCTTTTGAGTTCTCCATGAGCAGTCTTGAGCCATCAACGATATCTCCTGCTTTGCTCGTTTCTCCTCCCCGCCCGCCGGAGCAAGCACAATACGGCCACTAGACGTGATCATCACCAGGCGCTGTCGTTTTTTGGTCGTGCTTCCTCCGAAAAATCGTGATAACTTTTTGTGCCCCTCGTCTGCACCTTTCCCGTGCGGACTCGAGGGTAGGGGCGTGGCCACAACCATCAGGTCGCCCAATTTCAGGATACGCTCGTTGTTCCTCGTGAGTACTGGTGACCATTCAATGTCGAGTTGCGTGGGAGGGGGCAGTTCGGTGATGATCCTTGCTGGTCGACTACTTCCATTGGCAGGGTTGTTCTGTAATTGAGGGGGGCCTCTCGAGTTTGACGTCGACATTGGTGCACTAGAAAAGCCATTGAGCTGGATGAGGTTTGGCTCCTGGGAGGGCGGGATATATGGACGCAGTCTTGGCGCCTTGGATCTCCACAAACCCTTCCCAAATTGCTGGCCGTCAAAGAATTCGTGGTTCTTGATGTGCTCGATGGTGAGACGTCGCGCTGGGTCGAGAACTAGGCACCGATCCACGAGATCCCGTGCTGCTGGGGGAAAGCCAGCGGGGAACTCGTACTCGAGGTTGACAATTTTCTGGAAGGTTAGGTACTCGCTGCCCCCTTTAAAAGGTGGTCGTCCTGCCAGGAGCTGGTAGATGATGCATCCAAATGCCCACAAATCACTAGCCTTGCAGGCATTCTTGTGTGTTAGGAGCTCGGGGCTCACGTACTCGGCGGTTCCCACAAAGGATGCTGCGCGACCATCCTCTTCGCCGTCGTTTCGTCCTGGGTCGGGCACCCCACGATCAGATGAGTCTGGGTTCCTTGTGTCGCGAGGATCCCTGAGTAACTTGGCGGTTCCAAAGTCGGTGATCTTGACATTCATCTGATCGTCAAGGAGCACATTCTCCGGTTTCAGATCTCGATGAATGACACCTCGGGAGTGCATATAATCGATAGAGTCAAGGATCTGTGCGCCATAGAACCTCGTACATTCAACATCGAACGTCCCCGTCTTCTTCAGCACACCGAGGAGCTCACCACCATTGCACAAATCCAGGACGTAGTACAGGGAGGTTTCGTCCTGGAATGTGTAGTACAATCGAACAATGCCAGGGTGCTCCGTAAGGCGGTTCAGCGTGTTCTTCTCGATGTTGACATATTTGATCTTCTTCTCCTTGATGATGTGTCTCTTCTCGAGCACCTTGATAGCGTATTCCTTGAGAGTCTGGCGGTCGGTGGCGAGGTATACACTGCTGTAGGAACCCTCACCAAGCACGCGACCAAAGTTGAAGTCACGAACGCCCTTCTTGACCTGTCGGACAACCGTCCGGCCATTGGCATCGACCTCTCGGCGAACGCCTACTGCAGCGCCACGGTCCTTCCATTCCTCGCTGGTCGGGGGTGCTTGGGCGTCGCCGGTGTATGGGGAGGTCGATTGTGAGCCACCCGCAGCAGAGGCGTAGCCTCCGGCCATGCCTCTAGAGCTCCTCCTAGGCGGCAATGGGGAACCGGCCGGGGGATGATGTACTTGGCGACTGGGGTTGTAGGCTAGTTGAGGATCCCGCTGGCTGGGCCCATCGGCAGGATAGTTTTGGCTAGAATCGGAAATGTTGGGCAGGCCATAGATGGATAATCTTGACAGGTCGGGTTGAGGAGACTGCTGGAAGGTGTCGCTGGCCCCCGGGTCTGGAGTGAGATCGGGGTGCCGAGTGGGCGGGGCGAGTCGGGGGTCGTGGAGGATGGATTCGACGCCGGCATCAATAGGTTCGAGCTGGATGTTGTGGGTTAGGGGTTCTGCTTGAGCATGAGAAGTAGAGGCGGAAGCAGCCTCAGCAGCATCGTCGGGGTTGGCGATGCGAAGGCCGCCTAGAGCCTGAGAAAGGCTCAGGTCCCCGTTCATGGTGGCAATGTAATGGAGGGAGCCCTGGGGTTGTCCTCAGGGGCGGTGGGATGCGAGGAATAGAATCGCTCGTGGAGATGCGCTCAGGGAGAAGCACTCGAGAAGAGAGCGACGGGTCGTGGACGTGGACGTGGACGAGAACAGTCGGCCACTGACGACGGTCGTATCCGTGGACCATGCAGCATCACCGGCGGTGGTGCTGTCGGGGAAATTGGTTAGCAGTGAACGCGTTCTGGGACGGACGGGAGTGACAGTTCATCAGCTGGGTCTGCAGGCGTCGGGGGCTGTACCTTTGTCTCTCTGGAGGGACGGGGCCCGGAAACGATGCTGCAAGAGAGACACCTCAGGCTGCCGGACCGCAGCCAGGATGCTCTGTGCTATGTACGGAGTACGGGGGATTGCTGAAGAATGCACAATTGTCGAGGTCGGTACCATGGAGCCAGTGGAAGGGTGTTCAGTTGGTACCTCTCAAGCGTGGCTGGCGGATGAGGTGAGCTGGTGAGATGAGATACCTGAAGGCTGAAGTCCTCAGCAGAGGTAGACCAGCCTGTACCTAAAAGTACGTACATGGGCTACAACAACCCTGAACCTTTTGCTTCCCTGTCGACCATGACCATGGCGTAAGAAGGTACCTAAAATGGAACTGTCCACTGTGTCCAGCCTGTCCAACTCGATGGGGCCAGCTTGAGGGTACGTATAGTACTCATCCAGCCAAGCGCCAGGCACCTTGCCGGGGCACCAAAGTTCAGGCTCAGCACCGCCGCATGCTGCTGTAGGCGCTGCCACGCTGGCGAGCGAACCTACACAGTAATTACATGCCAGGATGCCTACCTACACCTAAAGTTACCGGCTTGGGGTCCCTGGTATGTAATTTGTCCCGGCCTTCTTCGTTCATCCTCCACCGTCTACGGAGTACCAGGCCAACAAAAATCATCTCGTACTGCATCCAACAGCCAATCGTGAAGGCGCCCGTCTTGCCGTCGCCACGGCCAGGTAGCGTCAATAGCGTGCTCGGGGTATTCCTTGTAATTTTACAGACAGATTACCGCTGCTCCGAAAGACTACCGTACGGCATGCACTCACGTCTCGGAAGCTGGGAAAGCTGGGAAGCGCGACCAAACTGGGCTGGACTGACGCGTTGCAATCCTCATGTGTGCTCCGCACGTACGAAGGAACACGCACTCTGTAACAGGCTATTAATGGTTCCTCGTTTAGGCGGTTGGTGGCACTGCTAGGCGCTGGCTGTACCGGCTACAGCTTAGTTGGCAGTTGCCACTGATGAGGCATGGCATGCCCCAGACCATCTTCCGTGGAACTAGGAATCAGCTTGCGGTATCAACCAGGTATCATACCAGGACCGCCACACATCCAGTGCATCTATCGTTGATTTTATCCAACGGATGAGCTAATAGACGGCGCCGTAGGTACGTAGGCACAATTGCAAATAGCATCAAGTGTCCCTAATCTGGCTCCGCGTGACGCTTGGAAGCTCTGAACTCGCGTTAATTGCCAACTTGCCGCGCCAAAACCGCGTATCGATGAGGTGGATCATTCACGAACACGAGAATTACATCGCCTTCCTGTACCCTCTGTGAACCTACCTAACTTACGTGCTACGTAGGCAGGAAGAAACATTGCTTGCGCACCTTGTACATGCCTAAGTATTCATCGAGTATGGCTTATAAAGTTGCCTTAAGGTATAGGTCGGCTGACTGATCCTTCGATGGCTATGCAATACCTTCGTAAGGCCTCCTCAGAGCAAATCATACCACCCCTCCTTCGTACCCGTTTTGCCCATACGAGAAACCACTTCATGAATCCGCTCGACGTCAGCTACAGAGTGCGATCCACAGCCCCAGGCCCCCGGCAACGGCAACGGCAACGGCAACGGCAGCCCAATCCGCAGTAAAAGTCGTGTTGGCCCTTCCGTATGGAGAGATAATCGAAGTCAGATTTGTTTGGCGCTCAGAGGGCCAGTTTATGGTGTTATGAATCATTGTTCCCACCAGTGCCTCCTGTCCTGCTTGGGTGTCCTGCCCAACGGTGCCGACAGTCGCACTTGCCTGGCACCTTTGCCTCATCCGTGACCCTTTCCCATGTTTTCACATCCTGTGATGGAAGGTAGGAGGGCATCATACCTCCTTCCTGAGGATCTTAGGTGTGCTCAGAGTCAGGCGCGTAGCGACCAAGAGGTCTCCAGCTAGTCGGCGGCTGTGAGGAACCAAGGACTCTCATGGATATGGTTGCGAGTTTCTTACGTGTGCTGATCCGCGTGTAACATCTGTCCGAATATCTCAAGATGCTCCGCGTTAAACCGACAATCATCACGTTGACACACACCGAGCTCAAGGAGTTTGAACGCCGATTAAGATACAGGTATTACCTTGGGGAGAAACACGGCTTGTCAGTGTCCCACGGAGTGGCTCATTCCTCCGACAGCCATCTACCAACAGACGCATGCTCTCCCGAGCTGACAGTCGGCGGCGAGCATGACTTGGCCACTCCTAGACTTAATGATCGGAATAGATGGAGGTTCTTGGGGTCCGAACCTAGTTCCGAGAACCCCGAACCCATTAGCGCTCATGACATTAGATCGTCAGTGGCCTTTGATCAGCGTTTACCACGGTTGCGTACCATGCGGCGTGGGGAGTCAATCCATCGTCAAGTCGTCATTGGTGAGCAAGAAAAAACTCAGCTCGTAGATAATGTGCCAACAAATCCTTAGCAGAAGACGACACGGGGGCAGTGGTCCAAAGCGATGCGCCGCGAAGGCTTCAGGGCAGCTCGGAGGAACTGCCAAATAGGTTGCAGACGTTCGATCTACCATTGAGAAGCGCAGTTTCGTCTCCGATCTCAACGCCGCCTAGGACACCTGTGAGTCCTAGCCTCGATCGATGTGACGATCACCTGTAACAATAATGGTGTTCAGGCTGAGACGGGACAATCGAACGATATGCTACACTCAAGAAGACGACACTTTCTACCACACGCTGATGGCACACCAGCTGACTATGATGTGGGATCGAACCCTGCGAACCCACTCACCAGTCACGGTCCACAGGTCCAACCACGGGTTGGGCATGCGATGCCCATCGCACATTCCCCTAGTGCACAGGTACGAGGATATAGAAGACGGACATCGACCCCAGACAGTCCCCGAGCTGCGCGAACTCGAAGACCCCATTCTGCAGAGGGTATCAGGGTGCATTTTGACACCAGAGTCGCCACGTCAAGAGAGATCCCTGTGTACAATGACGGAGGGTCGACAACTGAGCAGCCACAGACACCGCGACATCTGCCAGAAGCCCGACACCAGAGCAGATTCGACGGGTCTTACACGGCGCCGGTTAGAGAACGGCGTGAGCGGACTGTCGCGGAGACAACATCCGTCGACGGTCGAGGTTCCCAAGCAAGGCGTGCTGGCAGTCCTTCGGGCCTACAGAGACCTGGGTTTGAGGGATTGTACGGTGGCATAGAAAATGCGGAAGAGGACTGGCCCGTGGGAGACAGACACGCAGATGGAGATACTATGAGGGCGCGGGAAGGTCAAGGTTCGGTAAGTCTGAATGGCTGACGGCGAAGTGGTAATGATCAGTCAAGCATCGCAGGACTGGCAACTCAGGGATTCTCGCGACACATGTCAGCACGAAAAAACCAGCTGGTAGGCACCTAGGTACAGCATGTACTAGCCATTATAGCATTACCTACCGTAGGTACCTATCTATGTTAATCACGGCGACAACCTTGCGCCAGTTACCAGTTCTACCACGTACTGAATCGAGGGTACCACCATTCCAAGTACGCAATTCCATCGCAGACGCCTATCCCGGCTGGGGGGGAAATGGCAGACCCGGTCGGGCGCGCGTGCCCTCGCAGGCTTAACAGGGAGGGCACTGGCAACACTTCCTATGAAATCAGTCGAACTGTGTCTGGCCTCAGAATCAGATGGTGGGCTTTCGCGTTGACCTGGGCACAGCGCCGCCGAACAAGCAAAATCAGCCCGCCAAACGTTGACCATCCAACCAGATGGCGACTCAGGACATCCCCCCCGGGCTATACCCAACACGGCCTTAGCCCGACAAGAGTCAGGGACCCTTAACAATTACGCAAACCTGAAGTGGAAAAGTGCGACGGGAGGTACGTACCATGCTGTGCAGTGGGATTTAGTAGTGCGCTAGGCCTTTCTAGGGCCGGCACGTTTGCACGCAGCGCCGATAAGCTGATGCCGTGCAGACAGTGCGGCAGATATTCGCACGTTCCCAGTCGGCGCGCCGTCGGCACGTCCCTCCCCGCCTCATAGCGGCACACACCAAAACTCGGGCGCTCGGCTATCGCGGGACAAGTACTGGGACACGGAGTTCGCCGTGTGCGAGACCAACACACAGTGTGAAAGTATTTTTACCCCAGGTTGCCCATGCAGCCTCACTCCGATCTCCTGCAGCTAAAGCCCAGAGCCACTCGTGCCCCTTCCTCTCACACTCTCTCCCACTCTATCCGTCCTCCCTCCCTCTCTCGCTTTCTCTCTCGTCTACATTCTTCCTCCTTCTTACATCCCACACAACCAGAAACATTAAACACTACGGGCACCTCACACTCACGTCGTTGCCCCAGGTCGACTCTCCCACTCCGACCTCCCTCTACCATCAACCATCCTCCAAGCCTCACCCGTCGCTTCTACCCTCCACTCACATCGTCCACCTCGTCGTGTCCAGGCGCTCGACACCAATCATCAATTGACCGCCTACCGTCCTTCGTCGACAGACTCCCTCCTGACGAGTTCCTCAAATCTGACTACTACATCCGTTCTCGCTCACGCACTTACACGCGACTCGCGGACCCTGCCGGCACTCTTGTTTCGCAACGTCCCTGGAACTCTATTGATGGTTTGTGACCGCGTTGACTACTAACCTCTCACCATTTCCAGTTGATCTGCTTTCCAAACGCCTTCCAACATGGCCTACTTCAGCCCCCAGTTCTCGTCTTCTCCTGTCCTCACCATGTCCCCACAACCTCCCCACCAGACACCTCTGGGCATGGCAAGCTTCACAAACCGCCATGCATCACCTCGATCATTTGGATCAAGCCCCAATCAACGCGCCTTTTTTCAGTCAGCGCGTCCTGCCGTGACTGGTAGAAAGCGCTCTCGCGACGAGGCATCCGTCAATCTCGAACCTGACGTCTCGGCTCTGCCAGTTGAGGAACCAGAGACTGAATGGGTGTACGGACCCGGCATGACTCTCGTCAAATCAAAGACGCAATATATCTCCGATGCTGGCACTCAATCTGGAACTTGGCTCGAGGAGAGGAAGGCTGCTGAGGAGTCAACCCGAAAAGAGCTACTCGCCCTCAGTAGAAACCACAAGTCGCAACGCACCGACACCAGCTCCAACGCCCAACCCTCAGCGCTTACCACAGCGGCCGCCTCCCCTCTGAAAGTCAACGCCGCGTCTTCGCCAACTGAAGGCCGTCAAGCTCCTGTCGTTGACGACTTCACCCTTCACCTAGGCATCGGCTGGAGAAGAATCAGCGGTGACGAGCACATCCAAGCTGCTGCTCGAGGTTGGGCTCGCTTCATTGAGAACCACTTTGCCGTGTCTAATGCTCGCGTGGTTCTCGAAAGCAATGGCCTCCAGTCCTATCTCGTCGAAGCGTCCGAGGGCTTCTTCCTTTTCGCCGAAAACCTCCGTCAAGGGCAACTTGTCAGCCACACAGTCGAGGGCGCCCTCGCCAACCTCCAGTGCTCGCCCCCCAAATTTGACGGTGCTGAAACCCTCTCGGCGGCTGAGTCGCCAAAGCCAGTTGACATGCGTCTCAACACCGTCCTGGCCGACACGGAGATGAGAATGGACTAAGTGTCCGTCGTCAAGCGGGACCTTCTTAAAATTTTGCTATTTAATGTCTTGGAGTTTTGTGTGTTTGCCATGCCTGGAGGACTTGTCCAGGGGGGAGAAGGGCTTCGGTATTATGGGATTGGGAATCTAACAAGGGGCAACCGCCATGAATGGGGAGTTTCATCATGGCCATGTAATATCTACATGGGGTTTATTCATTCAATTGCTTATCCGAATACGAAAACTGCATCTAAAATTTGTCGACTGTGTCCTAGGGAGGTTGTGGAGAGAGGTGTCATGTTGGCGAAACTGGTCAGGCACTCTTCATTGCCACGCTCACACAGGGCCTCTCACGATGGTTACCGCGCCAGCCCGTATGGGGTGGTCCTTGCTTGGCACCAGAATGAGCAATTCGGCACTACCGGAAGGTCAATGGACCATACCTAGCCGTCTCATTTCTGACACCTGAGGTGCCGACTCCGTTGCCCGGATTGCCAAATGGGAATAGTGGCTTGGAGGGTCTCACTGATTCCTGTCGAGGAAAGGTGCGGATCCCTGGCGATTCTGCTTTTCGCAACCAGCCATCTCGGTCTCTCGGAGAGCGGCTTACCCTGCGCTTGTAACCGTCCCCCGAGTCATGCCGGACGGGATTGGGCGAGTCCACCTCCCGCGGGATGGTTGTTCTGGGGTGCGCCGTGGGCACCTGTAGCTGGATACCTAGGTACCTGGCTTCTCTAGGTCCACTGCACGCCATCAAATGTACCTGCCTACCGCCTCGCACTTGAGTCTCCATACCTGGTCAGAATGGCCCGTAATTACGGCGTTGGCCCTCGCTGGAACAGGCAGCTCTGGCGAGCACTACACACTGGACTACGTACCACCTGCTAGGTAGCAGTAATTAGAGACCTGTCTAACGGGACAGGAACCAACCAGTCCACAGCAAGCCGTCAACGACGTCGACGTCGTCTATCCAGACCAGCTTGGTGACCTCTCTTTCTAAGAGTTCATCGTATCAGAGACCCCCCCTTGTCGGTTCTCCCCATTCACTGCTGCCTGCGCTGTCGCGTTCTTCTGTCCCGACGTGGGTTGGATTTAAATAAACAGAACGTCGGTTGTAACTCTTCCACGGGTTGTTCGCAGGTGGCTGGCTTTCCATCTTCACTCCCCTCACTCCCCCAAAAGTTCGGTCCGCCAATCCGTTGTCTCGTCCACCGCAAATCGAATTAATTTACGCCCGCCATGTCGACGCCGAGCCAGCTCTTCCTCCTCTCCGACCACATCAAGCTGTCGCTGCTGGAGCGGAAGCGCGCGCAGAGCCTCAACCTCGATGACGACACGCAGGACGGCCACATCTCCCGCTCCCTCGACCAGTTCCGCGACGGCGTCGCAAGTCTCGGCGATGAGCGGCAGCGCCTGGCCGATGCTGGCGATGCGACGTACGTCTTTTTATTCCCCCCTCTAGTCTTTGATGCCTCCAGCCAGCTGACACATTGTCCCACAGCGGTGCCTCCAACCTCGCCGAGTCCGTCGCCACTCTCAAGAAGCAGCTGGACGACCTGACGGCGCAGTTCCATGGCTTCGCCGACCCGTCGACGACGGCGACCCTCACGCAGCCCAACTCGGAGGCCCTCGCCGATGACTTCGCCCACGCGGCCTCGACGTCCCCCTCGGGCCGCAAGCCCAAGACGGTCCGCTTCAGCGACACGCCGCCGTCGCCGTCCGAGGAGCTCTTCGGCCGCTACCGCGACGACCCGGCCGATGCCGACTCGGCCGGCTACCGCGACGAGGCCGCCCAAATGTCCAACCAGCAGATCCACGAGTATCACGCCCAGATCCTCGACCAGCAGGACGAGCAGCTCGACCAGCTCGGCGAGTCCATCAGCCGCCAAAGGGAATTGAGCATGCAGATTGGTGACGAGCTCGACAGCCACGTTGCCATGTTGGAGGACGTCGAAGGCATCACAGACCGTCACCAGAGCCGCCTGGACCGCGCCAGCCGTACCCTCGGCAAGGTCGCCCGGGGCGCCAAGGAGAACTCGCAAATGACAATCATCGTCGTTCTCATCATCATACTCATTCTGCTCATTGCCATCTTGAAGTAGTCGGCTGTCGTCGTCGTCGTTCAGGGATAGCGGGCGTAATCGCATCAGTCGGTGTTTTGGAGTTGTACAGATGGCGTAGATCGCACAATCCTTTTGCTCCTATTTGTTCTTTTTGGGAATTCAGCAATCTTCTTTGGTCATATCCTACAATGGCTTCAATCGGGCCAAAGCCGCACATTAATTACTTGGTTGTACATATTGCACGTAGCATTGAGTTCTCAGTCGCCTCTGTGTTGGCCAGCCACCATGCTATCACTCACTCTCTAAAAACCCTGAACTCCCAATGCTTGACATCGCAGTCTAGGCTTCAGTTCATTCCGCCTCATTAGTAGTCCCTACCTCACATCCGTACTTGTCATCGGATGACGTCGCCCTCCTTGTTGATGCCCTCCAGCCCCTCGAGGATATCACTGCCGCCCAGCCTCCCTTTCCCTCCCACAGTTGCTCCACTCTCACGCGACCATACTTCATGAAACTTGATGCTTTTGTCGCTGGACGCTACGACAATGCAACCCTCCTGGCCGTTCGAATCACTCTTTTTCCCTTTTCGATACGCAGGTCCGCGAGGGTACGGGATGGCGTAGAGGGCCCTTAACTCGCCTTCCCAAGGAATTGCCGCCACTTGGTTGCACTCAGGCCAGCTGAATATGGCGATCCGGTACGGGTGTTCCGGCTGGGCATAACCAAACGTGGCGGCAATCTCACGCCTGGTTGTCGACCAGATGAGTGATGTGACCTGCGCCGAAACAGATATTGTCGCGAGAGATGAGCCCGAGGTGGTGTGGAAAAAGTGTATACATTTGTCGTTGGAGCCGCCTCCTGTGGCAATTAGCCCTCGTCGCCAGGGACAGAAAGCAATGGCTTTGACGGCAGCGCCATGGACCCAACGGTGCCGTTCAAGTCCTGTCCCGAGGTGGGGGCAAGAGTCGAACGCAGACTGAAATGTCTCACTTTCAGACACATTCTCATTTGAGATGATATTTCGATTTGGCTCCATTGAGTTGTGACCGTCATGGTTCGCATCGTCCCCTCTTTCCGACTCTACGTCGGTATTTTCGGGTTCCGATCTTGATACATTGGAGACTTCACCTTGAGGTGAGTACACGGTACTCTGCTCAAGGACGTGATCAACCTCGAATAGGCAACATAGGTTGTCATTGCCCCCGGATGCAAACGACTTTCCGTCGGGGGCCCATGCTAGCCCGCATATCTGCTGGCTGTGCATGGCAATCTTGGAAACGAGTGTTACGGCGCCGGGCCACTCGTCTCTCTCGACTTCCCAAGCCGTAGGCCATTCGACCACGTAGTAATAAAGCGTCCCTATCTCGTCACCAACCATGAGATCCTCTGTCTGAACGAGTGTGCCTGCATTGAATGGGCTCTTGGACGGACGCAGTGTGCATGTCGGGCGCCAGCTCACATAGGCGATTGGGAAGGGCTGCTGAACCTCAAAACGAGGCAGGTCATCATGCATCGATCGGAGGACAAGAGATCCGTTCGACTGCCCAATCCCGAGTATGGCCCTGGCACCTTGTTCTGACGAGAATGCGATAGATGTCAACCAGACTTGTGAGCTCGCACCGTGAATCATATTGACACCCCCTTCCTCAGTCCAGGCGTACAGAAGATTACCCAAGCAGATAGCAAGGGTTTGGGACGCAAAGGAGTATGCCAACGGGGAACAGTAGAAATCATCCTTGAGGTTTGGCGCATCGAGGACCCTAGGTCTCGTTAGAAACGCGCCTACCCTTTCCCAGAGCCGCCACGTACCTGAATGGCGCTGCGGGAATGATCCGGCAACCTGCTGGCCTTGGGGTAACTGCGAGTCCTGTTAGTTAATCCCTTGGGCTGGATGAACAGATTTCTCTTGCCTAAGGTTTCCTCCTAATTCTCCCATCGATTCCCATTCCAGATGGTTCGGGACTTGTCGTTCATGTTGTATTTTCGACCGCTCGGGATAGATCGTGGCGACGGGAGCTTTTGGTCAAAGTCAAGTATCTTGCGCACTCTGTCAATATCTAAGGCCGTAGCGATTCGACCCTCGTGCTTCTCTATATCATCCTGTATGCTGGTTTTCGAAGCATGGAACATATTTGAGAAGACGCGTGAATTGACGCTGCGGCGAAATAAATGCCCTGAGCCATCGTCGACTAGAGTTGATGGACCAGGGACCAAGCCACCCACTGACCAGACAGCGCCTCGGCTAATTTGCCTCATGCTTCCACGGTTATGTGGCAACGGTCCCAAGACTGCGCCAACTGGTTGATGCAACATGTCAGATAGGACCCATTCAAGAAAGAGGGGGATTTAACGAACCTCTGTTGAAGACCCTCTCATCTGCCGGGACTATAGACTCAGGACCGGGTGTCACAGCCCCTCCTCGAATTGAAAAGGGATCTATAGAGGCACTGTCCTTCCTCACGATTCTTTCTTGCGCTGAAAGGGCCTGAGGTGTCTTGGTTGTTCGATATCTGTCTGCCAGGGGTGACAATGGGTCTCGCCTCGGGACGTATCGATCCAGGGCACGTCCGTTCGCATCAAGTCGCCTTCTCTGAGTAGGTGGAGAGGTTCGTGATTTTGAACCAAGAGGTTTTAAGGCGCCATTTGCTTCCTATTTACTTAATAGACGTCTTGGAGCCGATGTAGCAATGGTGGATCCTGGTAGGTTGGTGCATCGTGTTGCCGGCTGTTCCTCCTCGGTCGATGGGTCCGCGCCGTCATAAGATCTTGAGCTATCCAAGATAGAAATGCGGAAAGACCTGTGTGTTGGTGGTGTCATATGAGAGTTGTCACAAGAGTCGTAACCCGAATCTGCGGGACTGGGTGGTTGAGAACTGGCATCGCGTGTTCGTCGAGGAACTCTTTGGGCACGAGTCGGTCGTCTCATTGTCTGAGTCGTCCCAAAAGAGTCGAAGACCGGAGATCCGATGATGGGTTGTTCGGAAGGCAACTATGCAAGTGAGCCCGTATGTCAGGTTTCAACAACTCGAAAGTAGCTCGGGGCATGGGAATGGCTGAGAATGAGTGGACAGGGATATTGATAGAGGTTATGTTGAATAGTGCTGATGGATAATGTGCACGATTAAACCGCCCAGAGACGCGGCTATCGATGTGTTGGGTGAGCGGGAGAGGTATTTCCCGGCAGTTGTAGGATAAGTAGGTAGGTAAGGATTGTAGGGAGGACGGGTTGTAGGCAAAGGTAGGCGAGATGTCAAGGGGAAGGAGTAATAGAAGGAATCCAGGTTGGGTCTTTCGTGGAGGATATGACATGCACGTGAGATGCGCAAATTGAATCATGACTGAGGCCCCGCGATGCCAAAGAGAAAGAGCGACGGGACATTGTTAGAACGGAGGCAATTTGCTTCTTAGGTTCGTCATCATTAGGGTCGTCATTTGTCGAGTCGGAAGTGCGAGAGACCGCACTGCGTTCGGCTCAGAAGCCGTTTGGGGCCAATCGTGAACCAACAGCATCTGTCTCTATTACATGCGTTTTCAAATATTACAGAATCATGAATGGCGGTCATGTAAAGAAGAGAGATACAGGAGTATCTTCACAAAAGCTGAAGAATGCTATGAAGAAATCTCTCTCCCCGTGAGCTATCAAACTCCTAATGTCGAGTAACCACCCTCTTACGGCATTCCTGCAACCATGTTCGCATACTGCGAGTTCGGATAGTCCAACCAATTCTCAGTCGCATCCAGCGAGCCAAGAGCCCCAAGACTGGTGCTGATGAGCGAATCCGTGCCATTCTTGTCAGCCGACGCCTCCCAGAACATGCTGCCTCCCAAGCCCAGACCCTGGAGATACGACACCTTCGTCTTGATCATTTCGGGAGTATCGAAGGAAATGAGCTCCTGGGTGGTTGAGTCGTAGCTGTAGTAGGCTTGGGCAACTTCGTCAAATTCAACAGTGGCACCGGCCTTGGGCAATGCCTTGTAGTCCCATATTCCGGCCTCCCACGAGCCAGTACCAACTCCAGAAAAGGCCTCGCCAATGCCCGAGTTGACTTCGAATGAGCGGCCGTAGATTGGCATACCGAGTACAAGCTTGCTCGCAGTAATACCACCGTCGACGTATGCATTTATGCTGGTATGCGTGTTGAAAGGTGTCGTATGGGGCTTGTCGGCATTCGCGTAGAGGTTTGCGCTGTGGCCAGAGTTTGAATCCCAAGAACCAGCGTAGTCGTAGCCCATCAAGTTGACGTGGTCTAGGACGTCTCCAAGCTCGGTCAAGTGAAGCTTTTCGTAGTTTGTAGAGCCGGCGGGGGCTGCGATCGACAGCTGGAAGTGGTGGCCTGAAGCATATTGCGTCGCGTACGAATCCAACTCATCGCGAACAGCTTGGAGCAGGAGAACCATATTGGCCGCCTCCGTTTCGTCTGTAGGGTACTCCCAGTCGATATCGATACCATCAAAGCCCCAGTCTTTCATAAGTGTAACCGACGAATTGGCGAACGTCGCACGCGTTGCTTCAGTGCTCGCCGCTGCTGCAAAATTGGTTGACCAAGTCCAGCCTCCGATAGATAGCATGACCTTGAGCTGGCGGTTGGCTTTTTTCAGAAGATATAATTGCTTGACACATCCGTATGCGTTTGTTCCAACGTCATTCCAGGCTTGTCATTTGTAAGCGAGTGTGCCTTTATATGAGAGACAGATGAGACTCACAGTCCGTATCATAGTGCTTCTCCAGGTCAGCATAAGAATCTCCCGTGTACCTAAAGGGGGGGATTAGCATATTGATCAAATCTTGGCTTCTATTCCATCACTCACACGGTTCCATCGGCCCGGAGATTAAGAAATGAGTAAAGAACATGAGAGATCTCGGAGGCAGGGAGGTCTGCAGGTTGGTAGTTTCGTCCATAAATACCCCTATACTCGATAAGCGGCCAATTAACAATATATATTTTTTATATTTTTTGGGGGGGGACTCCACAAACCAGTTGGTAAAGTAGACTGCGTTTACGTAGCCAGTATCCCGTTTTGAAGGGGGATGTTGATGCTTGTGTTTGGTGATTGGTGTTGGCCACCCCAGGGTGACTTGAAGCAAGACGGTGATCGCCAGCGATAGGTTGAAAAGAGTGAACATGGTAAGTGGAGCTCGAAGAGGAGTGAAAGAATGGAAGAAATGAAGAGATTCCCGCAAGCACCAGGCTATGACGGAGAAAAGAGCGTGGGAGAAGAATGCAACAACACTACAAGATAGGCGCAAGAACTCAGAACTCCGGATGACGGAGGCCCTTATTATATCGCCCAAGGGGGACACTGTGAGTATCTCCATAGAGGCCGCCAGCAACGCGTTTGCCTCCACCTTACGACTCGCCTCCGCAGGGCTATCCTCGACCAACTAGGTCATCCCACTTCCTAACACTAGGCGTATCATGTTTCTATGCAGCTTGGCCCCTCTCCAACAGAATCATGGCTTTGGCAGCATGCCCTATCGACCTAGCTCGTCAATCTTCGAGGCTGTATCTGCAACGTTACGTATGGTACTGGCCCCCTTGGGCTTCCTTGGCCGTCTGATGTATGGAACGAAACATTTGATCCCATTTGAGCCCTTTGGTTAGTGTAGCAATGCGTTCAGTTTGATCCTTCAAAAAATGAAGGCCAGGCACCGTCTTACTGCCCCTTTCATTGCCTCTGTTGACCAATAGGCTCGCTTCCTCCCAGAATACTCAGGGAGGGAGGCAACAAGCGTAGAAGACATGGGGCACGATATAAAGACCTATAGGCAAGTGTAAGGATTGTGGATTTAAGGCGTCGGGTGAGGAAACTGGCAAGAGACGTGATCGTGGTATGAGATTCCTAGCCTGGGGGTGGCACAATGACAACCCTGGTCAGGGCTCCAAAGAGCCAAGTCATGGCTGAGTGACCTGATTCGACATGCCCCTGGTTCATCTGGACTTCCCTTGTCTATAATTCCACATAAATACAGCGGATACAAGCAAAACCTACGATTTGACATGTGAGTTCATGTAAGTGGGATGTAAGTGGGAGTGGGCCTCCATTCGAGGGAAGGAGGAGTAGCCACACGGTGTGGTATTGGATGGGCTGAGTGAACCATCGGCGATTATACCGGCACACAGTCCTGAGGTGCAAGTGTTCTGTGGTTTATGGGTGACATGCAACAACGTATGGTCCCTTGTCTACAGAAACATCGACATGCCATCAGGCGCGAGCTAGTGGGCGGAGGTAGCCCACGGGCCGAGGAAACGGGGTATCCTGAAACGAAATCGAAGAATAAGCGCGAAGTTCTGGGTTCATGCCGATCATCTTGATGGCACAGTCTAATCCAAGTCGGTCAGGCTTGGGTGCGTGACACGTTACTTGACAGGGGAGAAGTTTATCGTATGGTGTAGTGATGGCATCCGGTCTGATCTGATACCCCTCCTTCTGGAAAAGTAAAGCCACTGCCTGATCCCTAGTAATTTCAATAACTTTATGGAGTAATGCTTACTTGGTGGACATGGCTGTTAGCATTCTCTGTGTCTATTTTGTTTCTATTGGGTGACACGGTGCGTATTCGATCAATGTGCAGGCGAGGGATCCTAAGTGGAGCAATTAACATCGTCATGAAGAGCATGGTGGACCAAACTGAAGATGGGCGCCTCAACAACTTGACAAAGCGATTCACAGAGAACGATGCCTCGATACCTTAAAGCCCCGAACCGAACGAGTTTTACTATGGGAAAACATATGTCGAGTGGATAGAGCCAAGGCGACACAGCAAACTGCTGCCAGTCGCCTACCAAAATAACTACCCTACACCAAACTTGCGCCGCACTGTGCCCGCGCATCCCCACCATCTTCAACGTCATCCCGCTGGTTGCCAGTCAGAAGCGGAAGCCACATTTGAAGCGTCACGAGCTCGCCCTATCGCTTATATCTCAACCAACATCCTCAAGCATCTGCGACGCTTGCAGGATGACCAGCGTGAGTCATCTTTTTCGCCCAAGCCGCTGCTCAACAGGGCCTTGTTGACTGATGCAAAGGCGGCCAGCACGGCGTAGCTCGCAGCGAGCGGCCACGAACGGACAAGCAACGAGAGCAAGACCTCGAGAAGATCCAGAAGTACCGATCCTTTGAAGACCAGGTTCGCGAAAAGGTCACACATCTTCCACTCCTATCACCCAGACCCGAGAGTCGATAGGCCTAACATGTCGGCACGTTGTAGATCGCCGAGAGCCAGTACGACATCGAGACATTCCATCTCACCTCCAAGCTCCTCCGCCTCAACCCCGAATATTACACGATATGGAACGCCCGCAGGCGTTGTCTAATATATGGCTTATTATCCAAACCCTCGGATGGGTCGTCGCTCTCGAAGGTGTTGCCGAGTACTTCAGTGACCGACATTCCCACAACGTCTTCCGCCGCTTCGTTGCCTTCGTCCTCGACAGAGATCCCGCAAGCCCCCGACCACCCGAAAACTGGGAAGAGTGGTACAACACTTGACCTGAAACCATTGCCGACCGTAGATGATGCACTGAAAAGGGAACAGGACGCTGGTATAATTCGCGCCGAACTGGGCTTCACGATCCCGCTTCTTATGGAGTATCCCAAGTGTTACTGGATATGGAACTATCGATTATGGACCTTGCAGCAGGCTACTGAGAGGCTCGACGTCGCCACCGCCCGTGGTATCTGGGAAGAAGAACTCGGCCTCGTCAGCAAGATGTTGACCAAAGACCGCCGCAACTTCCATGCTTGGGGATACCGTCGCCATCTGGTGACGCAACTAGAGAGCGCAGTACTGAATGGGCGAAGCATGGTCGAACCCGAGTTTGAGTACACGACAGGCATGATCCATGTAGACCTTTCGAACTTCTCGGCATGGCATAACCGTAGCCAGTTGATTCCCAGGCTCCTCGCTGAGCGCAAGTTGGATGACGACTCCCGCAGGGCGTTCCTCGACGAAGGTTCGTATTTCCGATCGCTGGTCATATGCCACTGCTTCTTCGTTGACACTAACAAACCATCATAGAGCTCGACCTCGTACGAGAGGCACTTAACGTAGGACCCGAAGACCAATCCCTCTGGTTCTACCACCAGTATTTGGTCTTGAATCTTGTTGGGCAGACTGGCAGTGTACAAATAGCCCCTCATCTGACTGTCGACGAGCGCAAATCGTACATCCTTCGCGAAATCGTCGACATCAAAGACCTTCTAGAAGACTACCAAGACATCAAGTGGATATACGAAGCGCTTGTAGAGTACACGAGCGCTCTCTGGCAGCTGACTGGCGAGGTCCGAGAACAACAGGAACAGAGTGACGTGGAGGCCTGGCTCGCAAAACTTCGAGAGCTGGATCCAATGCGAACTGGGCGATGGAAAGACTTGGAGACTCAACTTGATCTTACTGGTGTCTCCACCAAGTGAACTGGTCATGTACATTGGGCACCCATAACACAACGGCCGCACGGCAATTCTCCCTAAGATAGATCAGACAATTCTGTAACATCTTACACACGAGGGGAAAAGTAATACAAATACATTGATCCCAACCAATGTGACGATAGACTCACAGTTATTATGAACATTTCTCACTTCCAGCCCTTACTGGAGGGCCGACATATTTGAGCAACGCCTACCCATGGCGAACAAACGTGGTCGAGGTTACCTTGGCCGGTTTACGAGACAGGTTTATCACAGTACTAGTTTTGCCATCTCTCTTGTCGACAAGTAAATGCCAGTTCATTATAATAGTTCATTAGTAGCTTGCTCGCACGCTCAGAGAGCCTCCCAGATGGATTATAAAAGCACTGCCCTACCTCCCTCGACCCCGTCCACGTCCTCTTCCCCTGCCCCGTCCGCGTCCACGTCCTAGCCCGGACCCTCGACTAGGTACCGCCATATTAACAGCCCGGCCTCGGGCAGGGATGTCTTCACCACTACTAAATTCCGAGTCGGACGCGCTGATTCCACTCTCTGCCTCGGAGCCCGACTCAATAAGTCGCACAACTGTTGGTTGCCCAGTGTGTCTCCTGGCTCGTGGAGGAGAAGTGGTTCGCGAACTGGCTTCCTCGATCGGGGATTCCGAAGACAGGGTGTCTTGAACTCGGCTCTGGCGTCTATCACCGGAACTCAACCGGCGATTGGGACGTTGCTGCGCCGCACTGGTCGGTCCATCGTCATTGTCGTGAGCGGAGGGCGTGTTGCCTGGCTGAGTGGGAGATCCATCCCCAGTTTTTGTAATGGATTTCGAGGTTAGTTTTTGTCCACGTTTGCCAATCCTGAATTTCTTGCCCCTGAGCGCCATCCTCTCGGCCATGGACAAGAGTTGAGTGCCTCCGGAGCTGGTGCTCTTTGTGGTTGGCGCTGTGGTTGGCGCTGGGGCTTCATCATGTTCACTAGAATCATCGGCGGCCGCTGTGGCAGCGAAGATCGTAGTAACGTCAGACTTCCGGGGCCGTCCTCGCCGTCGTGGTTTCGGGCCGTCCTCTGCGCCCACTTTGGCAGCATCAGTGGCCAGTTGCTCTGCAAGCTGTACTTCCAGTTCCTCGATTGCCTTGTCATGTTCCTCGTCACTGTTGTACATATTGGGTTCGGCCTTATCACCTCCGTCTGAATTTCCAGTCTTGTCCTCCTCATTCTGAGCAACCGTGTCTGCAACAGTAACTTGAGGGAGAAACTTTCTCGGCCGACCTCTGGGCCGTTTTCCTAAACTCTTGGGCGTGTGGGCACCCTGAGGCGTTGAATTCCTCGCGGGAGGAGACATAGCCAGAGATACGTTCTTTGGAGGGCGGCCGCGTCTTTTAGGTATATTGGGTTCGGCTGACGCTCCTTGCGTGGATGACCCCTGCACAGTCTCAACTCCTCCAAACAGCGCGTGAACTGCGTCAGCAGCTAGACCAGTTGCCGTATTACCCTTGTCCTTGGGTTTTGCTGGTGGCGAACCGATTGGGCGTTCTAAGTGCTCCCCTTCAGATTCTTCTGATTCAACATCATGGAGTTCTACATAAGACGCCCTCGGCTTGGCGTGTCGCAGCTCTGGCTCGTTGGCATCGAATCGAGGCTGCGTCGTTTTCTTCTCCACGGACTTCTCTGGGCTCTTCTCTACTGGTTCCGAATTCGTTCCTTCCTCCATGGTAGGCATGTCCTGGCCCTCCTGGCCAGCATCATGCATCGTGGCTTCAGGCACGATGGGGCTACCGCTGAATAACGCCGGGTCCATACTATCTAAGAAATCTGGTTGAACGGCAAGTCGAGGTCTTTTGTGATGGTTTCTCCCGACTACGAAATCGGGATCTTCGTTTTCTCGCTTTGCCTTCTTCTTTGCCGCCCGGATGGACTTCTTGACGAACTCGGGTATATCCGAGTCTGGTGGTCGCATAGACTCTTCGGAAGGAGCCTGAAAAGGGTCAAATAGAATCTTGTCAGGTGTATCGTCTTGTTCATAGTAACCCATGCCAATTCGCTGTCGAGCGATCAGAGACGGGTCGGGGTACATTGATGTGTCGAGATCGTCTATCTGGGACCTGTCGGCATTGGCGAATGTGTCGTCCATGGCATCTAGAACCCCTTCGGAGAAGGGTTGAGGTGGCCTATCAACATCAACTCTTGCCGTAGGAGGGTCAACCAGCCCAAGGACATGACTCTGGTCTCCATATCCATTCATGACAGGGGAGCGATGTGAGTTGACAGCGATATCCCGGGCCTCAGATTGATGGATGGTCTGTTCTGCCACCACTTGTCCGGTGATATCCTTGGCTTTGGCATTGTCGGCTTGTTGTCGCAGCGCCTTCATCCGTTTGCTGTCCTTGCTGCGACTCTCTTCTCCCGCCGCCTTCAGCCAAGACAGGTTGTGGAGGCGGAAATCAACCAAAGCTTCGACACTGCGATCATCGGCAATCAGTCGCGTATCATGTCCGAGCAGTGTATTCTTGGGAGTGTAGGGATCAGTATTGCCCGCACGTCGGCAATATCCGCAGTTGCAAATACCCAAACACTTCGGGCACTGCCATTGCTCGTCTTCTAGCACCTTCTGGGGCATCATGTCGAACGCTCTGTAAAGGACGCCATAGCAGTACGACTCAGTGCAACCAGGGTTTGTGCACGAGTGCACTCTGTAGCTGTAGTCCTTGTGACAGCAGACGTGACATCGGCGGAGCTCGCCTTTTTTCTTCTTCCGTTTCCGCTTCTTGGGCTTATCTTCGCCTTCTAGCTCTGATTCACTTGGTGTGTTTTCGCGTTCCTGTTTTGTAATATCTTTCCATGGTCGTCTCCGCAACGCTTCTTGGCAAATTTGGGCCACTGACTTCTTCCCTGCTCTCAGACGTGCGATTTCCAGTGGTTGAGGGGACGACTCAAAGTCTATGAAGCCATCATTGAGGATAATGATGGATCGCCACGTCTCATAATTCTCAACCAACTCAGACCATGACCACTGCTCGCACCACTGAAGACCAGACATACACGCACAGGCTCGCCCCATGGCATAACATTCCATGCACACATCGTATGCGTCCTCATCTCCGTCGACTAAGGTGCGAGCGCAGTGCTTGCATGTCAAGAACCGGTTGAAGATGTTTGACCGACAGTATGAACAGGTGATGCAAGAGTCAAACGGAATGAGTTCGATATCCTTTTCCTTGTGGGCAAATATTTCATCCACGAGGATTTCTGTGAATAGGCTGAAGAGTTTCTTGAAGTCGCCGGCTAGCTGCTTCGCACGCGGAGAGTTTCGCACTATCTCCTGACCAAGGCCCAGGAAACTAACCCGAGCCACTTCTGCGTTGTCTTCCATCTCCTGCAGCTGGCGGTAGTACTTTTGCAAGGTGAAGTAGACGATTGCCTTGTTTTTGTACTGCTCGTCACGACATACCAATCGGGCCTTGGGGAGTGCTTCATGTAACGCCATCTCGAGCGTCTCAGCTGTTGTACGATTCCAAGCGACTTTTACCGTTCTTGTTCCCCTATTCCATACTTGATGTGCAGCCAATGGGGGTACCAAGATGAAGTCGCCGGCCCTTTGTTCAACAACGTAGACGTCAAAAGGGGCCTTTTTCCAAGCATTTACTTGGGCAAAGTGTTTCTCGATTTCAATATCGTGCCCAAGCATGGAAAGGAAGTATTCACGGACGACCTCGCGGTCATTGCTCTCCGTCATGAACCAGATCGAGCTGCCTGGTTTCTCCCCATCTTTGTCACCAGAGGCGTCGACCATAATATTCTGCCCCAAGGAAGCGCACATCTCACGATGGGCTGGAGTGTAGGTACCCTCATGTCCGATATAACACATTAGATTTTGAGCTCGCATGTCATCGGGTAGACTGGACATAAGGTCGCCTGCCGGCGCAGCCGTTGCTTCCTCCCTGAAGACGTCGTCGTCTTGGGTTTTCGCACACCCATGTTCGCTCGTGTTTTTGTTCAAGTAAAAGAGGCTGGGGTGGATGGCCTTCTGTAGCGCATCATGCCATTCGGGCGGGCAGTCAATATCCTTGAGATACAGTCGCTGACGGCGCTCATCACGAAAGTTGGTTGGCGTCCACTGGTCGGCAAGTTGCTTCATCGATCGCAAGTAGTGTCCAGTCGTCATAGGAACGTCGCTCGCAGCCGTGATGTCCCTTACGCTCTCCTCTATCAAACATCAACGTTAGTGGATGCGAAAGACTAAAGGGTGCTGGCAAGAGCCCTAACGTTTCTTATTATACGAGTTCTCCAACCAACTCGAGTTGAAGAGCCATTTTGGTAGCACGGCATCCCAGCCATCAATAACTAGAGGCTTGCCTCCGGCGACCACATGGATGAGTACGAGCTTCTCAAACTCCTGTTGGCCAAGAGTGCGAATCTGCGCCCTAGACACTCTCTGAACCCATTTGAAGTTGGGCGTTCGATCGACCAGACCAGCCAAGTCGAGGTTGGGAGGTATCGGGTCGAATTTGGCCTGCGGATGGAGTGTGGTCGGCATTTTGTCGCGTGTTTTGAGATTGTCGCGTTTGATGCGACCTTTGGGTGGATGCCGTAGGAAGGTGGATTGGTCATTCGGAACAGTTCTCTGTCAACGCTTCATAATCCATCAAGGTGGCGGCACCTCGGGAGAGGACCACAGGTACTACGTCGACATGTGCAGTCGCTTAATGAATCGCCCTGGATATTCGTATGCGGCAAAGGGATTGGTGCATGGGTGAAAGTTCGTGATCAACAGCCTCGTTGCAACTGGGCGCGTTTGAGCAAACATGCATGGAATGCGCAACCAATCAGATAGGAGGAGATGTGCACCATAAGTACCACAGCTCACTAATTGTGCAGAGATGCATCTCGTAAGTCACGTGATACCAATCGCTAGGCAGCTCTTGGTCTAGCGAATAAGCTTGGCATTCGAGAACCATAGTCTCGGAATTCTGCCCTTCAAGATTTTAGACAGACGGCAATTCTCACTCATATGGCTGGAGGTCTGGGCGTGGAGCACATTGTTTGGCTGAGTTTGCCTCGGATATTTTCAAGTGTAGGTACCATTGCTATCTGTGTCTTCTTGGATGAACAAAGTCTCATGTGAGTCTAGAATTTGGTCATCAATGAGACTTGCTGCTCTTCCTAGGGCTTCGGCCTGGGCTCATGGCCGAGCCATGTCTGGACAGACGTCGAGAGTCTTGGGACGAAGAACTACTCGTCCATCCCTCACTCAATTTTCAAATACCTTGAATCAGCTACAGCCAAACCGTGAACGTGTGTTTGGGTTTCACGAAGCGGGCAAGAAGTCCTCACCACTTGTTGGTGAAACACCAACACAGGAAATCCCTATCCTAACGGCGATACCGACATATCAGCCGCCCAAGTCTGGCATTCTGTCGATGATCCCAGCTTCGTGGGTGCCGTACGCTGAGCTAATTCGCCTTGATAAGCCCGCCGGAACCAATTACCTCTTCTTCCCATGCCTCTTCTCGACTCTCATGGCTGCTCCAATGGCCATTCCAATGGCTTCACCGGGATCCGTCATTGGCACATCGCTCTTGTTTTTCTCCGGCGCTCTAATAATGCGTGGGGCAGGGTGTTCGATCAACGACCTCTGGGATAGAAACTTGGATCCTCAAGTTACCAGAACTCGCCTGCGACCAATCGCCCGTGGAGCGATCACACCGTTCAAAGGCCTAGTCTACACGGGAGGGCAACTCTTTGCGGGGTTAGCCATCCTGCTTCAGTTTCCCTTTTCCTGTTTCTTTTATGCTGTTCCTAGCTTGCTTTTCGTAGCAAGCTACCCCCTTGCGAAGAGGGTGACCTACTACCCTCAGTTCGTTCTCGGTCTCACCTTTTCGTGGGGCGCCATCATGGGATTCCCCGCTCTTGGAGTCGATCTTCTATCACACTCGTCAGCCTTGACCGCTGCGGGGCTTCTCTACGCCTCCAATGTTGCGTGGACGGTGCTCTATGACATGATTTACGCACACATGGACATCAAGGACGACGTCAAGGCAGGAATCAAGAGCATTGCGCTGAAGCACGATGCCGAAACCAAGAAAGTCCTCACCGGACTAGCCATCACCCAAGTAAGTCTTCTGGCCGCGGCTGGCGTCGCTGCTGGAGCTGGACCAGCATTCTTCGTTGGGAGTTGCGGAGGAGCCTTGGTCACGCTCGGGGTCATGATCAAGCGAGTCAACCTCAAGAGTGTCAAGGATTGCTGGTGGTGGTTTGTCAATGGTTGTTGGATCACTGGCGGCGTCATCAGTTTCGGGTTGGCGGTCGATTATGGTATCAAGTACAGCCAGGAACCGCAGGAAAGTGGCTAAGGCGGGCGAGGACCAAGATGCCAAATGTAATATACTGTGCCATAAGTCATACATGTAGGTTTGGGGGAATAAATGCTCAACTTCAAATCACACAACATGTGCACACGTTTGGCGAAGACTTTTGATCTATTTTTCCTTTCAGACCTCGTCTCCCATGATCAGAACCCTAACCTGTGATGCCGATGCAAGCAAGCCGATTTGACTCCTCATGCCGAAATATGACTTCATTTCCTTCCCAAACTCCCATCCCTAAGAACGGGGCTTCTCCTTCTTCTCCTTCCACAGAGCGAGCAGACCGACACCAGAGACCTTGACGACCTTGAATCGCACACCGGGAATATCACCCTTGGCCTTGCCCTTGCGACCGAAACCAGCCAGGAGGACCTCATCGTTCTCGTCCACGAAGTTGAGGCAACCGTCATTGGGGACTGCATTATTTGTTAGTGTTAAATCGTGCGGTGCGTGAGTATTGGGGAGTTTCCTACCGAAAGCAGTGACCTTCTTGCCGTTCTTGATCAACTGGACACGAACACACTTTCGGATAGCGGAGTTGGGCTGCTTGGCCTCGACACCGACCTTCTCAAGGACGATGCCCTTGGCGTGCGAGGAGCCACCGAAGGGAGAGGACTTAAAGGCAGTGCCGAGGGCACGCTTCTTGTAGGCGAGATCGGCCCATTTCTGGTCCTTTCGGTTCGTTCGCAGCTTTCGCGCGGCGTTAAGACCACGGGGTTTGCCTCCAGCCATTTTTGCTTCGTGCCGTTAGTTGAATGTCGGGGATCGTAGATGGCCACAATGGGTTCGGCGGACGGAATGGATCGCAGGAGTACCTACCGAGTTATCTGTGTATCGCGACGACGGTTGGTGATGTGAATTAGCGGAGACGGCGAAAAGTTGGAGGGTCGGCCAACGAAAATTGTAGGTAGGGTTTGAAGGCCCTAGAGACAGTGCCCAGCGGATTGTGGGTTTGAGGCACATGACACATCACGTGTACTATCGGACCATCACTTCGCGCCCCACTTGGAGCTCAGCTCGTTGATCAACGGGCCCCACCGATCACTTCGCTGCCCACCCAAAGAGGATCCAGTAAGGTGATGGTCAGAAGCTCCTGAGTTCAACAGTGTTCTGGTCATTTATATCGTGGAAACGAAACAGGTAGCCATGTCTCAGAATCATCGGCCGCTGAGCAGGCAGCGAGATCCTCCCCCGACGCTATTTCTTCATCCATCACCCAATGTGTCAAATATTTCACTTCCCGGCAACCCAGCATCAGGGGCTGTCTTCCCCGGCCAGTCAAGCTTGAACCGCAGCAACCTCGAACGCACCCCCTCAAACCGGTCTGGCACCGTCATTTCTCCTCATCTACAGCGGCCTGGCCGTGGGCTCCTCGCGGAAGAGAGTACGCGCAGTGCTGACAGGACGGATGCCCTATGGGCGGAAATGCAAGCAACCCTGGAAGAGGTGGAGTTGTCAGCGTCTGGCGGGACTCATGTCTTTGGTCTGGAACACGACCGCAAGCTGGCGGATTTACGAGCCGCTCAAATTGCATTGGCTCAAGCCTGGGCCAGGAGCGAAGCTGATGAGGCGATCGAGACAGGACACCGGGACCTGGGTACTTCTGCAGCTGGGGAAGAGGTGCGCAACTTGAAAGGCGCCCTGGGGGACACATCAAAATCTGGCGTCGCCGATGGAACCGAAGCTGGAAAGAGTACAGCTGGTACCGGGAGTATTCCTCGCCCTGGGAGCAGTGGGACAGGTGTCGAAGGTCTGGGTGCCAAACTGGAGGAAGAAACAGAAGTGGACATCCTCCTCGCCAGAAAACGGCGGGAAGCAAATGATCGGTACTTCCAACGCGTGAACCAGGGAGTTATCGATGTCGTTACCAGGCTGGAGGACGTTGCTGTGGCCATGCGCGCCGTTGAGCAAGAAAGCAAGGACGTATGGAGTGAGCACGACAGTATTGCAGGAATCGTGAGAGGGTGAAATAAGTACCCCGGTTTGTCACTGAGCCCGGCGTTTGAGCATAAGTCTTTCTTAATCTTTTTGTGGCATATTCTTTGGAGTCCGGATTGAACACTATGGGCTTCATACCAGACTGTACAATAAATAAAATGATCCCTTTCTCAGTGTCAGTTAGGTGGGTCGACTTGCTTCACGTTAAGAGTGATGGCAAGCTGTACATATATCTCATAGTCGCACATAATACAGGCTTTGGTGATTTATAGGAATCCCGTCTGGTTCCCTTCTTCTATGATATATACCTAAAATGTCCACCATGGTCAAGCAATGAACACTGCTTGACTCGGACTCAAACAAGAGTCCACGACACCAAAAAGAAACTCTCCTTGGGATAAACATTGCGGCCATGGGGAGTCGAACCCCAATCTATCGCTAACAATCCACTGTTTGATGGAAGGCGATAATGCTAACCGTTACACCATGGTCGCTGACTAATTGATGTTTGTCGAAGGCACAAATCTGGTTAAAGATGGCGAAGGATGTGGTGACAGAAAGACGCATGTAGCTGCAATATCACCGACCTCAAGGTGCAAGACTGTGTCTTCGTGTTTGTGATACTGGGCTGGCTCTTCACGACTTGCGGATAAAGAGGGATTGAAGATAGCGGACAGGGTCGTCTTACTATATCTAGCAAACTACCTACAGCTAGCAACCAGTGAGCATGTTACAGTATTTCCTCTAAGATCATGGTTAGCAACGAGGTTATTTCAAATGCAGTGGATAATCGCAGCTAACACAGGCACTGAGTGTGGACAGAAACTCAGGTAGTTAAATCAAAATGTAAAAACAGGCGTCAGTCGCTCATCACATTTCCACAAACACAATGCAGCTCAGACATTGGAGCCAGATAATAGAGTACAGTCGATGACGACGAAAGACAAGCGTGAGTAGACACTCAAATCGGAACACGGGCCAAAAAAGGAAGCCGACCTTGTCTGTCAAGGCCGATGGTACAAATCGCATTGCGACCATCGGGAGTCGAACCCGAATCTATCGCTAACACTCCACTGTGAGATGGAAGGCGATAATGCTAACCGTTACACCATGGCCGCTCTTTGATGGGAATTCCTCTGAAACGCTCGTAGATATATCCCGATGCACTAATAGAACACCTGACCCTCTCCTAAGCCTGTACGAATGCAAGTTCCATGATCTACCAACCTATGTAGGGAACTAATTGGCAGGGAGGAACCGAGGTGGTGGAGAAGTCCCGCACCACCAGATCCATCGGTTCCGTTCGCATTTTTTGGGTCTGGAATGCGAGGCGGCATACTCCGTACTCCCGGGGTGACCGCCATTAAAGTAGCACACACTTGGGTTCATGGCGGCGCAAAAGAACCCGATTTAGGCACCTGTGTAGCACACTATTAGTCCCTTGGTGGTTCGGTGGCGTGCCTGGACGAGAGCGGCTATTCTTCGGGGCCTTCATTTCCGCGTGACAATGCGCCTGGTGGACAGTCAGGTCGGTTTCGCTTGCTCCGTCCAGTGCCTGTCTCCTTCCCGGCCATTACCTGTTCGCATGCGACCTTGACTCAAACAGTCCCAACTTGCGTCTTCCATCACATCATACCTCAGACCTACAAAGCAAACACATTCGCCCCTAAGCCATTCGACTCACCATAACAGCAATCGAAACCGAAATCGCAACCATCTTCACCGCCGTCATCCACGTCTCTGCCTAGGCACCCTTCATCACCATGAAGTTCACCACCATCCTCGCCGCGACGCTCGCCATCATTCCCAGCGCCCTCGCCGTTGATCAGAAGAAGTCTGTCATTGTTTGGTACGAGGACGAATCTACGCCCGATTCAACCATCAACAGCGCCAAGCAGTCCATCATCGACGCCGGCGGCAAGATCACCCACGTCTACGAACTCATTCGGTACGCTCACTCGCATCACCCGAGTCTGACGTCGTCTGTAACTAGCTCACTAACAAACTCTCAGAGGATTCGCCGCCATCTCCCCGGAGAAGACCCTGGAGCAGGTCCAGACATCGGGCAGCAAATACGACGTGCATATTGAGGATGACGAGGTAGTCTCGATCAACTGATGCTGCGGGCACTTGGATACACGAACCGGCGACGTTTTCGAATTTGATGTAGCGCGCGTTGGGATTTGAGAGGCGCCCATTTGGCGACAAGAACCATTCGGCGTTTGGAGACAGGATACTGCCCAGGGAGTAAAGGCAGGGGAAACACTCGTTATCAGACTTTAGTTGTTTGAACTCAGAAAGAGCAGTGCCGCACGGGCTGGATCGGTCGCGGGATCATTGCATGTGCATCTATCTCTCTTCGCCTTCGTACTACGTAGTAGAGAGAAAATCTTTTGAGATCTAGAACTCTCCTGTGCCAAATTCGTGAAGAAATTGATACCCCTGGCTCTCGTCTTCTCAAACGTCTACCATGCTGCAAGTAGACTTACAACTCCTTTGACAAGGATGATGATACGTACCCAATTACAAAATATATAAACCCTTGCGCGAAAGATTGAATCCTGAAATGTTTCCTTCCAGTCAAACAACTGTACGAGCTGTTGTGTTGACTCGGGGCAAGCTCATGCGGCGACTTAAGAGGTGGTGATGTCACTGATTAGATTTCTAGCAATGTTCGCAAAGAGTCTCGATGCCCCCAGCTTTCTCTCACCAGGCCATGCATAGCAACATAGCCAGAGAAATTGCCACCAAGTTATAACAGACAGTATATACAAAAAGCCCTTGTATAGGGCTGTATCTAGGTATTCCGTCTCGTGTATTCGGGACATTGGGCCCTGTTTACAGAGCATGCATGGAAGCAAGGAACAAAGGGCCATCCAGGCACTAGCGCATGTGCGTCGAGATAGTCGCATTGCTTTTGCGGCCAACGATTGGTGCAAGGCGTCAGCGTCAACTTGAAGGTAGTGGTCAAGCGTGTCACATTTGCTTCTGCCACTTCTCCCTCTCCTTCCTACGGAGAAGCGACTGGCTAGGGTGTGCCAACGTCGTCTGGGATAAACGTCGAAACGCTTGGTGAGCGAGTAAGTGTATGAATGCGTTGGCCATGTCATGCGTACCCCAGCTCACCAGATAGCGGAGGCTGTCAGCAGGCTCAGAGTCCACCCAGGGACCTTAAATTCACTCTCAGTGGGTCGTCAGCAGCGGTCGCTCACTGTCAATGCAGTAACTCCACTCCAATAACCCCCCTGGCTCCCCAGAGGTGCCCTGTGCCCAGGGCGTCGGGCGGGAGGAATCGATAAGCCCAAGCTTCTTCAAACCCCCACCCCCTGGCCCCCTCTCAAGGGACCACTCTGATGTTCAGAACAATGGCCTCTGCGACTTTCAACTTGTGATTCAGACACTTGAACAGCCAACTAACCCACCCCAGGATGGAAATACGGTCGCCTTTATCGACATCGCCCTGAGTTCTCCCTATAAATTCCAATCACTTGGTTTTTCCCTCCTTCGCTATGCGACTGCATTAGTCCATCTTCCCCTTTCGACACGCGACGCGATCCTCTCGCTATCACCGCCCTTCGCCAACGACGACAAGCACGACGACAGCGACGACTGCTGCATTTTGATCCGTCTGTAACGACTTTTTCTTTTTCGTACACTCGACAACGCAAACGTCGACCTGTAAGATGCCAGCCTACAGCCCCAACGCGCAGGCGGCGCTTCTCAGAGCAGTGAGTATCTTCCTTCCACCTCGTTGTCGCCCTCCTCCCGATCTGTTACTGAGCCCTAGCCCTCCACAGTCCAACCGAGTTTTTGAGCCCAAGACAACCGCCGAATCTCTCAGCGAACTTGCCGATGGAATCGTTCTCGCCGAGATCCTTCACGAGCTAGATCAGGAGTTCAATCCTTCAGAGCTCGAGCACAGCTCCGGCACATCTAGATACCTAACCAATAAGAGAAATATACAAATGGTATACAAGGGTCTATTCAGATTCATTCGCCGCCAGGTTCCCGAGCTTGGGTGCCAGGCCAAGAAATTCGACTATCATGGTATTGCCGAGAACCCCGAGCCCCAGGGCATCAGTCAGGTATGTAAGCCTGTCCGTCTACGGCCAAAAAAACCTTTGCTAATGGGCTTTGCACTCCAGTTGCTTGCAGTCATGCTTTCTGCTGCGGCCATGGGCCCCGACAATCAGAGATTCGTTCCCCGGATCCAGAATGGTCTCGACAAGCAGACACAGGCAGAAATTATGCAAATTATTCGAACGATGCAGCTGGACATCAACAATTCCAAGGGCGACGACGATCTCGACGAGGCAATAGATGCCGTCATGGAGGCTAGGGACATCGATCTTCTCGTCGAGGAGCAAAATGCGGCATTGAGGCAACAACTAGATATGACCAAAAAGAACCTCTCTGATTACATCACCCGACTCGAACACCTACAACTAAGCCACGAGGAACTCAAGTACGAAAAAGAAAAAAACGACCGCGAGCTCGAGGTACTACGAAAGGCAACGCAAGATGGCGCAAACAGCGCCGAGTCGATCAAGGTCCTCGAGGCCCAAGTTCACGAACAGATGGAGATCATCGCAAGGAACGAAGAGGTGATCCGCAAATATGAAAGAAACATGGCGCATCTCGAAAGCGAGGTCCAGAGGCTAACCCAGAAGAGTATTGAAGCCGACGAACTTCGTGATCAAGTCATGGAATGGAAACATAAGGCTGAGGAACTGGAGAAGAAAGCCAACACTGCCGACCGATACAAACAGAAGCTGGAGTCCCAGCAACATCTTGTTAGGGAGGTCCAGAATCTCCAGTACGAAAAGGCTGAGCTGCAAGACCAGCTCAGATCCCTCACAAGTGATCATGAACGAAACGATCGCACTAGAAAGGCAGAGGATGAGCTGACCAAGATGATAACCCAATCAGAGCAGCATCTATGGGACGAGCGCAACCAAAAGACGCAATTGATGAAGGACATGACGGCGCTAGAGGAGGAGGTAGTCCGCCTTCGGGCTCGCCAGAGTCATGACGAGAACTTCATCAAGGATCTCCAGGAGCAGTTGCAGAACAACACTGAACCTCAAGGTGGTATTTCCGGCGATTCGGGTACGGGCTTTAACCTAGAGGACGAATTGAACAGGGAAGCCAACGAGGATGGTCAAGTTAACCTCCCGTTGGAACTATCTCGCCTCAAGGCCGAAAACAGCCTGTTACGCAGCACTGTCGGTTCCACAGGAGATACCATGACGCTCCGAAAAGAGTTGGACGAAGAAAAACGTCAACGAGCACACCTGCAGCAGAGCTTCAACGATATATTTGAGAAGCATGCCGTTGCACAGGATCAAATTGAGGCCTTGATCAAGAACATGACCGCTGAAGGGTTAGTCAAAGCCATCGAGGAGGCTCAGGGCACAAACATACTCACTGGCGAATACTACAGAACCCAAGCTTTCGTTAACCTTAGAACCGAGAATATGCAACTCAACTTCGAGCTCGAGCAAGCCAGGAAGCAGATTAAAGACTTTGAAGCTCAGGTGGCCGACCAAGGTCGTGACCTACTTGACACGAAGACGCAGCTCTCAGTGAATGGAAAGGATAGCTTCGAGGCTCTGAATGAGCTGAAGAACACTGATAGGCTCATCCGTGAATCGCTCAAGGCTGAGCTGGACCGGGTCCGCCAAGAACTGGCCTACTCCAGCGCGGAGCGAGATGCCCGGGAAACCCAGCTTGTCGAAGCTCTCTTGGACAAGGAGAAGTTCCGAAAGCTGTTCGAAGACGGCAAGGAGCTGCAAGACGCCACACCATCCGACGCGGATACTTCTGAGGCTGGCAAGAAGAACGGCGAGAAGGTCGAAAAGCTGCGTGCCCGTCTCATCGAAATTCGCAAAGTGAGTGTCATTGGCTTTTTGTATGCTTTGGTAAAAGGCGGCGACGACCTTGATACTGTGATGCAAGGAAGTGGCGACTTCGACCAAGCGGCGGAGAGCCGTGCCAAGTGGCCAGACAGCCAACCCGCCGAGTCAAACGTCAAAGTTGACGAGCTCGATGATGATGATGATGATGGATTGGAGATCATCTCCCTCAGGCCGAGCAAAAAGAGAAGGCGGCAGACAAACTCGGTGCTATCTGAGCACAGCAATGCCCAGAATCTCAGAATGCTCCAACCTCCCATGCGCGCACCACTGCGAGTGTTGAAGCCATTTCGAGTCACCGTGCGCAGACAGGGTGCTCGTTTCCGCAGGGTTCCAGGCAGTTGCTAACCGTTTGATACTTCAGCAACTCGAGACTTCTGAACAAGACAAGATCGATTTACAGCGCAAGCTCAAGGCTGCACATGATGGAGAGGCGGCAGCGGCACAAAAGGTATGTCCCTGTTTGTTGTTTTCCACATCCCCTTGCCTAGCGTCTATACCATTGCGACGTCGTAGCGATATGAGGAGAATGAATTACGCCTCACTGCCCCTACTACTCTTACTCCCTTCTGTTCTCGATGGTAACTAACTTTGAATCAAAGGCCGCAAGCGACCAAATCATCCGGAACCTCGAGAGAGAAAACGGTCTCATCGCAACGGCGTGGTATGATCTCACGAGCCGACTCCAGAGCAACCATGTCGTCCTCCAGAGGCGTCACGACGCTCCGAGGAGTTGGCTCAATAAGCAGAGGCAGATGGTCAATGGTCAGTTGCGCCCACGCAACTCGCTCTACCTCTACTGACGTCCCTCGCCAGCCACCCCGCGGCGATAGGAACTCGTGGGGTGAAACCCCCCGCCGATCAAGATGAATCTGACCTATGCTCCGCGCTCGGCGAGCATCGAAACGTCTCGGGGGGCTTCAGACTCGAAGCTGGAGCTTCAAGTCATCAACGACCCCTCCGCGACCTGCAACATGCCTGCCTGCGACCGATGACTTTTCCTTCACCTTTAACTTGGCGCTCTGTCACCTTCTTTTAATCATCTCTCTGAACCTGTTTGGAGTCAAGCTCGAAGGCGTCATCCCAATCCTATTCTTTTATTTCTTTATTCTAGTTTACACGCATTGCGAGGGAGCTCAGGGTGTTTCGTTTCATGGGCATCGCTAGAATAGGTGGCGGGAGATACGTCACCGTGGGAAAGGGAGGAAACTGCATTCCTATAGAGAGACCGGATGGCGGGTGCATATTATATACCCTTACGTTTTCATTATTTCGATTTCGCAGTTACGTTTGTGCTTGAGTCCATGATGCCCCGCGCTCTATTTCATGTCATAGTAAAGGCGGTGTTCACCAAGTTTGCAACGATCATGTTATCGTGGTCACGGCAGAATATAGAGGCACAAGAATTGGTGAATCATGAAAGCTCGGCGCTGTGGATGGCCACTTTTTTTTTAAACTTAGATGGTAGAACAGCGATACATACAAGCGTCGTCTTGGTAGCTTTTTCTTACACAGGACCCCATGAACACAGGGAAACCCCTCTACCTTAACGCCCCGAGGCCTGGAGGACTCTCCTTCATGCCAGTCATACCATTCATACCCAAGACAATTCAGGCCTCGTTGGCGACCTGCTCCCGTAGCCCCTAGCCCCGATCCCCACCTAGTTCTTGGACAGGGTGTTCAACATAGACTTCCACACCTGGCCGGGCTCCTGGCTAGCATCAATGCCGCTCCAGATGTTGTGCTTCTTGTAGTAATCCACGACAGGGGTGGTCTGCTTGTTGTAGGTGACAAGACGCTTCTTGAGCGCCTCGGCGTTATCGTCGCTTCGCTGGATGAGGGGCTCGCCAGTGATGTCATCCTTCATGTGCTCTTTGGGGGGGTTGAAGGTGGTGTGGTATGAGCGGCCGGAGGCGGGGTGGACCAGGCGGCCGGTGATTCGGGCGACGAGGAGTGAGTCGTCAATCTCAAGCTGAACAGCATGCTGGAGCTTCTGGTTTCGCTCCTTAAGCATGTTGTCGAGGCCCTCGGCCTGGGGGACGGTGCGAGGGAAACCATCCAGAATGAAGCTGCAAGACGCAAATGGTCAGTATGCGGCGTTTTGGCGACAATGAGTGTTTTCCTTGGGGGGGGGTAAATGCCGTGAGGAAAGGGACCAAACTTACCCGCCCTGGCACTCCTTGTTGTTGGTGAGCTCCTCCTTGATCATGCCAATGACAATCTCGTCGCTAACGAGGCCGCCCTGGTCCATGATCTTCTTGGCCTCGACACCGAGGGGGGTCTTCTTGGCAACCTGCGAGCGCAGCATGTCACCGGTGGCCTGCGCATTGGGAAGGAGGGATTAGCATGGTGGCTTGAGTGGCTTGAGAGTGCTTGCGACACGGATTGACATACCAGATGGCAACAGGAGAAGCGCTCCTTGATTTTGGGAGCCTGAGTTCCCTTGCCTGCGAGAAAAAACCGAGGTCAGCAATGACGCACCGCGGACAAGGAAAGCCGCAAGGGCGGGACGAAGGCATGTCGGGAAATACGAACCTGCGCCGGGAGGACCGATGAGAATCATGCGGATCTCTTCAGTGGAGGTGGCAGAGCCGGTTGCTCGCGACTCGAGCTTCTTGATGCGCGCATCAAGGCCGCCCAAGACATCCTTGAGCTGCTTTAGTTCATCCTCAACGAAACCCATGGTTGCGGCTGGCGGCGGAGGCAGAAAGCGAGAATTGCGAGAGGAGGCGGTAGCAATTGGAGGCGGAGGTTACGGGGGAAGTGAGTATTAGGAGGCGGCGGCTTGGTGGTGGTGAGGGCGAAGGCTGAGCGAGAAACGGGGAGGAAGGGAAAGCGAGGGCAAAGTCGAGACGGGCGAAGACAGGAAATCTTGGTGCGTAGCCGGAGGATGGGAGGTTTTTGGGGGGAGCTTCGGGGGCCCGTGATTGGCCCGGCGCAGTCGTTCTCAGGGATCGCGATAGGGCCACGGCCTCCGGGAATACTATGGACACACCGGGTTACTGTACTGCGGGCCTGAGCGTTCTTGCAGTTTGGGGGGCTCGCACGCGGCTTTTTTTCCGACTTGTTGCTTGCGTATCCGACAACTAATAATTACTGTTATGGAACAGTAATCTGTTACTTTGTTTATCTTTGTCGAGTAACTGGTTGATTGTCCCTGTTTCTGTTTGGTCGTGGCGTGCTGTGGCTCGAAGCTAGACGGTTGTACATACTGTGCTTCCCGTTGTTCTGCAAGGCCCTGTATTTGCGCGGTGTTGTTCGCGCCCCGTGCTACCTCGAGGCAGCTGAAAACATACCACACCAGTGACAGAACTCCATCCATCATGTAGGATACATGACAAAAATAGGATCGTACATACCGAGCGTTCGACGAACCTCCGACCTCAACACTGACACTGTCGAGCAACCCATAACAAAGTGGGATTTTGCTACTTCTTCACTCAAAAACGACCCTTGAAGAAGCCACTCGTTCCACCGTCCCATGTCCATGCTTTCCTTTTTCTCCCCAACTACCGACCGTTCCAGGGTAGGTAAGCAGATCCTCCCGAAGCACGCACGACCGATCAAGCAATAGTTCGGGACACAGAGATCCAGCATTGGTAGCCGACATTGGGCTGGACGTGGCCAATAGAGGGCGTTGACGCAATCGCATCCCCAGCATGGCCAGCAGTCGGCTCCCGGTCATCAGGGCCGAGGCTGGCTGGAGGGATGGAGGGAAGCAGTGAAGCGAAGCAGATGAAGCTCGGAGCGAGCGACTGGGTCCATTGACCCGAATAATGGGACCCGAATTTGTCGCAAGGCCGACCGCCAAAAAAGAAGCCGGAAAAGAAGCCAGCTTACCAGCCAGGCCCGACGCTGGTTCGGTCGGCATCGTACAAAGGGGTGCGCGAGCCGCGCCGCTCGTAGGCGTGCCCATAGCCGGCTGGAGTCCCAATTCAACTCCGTTTAGCCTCCATCTTTCCGCCTCTCAACGCTCGTTTCCCCTACGTAGGACGCACTGCCGCCTGCAGTTCGGCCCTGGTTCTCTCTCCTCCCCTGGCGACCTACGCCGAGGTCCAATGTGTGGATACAGGCCCCAAAAACAGAACATCCGCGCCTTTTAGCACATGCACTAATAGCATCAAGAAACGACTGTCATTTGAGTGCTTCCTGCTGAGTTCTTATTCGGACCCGGTTTTCGAGTCGGAGTATGCATGTTGGGAATATCGGTACTGGTAATGCGCCTGTTGGGCCAAGGCCAAGATCGATTGCCTACACCTTCAGGATAAATTACACGCATTCCTGGCCTTACTGGCCTCGCTGGCCCATGCCCCGCTGCATTATTCCATGAGCTTTTCACTGGACAATGATGTCAGTAACCACAAGGAGTGAAAACGCCACACCGCCTTCCACCAGCTGCCAAAGGGCCACCCACCCGTTGGATCCGTGGATGGCTGTGAAGTCTCGCGGTGTGGCGAGTGGCTCAGTAATTCAAGGTGTGGCTTATCCCGCACTACACGTGACTGATCGCTCCACGAGGCTCCCAGCGTTTGTGCCCACCAGCCTGACCCAATCGGGAGCTAAGCTTCAGCACGAAGGCAGCCTCAAGTGTACGTACGTGCAACCACAACATCAACCCTCACGACGGCAAACTCCCACCTTCCTCTTTTCTTCGCCGCCTTCGCATGAAAGCAATCGCAATTTGCTCATCCGATCTGCAGACACCGTGAAACCCCCGCTTTAACGACTCTACGATGCCTACCACGACCGCAGAAACCCTCTCCCTCGTCACCCGAAACGTCACCGTTGCGCCCCTCGTCCTCCTCTCTGCCGTCGACCATTACAACCGCACCGTCTCTACCAAGACTAAGCGACGAGTAGTCGGCGTGCTTCTCGGTCAGAACGATGGAAAGAACGTGAGGGTATCCAACAGCTTTGCTGGTGCGTTGCCCGTTGCTCTCGAAATTATGCTCCCTGGACCAGCGCTTACAGACACATTACAGTTCCATTCGAAGAAGACGAGAAGGACCCCTCAGTGTGGTTCCTTGACCACAACTATGTCGAGTCTATGAACGACATGTTCAAGAAGGTCAACGCCCGGGAAAAGTTGATAGGGTGGTACCACACTGGCCCCAAGCTGCGTGTTTCCGACCTGGAGATCAACGAGCTCTTCAAGCGATATACCCCCAACCCTCTCCTCGTCATCATCGACGTCCAACCAAAGGAGTCTGGTGTCCCTACTGATGCCTACTTTGCTGTCGAGGAGATCAAGGATGTGAGTTGCGACGTGCCCATTGCTACAAGGGCAGAGGGGATAGCTAATACGAGAGACTAGGATGGTACGACTACCTCACGAACGTTCGTACACACCCCGTCGATTATCGAGGCCGAGGAGGCAGAGGAAATCGGTGTTGAGCACCTGCTAAGAGATATCCGCGATGTGGCTGCGGGAACCCTGTCTACCCGAATCACCAACCAGCTCCAGTCACTCCAGGGCCTACACCTGCGTTTGCGAGACATTGGTGCCTACCTTCAAAAAGTCCTCGACGGCCAACTGCCCGTCAACCACGCGATTCTTGGAAACTTGCAGGATGTCTTTAACCTGCTCCCCAACCTGTCAACCCCCGAGGGAGACGGCAAGTCGGGAACCGGCGAGCTTTCCCATGCCATGAGCATCAAGACCAACGACCAGCTCATGACCATCTACCTGAGCAGTCTGATACGCGCTATCACTGCCTTCCACGATTTGATCGAGAATAAGATCCAGAACCGACAACAGCAAGAGGAGAAGGACGGCAAGAAGGATGAGGCAAATGGCAAGGACGACAAGAAGGACGCCAGCAGTGCGAATGGCGAAGACAAGGAAGGTGACAAGGACAAGGAGGGCAAGGAGAGCAAGGAGAGCAAGAAATAGGTTGAGAGGACCTAGAGGAACTTAGACTTGGTCGCGGAGGTTCTTGGCGTCCGGAGGATGCAATCTAAGAATCAAGGTGGCATGGGTGCCGGAAGGGGAGGGCAAAAGCCTTTTGTACATTGAGCATATCATGTCGGTGTCGGATTTCTAGATGAGGTCGCGGGGATAATACATGCCAGCCACCGCCATGACGTCCATCTCGCGCACGCAATCCCGAATCACACCCCTGCAAAGATGCCCGCCATCTCGTCCCTCGAGGGAGTCCTGTCCTCAATATACTGACCCAGCATGCCTGGCCACCTCTCAACGAGCAGACATGCGAGGAGGTGCTTGCAACATGGCACATGGCCAACTGATTCACCTAGCCCGTCTAGGCTCATCCCACCAAACGACCACAGCACTGGAGGCTCGGGCACGGTGTCATCTTCCGAAGCGTGTGATGGTTGGCTCGGGAAGGCGTCAAATGTGAAGCTGGCGCAGGTGCAGTTCCACACGTTGAGGTGGACAATGTAGCGCTGCGCCGAGAGGGCAGCATCGCGGCCCCGGCGCGTCAGCGTAGTAGCGAGGGAGCGCACGACAAAGACATCGTCCCCGGCTCCGGCGGCGGCCGAGTGCTTGTCACGACTCCTCGGCCCCGGCGCAGCGTCCCCGCCCGTCTCGGCGTCTCCGCCCGGGGTACCACCGCCGGCACGACGCAGCCGCGCGACGAGCCCGCGGTCGAGCAGGTCGAGCGCCTGGAGGAGGAGGTTCGGGAAGAGCACGTGCAGCGTGAGCAGCAGCGGGCGCTGGGATTGTGCCAGGACCTGGAGGGGCGACGAGTGCGCTGGTGATGAGGCGGCGTTGGTGTCGAGGGCGGGCGGCGCGATGGCCGAGATGGAGTTGATGATGGATGTCAGGAACTGGCGGTGGGAGGGGAGGCTCTCCATTGCCGCCAGGTTGGGCCGCGGGTCATTACGTTCTGTGATGGAAGAGAGAGAGGAAGAGAGGTTGTGTATGACGGCGTTGATACGTGGAGGGGCAATGGCTGGGTGGGTGTCGATGACTTCACGGTCCACCAAGTCGCAGGCCTCACGACACTGCAAACCGCCCCCTTCAGCTTTAAACAAACAGGGTAGTAGCCAACGTGCATTATGAAATAGATTCGTTATTTGGTTTATTTGGCTTATTTGGTTTCATTTGCACCCTCTTTCTTGTGTGATTTTGTTTATTTGGTTTCATTTGCACCCTCTTTCTTGTGTGATTTTGTTTATACAGCCATGGGCATTTTCATCTATTTTCCCGCTTCATAATGTACACCCCGTCTCGAATCGTCATCTTGCACTTCATTACACGTCCAGCACAGACAGAATTAGTTCGCCTTCATCTACACCCACTCCTTTGGGTCCCTCAGCGCGTCCACGAGGCGTGCTTCGCGGCTCTTGGGCTCCGGCTCATGCATGTACTTCCATCCCGCCGTCAGGGGCAGACTCATGAGAATGCTCTCGACGCGAGACCCGGGGGTGTTGAGGCCAAAGGCGGTGCCGCGATCGTGGACCAAGTTGAATTCGACGTACTTGCCACGGCGGATCTGCTGCCAGTCCTTCTCTTCCTCGGTGTAGGGCATGTCCTTGCGCCTCTCAATGATGGGGACGTATGAGGGCAGGAAGGACTCGAGGCAGTCCTGGATGAAGGCAAAGGTGTTCTCTTGGTCGCGCTCGCTCTCGTCGAGATCGTCAAAGAAGATGCCGCCGATGCCGCGGCCCTCGCCTCGGTGTTTGTTGTAGAAGTACTCGTCGCACCACTTTTTGAATCGAGGGTAGTAGTCCTTGTCGTGGGCGTCGCAGGCGTCCTTGAGTGTCTTGTGGAAGTGGATGGCATCCTCATCAAAGAGGTACGCTGGGGTCAGATCGCTACCACCACCAAACCACCAGGCTTGAGAGGTGCCGTCGGGGTTGGCCGTCTCAAAGTATCGGTAGTTGAGGTGGACCGTAGGCGCCATGGGATTATAGGGATGGAGCACCATGCTCAGGCCAGCAGCGAAGAAGTCGAGAGACTCAACATTGGGGTCGAGAGTCTTGTGGTTGGCACGCATCTTTTCAATGGCAGGCTTGGGCAGAGAGCCGTAGACGACACTCACACCGACACCGGCCTTCTCGAAGACCTTGCCTTCCTGGAGAACACAGGTGATGCCGCCGCCGCCATTGGGGCGCTCCCACTCATCCCTGCGGAATTTCGTACCGTCGACTTTCTCGAGGCCCTCGACAATCAACTTTTGCTGCTCCTTGATGAACTTCTCCATGCGGAGGCGCATGGGTGACTCGGTGCCGACACCGGACTCGCGCTTCTTCTGGGCATCTCGGTCGGCGAGGGTGGCCGGATCGAGGCGAATAGCGTCGTTTTCAGCCTGGAGAGGGAGATTTGTGAGCAATTGACCCGAGTTTGACCCAAAAAGGAGAGGGGAACGGTTGTTGGGAGCGAACAGAGCTTGGAGGAGGCCCTTACCATATTGTAGGCCAGAGGGGCTGCGACGACTACAGCAGCCGCGGCAAGCCACACGGACAAGGAAATGGACGACGGAACGCTCTTGGAAGAACCGGAACTGGCCGAACTCGACAGCCAGCGCCTGGAGGACTTCAATTGGGTCTGAGAGAGGCGAACGAGGCGTGTAGAAGGAGAGCCGAGATGCACACTGAGGCGCTGGGCGTACCGGCTGGCAGCCATGGCCACCTAAATATCCTCGACGAGGGGAACGGCCGGACGAGGCGAGAGAGGCCGAGAGGCACGGGAAACTGTCAGGATCGTCGCAAGAGTGGTGCTATGCAACTCGCATGAGACCACTTTGCGCAGCCAGTTTGGTAGTCGGGAAGCGGTCAGTGCCGGAGATGGTCAGAATCGAATGTTCAGCAATTGGCTTTTGCTGGCGCGGGACTTGGGATTGGGGATTGGGGATCTGGACCCTGCGCGTCCGTGCCCACTGCCCGGAGATGTTGGGTTTCGGACAAATCGGCTGATGCTGCGGTACATGACTGAGGCGAGGGAGGTGCTGCCCGCCCGTACTCGGTACGGTACGTACCCCGGACTACCTTGGGTTGTTCCGTCATGTCATGCCGTCCTCAGGTTTTGCTTTCTTTTGGTCCTTGACATGTCTCAAGTCGCCTCGGATCATCACCTGTTCACGCACCCAACTCCACCCAATCGGCCGCCTTTCAAAGGGCATTAGCACACATTGCCATTGCCTCAATTTTCCACCTGCCTATTCCATTCATCTGACCTTAATATTCGTCAGCCCGAGTTTCCACATCGCACGCCCTACATTTTCCAACCTTTGTCGAAGAGAGATAACTTGACACAACTCTACCATCACATTCCCACACTGATGCTACAGAAACACGCGTGTGCACATTATCCTTTCATTTATGAGGGTATGATACAAGTTAGTTATACATGAGGAGTCCTAACCCCCTCAACTATCTAAGCTCATTGCCCCCCTCGAAACAAGTGTTGCTGCCAATGCGTGATGAGACCATCCGTCCGATTCCAGCTCTAAATATCTTCTTTCAACTCGCTTTTACTCGCCCTTGAGCTTGTCCTGCTTCACGGTGAAAGCCATCTCCAATAATTCCTGCTCCTCCTTGGTGTGCACACTCTTGAGACCAGTGGCCACCGACGCGCTGGGGTTGCGGCCAGCGTACATGACGTGCTTGCGGTGGTGGTGCTCAGTCTGGTTCAGCAATGTCTCAATGCGAGGCTGGGTGAAGCTCCAGGCACCGGCGTTGAGAGGCTCTTCCTGGGCCCAGACGATGGTCTTGGCGTTGGGGTACTGGTCAAGGTTCTCCTTGAGTTGTTGCCAGGGGAAGGGGTTCAACTGCTCAAGACGAGTGACGGCCACGTTGTCGATGTTGTTCTCAGCGCGGTACTTGTGGAGGGCAGCCCAAACCTGGCCAGAGCAGAGAATGACTCGGTCTATCTCCTCAGGGGCCTTGATGGCGCCGGTCTCGTGTTCGGGATCGGGGATGATCCACTTGAAGCCAGCATCGGGGCCAATAAAGTCCTCAATGTTGGAGCGAGACAAAGGATGACGGAGCAGAGCCTTGGAGAAGAAGTTGACAAGAGCTGAGAGGAAGTGTTAGCTGGGTGGCGTCTGTATGGAGCATGAACATTGACTTACGCTTTCGGAACTGTCGGTGCATCTGTCGGCGCAGAGCGTGGAACAGGTTGGCGGGAGTCGTCATGTAGGTAATCTGCATGTTGCAGTCCTGGTGCTGGCGCTCAAGCTTCTGGCCAGAGGGGAACTCTCGGGGGTCCTCGTTGCTGAGCTGGAGGTAACGCTCCAGACGGCCAGAGGAGTGCTCAGGGCCCTGTCCATCGTAACCGTGGGGTAGGGAAACGACGAGACCGCTTCGCTGCATCCATTTGACTTCGCCAGAGGCGATGAACTGGTCAATGATACATTGGGCATTGTTGGCAAAGTCACCAAACTGGGCCTCCCACATGACGAGGGCATTGGGGGAAGAGAGAGAGTAACCGTACTCAAAACCGAGAACACCAAACTCGCTGAGGGATGAGTTGGAGATGACGAACTTGCCCTGATCCTTGCTCAAATGCTGGAGAGGAGTGTATGTGGCCTCGGTCTCCTGGTCGTGGAAGACGGTGTGACGCTGAGAGAAGGTACCACGCTCAACATCCTGACCGGAGACACGAACGTGGTAACCCTCAGTGACGAGGGTTCCGAAGGCTAGAGCCTCGGCAGTAGGGAAATCAATGTTCTTGCCCTCAATGACCGACTTGGAGCGGTTGGTGAGGATACGCTTCAGGTTGCGGTGGACCTGGAATCCCTCGGGGGCCGTTCCAATGACCTCACCAATGTGCTCCAAAGACTTGCCATCAACACGAGTCTCATTCTGGTCCAGAACCTCAGTAGCCAGCTCCTTGGGAGACTTGAAGCCGTTCCAGGCTGAGGTAGTCCACTCCTTGGAGGTGGGGGTGTAGTCCTTGGACTTGGTGAAGCTCTCCTCGAGCATTCCCCAGACCCACTGCTTGTGCTCCTCAACATCCTCCTTGGTGAAGGTGCCCTCCTGGATGAGCTTGTTGACGTAAATATCGATTTGGGGGTCCTTGGAGTTGATGCGCTTGTACATGAGGGGTTGGGTGAACGAGGGCTGGTCAGTCTCGTTGTGGCCATACTTTCGGTAGCAGTTGAGGTCAATGACGACATCGTGCTGGAACTCAGCGCGCCAGTCGGCGGCCAATTGGCAGGCAAAGTTGACAGCCTCAACATCATCGGCGTTGACGTGGAAGACGGGCGCATCGATGGCCTTGGCGATATCTGTGCAGTAGGCAGTGGAACGAGAGAAACGCGGGTCGGTGGTGAAACCGATCTGGTTGTTGACGACGAGGTGGATAGTACCACCGGTGGAGAAAGCAGGGAGAGAGTGGAAACCGAGGCACTCGTAAACGATACCCTGTCCGGCGAAAGCAGCATCACCGTGGAGCAGGACGCCCATGGCGGTGCGGTGTGTCTTCTCATCGTTGTTGTAGTGCTGAATAGCGCGGGTCTTGCCCAGGACAACGGGGTCCTCGGCCTCAAGATGGGACGGGTTGGCTACCAGGGAAAGCTGGACACGCTTGCCAGAGGGGGTGGGACGCTCAAAATTCATACCCAAGTGGTACTTGACGTCACCGGAGCCCTCGTCCTCACCACCCGCGGTACCGGCGAACTCGCTGAAGATGGACTCGTTGGGCTTTCGGACGACGTTGCTCAGAACGTTGAGACGGCCACGATGGGGCATACCAATGACGATATCCTTGACACCATAGTCGACACTGCGGTCGATAAGAGCTTTCATACCGGGAACAAGGGTCTCGCAACCCTCAAGGCCGAATCGCTTGTCGTTGGGGTACTTGGTGGCGAGGAAGTTCTCGAAACTGGAACTCCAGATGAGACGGTCAAGAACGCGACGCTTCTCGTCAATGGAGTACTTGAAAGGCTGGGGCACCTCGAGGCGCTCACGGAGCCAGTCGCACTTCTCGCGGTCGGGGATGTGGATGAACTCGACGGCGAAGGAACCGCAGTAGACCTTTTCGCAAGTATCGACAATCTCGCGGAGGGTCATCTTTTCGCGACCCTCGCGCTTGAATCGGGGGAGAATGCCGGGACCAAGGGTGTACTCGGTATCGAGGTCCTTGTCAGTGAATTGGTAGTAGTCGAGAGTGAGCTCCTTGGGCCTGGCGTTGGCGAAGCCTGTGGAGTCGCTGGTGTTGCGGATGCCGAGGGGGTCGATGTTGGCAGTGTGGTGACCTCGGGCTTGGTAGGCACGGACTAGAAGCTGGACCTTGAGATGGTTGGTGACATCTGAGCCATCCTCCAAGGCGAGGCCGCCGGAGAGACGAGGAACGCCGCCGGTCATGTTGGGGACCAGGTTGGGGGGCGGTTGGAAGGCTTGGGAGACGGGCATATCACCGCTCTCCATGTTCCGGAAGTAGACCTGCCACGAGACGTGAACACTCTCGGGGTCCTGCTTCCACTGCATGTACATCTCGTCGATGTAGTTGGCGGTGCTTCCAGAGAGGAAGTTATCGCTGGGATCGGGGGGTGAGTTGGTCGCGCTGGTGACATAGGTGCGACGACCAGCGACGGCCAGAGGGCGGCGAGCAGACGCGAGCTTCCATGATGAAGTCCTGGCCGATGTGGTTGAGACGAAAGCGGAGGGCGAGACGGCGGAGCATCGGGCGCCTCGGAGCAGCTGAGAGCTGGCTCGGCAGAGGGAATTCCTCAACATGATGGTGGTGATGCTGGGCGGACGGTGACAGATAGACAGGGGGTTGAAGGTTTAAGCGGAAAGACGAAAGGGAAGCATCCCTTGGCAGGTCGAGGCGCAACGCAAAGGAACGGCGGAGTAAGTCGACGTTGAATTGGGTCAGGTCGCCGAGTCAAACAAGTGAAAGCAAGTGAACAAGTCGAGGATATTTAGAGGAGGAGGTGAGCGAAGGAGGAAACGACACGGAGGACACGGACGGCGGAGGAAGAAAATGCTTCGCCAGTAGAGGTACTGTGCTGGACGGTAACTTTGATGTCCGTAGGTCCCTGCAATGCCACTGTTTTGGGGGAAATACGATGACGGTGCGCCAGGAAACCCGGTTCTGGCCGCTAACTATTAGGGAGCCCAGTGTCCATTGGGCATGCAACCCCGTAGCGCACCTGCGACCACTGGCCGCCACTGCGTCTCACTGGCTCGCACTGAGAAAAGTGCGGTCATGAGCTGTGCAGAGCTGGACGAAGCAGGGCAAACCCAGTGCGAACGGGTAAATTAATACGGCGCCCTCCAGCCACTCACCGCGCTGTGTTGTGCAGTGCAACCCTTTGATTGGCTGCATCGGGCCGCCTGAGCACCAAGTCTTGCTGTCATGAGGACATTTTCGGTGGCCCGGGCAGACCAGGGCGCTTGGTTACCGAGGATCGCTAGCTTTACCGATCTTGATGCGCACTGTACAGCCCGCCCTTCCCGTCCTTCCCGTTTCTCATAGTGTTCGTCTCTGAGCTCGGCTCCTCGCTAGCCCGCCGGGGGTATGCTTCCGTTTGGCATTTGTATGAGATGCTTCGGAAGGCGACGCAAGTTTCCGATGTCTCAATGGCATTATCCCGCACGCTCGTAGGTTGAAGCTTGGTCAGATAACGATCTGTAATCGCACGTCTCGGCGGAGAGGAAGCCAATCTCGCACGGCCAAGGCAGAACAAGGGGCGCACGGGAATGGAAGACTGAGATTGCGGAGAAATATCATGATGATGCTGCACTTCTCGCCTGTTTGCGCGGGCCTGCAGGGTGGAATAGCCGGCGCCACATTTGGCTGCGCAAACGCCAGCGAGAGTGTGGGGAGCAAAGAGCGATTCTCAAGGTTCCCCAGCTCTGAGAGACACCTGGCAGGTTTTGCGCCACAAATTGTTCGGACATGTACCTCCGACAACTTACAGTCTTCCAATGCAATAGACCTCGATGCCAGTTTCTGTCTTATGTTGGTAAAATGATGTGCCCCAGTGTCTCCTTCTAAAAAGAAAATGCTACGTCTTTCTTGAAAACTTCTTTTCCTCAAGTTAGCCGGTTCCATGCAACAGATGGTGCAATCGCAAAGAGGGGGATCTCCGGAATGCGGGTTAATAATATTGCGAGGAGAGTGTATCAAGCTGATAAAACTGGGGGGACGGACTTGGATGGGACCCTGAGGCGCATGCACCTGAGCTAAGGTTTTCCAGGACCGTCGTCATTGCCTTCTCCTGAGGTGGGTGCGCAAGTGCGATAACCCTTGCTTGATATGCAAGCAAATCAAGCAAGCACGCAAGAAGTCAGAGCGAGCATGGAGGGCTGCGAAGGCGGTATGGTTTGCGGTGGATGCTTCTAGAGAGTGCCTGTCCTGCCTGCATCTTCCCGAGTTCACATATGTTTACAAAGCCAGCTGTGTCACCTCGTGCCTGGCCAACCCTGCTGACTGATTGCCCCTCTACATGCCTGACTGACTCACTTGGAGATGAACGAACTTGGAGCTCCCTCCTAGGCGTCTTGGTACCTGTTGTCCGTCTGTTCTAGCTCAGATGCCACCCATCAGTCATGTAGGTACCAGTTGATGAACGATGGAACGGCACCTACATACCCGACCTCTAGTCGCCATAATACGGCGAGCCTGTTGGTTTGACGCTGTCTACGGTCACGGGCTCTTTGGATGACACAGTGCGACGCCTGACTTGCTGCGACTCCCCCGCCATAATCACCTGGCTTGCCTGCAGCTGGCCCCCAAGAAGCTCTTGTGATTCATCGGACTGGGACGCGCTAGTACGTATACGGGCTGATGCAGCAGCCCCGCGCCTGCTTCACCCTGTCACTGCCTTGTCTGCCTGCTGCTCACAGTGCCTCCCGCGCTGCCTCCGCTGCCTCCGCTGTTGGTACTTAGGCAGGTGCCTCACACGCCGACCGCTCATCTGTGCCGTCAGGGTGGCACCTTCTGACTTTCCCGGCCTTTCTCCTACTTCTGACGCACTTTGATCGCAACCTAATCCGTTTTCCATCCTTCATCTCCATTCCGCAAACCATTTCTCTCGAAACATCACCAACACAGCATCCGCAGACTCCCTCTCGACCCTTTGCATCTCGCATGAACTTCTCAGAAAAAGCAGCACCTCCCACCGCCACTATGCGCAGCAAGTTCAAGGACGAACATCCCTTCGAGAAGCGAAAGGCTGAAGCCGAGCGCATTCGACAGAAGTACGCGGACCGCATTCCCGTGAGTATTTTCAGTCTCATTTCTATTTCCTCAACACCCCCCTCACCTTTCCCTCAAATGGCGATGGCGAGAAGAAACCATCGAGGAGGGAGAGGTACCCGGCGGGGTGACCGCTTCTCCCCCTTCCCCACGCTGCCAGCCTTGGTCCTCACCACCATCAACCAACCTGAGCTACCTACTGACTGCGTTTGAATAGGTCATCTGCGAAAAGGTCGAGAAGAGTGACATCGCCACGATCGACAAGAAGAAGTACCTGGTCCCCGCCGACCTGACTGTAGGCCAGTTCGTCTACGTCATCCGTAAGCGAATTAAGCTCTCTCCCGAGAAGGCAATCTTCATCTTCGTCGATGAGGTCCTCCCCCCCACCGCTGCCCTTATGAGTAGCATCTACGAGGAGCACAAGGATGAGGATGGGTATGGTTTCTCCCCCATCACAGAATAGGCCCGGACCTTGTTACTAACTGGATTCGAACAGCTTCCTCTACATCACCTACTCGGGCGAGAACACCTTCGGTACCGCTTAAGTGGCGTGTGTTTGATCAGTCATCCATTCCATATCGCGAATGATCCGGGCGTTACGGTCGTACTGGGGGAATTTACTTGTTGGAAGGCACTGATACTTTTTTGACGATGATGTTATGGTTGTCCCAACCCGTTTGGGCTCGGAATGGAATAGAAATCTTGCACTACGCTCTGCGATGGACACGCTCCATTCTTGGCTTGTCTTGTACTGGATCCGAGTGTGCCTTTGCGTGCGTGATAAAGGATTGCTAACTAAGTGGATAAACTTCGTTGGATCTTAAACGAGGAGACTTGGTTCTGGTGATTTCAGTGAAGGCTATCCTAGTATGCACCTCATTCAAACTTGACATGTTATCGCACGTTGTGGCGCGACCGTATTTCGTATGTACCTTCTCCTATCCACGACGTTGTCTCCGATGGGTTGGGGTACGGATCACATTTGTCACTGAGAATGGTGGTCAAAGTCGAGTTGTTCATTAATGAATCAAGGAAACTAGGTTGGACCTGCTGACCCATCCCTTAACACCTCGCTGCTCCGGAATCCGCTTTTTCTCGGATTGTGGTGTCTTGTCCATCTGCTACTGTACAAGTAGGTAGGTAGCTGAATCAGTGCCCGAGTGACTGTAGTCGGCAGCCGATGCTCAGACACCGAGACTCTGATCCTCAGACATGAGCTGCTTGCTAACCGATCGTGGCTGTGCAGACGGCTCGTCTGCAGTCAGGTACGCTGGGCGTCTCCGGTCTTAGCGCTACATGCCAGGCATTGCCGTCTGACAAGAGACGCGATCGGCACCAATGTCCTGGGTATTTGAATCATGGTGAATTGACATGATTCCCCCAGAGAGTGTACGCATGTGAGCTTTTGTGTGGTATAGACGTGTGATCGCCCACAGAAGTTGGGGGGGGGGGGGGGGGGGTGAGGGGTGAGGGCCACAGACGGCAAGTGTAATCAAATAATCACACATAGTAAGAAAAGTGAGGCTTGTCGATAATTTTGGTGTTTTGGTGGGCATTTGGGTGAGTGGATGAGATTTGATGGGAGAGACGAGCTGAGTTGTCTTATATTGAAGCTTCGAGTGAATGACATGTGAAACCCATGTGAAGAGGAGTTGAAGGGACCAACTGTGAATTCACAGGTTTGCCACAGGTTATTTGTCATATTACTCCTAGTCTAGTCGTGACGTGAATCAGAAGGCAGTATATGAAAAACCCAACCTAGGAATCTCTTTTGTTGAAAGCCATAACAGCGTACCGGAAGCTTCCATTGGAGTACCCTCGTCTCATTGCCCGAAACGACTGCAAAAAGGCAATCCCATCGCGGCCTTGGGAAAAGGCAAAAGCCCAAAGCGAGGGGCTTTGAACGAGTGACCATGTGATGTCCCTGACTTCTGTAAGTATTAGATCGAAGGGTATGGGACATGGGCTTTACCATGTTTTGCGGACTTCCTGGCTGATATCTTTGGGTTCAGAGATCAAGTGGAGACCGGCTTGTGTAGCCAAGTCTACATAGCCATGCTGGGTGAGAAGGGGGGGCAGAAGCATGCCATCTATACTTGGTCAGCTTGAAGTTGCATTCAGGGTAGTTGAAGTCCTTACCTTCGATAGGTTTGATGTCGTTGACAAAAGCTGTCTCATCCAGGCCCTCAGCCTTGAACCAATCCGCCAGCACTAACTTGCCGCCGGGTTGCAAGACTCGGAATGCATTCTCGAAGAACAAGGCCTTGTCAGGAAAGTGGGACAGGGCCTCGCTGATCCAAACGGTGCCAAACGTACCACCTTGTCCCTCGAAGAAGTCGGCCATCTTCTCCGCGTCCAACTCGATGAAGCGAACCTTGCCAGACCCGAGCCGGGTGAAACCGCCGGCATCTGGGAGTCCAGGCTGCTGGGCGGACATTGACTCCGTGTCACCAATGCTCTCGCTCTCGGCAGCAGCCTTGGTGAGCCGGTTGGCAATCTCGACTTGCTTGGAGGAGATGGTGATGCCAGTGACTGTACATCCGTACTTGGCGGCGAGATGGCGAGACGTACCGCCGATGCCGCAACCAACATCGAGGACGGTGGTATCGGCAGAGCACTTTGAGATATCCAGAAGGAGTTGAATGAGGTTGATTTGAGCTTCTTCTTTGGTCAGAGTCGCCTCGGACTCTTTGGTCGGCCAGTAGCCATGGTGGATGTGCTCGCCCCTAGTAATCAGTCCGTCAGCCAGTTCCCAACTGCACATCAATTTACGAAGCAGTTCAATACTACGACGCAAGTTCCGTGATGCCTTCAGTAGTTACGCACCATAGATTCAAGTAGTAGTCACTGGCAAGATCATAGTGAAGTTTGATTCTATCTTTGAGAGCCTGCATTGTCGAGTGCGCCATGCCAAGCGGAGTATCATATTGCTGGGCGAGATCTGTTTGATCTGGCGAGGTTGCTGAAGCGGAGGCAGTCGTCATCGTGAATAGTATTTGATAAGCGTCAAAGAGATGCGCTGGGTCGCTGAATTCGTGATTATTAGATACAAGTTTGAAGCGTCAAATGCTGAAATGGAGTGGAACGGGAGATGTGTGATGAGATGGTGGCTTGTTGTTGAGTTGGGTGGGGAAGATGGAAGCGCTACCTACCCCGCGATGTATCGTGGAGTCAAGGTCTCTTGAGTTTACGGATTGAAGCCGAAAATCACAATGAGGTCAGGATTGAATTGTAAGGTGGGATCGAGTCTAAATGACTACAGCTATGGCTTTTTGGTCATGACGTAGATATTTCGTACATCGACCGTCTGCTTCAGCAACAGCGTTCAACATATCCTCCGTATTCGTATATGATACGCGCACAATCCTCACCACATTCGCGAACCCGCTGCATGAGCTTTGCAGCCACCTCGCTATGTGTGTGATTGGGGGATACAACACCTACCGCTTTTTGGGCACGTCTCAAGTTGGGCCTACCTCAATGCAAGGGATTTAAAAGGCCTCAAAGCCACAGTATTTCCCTTCTCAAAAGAGATGGCTGTCTGCCGATCACCACAAGGGCTAGCTACGGTGAGTGGTCGTCAACGTCGCATCACTAAGAAATCACAACATTTGAGAATGGTCACCTGCAATGAGCGGAGGCAATCTGCCTTGCCCATTGAAGTTGCCACTATCGCTTGGTCCTAGTGTGGCGAGTGACTCAGTGATAGCTTTCGTCGCTATGCCTCACTCCGCAAGCTCTTAAACGGCTATAGTTCTCATTAAGACAAGGATTTGCAGCGTAAGAATAGACAGGCTAGAAAATACCTTGCCGAGTTAAACTTTTACCCCAGCTGACCAGCGCATGGTGATTTTCCTTGGATATTTTGTTAGTAGGATAGAAGCGAGTTGCAAGCTTGCGGAAGTTTCGACATGTTTACGGATAGTGACTCGGGATACCAGCAGGCCTGTGACTTTCGCGGTCCACTTCGGAAACTTGCAAGCGAGCGCACACTTGTCATCTGCGACTCGATCCTCAGCGGATATTCATGTGTGGCACCTTGGTTTAAGCCTCATCGGTTTGGCGACAATGAGCTTCTCCCCGTTTCGATCCGGGTTTCCGTGAGGAGGTGAATTAGTTCATTATGAACCAGAGCTGTAATGCCATCAAGTCTGGTATTGAGCGCCTACGTCTATCTATGATGAATGCACAGGCAAAGGTCCTATATGTCAAACCCTTTGGACTTTGGGCTCTAATGGGAGAGCCCATACGTTTTAAAGCTCAATGTGTGATCCTGAGGAGACAACTAAAACGGACGGATTTAGGGAACTCACACACATGAAGACCTGAGTGAGGTGAGGTTGGTAGGTTGATCTTGATAAAGAGCAATTTTCTGCAATTTTCTTGAGCTGGTTCACGAATTTCAGACAGAGGTTCGCTGGTGCCAGTCTCGCACTTGAAACGTTGAACCCGCCCAGTCGGACTGAGCAGACATGCGTCTTCCTCGTCTATCATCGCCACATGCTTCGTGCATTCTCTAGTCAGCTGTTGCGTTGCGGCAGCGTTCATCTCTGCTTCTCCCTTCTTCCCCTTGTGGTGCATGTACATACATGACTGCACACCAACATGGTTCAAACGTGAACGGTCCCGTCCTTAGTGCTTGCGGCTTCCTCGGTCCTTGTGCTTGCTCTGCCCCTGTCTCAACCTGCCGATGGAGTGGTTTGCACGATGGACATTTTCCACTAACAAAGGTTTCGCCGTTCGAGTTTACCCCGCAAGCGTCTCAACATGAGCCCTGGCCATGCTATGAAATACCTTCGCAGGGCAATTCGCGGCATAAACAGAAAACGAAGAACACGCCAGAAAACTCGCCGTCGGGCTGACCTCGTTGCCCAGCTGCCCAGCTGCCCCGGTAAAACCGTAAAACCGTTACACGGCGTTTCGCTATTTTGGGTACGGCCCTGATGGTTGGCGAGGACGTGATCCCTGGCGCTTCCGGAAGCCCCGTCGGGTTTGTTTGCATACGCGCCCGCTGCAGGCAAAATGGGCGCTTAGCCAATCATCCAGGACCAGCCAGCGCCTTGCAGAACCTCAAACACGAAAAAGCCCATTTCGTCCTGATGAGTCGATGATTGGCAGCGGGGCGCGATGGGTGCTGGCGGAGCATCGGTGCGATAAGCCACGGCGCATCCCATTTACTGAATGATTTTAGGTATGTCACTCGCTCAGTCTCCTTTCGCAGGCATGTTCAGTGATTCACGGTGCTTGTTTTAGCCTCCCCTGGCTGACAGTTGCCACAGGGCTGGAAATGACGTCAGAACTCAGGGCCTCAGGCACTATGGAATCAAGAATGGAACCCAACTACGGCGGCGGGACCTTGCGTCCTCTGTCACGAAACAAACTAACCATCAACGGGACGAGCCTATCTCGAAGCTTGGCTCGAAAAGCTCAAGTTTCAGAGTAAAAACCTGCGACAGGTTCTAGAAAACCGGTTTCGTGGCCGTCCGCCTCCCACTGCTCCCAGTCTGTAAAGTGGCGACTTTCTTGGATGTCTTTGGACGAGATCGACGGCTCTGAGCTGTACTACGTACCTGGGCTCCCCACGTGAACCCTAGCTCTGTCAGGACCCTTCATTTCTAGTGCCGCTTTCGGACTACACTGACAGGGGGCTTCAATCATCGAGAGTGTGTCTTGGAGCCTTGATTGGACCTCAGCCATCGTCATCGTCGAACACATCCTGGTCACCATAGCCACTTCAGGCCACCGCAAGTCCCACACCGCAAGGATACCGCAAGACCACCGCTTCTAGGCGTCTACAGACGACCCTGTCCATTTGGATCCCCTCGTTTCCTCGTGTTTCTCAACCGGCCCTGTTGTCACCAGTCAAGCTCCGGCCCAGCTCACCATCTTCAGTGAACATCCCGGCCTCGTGGGCTCTCACGCGGACGTGATGGGGCGTGATGGGACGTGATGGGGGGGCTTGCTGAGTGGCTCGCAATGGCGTCAGAGTGCATTCCCAGCCCCGGTTCGGCACCCAGTCTAGCATGTCTTGTTTTCCCCATGGAATAAAGGCGACTCCTCTGCGCTGTCGACCTGATGGTGAGATTTGGAAAGATGGGCACCATTCACCTGTCACTCCGTTGGTGTTCCCCTTGCCTCTGCGTGAGTCACTATTATATATCAAGCCAATCTGCACCCCATTCACTTGGTCCCTGCTATTGTCAAGATCGTGGCATACACATTGTGCAAGCATTACAAGTCAAGTTAAAACCGGAGCGGCTACATCCATGCTTGAGGCTGGGCCACAAGCGACAATCTCACCTCAACCTCACCCCAGCCTCAGCTCACCGCGAACCCTGAGCTGATTTCACTTGCAACGTCCTTTCGGACTGCTCAGTTTCTACTCTCTGCGACCTATTTCTCCTTGGCTTTGATTGGGACTATCCGTGCCCAAGACTCAACCAGCGCCGTAACTGGCCCACCCCCGTTTCACCGCTCGGCGCTTAGCCAACCAGACCCTCTCTAAGCGCTGCCGCCGACAACGAACAAAGTCCCTTGGAGACAGTTTCCGCATTGAAGTGATTTCAGTTTGAGGGGTTCTTTGATTGGATACTCTATTTGCGGAGTGACTCAGGTCAGTGCTTGCCGCTCCATTCAATCACATCACTTGCATTCTTATTGTCATTGTTCCCGTCTGCGTTTTCCTATTGTTCTCGTTTCTTTACATGCACCTGCACACACATTCGCAAACCCAATAGACAACATGGAATCATAGAAGGCTAGATCGGGCATCTCTATTCACTTTCGTATTTTCCTTTGTACTATTCCTTTTGACCTCCATGTTTTAAAATTCCCTTCACCTAATATTTTCCCACCCGGCTCGCCCTCGACCGCCGCCCCCCTCTTCTACATTCACTTCACTTCACTTCATAACTCTGCCAAATTCGCACATCTTTGGCACGCCTTTAAAGATTTTTTACCAACCGAAACAGACCCAGAATGTTATTTTCACGAAAAAATGACGAGTCGGCGGTCTACCCGGCCGTCCCCGACTCCCTCCGGACAGATTCATTCGAGATGACCGAGATGCGCAAAACACAAGAAGCTCGCGCCGACACTGCACCAGCCTTCACACCCTACCTTAGCCTACGCTCAAGGCTCTCGCAAATATGGCTGAACCGCTGGACCATCCTACTCCTCCTCGTCCTTGTCCGGGTCCTCTGGCTGATTGCTGACCTCGACGACAACGTCGGCGAAGCTAAGACTAAGGCCCTCTCGGCTTGTACCAAAGTGGAAGACATCGGCAGCGCCATGGCTTCCATGCCACACTACCTATCGCTAGGAGTCAACGAAATGGCGGCTTTGGGCATTGAGAAGGCCATTGAAGCCATGGTATTCATGCTGGACCTGATCATGAAGGGTGTCGAAAAATTGATTGTCTTCTACATCGACTTCCTGACTGCTACTTACGCATGTCTCATCACAGCGATGGTCCATGGCTCTCTCAATGTAGCTGCTAATGTAACCGAGGATGCCACTGCAGCCTTCAACAAAACCATATCGAAAGTCATCAAGGAGATTAAGAGCATTGCTGGCAACCTGGAAGACGGAATCAATGAAGTTGTACAGACAATCGAAGACTCCGTTTTCGGTGACGTGCTTCCCAAAATTCCCACGGTCAACTTCACCAAGCCTATCAACGATCTCAAGGGCTTCAAACTGGACGCAGATGACTCTGTCAAGGATGTCCGGCAGTTGGAAGAAGATCTCCCAGATTTCGAAGACGTCCGGAACCTGACCAAGAAGGCTATCTCCATCCCGTTTAACGATCTTCGAAATCTTCTCAACGAAACCTATGGCTCTTACAAATTCGACAAGGACGTTTTCTCCCTCGCTCAAAAGCAGGAACTGTCGTTCTGTTCCGACAACAACACCATAAACGACTTCTTTGCCAACTTGTTTGAGCTCATCAGCAAAGCCAAGACCATCTTCCTCGTGGTACTCATCATCCTTGCAGTTCTGGCGATTGTCCCTATGGCTTGGCTTGAGATTAAGCGATGGCGACGCGAACAGCGCCATGCTAAGCTGATTGCCAAGAACACCTACGACCCGATGGATGTGGTGTACATCGCCTCGCGCCCGATGACTGCCACCTATGGTATTAAGATTGCCTCTCGGTTCAAGGGAAAGCGACAGATCCTGGTCCGTTGGTGCATCGCCTACGCCACCTCCCCAATGGCTCTATTCGTCCTGTCTCTCGCAATTGCTGGGTTCTTCTCCTGCTTCTGCCAGTGGCTCCTGATCAGAGCTGTCAACGACGAGGTCCCAGCTCTGGCCGCCGAGGTCGGAGACTTTGCGGATGACGTTGTCAAGACTCTGGAGAACGTTTCGGACGAATGGGCTAGCGATGCCAACTCGGTGGTTACCAGTCTGAATGACGACATCAACAACAACGTCCTTGGATATGTGACCAACGCAACTGGTGTTGTCAATAACACACTCACTACGTTCCTCGACACCATGAACGACGGCCTTGAGACGGCATTCAACGGTACTATCCTCTTGGATCCGATCAAGACGGTGTTGCACTGTGTCATCGTCGACAAGATCGAGAGCGTGCAGACGGGTCTGACGTGGGTACATGACAATGCCAAGGTCAGCCTGCCTCTCTTCGCCAACGACACATTCAGCCTGGGAGCCAAGGACTCAATTGACGGCGACTCGGATCTTAACACGTTCCTGGCATCCCCGTCATCGGTCACTACAGACGAAGTCACAGGCGCTGTCAAGTCCGTGACCGACTGGCTGCACAACAACTTGATCAAAGATGCATTGATCTCCACTGGTCTGATTCTCGTCTACCTCATCGTCGTCCTAATTGGCGTGGCCCGAACACTGGCCGGCATGGCAAGTCCCGACCACGGTAGAGCTGAGGGAGGTCTGCGATACACGGGGGATGACCGACCAGCCGTGAGTCCTCGCACGGGACACGAGGGAGACGATGCGGGCCTGGGCCCAACATTCCCTCGCTTTGGGTCATCATCCGGAGAAGACCTCCGCTACAGCAGCGCCCCTAGCGGGGGAGCCGAGAAGGTCATGTCGGGCGCAACAGGCGGTCGAGCAATGCAGGTAGATGCAGACGGCCATCAGCGGAGCAGCTCCTACGGGCATTTCGAGTCGGGTGGCAAGTACTAGCCGCTGTACGTGGCAAGGGCAAGGCGTTTATTGCAGTTTTCCTCTGGCCTGGCTGGACCGCGCCAAGAGATCCCCTCACTCTTTAACTGCATGAATCGATGAAGACGGTGGAAGCGTTGGCAACTATGATTTTCGATCCCGATTGGTTGGCGTTGGGATTATCTTGGACATGAGGCAACTCGAACCACATTTGTTTTGTTTTTCTTTGCTACCATGTACGTTTGGTATTTGAGTTTTCTAAACGGAGGGAGGTCAAACTAGATACCATGGTCGTTTGACACATTTGTGTGGTCGACGGACAAACGTCCTGGGGCTGCCAGCACACAGATTGGACTATTTGTAGCCTCGATTGCAAACGTATCGATGGACCTAAATTGAGAGTAAAAAACTGCAACACGAAAATATATTGAGATTACAAAACTTGATTGATGCTTTGTGAATATCTTTGTTACTACCCTCGAGTACCGTTGTCTGTAACCTGTAGCTGCAGTCTTGATGCAGTATGTAGCATGCAGTATGCAGTATGCAGGTCTGGCATGTATCACTTAAGTCGATGTTCGTTGTTGCATGACATTACGGAGAGATAGACTGGGCAAAGGAGATAAAATCGTCCGAGTCAGGATGATGACAACAAGGGGCTGTAAGTGGGAGTGTCATGACTTGTTCAATAGTGGAGCGTTTGATGGGTAAGATGGGGTGAGAAGCCAAGAGTCGAGAGAGAAAGTCTTAGAAGTGCCAGGGGAGGCGAAGCAGATTGCCGCTTTGGGCAAGTCCGTGTGCGGAGGTGGGGGTTTGGTGCTGCAGGGCGGGAGCGCATGCAGGAGAAGGCAGGAGCAGGTGTGGCGGAGAGCATTCTTCCGGAATCGGTGGCGCATCGGCATCGGCGTCGCCTCTGACAAAAAATCATCGGATGAGCGACGGATACTCTAGTCATAAAACCATTGCTTCCTCGCCCACCTCTTCTTCTCTCTCTCTCTCTCCCCGACACGCTCCCTCTCACAACAACTTCGCCCTCATCCTCGACGACGACAATATGGAGGCCATTAAGCAGACTTTCCAGCGCTGCAAAGCGCAGAACAAGGTCGGTCTTCTTCTTTCTTCCCCCGCCATTCTGCCCCTCGTCCACATCGCGGGGTAGTGCGTCGGCGGCGGGTGCAACTTTCGCAACGAGAACAACAAAGTTGACAATGGCTTCAATGCAAAACAGTCAGCACTTGTAGCATACGTTACTGCGGGTTACCCCAAGCCCGAGGACACTCCCGATATTCTCCTCTCCCTGGAGAAGGGTGGCGCTGGTGAGTCGTAGTCGAAATCTCGGTGGCAACCTTGGTTCTAACCCCTCTGCCTCCAGATGTTCTCGAACTCGGTGCTCCCTTCACCGACCCAATTGCCGACGGCCCGACCATTCAGACTGCCAACACGGTACGTGATGATCCTCATCCTCATAAACACCCTCAATTGTGCCATGAACGCAGAATTGACACTGTCTAGATCGCCCTCGCAAATGGCGTCACCATCGAGTCCACCCTGAGCATGGTCAAGGAGGCCCGCTCCCGTGGTCTCAAGGCCCCCGTCATGCTCATGGGCTACTACAACCCCCTCCTGAGCTACGGCGAGGAGCGTTTGCTGAGGGATTGCAAGGAGTCAGGCGTCAATGGATTCATCGTTGTCGATCTCCCCCCTGAGGAGGCCATCTCCTTCCGCGGCCTCTGCACCAAGGGCGGCCTCTCCTACGTCCCCCTCATTGCCCCGGCCACCTCGGATACCCGAATGAAGATCCTCTGCCAATTGGCTGATTCTTTCATCTACGTCGTCTCCAGGATGGGCGTCACCGGCGCCACCGGCAGCATGAATGCCAACCTCCCCGAGCTGCTGGAGCGAGTCAAGAAGTACAGCGGCAACAAGCCCGCCGCTGTCGGCTTCGGTGTCAGCACACGCGAGCACTTCCTAAGCGTCGCCAATATGGCCGACGGTGTCGTTGTTGGCAGCCAGATTATTACCACCATTAAGAATGCTGCCGCTGGCGAGGCCTTCAACGATGTTGAGAAGTACTGTGCTTACCTCTCCGGACGAGCCGATGGTGAAGCCACCCGGGAAGTTAGCATCATTGAGGCCGCTGTGGGAGCCACAGAGACTGAGCGAGATGAGGTGACTGTCAACGAAGTTATTAGTGCCGAGGAGGACAGCGCTCTGGTGGCCCAGCTGGCTGCGCTGCACGGCAAGATCCCTGAGCGATTCGGCGAGTTTGGTGGCCAGTACGTCCCCGAGAGTTTGATGGATTGCCTGTCGCAACTTGAGGAGGGCTTCAACAAGATTAAGGACGATCCTGCGTTCTGGGAGGAGTACCGGGGCTACTACGAGTACATGGGACGACCGGGCCACCTGCACTTGGCCGAGCGGCTAACGGAGTATGCTGGCGGTGCCAGCATCTGGCTCAAGCGTGAGGATCTCAACCACACTGGTAGTCACAAGATCAACAACGCCTTGGGCCAGCTTCTCTTGGCCCGTCGTCTTGGAAAGACTCGCATCATCGCCGAGACTGGAGCCGGCCAGCACGGTGTCGCTACCGCCACCGTCTGCGCCAAGTTTGGCATGGAGTGCACCGTCTACATGGGCGCTGTAAGTTTCTCGCCATGCGCCCTTTTGACCAGTTACTGACAATTTAAATAGGAGGATGTCCGACGACAGGCTCTCAACGTCTTCCGTATGCGACTGCTCGGTGCCAAAGTCGTCGCCGTCGAGGCCGGCAGCAAAACCCTCCGAGATGCCGTCAACGAGGCCCTCCGCGCTTGGGTCGTCGATCTCGATACCACTCACTACATTATCGGTTCTGCCATCGGTCCCCACCCCTTCCCTACCATTGTGCGAACCTTCCAGTCCGTCATTGGCGACGAGACCAAGCAGCAGATGATGGAGAAGCGAGGCAAGCTGCCCGATGCTGTCGTGGCCTGTGTCGGCGGAGGCAGCAACGCTGTTGGCATGTTCTATCCCTTTGCCAACGACCCTTCAGTTAAGCTTCTGGGTGTTGAGGCAGGTGGTGATGGCGTTGACACCCTGCGACACAGCGCCACCCTCACTGGTGGTTCCAAGGGTGTTCTGCACGGTGTAAGGACATACGTCCTCCAAGACAAGCACGGTCAGATTGCCGAGACCCACTCCGTATCGGCCGGTCTGGATTACCCCGGTGTCGGCCCGGAGTTGAGCTCGTGGAAGGACAACGAGCGAGCTAAGTTTGTGGCGGCCACGGATGCGCAGGCATTCCTGGGCTTCAAGCTGATGAGTCAGATGGAAGGTATCATTCCCGCACTGGAGTCGGCGCACGGCATCTACGGTGCCATTGAGCTAGCCAAGACGATGAGAAAGGATGAGGACCTGGTCATTTGCCTGAGCGGACGAGGAGATAAGGACGTGCAGAGTGTGGCCGACGAGCTGCCCAAGCTGGGTCCCCAGATTGGATGGGATCTCCGATTTTAAGACAGGAGTCGGAAATTTCATGGATGAAGCGAGACGAGACGACATGTAGGCACCTTGGAAAGTGGGGCAGCAGCAGCGGCATGGTCATGACAGTGTTTGCGTGTTGATATTTTGTTGTGATGATACATGGCTGGTTGGCGTTTTATGAGAAAAAGGTGGCTTTTGGTACATATAATACACAAGATATTACACAATGACGGTGTCCTTTGTCTTCTTACTGGCCTGAGCCTGAGCCTCCCGAGCCTCGGCCAGGTCGAGTTCCCTGAACAAGGCGGCTTCATCCTCATCTGACAGCTCCTCAACTCCCTCGAGATCTGCCGGGTCCATATCGCCCAGAGTAAAGGCCTCCTGCTGGGCGGTGGCAGCCTTGAGCTCGTCCAACGTCGAGCGACTCCGCATACTTAAGGGACCGGGGGTGGCAAAGTCGAGGGCGTACTGGATGATGTCGCTGCGGTCTTCAATGGGCTTGGGCTCCATACCCAGGGCGACACGCTCCTTGTTGAAGCGCTCCTGAATGTCGCGGGACTGCATGAGCAGCCAGCGCATGTTCCACCCGCCCGGGCCGAGCTCCTTTAGGCGCGCGGGCTTGCTCTTTAGGAGGTACTCCTGGAGGCCGCCCTCGCGGCGGATCGTCTTAAGGACTCGGAGGGTGAGGCGGGTCTTGATGTTGGCGTCGAGGGCGGGCAGGTAGAAGCTCTTTACGTGGACGTTGGGCCGCCAGAAGCGGCGGCTCTTGTTGCCCCATTTCTCGGCGACGTTGTTGCCGAAGCGGATGCGGGCGGCTCCATAGAGCCCGCGGTTGGACTGCTTGTACACGCGGCGCTCGCCGTAGGGGTACGGCGGGATCAGCCGGTCCGGGAGGCGGTGCGCCTTGACCGTCTTGGTTTGCTGGGGGAGCGTCGTGCTGAAGGAGCGGACGGCGAGTATGGGGGAAGACAAGGCCGAGGCTGTCGAGAACGGCCGTCGGGCGGCGGCGAAGAGGGACGCCATGGCGGCGGTGAGGTCGTTCGTTGTGCGTGGAGTTGACGGATGCCGATGGCGGGATAGACGAAGCGGGGGATTCTTCAACAGGTCCTTCGGCGAGGCATTGGCCTCAATTGGCGTCCGGGGGATGGCGGCGCAGAGGCGTACTTGTAGCGCGGATCCAGCTCCCGTTCAGAAATGCGCTGCTATGGAGTGGTGCCGTCGCTTGCGTGGTTCCTCGTCCCGAGAGTCGGGAGGTTTTGTCGAGAATTTTGGCAATCAGCCAACACCCAATGGGTCGGTCGGAAGGGTGGGATGTTCCGGTCCGGGAGTGCGGGCAGGCCAAGCCAAAGCCACCTACCTAGGTTGGGAGCTGGGACAGCTCCTTTGCGGGTGCTGCCAATCAGGTGACTGCGTGTGCCGTTCGCGAAGCTGAACACCCCACCACTATCATGCGCCGCTGCAATCGCCGTGATTCGGTTTACCGCTTTTGCTAGAATCCTGACTTTCTCAACTTACAACACATAGTCAATCGCCCTGCTGGCACAACCCACAGCTATGTCCGCGTTTCCGCCCGTAGATGCCGCCGTCCTCAAGAGCAACCCAGACTTTGCCATTCTCTACGGCCGGCTCACCAACGTCGTACTCAACCCGGACGGCTCGACCAAGGAGGACCCCGCGGCCAAGGAGCGGGCTGCTGTTCGCGAGGTGGGCTTTTTCGTTGAAGCTGATAGCTTTTCGACTGACGCGTGGCTAAACTGTCCGGGTTACAGGAGCTTGATCGGCGCCGCCTAGCATCAGCTAAGAACCACATTATCACCCGCGCCATAGCCACGGCCACGCCTGCGGATCCGGCCTCGGCGCCGCGGACGTCACGGCTCCGACCGCAGCACCAACAGCCGATGTCACAACCACCCGCACAGCAGCAACAACAACAATCAAGCCTCCCCGACCCCCTACTCGATCTCCTCCTCATCCTCCCGCCGCTGCTCGACCCAGACGCCCCGCGGCTCCCGCAAGAATCCCTCGAGCTCCTGTTCGCCCACCCGCCGCTGTCCGACATCGAATCCCTCCTCCCAGCTTTGGCCCCCCTCCTCGCGCTGTCCCTGCGATCCTCGGCCCTCAGCCTGGCCCGCATCGCTCACCCGTCCACGAACCCGTCCTACCTGCACCGCCACATCGCCGCGCTCCCGGAGACCATCGCGGCCCTCAGCGCCGACCTCGCCGCATCCCAGTCTGCCCTCGCCGCCGACCGCCTCCGCAGCCTCACCGCCCTGACGACGGTGCTCCACGCATCCACCCAGGCACTGGCCCACCTAGTCCGCGCCCTCGAGGCCAAGCACGGCGTCGTCGCCCGCAGCCTCGAGCTCCGCGCCGCAGAGGTCAGCCTGCAGGCCCAGCGTCACGGCGCCGATGCCGCCCTGTCCGTGGCTGCCGTCCGTCGTGACGTCTACACGCCCGAAGCCCTGGTCGCACTTAAGAACTATGCCGCCCACCTTCGAGATGCGAGGATCCGCAGCGAGGAGCGCATCCGCGGGCTCAAGGCTGAATTGGGAGAGTACGGCGTTGGCATCGACGGTGGCGAGGGCAAGCAAAAAATGATGAAGGAGATGTCTCGCGTGTACCGTGACATGGGGCGCCAGATGGATGAAGTCAAAGGTGACCTCGAGCGTTTGCACCACAGCTGAGTAGAAACGCAATCAGGAGCGATGGAGCATTTATGAAACACGATAAAAAACCATGACATGGGGTTGTCGAATTAATGCTAGGGGCCCTTGCGCTGAGCGCAGTCTTATTTCCTACCACTTATACCCATTCTACATCACACACACATAGCCATAGTTAAGACTCAGACATGGAAGGTACGCATCTATAATTCATATAATCGTACAAGGTTGATTTTGGTTTTCGTTACCGTCTCTTTCCGCTTCTAGGCCAAACATTTGTTCCAACCTAGATTCGAGACTTGGGGGTATTCATGATCCATCCTAGACCAACACACCCGGTTCATTAGGTTTCCGCGAAGCTGTTCCGATCTACCTATCCTGGGGAAGAACCAAAAGCGACACATCCAATCTGTGGGGCCCATTCCGGCACCCGTTCACTCGCTCATCCTTTTCGACACCGCTTAACCACGGACAGCGTAGATGGCCTCGGCCAGGCGGCCAACGTTGTCAGAGGTGATACCGGCAACGGAGATACGGCCGTCCTTGGTGGCGTACACGGAGAACTCGGTGGCGAGGCGGTCCATCTCCTCGGAGGTGAGGCCAGTGTAAGCGAACATGCCGATCTGGCTGGTGATGTGGGACCAGTCCTGCTTGGAGCCGAGCTTCTCGAGGTTCTCCTTGAGAAGGGCGCGCATGGTGATGATGCGGTCGGCCATCTCCTTGACCTCGGCGAGCCACTGCTTGTACAGGGTGGGGTTGGTGAGGATCTCAGAGGCGATGCGGGCACCGTGGATGGGGGGGTTAGAGTACAGGGGGCGGATGATGATCTTGAGCTGCGAGTCGACGCGCTTCTTCTCGGCGGCGTCCTCACAGACGAAGGAGAAGGCACCGATACGCTCACCGTAGAGACCCTGAGTATTCAATTAGCCCGCCGAGGCGTACGCGATTTGCATTTTGGGGTGCGACTCACCATGTTCTTGGCGAAAGACTGGCAAAGGGCAATGTTGTGGCCCTCCTTCACGAAGTGGCGGACAGCAAAGGCGTCCTTGTCGGTGTTTCCACTGGCAAAGCCCTGGTAGGCCATGTCGAAGAAGGCGAAGTGGCCCTTCTCCTTGACGACATCGGAGATCTCCCTCCACTGCTGCTCAGTGGGGTCGACACCAGTGGGGTTGTGGGCGCAAGCGTGGAAGAGGAAGATGCTGCCGTTGGGGGCGGCCTTGACATCGCGGATGAGGCCCTCGAAGTCGAGGCCGATGGTCTTCTTATCGTAGTAGCTGTACTGCTCAACCTCAAGACCGGCGTGGCTGAAGACGGCCTTGTGGTTAGCCCAAGAAGGGGAGGGGATGTAGATCTTCTTCTCGCCGGGGAAGAACTTGGCGAGGAAGGCAGCTCCGATGCGGAGGGCGCCGGTGCCGGAGATGGTCTGGGTGATGGCGATGCGGTCGAGGGAGGCGCTGTCGCCGTAGGCAAGCTTGGCGGCGGCGGGAGCAAACTCGGGGACACCGGTGATGCCGGCGTACTCCTTGTTCAGCTTGCTGTCGACAACCTTCTGCTCAGCCTCGCGAACGGAGGGGAGGACGTAGGGCTTGCCAGCATCGTCACGGTAGGCACCGACACCTGTGGGTCGCGAGAGTCAGATCATGAGTGGAGCAAAGACGAGCAAGGGTTTGACTCATGTCATGATGTAGTGGGCGGGCAACAGCGAGCATGGAGCGATGAAGGGGACGGTGTTGAGCATACCCAGGTTGATCTTCTTCTCGAACTTGTCGGCCTTGAAGGCTTCGGTGATACCTAGAGAGGGGGTTAGTGTCAATGGTCGGTGAAATGAGGTGTTTTGTTTCTCCTCCTCCCTGTTGATCGGGGGAACGGAAGAGGAAACAGTTTGGCATGAGACTTACCAAGAATGGCCTGTAGTCGAGCGAAACAAGGCGATTGATCAGTCACGGATCTCGCACGAAGCTCAAGGACAAGCAGAAGAACTTACATCCTGCGAGAAGTCAGCACGAGATGGAAAGCTAAGGGAGTCAATTGGCACGGGGGAGCTTCATACAGGAGGGCCCTGGGCAACGTTGGCCCAAGTGGAAGCAGCGCGGATGACGCTGAACTGGGCGGGGCGGAAGGCAGCCTGTCGGCTGGCGATGCGGAGGGTGGACAGCATTGTGGTGGAGAGGAGTTGTTTCTGGGGTTTGATGGGAGATGGAAGAAAGAGAGAATGGGAGGAGGAAAGGAGGGGAGGAAGAAGAGGAGGAGGAGGAGGAGGAGGAGGAGGTAATGGTAGTTGCCTCGTTAGCAGGTGGGAAGGAAGGTGGGATGGTGGGAAGGTGGGTAAGGTGAGGGCTGTGAGGCAATGCGATGCGCGGAGGTGAGCAACAAAGTGTGGTCGCTGTGCCCGATGCCTCCTCCCCCCCTCCCCCCCTGCTACGCACCCTGCCTATTGTGAGCCTGGCGCTCCCAGCGTCCGACATCTGGGCGATCGGAGCTGCACGGAAACCAGGGCAGGGAGCTGCGACCAATCAGGCGGCGTCATGTGGTGCGACGGCCTTGAACGGACAGGGTTCTGGGGGTCCCACTCTGCCCTTCCAACCCTTCCAACCCTTCCAACCCGTCCAACCTTTCCCAGCACGGCACCTGTCCACCAAAAAAAGCATGTGCGGGCCAGGGTTACGCCAAGCCAAAAGCCGCCCCCCGGAGCGTGGGCAGGCGCGGGATACACCTTACAGCGCTGTATTTGTAACCTACCTTACCTACGAGCAGCGCGTCCTCCTTCATTTTCTTCCTCAGGAACCCGCAAGGGTGCGCGGCGAGGCAATGGGTTCTACACATGACGGAACTATCGTCAAGAACAGATGACGGCGGCATTGAGTGCCTTGAAAGATTTAGTGGGGCTACCCCGGACATCGGCGTTGCGCAGGGCAAAAAAAAAAAAAAAAAAAGACACAGACAGACGGCAGAAGTCAGGCAATTTTGGTTGGAAAGGGAAAAAAAGGGAAAAAATGTCACCGTGACTTTGATCCGCAGCAACCAGACTCAGAACGTCAATTCTAACCGCTAACAACCACGCACGCCGCACGCGCATAAATCTTGCTCGAAGCAGGTCGCTGAGTGGTGCGCCTCAGGCGGCCGGCCGGCCGAGTTTGCTCTCCTTCCATCCAGCCACGCATACCTAGGTACCAACCTAGGGGAGGGGTGGTTCCTTTTGTCCATTGCATCGACGGGTTTCGCTTCGACTGTGCACAGATCAGGTGCTTGACTGACGGCTAATAAGAAAATGCCTGGTCAATAACTGTACAACTACCGCACATCGTACATTCCCCGATCAGCGTTGCGTTTCAGGGACCCGTCTCCTTCGAAACAATCAATCGGTGCGAACATCGGCCAGCACTCTTGCTATGACTACAATGGTGTAAGGGTCGACGGGCATCGCACCAAATCATCAATTCCCGTATCAACCAACTCCGGTTTCCCTCCACAACTCTCCTCACCTCATAGTCCATAATAGCAACTTCCGACTTGCTCCCACTTCCGTGCCCGCTTCCACTTCCACTTCCTTTCCCGCCGGAGCGCAAATCCCGATCCCGTCTTCTTTTCTTCTTCCTCTCTCCCTCTCCCTCTTCCTCTCTTTCTGTCTCTCTCAATTGTTTCTTCACCCCACCTCCGGTCTGCTCCGGAAAGCGCCGGCCCCCCTTTCCCACCCCCAGCTCATCCATCCGTGACCCATCTACAGACTTCAACCTCTAAAAGCTGAGACCCTCTTTGAATCCTCCTCCGCTTCTCCAGCCAGACTGGAGCCCAGAAAATGACCCTCTAACGCTTCCGCTACCGCGACCAAGCCTCGTTAGCGCCCTCCAACTTGCATCATAGGGCCCTTGTCTCAGCCATTCCGCCTCTGGCAACCCGTCAGACCGCCCACCCCTGACAGCGCCTTCAAGGTCCGCCGCGCGCTCCCTGCCGGTCCCGTCCCCTTCATCCTCACCGGGCCGGTCCTGTGGAACATCAGCAAACGTGGGATAATAAACGTGGGACAGCAAGCGTGGAACCGATGCCAGCTCCAAGCCCTTCAGCGGCAGCGTGTGCAACTCATCTGGGCGATTCCGATGCCGCGTCGTCGTATGGACCGCCATACGGGATCGCGCTTGATAGATGCGCGTGGGCTTGGCGAGGTCCTGTCGTGGGGGTGTCACACACGATGCAGCATGCGCATCACATCGCCGATACGCCGCAGTAAATCTCTCTGTATCATCATCGTACGTAGTATTCAATTAACTCCCCTCCATCATCATACAGATATGTAATAGCGTCCGGCGTTGGTGGTTGGGATGCATGCAGCCACACGACCATTCATCAATCCCGACCAAGATCCGAGATATCGCCATGCTGTAACTCCGAGAGCATACATCGTACTGCACCCCGACATTGAACGCCTATGTAGAGGGTATTCCTCGCTTCCGTGCGAACCCGGGCCTCGTTGGGCCACCCGGTATTTACGCGTTGCTTCGCGACTTCTCCAGAGTCGTGACTCCAGCCTTCTCATATTCTTCCATGATCTTCTCCTCGACCGTCTCGTGGAATACGTTGACTTCGGTTGAGGCGAACTTTCGCGCACTGATGCGTCGCTCAAACAAGACGTCGAGTTCGGCGAAGGTTCGGCCATTAGGCTCGGGAAGTCGGAAGTATGTGTACACGATGCAGCAAAAGGCAATACCACCCTGCATTTATTCGAGTCAGCATTCATGTTCTCAAGCCTTGCGCACACGCGGGTGCAATTGAGTATGGGAGTTGGAATTTCGCGCTTACCCAGAAGAATCCAGTGAAGTTGCTCCAGTTCCACGCGGTGGGGTTGAGCATGTATGGGGTCAGAACACCGTTGATGATACCGACAACATTGCTGTGAGGCGCCAGGTTAGCAATATGAATTATCAAGAGCGAGGGTAGAGGACATGAGTCAACTTACTAAAGATTGCGACCCAACACAACAGTCTTGATCTGGAGACGACGAGACGACATTTCTCCGACCAGCGAGTACGCGACGGTACCGACAGTCAACTGGTAAACAGCGGCCCAGCCGATCATGATGCTACCAGTTGCGAGCGCAGCCTGCTCTCGGTGGGAGTCTGGCACGAGACCCAAGAAACCAAGAATGAAGAGCATGGTGCAGAGACCGCAAAGTCCAACAATATACAGGGTTCGACGACCGATGCCAAGAGTCATGAGACCCCAAGCACCAAACACACCGACCATGTTGATGGCGTACTGGCCGAGAGCAAAGGCGTACGACTTGCTCTCGGAGAGACCTGCCTGCTTGAGGAAGTAGGTAGAGTAGTTGGAAAAGGAGTTGCCACTAAGGTTCTGAATGGCCCAGACCATGCACACAATCTCAGTTCGGCGACGGTCAACACCCTTGAAGCAATCCCAGTATGAGGCGCCGGCAGTGATCTTATTTTCGAGGGCAGTGGTGTGAACCATCATGGCAATGGTCTCGTCGGCGTCGAAGTCGGTTTCACGTTCGACGCTGGTGAGGCGAATCAGGGAATGCTTGGCTTCGTCCAGGCGGCCCTTGCGGACCAACCACCAAGGAGACTCGGGGGCAAAGTAGATGCCAATGGCAAGAGGAAGGGGCCAGATCCACTGGAGAGCATAGGGAATTCGGTAGGCCCACTCATCCTCGCGATCCAGCATTGCATAGATGATTCCGATACCAATCTCCTGGCCGACACCCCAGCAGAAGTTGACGTAAGTGGTGAGATAACCACGCAGGGCAACGGGGCAGACCTCTGAGGCGTAGGTAATGGTGATCGTCTGGAAAATACCCCACGGGATACCGCAGAGAATCTCAGCCACGAGCAGGGTCTGGACATTCTGGGCAGTGAAGAAGATGGTGATGCAACCAGTCAACCAGACGAGACAGCCGATAATGGTGTAGCGGTAGCCAAACCTCTCAGAGATCCAGCCGTTGATGAAGAGACCGATAATGGAACCACAGTTGGCACCCTATTGGCGGTTAGTCAGTTTGTGGTTCTTGTTCCAATTTTCGTCATGTCAACCTACATTGCTTAGGCCAGACTGCCAGGCGGCAGGAATCTCGTAGGTACCATCGGGAGTGAGCTCACCATACTTCTTGTTGAACTGAGGGAAAGCATCTAGTAACACACGGCGTTAGCTTAGCCGTTGCAATGGATACACCGGAAACGTATTTGGCAATGGGGCGGAGAACATACAGAAGTTGTTGACCAAGCTGACATCGAAGCCCTCCATGACAATGCAGGTAGAGATGAGAAAGCTCCAGAAGATAGCCTTGGGATAGAGGCGGATGCCCTGCATGAGGGTCATGTTGTGCTCCTTCTCGGTAGCGGCCTTGGCATGCTCGATGATTCCGGCGTGGGTCTTGCTGGGGTCGGAGCCATTGTGGCCGGGAGAGGAGTCGACGGTCTTGAGGTCGTCGGTCGTGTTGGCGACGGCCGGTGAGACCCTGTCGTCTTGGGCCATGACTGCGGTTTTGCAGAGAATTGCGTGAGAGCGCAATTGAGTCTGATGGGATTTGGAGAGGACTCAGGAGGGTGGAGGACGGAGAGATTGGAGAATTGTGACTCGGGCTGGTGTGGGGTTTTCTTGATCTAAATTGTCCCCACCCGACGGATGGACGTCACACTTGTTCGGCGTCTCAACGGCAACGCCGAAGGAACAGATTCTCGCCGTGTACTGCTTAAAGTACACTTGGCAAAGAACAGGGGAAGCAGCAGCAGGAGCAAGCGAGTTGCAGACTGCGGCAAGGCTCCCAAGAGGAATTGAGAGGGTTGTGGTGAAGAAGAGAGAAGGGGGTGAGGAGTTGGGGTAGGGGGAGGAAACAGGCCAAGATGGGAATTCGGGGCGGTTGCTTTATACTTATCCAACGACACCAACTTCGGCAACTGCGTTTGACGAGCCCGGCAGTGGGTGGGGGAGGTCAACGAACGAGGAGCCGAGAAGAAAAGACGCTGATAGTCGGCGAGGTGGACTAGGAAACATGGCTCAGGCCCATGCCATGCCGTGCCATCGCATGCCAAGCATCGGGCTGCTCCCGTTAGTGTGGCCGTCTGGAGATTGACCACGAGACAATGATTTCGACAGCGGCCGCGGGCGTGGGCAGAGAAACGCGTTTGATAGCCGTAGGGGGTCTAGTTTCCCTAGTTCGAACCGCGGGGGAGGCGACTGTTGGGCGACACTTGGGCGAACCGTGTGATGGGGGGAATTGGAAGGGATTGGGCACGCTGGCTGCTAACCCCAGTTTGGGCCGGGGGCCGGACAGGGCGGCATGGCTGAACTGGCTGGGGGAGCCGGGGCAAGGAGACTTGGGGAGAGTAGTGTAGTATCGGCGTTGCGATGGGTAAAAGAAGGGCAATCAAGAAGCATGAGAAAGTGAGGACGAGCGGTCTTGGTGGGGAGTAGGATGAGTGATGGCGATGCGATGATTGGTGACTTGGGCGCGGGCCCCGCAGTGAGTTCATGACTCTCCGCGTTGCGACTCGCATGGCCGAGGCTGGAATTGCCCCGACCCATGTGGGGAAGGAGCGAGCTAGGCCGCGAACAAGTTAACCTGCTCTTGCCTGGCTGCTGTTCCTTGCCCGACCTTGCCTGCTCTGGGAAACCCCAAAGTGGGGATGCATCATGGAGGGAGGGAAGGAAACCTTCACACTCTTGTTACCACCTCAACACCATCTTCACGGCCAGGGGGGGCGAAAGCAGAAGGAGGAAGGTGGGTGGCATGTGCCAGAAACGCGAGCATCCATAAGAAAATAAGAACCATCGATGGGTTCATCCACGTCAGATCGCTCACTGGTTAGAGCGTAGATCCTCCAGATACGCATATCCCTTCTTTTCCCCTCCTCCTCCCCCACTCAGACCCTCCCCCGACTTGGAGACAAAAGTCTTGGAGCACTAACTTGGAGTTGGACGTGGACCGACATAAGTTGCGGCTCTGCCCCTGCGCCTCGCGCCATCCGCCCTTCCTTTAGTCGCCCTACCGACCCGGCCCAGCAAAAAGAAAAGAAGGCGCCTCGATCAATCTTGATCATTTCTTAGTGGCTTTGCTCCGCGTGGGAGGGGGGAGCGCCACCGGTGAGAAACCCGAACGTCGACGACGCAGTTCCAAGGCCGTGGTTGAATCGCTTATTCGCTGTTCCGGTTTGCCTCGGTTGCTATTGGGCGCTATTATTCCGTTCCAGATACGCTCTGTTCTAGTTTCCCCAAAAAGCTAAATTCTCGGCCCTTTCACTCAGGTACTGACACTGCAGCCTGGATGGCGCGCGGGGGACGGCACATCGACAATCATTATCCGAAGCAATATCAGACCCACCATCGTTCAACGCCATGCTCAAAATAAGACAAACACTACGTAAGCGGAACCAGATAACTTGCCCAGTATGACTGAATCGGAATCTCCAAAAGTCGTCCTACTCTCGAAGACTCTGATACACACAAATCATGGCCTGTTTTCTGGTCCATTCACGGTCCGGGTAGCCCCTGTTGCGTGCCCTCGTCGAGTCGACGCATACTGGACTAACACAGCGCAAACGGGGCCAGGACCACCCGGAAGTTTTCCGACGTGAAATCTCCTTGCATTACTCCTCCAAGAAGGAGCATATGCTCACTAATGAGTCAAAAATCGCTAGTCTTGTCGAGTAAATGCTCCTTTTTGTTCTCTCGGGATGCTCACCGAAGTGCCAAAAACTCATTGCACGCAACGACATCCATAATTAGCGTCCAACCTAACTGAGCTGAGCAACTACTGAGACCGCGAGCCCCCGCCCTGAAGGGCCTGAGACCGGGGACTCTAGCCAACCAAAGCTTCTCCGCGCGGGGTACTCCGTAATCAAAATCAAACATGCACACGAGAATGGTCTGGGGGAACCAGGGAAGAGAGAGAAAAAAGGCGGAGGAGAAGAAGGGAAGTGGATGTTAGTTCAGGTCGTAGGTGGAGATGCAGGTGGGGGGAGCTTGAGGGTTGAGCCGGGGAAGGCCATCAAACCCTGGCCCCCCAGCATCACTCTCACACACACACACGGCCAGGGATCGTGGCTACAGGGCCTATCCCAAAGGACGCAAGCCAAACCGTGAGTGCTGCACTACGTAAGGGTTCTCTGCTTCTCCCGTCGTTCGAGGCCATCACGAGGACACTAACCGGCCAAGAAAAAAAACACCACCGAGAACGAAAATGAGGGGGTGCGTGAACCCGATCTGGCATGGTCGTCAGCTGATTTCGCACTACGAAGCACACGTCTGATGCGACGCAACGACATCTACGGCCTTCTCTCCGACGGCTGGCCATAGCTCTCCAACCCTCCCTGACAAGCGCCCCACGGAGTCATCCAACCCCTGGATATTCGAATCTTGCTCGTGGACGGGTTGGATTTTCCTACATGTTGGGGACATTTTTGATGAACACGTGGGTCACGCAGCGCTGGGGCATCTCGGCAACCGTCGGACGAATGGGTCGAGACTTTTGTCAACGGTTGTCCCCAGAAATGTTCCCCAGAGAATGGTAAGCTGGGGAAGAATCCCTTCCCAGCGTTGCAGGTACAGGGTCAGCCAGTTGCAAGATATGATGTGTAGTATATGACGATCTACTCTGCAGACTACCTGACATACGACATCAACACCATACAACCAACCACATATACAGAGCATAATACAATGAGCCGGCAACCCATCAACCGCTCCTAGTCCTTCTTCCACACATATCTCCACCATTCCTTCAGCCCAAACGCCTTCTCCTCCGCCTCCGCATGCACCTTCACCTTCGTCCCCCCAGACAGGTGCTTCGGGATCCCCCCGTCTCCACCACCATCCCCAATGCTCTCCCCATCACGACTCCCCTCAAGCAGCGCCCCCCGCAGGCCGCGGCTCCGCACCGTCCCCCCTAGCGCCCGCACCTGAATCTCCCTCGCCACCTCAGGTGCTACGTCCGCGAAACACGCCCGCAGCTCTCTGTCTACTGAATAGTAGCCCTTCTTGGCCAGGTCTGGCGCCATCAGGTTGTAGCTCCGCGTCAGCCGGTTGAGCTGCTCGACCGCCAGTCCCAGGTACGATTTCTCTGCCTGTTCCCAAGCCGCGTCCCGGAAAGGCGGTGGGGGGCGCTCCGAAGACATCCCCGGACTCGGTGCGGGCGTCGTCGATGCCTCTACTGACGTCAAGGTCTCGTACTCGCTGGGGGTTGCCTTGTCCGTTTGCCGCGCTGTAATCTTATTCGACTCTTCAGCTGTGTCCGATGCCACCGCCGTTGTAATGCCCGTCTGCTTCCCCACGCCCCGCACTTTTGGGTTGTGCACTTGCTCTGCTACTGCATACGCCTCTGCCCTTCGCATCTGGTCTTGTAACGAGCCCCCTTTCGACGAAATCATTCTCGCCGCATGTCTCTTCCAGTCGTTGCGTAGTCTGCCCCGGAATATTCTCACGGCCTTGACCAGCTCTTGTTGCTTCTCGATCCACGGCGGCACCAAGTCCTGTCGCTGGATCATCTTGTTCATAATGTATTCCGTCGTGTCAATGAATGGGTTGTCTGCCCGTGCGTCTCGCTGAACGCCAGTACCCCGCGGGATATTCTTGAACTGGCCTCGGGCAATGGCGTTCTCGATCTTCTCGTTGGCCAGTCCGGCCAACCCGCTTATTGTGTTAGGCATTGACCGGAATCCAGGCGAAAATCGCTCTTTCAGTTCGTTTCGATACGCCTCCCTCTCTTCCTCAGTCAGCCCGTTCTTGTTCTTCAGGTCCATGCCCGTGTACATTGATGCCCTGTCCCTTGCCGTTGCCACTTTCTCACCAGCTGACTTGGACGGTCCTCTTTGTAACCGCATGTCCACGGGTGGCGGCTGGAACTTTCCTCGCAAGCCTGGACCCAAGGGCTTCCTAGCATCGTCCAGCATCCGTAAGACTCCATCTCCTATCGGCTCCTCGCCCGTCCATGGCTGCCCAGCGGCTGTGTGCCGTGTGCCCTCTCCGGCGGCCGCTGGGATATTTGCCTCGGTAAAGGCCCCGGAGTACTGAGTCTTGAAATTGGCGTCCGCAATCTTGCTTAGTAGCTTCTCCTTGAGCTCTTTTGAAAACCCCGCGTCCTCAATAGCACGCCGCCCAGCTCTCCCGCCTGTGAAGAGGGCTTCCTCCGTAGCTTCCTCTAATCGACGAGCCAATGGCCCTGGTTCCTTGACAGGAGTCGATTCCCCATCCTTTGGTGCTCGTTCCTCCGAATTTTTGCTTCCGTCTTGTTCCTTGTCTGATTGTGAGGGCTGTGATGAGTAGTGGGCAACTCGCAGTACTCTTGCCGGGTGAGTCGCCTGCACACAGCGCCAGCAAAGAACTGACGACCGGACCAGGGGTCGCGCCATGATTCAAGGCTGGGTAAAGTATACATGCGATAATGGCGTAAATTCCGGAATCGGGATTCGACGTTTTGGACTTGAGGCAGATAGTGGTGACGAGAGTACAGCGCTAATGGGGTTGATGATGTTGACTAGGCTTACTAAGCCATTTGGGTCAAACTTCATGTCAACCCAGCACGACTCCAAGTTATTGAATACTCCATCTCACTCGCCGGAATATGGAAGGAAAAAATTAGACTGTTGCGTTTTAAATAGCATCCCGGTTTCCTTAACTAAACATCCCGATGCCCCATGTGGTAAATAAACATGTTTCGCAAATCATCAGTGCCAAAGATTGAGAGATTACAACGCCGACACCCCTACCCTAGAACATGTGCCACATAATGATGGTCACCAACAGCGCGGTGGCTGAGGTCAAAGACATACTAAGAGAGGCTGCTGCATCTTCTTCGCTTTCATTGCTCTCTTCCACCAAGCCACTTTTCCCACTTTCACTCTCCGTACCCGTATCAGTAGCCAACCTCCAGATGCTGCTGCTGTTCCCGTGTGTCTTCCCACTCACGATGTCAATTGAGGCCGTGAGTCCTTGTATTTCCCCGTGCTTGTCAAGCGCGAACGCTTTGACGTATCTTGGAATGCGCTCTCCATCTAGTATGATGGCCGTTTCGAAACCCATGCGAGCCGACTTGCCGACTTGTCGGTGCGAGGCGGTGATGTTAGTCGGGTCATTGCTAGCATACTACGATAACATATTAGTATCAGGGGGTGTCGACGGACTTTTCTGAGACATACCACTTCCCAGTTGTCGACTTCTGTATTCCCGTTCTATGAGACATGTAGAGTGGCGTTGGTCGTCATGTTGAAACGTGACGTAGACGCGACATTCGGGCCCCATTGAGGCCGCCCAACCCAATTCATTTTCCAAGCCCGATATACCGTCAGGTTCAAGTTGAGCTCCAATCCGGCGGCACTGGCAAAAGGGCCTTGCTGGACATCCATGACTATCGTACCGTTAGGGAGATGTTCTGTGAACCCAGGGTTCAAACCCCAGCCCACCAGGAAGTTTCCGTTCTTCAGGGCTTGGACGCTGCCCTCAGACCCAGAAGAAACTTTTTGCGGGTGGTAAAACTCATCTAGAAGTCGAACTGTCATGGATTCGTAGTCGAGTTCCACTACCACACCTCTGGAGCAGTTGCTGTGGTGACACGGCCTAGTCTCTAAGACGTGGTTGTCGAAGAAGCTGACCCGGCTCTCGTTTCGCTGGACGAACCGCGCGTTGTGCTGGTTTGCAAACTTGGTCGCATTGCCACCGCTGAGGTCCTTGAACTGATTGTTCCTGCCTCCAAGGACCCATTTTGGCTTCCCGGTCTCGCCATCAAGGAGGGCAATCATCGAAAGGGCCTGCGACGATATGAGGTAGTCGCCGAACCTGGACTGGTTCAACTGGTCAGGCAACTATTTTATCGACGCCAAGAGGAAGAAGCTATACCTTGTAAATACTGTTGATATGGAACCAATCAAAGCCGTCCGAGCCCATGAAGCCCTTGTCGGGGCCGTACTTGACGAGCGTATCGTTGAGAGGAAAGTGATTCGAAGCTCTCCACAGATTGAGAACCTCGTTGGTCTCGAGTTCGACTTCTTCAAAAACCGCATCGGTCAAGAGGCCATCATCCTCAGCACCCAGCGCAGTTAAGTTGTACTTGATGTCTTGGTACACAGACACGATGGCGGTTCCCTGGTCGGTAAACTGAAACTCGTGGAGATCAGCCCTGGTCGTTCTCCCCAGACCTTTGGCCGTAACCGTGAATTGTTTTTCATAAGAGTTATTGAAGACATGACAGTCCCCATTTTCGATGAATGTGAGATACATGAAGCCATCGCGATCTTGCGCGCGGGCGTCGAAGCTCCGAGAGTAGTTGAGGTCAGCATAGACGAGGCTTAGATCCTTGCTGGAGAAGATGAGCGGTCCCCCTTTGCCACCGAACTCCGCCGTCAGGAAGATGTAACCAGTGTCATCAACGAGATCCGGCTTAAAGGTATTGACTTGAAAGAGCGGGGCAACAACATCGCTGGAGCGGAATGTTTGATTGGGGAAGGGGCCTGACAGCCCTCGATTGAAGCTATCAAGATCGTTGAAGAAAGGTCTGTCAGCAGAGACTAGGCTAGCGCCTATCAATGAGGCCGCAGCTAGCAAAACAAAACGAGTGTGCATGGCGAAGAGAATCTTCACGTTTTGACTAAAAGGCACCAGGAGATGTGGCCAAAGAAAATAAGCAAAGGAGTGTGTTCCAAAGTTGCTCCAAGATGACGCCGTCACGGCGATGTTGGGAGAGAGTTGTAGTGCATGTCGTCTCGGATGCACGAATGACCCTCTGTAGTCTGCCTTACAATGGTAGGTGCGACCACTGCTTCCTTGGTGCGAAGGCAAGATACAGAAGCGTCGTGACGTAGATGACCCTTAACCCTAAGGTCTCAACACGCGCAAGAGCAACTGCATCGGCTGGTTTTTCTTCAACCCATTTGCACGCACATGAACAACAAAGCCCCTAGTGGAGATCTTTGAAGTGGATAGGAATGAAGTTTTTGTATTGTATCAATGGTTCTCATTATCCGATTCTCGTTAGCTATTCACGATTCCCGAGCTCTTGCAGGACTAAAGAGACACTGTGACTTTTGCCACTCCACCATTTATCCAAGACTTCCTAGACATGATCCTAACACCAACCGAACTTTTCGACCCAAGTTTGCACCTACTAGCAGCTCATCTAGAAACAGAAAAAAAGGCACAAAAGCCAGTGCAGCAGAGCGTTGGCAACTTCCGTACTAGATATATAAATGCCCTGTCCAAATCACAAACTCCTCCCTACCGTGTAAAGTGTATTGGCAATGTTGTAATTCCCAATGTTTCATAACTCATCCAATGGCGGTGGGCAAAGCACTATATCCGCCCACCTTCGACGAATTGTCGCTCAAGGATTTCTTGTCCTGACTCGCCGGTTCGGCGACGCTCCAAAACCCAGCGAGTACCTCCGCTGTCCTCCTCCTCTTTGGTGTATGATATACTATCAGCAGATCCCTTGTGCCGATGTCCCTTGCCGAGGTGTCTAGAAGCACCGTTGGATCCCAGACTATCAGAGCTCTTTCGCCGTTCAAGAGGACTCATCCCGGATGCGGAGAATGGGGTATCAACCGAGTCCGTGACCGGTGAAATCACAGTATCCAGTTGTTGTGGACTTGCCATCGTGTTCCGTTGTGAAGCTCCCATACCATCTAAGGAGTTGAGACTACGCCCCATCAAGGACGGCACAGGTGGTGGGGAGGACGTGAAGCCGGGGATGCCCCCTGTCAATGTGGGACTTCCCGATATGCTGCAATTGTCTTCGGAGTCCTGGCTAACGGTAGAAAGAACCGAATTCTTCCGGGCATGGTAAGAAGTTGGGCTTGAGAAAGTGCCTGCCCAAGGCGAGGCGGGTCCTTCTCCCCTCTCTGACCGGGGAGAGCCCTGGCTGGAGGCCAGGCTGACTTGAGAACTGCCCCAAGCCTTGGATCGTAGTCGAAGAAGGGCTGATAGGCTCATCTCGTCGCCACGATCGCCCAAGCCCAAAAGGGCAAGCTGGGCCAGACCTGGGCTCTGAATCGGCGTTCCTGAACTGAAGCCGGGCATGTTGAGGCTCATCATTGAGTTGCGGTTCGAGTACTCGGACCGTTCCGTGATGGGCGTAAGGTTAGGCTCCCGAGACACCATACGTCCACTCGTGGAACGATCGAGGCTCCCTTTAGGCCCAAAGAACCCGCCGTTGGCAAACTCGTATTCCGTCGATGGATTTGCATTGTATGATCCGTACTGTTGACTGGTCGGCGCGGAATAAAAGCCAAACTCCTGGCCGTACCACCCATCTGAATCATTGGCCAAGGCACTGGCATTTGCTTCCGCAATGATGGCATCGTCGTCAAGTTCGAAATCGGCCATGTTCTCGTAAGAGTATCCGTCGTCATCATAATCGTCCCCAAAGGAGGCTTCGTGGCCAGGGGTGTCCGGTGATTGACCCATTTCCGTGGATGGAGTCTCATTTAGGTGAGGAGACGAAGTGCGCTGAAATTTGCCCGAGAGAGCAGCTTCGTTGGCAGCTGCGGCGAGAGCAGCTTGGTAGGCAGCCACTGGATCACCGCTGCGGTTTTCACCTCGAGATGCAGCTGGGTCCTCTGGTGAATGCCGCGATCTGGTGCTTTCTTCAGGTTGTTCTTCGTCGCCCGCTTTCTGACCGTTGACACTCAGTGAAGTATGGGCGGTTGACTGAGAAACGCCTGAATGGGCAGAGAACCGAGACGTAATGTCGTCGGATTCCCGCTTTTGTGCATCTTGGAGGAATGTGCGCCTATCCTCCTGTGCCTGTGCAAATGCCCCTGCAATTGGTCGCCCGAATTGGTCAGTGTCATTATTGTCAAAAATTGATTCATCGAAAGGGGTGTCGTCCCACTCTGGAGGAGCAGCGAGATCCTCAGCGAACTCCTGGTTCTCGTATCTCTGCAGTTCGTTATCGCAATCCGGATCGTCCTCCTTTGCGGGTGGGGATGTGTCGGCAGGGAGGAGTCGTTGATTTTGCTGGAATGCAGCCTCGTTCTCAAGTGTGTGAGGTATTGGGAGGTCGAGGCCTTGAATTCCTAGCCCGGCAGTCTGAAGGTCGGAGCTGAGCATATGGGGTGAAAGGAGATTAGGAGACAGCGAATTGGGAAACCCGGGGCTGGTCATGGCATAGCCAATGGCATTTCCTTCTATATCCCGTGGCGTTGCGGCGAATCCAACGCTATGCGGGCTGGTCAAAGACGAAGTCGGATTGGAACGTTGGAAGACAAAGCCTGAGAAGTTCTCCTGGTCATCGTCGGGGTCTAGGCCATCGTCGGGGTCTAGGCCATCGTCGGGGTCTAGGCCATCGTCGGGATTTAGGCCATTGTTGGGGTCGAAGCCATCGTCAAGACCGCCGTAATCATCAATGTCATCGCCCACCATGTTGATTTCCTCCTCGAAGAATCCGTCATCGTCCATCATGGCATCATAGTCAAAGGCATCCTCATCAAAATCGTCAAATCGAGAGTCTCGGTCGGCTGGGGGATCGGGTTCGATCGTCTGCTTCTCCAATTCTCGTTGACGGTGCCTGTCTTCAAGAAGCTTCTCTTGCTTTGCAGCCCCAACCATATCGAAGCTGAACCTTGACGACGTACTCTTCATGTGGCGTGGCAATGCAGAGGGACCATCTTTTCCGGACAGGGAGGGTCCCCTGGAACGCGCGATACGTGTAGATGATTTGGAGTACACCGAGTTGGCATCATCGATGAGACGGGATGCCTGAGATGACCTTGGTTGGACCGAGATTGGAGTGCCATTTTTTGGCGGAACTGGAGGAGGATGTTGAGGAGGAGACAAGACTGCATTTGCAGTGCCGTTGACCATAACAGACGTGTTGCTTACGGTGGTCTGCGAGTCTTGAGAATACACAGACCCCGAGGCATTGCTCGGGTTGCGTTGGCTCGTGTCTGAAGGCGGAGCACCGTCGACTGGGGAAACCAATGTACTTGGAAATTTCTCCAGCTCTGGCAGAGTGCCAGAATGAGGTGAAGAAAGTACGTAAGTAGGATCTATGGCGGTGGGAAAGACCCTCTTGGGTCTGGGTGCACTAAAATCGTGGACTCGTGTGCCTCTGATACGAGGATCATACATGGGCTCCTCTGGACGGTTGTTGAGTGGGAGAGGGACAAGGTTAGGGACTTTTTGGCTCGTCTTCCTCCTCATCAATAATGTCGACATAGGGTTCTTGAGGAATGGCAATCCCTTTTTGGGTTTGGGAACCTCGCTGGCGCTGGTTGTTGTGGAAATAGCGGGCAGGTCGGTATGAAGGCGGGTGCCAGCTGGACGACGGCCTGTTGGAGCGGCTGTCGAGTTGTGGAGTTCGGTAGGCGTACTGAAAGAAGCTGGGGTTTTACTATTCCTCACGGGCTGGAGCGGTGGCCTCGAGGGCGCCGGCGGATTGACGGGAGCCATTGACGACTGACTCCCTCTGTTCGGGTCAGTGGTTTCAGCGGATTGGGCTTCCACGTCGCGGCGATACTTCCTCAGAGCAACCCCCCCTATGAAGCTGGAATCTCCGTTGTATGGCGACCGCGTGGGCGGCGACCGGGGGTCCGGCTGGGACGTCATATCGGCATGTTGACGAGGCTCCCGGTCGGATTCGGCTGACGTAACTCGGGAGATGGGGGGTAGCGTAGGCGGCTGTGCGGCGGGGTTGGAGGAGACCGGCCGTAGTTCGGGAGAGAAGGCCTCCGAGGAATAAGGCGATAGGAGAGAAGTGGGAGGAGAAGTTGGATGTTGGTCGGGGAGAGGCGAGGTGGGATTCGAAGGCCCTCGCCGGTGAAAGCGCAGGTGGGATAGCATACCGGGCTAAGTCAAGACCCAGGCGGGTCTGTGACTCGACGGGCGGTGGCGAGTAGGCAGGGAGCAGTGACGAGCGGCGGCAGTGCGTGGGGCGAGCCTGGGAATGTGTTCGTAATGTGGTGGGCGAAGCGATCTAGACGCGATCATGACTTGAGATGTAGGCGCACGCGCATCATGGTTGGCGGCTCAGATGGAAGAGGCACGGACGGATTCGGGGGCGGTGCTTGCGGATAGGTCTTAGGGCCCAGCAAAAGCGCAGGGCGCGCGAATTGCTGACACCGTAGGAGCGGGTGCGACGGACGATCCTTTAGCTCGAGGCGTCAGGACATAAACATGGGACGGCTGTGGTTTGCAGGAGGATGAATCGACGTTTGATGGGCTGGGTGAGGCTGGTTGTCGTCGTGACGTTTCAAGAGTACCAGAAACTGCCGGGGTCCTAGCACGTGCGCAAGCTGCTTGGCAGGCAGCACTTGCAGGTTGCGAGAAACTGGGAAACTGGGAATTTCAGAAGCATGGAAATACGCAATTGGGAGAAGTAATGCTTGTCAAATGCCACCTATATTATGCGACTTAACTTTCCTTTATGCCACTGCCACGTCAATCTCTACCAGAATCAAAAGTGAGTCTTCCCGCAGACCTGATTGAGTTTTTAACCCTTGGATTGCCGGCTGGTGTTACAAGGCAAGCTCACGGAATCAGCCTTGTGATGGTGGGGCATGATGCTCCTCAGTCTCAAGGACTCACGGGGCGAGGTAGGACAACGACCGGCTGACGAACAAGACCTGGACAGACTCGAAAAGGCATCCAAATCCACTCAAGGAAGCCGGCCAGTCATGATTCGAGTGGCTGCAATCGCATCAAGGTCTTTGCTCAAGGGCCCTGCAGGACCGCCCGCTGGAATACTGGGTTTCTGGTTCCCTTCTCGCTTCCGTCGCTGCAGGTCCCTGCGATCACTTGTCATGATTCATCCTCCTTCTATACTCGTTTTCTTCACAGGTGGAGCAACGAGCTTGGCTGCTGATGGCAGTCTCAGACAAAAATCTACACCACGAGTGGGAAGCTGAAGACAGGGCGACACCTGACTGCTAGTAAATGTGTGTCACGGCGATTTTGTCTTCGAGATCCATCTGCCATTGGCTGTATAATGTTCCAGCCGATTGCCATGCATTCCCTTTCTTGGCACAATCGCCCTGATAAGGGCGTTGCCAGGGAGTATCGGAGGGCGACAATGTCAAGGGAACTATTAACGAGCGATTTGTCAACAAGAGGGGATCCGTTAACATCAAGGGAAGCTGCGCAATCCAGCAGAGTACAGACCAATAATGCCCTTGTCACAAAAACGCAGCGAGGGACCTGGTGGGTGTGAGGTCCAATCGTTCAGGTTTTGTACATCTTTTGAGCCAGCAGGCTTCGAGATCCTCACCCTCAAGAACTTACACTCAATTCAAAAGCGTTCGAAAGCGCGGTAAGAAAGGGCGTGCTATCAACGGCCAGCACTTACGTAGTGTGCTTTTGTTTTTTGTTGACCCACCGAATCAAGATGATCTGGGGCTGATTGAGGGTTGCCCCAAAATCTGACACGCATGGATGTTTGCCTCGCCGGACTGGTGATGATGGTGTGACGACGGAGGCGGCTTGGGAGCCTGATCCCCGAGGCGTCAATGACAAGAACAAAGGAGAAACAGAAAAACTAATTGACAGCAAAAACAGTGCGGATTTTCTCAATTTGACTGAGTGGCTTGTCAAGCTTGTGTACCTCGGGTCTTCCACCATACCATACCCGTCCTCCACCCGAAAGCCCGGTGGTGCTTGTTTTCCAGCTAAAACAGAAAAGGCTGCGTTGCATTCTGATGGCTGTCGCTCTAATCACTGTGTGTCTGCCTTTCTGCACTGGGAGGGTACGTGACAGGGGTTCGCAATCTCAATTGAAGTGTGGGAAGCGGATGATGTGCTGTTCCGACGTCGCAGAGTTGGGAGCGGCTGCTTAGCTGGGGTTATTATTAGCTGAGTTGGAGGGGGGTGACAAGTTGGGATTGTGGTTGGTAGGGGGTACGCGTGTGGCTGGCCATGTGAAGGCGCATGTGGTTGGATGCGATGAACCGAACCGTGATTGATTCCTGAACTTTTCCTGTACGATTGCTTTGGATTGCGGGTTTAACCTTGACCTCATTAGACTCGACCAGCACATGCCCAACACCTCAAGTGCGAGTTCAACTGTCACTGATGAGTTGACATGTCTGGCATAGATGGGACCTCCCGTCGGGATGACGGGTTATTTTGGGCCAGCCCAGTGTAGCCGCAGGCCGGACGACGCTTATCACGGCAGCGAATTTGTAGCAGGGGATGTCGAAAAAGGATTCATTGGCAAGCGCCATGACGTACCGGACCAGTCTCGGCCATTTTAGCAGCATTGCAGCGGAAAATCGGCAACTACAGCACATTTCGCTCGGCCATGATAGCCGTTGTAGGCACCATGGGCAAGATAATGAAGAAGAATCACCCGAGGAGGGCTCCGCGCATAGGAGACGCTTCAGACAATCGAGAGAAAGGGGCGGGAATGCCTAGGCTACGGCCTCACTCACTCAGCCTTTCGAAGCAGGGCTGATCTAGCAGGGGTGCGACGACGGGACGAAACCGACGGTGATAGTGACATGCACCATGCGTAGAAGTCGGCGGTTGTCTCGATATTTTTTTCTTCCTTCTGTCTAGCGGGCGCGCCGTCTTCTATCTTGCAGGGCTGAGGATACTCGAGCTGAACTGACTTACTTCTCCACTCCCCCAACAAACGTATGAGGTAGATGAACTCAGTGCAAGCAGTTGCAGATCGGGGGTACGCCGGGGAGCCTGGGGAGGTTTGTGAGGGTCTTGTGCTTCATCGCCGTTTCTGGACAATTAAGATGAGACCTGTATCCTTGGATATCATCATCTCGTCCATCTCCACAGATCATCCACCACAGAAGCGAGTACCTAGGCGTAAACGCCCACTGGAGCTAGGAACTTTGGCAATCTCAGGGTCACCTCAGGGGCGGGCTCAAATGTACTTCTGTTCCTTGTGTGTGTGCACCACGAGTCCACAGTAGCATTTCGACTCGAACGCCACTCGCACAGCTTGTCACTGCAGAAAGTTGACGGTCGTGGCGTTATTGAAGCACTAGAGACGCGCCGCCCAATCGATGATTTCTTCTTCTTTAAAACACGCAGCGGGTCGCAGGATTCGAGGGGGTCGGATCGCAGGCGATGGTGCTGACCGACAAAGAACTAGCTACAGGGAACGAACGCCTGCAGCGAACGAAGAACACGCAACCCGAAAATGTTCGAAAATGTTGCTGCTTAGTTCAGTCAATGTCCTGGGTCGTGTGCCTTGCTGGTCGGGAGGTGGAGCCTTGGATGGGGCTCTGGCGACGTAGCGGGCAAGGGTTGCGCGTACAGAAGGATTGGGGGACCAAGGGGGGGGGGGGGGACTTGGGAAGGCTTGGTGACATTTCCATGCACCAGCTTACGCCCCCAGTTAATTGACAGTTTCGTCGACAGTGGTTGGGCGCTTGGCTACTTGGCTCCTGGCTGTGCTTCGACTCTCGAGGGGGCGGATGGAGCTGAGGCGTCCTGGACCCATGCCCTCATCCCTCTCCCGTGCGTTAGCAGGATGGTTGGATAGGGCTCCGCTTGGCCAAGGTCCGCGTAATTACTCCCCTGGGGCTATTCCAGGTTTCGTCGTCTCTGTTCCTCGTTACGTGTAACTTTGCATCTTTGTATCTTTGTATCTTTGTATCTTTTGCAACTTGGTGTCTTCCGCGGGCTGCAGCCACTGTGTGAAAGAGGCTCCCCAGTAATTCCTGTACCTACGCGTACCTTTATGTGTGACCCTTCTCCTGACTAGCCAGCCCTCTTGCCTCCAAAAGGACCTGTCCTGTCCTGTCCCATCCCGTCTCTTCTTCAACAAAACTTGCCCGTCCAAAGGCTGCAGCCCAGGAATTCCATTACTTCCTCCGTTTGTAGCTCTTTCGCATTCTCACGCTCCTTTCAGACCATATTCGATTCTCCATCATCGGTCCATCCCTTTTGTTCCTCATCTCCGACCATCTACAGCCTGATCCTTTCCCCGGCACCATATCCGACTGCCAACCGCGCGTCACTCACAGGCCAACGTCATCCCCCGGAACGGGAATCCAACGCTGTTTCACTCCACCGCCTGCTTCAAGCGCCTGCATCATTGTTCGACCTGGCTGGCTCAACAATCACGTAACTTGCCCAGGAGACATTCCGGCATTCTTCTTCTCCTACACGCATCTTTTGTCCAGATATACCGTCGACTTGGCATCGTCTCCATCTCCACCAACCCCCACCAATACAGCATCATGATTACCACAGGGTGGCAATCGCCCACCTCACAAAACCCCAACCATGAAGGCAACTCGCTGGCGAGGGCCCTCCTCTTCTGCACCACTCGCGTCCGACGTGGTGGTTTCCGGATAGTATTGCAAATCGCCGCCGTCTTGCTCACCATATTTATTCTCTTTGGACTATTGCCTGAGCGCATGGGCGGCGGTTTAAGCAACTACAAGGACATCCTCACTTGGAAGGCCGAGCCCGAGCAGCAGATCGCCAACCTGAGAATCGTCGTCTTTGGCTCCCCCGATGTAGCTGGCAGCGCCGTTGACGAGGACCATGTGCGCACCACCTGGACCGAGGAGCTTTGCAGACAGGTAAGATACTTGCGCCCCTTGATCTACATTACACATCTTGCATTTGTCTCACACAATACAGATGAACTGCACGTCGCACATCTCGTACGTCCCTGGAGGCGAATCTAACCACGGCATGGTATCCAATCCCGCCTACGCCCACGAGGTGACCGCCCTGGACCGTGTCACCGGTTCAACCAACGTCACCGACAAACCGGCCCTTGACTACAATTTCATCAACGAGCAGTACCCTGTCCCCACTGGCACACCCGATTTAGCCGACCAGATCAAGCAGTTCCTTGCCACACCTCCTGCCGATGCTGTCCCGCATGAAACGCTCTGGATCTTCACCTTTGGTACCTGGGAGATCTGGAACTTGGCTGCCTTGCCTCTAGAAACGGCCGAGGGGCTCGTCGACACCATGATCGACGATATCTTTGCCCAGATCGAGCATCTGTACAAGCATGCGCTCTACCCCGACTCGGTCGCCTTTTCTGATTTCTGGTCCAATGCTACCGATTCCCAGATCGACGAACTGACTGCCCCCAACGCTGGTTCTAAAGTCGATGATCGCAAGCTGGAAAGCTTCCGAATTCTCATCCCTAAGCTCTTTGATATTACCCTGACCCCAGGCTGGCGTGGTCGGACGGTGCCTCCGTTTCCCAACACTGAGGCCGAACACACTCGCAACGCCGTGTGGCTGACAAGACACTGGAACGAAGCGATCGATTTGGGATTCTCTGCATGGAAGGACAAGAGGGCCCAGAAGCCTGATGGTGTCATCGAAGAGACGGACGAGCACGTGGTGCAGAGGAGGGAGGAAGAGAGTGGAGGCTTCCGGCCCAAATCGCTGTTCGATTACCTGCCAGCGTACATGCGATCAAAGTCCCTGAATGCCACCCAGGCCGCAGCCGAGCGTGTCATCAACGCACCGTATCCTCTTCGCAACGGCGTCCAAGTTAACACAGCCAAGGTGATCCTGGATGCGATGACGGAGGAGGAAATGCAGCGGTCCGAGGTCAGGGACTCCCAGGGTCGTGGAACGATGTCTGTCAACGCCACGATGCGATTCCTCGATGTGTGGACGCCCTGCGTCAGAGCCACCACCCAGGACTTGACGGTGGACATGGACGAAGTCACGGAGGAGTGCTCGATTCCCCACGACCATTTGTTCTACGATGCCTTCACCATTGGCCAGCGAGCGATTGTCGGGGTAACGGAGCCGATGTACGAGTCGGTGATGGAGCACCTGTTTGTGCGGCAACCCAAGTCCAGCTGGTTCTATTAAAGTCCCGAGTGGTGTTTCGAGGCAAAAAAACTATAAATGATTCTAGGAGTTGGGATACTGGGGATAATTACTGGGTTATTTATGTACACCAGGGGACGTACGCATGCTAATAGTTGCGTCAATGGTTTTGGGGACCGACACATGGCGTTTTAGAGGGGTTCTGGTTTTTGAATAGGCACGCAGCGTAGTACACGTGATTAGAGGCAAGGACATCAATTTTTACGCCGAAAATTGATTCAATCGGTTTCTCACGAGCACGGAGATTGCAGTGACGCAGTTTTGTGACGCTGTGACGGCGAGGATGTCGTGAGTCGAAGCGCTGGTAGTTGACTCGCTTGCACTAAACAAAGCTCCGATGCTCGATCACCGGTAGTTGATCTGATCTGCCGGGAATGCCAATCGACATGGGCGAGTGGATAAAAAGACCGGACCAGTGACCACCTCACGGAGCGTCCAGATTCGGCAACCGGTGAACAGGCCCGGAAGACCAGCATCCGCTCAAAATGCGGTTTCTCTGAATGCCATGATTTTGGAGAATGGCCACGGCTAAGACCGTCCATCCCGCCAGGCACACCCTCTTCTTGGCTGCGCCACAGCCCACCGAGCCGAGTCACCAAGCTTCTGTGGCGCTTCAGGCCCCTAACATGTTGGTTGACTATTCGATGCCCAACGCCTCTGTTTTCCAGCAGTTTACACAGAGGGGGCCAAGCGACTGAAAGAATACGGAGTACTCCATACACCGCACACCAAAATCGCCCGGCCCCACCCATTTCTCATGCTTCAGATAAAATGCTATCAATATTAGAGTAGACGTTAGTATAAATTAGCTATAAGATACATCTAATTCAAATAAAGACATAGTCTAACTTAGACTATCTACGTTTGAGATATTTTCATAAAGCAATTGAGCATCTTAAACGCTCCTGTGGCTGGGGTCTGATTTTGGGGTGCGGTGGATTCTTTCAGGCGCTTGGGAAGGTTAGCGCTTCGCCCAACTGCTTAAAAAACCGCCCCATGATGCCCCGCGAACTCGCACCCCCGCGCAGCTGACCCATCAGCGACTCCAAGCCCCCTGACTAGCGGGATCATCTCAGCGGGCTCTGTGAGTGTCCATGACGGCATCATGATTGCCCAGCAGCCTCGCGCGGTTAAGTGCGAGCGTTGGGGCTGTCGATGCCTTCCCCTTTCGAAACGCGGGCTTGTCGGTTGATCCACCAGCGATGGAGGATCGTCTGAGACGCCAGGATGGATTTTCGTTATGCGATCTGCGACGAGTGCAAATGGGACTCGGGGGGCGTTTGATTAGGCGTCTGACTTGCCTCGAGTCCGTGACCGTCGTCATGCAGCAGGGTCACGCACACCCGTCTTGCCGCCTTGCGATACGTCGCCAAAGTCGCTTTGGATGCGTCGCCAAGGCTTCTTCAATGAAAGGGGGTGTGTGAGAGAGCGAGAGAGTGCGAGACTCTTGACTCCTCCAGTGCACTCCCATCAACTCCAACTCGAATGGTCATAGGCCCCCTTGAGAGCCAAGCCTTGTCCGGCACAACCCTCAGCGCTTCAGTTTCTACAGGGCTCATTTCAGCTCTTTCCAGATCCGCGAGGTCGCCGCAGCTGCTGCATCTGGAAGCCTGGCCTGGCCCTATCGCCCGTCATGTCTTCCACACGAGGCTGTCTTGGTCCTTTGGCATACCTACATCCTACATACATACATTTTCCCTATAACAACCACTTTCTCCCAAGATCTGACTTTGCGACCACGAGACGCTAGACTGCTGATACGACTGCCTAACAACTGTCCAGGCCACGCGACCCCAACATCGCCATCGCAGTTGAGTCCTTCGACGTGAGGACGTGTTCCAGGCAAACACCTTGCACCCATACCTATAGACAATCCCAGGATCACGGCCCGTCGGTCCCCCTTCTTCCACCATGGCAGTCCTTCAGAGCAGCCCTTCAGCCGATGCCCACGCCATGCAGCTGCGCACTCGCAAACAGAACAAGTTCGACGAGGTCGAGGCCGAACTGCCTGACCCAAAGGCCCCGTCCCTGCAGCGTCCGCTGTATACGTTTCCCCTGTCTTCGCTTCCCTTTGGTAGCTGGTTTTCTCGCCTCGGCAGCTTCCCGCGCTTTGGGAAGCCCGTTGACGGCGACGACGTCGTCTGGCTCTTCGACAACACCGCCTACAGGTCCCCCGACAACGGCGAATGGGAGGCCGAGTTCATAGCCGCCGTCTTCGAGCCCGATCTGAAATGCCACCTCGCGGACATCGTGTCGAGCATCGCGAAGATGTTGGGGTTGGCCGACGATGCTGATGAGCGAGATACTATAGAAGAGCGTCTCATCCCATTCCTATGGGATATCCAGACTGTTCGCGTCTTCAAAGTGGATCATCGAGGCAAAGAGCTCAAGCTAGGACCAACGAGTATTAATGGCATCACCTCCCAAGTACTTCCGATTAAGCGCTATCACAAGGGGTCGTTTGTCAAAGGGAAAGCCCAGGTGCCCAGCGGTGTCAAGGGGATTCTCGAGATGCAGACGTACTATGCCGGTCCGGAGGGTTGGTCAATCATTTCAGGCATGTATTTCCTATCCCTGGTAGCCTTCGACTTTGGAAGGCCCCCGGCTAACATGATCTGCAGACATTGACGACACGATCAAGATTACACTGACAAGTGATCCTCTCGGAATTTTGCGCGAGACCTTCGTCGAGGAGCCGAGGCCCGTCCCAGGCATGCCAGAGCTCTACGCCGACATCAAATCCCTTCTTCCCCGCGATACCCCCTGGTTCTACCTTTCTGCGTCTCCTTACAACCTCTACCCGCTTCTCCACGAATTTCGCAACCGTTACTTCCCACCCGGCACCATGATCCTGCGCGACTCGAGCTGGCGGAGCGTGGCTGGTCTACTCTCGGCCCTGACTGTGGCCACGGAAGAGTACAAGGCCGATCGGATGAAGAAGATTTACGAATGGCTGCCACAAAGGAAGATGATTCTTATTGGAGACTCCACCCAATCCGATCCGGAGGCGTATGGTGAAATGTAAGTTTGCGAAATCATCAGACAGCCTCTTTTCCGCTGCCGCATACTAAGACAACGCCAACAGTTACCGAGCCAAGCCGGGCTGGGTCAAGATGATTCTGATCCGCAAAGCAACCGATATTTCCTCCTTTGGAATCGACGAGAAGAACCAACTCGAGCGATTCGAAAAGGCCTTCAAGGATATCCCCCCAGAGGACTGGCACGTATTTGAGGATCCCAAAGAATGCAGCATGATTGTAAGGAAGTTGGTCCGCAGGAGTAGGAAATAAGGTTCGCAGTCACCGTCTCAGTCACGGCCTTCATCCGGGTTCTGGTTCAAATCATGCTATTTATGAGCGCGGGTACGGTTGTATTACTATTGCTTTGGTCAGCGTTTTGTACACGGAGACTTGTGATGAATTGCACATTCGGTTTGGTTGGGTCAATTTAGTTTTACGCGGTTTTGGGTTTTGGACAGATATAGATTCACTTCTCAATAGACTGTTATCTAACTTTTCGCACGCTTGCGCGTTGTCATTCACCCCCCTTCGTATACCTCACCTGTCGAATGGTTTCTTAACGATGCGCCTATTGAAAAACAATGTCAGCAGAAGCAAGCCGCTTTCTCCTGGGGCCTTGAACAAACCTAACAAACCCCGAGACTGGGCAATCGCTGGAAGGGCTCCTTGTCAGTTGACTACTCAACGTGATGGGCCCCACTGTAAGCGGGCGTCGACATTGTTCAAGACACATTTTCACGGGAATGCAGGTGAGAAGACAAGTAACGAAGAGCATTATCGGTTTTTTCTGAGTCCATGGATCCTCGCTGGGTTCACGCAGAAGACTCGCCTCCTGAATGTGGGCAAGTGACCATGATGTCTCCGGATCCATGCCATGCCGCGATGAGTATTCTCCTGATCCATCAACCTCCCAGGATTTGCACAACGATATCTGCCCGCTTTTGTCTCCAGGGCTCCTTCCGCATAAGCCGTGCTCCAAGCCATGCTCACCACTGGGGTTGAAACACTGGCGGCCCGAATTTAGCGATGTAGTCATCTCAATCGGAAAATCTCCCAGAATTGTAAGAATAATCAGAATCGTACGACTCCTTAAAGTCGTCAAGATCGTCAGGATGGTTAGGATGGTTAGGATGGCCACGATCGTCAGATTGGTGAGAAACGTCAGAATCGTCAGCGATATAGCCGGTGTTCAAGGCGGAAAACTCAATGGACTTGACGTCGTCTGCCAGATACTGAAACATGTTTGATTCGACCAGTTGCTCAAGGAAGAATGGCAAGACGAGGTGGAGACGTACACGAACACGAACATACCGGAGCTCTTCCAAAAGATCGGTGATTGCTGAAAAGTACAGCAGCTGCTCGCTAAAACGCATATACTCGTACCGGTCGTTGGCGATTCGAAGACGGGGAGTAATTGGCGAGGCTCGTGGATAGTCACATATGGCAGAGACCAGCTCTTTGAAAATCTCCCAGTTTAGGCCGTCAGGGGGTTCGAGAGGGTCCATGAAGACCGCATGATACAAGACAAAATCGACATTTTTGATGAAACTAAAGCATGGTTTGTTCTGCAGCCTGAAAAGACGCGAAGCCCCCATTGCTCGAAGCAAAACGTATTGCTGTATGGGGCTCCCATACAGCACAGGAGCGCCCTCCTCGAGACTTGATTTAGGTCAGACTCTGGGGCTAATGAAGCACATTTTTCGATGTCTAGACAAGACTCACCTTTGTCTACAAGTGCGAAGAAAATTCGACTCTAGAGCGCACGGCTCACGTACAGGGTCGGATCACGAACGAGGGTCTCACCACAGATGAGGACGCCGTGTGCAATCTTTTGGCAGATACAATGCCACCACTCTACCAGGTATTCAGTTTTCCGAGTTTAAGGGTTGGTGGGCCCGTCATATTGTTTCGCAAATGCAAGCGACGATCGCCACAGGCTTGCAGGTCAATGAGCCGACGGACGTCGGGGTTGAGCTCCGTGAAGAAGGGAGACTGAGTCTGGCTACAACCCGACTGAATGTTGGTATTCATCTTGTCGTTGAAAGAATGGCACATGAGAGAGAGAGAGAGAGAGAGAGAGAGAGAGAGAGAGAGGTTTGAGGGGTGATGAATTCGTATGGCTGTTGAAGACGCGATGAGAGAGGATTCTGGAGTTACAGGCGATGGACTTTGCAGATGGCGGGGTTGAGATTGGCAAGAAGCCAAGCCATAGGGCAACCAATTGTTTAATGAATCATCACAACCATCATGTGACAGTCTCAAAGTCAGACAGTTCGAGTCCTAGGATCTTCGTTCACGAAGCGATCGTCACGTCTAGGCAAATCAGAGCCCATTGAAAAGGGTTTTTTTTTTAAGATGTCCGGCCTGATGCAAGCACAGCGAATCAGTCAATGTTCCCCTCGCCCAAAACTATGTTCCAACAAGTCTCGTTTGACTTGCAAGTTCCATGTCCCAGTTCCAGAAGCCAACACTCTGGCAAGCCCTAAACAACTCTCAAAAAGGGACGGATGCGCCGTTCTGCCATAAACCTCATCCTGTTGCCCAAACCTGTACCGAATCACTGTGTATCCTCGATCTCAGATACCTCGATCTCGGGGTCCTCGGTCTCGGAGACTTGGGAAAACTCTTGGTTGCCCGTGTAATAAGTGAGAGTGTTTTATTGGGCTAATTTTATGCGATGGAAGGACTTATCGTTGGTGATTTTGAGTTTCTTAAACATTTCATGATGGCGGAAATGCTCTTCCGTCAGTCCATCAAGCAGTTTAGAAAAGACGAGCTCGACAGACTTCACAGAATGCCAATCCATCGCCTCAAAGATCGCGATTGCTAATTCCTCTGAAATATTGCGTAGGTCAGACTCCACCATCCCGTCGTAGTATTTCACTACGCGAATCCGCAGGACCAGGTTCTCAATTTTGAAGATGGACCGGCCTCTAGTTTCGAGACTTGGGAGCTCCATGCCAGGGTAAACAGGTCAGTCGTAGTCTACGCAAAGGTCGATGTACCTGATTTGTAGGAAGTATTTTGTGACCTGGAACTTGAAAACGGCAAGGTTGTTTGATTCTTTAAATAGAAAAGAACTCGTCTTGTAGGGAATGTGGATGCCCTCTTTATAACTTTAGAGTGTTAGAGTCCGCTCCTGAACGACCAAGAGTCTGTGTTCATTCTTTTAGACCACTTACACTCGCTTGCAAGAAAAGAGAAGGTTGGTCGATAGGAAGCACCACTCATGATTTTCGTGAGAGTGGACATGTGGAATTTCTCCTCGCCCTCCTGGGCAAACACAGTGCCACAGACCAAAGACATGACCCGGTGGACGTGTCATTGGCTCAAGTAAGGCGTGTCCGGCTCCACAGATATGAACGAGGAATTTACCAAAGAGGTGCGTGTAGATAATGAATCGGATATCAGTGTTCAGCTTTGTGAAGAATGGGGACATGCCCTGGAAGTGAAACTTATCGAACTTATGCTCCATCGTGACAGCGGCGTGAGGCACGGGGCGTTCTGAGGTGGCAAAGGGGAAAGCGGCTTTGTGAAGAATGGCAGTAGGCTTGGATGATGAAGAAGAAAGGGGCCAAGCGCGTGGGAAGGGCAAGAGAAAGAAAATTACGTGTGCGTTTTTTGCCCTCAGCTCGTGTTTACATCGCAGCTGCTAGCCAGCTGATGAGGCTTCTTCATGTATAAAACGTCTAGCCTTTTCAGGCAGACACCTCATTCGACACTTCTTTCCATTGCTGCTGCTCATATTTCGACGCCTTCGAAACGCCGGGCATCTAGGTCGACTCGAAATGGGCGTGCGGTTCCTCATCTCAGAAAGATCACATAGTGACTGTCAACTAATCAAGGATTCGCACGTCCCGGTAGTGGCTAGCTAGAGACGAATGATGATACGGATTAGTCTAGCTCAATAATTACAAACCCAAGTCGGGGGGGGGGGGGGGCAAAGTGCATACGATAGGTAAATGGGACGGCCATTGATGTGCTTTTCTCGTGATACCAATTGAGGGCGGACGATGGTGGAGATGGGAATAAGGGGCCTGGAAGACCTATTCAATTCAGGCAATTCCCAATCTTGGGTAGCTAAGTAGGGATGTTGTTGAACTCACAGGACTTCACTTTTGTGCGATGGCGAACAGATGGCATCAAACAGAATGGACTTGCTTCAGCGGGAACCCTGACCTGAGTAGCAGTCAACTGGATTTAAACAAGTGCCCGTTTCCCGGGGCGGCGCGCCTGTTCTATTGTTCTATAACCCGGATCCCCTCTTTTCCATTTACTCTTTTACAAATCCTCCCCTCTGGGGGTGACCAGATTCGACAAACCCATTAACGCCGAATCATTCATCCATCAAGGCCCAATGGACCCTTTTAACCGAGAATCTTTCTGATGACAGCGATCTGCTCGAGGACAGCTGCCTTGCTGGCACCGCCCTTGGCGGTTCGGCTTTCGACACTGGCCTCGTAGTTGAAAACATCGGCAATGTCCTCCTCGAAGCGCTCGTCGATGCCCTTGAGCGTCTCGTACGAGAGCTCGTTCATGGGAATACCAGTCTCCTCTGACTTGGCGACGCAGCGACCGGAGATGTGATGGGTCTCACGGAAGGGGACACCCTTGCGGACGAGGTAGTCGGCAACGTCGGTAGCAAGCATGAAAGGGTCGAGGGAGGCCTTCATCTTCTCCGGCAGGGCGGTGAGGGTGGACAGGACACCGTTAGCAATCTGGATGCTGTCGGACACGGTCTTAACGTGGTCCATCATGGGCTCGAGAGACTCCTGGAGATCCTTGTTATATGTGCTTGGGAGACCCTTCTGGGTCATCATGAGGCCGGCCATGTGACCAAAGGCGCGGCCGCTCTTGCCTCGGAGAAGCTCGAGGCTGTCGGCGTTCTTCTTCTGGGGCATGAGGGAGCTGCCGGTGGAGTAGGCATCGGCGAGGCGGATGAAGCCGAACTCGGCGGTGGAGTAGATGATGAGATCTTCAGCCCATCGGGAGATGTGCTGCATGAGCATGGAGCCCCACTGGAGGGTCTCGGAGACAAAGTCACGGTCGGCGACGGCACCCATGGAGTTCCAGAGGATACCCTCGAAGCCCAGCTCCTCGGCCATCATCTCACGATCGATGCCAAAGGGGTTGCCGGCAAGGGCACCACAGCCGAGGGGACTTCGGTTGATACGCTTGATAACCTCCCGGAGGCGCTCAAGATCGTTGGCGAAGGCGAAGCCGTAGGACAGCATCCAGTGGCTCCAGCGGACGGGCTGGGCACGCTGGAGGTGAGTGTATCCGGGCATGATGTAGTCGATCTCGCTCTCAGCGCGGGCGGCGGTCAGCTTCAGGAAGCTGGTGAGCTGGTCATCGATCTTGCGGAGCTCGTCTCGGAGCCACATGCGCATATCGCAAACGACCTGCTCATTGCGGCTGCGGCCGGTGTGGAGCTTGCCAGCGACGTTCTTGCCGATGATCTCGCCCAGTCGGCGCTCGTTGGCAGTGTGAATGTCCTCCTGTTGTGTGTTAGACAGGGAAGACGGGGAAAACGGGGCAGATAAGGCCAATGCCCATTGGAAAGTGACGTACGTCGACTCCAGAGATGATGGTAAAGGTGCCATTGTCCCACTCGCTCTGAACCTGAAGCAGACCCTTCTCAAGCTCCTGGAACTCCTCCTGGGTGATGATGCCGTTCTTGGCGTTGGCGCGGGCAAAGGCGATGCTGCCCAGGATATCCTGTTTGTACAGAACACGATCGAAGTAGATGCTCTCGTTGTACTTGACCATGAGAGGGTCGAGCCCGCCTAGCAGCGAGTGATGCGTCAGGTGGCAGCTCTTGGAGACGGCAGGAGAGAGACGGAAGACATACCAGTGAATCGACCTCCCCAAAGCATGCTGCCCTCCGGTTTGGAGCTAGAGGCCATGGCTGCAGATGATGATTGCGAATGAATGTCACGGGGGCGTGATGCGTGATGCGGTCTAAGGCAGGAATATGCGCGTGAGACGAATTGGAAGTTGCAGGTGATGGATGGACAGAGGTCGTGGGCAAGAAAACAGGTCCCTATCAGATGCAATGGATGCAATGCGATGCGATGCGATGCGTCACACAGCCGGTCAAGGAGAGTCGTCCGAGTCACGGACCACACCAAGCCAAAAATTTTGTGGGCGCGGGGGAGGGACAAGGAATTTCTTCAAGCTGTTGGGATTGGTTCCATTGGCTGGATCGCCTTTTCTTCGACTTTTTTTCCCCAGAAGTCAACGGGTAGCTGCGGATTGGGCCGAGTTGATTGGCCGTTTGAAAGTTTTGTTTATCTTATCGCAGGGATAGACAGAGCAAGAGGCATGCACTGGTAGGGAGTCAGAGACACGCATCATGTCTGTGCGGGCGTGTCTAGAGTCGGTCGAGGAGAGACTGTTGAGCATTTGAAGGGATGCAAGGGCACTCTAGGCCATGGAAGAATGTGTTTTCTAACGCTGTTGGGAAAACTTGAAGAAAAAAGAACAACTCCTCTACCTACCTCATCTGTACACAGGCATGCTTCAGGAGCTATCAGTGTTAGTTGAGTCTCCATGCTGCTACAGAGCAGACTGGGATTACTAAGGTGGGTTAGGGCACGAGCCATGAGAATGAGAGACGGAAGTGGGAAGAAAATGGAGTCAGCTCGTCTGCAGTCACGTCACGTCACAAAATGTAAAAAACGCGTCCATGCCGTACAAGGACCCTTCGCTTCCTCCCCCGATGCCGGTGCTGACCGACCGCCGACCGGAGAGTGGAAAGGGTAAAAGTGGGCGAGACGGTCCAGGTCCGGGAGAGAGCGGTGGTTGGGATATTTCCCTCCCTTCTGCTGATGCATCCACCGGCGTCATGTTGCATGTGCGAGCTTCGTTGACGGCGAAGCTGATGGTGTGTATACACGGCATGTGAGCGCCGTCGGCGACGAAGAGGGTGTTGTCAAACCCAAGACAAGCATGTGCTCGTGCTTGTGCGTCGTGGGGTGCATGTCTGGCTGTCTCTCTGTGAATCCCGAGCTTGGGCAACGGAGTCGGGGTAGAAACATGTGCCACCCCGATAAATCCCCGGTGGAGGGGAAGTTTTGCTCGGGGGATGTGGCATTGTGTTCGGTGTTTTGACGTTCCTGGCTTGCAGTTGGGAGAGGGTGTGACCACGGTAGCATTGAGAGTGTTCACGAGGTGGAGATTCTGCATGTGGCCACAGATACAGCAAGTTCGTGCAGCAGCAATGCTTCGAATTGGTAGCTCCCGTCGCTTCCAGAGCCTCTGCGGCGGCGACTGTTGTCTCCCCCCAGTGAGTGTGTCCCCAGTGAGGCGTCCCAAGTTGAGGCGTCCGTGTGGGTTCGCGAGGTGTGTGTGTGGAGGTGGAGAAAGATAGTCGCTCGCTGTGCTGTGGTAATGCTCATCTGTCATAGCCTCCGCCGACCCTGAGATTGGTCCAAAACCGGGGGACCACGTCGCCAGCCGCAGAGATATCAAAGTCGCCTCAGGGGAAGATCTGGTGGATTTGTCGAGACTATTGACCAATTCGACATTGTGTCGAGAGCGGATGAGCGAGGTGTTCTGCGCTGAGTCAAAAGCCTGGGTTACAACGCACGTTGACACGCTCATGTTGGCCGCCTCGGACCCCTCCGCCCATTCAACTAAACCGGTGAGAAGAGCAGTATGCCACTCTACGGTACTTGAGTACGTGTACACTGTGATCAGCGATTCGGGAATCTTGCCTATTTACAGAGTACATACAGACGGGGCGCTTCCCCAGTGGAGTCTGAAGATGGGGTTGATGGACGATCGAGAAGAATTCATTCATCAGCAAGATTATCAATCACCTTGGGCGCACGTCGCTCCCTCACTCGCCGCACAGTTCTCAAAGCTTATTACCCCGTACACCCGCGACATGCACTAAGCCTGTCCAAGCCATAGTATCTTTGCTGGAGCCTCTAGAGGCAGCAGGAAGCGCTGCTGGCTCGGATGCCCTGCTGGTTCGGATGCCCGGCGCGCGACATCTGGGCAGTTCGGATGGGACTAGGCATGGAGACCCAAGGGCTAGTCTCCTCCGCATGCGGCGGCACGTAAAGCTAACGGAGAGGCGCAAAACAATGCCCAGCGGATGCGACGTCAGTGGTCCAGGTTGTTGTTGGTGTTGGAAAGCGAATTGGGAGCTGGATGTCGGTGGTGAGCCTTCGAGCCGAACCTACTTGCGTAGCCCACGGAAAGCCGCAACACAGCAACATCAGATTGATGCCCGCACATGCAAATTGGGTGGCCTCAGCTCTATCAGAAACATTCCCATCCGCCGGATGGAGGTTTCTTTCGCAGAGTATATTCTTAGGGAAGGCCAACACAGAGGCCCATATGCCCGTCTCAACCAGCCGCCCGCCCGCAAACCGACCACCACCCCCAGCAAGCTGAGAGGCCAGCTTGCTGAAAGTAGCAATAACCCCCCCCCGCGAAACACCCTGTGAAGGAGGCGTCTGTGGTCGAACGTCCCGCAGGAACGGGAGTGCTAGTAATGTAGGTCGGTGATGAGGAACAGGAGGAGGGGTTGCAAATGGTGGGTGGCTAGGACAAGGGGATAGACAAGTGTGAGTGACGAGTGTGTGTGGGCTAACAACGGACAGTCCGTTGGTGCTCACCCACCCATCCATCCATCGATTCATCTCTTTTGCCCAGCCATTAGCAGCATCCAGTGAAGAAGAAGAAAGAAAAAAACTCTGCTACCACACACACAGCTGAGATTCTTCTCTGTCAAGAGGCATGGACCGGAGATGACGGAAGGCAAAAATATGCACTAACACTGCGCACAACGACGTAACCAGGTGCTCCGGGAACCCGTGAAGATGGAAGCACGCAAAACTGCCATTTTTGGGCTGCCGCTGTTTGACGGCAGCACGGAAACGCACCTTGGCGTAGGGCGTGGGAGGACGACCCGGGCCAGGGGCTGCTCCGAGGTTCGGCTCGCGGAAATCATGGCCATGATTCGTACTGTACATGCGCGTGTTGGTGCATACCTACGTGTACTGTTTAGCTTGTAAGTTCGGTCTGGGTGTCATGATTCCCATGTGCACTCGGGCTGTCTTTCGGGCGCCAAGGCATGACACCCATTGGCACCGTCTGCCTGAACCAGGAATCATGGGATGCTTCCTCGTCGAATCGGCAGACGGGGTCGTCGAGAGCCAGGATGCAACACCCGTCGCATGCCACATGCAAGTTGCAGTTCCAGACTCCCCGATGCAGGATCGGTGCTGTCCGCCGATTACACGCCATTCGCTCTGATGCTTCATCCCACTCATAACCTGGATGATGCCGCATCCCACTCATAGCCTGGATGATGCCGGCCCCTTGTCCGCTCCGCTCCGCCCTCCGTCTCCGGATGTGGGTTTCTTCGCGGTGCGACTCTGGTTGCAGGAGGAGGAGCTCCACCCGCACCGCGGAGCGAAGCACAGCAGGATGCCTGTCTCTGGGTGTGGTGCCTGTTTTTTCTCTCTTGTTGTTGCGTGCGTGGGATCATGGCCGTGGGGAGAGAGTCTCGACTTCGACAGCGCGGCTGAGTGGGTAAAACGTGGTGGGTGGGCTGCTGGAGTGGGCGGGAGTGGGCTGTTGTGAACGTTCCCTGTCTGCCCTGCATCGGCCCTGGCTTTTTCAGGCGCTGTTTTGGCGTGCTTTTAGGGCCTTTTTGGGGGGAGGGCTGCAGTGGGCTGGGGGGGACTCGAACTACTACGTAGTGCTCTACGACCTGAAGGAGGAGTAGTGGGTTCCAGCCTTTTTTCTTAGCTCGACCAGCCCAACCGAAGCAGAAAAATAAGGCGAGGTAGGTGAGGATGGGGAGCTCCTCGAGTCGTAGTCTGCGGGAAAAATTCCTCAAATACAAATCACGCCCAGTCCCTCCAACCTTCGACTCCCCTTCCTTCTCGTTCTTCTTCCTTCTTCCTTCTTCCTTCTTCACTCATCACTCTCTCAAAGCATCCCTCCTTGAAATCGATCAATTGCTGCTGCATCGTCCAACTCACCCAATCCCCAATTCCCGATTCCAAATCTCGTCTCGTCCCGCCCGCCGCTGCTCTATTAAGCCGACTTAACCCAACCCGCCCGCGTTTCCCGGCTTCTTCCACCTTCACTTCCAAAACTACCAAACACCACTACACAACCCACAAACCAAACCATCCCCATGTTCTCCGCTACTCGAGCTCTTCGCCAGGCTGCTGTGCACGCCGAGCGCACTCCCCTCATCAGGTTCCTCGGTCCTCGCACCATCCCTGGTACGTCTTCCGGCCTCTACCGCGGCTTTATGTGCCTGGCAAACAGCCGAACAGCTGTCAACATGACGTTGCAACCCTGCTAACACGAGTCCTCCCAGCCAACATCGATCACTCCCCCAAGCCTCACCCTGCCTCCCCTACCGGCAGCCTCCCCGAGAACTTCACCCACTACGGCAACGGCTCGGCCTCGTCCACCCACAACACCTTCAGCAGCTACCGTGACCACGCCCAGCAGCACGGCCCCCTCCAGAAGACCTTCACTGCCGAGCACGGCATTGGTGGTGCCTCCGGTTCCAGCCTCGGCCCTATCACCGCTCCTGATGGCACTTTCTTCGATGTCTCTGAGCTCCCCGCTCGCTTCCGCCGCGTCGCCCTCAGTGCCGCTGAGATCGAGGCCATTGAGTCTGGCGGTGCTGCCCTCGTCGGCTAAATGCCCCATCCACAGACGGTGGGGACACGGCGGAGGTGGGACGAATGGACTGAACGAACAACACAATCACGCTTGAGAGCGACGAGGTGGGGATGACAATACAATGCCTGGAGCATAACCCCCAAATGACGAGCATGAGGACCGCTTCATAGCGGAGACGGCGCTATGCACTCGGGTGCATACTGCTCCGGGATGGCTACACATGACTGTCCCGGACGACCAGCTCACAGGAGCGAAGTATCCTTCGAGGGTTGGCCGGCTATTCTTCATCAGCCAGCGAGGGGGTTTACCACAGCACCATCCTAAGGGAAGCAAACAGGAGTTGGTCTTGGGCAAGCAGCTATAAGAAGGCTCGAGAGAAGACAGGAAATGACGAGAGGGTGAACTCCAGGGTGTCAAAAGCGAGTATCGTTGGACAACGGAGACTCAGAAGGATTCGAGCTCCGTTCTTTTCTGTTAACTTGAACTGGCATCAACGCCTTTCTCTGCATAGATATATACCTACCCGACGTGCTTTAACAGCACGCGAGGAGCACGGCGTTAAGCATGGAGACTTTCTAAATACCAAAAAGAATTACATTTAAACCTAGTTCACGTTGTTGACTTTGTGGCTCAGCCCGAACCCATTCCCAGCGCTCATCTACCTAGAGTATGCGGATTAGGTTCGTTGTTCTGTCTTGTGACTCTCAATGTTGAACCTAGTCTGGCTATCTTTGAATCCCGCATTCGCACCGCAATGACTGTTCCACCGACGCTGGAGCATCTACGCAAAACAACCCCCCCTCCCCCGTCAGTCCCGACTCGGCCGGTCCAGGGCACCTTAAACTCCAACCCTGCCGACTGTTTGCCGGGCCCGGCACCCTGTCCCGTCGTCGGCGTCGGCTTCTCTCGCCACCCACACAGGCACCGGGGCCAGAGAACACCCAGGTACCGGGGCACTCACACACCCACTCCCCTCCCCTAAACGCCAGCCGCTGCACGAAAGGAATAGACGCCTCACAAACGATGCCCACTGCGTCTATAGTGCAGAGCACGGGACTTGACTAAGGCGAAACGGTGGCCTTTCGGGCGCCGGATCCCCCGTGACGGCCGCCAACCGGGCCGGAGCCGGGACCGGGTTTGACGCCGAACGACGCTCGGGCTAGGAAAGAACACAGAGCGGGTGCGGCGTCCACTTTGAAGCTCGGTGGTGTCATTGGGCGTCTCACTTGCGCGTCTCACTTGCGCGTCTAGAGCTTGTACGTAAACCGCCAGGTAATGCAACGTCCTTCCTTGCTTAGACGTATCTGCTCGGCTTCTCTATGTGGGATTCGTGCCTGCGAAAAAGTCCACGGCCGGACGCGTGCGACTCCGGTCCTTTCCGATGTGCTTGTGGCCTGGTCTGGCCCCGGCTTTTCCCGGCCGCGATTTACACCGAAAGGGACCTGGCATGGCGACAGAAAGAGGATCCAAAGCCAAGACGCCGAACAGGTGGGATTATTCGTTGTTACTGGAGTCACTCAAGGCGGTATACGAAAATAAGGCCCTGCCAGCATCCCTGACCAGTCTGTCGGTGCAAGGGGGACCAGGGCACCGCTGGCAGCCCTGCAAGGGCAACTCGCGATTACGCGGGTGGCGGTTGCTTAGTTCTCCAGTCGGGGAGTTTCACGACAGATGCTGGACGAGGGGGTTGGGCCAAGGAGGTTGCGTACTGTAACATTCTATCTTGTAGTGGTCGTGGCGGTTGAGCGTTATCGTATGATAAATCAGGCGATTTTTGCAGCAGTAAAGCGTCAGAGGCGGCGCAAGTGCCGAGTGGCATCGCGGGATGGTTCATGTCATGTGGAAGCCATGTCTGCATGGATGAGAGTGAGGGTGTAGGAGGTTTTTGGAGTTGGAGAATTGGGGAATGGGGATGCCTTTTGACATTTGGGGTTAACTACTCCATGGAGGACATCGTTCAAGGTGGAGAGGTTAGGAAACGGCGAGCCATGGCATATCACCAAAGCATAGACCCAGTACAGTTTCTGTATATACCCGTTGGCAAAACAACTGATTGCCAGCATTATGACAAACTAGCAAAACGCTTATTGTGCCGACGAAAGCACACATACTCTTTGAAGCTGAACAGCCAGCTCCATATTTCCCGAAGTTCGAAGCACAAGCCTAACCGGTCGCGAGGAGCTCGATCATGTGGCATTCCTTTTTCAATGCACACCTCATAGACCCCTCTCAAGTTACAGTGGCAATTGAAAACAAGCCAATGGACCATTGGACTCCCTCCGCAGCATCTCCCATTTGCAGCGGGATCATCGCATCATGGAAACGGGCAATTTCCTCTCCTCCGAGGGAAGCATCGGGATTATACGAGCTGAAACATCAACCTATCATTCGAGGGTTCCTCTGCCATCAGCGATCCTTCTTGCCGAGATGTCTTTCACGTGTTTGAGTCTTCAAGTGCAGAGATGCGGAAGTTGCCCGAAAGCACGGCTTCAATAACATCGGGGAACATCCGATGAGGAACCAAAATTGCTGGCTTCCGTTTGACCGCAAATATGGAAACTTACATGCCAAGATCAGCCCACGGACCATGACATCTCGTCGTCTCAATGAGTCAAGCTTTGTTCTCATGCGAGAGGCGCAGGGATAGAAAACAATCGTGTATTCGGGGAACGGACAAGCAATAATTCGTAGGTTGTGCAGAGTGACACTTTAAACCCCTAGGTAAAATGCTAGATATGCCCCAGGTTCGTTCACGGGAACGGGTCACGCTAACTGTATGATGCCCTGGTAATCTACTTCCCCAAGCTGCTCCCGTGTTTGCTCATCCATGTATCCCATATCGGAGTAAAGGGCAGTGACAACCACCGTGTCACAACTTAGATACATCGGATAAAGGGTTTCCTACATAGATCAATATCCGTTCAACTAATGTCATGAGATGTTGGTGCATATACCTGTCCAAGTCCTCTCGATGGCCTCAGAGCGTGAGACCGAATCTGAGATGATGGCACAAATGCACCTAGCATCTAGTACGAGTGCGAAACAAACCGACTTTTTAATCCTGTATACCAGGTAGGTTCTGGTTCATACAGTGAATGTGATTTCTTGCAACTCATGAAAGGCTTAATAAATAGCAACAGAGGCGAGCAAACAACAAACAAACGGTGTGTCAAGATTGACGGGCAAAACATGGCAAAGTAAACCACAAACGCCATGGCGACATATTTCAACCTGATAAGTCCTGAAGAGAGGCAAGAAAAAGCTTTAAACATTGCCACTCACCACCTCAGTTTCGGCCAACTCAACATCGCCTTCTCAGCCGTCCCCATCATCCCCATTGTGTCTCGTCTCTCGCTGCGTGGGGAATCGAGAAGTGAAGTCCTTTTCGTGCCGTATTTTTCGCAAGTTCCTTCGCGCCCAGACAACTCAACGCTCATCAACGACGCAAGATCTCCAGCCACAGCTTACCACGCAATGGTCGACTCGACTCGTCACGACATCACCGGTTCAAGCGGACACCTCGAGGTTAATCATTGGGGTAGAAAACAAATCGAGCACATCTGGAGCACTTATCAAGAATGCTGGGGATACGACGATGCACTTGGTCTCCTCGAGGAGGAGTTCGCCCTCCACGGCCTCGAGAGCACCGAAGGGTGGGAGACTGCAGACCACGATACACCGCTCTTACACCTGTATAAGCAAGTCCGCAACCTGATCGAAAACCACTACATAGCACCGCTGGAGGACAATTTCGAGACGCACGTCTACAAAGCGGTCGAGGACACCGCCAAGGCAGTCGCCAGGTCTGAACTCAAGACGGCCCAGCAAATCGACGATGCCCTCCCATCCCACGCTGAGGTATTGGCCATCAGATTCATCGACCCGTGCGAGCCAGTCGCCAGCGATATCTGCCTACGCCTCATGGGCATAGGTCAGGCCCATCTTCTACAGATCACGGCAATTCGACCAGAGTCGGCCAAGCCTCCGTTGAGCGACGGAAACCTCACCCCCGACCGTTTCCGGGAGACATTCGACGCACGCACGTACCCAGAGAGTCCGTCATTTACTCGGGCTAAGATTTGGTCCTCAAGCCCTTCGAGTTTCATCGAGTGAAGTTGGCCTGAGAGAACATCCAAGATGGAATACAATAGCTCAGAGGGCAAAGACCCCTACGCCGAGCCGATTATTGGATCTCAATCCAGCATAGTCATACTCTCGCACGCATGGTACTGCCTCCTCGCTCCCTTAGATATGGTAACTGATGTGGTCTTGTGTTGGAAGCCAATGTTCTTGAGGGTTATGGAGTGAAGCAAGAGTGGTGGGGATCTCTATGTACGAGAATACTACGCTGTTCACAATCCTACTTCCAAGCATGCATCACAATAAAACAAAATATTACAATAAAGAAAAACCCAGAGTACAACAATACCTGCAAACATTAGAATGTCTTCTTTGGTGTAATTGGATTCGTATTGTTTGGCAATGTCCTCTCCCATCCTCACAACCTGTACACAGAATCTGATGTGTTGATCGTTCTATACCTCATAGTCTCAGAACATCTCCACTCATGATTTATTTCCTCTGATCTGGAGGTTGAACAGTCTGCACTGTCTCTTAAAAGGACTCAAGTGTCGGATCTCTTCTCGGTAATTCCTGTCACCTACCCGGTAAGCGACTGCCTCTGAGTGTCACGATTCCTCAAGAGTCGACAGCAAAATTGCAACAGGTTGGGCGAAGGACAAGCTGAATCTCACATTTAGTATTAAATAGTATAGTGTCCATCTCTGTCACTCATTCGTAGCGACGCCAGTTCCCTAGGTAGCACGGCTTTCCAGTTCCTACGTCTTTATCGTTCGTACACAACGTGGGTATCCAGAAATCGAACGGTATAAACAATGGTGAGAACGACATTATCACAACCCTCCACCACCCGCAACTAAACTCCCCCTCAATAAAACCACCCCTCCCAGGCTCCTTGTCATGCCTATCGTGTTGGCCCCTGGCTGCAGCAACAAGCTCCCCGTGTCGAACACACCGCGCCCGCCGTGTCCCCGCCGCAACACCCTCCTCGATCCGAACAGCAGCATCCCTCGCGATCTGAGAAGAAGCACCCAGCGCGGTCGGAGCAGCAGCAGCCCCCACGGCTGGAGCAGCAGCAGCCGCCGCTCGACGACCCGCAGCACCCGGGTTTGCCGTGGAGATCGTCCCAGTTCCGGGTCTCCCAATACATGGGGTCGGTCTTTGCGTAGCCCTGCGAGCCTTCTTGTCCCTGTGCTGCTGCTCCTGCCCCTCCCGTGGCCGTCGGCTGTGGCTGCGGCGGCGGCGGCGAAGACACGGGCAAGAGGCCGTCATGGGAGCGGAGGCTGGAGGAGCTGCTTCGGGGGCTCCTCCGGGTGTTTGACGGCGGGGCTCCGGAGGTGGAGACGGCAGTGGATGCCTCGTAGGAAGGGGGAGGAGCATCGTCAGATGCGTCGCCTGCACCTATATGACCCATGGGGTGGGATCTGTTCGCGTCTGGCTGGCCCATTTTTGTCGTTTCCTTCACGCCTGGCGTCTCCTAGAAAGAAGGGCCGATGGCGAGATAAGGAATGAAGGATATTAATAAAAGTTGCGCAAGGCGTTTGAGACAGAGCGGGTTGCTTTTGGTGGAGCGAATGGCCCTTGACTCCCTGGCCAGACGGTCCTTGCGGGGTTTTGCGCGCGTAGCAAGCTGATAGTTGGGTAGGATTTGTACCACCTTTGACTCAAACCGTGGGACCGATCGTCTTTACCCACGCTCCAGAAGCTCTGACAATATCGAATCAAGTCAGATTGGGTCCAAGATAGGGATGCGGATATGCGTTTAGCAAGAAAGTGAGGAAACTATGGGAATTATACGAGGGCAAGATAAATCACCTTCGTCCTTTGCAGCAGAAGCATCCCACTTTAGCCGTCGTCAGCAGCGTCGTCAGGCCATCCTCAGCTCTCAAATCCTCAGCCTTCATTGGACGCCACTCCGCGAATTGGCGTCAACACTCGGAGCAACGTGCTACCGTGCCAAGGTAAAACTGGCAGGTTTCGAAAGACCAACCCATATCTGGTGGTAGATGGAAAAAAATCAGGGAATTCGGTTGTTGGTAAAGACTTTCGCGGACTTGGAGGCCGTCGTGTGCAAGTGCGATTTTCTAGCTGTTTGAGGCTGATGCAGCACTACGATTTGTTGGTCGCTCCTGGAGAGGCATGGGGTTTCCAGTGGCTGCAGGCCGCCATGTGTTTACGTGCTGTAGGGTAGGCGACCGCCGAAGGATTCTAGGCTTGGGTCTCGTCTACCCACGTCTACCCACGTCCAGAGTTGTCTTCTAGAAGCCCGTATTGTAACATCAAACTTGTCAGGCTCTTGGCTCATCCGGCATCACTAGGTTTAATTCGGATCACAACATAGACTATCCGTAGCTTGCGTGCAAGAGTGTCCCCTTTATAATATGTCAGCCCTAGAAGTACTCAAGTATCACCACACAGCCTCGTTCATCGATATCATTTCTCTTGAACGATCCTCAAGTGTCGTGCAACACGGCGAGTCCGACTCCACTGGTAGACACCCACATAGCCAGACAGATTGATACCCTGAAGTTACCTCTGATACCAAGGCAAGGGCCATCGTGAGTCCTGCACTGACACGGCGGTACCGCTCTCCTGCCCGAGCGCTGGTCGGAAAATGCAAGTCAGGAGAGGCATCCACCCACCGTGCGGTGAAACCCCCCGAGTGCCCGTTGTTAGAGCCAGCCAGACGAGAAGAGTTTATCTTGCGTCCCAATTTTCCACAGAGATGGGGCGTTCTTGACCAGGCAGTCATTCCGCGGTTCGGCGGGGGAGGTGGCTGTGTGACTGTGGGATTTGACATCGCTGAACCACAATTTTCCTGGCCAAAGCGTTTGAACAAGGTCGCTCGCCAGACAAGCCTAGGATCTGGAATGAGTGAAAGGAAAAGGTACGGGCATTCCAGCGCTTCTCATATGATGGCATTAGACCCAACAACATGATCTCTCGCCGTGGAGAGTGGTCAGTGCCGGGGCGTCGTACTTGGTGACCTTTCCTACCCGAAGCGCCCAAACCATCTCATCCATGAAGCAGAGGGATTTGGCCTGCCAAACAAAGCAAGCTACCTCAATCCAGAGAGTAGACAGTTGACATTGTCAGTGTTTTCGGAAACAATGAGACGGCTAGGCCAACCGAGCCAAGAGCTAAGCCTACCCACGATGCGGCTGCGGTTGTGACTGAGCCTCCTCCGGGATCTCAACTTGGATACAAGCTGGCAACTGTTAGCAATTGCTCTGAAGGCGCTAGAAGTACAAAATATGATACCCACGCGACAACGCGAATCGATACTAGCTGTCTTTCATCAATAGTCGTGGTCAGCCCTCGTGCTCTAGTGTCTTCGCCATCCACGACTCTGTTGGTCTGAAGGCTCTGAAACGGGCATGTCAGGTTCGCGTATGCATGCTTGCTTGTAAGCCGAGGCCATCCGGAGCTTCCTTTCCTTTGATAGTGTTCAGGCAAACCTTCCAGGTACAGGCTCCCCCGGTCAAGAAAATGCTCCGAGAGTTGACTGACCAAACAAATGACCCCCTAGGTTGGGATCGCGTCTTGGGGGCTTCTCAATTGGCTTCTCGCGAGGGAATCGTTGCCCTAACTGTTCGTTTAGCGCCGCTGGTCATTTTATCGTTTCCCCACAGTATCCGAAGATGCCATGATCAACCGTCCTCTCGCTGCTTGGGAAGGCAAGAACAGCCAACTGCCGTGAGGTGACACAGCATCTTCAGTCCTTTGGTGTCATCACCTCACACAACCGTCTGTTGCTGTGCGAGGGGTCATCAGAGCCCCCGTCGGCCCTCGGACTCTCAACCGGTATGTAGCTAGATATCTTGCAAAACGACTGCACCTGCACACTGTATTCTGTGATTCTTCTGCTGGGAGAGCTTTGTGCCCAAGCTCTGGGCTAGGTGGGCGAGGTATTCGATGCGGAGCCTGCCAAGACAAGTGGCCTGCCGGCCATGTCCGAGCCCACTGTTTGTCAACCCTGCGATGTTGCTGCGCCCAAAGCGAGTCCAACTTCCAACGGCGGGACCACCCTTTGGCCGAAACCCCCAGGCTTCAGAACCACTGCATTACGTACAAACGTATGGGGAAATGCCTCTATGCTGTGTCAACGTCTCCAGAGGAATGGCACGAGCTGTGAGATGATGGAGCCCTCCCCAGATGAACACATCTTGCCCACGGGGTAAAGGCGGGTTATGACCAATTCTTACGTATAGTTTCCGTAAAGCAGATCTAGCAATCGTGGAGTTTGTTGACGTAGTTTAAAAAGACGTACATCGAATGGAAACCAGCCTCATCGGGTCCCGGCAGAACGAATGCCGCACCGTGGCTTGCCACACCCGCCTGGCCGGGGTGAAGCCCCTGCTGAAGAGACGGCTTGCCGACCAGAGGCAAAATGCGAGTGTGGCTGCCAAGCTGCGTTGCCATCGCACCACATCAGAGACTAGCACGGTGACCCCGGCCCTGGCCAACCGGTGCGCGTAGCATTCGTAGGCTCGCGAAGAGCGGCTTTGGAGATCTGGTGCTTTCGAATCCCTTGCATGCTGACTCGTCCGATCGGCCCCATCGAAGCTTGTAAGCTTCCCTCAGGTTGGTGTGTGTGACAAGTGCAGGGGGAACGACGCCAAGCACACTCGCCCGGTGCGGCGCGGCTTCCAGAAGAAAATATCGCATTCTAGCGTGCTCCTTTGGGTAACCCCTGGCAGTAATCATTCAGAATCTCTCAACCTCCCACACCAGCAACTAGCACGGCAATGCCCGGGTCAATGTTTCGTGTGGGAGTAACACCAAAGCCGGGATAAAAGTGTGGCGAACCGCGCCACATGATCGGTATAGGTGTAGCCCACGCAGAGATATGGAAGACATCTTGTGTTTCTGAAACCCGTTGGTCTGTAGAATCCGCATCGGGTTCACACTAACAGAGCATGCCGTCGCTACGAGACAAGGGCTGATGTATGGGAAGTCGAATGCTGCACTAATGATTCACGATGAACCAGCCAGGGATGCCAGATGGATGGTGTGGCACATGGTTAGGTATCGCAAGTATGCCAGACCGCGTGTGCACCTGCGATGGGATCATGTCGACTGTAAACCTTTATCCTGATTCGGCTCAGTTTGCGGGCCCGGTCTCCGAATCGCCAGTCTTTATCCTAAATCAGACAGGGTCTTGTTGGCTACGATGTTCCTGTGCATTTCCTGGCTTGTATCGTCCCATGCTCGACTCCATTGTAGAAGAAGATATTGTACTATGGGCAACACAAACGTAGTATGCGGCTTCTCGGTCGTTGGTCTGGGGCAATAGGTTCCAGGGAAGCTGGGATACCCAAAACGGAAGGTAAGTAAGGTTACGAGGAACGGCATGTTAGATAAAAGCCCCGTTTGGAGTTATTGCTGAATCAATGGGTCGCGGCGAGAGTGTAAAGGTATCATTGGCACAGACATGTTTGCCAAGAACAGGAAAGAGGAGAACCGGGTGCACCGGAGGGAAATAAGGAGCTGGGGTCATGTAGACATTGTCGTAAGGTCTGTAGCATAGTGGGTGGTGCTTTGTGCTTTGATGCTTTGGAAATGATGGAGTGAGACCGATCAAGACGATGGCGGTGGTGATGGCCACAGAACTGCGATAGACAGCGCTGAAGGCAAGAAAACAGCGAGGAGACGAGGCGAGGTTCAAATCTGTGGGGTATTAGGCAAGTTTGAGCATGTAAGACGATACTCTTGGCAGCTACTTCGACGAGAAGCATTGGGTAATCGTGAACGGAAGTTGGAGAGTAGAGGCAAGACGCCGGAAGCCAAGAGCCTTGGCTAGAAGCAAGTTGGGGAGGGTCACCTGGCGTCGAAAACTTGCATGGATTGCCAGCTGCTTGGGTCGTTGAAGAAGCACTCGAGAAAATAGCGACTGATGGCTTCAAGTTGCGTTTGATGGGATGGTGGCGCTGTTTTACCGTTATCCACACGCGTCAGAGACCTTGACTGGGATCGAAAAGTCTTGCCGGACAGAGCCTGAGTCAATTCTGCCGTGAAAGGGAAGCATTCTCGCTTTGTCGGACACTTCGGCTCGCAGACTCAACAGATGATAGGGGTGTCGCAGTGAGTGGGTGGTCGTTTGGTCCCGTGCAAATATGTTGCAGGCGGGTGCGGCTGTGTGTTCCGAAGGCAACGATGTTGGTTGGAGCATTGTTGGAGATGCCTCTTTGAGAGTGCGTCGCTAGGACGAGGCTTATTTCTTGCCCTAACTCCCCAGGTTTCCTGCAATGGTCACATAGCGAGGACAGGTAGAGGCGGCGAGTCGAGCGCCCGAGGCGAGAGGAGAAATGAGAGCCAGGCGTGTCATGTGCGATTCGAACAAGACGGGAATGAGTGAGGGTGATGAGCATCGGGGAGCGCGGGAGACGGGGCAGGGACGAGGGTGTAAGACGAGGAAGGAACAGGCTCCGCCATCCACAGACGAGGGGTGCTCGTGGATCTTGTGGGCAAGTGCAAGGTGCCAACTGGAAGCACCTGCTTTTGCTTTGCCAACCATCTGTAGCCTACTCACCCACTCACACAAGTTGTTAATTCCACTCACGGGCTGGCAAGGAAGGCACGTACCTACGAGTAATATGACGGACAGTCTGAGAGATCGGCCAGATGGCCTGTGCCGACGTCACCCCAGCACGAGACCCCTGCGCCTCCAAAAGAATGCTCCCTTGTCCTGTGCAGAGCTACCCCTAGCTGGCTGTCGCGGGACGCCTCGCAACCGCATCCCCGCACTGTCTGAGGTACATCGCCCACGCACAGTACATTTGTGCGTCTCCCACCCCGAGGGGTGAGAGCGTGCTGCTTTTCGCATACAGAATCCCCTTCTCTTTCTATTGGGCGTTTTCGGATCCATTGGTGTCTCCCTGGCTGCACCAACTGCGGTCTCTCTCACTTTGTCTCCATGTTCGTCTCCAGCTGCAACTGCCACTCTGTGAGACCACAGGCTGAAGAGTCAGAGACGAGGCGTGTGGGATGCATTGTTGAGGTGTGGCCATGAGAGGTACTGCTTGATTCCCTGCTGCCCTCGTTGCCTGTATCGTCCATGTGGCTCTCTGGCTCCTCTTCTTCATCGCTGGTGTCGTCGTGTGTGTCGTCGTGTCGTCGTCGTCGATCTTGTCCTTGCTCCTCCCGGGGGCGTTCGACCTACCCCATCCATCCATGTCCGTCCGTATCGTCGCCGCTCTGAAGTCTTGGCTTCCTGACCCTCCGTCCGCCCTCTTTCTCCTTCTTCCTCTCTTTGGCCCCCCACCAACACATCCCAGACTCAAGCGGCCCCAGGCAGCGCTAGAAGCTCTAGTCGACGGACCCAGTGCAACATCGAGAGCTTCCGTGCATCACTCTCCGTCTCAATTGGCCCCGGCTCGCCCTCATACCTTCCTGCACTCTCGAATTCCCCTCAGCCCATTGTTTCTCATCATGCCATCGCCTCTTCTTCTCCTCCTCTTCCTTCTCGCCCTTTGACTTTAAGAAGGGCCATTCCCCCTCCAATTCCTGCCTTTCTTTACTTCACCATCCACCCTCCCTCCCTCCTTCTCTATCCCAAGGTCCCTCGACCTAGCTTGTCTTTCCTTCCTTCATCCCTTTGAGGGCCTCTCCATATCCTTTTAATACCTTCCATCTTTCCACGCTCACTCCCACGCCCATCAACCGAAACGCCAACAACGACACCCCAGTGCGATAGCCCACCATGGAGTCCAAGTCTTCTGGTGAGACCCCGACCAATGTCGGCGGCGAGAAAGGTGGCACTACCACTGATTTCGATCATGGTAACACCGAGACCGTCACTGGCGACGGCTTTGCCTTCGAGAATGAGACCTGGGCGACCCGCAATGGTCTGACCCTCCAGTCTTTCAAGCGCCGCGACTATGGCCATGGCCTCGCTGAGCTGGACCGTAAGATGAAGCCTCGACATCTTCACATGATCGCCATCGGTGGTTCTATCGGTGCTGGTTTCTTCGTCGGTTCAGGTGGTGCCCTATACAAGGGCGTAAGTTGCCTCATATCCTTCTGGGGGCGACCCTCCTATGCCACGATAGCTAACCTTCTGAACAACAGGGTCCCGGTTCTCTCTTTGTCGACTTCTTGATTATTGGTATCATGATGTTCAACGTCGGTATGTCAACCTTTCTTGCCTCGTTTACTTCTTGCCAGAGGCCAGTCGTGTGTTTCCGTTGACGGCGGTTCAACCACTGGGCTTCTCTCGCAACTCCGCCATCGCTTGATGACAACGCTAACATTTGCTCCTCACAGTTTTTGCTCTCGGTGAGCTCGCTGTCATGTATCCCGTCTCCGGTGGCTTCTATACCTACTCTGCTCGCTTCATCGACCCCTCGTGGGGTTTCGCCATGGGCTGGAACTACGTTTTCCAGTGGGCTGCTGTACTTCCGTTGGAGTTGACAGTCTGCGCCATTACCATCGAATATTGGGATACCACCACTTCCCCTGCTGTTTGGATCACCATCTTCCTCCTTGCCATCATCTTCATCAACGTGTTTGGTGCCCTTGGCTATGCTGAAGAAGAGTTTTGGTCATCCGTGCTCAAGCTTGGAGCTACTGTCATCTTCATGATCATCGCTCTCGTAATGGTCTGTGGAGGTGGTCCTGAAAGTGGAAAGTTCTCCGAGTACCAGGGAACCAAGCTCTGGCACGAGGGCTCAGGCGCCTTCAAGAACGGTTTCAAGGGCTTCTGTTCGGTCTTCGTCACTGCTGCCTTCTCGTTCGCTGGAACAGAGCTTGTCGGCCTTGCCGCTGCCGAGTCGCGCAACCCTGCTCAGGCTCTTCCCGGTGCTATCAAGCAGGTTTTCTGGCGTATCACCCTCTTTTATATCCTCGGTCTTTTCTTCGTCGGTCTTCTTGTCAGCGCCGATGATCCGAGACTGCTCAGCGAGAGCTCTTACTCCAACTCCAAGGCCTCGCCTTTCGTCCTGGCTGCGGAATACTCCGGCCTCACGGGCTTCTCCCACTTCATGAACGCCATCATCCTAGTTTCGGTCCTTTCCATTGGTGTTTCTTCCGTCTATGGCGGCTCCCGAACCTTGACTGCGATGGCCCAGACCGGATATGCCCCCAAGATCTTCAGCTATGTCGACCGCGGTGGTCGCCCTCTCTTCTCAGTGCTTATCATCATCGTTCTGGGTGCCCTCGCCTACGTCAATCTTTCTTCCGATGGTGCCGTTGTCTTCGACTGGCTCCTTGCTTTGTCTGGCTTGTCAACCCTCTTCACTTGGGGCTCAGTTTGCTTGGCCCATATTCGCTTCCGCAAGGCTTGGGCCTACCACGGTCACACACTTGACGAGATCCCTTTCCAGGCCGTTGGCGGTGTCTATGGCTCGTACCTGGGTCTTATTCTCATCGGGCTTGTTATGATTGCTCAGGTAAATCCCCGCTTGAGGTGTACGAACGGTGTCCAGTAATGCTAACAATTAATTCCAGTTCTACACAGCCATCATTGCTGGTCCTGGTAAGCCAGGTATGGGCACGGTCGAAGGATTCTTCAAGTCGTACCTTGCCTTCCCTGTCGTCCTCTTCTTCTGGGCTGTCGGCTATCTCTGGAAGCGAGAGGGTGTTATCAGCATTCCCAAGATCGACATTGATACCTCCCGCCGCGAGCATGACTGGGACGAGATCAACGCTTACCGTGCCGAGGTTGCGAAGTGGCCGGCGTGGCGTCGGTTCCTTAGCAAAATCATGTAAATGCCTCTCAGTTCCTCCGGGCCCAGATTTAGGGCCTCGGTTGCGTATACGCCAGGATTTGGGATTTCTCAAGCACAAATTGGCCTGAAGTGCCCCGACCAACAGAGGTGGCATGGGCTAGAGCGAAGTCTCATCGTCATTTGTTCTCATGTTTGCTATTTCTTGCTAGATACCATGTTCTGTGAGCTCTCATTCTAGTAATGGAAACGATCAACACGATTTGCTCGACTTATGCCTTGATTGAGTTGTTTTTGTGCAAGTGGGAAGCTTATGTCTTTTAATACCGCCACCGCATCATGCACCAGGGTGTGATACTGTCCAGGTGCAAACGTGGTAAAATGTTGGCCCCGAAAACTGAGAGGAGGTGCGGAGAAGAGATGGCCCAGGCGGGGACAGTCGCGAGGGTGTGGTCACTTTAACGCCAACGAGCCGAGGTGCAGTAGAGAAGTCCGGGGTAATTAGAGCGTGGAAAGCTTAGAAAGTAGTCTATACAAAGGCAACTTGGGGGAAGAGAGGAATTGACGGATCTTAAGGGCGTCTATCGTGGTGCACAGCATGCCATTGACGCCTTACACGGTGGGGACCACGCCCTTTGAGGGGCGAGCGGTGGGTCTCTGCCCTGTGCCGGAGTTGAGCGAGTTGCTTTTACGTCTTCATCATGTCCTCGGTTCATCCATGCCATATGGGCTCAAAAGGTTGAGATGAGATAGTCTATCTAGGGCGATCTATGGGGCAGGCGGGAGCTAGGTGTAAGTGTTGACGTGCCTTTTGGGTAGAACTACCAAGATTAGGTTGGAGTCCTACTCATGGTGGAGTAATTTTCACCGATGGACTCGCGTTGGCATACATTGACCGGCAAAGGAATTGGGACGGGTGTTGGCATATTGAATGCGGTTCAAGAACGAATGGGAGAGAAGTGCGAAGTGGTTGACGTTAACAGCTGTGTGGCTCTAGGGGATGCATCTTAACCTTGCAGCCATGGTTGTGTTGGGGTAGCTTGGGGTGACATCATGGACAACCCCAATTTTGTACTCATTCCAATCGACGAAGTTGGAGCCAATGAAGCGCTTTGCAAACCTCCTTACTTTGTCGCATTCCAAAGCCCCTGTGCTGCCTACGCCAAGACAATAGGCTTCTAGTCAGCGAGGCATGCTATTTGGGTAGTCTGTATGTCGACGGTGGAGGCTTGACCATGATCCATGAAGCCGTAGGTGGATCAGTGATGCGGAGTTGAAGGAAACGTTGGTAGTCCGTACGGCGCCACAATCGTGTGAGGCCCAACTGCAGCAATTCGCATGGCAGGTAAAACAAACAGCGCCGAGGCAGTGTTACAACTATATCCCATGCATTGTTGGGCATGCGCCGGTTGAGCGAGAAATCATGTCATCCGGCGTCTCTGGCCCTGTAATCAAGGTGGAGAGGCGGGCGTGGCGCGACAACACCCACCCACAACACAGTGCCATACGGTCAAGGAGAACCTCGCGCGCTCCATCCATCCGCAACCTCGGATGTCCCTGCGAATCTTATTACCCCAGGCCGTGCTGCGTCGCAATCTACGTGTACGGGGGCAATAGGGGCTCCACGCAGATAAGGTGCAGGAGGAATGGAGACTCGAGCAGCGGTTTAGAAGTAAAGAGTACGTACGACTTACTTGATGAAAATTGGAGGATGCGGGGGAGGGTGATCCGGGGGTAGGGTTTGATGGGGCCTTTTTACATAAGAAAAAAGGGCTGTTGAGATTTCTTGGGGACGGGCTTTGACAGATTAGGGGTTCCTCGGGTTGCTGTGTCCGCTGTCGCATGGGCTCGTGCGGGGTAGCGGGGAGCGGAGAGCGTTCGCTGGCGGCTGGGCAAGGGGGAAAATGCGCAGGGGGAGATGATGGGAAAGGGCTGCTTTGGAGATGGGATTTTGCTGTGAGGGGAACTGGGCAAATCTTTGAGTCGGAGGATTTTTTGTTCTTTGGATTTTCCAGAAGAAGACGCGCTGCCAGGGGATGGTCGACGCTCGACAGGCCTGTAGTGCGCTTCTGTGCCAAGTGGTTGCAGGCCAAGTCTCGTAGTGGCTGCAGCGGACTGTCGGGGCTTGCAGGGAGTTGTAGTGGTCTGTGCTGTGGTTGGCCAGCGGGTTATTTTAGGGCAGCTGTTGGTCCGTTTTAGGGTCGACACCACCGAGGTCACTCTGGGGCCAAGCACACTGTGCTTCTACAGCCAAGAGAAGCGGCAGGGCAAACCAAACACCGCCTCCGTCGGCCCACCCCCCAGCTAATAATCCCAACTTCGACATCCACTCACTCCCTCACATCACATCCACTCGCCTCCCTTGACGCCCACTATCGTAGGGCTTTCACCACCGCGATGCCACGAGCTCCCGCACCGGCAAATAGGATCGCTCCCATTCCCACCGCCGACCTCAAACCACCCGTCGCCTGGGGGTCCGTCTCTCTCCAAACCCCTGCCTTTGATGTTTTGGCTTGTGCACGGCGCTGCTAACTCGAAGCACCTCCCGTATTGAGGTAGTCTACAGACTTCCAGGCAACGGGATATCCACACCCATCTCCGTCGACCCTTCACTGACCTAGGTACCTATCCAGCTCCGTTGGCCATTATCCGACACGATACATTAGCTTGAGCCGCAAGCTCATACAACCAGCCGCCTCCTGGCGCCAAGCGCTGCACCGGCTCTTTAGGACCCGGAACTCCTGTCCGGAACCCGCTGACTGCAATACACACTCTAGTCGCGCGCTTCTGTTCCACGTCGTTACTGACAAGCGTCTGAAAGGCATGTCGCACGTGCACTCCATTTACATCGAACTCCATCTCCAGATCTACGCTCCAGCCCAGCATACCGTTGCCTATTACTTAATAGAATGACGAGGATCTGGGTACGATCATCTAGCAGTGCCCCAGGTGGTTTCCGTTCTTCCGAACTGGGTCCTGGTGGGCCAGAGCCGTCGAAAACCGGTCTCTGGCACTGACTCCCTGGGGACATAAGTTGTTACGTACAAAAGGCGTGATAAACCTGGGGAAAGACTCCACGCTCTGAGTTGCAGAATCTGGGGAAAGACTTCACCCGCCGATGCCATCCGTGGGGATACAGGGGTTTCGAATTGGCATGGATGGAGGTTCAAGCAGCTCAGGTGTACAACCCGCCAACTGCGCCGTCCAGATGCAATTACATGATCGCGCGTGTGGCGGGTGTCTGGGCATGGCATCACTGCCGGCGGCGACACTCTGGCCGGCTCGACTAAGCCCAGTGTGGAGAAGCTGATTAGGGGCGTGTCGTCGACGGGTTGCCCCCTGAAGTTGCCTTTTCTCCTCGGGCTTACGGATTGAAGCCCGGTTCGCTGGGGTTCGACAAGCCATCGAGACGAGGTTGATTTCCTAGCTGGTGTGACTATCGTGGGTGCTGTGGCTTGGGGGTCTAAGCCATGGGTCTGGGAACGAGGGGAGAGCCTGGCGTTTGGCACGACGGACTTGGTGCTTAGGACTTAATCCAGTGTCTGACTTGCTCCCTGAACCGGTAGGGTTGTTGATTGTATGTTCCTTCCCATTGGCTTTGCTTCAGAATTGCAGATAGGTAGCTGTCCATTCAGTACTTCTGTGGACTTCAACCATTTCAGTTCTTCAGAAAGTCGACCTGTGGCGTAAGAAGCGGCTGGGACACAGCAGCCCCCATCTTCCCGCATGCACTTTAGAGTCGATTGCTTCGTTTGAAACCCAATCATCCAATGGGTAAGATGGCCGAGTGGTTAAGGCGGTAGACTCAAGCGTCAGCTTGCTTGCCAAACGCAAGAAAAATTCTACTGGAGCAATCCGCCTGGGTTCGAGTCCCAGTCTTATCAAACATTTTTGCCCTCTCCTGACAATGATAATTCTTTTTGCTCCCGAGAATGTCTAACAAAACGGATATGTATGTTTGGGGTGAGTCGTTGGTGTAGGTTTGCCTTGCACCTAGCAGTCTATTAATAAGGTCCGAGCTATTAGCAGCTGTATTACCCCCGGCCGGGACCCCATAACCCCCCGGACTGGCGACGATGGCATTAGTCACCTGTGCTTCTTAATTAAAACTTCTCTTTTGTATGATGTGGAAAACTTGGTGGATAGAAATGTAACGCTCAATATTGAAACCTAGGTGCACAAACTCCTAGGTGACTCATCAACTGTGAAGGAGATAGATAACCTCGGACTAGGCGAGGTAACAGAGGCAACAAAGGCTATAAATACCTTAATTATGCTAATTGTGCAAAAGACTTCAGGCGAGTGCTAGGGGTCAGGTACAAGGGAAATGGACATTGGTGCGCGCCTGTTTTAGCAGTGTGATGGATTGGGGAGAACTGGCTAGAGCAGAAACCAGGCTGCTGTTAACTGGGCAAGCTCGGGGACCCCCCCCCTATCTGGCTTCCGATTCTATGTTCAAGTATATATGATTGATGAAGTCTCTATGTGCAAAAATTGAAATTCCCTGACCTCTGCACATGCCACTATATTATAGGAAGAAGTCTTGCTAATTCTTAATAGCAACTACTTAGGGAGGCTACAGCATCTTTGTCAAAGCCAAAAGTATCGTATTTAACATGGTTTCAGTCAATTGTGAACCTAGGATAAACTAAATTGTTTTGTCCTTGCGAACCTGGACCGCCTTTGACAGGTGATTCAACTGGCCAGCTACGTAATACATGCTCTAAATAGCACATGGAGATGAATACCCCTGATGTACACACAGAAGACACTACACCAAACCCGCAAAGTCAAGTCGTGTAACCTAGTCACAAAGGAAGTCGCCTCAGTTACGATATCTGCCTAGGATACCTCAGCCCTACTGGGGGGTATGGTAATCGCTCACTGGTTCGCGCAAAATATCCAAAGCCATAGTTCTAAACTCGTGCCCAAACTGCAACTTGGTCTTCCAGTTCATAGGTATTGCCGCTTCTCCATCTCTAGCACCAAGCAGGCCGCCAGCGATAGCAGCATTTGTATCCGTATCTCTTCCGATACGAACCACATCGACCACAACATCCTCTAGACTTCGCTCGTCCAGAACGGCTGCAATCGCAACGCTCAAAGACTCGAGCACGTACCCGCTGCATCCTCCTCGTAGCTCACGCGACGATCCTTTCTCGGCCATGGTGGCTACATTGAGAGTTCTGCCCAGTTCAATGGCTTGGTACACTGGGCCAGGTGTTCCTTCGAGCGTCTTTGCAATTTGAAGGCCGGCAGCAATGGCATCGGTGGGACTGTCTCCGTTGACCAGCTTGGAGGCAACTGTGTTGTAGGCTGCGCAGGAGATTGTGCACTTCTTGTCGTCGTGAGTGATTTTGCTGATGCGCTGGCTTTCCTCGACCAACTTGAGAGGGTCAGTCTGGAACAAGCCGGTGGGTACGCATCGCATTAAACTGCCATTTCCTGCCCTTCCAGGCCCAGCTCCTGCGCGATCAGGATCTCTCGTCTTTTTATATTTGCTCAAACCATCCCTTGTAGCGCCTCCAATGTCCACCGGGTAGCTCCCTGGCTTTCTTCCGGGCCACTTTCCGTGCCTCCACTGGAGGAAATAATCACCAGCTAGGCGTGCAACATCATCTCCGAGGTGCCGGTATTGCAAGTCGTGATAGGCGAGCAGTACCCCGCGAGTCATGTCTGTATCGTCGGTTGCATGACCGGCCGGCCACGAGAATGAACCTCCTCCTACGATTTCCCGTAGACCATTGGGGTACGAGCGAGCGATTTGACCATGAGAGGAGAATTCGACTGTGGCGCCGAGCGAGTCACCAGCGTGAACGCCAAGTAACGCGCCGATGACTCGGGACTCACGATCAGATAAGTCAGCAGGGTGTAGAGAAAGCGACATGGTCAGTATGTTTTGTTGAAGTTTGCGTGATGACAGAGGCTTGACACGTTGCTGCCTGCTGTGAAAGCACATATATGTCAGACAGAACCTTCCGCCCGGGCATATGCCTCAGGCCACAACCCGGTCTCGGTCGGGTAACCCCAAAGAAAATACTCCAAAGAATAGACATCGATGCCGATGAAATTGATCAAGACCAGATTGAAATGGCAGCCCTACGCAGGGGGGCGTCTCACAAATGCCTGAGCGTCCGTGGATGAGGATTCCGGGTTCGTTATCAATTTTAATACTATGCGAACCACGTATGCCTTCTGAAATTGCGACGTGCCTCATCGTCCCATGGTGGAGGTTGATACGGAACTCGTTGACCCCCACCGGATCGCTTTTCCGTTAGTTGATATCTTCCACATTTCAAGACGAGATATAGGTAAGTATTTAGGCGTCACTGACCGTGCAATTCTTGAAAAGGGAATCAGAACATACCTAAACAAAATTCAAACCAAGCATCGCAAGAGTCAAGCCTCATATAATGGCATTCAGTCAGCAACCGCTCCCTTCAACACGTCGGATTGTCACCGGCCACAACGACGACTCGAAAGCTACGATAACTCGACATCACTTGATTCACGGAAATCAAACCCTACACGGACCATGAATTCAGCTACTCCGGTCCAGCGACTCTTTGCCGCCCTGTGAATGTCTAAGCATCTTGAACATACTATGCCATATTTGACTCACGTATGCCTCACTGGGGTTTAGATGGATAGCTCTTCTACCAAAACGTGTTGGTGCGAAACACGGATCTTACTCAACTAAGCTATACATAAATCAATCATTTTAACAACTTTGTTGAAAAATGTCTCTTGAAAACTGTATCCATTGTCTCGCTTCAGCCCCTTTAAACAGACTCTGACCACGTCTGTGTGAATCTCCCCGATGCGAGGGAGGAGAGCCTCAAGCCCTTCCGTAACGACCCAGTCGCGGAATGGTTGCGCCGACCACCGCTGGCCGGAACTCTTCTCTGACTTCTCCTTCAGGCTCTGCAGGGACCGGTGGGACCCCAGCTCCAGAAGCACCATGCCCAGAGCGTAGACGTCATGGGCACTCTCGAATTCCGGCCGCTCGGTCCCGCGGCTGTCCTCGGGGAGGCCCTGGACGTCCGGGCGGCGGTACAGATTGTTACCGGCGTCGCCAGCCAGGGGCTCCGTGTCAAGCGGGGCTATGACGAGGCGGCCGTACTCGAAGGCGTAGAGGTAGGGCTCGGAGAGGCTAACCTGTGGCTCGTCTTCGGCGCAGAAGGCGCCATTATCGCTGCAGATGCTCTTGTGCAGCCACCCAGCCAGGTGTACCCAGGGGACGGCGCGGCAGAGCACCTTGGCGCAGGCGAACTTTGTCCTCGTTGAAGCAGAACGCGGTTGCGGGCCAGCAAGGCAGTCAGGTCGTCTCTCGGGGGCGAGAACTGGAGGAAGAGGCCCTCAACCATGGACTTGACCATGTTCACCATCCTAGCGACCCGGCCGTCCGCTAGGTAGCACCGCGCCTTTTCCACCGCGCCGGCTTCAGCGTTGAGCCTTTGGATCTTGTCCGTCAGGTCCTTGAGCTCCAGGGCCGACACGTCGCCTGTCCTGGACCACTTTTCCAGAGGCGCGACGGGATACTTGGCCTGCCAGCCTGCCGTGTCTAGCGTGGAGAAATCCTCTTCCGCCTTGGCAAGTTCGGCGAGCTGGTAGTTGATGTAGACGAGGTGGCTGGTGGCCATGTCGACATGCTTTTGAAACCGGTCGTCGTCGAGGTGGCGGCCCTCCTCGATGCCCCAATCCGAAGCCCATGTGGTCGTCCGTATTGATTCGTAATGACCTACCTGATCCACCAGAATCTGATAGACTCATTGGAAATGATGCCTCCGTGACGGCAGCGATCCCGATCATAATCAGACATCCCTTCCCACGGGATAATCGCCGCCAGGCCCTTGGTTCGGCGAGTGGCAACTCGCCATTGGCTCCCTAGGATAAGTTTGCTTAGCACTGGATCTGTCAATTTTGTGAGCATTCGCGAGGCTGTTCGTACCGGCATAGTAACTAATTCCAAGGAGCCCATCCACTCACGCCATCAATTCATGCCTAACTTCTACAAGGATCTCCATTCATTCATTGAAGAGATGTTTAGAGAATTTAACATTAAGTAAGTAGCTTCCTTATGTTTTCAGAATCTAACGAATTATAACAAGCCTTAGGCTTAGTTCTCGAGTTATCACGCCTCTACATAATCTAAATACTGAATCGGATATACCTGCTATTGAATTGACGGACGGTAGGGTCACAAAGAGTATAGCCCACTCGTAGTCTACCTAACATCTGGGCGACTGTTCTACCAAATACATATCGCTATATCAGTCCGTTGGGCTGATCTGAAGATATACAGTGAATGTGGAAGGGTGAGGTGGACCCTGGCTAGCCTTGACCCCGTAGTCATGGCCAGCGTCTTTGTTCTTTACCACAACACTCCAAGCTTGTCGACTTCCGAGACTGAGAAGGGAGAAGCTTAAGCGGTCTCCCGCAGGACCATAATCTTCTATCCGTGTGAAGGGATTGATGGCTCCTAGCTCCTGGCAATTTCGAAGATCCTTTTCTGTATGAAGAGTGAGGTGCATTGTGGAGGAAGTATCGAGCTTGCAAACAAGCACAAAGTATGTACTCTCCTCCAATGGTCCGTCGGTTGTCTGCGTTGGAATCGTTGATGTTACACAGAATCTAACAAAGCAAATGAACTGACGATGGCGTTCAATTGAGAAACTATTCCCATCGCCGTGCCAGAAGGCTTCCGGGACGGCCTTGACGCTGTGGATATTGCATGTTTCGATGTTGTTTTCAAACATGATTCGAATGCGGCGATATATACCTGTATCAACGCGAGTGCGTATCGTTTGACTTTCCGAAGTAGAGGCCAGGTAGATGGCAAGAGGACGGCTTGTGGGAGTATCATCAGCTGCTGTCGCAAATTGGTGCGGCCACAATCTAAAATATGTGTCCAGTTCGCGTTTCAGATATATCCCAATGTTCCTGGGCTCCCCTCCCGTCTCTTCGTAGCAATGCAGGTCCATGAAGAAGATGCCGTCCTCGGAGACGATGGACTGGAGTGGTGTGTGGATTTGACTCCTTTGTTGGTGATACTGATCTCGTCTCGGAAACTGAATTGGTCGTCGTTTAAGTCAATTTTGCCGCACCCCAAGAATTCCGCCGGACTCTTAGCTAAAACACTGCAATATTCCGAGTCTTCCGGCGCTCTCCATGCGAACAGTGATAAATCTGTAGTTTTCCTCAAGATTTCTTCCAGCAATCGGGTGAAGGCTCGAGGACCTTCACCATAAAGCATGGGCATCGTAACGTCAAACAAACCCAATAGGCAGTAAGCCATATCTTCGATGCGAGTTGTATGTCGCGTAGCAGCCCAAGACATTCGCTTTGCCAGTGAAATCGCCGCCAAAGGGGTAAGATTTTTCAGTACGCCTTGATCTATACCAGTCATAGCTTCAATCTCCTTTGCGTTTTCGAATTTTGTTCCAAGAAAATTCCAGTCAGCATTGTAAAAGCGAACGGCGGCGGGGGCGATGAGCTCCTGGAGAGTCCATCCCCTTGAAAACCAACGATAGTTTCTCGCAGCATCCAACGCTCCAATCAATTCATCCCCAGGTAAAAGATCCGAGAGATACGCGAGGCAATAAATAGCATTATTATACCAGCGGAACATTGAGTTTATCGCTTCTAACAGCTCAGCGCTGGAAGACTTGTCAATGCAGCAGGTGTCTACCCAAACGTAGTCGAGGCCCTCGCCAAGTACCAGTCGACAGGCTGCCTCGATTTTGGAGAAGCTGGGAGTCTTCGTTCGGGCAGTTTTGAGGTCTTTCATATCCTCAAAACTCACTTCGTCACCATCCCATGTGTGCGACAAGATGGCATATGGCGTCAGCGCTGGATCGTTGAAGACCTCGAGCTTCAGCGTGCGTGCGTTGATGAGTCTCATGTTTCCGATTTGTTTTTCATGAAGGAAATGTTTGATTCCTAAGAAAAAATAGAAGAAGAAGAAGGAGATGTTATGAAGGTTACGTGTGTGTGAGGTCATGTCAATCTGGTGTGACGGCTGCAGGTTGCAGTTACTGCTATTTGAGACCCAAAACCACGTGACGAATCACGACGTAGGTGCAGCTTACACTCCCACCATTCCCAAACACTTGGACACAACCGGCGACTAAAGAGATTCTGTTCAGCGATTTAAGCGGATGTATAAGTTTCATAAGGCCAATAAGAGGTAAAAGGTTCGTGTTAGGCATCAGTAATTACTCCTCGTTAGGTGAGCACGGTAATGAAATTGAGGGGCATTTGCAAACCCAGCGCCTCCAGTCATTTTCTGCCTTGAGTGATTTACACTGTTTCTCGACAATAGTCTACGACGTATCTAACGCTTAAACACAGTGCCAAAAAAAAATTATAGTAATGAATAGTCTGGCCTGTAACGCAGCTTCGCAACGCAGCCTCACCAGGTTTCGATATAACCGAATCAGAAAGCATTCTCGCCTGCAACCATCGACTCGATGGTAAGTATCAAAAAGCCACTACAACAGTAGCCGTATGCATTCAGCTGTGCAGCAGTGAGCTACGAGGGCTTGAGACCGTTGTCAAGGAAGTCGAACCGCACGACACGTCATCCAATCACATCATAAACAAGTTGGGCCAGGGGAAGCACCTACTGGCGTATCCCTTCAGCCGTCCAAACTTAGTCCAAGTGGAGGATCAGCTTTTCCGAGTAGCTAGTATTTTGAACACTGTTTTGCAGGCGTTAGCACTGTGAGTCCTTCTCTTGCTTATAATAAGGTACTTGAAAGAATTAACCGTGTGGCAGCAACATCAACATCGGTGTCGCCAACGACGTGGAGAAATCCACGACCGCGATATTGGACGCCGTCATTACCACGCAAGAGTCATTGGACAAGGTTAAATCTGGCCTGATGTCAGTTTCTTCAGTTGTTGAACGCACAGATCAACGAAGTGGGATCGTCGCAGCTCAGCTCGAAGGGCTGTTCGGGCCAGCGCAAAGCGCCTCGACACCTCAAGAGATCCTCCATGAGCTAATTATCAAATCTACCGAGCAATCGGCACATTTGAACAATATTGAATGATTTTCAGCTCCCAATAAAAGTACTTTATTCACTAGCAGTACAGGTGTTCGCCGTCGAAGATTTACGGCTCTCGAATCTGCAACAATGTAGAAGTACAAGCCCATGTCCCACGATCACACAACTTGTATCCTTGGACACTTGTCAACGTTCTCGAACCGAACTGTCTCTGGTCAAGAGTAAAGCCAGTTACTTCGGTGATCAAGTGATATCCACTTGCACCTGTCAGAAATTTCATCGCGGTCGGTGATACCAGGAAACCAACTTCTACCGTCAGTCATGGGGCCCATTTGCCTTCCTAATGCGCAAGTAAAAGTGTGGACAACACCACACGGACTGCATTCTTCGTAGACAAGACCAGGCAACAACTTCAACTGGCATGGACGTCTCCTTCACTGAGTTACGTTCTTCCCTTTCTCGGGTAGTTGCCATATCGTTGAAGTTGAACTGGGAGGCCAAAGACTTTTCAATTGCACAGTCCTGAGAGTATTCACAGCTGTTGATTCGAGATTCAGCCCAGCCTTCCAGCTTTTTACGCTTTCCAGTAACATCACTAAAATTTCCACTGGGAAGAAGTTTTATGCCCGGTCTACCGTCAACAGAAATCCAGAGCTTTTACAAGAGCTGAAGCAGCAATTACAGATTATATTTATGTCACGGAAGGCTCCGCCCAACGATGTTGATGAGAACGGTCGAACTATACTCAATCGTTTTATATACTTTTTGGTGATTATAAGACCCCTACCATTGGTTTCCTTGATTGCTAAATGCTTATAGATGTCTCGAAAAATTCTCCGAGATGGCGATGACAGCGTAATGGCTGCGATTCGGCTTCTTCTTCACTATCTTCGTGATGTTGGTGCCAAATTCAACGCCACAGACATGTGCGAACGGTAAGCGGTCCCGATCTAAGTGCCAGAAGTGAACCGGGATGTCAAACCTTCAGCGCATTATTTGACAGGGGCCGCAATCACCCGGACTTTGCTCAGTTATATGATGTTTTGGATGATGTTGATCCAGAAACCCCGTACAGCTCAGGATCTCATCATGGCTACCTTGCTGATGTTATCCATGTGGAGATACTTCCCAAACGTCTAGATGTAGCAGAAGGTACCCACCGTGTGTATTGTCTCAACTAGTTCGAGGCTTACATCGCCAAAGCAATGAGCGGCTATGGTGTCCTTACTATGGCTATCATCCATAGATTGGAAAGCACAGTCCGAGATCTCCTTGAGTGCGACTCCTCACCACAATACCTACCCGAAAGAGGAGATTCTAAGCAGACCGTTTTCCATTTCTGCAGTAACTGGTTGGTGGGCTTGCTACTCCTCTTCGCCCAGAAACGTGCGCAAACATTATTGAACTCCGACGACCTACATGGAATGCCTCCTATGGCGTATGCCCTACATTTGAGCGGAAATGCTTGTAACGAGAAAAATGTGTGGGAAGCATGCTACGACTGCAACTGCTATTTGCCTCTCGAGTTTTCTTTGACTAGGGACTGCAGTATTTATGGCTATGAGAGTCGGAGTCTTGAAATCTGTTTTATGAGAACCAGAGCCATGTTTCTCGAGCATCTCAGGAATAGGCGGGAAAGACTTCGGGTCATCGCGGTTCCGACTCTTACTGCCACAGATTTCGCAGCATTCGGTGGACGACATGACAAATTCTCAGACACCTTTGCTGGACCCTTGTTCCAAGCGCTATACCGGAGGGGCATACATCTTCCGCAAGCTCTTGAGGCTTCTACACCAAACAATGCTGGGATCTATGAACTTTCACCGGTTGGGTTATATCACATCATCAACGGCAGTAGAATCTCGGATTTGCCGATTTTGACCCTCAGAATACGAACATAGTCACACATCTGATGAACGTGGATTTCTCTTCGACTGACCTGAGTGCATTAGAATCGCAATCGCGATACTGCAATTGGCTAGTAGAGGTTCTCGGCTTGACAGGGTCGCGAAACAGCTGTGCGTATCTGCTACGCACAGCGTGGCACTGGGCCTCGGACACTTCGCAGCTTTGGAATTTCTATCCGACGCGAAGTCCCCCGGCCTAAGTCCAAAGTTGAAGGATCTTTTCTCAACAGTGTGCGATTTTAAAGCGCTCACTCGCATCCCTTGTCCTTGTAGACGAGACGGCGGCTGTTTACCTTTCAGTTTCTTTCTGGTTGAGTGGTATAATGTTATGATCAAATTTAAAGGACAGGTGGAACGGGGGGTTCTTAACTCTGATGTTTGGTTGGTCAAATGGCTCTCCGATACAGTTCGCGACTTCGACAGCTCCATTCCCATGCGATCCACAATTTTCCGTTACATGACATTGAGGGAACTGGGCATACGCCACCTGTGTCGTCCTTAGTTAATATACCGATTAGCGAACAAAGCGGAGATTGAAGAATTGCAAGACGACTAGAAAGAGATATTAGGCGAGGATCGTCAACTCATTGAGGAGCTGTGTGCGTTGATGGAAGAGTTTGAACGAGAGTTCGTGAGCCGCAATACCTCACTTCCTCCATTCTTGCGAGACTATTGGAGGACCAAGATGGATGAAGTACAGGACATCAGATCAGAGGCTTTGGATGAGGACCAAGAAAGGGCTTTACGAGAGATTGGGGTAGTGATGGAACGTCGAGTTGATTCTACGCCACAGTAAGTGGCCACCTGAAGGGAACCCACACACATTTAGGTTGAATCACAGATTAATTCATGATACACAATAGAGGTTTCGTGCTATAATTATCCTCCAGTTCCAATTCCCATTCATGTCTATGGGCCATCAAGTGTTTTGTACATACAAGATCTATTGCTGGACCTATCGTTCGCTGGGCCGTTGCTTCGAAAACTCAGCGGAGGGTACTTGTTAGGCTATTTCTGTATTTTGTTTCCTAGCCTGAATCCATGTTTATCTGGCGCCAGTGCTCTAGCGACTTGGGTGTCTGGAATACCTGGTTATAAGCGCAGGCTGCCAATCCTCGTACTCTGAAAAACTCTAACACTTGAATCCACTGCATTAGTTGGGGCCTATATCCCATCTACTCAAGGGCTTGAGTGACAGAAACAATGCTCTTGTTGCAAGTTGCTTCAGGTAATAATAGTCGCAGTGTACAATTTCTGACTTGCTCAGTCTTCTACTCCACAACTCTTGAAAACTTCATCTATTCAATTAATGTCGTTCGTTTCCAATAACTCAACCAGCGTAATTGGTTTAGTGGTAAAATTCTCCGTTGCCATCCGAGCAACGTCGGGGAGCCCTGGGTTCGATTCCCAGATTACGCAGCGCAAGTTCTCTTTTTGCCCTTCGTCGCAATTTCTGCTTCCTTGATGCACGCACTTTTAGGTTCCTTCTTGGGGGTTCGATGAGATCATGGTGAGACGACGTAATCAAGTCAATGGCCTGAGTGCTTAGGACAACAATAATTCTCTTCGTTTCTTAAAGAAGTTTACATGCAGGCTGTCTCCTATAGTACTCGCTCCTAAAGTTCGGAGAAAAGCCTCTGTCGCTCAGACTGAGATAAAGGATCGTCCTTTTTTTATTCAGGGAGAGCCCAATCCCGACCGTCTATCCCTTACATATCACAGCGCCAACCAAACAACACCGAGAACAATCCCGTCAAAACCTTCGGTATTCAATCTATCGCTCAACCATCACAAGTACGTCTCCAACAGCAGCCCTGGCCATCTTCTTGAGCAGGGTCCTTTCATTCGCCTCGCGATATCGCTCCCACGAATCCAGTCCCTCCTTGGCTTGGATGCTCAGGGTCTCGTAGCCCTGGCGGATGGCCTCGGTGACCTGCTGAGTGGTCAAGCTGGACCGTCGGCTGCCACCTTCGGAGAGTATTTGCTTGTAATGAGTGCTAACCGCGATGATGGTGTCAATGGAGTTGCTCGCGCGGTTTGCCAGGCGGTAATTCTCTTTGAACTTGGTCAGCACCTCGCCAGACTCAACGACCTTGTAGAAGAGATCGTCGTAGGCGGCGGGGGTTGGAAGAAATGCCTCGCCTGCTGAGAGAGACAGAGCGATGAGGTTGACAACCTGGTCGAGGAGTGTATCGATGTGTGGTAGGTCCTTGAGGTCAGATGTATAGGTGGCGAGGAAACGAATGATGGAGAGCAAGGAACGGAAGAACTCGTCCCAGTGATACTCGAGACGGTTGCGTGTACGAGAGAGGTAGGAGATGATCCGCAACATAATGCCAAAGCAGAGGGTGTAGAGGCTGACATCAAGTCGCTTCCGGAGGTTGTGGTTGATGGCGTCAATCATGGTATCCAGAACCGAGATGGCAAGAACGCGCTCGCCCTTGACCAGGGGCAAAAAGGGTTGTCGTTGTCGGCATAGACGCACCGATACTTTGGAATCATCGCTGCAGATGCGCTTGCAAATCACCGGGTCTTCGATGAGAAGGCGTAGCACCATGAGATTAAGGTGGGCGTAGTAGGTGGCGCGAGAAGACAGATATGCGTGTTGCAGGAGATAGGAGGTTAGAGAAAGGTAGCTGGCGATAGGCTGCTCCTCGCCAGGTTGAGCTGCCATCGTAACCAGATTGAAGCAAAAGAGCTTGTTAGCATGAGCGAAGTCATAGGCCGCTAACAGCACGGCGGCTTGTTCTTCGGGTCTAGCTAGGTGTTAGAAGGGTTCTCGATGGAGGGGTGCGTCGAACATACAGTTGGGTGAACAGCCTCTTGGCAGTCTCGATATCGTAGACCGGCTTCTTCACTGGCTTAGGCCCAGGAGCAATAGCCCCTAGTCCGATCATGTTCAGAGTGGCACTGAAGGTCCAGCCCTCGGGCAGGTCATCCTGAATCTTGATGTACCGTGATCGCACCGATTGGCAGGTGTTGCCTACGGATCTAATGATCTTCTGGATCGCCGCTTCGTTCACAAAGTCGTTCAGACGGAGCTGGTACGGGTTTTGGAACTCGAACTTGTTGTAGTTGGTGAGGATGCCGAGGAGGGTGAAGGGCTCGAGGATCTGGGCGGGAGATTCGGAGTCTTGGATCAACTACGCATGATCAGCCAAACTCAGGAGGCTCCGTGTCGGTCGGCAAACCTTCATGACCGAAGGGAAGAGGTCTCTCTGGATCAAGTAGGTCAGTAGAGTCGTCTGGTAGGCCCCTGCCGTCACTGCCAGGAGCACCTCCACAGCCTTGTACCGGATTTCCACTATTCAGCGTCATCAGCGTTAGGCCTTCACATAGTTGAGTGCTCCTATCTCACAGCTCTTGCCGTTCCGTATGACGCCGTCCAAAGCCCCGACAAACTCGGTAAAGGCACTATCGATATGGTCGAGGCCTGCGAGCACCACCATGATATCGGAGCTCGGGTGGGGGTATCGCTTGGAGAGAAGACAGGACAGGAAGACGCTCAAGGTCTACACAGTGTCAGCGAGGCACCGACAAAGCTCTCCGAAGGCTGGGAACCCACGTCCAGCGCATGTAGCGGTACGACACCATGCCCAGTCTTGACTGCTGCGGTCGCTCTGGCAAACAGCTCTCTCGTCCGATCCTCGAGAAGCAGGACATCGCTGGGGCTGAGCCCAGCCAATGTGCTCCTTAGGACAGCTCGGTCGGGTCGCAGGAGGAAGAATTCGGCCCAGAAGCCGTCGGTCTTTTCGTCGTCATCATCGTCCTAGTTTTGAGGAGAGATCAATCAGCTGGGGCGCATCGCAAGAGGGGGAGGGTTAGGTATAGCGGGCAGCGCAAGACATGTGAATACCTTCAAGACACGCAATTAGGGTCATCTTGGGGAAGCGTAGAGAGGGAACAAAGAGATGGGAGCTGACCTTGAACAGCGAGTCGTACAACTGGATGATCTTCGGGGTAAAGACCTCCGGCGGGAGTTGGCGGGTAAGCGGTGATGCCTCCATGGAGCGCTATAACGAGGTATCGACAACGGGCGGCCGAGTTTCTAACGACTCTTGAGCTGCCAGCGCAGTCGCGATCCACGAAATGCACCCTGAAGGGTCCATTCGCGTCGAGGGGCTTATACAGTGGGTATTCGACTAGAAGGCGCACTGTACCACTGTCGTGTGCCCTGGAAGAGCTGCCATGAACACGTGCGCACTGTACAGATCCATCTCTACAAGTGTCCTCTCGATCAGGTTTCAATCAAAGAATCCTCATACGGAGTAAGTACATGACAAATTAATTGTGCTTCCGTCCATCCCCCTCAGTCTCGGTGTTCTGATGCGTAGCTTCCTATTTGATTCAAACCACCCTTCTCGATATTCTTTTTTTACCCATACCTTTTCCCATCACGCAAGACTTCTTACATCCTAACTATCAAACCTATCAAGTCGTCTCAGCCTCCTAGCTGAACTCTCTTGCGTCGGTCACCCTTCCAGCTTTTGTGCCTGAACCCCATGCCAATCCGTACCGATCATCCCCAAGTCTCTAGCTCTGCGTCTTCGTTTTACTACGTACTGTAGGACCACGTTCTGCATCTCGGCCCATTGCGAAACCCGATGTCAAGGGCAATACTGCACTACTCCAGTGATAAGCTCCACCACAAATCTCCCAACTAATATACTCTCGTAAAGTAGTTTCAGCATGTTTCTTGACGTGCTTTCCTAATCATATCGCCGCAAAGGGGCTCATCCTTACTGCCTCTCGATTGGGGGCTGTTGCGGTAGGGTAGCATGGCTGGATCTAAGGTGCTAGAAGCGGCGGGTTAGCCATGTTAGATGGGTTCTAGCGACGAGCATGATGCTTACCGGGCTGTCACCCTGTCTAAAAACTGAACGCGGCACCAGCCCTTTTTGTCATGCTGGTCTTAGGGCTGGACATCAAGCCAGTAGAAAACGCACTTTTCGAATCCGTAGTCTTGGAGGACCTGCTCGATGTCAGTCCTCTTCGCTCTGGATTGAAGGTTCTGCAAGTGGGTGTCGCAACTTGTCTGTCAGGAATACCAACATCGCCATAGAAGCCCCCGAGAACTGTATGCCGATTCAAAGAGAGCACGGTATGACCTGCGCCGATGCGATCACTTTGCTATCGCTATTACCATACCTCGAGGCTTGCGGACCAGGGTTGGACACCGAGAAGCTGGTGAGTTTCCGAGCTTCCCAAGTATAAATATATACATACCCTTGCTTTTGAAAGGAGTTCAAGGTTTTGGTCGTTCTGAATAGTGCATGGGAATGCTTCCAGTTTGTCCTACCCAATCTTGGCGTGGTGTTTGATCAGGCTGGCCATTGCCTCTGGGAGTGAGCAGAGTAAGGAGATCAGCACTCGTCTTCTAGTCTGTGGAGCCATGATCAATAGAGAATCTCCAACCCCTTGGGTCGAATTTTTGAGGTTGGCCAAATGCTACCCAAAGCCCAAGGCCCGTTTTCTAGGTGGGACGTGTAGATCTCCCCAGGCTCGGGATCAGGCATCAACAAGACTGACGCCACCGCGAACATCCCTTCATATTACCAAGAACAGCATAACCGATGGAAGCATTGATAACACAGATCGGAAGTTCGCGAGTGACGTTTATGTTTTTGAATTGCACTCGTAGGTCGATCCTTAAGTGTTGTCTTCTCCATCCAACCTCCTCCCAACTGTGGTGATACCCTATACTCAGACGACACAACAAGCAGCAGGAGATCCTGCCATCTCAACATATTACCTTCGACATGTTCACGAAACATTTCATAGATATTCAAATCCTTTAAAAGATCACCCAACGGTCTTGATTCAACCCAAATGAAGGAACTCATCCCAAGATACCCTCATTCCTGGTGTTGTCTACGAGATCAAGGGCTTCCTCAAGGGCGGTGGCAAGGCAACAACACTACGCCGCAAAGCGAGCAATGCTGAAGTTACGAGGAAAACCTCATTATAGAGAGAATAAACATGAGACATTAATCCGTTGTCGTGCTTTGGTTTCCGGCGACATTGCTTAGTTACACATCCAGTGGTTGAAGTAGCAAAGCTCCTCTGTGTCCTCGCATATCCTAGTCTCGGAACGAGACAGATATCAAGAAGCCTACTGGATATCACATTTGTGATTGATGATTAATATCACAAGGACATTATAACAAATGCTTCCGTGGTAGGTGTGTCTCTCTCGACGTTGTCAGTCCCCATTCTGCACTTGGCAAAGAGAGAACGCCATGTGAAACCACCAACTTCAGACTTTCACCAGTGAAAGAGTTGTCTAAATCTTTATCCGGGAACAAGAGCCATTGCAACTCATCCCAAGCCAAAATGTACCCGACTCCTTACTCCCAAAACGACTAGCAAACGTCCAGGCCTAATAACACATCCCATTGACCAACCACCCATCCTCGAGAACCTACGAAGTATCAATCCCCCACCAGCAGCGGTCAAAGCACACCAAACCCAAACTTGACTGATGTTTTGCCTTCGATCATCGCCTCGAATGGCGACATACACTCGAAGTCTTTGAGACCCTGCCGAGTCTAACGCGCCATACCGAGCCACATCATGCCACTAGCATATAGCCCCCCAGTTCTCCTAAGACGATTCTGTCCAGCCCAGAAAGATCAACAGTAACAAGACCCAAATGATGTTTGTTAGTCTGATCGGTGATATCAACAGATTACAACCCCACTAGTGGCCGACAGTGCGATCGGCAGCTCTAGACCGTTTGACAAAGTGGCCCTGCCCGCCCCGATTGCGCGGTCACCAGACCTCGCAAGACCTCGCAAGCCCTCGCAAGCCCTCGCAAGCCCAGCAACAATCGGGCAGGGCTTGACAAATATCACGGCCGACATCATCGCCGGCTCGTGGTCTGAGTGCCCCCCGGAGAGGCCCAAGCACGCCGGTGTCATCCATCCAGAACTGCCGCACGTGGATAAGGCGACACTACTTCTTCTAACCCCGGCACTCTTTCTTTTCTTTTACGCAAGGGCCGCCTCATCGGCCATCCGAAACCGACGCCGTTGCAGCACAGCTCGGGCCAGATCGTGAGCCGGAACGAGGTTTCCTAAGGGTCTTGCTTGCTGAAGAGCAAGAGGGTTGCCAAACACGCAGCCAAACAATGTCGAAACATCGGCACGTTATAGGATGGCCTTGCAAACCGGAGGGTCGATCTTCCAGCCCCCCTGCCGCGCCGGACAGGTCCCTATCCGAATGAGGCGGGCAGCAGGAAGCATCGCATCGCTTCCGGCGAGACGTCTTGAGGCCCCCTCCCAGAGAACCGGATGTCTGGGACCACGAGATGGGTAAATCTTGGCCCCAAAGAGGAGCCCATCCATCCATCCCCTTGCAAACGAGGCATGGCTCTTTGGAAAAGGGATCCGATACCACGGACTCGCCGTCGTCATCTAGTCGTGGGCCCCCGGGCTGGGTGACGACGGGATTCGCGCAGCAGTCAACACTCCCCCCCGGCGATAAGTGACTGGTCATCGGTCGTATACGAAGGGATATCCACAGAGTTGGGTTCCCGGATGCCCTCACCCCGCAGCGGCACTCTGTATCGGGGATGGGCTCAGGCGCAAAACCTAGGCCTGCAGTACGTACGCAGTTCTTTTTCTGCTCAAACAGGTGGACGGGCCAAGTTGTTAGCAAGATTCGACGAACTGCGCCGTACAAAGCGAGCCAGTGGGCCAGGGCCCCGTCCCCAAATGACCCCAAGTGACCCAAGTCGTTGGATTCCATCATTTCAGCCAAACTCCATCATTTCAATGACTCCATCGTTCCAGCGACTTCTGATTAAAGATCGTCACGTCGCAGCGGTCTGGGGGAATTGAAGGGGGCGCAAGCCTTGTCAAATCGACAACGACCCTCGCCGATTCCAAAACACACTCCAGCACCGTCACGGCTGGTCCGTCGAAAGAAGCTATGCCCAAGCAGGCGGCACTTCCGCAAGAGAGGGTATCCCAAAAGGTTCTCTAATCTCTACGCCCCCTCTCTCCCATGTCGAAGCTTGTTCGCCCGGGCGAGGGAATTGGACAGGAAGCACAGGGGCAAGGCCCGGTATAGACGGATAGATTCCCGCACTGACAGGCAGCTTGGGGGAAGCAGCATTGGAGAGGAGGGCCTCAAAAAAGAGAGGTCGGTTCCCCTGGAGGCTTTTTGACGGACTAGGGTATCATGGCCCATGGGGGGGGCTAGGATATTCAAGGCCCATGGGCAAGGATGGCCAATGCGGATAGCGACAGGGCCAGGGTAAAGCGAACAAGGCAAGGAGCAGCAACATCACCAGGGTGGGTTGCACCGCGAGCGGATATTGGCATCTTTGACAGGCAGACCAGACAGGGAGGAAATGGAACCTCGCCAGGGAGCAGCCCGGGACGAACAGGGAGGCCCAAGCACCCCGAGGCCAACCTACCAACCAGCGGTCCCTAGCAAAAGACCCAACCCCGCTGCATGGGAGGCGGTAAGTCGACAAAAGACCAACGACGATGGAGGCCCTGCGGGAAATCAGATTTGATGGGAATAATCCGTCCACTCATCGGCGACGGCATCGCGCACCCGAGCAAAGGCCCTGCTACTGCCAATACGGTTAGCCCAGGATATCATCAACCTCAGGCTTGATTGAGGCCTTGAGGGTCGTATCGAATGTCCCGACGCCACGGTACAGAGCCACCCCTCTCCATTGTCGCTCCATTTGGGACTAAGAGCGCTCCGAGTTGGCTGCCCCTCCTCCCCTCCTCCAACGGTCGGAACCAAAAGAAAGGTTTCTTCTTTCCTTTTCTTGTTCTCTTCAATTCGAAAAGAGGCCGTCGCTTGCAAGGAGATGGCGAGGGGGGTTGATACCAGGGGAGCAAAGGCAGTAACGAAAAAGCAAGTGTCTTAGTGAGGAATGAATTCCGACACAGCCCATGGCATGCATCATGGCATCATCGACGCGGATCAACTGAGGGCGTGACTCGACAGATCCAACCCTCTCAAACTCCAACGGCTACGGCTGGCTTGCATCCGAGCCGCCTGCTACTCCGCTTGCCCCCCATTCTAGCCCGCAGTGTCAGTCAGTGTCAGTAGGTGCAGCGCTCCGGGCAAGCCTATTAAGGCCTAGAAAACGTGTGTCTTGTTAGCGTCCGCCGGCTCTGTACGAAGTACGGAGTAGTGCACTGGAGCTCTCTTCGCCTTGGTGACGGATGGCCCTGCGTCACCAAGCAATGACGAAAGCGTTTACGAAGCCCATTGCCTCTGCTCCATATCCATTGCCTTCGTCATATTTGACTCATCTGCACCCACAACACCATCCGTCGCATCGTCGGCTCAGCCATGTCCCGTTCGCTGTGTCCCTCGATTTCTCTCACAATTCTCTCTTCAGATGCGGCAATCCCTCCTCTCACCGGCTCCTCCGGGATCGGTGCCGGCGGCCGGCTGAAGGCATGCCGAAAGCGTCACTTCGAGGCCGATTCCGTGCGCAACGCCGTATGCCACGGGTCGGGGGTGTGCATGTGTGCGTGCGTGCGTACGTTCGCGGTGAATGCAAGTATGCAATGCGGTGTGATGAGCGAAAGTGTGATGAGTACCTTGTAGGCAGTGAGTGATGAGTGACGAGGCGTGCTTCTACAAGCCGGTTTCCCTATTCCGGGAGGGCGTGTGCCTGTTGCCTTGTTCAGTACCTACATACAGTAGGCTTGTTCCCTCGCTCCAGTTGCATTGCATCGCATCGCATCGCATCGCAACTATAAGTTTGCTGCAGCGCCTGCGATTGGCGATTGGGCCAATACTCGGCCTCATTAGGTATTGTAGACGCGGCTTACTGTAGGCGCGGCTTGCGTATCTCCTGCGCCTCACTCACTCCCGCATCTTGTCACTGCGGCGCCCCATGCCCAGCGGAAGAGATATTCCGATCATCGGCATCCGCGTCAATCATGCGTATGCGCGTAATTCCTCACCGGGGTGATGATACTGGTGGCAATCTGCACCTCCATACGGAGTGCTACGTAGTACAATATCATGGCGGGCGTTGCGAATGCGGGGATGTTGCATCATCCTTGGGCCTCAAAAGCTGCGATATGTTCCGTCGCTGCGGATGAAATCGAGCGATCGCTTCGACGGCTCGACGGCTCGCCTGCTGTGGAGCATTACCACGCGTTATATGATATAGGGTCACCATCTTATAGTTACCCAGCAGTCCCGTAGGAGCATCTGGGGGGCCTTTCATCGTCGGGGCCCGTCCCATCCCCCATTTCTCCATATCTCTCTCCCCATTGCACATCTCCAATGCCAATTCTTTTCCCCTCAATCGGTCAGATCATACGGGCTTGCTTTTTGCTCACCGCGATGGAGCACCGCTATGCGCTTACTTATTCAAGCCGAAAAAGGAACCCCTGCATCTGCGCTCCTCAATTTAATGCAGGAACCCGACTGTCGCACGCAGCCACCAACAAGCACGCGCAAGCCGCAAGACGCACCCACACACACCACAGCCTGGTCCCTCTCCACACAGCAGGTCGGCCAGGACATGCCATTCGTACAAAGGAATGCCGCCTCGTAAACGTACATGCAAAGTATGTATGGATTGCCGAGTTAGGGCACGCGAATATCTGACGTTGATCAATGGAGCCAATGCACACACGACTGCTGCACGGATACGCCGCCCTCCGTTCCGATAGCATGTGCCATACCCCTCCCCTACATCGGCTCTATTGACGCGATTGACGCGACGAGGCCATCCATCATCTCTCCTCTACATACGGATACCCACACCTACTACGTACTGCCAGGCAACGTGCATGTAAGTCTAGGCTCGACTGAATGCGTCTGCGTGCGCACGATACCCGTGTGTGCCCCCATGTGCCAAGTGTCTCGACGTTCTGCTTGCAATCAGCCCGAAGAGTCTCTGTGTGCGTGATACCCCGCGGGACCTCCGTTCTGCACGACCGTTGGAGATGGCGGAGCCCTCCGTCTGTCTGTCCACTGCTCCTCCAGGCTTGATCCCATCTTTGCCTCTTTCCCTCCCTCCCTCCCTTCCCTCCCACGTGGACGAGGGAGAAACGGTCGCCGACGGTGGCATGGATACCATGCCCACACCCAGGACATGGTTGCCTTCCAGGGACCGGTGCTCGAGCTATTCGGGCCTGCTCTAGTAGACGTTGCTGGTGAGGACTGAGAAGGGGGCGAAGTCAACTCTTTGGTAGGCATGATTCAAAGCGACGCACAATTCATGCGTGTGGGAGGTCGATCGCTGCCACCAAATGTTGGATAAGGCCATAAGGATGCATCCAACGGCGCCCAGCCCAGCTTCCTGTTCAAACCAAAAGAAAAATAAATAAATTACAGTATGCCTCGATGCCTCAGGGGGTGTGTGCCTTTCCAGAAGCTGCAATTCCGAATCCCAGTCCCCGGCTGCATGCATCCTTCCTTTCAGCGGGGGATTTGCGGTGCTTGATGCCGCTGCTGGTTGCTTGCTTTTGCTTGTCCGGGAAGGGAGTCCACAATCACACGATACTCCTCAGGTGGTGAGGGATCCCTTCTCTTGCTCATTATACCGTTATCGTGTGTGGGAGCATCCTGAACCGCAATCGTCTGACGCCATCATGGCGCGAGCGAGGAGTCAAGGACATCGCTGCTTGCCAACTCTCTCCCCAGTCGGTCGCCCAGCTTGACTCGTTCCTCCTCCCCCACGTCCCGCGCCAACGCGACAGTGCTCAGACCCGTGGATGATGCTGCGGGAGCTTGATGGCCACAATTTCTACCCCATGCTATCCTGGAGCCGGGATTTTGCCTGTGTGACGCCTGGCATGTCGGGGTACCAAGTGGTCTGTGACACGGAATGACAGCCTAAAGTGGATGCTCTAGGGTAGGTCACGAGCATTTTCTCAATCAACGCCTCGCATTGATCATGCCCCAGAGTCATGCAGAAACACAGCTCTGACCTCTGGACCCGTTCCTGTGACAATAATGTCTCGGGAGGTCTAAATCCTATCGTGCTTGGACCCTTTCAAACATGCATGTTTGGGCTGTCGATGCATTGTCCCTTTCGATCTGATTTTCACCAAGTTAGCCCAATACTTATACGAAATATCCAGAGTCTAAGGCAAGGACGATTAACGAGTGCGCATCAATCCTACGTACCAGTGCCCTGACCGGTCGGATACCAGCCGATCGACTTTCAAGCATTCATATTCATTTGCTGCACGACACGTCCGATCCCCGAGTTTGTTTCAAAGCCGACCGGCCCCTCTGTGACACCGCGCCGAGAGAGTGTCGGGACAGAGCTCCGCTTCCGGAAGGCCTAATTGTAAGATGCCGTCCGTGAGCGCCGCCCGTCGCCAAGACAGTAGCAAGCTAAACATACCTTCAATATCGTGAGAGGCATTGGGCCAAATGTGTTGAGTTGAACGCCACGGATGAATTAATTGATCGAGAAATGTCGTAAACTGTAGATGGTTAGATCTGAGTTAACAGTTGGCCGTTTTTCGTTTCAGATGAATTTAGATCAAAACGCCACGAAGCCGGCTCACCCGCCATCTAAACTCTGCAAAACCCGAATGCCTGGCGCCAACCGTACGCGTGCTCCCGAGGTAACGGAACACGAGGTCCGTGGGCGCGCACATGGCAGCATGAGGCGAGAGACATTGTATCAAGCCCACATGGATGGATAGCATCGCTTGACCGTCCAGGTCCATATCAACCCCCAACTTGAGTATGCCACGCATGCGTGACATTATCAAAACGACGAGGCATATTGGAGAAAACGCATCATTTTCCTGAAGAGGAAATGCAACCTCTGCTTTTTTTTTTTGATCGACGGCCACCGGCACTCGTAAGAGCTCATATGGGAACCCGATATCGGCGCGCTCCAGGCGCGAAATGCCTCTGTGGCTGGCTGGATACGCCCGCTCACGCAGGTGTGTTCGCTTTGGGCGGTTTCAACATGAAACTTGAATAATAGCTTTCTATTGCGGCACCGCTAGAATTAGGCCCTGAAATCTCTGAAAAAAAAAGCCTGGGGCTCGACCATCATTAATCAGATCGTACGAGGAGGCGTCGACGGAGCACACGCGAGCGATCCTGAACCATGACGCCAGAGAGTCTCGTGTTCGTCGCTCATCGACGCGCCATTGTTGGCATAGTTGATGAGCTTTGCCTCAATCGCGCCCTTTAGCACCGGCCGACCATAGCTCAAAGTTTCTTGTTAGCGACGGCGTTGCCGTCATTACGCCTGGAGAAGCGAGTGCTATACGTAGTACACTATCTCGATGGCTTGGCGGGTCAACGTTGAGCCTCGGTGATTGTTGTCGGTTTAATTTAGCCCCATAACCAGATCTGCCGATGATCGTCGGCAGACGACCAGTGCTTGCGGCGGATCACGTTGGTTTTTTTGGTTCCCGACCTATCACAACTCCTCTCGATGACTTCCCGTGCTTGTCATTAGAGCGCTATTTATTATTCGTCGTTTGGCTTTGGTGCCGACAGTTAGGCCATGGGAGGAAGCGCGGGGGCGGCGCAGCGATCCAATCCAGATCCCACCTGCGCGGCTGTGAGATGTGGCCTTCCACCATGCTGTGCCAATGTAGGTGTAATAGGACTTGTCCATTGAGAATGCGCATCACACACCCGCGGCAGGATTGCTGGCTTATCATATGCCCCGTGGGGGGTTATTTGGTGACGAGATGGTGTGCTTCGTACTAACCATTCTATCACTTTTCACCTGTTCATTAAGTCCGATCCGCGACCGGCCGACTAACATCATCCGGAGCAGAAACTTGGTCTATGGTAGGAAACCGGTCTAGTTTCCGAGGCTTAGGCCTCGATATTTTGGTCTATGTCATTAGGGTGGAAGGGAAGGGGTGAGGGAGGTATATTCCGCACTCAACATTCATTGAGCTAGTCGGAGGGTGTCGAGAAAGTCTGTGCCACTGGCGACACGTAAAGGACTGTCGGTGCACTGGGCAAAGCAGGCAGCCCAGTGGCCGAGTTGCGGGTTGTTGCGCTGAAGCAGTGGATCTTTATTGCCTGTGATGTATTGTGTTACAGTCAAGTACCGAGGAGGAGGATAGAAGACGATGGGTGCATACTGCCGGTGCTGGGCTTAACCATGTATGTTAGCGATGTGCCGGAGCGGCAATTGCACTTTGGTCAGTGAATGAGCGAGCTGGTCTCCATGGGTAGTTAATCTTTTCATCAGTCACCACAGTTCTGTTGTTCTGAGTCCAGATGTGTGATCGGATCTCTCAGACTACTCAACAGGCACCTCTTGGATTGTTCATGGCAACCCTGCCTTGAATAGAAGCCGCACTCGCTCTAGGGACTTACAAGGCTTGGTGGCAAGACGCCACCACTCTGACCAAGTCGCGCCTTCAACGAAGGGCGTGTCTCGGTACCTTCGGTCGTCACCAAACGCTGACGAAGGATGGCCGTAAAGATGCCCAGAATGGAATACCGGCTCCACGCCAGACGGGGTTGTGGCCCAGCCCATCAACAACCAAGCGCCTCGCGCGGCGACTCCAAGTTTCAGGTACCGTGGTCGACGCCCTCCAATGGGGTTCAGTCGGACTCGCTCCCGTTCCCTAGACCGATGAGCCGTCTGAGTTGGTGGCGCCCACTACCGGACTGCTTAAGGCAACCCGCGGCCGTCGTCGCTGAGCGGAAGGGCTGTCCATAATTCCCGACCGCCCTAGCGTCGAGCCTGTAAAGGTTCTCCGTCAACTAACCATGGCTGGCCACACCCTCTCCATCCAGCTGGGTTCGTTAGCACCGGCTGCTGACAATCGAGGACGTTGATTTTTTTCTTTCTCTCCCGATCTGTTGGCACAGACCTCGAGCGAGATCTCCTTCCCGGCGCCCTGGTCCCCGTTCTGGTCCGTTGGGACAGCCCATGGCTCACGAAAATCAGAGCATGGCGAGTCTCGACTTTCTACCGAACCTACACCTCGGAACCGTTCGAACTTGAGGACCCCAGACTCCCACCCCCCACGTGATGCTCTCCATGAGTCGGAGAATAAATTCAAAAATGGACCTCTTGAGACAAATCCAAGACCTTAGAGGTTGCACAACACCCGACAGCTACTGGCGATGCCTCGGCCATCCGTGGCCCTCGTTGCCCCATCCCCTATTCGTAGGTAGCTCGAATGACGTATCAATCCGGCGCGGCCACCACCAGACTTGCTTTTTGTTGTCTCTTCATTAATCTGTCGACCTCGGGTGGGGGCAACACCCCTAGCTTGGTTCGTTGCCATCCCGTGTAGTCAAGTGGGACGGTTGCGGACCACCCTGGGTCACTTTCCTTTGGCTTCTCTGTCGTCTATCCGGGATCAGCATAACGCTTGCCAAGCAGCCTTTCCACCTTGTTGATGGATAAGATCGGCACCAAATGTGAAATATGTGACACGGGCCGGCAAGTTGACGATGGGCTTCGGCGTTAGACGGCCTGAGCTATCACAAAAGCTCGGACTAATACCAACCACAAGTTGGCAGAATGCCGCAAGCCGCCTTCGTAAAGCTAATTTGCTGGGATTTGGGCCAGGCACATCGAGTTGTGACTTGGTGCTAGACCTGGAGGCTAAACGTGGATCGATTCCGCCCCAGTAGCTGCGACTATGATCGACGATTGGCATATCCGCGAAGCCTGGGAAACCCATGCCGGAATGTTGCATTTGTAGGCCGCAGTGCTGGCGACCAGCAACGCCAGCATAACCCGTTAGCCCTTGCTAGCTACCCTTTAAGCGGGTTCGCGCTTTGCAAGCGCAAACCGTGATAATGCAGATGAGAACCTTGACGGATCGCAAACCTAAGATCAGCCTGTCCAGGAGAGATGAGCCCTCCCCTGCTCTCTTTCATCTGCGCTTTGGATACAGATAGTCAGCACCGCACTGATTAACATGAGACGGTTGTGACTATCGACGCCAAAGCGTCCCGCCCTCCCGTTCACGGCTCACGGCGCTCTTCGTCGTCGGGTCATGGGTCTGTCATGAAGACTGCAGTACCGCTGATAGCCTTGACTGTGATCAGACCACTGACACCGGCAGCATTGAAAAGTCTTCAAGACGTATGTAGCACATTCGGAGACTCTCGCAACGCATTCCCCCCTCCTCCCCACATCGATTTAAGACGGGTTGCTGAACTAAGTGGGGCCTATCCGCAACGACGAGCCTTCGGGATTCGCTGAGACCCCTGGTAAGATCCTCCAAGACATTACCAAACGCTCACAAATGAATCATTCAGAGGCAGCACCTTCTGTTCATTCCCAGGCCGGAAGGCCAACGCCGTGGCTTGATTTAGACCGCCGGATCTTCTCCCCTGAGAGCCCCGGTGACGGGACGGCGCGCGATCAACCACTGGCTCGCTAAGATGTTCAAGTTCTTTGCTGAAGCGGCCAGATGGGGTTGAAACTAGGAAGACCCCTGTGAGCAGGTTTGCTTTGGAGCAAACAGACCTACGTATTGTTGTGTGGAATCATGAGTATTTGCCTGTCCGAGTAGCAAACAACTTGAAGGCGTTGATAGACCTGTATACTGACTTGAGACAATTTGTTGACAATAACGTGATCGTGGCCGTCTGCAAGGAGAAATGCTGAGGACTGAGCGCCGGATATGGATCTAGACTCGACTAGCCAACCAACCGGAACTTTCTCATGCGGCTTTGTTTAGTTTGTCCTCTGAGAGTAGCGGAGAGATTCATAGTGGGGGGGACTCTGAAAAGACTTTTGCTTTGCAGGTGATGGATTGATGATGTCTGGTGCGTACGCTGTGGTCGGTGCGGTGTCATGGCTGGTTGCACAGGGCGGGGGAGTAGTCAAGGCGTGCGGGCCGGGCGTGCTATTGTATGTACCCTAACAAGCCCATCAAGGGAAGAATAGTTCTTAGAAGTTCCGCCTCAAGGCGCAATGAACCTTGAGTGATGGTGACTTTGGCCGCAGAGTTCTGAAGACTGGACGATATGAGCTCCCATCAAGGATGTTTCTGTGCGCATGAAGCAAGCTTGACGCGTATCAGACGGATATGGTATTCGTAACAGTTGTCGACGATTGTGTGTCCGTGCAGATGTTTCTCCGCAACATAAGATAGATAGTGTAGTTCTCGCTCTGTCGAGGTACTAGACCTGAAGCTTGAGCTCCAGGTACTGGGGTGGAGGAAACGACCCCCGGCAAGGGTAATAATTGCATTCGGAATGGGTTCAAGCTGTTTGACGGCATGCAATCCCCCATTTCTTCGGTGAACTGACTGCGGAACAACGACCGGTCTTCGGAACACGCATGATTAGCTGTTGTCTGTTGTTTGCTATCAAAGTTGGCGTCGGAACAGTGACCGCCCATTGTGCTTGCTTTTTTTTACATGGACTAATCAGTCTCGGAGGTCGAACGACGGCGTTTAATTGAAGATACATACACATCATATAGTTTTGTCCGAAAGCGCAGGTTAGCGCCAAGGTAAATTGTGAGATCGATCAAGGAGGACCGCAAAGATAGCAAGGCTTGCGAGCAAGTTGTACCTCGTTTAGATTTGGCGAGCTGATTCTCGGGGGTGTGGACGAAGCCACGATGGCCTGGTCGAGTTTGCGCTGGGCAGAAATATGCTTATTTTCCCAGTATGGATTGTGTACGGCCATGGTAATGAGCTCCTTCGCGAGGGTACTAAACGTGACGAACGGATCTTCAGACAGCGAGTCGCCAGCGAGCGTGCAGCAAAGCGCATGTGCCACTTGCAATGCAAGTCTTGTTGTGCGATGGTTGGGGAGCAGATAGCCCGGCTGTTCCTCAATTCTAGGAGTACGAGTATAGAGTAGCCTTGATGAACCCATGGATGAAGAAACCTCGTTTTGTGGATAGCTTTCAATAGAGAACCATGTGGTCTGGCACTCTCCGCAGGGGAAAGACTGGGCGACGGCAACTTCGGCTCATCCTGTTGTCAAGTTTTGGAGAAGCTTTGACTGTCCGTTGATCCGAACCGTCGTATATCACCGACCACCCATCTCAACCGAGTCCGCTTTGCCAGCGGTGAGACTTTGTTCACCTCCTCCCTGGGTGGGAACGAGCATAGCTGATGCTAGGGTCCTCCGCGGCATAGTAATGACGGTATAGAGAAGGACGAGCCGCGGCTGGATTTCTGACACGAGAAGCTAGGGTGGATTTTAGAGGCAAGGATCATGTCAAGGATATGGGCGTGGCTCTCCCATGTCCGTGGGATGTGGTCCCTGGAGCGTGGGACAGAGCCCATCAATTGAAGTGGCTAGTGGCTAGTGTACCAGAGAGGGGGAAGACTTGGCCAGGGCCCAAGGCTGATGGATTATCCCCGTTTCGGCCGCTGAAAGGATGCGAAAAAGCAAAGAGACCCGACGGGAAGCTCTCTCAGGCAATGGGGTGATGGGGCCTCTAGCATGGTCGCCAGCGGGCTGGGGACAAAATTGTCAGGGCCTCTTTGAAGCTTGGAGGCTAGGTGATCTGCCTGAGCGTCGCTGGGCGTGGAGGAAACTCTGCGGCTGGTGATATGTTCTCATATTGAGTGATGTGATGTGATGATGTGGGTGACACCGAGAACGGAGCTGCGAGTCCCGAGAGGGACGACGTTAGGCACCTCAGTGAGTGGGACCGCGCCTGCCTGAGCTCGGAACCCAGACTGAAAAGGCACCAGCTGGTTGTGGTGATGGAAGGCACTTTCCCGGCCAACTGGAGCAAGGCCAGGAGCTACAAAGTACGTAGGAAGCAGTGCACAAATTTAGGCTTCAAGCATAATTGTGACGTCTACCTACGTTAGTGAGGATGTGCGGCTGCGGCGGGCGATTTGCCCGTCACACCTCGAAACCCTACAAGGTCAATGAGTAACGTCACAGCCACAAAAGCACCTCAAAGCATATCAATACCCGTTGGATGTTGGGTGTTGGGTGAGGGAAGAATGCGAGGCGCCATGGCGGATGGCTCCATGTCACATCAACACTGCCGGCACTTACTTCGTATGGATGGGACGCCAAGGCTCAATTCCTGGCGCTCCAAGCACCAACGGGTACCAGCCTGGTAGAAAGTCATTCCGATAAGCACTTGGTAATTGATTTTGCTTGCTTGCTCTTGTGGCGGCATGGCTGCAACAAGAACAACGCCATCATCGAGAGGACGGGGTAGGCTACGACCAACGTGGGTTCACCACCGGAGGCGTCAGTTTCGGACATTGGACGTGAGAAGCTATTTTGGTCACCACCCCCCAAGATGGTACTAATTACCAGAGAGACTGTCCGTCGCGTTCCACCAACCTTCTTCAACGTCTTCCAACGTCAGAAGCACTGGTGCCATTCAATCAGTGGGCGACCAACACTGTGGGCCACAGGAGAGCCGACAATGGGATGTGGCCGAGGAACCCGATGGAGATCGCATTGGACAAGGCAAGGTGAGACGTTTGCTTGGAAGTGGCTCCCAAGCTCCCTTTTTGGGGCCGGTCTTGGCGGGGGGAAGATCGGTTCCGGGGCTGAGGCAGCCTGTGGAGACCACTACGTATGTACCGGCATGACGGAGTCGAGGCTGATGATAGACAGAGGCTGAGGCCACAGGGGGTAGCCACGGCCCGCTTGGATGACGAGGGGATCAGGATCAACTGAATCCTTTGTCGAAGGGACTTTGTGCAATACCCGACGTATGCGGTTGCAGAAAAACTCTTCTTACTCGGCCTCTGCCATCGTCCGTGTGCTCCTTACTGCAGTGGACACACAATGGATTGGGGCAATGGGGTAGACTATGGATCGCCGCGCAGAGAGCACCTGTGGGCTCCAATGCGGTGCTGAAGCGAGACGCAGGAGAGCATATCTAGCGTTGGACTGTCTGTGTGTCTACATCTGCACGCCAGCTCAGGAACAAGCAGCTAATAAGGCAACTAACGAAAGACAAAGGCAGCAAAACCAATACGAAGGGAGTGGTTCGATGGTGTATCACTCCATTGGGATTTTTCTTCCCCTTGGCCTCTCCCTCTCCCTCTGCGTATGCCCCTTGTTGGCACAACGGCGAGGGACGAACAAGAGGCGGGCGGATGGAAGATTGACGTAGATGGGGTGGCAATAATAGGTTGACACATGACACATCAGCTATTCTAGAGCAAATGATCGAGAAGGGCCTCGCCTTGGGCGGCCAAGCAACGACCCAGATGATAGCGGCTCAGTTGTGGCCCGTCCGACTGAAATCTGGGGCTGAGTAATTGCCGCTGACAGGTAGGCACAACCTAGTTGGTAGTACGGAGTAAGAGCAAGTCAGTGTAAGGCCAATATCGAATTGCACCAGGAATTACACCATCCGTCTTAGTGCTTGTCCTGTGCTGTGGCCGGCGACAGCAACGGGTGGTCCATGCAAGATGTTGGTGGGAGGTGGCACCCAATCCGGAGGCGCATCGTCGCAACCAAGTGGCCTCGGCCATTCGCTCACTTTGAGGACTTTGATGAGGTTGCTTGCTAAAGAAAAGGAGAGTGAAGCTAGAAGCTTTGAAGCGCATCTGGGGCGCCAATACTGATGGGTGATGGACAGAACAATATAAACAGCATGGCAATGGACGAGTCGCCGTGGCTGACCAGACGCCGCTCAAATTTGCCCATGCGCTGAGGTTCTCCGGTTCTCCCACTCACAGCGCGCGGCAGCAGCCCCGAAGTGACCGACGCAGGCTGCTAACCCGCTGTACTAACCCAACTGCAGAATGAATGCGCAGGCCGCGCGAGCCAACTGAGCGAGAGCGAAACGGATGGGGCAGCCCAGGTCACCTTTCCCCCCCTCTCTGTGTGGCCCGCGAGAGCAAGGGGCGCACAGCCCGTGCCTTGTGTCTGTGTTTGTGCAAGCAGGCTTCTTCATCGTCACTCTCACCGTGCATAGCTGCATAGCTGCATAGCATTGAGCCTAGTTCCCTCTCCCAGGGTTTGATGCCGGGGGAAGGACAGAGTTGAGGGCGAGCTCTTGGGGCGAAAGGGGTCCATCGCGCATCCCTGGACGTGCTGGGTGCTGGCCGGGTCCCTGGGCCAGAGCCCTGTCCCTGAACTATCCCCAGTGGCTGCGCTAGGCATGGGCCCCTGGAACTAGCCGCTGGGGGCACCAAGGGCCACCACCGACTACTTTTCTAGTGGGGAATGGCGACGGAGGTGTGCCGTCCAAAAGGAGGCCCCCACTGAGACCACACGCCTGTCCACCCACCACCCGTCACCCGTCACCCGTCACAGTCGCCCACCGAGGCACCCAAACCACCATCCCGTTCTGGGTTCTGGTCGTCACCCACAAACTGACACCCACCTCGGGTTTCTGCCCCTCCCCTGACCCTTGCCATTGAACCTGTCGCCCAGGGTGAAGCTCTTCGGGTCGAGGAGGAAGTGAGGAACCAGAGCAGGAGCCCGGTGGATCCCCATCAGGGAGTGTGAGTATCCGACACTGCTCCTCAACTGCTGCCCTCTTGGGGCGTCATTGGGGTGTCCTTGGAGAAAAGACGCCCTGAGATGGCTCTGGGGGGGCCTGGGCTGGGTCCACTGAAGAAAAGAGTGGGTGTGGCCACCAACGCTCAAGGCGAGAGCCACAGCAATCAAGACCGTACGTACCTAGTAAAGCAGACGGCGAAGGTGATAACACCACCGCTATCCCCAACCCCAACGCTGCGTAGGATATTTTCCTCTCTCCTCCTCCCCTCGTCTCTGATACTCGACCAAGGTGTGAAATAATTTCCCTGCTCTGCTTCTCGTCTGCACAGCAAGCAACAATCGACACTCGCCTCGGCAATCAATACTAGTCCTGGCATTTGCTCTCGAGTCCCGCCTCTGCTGCTGACTAGCCGTCTCGCCGACCCGGGCATTCCATCTGGCTTCTCCTTTTCCACACTTGACTCAGCACTGCCAACTTATACGCGACGACCCCCCGACCTGCGATCGACAGCCAAAAAAAGACGTCCCTACGTAGGAGATCCATTCGATTCAATTCTGTTCATTCCTCTCGTGTACGCACAACAACAGCCCCCGGTTGAGCTGCTTCTATCAGTCTCTATCATAAGGTAAGCGCTACTCAGGTATACTACCAACTCCTCCACTGCCCGCATGCACGTACGTCCATCCCGGCGCACGCACCATACGCACCTACGAAATTCATTTATTTGAGACGGGAAGAGGACGGACCATAAGCTGGTAGGATCAATCCGTCTGCTCTCAAATTGAGTTGAGCCGAATTGCGTCCGCGAGGTTGGTCGAGGCAGTTGTCTGTGGTTTGGCGACATAGGGAAGAGGAGCGTTGGACGACAGGGCATCATCCAACAGTGCTTTTTCCTCCCTCCAACGGCGCTTCTGCAGCGGCCTGCAACGGCCCTGCAACGGTCCTGCCCCACCGACTGCAATGCTGCAACTCCTGCAGCTCGCCTCGCCACTGCTGGACATTCCTGGACAGCAACCCATAGTCTCCTCAAGCCCACCTCGACGCCTCCTCCCTTCATTCCATGCCGTTTTCCCTGTGATACCAAACAATGATGGCAAAACATTGAAATTCGCCCTCACTGATGCTGACATTTTGTTGCTAGCCAGTTGATTGTTCCAGTGGCAAGCCCTGGTCTCACTGTCTCAGGACGTTGCGATCTCGAATTCGCTACTGCCACCGCAGCGAGCTCACTCGTCCTGCTTTTCGGCTTATACAGTACTGCTGCTACGCCTCACCCGCAATCTGATCTCTCCGATAGCATACTGCATCACCCTACTCTTGGATACGACGACACGACCGGTTTTTGGAACGACTGAGACGAAGCCTCGTTGGGGTGGTTGTCAAAACCTGCCTGCCGCCTGGCTCTTCACCGATGATCTAAACGACACCGTCAGACATCAGCGGCAATCGCGATGCTGAGCACTCAATCGATGCGAGCCAGCCTCCAGGTGGCTCCTTTATCATTTGGCAAGATCCACGACGAATCGTCTGGAGATGGATCATCTACAACCGACAGTGCCTCGAACGCCTACGTGCAATCTCACATGACGCCCCCGGCGACTCCCAATGGCTCGCAGGAAGACCTCTCACCACAGTACCTAGCCCCTCCGGCGTTCCACAACTTCCTGCGAGCCTTCTACCCGTTCAACCCCAGCTATGCCATGTCCGACACGAGCGTGACGCTCCCGCTGAACGAAGGAGACGTCATCCTGGTCCATTCTATTCACACCAACGGCTGGGCCGACGGAACACTGCTTATTTCTGGCGCCCGAGGATGGCTCCCCACCAACTACTGCGAATCATACGAGCCGGACGATATGTGTAGTTTACTTAAGGCTCTGTTGAACTTCTGGGATCTGCTGCGGAGCACAACCGTCAATGACAGGGAAATCTTCGGCAACCAGGAGTTTATGAAGGGCATCATTGCTGGCGTGCGCTTCCTATTGGTGAGGACACCCGGAGAGTTTTGAACGATCAATGGCGCGTGGGAGCTAATGATTCGATAGGAACGAACAAACTGCCTGAACAGGGAATCCCCCTTCATCCAGCGCAATGACGTCCTTCGCAAATGTCGCAAGTCGCTGCTCTCAGAACTGTCATCGCTGGTCAAGTCGGCCAAGCGTCTGCAAGAATCACAACGCCCGACCTTGAGCCCCGTGGAAGATGTCAACGACATCGTCGATGAGATGATCCTCAAGGCGTTCCGCATCGTGACCAAGGCTGTTCGTTTTGTGGACGTGCTGGAAGACGACCGACGGGCTCGTGCACCAGCCTCAGTAACGGTTATGGCCACTGTGCTAGAGGAATCATACGTGCCCCCAACGCCTCCAGCAGATCAGTCAACGTTTGACGACCAAACCCCGCGATCAGTCAACGACACTGACTCGCAGGCTGCGGCGAGTGTCGCGACATCCGAGTCTAGTGAAAGCACGCAGACGACAATGGCCATCTTCAATAAGAGGCTGTCCTCCCTTGGCTCGCCTACTGGCCCTAGCTCGCACCGCCTGTCGCAGGCCAGCTTGGTCCAAGCTCACCGCTTGTCCGCTTCTATCTCACACAGAGTCTCCCTAGCAGGTCCATCACCATTGTCTCGTGCTCATCACCTCGTCTCAGAGCGGCTGAACCGCACTCACGACACGTTTCTCTCCCATCTCGGCTCCTTCATCGGCCGCCTACATCTTCAGTCGCAGTCCCGCCCTGAGCTGGCCTCAGCTATCAAGCAGTCCGCTCTCTCTGGCGGTGAGCTCCTGGCCGTTGTTGACGGCGTCTATGAGCACATCAACTCGAGCTCCCAGGTCCTCGCCCTGGCGCGTGCGACCATGTTCGACCGTATCCAGGACCTCGTCTTTTCCGCCCGCGACACCCTAGCTAATGCCGAGTCTGAGGAGGCCGACGTCATCATGCCCCAGGACAACAGCATCCTTCTGTCCTCTGCCACTGGCTGCGTCAGGGCTGCTGGTGACTGCGTCGCTAAGGCCAAGATTGCCATTGAGCGAATCGGCGACTTCGAGTTCGAGCTGGAGAGCAGCAGCCTCGGCATTGACCTGTCCGTCCTCGACATCGCCCCCGAGGAGCGCCCAAGCGCCCCCATCGTGCCCGACGAGTCGCACCGCAGCCGCAGCTCCTCTGGCTCCTCAAATCCTGCTCCTTCTGCCGCTCCCGCTCCTCGAAGATTGACCCTCACTGGCGTCGACAAGCCCCTCCCTGAAGTTCCCCAGGATGTCACTACCCCGACCGAGGAGCAAACACCCCAGAACCCTTCCCCCGCTTCTTCTCGACCGTCATCAGCAAACGATGACCACATGTCTAGCATGGCTTCCTCAATCTCCTCGCTCCGACCCTCGCTTCCTCCTCTACCAAAGCTGTCCACCAGTCTCCTCCCTAGCGAGGACTATAGCCCAATTGACAACCACGATCACGATTACAGCTCCACCTCCCGATTCGAAAGCATGGTTGCCTCAAGCGCTGGCAGCAGTGCCACGTATCTCAGCCGAGACTCCGAGTCCAGCATCATTTCCCAGACATCTACCCGGGCTACCACCCCTGATCACACCCTGGCTCCCAGGAATCAGCCATCTATGTCCGAACTTAGCACCACTGGCAGCTCCCACGCCGAGGAAGTCGATGACGTTGAGTCGAGGCTCATGGAGAAGACCTTTGCCCACGAGCTCATGTTCAACAAGGAGGGCTTGGTGACTGGCGGCTCTATCCAGGCTCTGGTTGAGCGTCTCACTACACACGAATCCACACCCGACGCTATGTTCGTCTCTACCTTCTACCTGACGTTCCGACTCTTCTGTACACCAGTGCGCCTGGCCGAGGCTCTCATCGAGCGTTTTGACTATGTCAGCGAATCTCGCCACATGGCCGGACCTGTGCGATTGAGAGTGTACAACGTCTTGAAGGGATGGCTGGAGTCTCACTGGAGGGACGAGACTGACCGTGAAGCCCTCAGTCTCATCATGCCCTTCTCCGAAATTAAGCTGAGCTCTGTCCTTCCTTCAGCTGGCCGACGTCTTCTGGAGCTTGCTCAGCGAGTTTCGGGTGACGGCTCGCTTGTCCCCCGACTCGTCTCGTCTATGGGTAAGACCAACACATCGATTGGTCAATACGTCCCCGCCGACACCCCCCTTCCTCAATCGGCCGTTTCTGGTCGCCAGATGAACTTGCTTGCCTCTTTCAAGAACGGCACAAGCTCGCCGACCATCCTCGACTTCGAGCCTGTGGAGCTTGCGCGCCAGTTGACCATTAAGCAGATGAACATCTTCTGCTCCATCCTCCCAGAGGAGCTCTTGGGCTCTCAATGGATGAAGAAGGGTGGCGTTTCTGCGCCCAATGTCAAGGCCATGTCCTCACTGTCTACTGACCTCTCCAACCTCGTTGCCGAGACTATTCTCCAGCATATGGAGATCAAGAAGCGCGCTGCTGTTATCAAGCAGTGGATCAAGATTGCCCACCAGTGCCTTGAGCTCCACAACTACGATGGCTTGATGGCTATCATCTGCAGCTTGAACAGCAGCACCATCAGCCGACTCCGCAAAACCTGGGACGCCGTGTCTGCCAAGCGCAAGGAGATGCTCCGAACCCTTCAGGATCTTGTTGAGCCTTCGCAGAACAACAAGGTCCTGCGTACTCGTCTCCATGACCACGTGCCTCCCTGCCTGCCTTTCCTTGGCATGTACCTTACTGATTTGACCTTTGTCGACATCGGTAACCCGGCCACGAAGCAAATGAGCCTCGGCAACGAGTCGGAGGAAGAGGGCTCCAACGGCATCACCGTCATCAACTTCGACAAGCATACCCGCACGGCCAAGATCATCGGCGAGCTCCAGCGCTTCCAGATCCCTTACCGCCTGACTGAGATTCCTGACATGCAAGACTGGATGTCGGCTCAGATCAAGCGTGTCCGCGAGGGCGACCAGGGCAACGTCCAGGTCAGCTACTACCGCAAGAGTCTTCTCCTCGAGCCCCGAGAGACAGCTCTTCGTGTTCCCTCGGAGCCCCAGCCTACCACTTCTCTTGGCGCTCTTCAGAATGCCAGCCGCACCGACCTCTTCGCCTGGATGTCACGCGACCGAGGCAACTCAACATCTGCACCAGCGCAAGTGTAGATGCCACTTGTCATCGCAACTGCCCGACCAGTTCGGGACCACAAAATCATTTCACCACGCGCGCACATATTACCATCATCAGTAACTACATTCATCTTCATCTTTGATACCCCGATTTTTCTTTTCACGGTCTTCATCAGCATATGGGAAAAAAACATCGACACGTCCCTTATGACTACTCTATACATCAACACACCGGCGTTATTCATATATTGGGATTACTAGGATTTTTGTCTTTTCACACCATGTTTATGCAGGCACATTGCAGGCTCAATCAGCACCACTTTGTAGCAGTGTGTTGCCCGACTATTCAGCATATCTTCGTTTCTCTGTACGCAACCCTCTCACGGGGAAATTGGGAAGATGCCAGTGTGGGATTAGGGAGTCTGGAAAGGGAACGGAAAATACCCTCATGTTGGAATCACGACCCGTCTTGGTACTCTGTTATCATCCCTTCGATCCGCTGTTGGCTTGCTACATCTATTCTGGGTACAACGCTTCATTTTCACCTTGGCCTTACCTTGTTTCTCTCATCATCTCACCCTCACTCTTATTTCTCTCTCTCTCTCTCTCTCTCTCTCTCTCTCTCTCTCTATCGAATCTGACAAGGCGAGGCGTCGAAAAAATTGGCAAGGACCAGGTCCAGGACGGATTGGGTGGATGGGCAGGCTGGGCGGCCCTGTCTTTTTTTTATTATGCGGTTGTTCCATTTCTCTTTATACTATAGGGCGTGCTGGAATCTTGAGTTGTTAGGAAAAGAGAGACGCAAAGTCGTCTGGCAAGCCCACGCGGGAGCGTTCTACACAAGGAGCGACAGGAATTGTTTTGGACGGAATACCTTTTGAGCGGCCACGATAGCGGCACTGTTGTATGTACCTAGTTGGGTGTAAGATGGACGGGCTGGATGCCCAAATGCAGGCGCGTCCTGTCACATAAAATGACATTAATTGTTCATTCAAAACACGTTTTGATCTGCCTGTGATTGTATTCTGTTCTGTGACTTGATTGCTACGGAGTGGATGAATCCAAGTCGTCTGTTTCGTTGACTTGTGCCTTTGAAAATAGGTAGGTCTGTGGGTGTATGTGGGCGTTAGTCTGACTGACACACCCACGTGTTGAACCTTTCAAGATTCCTTCAGCTGATTTGCTTAGCGAGATCAACTTCCCATTGCAAAATCCGCGGTTAAGGGGAGGAGAGACTATTGCCCCTAGACTCGGTACGGAGCTAACTGAGGGAAGATGCGTGCTGGCTGGGAGGAGGGCGGGCTTGAACGACGCCATCGTCACAGTTGGGCCCATCAATACTCGCTGGCTTTGGGGCGGCCTGCACTCTTGACAACAGCCTCTTGCGTAAGAACACGAGGTTTTCCTTTTTATATCTCGTCCAGGAAAGGTATTGGCCTATCTCATCCATGCTTGGCTGCCAATGACGTCCCGAGTTATGAGGATCCTCCTGCCTACCAAGCTCCTCCCAAGCACCATGGCTCCGACTACGAGGCTCCTCCCGTTCATCAGGACCCCCCCAAGCACGGTAGCTTTGATTATGAGGCCCCTCCCAACACCGACGCCCCTCCCAGCGAAAATGGTCATGAGAACGCCCCGTGCCAAGCTCCCCCCAGTGGCGACGGCTCTGACTATGAGGAACCTATCACTCCCGAGACTCCTCCCGGCTATGAGGCTCCTCTCGTTGACGAAGCTCCCCCCAATGACACCGAGACTCCTGATGACTTTGAGGGCCCTCCCTACAACACCGAGACTCCTCCCAGCTACAAAGCTCCCCCTGATAACGGAGACCCTCCCGTTGACGAGCAAGACGCTGACTCTCCCCATCCAGCCATCTGCGGCGGCTTCGGCTACGCGCCGCTGGGCAGCAACTGGGTCGTGCACTGGGACACCTCCGGCCTCGGCAAGGAGGCCTGCGAGGAGCTGTGCCGCAACCAGTCCAGCTGCCAGACCTACTTCTATCGCGAGGACGCCTGTGGCACCTTCAGCGGCAACTGGGGCAACCTCCAGTGGGAAGAGCAGCCCGACAACGGCGAGTATGGGTATGAGCGGGCATGTTTCGTCTGAATTGACGACAAGGCGTTTAGGAGAAATGTCCGAAGGGACAGGCGATGCCGTAGGGTTGCTCAGGCTACGATTTGGTTGTGTGCAGGCTCCATTTCATTTCGTTCCCTTGTATATCAAGTCAATAGGGATTCGTCCTCTTCGTACACAATGACGTCGTCTATAGCACAAGTCATTATTCAGCTTAGTTCTCAATCAAAGTCCCCTTTCCCTTTGTAGGTTCTTCTTAATCAGACTCGCCTTCATTATATCAAACGTGTCAACAAATCTCCCATGCATTTGTCAAGTTAAGTCATCGGGCTCTGCATTAACTATCGTTTCCCCTTGAAACTTGGGATACAGATCCTCGACGCGATACACTGGTGCTCAAATCATCGCCGTTCCTCATATCGAACATAGCCCGAAATGCCTAACCTGGTATCGTTGATCGCCTCATTCCTCCCTATGCGTACTATGAGCTTATCGTTCATCCATTACGTAAATTCACCGCAAAATACAAGGCCTTGAGCCCTTGAACACCAAATATGCCCTGTTTAGGACTCTGCGTCCACCTTCTTCTCCCCAGCAATCACGTCGCCCATGGTTTCGTCGCTAAACTTGAGATCCTCCTCAATCGAGACAGAGTCCTTAATGCGCATGAAGATCACAGGAGCGCCGATGATAATGGAGGCGGCGAGGCAGCCCCAAGTAGCACCGAAAATGGTATCATAGGGCTTGCCAAGACCATCGAGACGCCAGAAGATGGCGGCACCGGCGGATTGAATACCCTTGTAAAAGCCTGCATAACCCAAGTCAGTTTGGATGCAAGGTGAATCAGATGGACACTGTCAACTTACCGGCCAAGTTGGCTGCCTTGCGCCCATTGTTGGACAGAGCACCCATGTACCAGTACATGCAAGTCTGCCATGCCGCATCAAAGAAGCCGTAGAAGAAGTAAAGAAACATGGGGCCAATAAACAGCTTGCCGCCGTCTGTCCAGTCAACCGTCACAAAGCCTTCAGTCTTGGCTTCCTTGCGCGACACCTGCTGCTTCTGCCAGGCATAACCACCCCCCCAAATGGCAAAGGTAAGCACAAAGAGGACGACAAGGGAAGCCTTAGCGCGGAGGCTTCGGCGAACCTTGGAGAAATCAAGAGCATGGCCGAAAATGAAAGCGCCGATAATCTGAGCGAGCCAATACAAGAGGTTATTAAGGGCGCGGGTTCGAACGTTGAAGAAGGCGCCGTTCATGCCGTTGTTCTGGTAGGTGTAGAAGATGTTGGAGGAGAAGAACATGGGGAAGAGCAGCAGGATCCAGGGAGAGTCTCGAAGCGTCTCCCAGAGACCAATGATTTCGGTCTTCCAGGAGGGGTTCTTCATCACGATGACCTTGGTGTGGTCTTCTCGAATGATCTTGTCGGCGTCGCAGAGGAAGAGTGCAAGGACGGCACCGATAAACATGAGGACGATAAACGCTGCGTAGGTTCCATCGGTTACGGGGCCCGATGTCTTGTGGATGTTCTGGGCCAAGGGAATCTGGCAGACTGCGTTAATGGCATGCTACTTGTACCTCAGAATTGGGAACTTACCAAGGAACCGATGACGGCGCCCATGTTGAAGATCATCCAGAAGTACGAAATGTACCTACCCTTGCTGGCCTCTGGAGGGTAGGACATCATGATGGCACCCTGGGCGGTCCAGAGAAGGCCAGCGCACACGCCCAGCAGGGCTCCGGAGAAGACAACAAAGCCAATGTTTTCGGTGTGAGAGTAGCAGAGGAAAGAGGCAGCATAGATGCAATAGCCGAGACCACCGAATGAGAGGGTCAGTCGCAGGCCCAGTCGGTTGGCAAAGGTGCCGGCGAAGAAACCGACAACAGCAAAAGTGCTGTAGAGGGCAGTGTTGGCGTGGTCTTGGGCCGTGGCATCGACCTGACCACCTCCACCAAGGCCGCCCAGAGCATTAAACATTCCCGGGCAGAGGAAGCACACAAAGGACACCATGAGAAGCTGGACCTTGGGCGAGGCGTACCAGACCTCTGAGCTACCAACATTGAAGCCCTTGTAAATCCATCCCTTGGGGCGGAAGCTGTCAGTGTAGGTGGCTTCCGAAGTGGCATGGACGCCACTAGCAGCCTCGGTAGTTTGCTTTTCGGTAGACATGACGAAGATGTCGTTGTTTCGTAGTTGCGAAATCGATTGAGGTGAGGCAGGACCCGATTGGCCAATGAGTCGAGGGGTGATGTCGACCTCGAGGCAAAGTCACGGACCAGGAAGGAAGTGAATAAAGACACCCAGCCGAGAAGGTGGGGAGGCTCAATGATTTAATATAAATGAGAACGGGGCCAGTGAGAAGTGTGAGGTGAGAGTGAGTGGGCACGAGGTAGGGGTCCGGGTTTGGGGTTTAATGTAGGAATTACCGTTGGAGCTGTGGTCGAGCGGGACTGGGGAAGGCCAAAAATAACCCCTGCACGAAAGACCGAAAACAGGGGAAGGTACCATGGGACTCGGAGGCCGGTATCAGAAGAAACACAAGAGGCGACCAGGGGCGGATGGCAGGTAGCAATCTGGTCGTGCCCAGCTATCGAAGGCGGTAGCCGGTGTGAGAGGCGAGGTGGAGGGAGGTGGATAACGTGGTAGTAGCGGCGAGCAGGTGGTCGATGAGGATCCGCCGATCAGCCACCATGGACGAGTGAGGATGAGTGACGTATCGCGCCGGACAGTTGTCGGTCGGTCCACACAAGACACACAGCACACAGGCTACGTGACAGCGCGGGGGAGGGGGGAAGGGCTGATACTGCTGGTGGTGGACTGGTGGATACCTGGGATGATTGGCTGGTTGCATTCGATGTCGACGAGGATGAGGATTCGAGATGTGAGATAGTAGAGGATAGAGACGTGACTGATCATACAAGGCCAGATAGCTTCGGCTAGGCCCTGGTCGGTTATGGCGGGCACGAGCTGCGACTTTGCCGTGCTGCGTTGCGCTGGGAGTTCCTCTACCCGATCTTGTGATCAGGAGTCGCGGTTACACGCGTGGTTTGGCTGTTGGCGGTTGGCTGGTCGTTACGGCTCTTTGAATCCAGCCTTCGGGAGATGCGCCGACGGTGGGTGTGGGAGTCGCCGAGGAGCCGGGAAAGATGTCACAGGGGAACGGTCAAGAGTGGTGATCTCGTCGAAGCACTTGGCCTGTAGTTGCAAAACAGGGAGAAGGTGAGCCTGAGGTCGGTAAACGTGGTGTTGGACGTGAATCGCATAGAACCTAAAAACGCGGAAGGAAGGGAGTGTGAAAGTGTGAACCGTGCCATCCAGACATTGGAGTGTATCACTCTAACGGCCTCAGGTTTATTTAGCAGAGAATGTGTACTAGGCCTGTGTCACCCATGATAAAGAGAGACTTTCTAATGTCGCATGAACAATGAATTGACTATTTGCCAGGACTCATCTTCGCTCGGAGACGCGATGGGGATGTCCGTGGGAAAACGCCAGGGCCGACCATATCGAAGCCGTGCGTCCCGGCTCCACCTGAGCTGCTGACTTGAGTGCAGACGACATGGATCCCCTGGAGTTAGAGATTCGGAGGACCAATGGTGAGGCGATAGGGTGATTCTGATAGACAATCTCAGCCCATTTCGTAGCCAATTTGCCTTTAGACCTTCTTTTCGGTTTCGGCCTTGAGCCGTTGGCCGTTGTGACTACAGAGGCGTCTGTCTGTCTGGGGAATCATGATGGATACCTGCCAAAGGAGATCGTCGAGGGACCGCCAGGCTGGGTGGAGGGAGGAGAAAATGATGGCAGGATCCGAGAGACCTCAAGCCATCAGTTTGAAGTTGATTGGCTCTGCACCACTACTAGCAGAGGCATCTTTGCTGGTCCTAACAAGAAGAAAGTGGGGATGGGATTGCCACAAACAATCAGTCAGCCGCCAACTGACCTGACTTTCTGATTGACGGGAGCCCATCGTGAAGGTAGTATCCCTCATTGGAAACGGAGCGTCAGATGTCAGATTCATCAATGCGACTTGCAGTTGGAGGCGTTGAGGTACCGTCTCGAGGCCAAAAGCATCTTGAACATTAAGCACACCTGAATGGCTGGCTGTACTGTCCAATGTGGCTGCTGCCGTGCATCCGCAATGCGTTTACCGTCCGTTGGCCGCCCTTCTAGGCTCCCCTTTCCCCAGATCGATAAGCCATCCCCACCTTCTATGAGGAAAGGCCCGAATGCTCGCCCCCGTGATTGGCACCGAAACCGCCATGCTGGCCTCCCTGGTTACCACAAGGCCAAATGCCAATGCCAGAGATAGCCGCTCGCTGGACGTCCCCTACTAACCTGGTGGTGGCTGGCGTGTTTTAGCACTGCTGGGCTTTGCCAACAGCGGTCGCTGTCCGCCGACAGCCCACTGAAATTTGCTGCGCATATATTCTTTCGACCGCTCCAAATAGGAAGGTGCCCTTGGACGGGTTACTGAGGACCAGCAAAGATGAAAGGCTGCCACCATCGGCACGTGCCTTTCATCACATCCCAGCTTGATTCCGGTATGGACATTTCGACATACCAGCCTCATGATTGGGACGAGATCAATGACAGCTCCCGTGCATATCTGACCCAAACAACTCGATCACTCTGGGAGGCGACCTTCAATACGAGGTGGCACTCTAACACTTCAAGCCGGCGTTTTGCTCTAACAATAGATCCGTGTCATCCATTCGCCTTTGGCGGTGCATTGGCGGTTCGTCCAAGTGCTGACCTGAGGAATCATGAAAAGCACCGTATGTTGCATGCCGATAATCGCATTTGCTGCTCGTGAATCCTGCAGCCAGGATGGATACTGATCCAGCTAAATTGGGAAACAAAATCCTCGTGATGGTTTCGCAACATGTGCAGATGCAGCCGTCCACGGGCGCTGTATCGCTGTCAATGGACCCAAGTTCTGGTACCCTCCCTCTCAGCCCAGTGGACAGGGGTCCATGCACTGTGGGTTGTGGCCTGGCCGGTGCGACTCCGCTGCCGACCATGTAACGTTTCGTTGCAACTTGGCCGTACCAACCCATCAATCCATTCATCTAACGCTTGGAGTAGTAAAATGGACGGACGTGGCCTTAGATTTCTCGGGGTTCTCGCAGCAAAAACAACGCCTCCAACGCCGTTGCAACCCTGATTGAGGTCTGGGTTGGCTAGGTGGCTGTCCGCACCCAGAGCCTCGCTATCGCCTTGCATGCTTTGAGGCTGGGCTGCTGGCACGATCACGATGACTCCCTCACGATATCTCGTTCTTGATGTGGTTACACTCGCAACCATTACGGTACTCGAGGGCAGATGTCGCTGGGCGTGGCTCATTGCCAGTATTGAAGCCCCAATTCGGTCGACGATGCTACCAGCCAGACCCTAGTGATGACCCCTCCGATGGAACCATCAATCGCGGCAGCATTTACTATATCGGACCAGGAAGCGCGGAGGGGTTTGAAACCAACTGGGTAAGGAACCATGCGGGGATCGTCATGGGACAAGATAAACGACACCACTCGATCGGGTTTCGAGTCCAGCTCGCGAGTCCTCGTGCCTCATTTGAACCATGTCTCTGTATACCGACGACCAGCCAGTTGGACAGATCCCTGCGAGGCCCGAGGGCTCGAGACACCAGGATTGAATCTCGCATTTTGATGGTATCTAACCAGTTTCGGTTGCCCTTTGGAGGCAACGTTGGAGTCATCGTGACCACGCAGCAATGTCGACGCAGAGGTTTGATTCATGAGTACGGCATGTACTTGTCCTCATGGCTGTTTACCAACCCACTATGCGCTCCCTGTTAATCACGGATGTGTCGAGGATTGGCGAATCGCAGCTATGGTTACCTCTACACCAAGGAGCTCTCCGATGCTACACAGCTCTGATTGGCCTCGCAACTCTAGATGGCAGCATGCGCGGACTCTAAGTTGGGCGATCGAATCACGGGGTCCAACAAACCTTATCAGAGGTTCATCCAACCAGGGAGAAGAACACCCCCATGATTTACTGGGGCGTGAAACGTCGAGTGACTGTGTGCGATGCGATGACCTGTGTAAGCCTGAATCACCAACGCAACCCCAAATGGATACTTGAAAATAGTAGCAATTCTACTTAACCTTGGAGTGCACGCCAATTCATGGTTAATTAAGTACATAAGAGCAATCAGGAATTGTTTTGTTATTTTCTTTTCACAAATATGGTCGATTTCACAATCTATTCCAGGCAAGCGAGCGATGAAGACCGACTGGTTGCTGACTTACAATAGCACTGGATTTAGTCTGACATAGTTACCTATATGTAAATATACGATGAATGCACCAGACCTGAGACTCGAGACGCAAGGACACCGTGGTCTTAGTAGTCCAGTCGAGCTCATTGCATTGCGGAGAAACTAACCGTTGGTATCAAGTTGAAGATCATCTAGAAACCGTAGGCTGGAGCTTAGTGAAGGCCGGCTTTGCGGAAGTCAAATGCTCTTTACCTTGCTTTACCCAGTTAGATGTGCAGTTTGTTAGCATTGATGATCCCTCTTCTGATACGCTTACTAGAACACAAATCGCCATTTTGTTCTAGAAAGGAAACTGAATACTTCGACAGCCAAGAATTTTGGAGACACAAATGGTCATGATTTACAGATGATGACGTCTGATGGGTAGCTTAGTCATGTACGAGGTCTCGTAGCACTCTTTGAACAACCAAAGATTAAACATTTATCCTTGGGAAAACAAAAATTAAGTAAGAATCAGGAACGCATATTCATAATGACTTCAGGTTGGTCAATGTCTCTAATCAAGTCCTCGAACATGGCAATTGTCATCGTTGGTGACCTAAGCTGGTCACCTGTCACAACACGATTTCGGGTTCCTGAGTAATTCTCGGCCTCTGATTGGCTCGGTAGATATCGGGTCTGCGCCCCATGACATAGAAAGCTCGCCCCTTCGGTTCTCCGCCGGAACGGCCTTTAGCACCGAGATGCCAGCGGGTTTGCTCTGCTTTGCAATCCGGTTCGTGTGCCGAACTTCTTCAACCTCGACAACCTCGCCGCAATCCCTACGCAGCTTCGCATTCCTCCCCCCATGACCCGATCATGTTCGTCACTCGCTCGGTGACCAGAGTCGCACTGCGACACGGCCGCAATGCCGTGCGCCATTTCTCCTCGTCTCGGCCCGTCGCTGTCGCCTACCACTCCTACTCTCTCCCCTCCAACCTCAATTCTCCGCCGCTGAGAGGCGATGACATCCCCGAGACCTCCATCGCCCAGCCCGACCCTCTCCCCAAAGTCCACGAGACGCGGCCGCCGCCTGGACAGCAGCAACAACAACTCCAACTCCAACGTCAAGATGTGACTTCATCCCGCCCGGCCGCCACGGCCGCCACCCCACAACCGCTCCCGACGTCTGCTCCCAAAGTTGCCGAGAAGGAAGCCCCGAAAGCCAAGCCCACGCGGCCGCGATCTAAGCTGCGTGCCCGTAAGGCGGCTATGAAGTTGACGCCCTCGGCGGTGGAGCAATTGAAGGCGCTGCTGGACCAACCTGAGCCGAAGCTGATCAAGGTCGGCGTGCGCAACCGAGGCTGTAGCGGCCTAGCCTACCACCTCGAATATGTCGACCAGCCCGGGACGTTTGACGAGACGGTGGAGCAAGACGGTGTCAAGGTCCTGATCGACAGCAAGGCACTGTTCAGCATCATCGGCAGCGAGATGGACTGGGCCGAGGATAAGCTCAGCCAGCGCTTCGTCTTCCGAAATCCAAACATCAGTGAGTCACCCCGCCCAATTTATGGAGCCCCAAGATCTATCACTGACTACTCGTTTAGAGGAAGAATGTGGCTGCGGAGAGTCATTCATGGTATAAACGATAGCAGGTGACCTGGCATAAAATGGCTGGGCGATGACCAACGAAATACCGATGACGTTATACTTAAATGACACGATATCGACGACGGATGGACGCGAGCGGGCACCTACACAACGGCATGCCATGGACTCTGCGACACACTGATACCCTGTCACAACTTCCACAGAGCATTCATCATCCCCCCAAAGAGAGGGAGGTATTCGCTTCAAAACCACATTGGGCAACGAAACAGCACGCGGAAACGGTATTTACGGCTGGTGCCTCTGTAACACGAAAAACGGGAGCTGGCGGACCCTGGATGAAGGAACTTGGGGCCCGGGTCCTGCATACATAATGGCGCTGGTTTAGAATGGAGAGATACGTACAGTACTCTTTGATTATGGAATAAATATACCAATGTACGACTTCATCACATCTTGAAGATTTTACAACATCAGTCACAGTTCGCAAACTTTTATGACATTGCCATAAGTCATCTGCCTACCCGCCTCTTAACAACGACAAAATTGGGCATACCTTGCTGGGCAATCCTTTTGAGGAGTGTGAGTCTGTAAACCTGGCCGCGTTCATGCTGGTGTTGATAGCGTGTCACATGACTTCACGATATGTGTTGCTTTAGATGTCGATGTTTACCGCGCCCTTTCGTCTAACGTATAGCAATCGTCGCGTGTTTAAAGATTGTTCGTTCCCCCATGTTTCTTGTCATGTAACTCAAAATCTCCACTCCTCTTCATTTCCAGTCCCAAACAAACTTATCATTTGTGATGCTGAGCTTCGACGAGTGATCGCAACACCAGCCGCGAGACATACGAGTACCAACAGTATTATCACCCACAATGACGGCAGGGATAAAACGACGGCTCGAGGATCTGACCGAGGAAGTCAAGCACAAGATATCAAAGACTTGTATTTCAGAGTCACAATCACAAACTACTGCGCGGAGCGAACCCTCGTCCATCCCGTCGCACTTCCCCGTCTGCATGCACCCACAGCTCGCCCGCATCGCAGCCTCCCAGCGCACGCCGTTCGAGAAGCGCGTGTGGACAGCCCTGTGCCAGATCCCGCAGGGCCACTTTACCACGTACGGCCTACTGGCAGCACATCTCGAGTCGTCCCCACGGGCGGTGGGCAACGCGCTGCGGCGCAACCCGTTTGCCCCAGAAGTGCCATGCCACCGCGTTGTAGCGACGGGTGGCGCCCTAGGTGGGTTCAAGGGCAAGTGGCCCAGGGACGGTGAGGGAATCACGATTGATGAGAAGAAGAAGCTGTTGAGGGGCGAGGGGATCAGGCTTGATGGCAAGGGCAAGGTGCTTGGAACACCATTTAGTGGGTTCGTGAGAGATGATCAAGGAGAGGGTGGTTTATAGGGCATGGGCTGGGTTAGGGTATTAATGGGTTAATTCTTTGCATCTGATGAAAGCCTATGAGAATGACAGACCATAGTCTCTGGCCGAGGGATTTAGCATGTGTACAAATGCTACGAGTTTTGGCATGCGGACAATATCGAGTCCGTAGCGGTGTAAGATAACAAACGTATGAGGTGAGGCGATGATGGCATTTGGCAGGCCACATGCCAAAAGGCAATCCGCTCCTTGGTCCTTTGCCCTGGCCACAGAGCCGCCCGTTTCTGTCTTAACCCCCGTCGATGAATGACACGACGGAAACTCCCCAACTCCTCCAACATGCAGGCTGATCGGTCCGTGTGGAACCTTGCTGGACTGGTCGGACAAGGACGCCCATGCGTAGCCGAAACCCGGCGCAACTCGCAAAACGGAGGATGAGTATTTTACGTAGTTAGCCCTCGGGGCGCGAAAACGAAGCAGCCATTCACACATTTCGATTCGGTCACAACTTGCCGCCCCCGTCGAAACTCTACGCTCTTCGAGCAGGGCCCCGGACTTCCATCACCGGCGTCTCGGGAACAAAAATGATTATCGGGGTTTCCGCCCTCGCCGTGGGCTCGGTGGTGTTATGCCGGCACAGGGGAGAGGGGGGTTTGCCCGATGGGGCTAGGCGGTTTGCTAATTGTGGGCGCGGCCATATGCAAGCTGCATCTATCGTGGGCAGGTCGGCGGGAGCTTGGAGACCGAGGATGGCGGGACAGAGATTTGCGGCAGGGGGAACATGATAAGGAGAGGTCAGACGAGGCCGAGGAGGTGAGATGGACTTGTGAAGTTGAGAAGCCAGGGAGAAGAAGCAAGACTCGTACATGGGGGACGAGCAGGATGCAGAGGTAAAGGTGAAGGAAGCCCTTGTTCTTAGTCAACGATGGAGGCTGTCATCACACACCGAGCGAACTAGCCTCAACGTCGCACGCACACCGTTAAACTTGAACGGCTAGCCGTGGCATTGTCAGCGTCACTTGCATGCTGTGACCCATTCGCTCAGCGTCTCCCATTGCCCAGCAAGCCTGGAAAGTTGCTGTTGGAACTGGACCTGCGGCGGCAACTGGGGAAACTTGCAGTTCCAGTGTGTGACATCCCCCCCTCCCCTGCCCGATTGTCGTCACAGGTCGGCTCCCCGGTTAACGAACCCCCCGCGGCTGGCCACTCACCTTGCGCCAAACCGCCTCGGCCAAAAACTTTTTCCGCCCGCCTCGCCCTGGCCCGACAAATCCCGTGCCAGGACGGGGGCCACCTGGGGGGCATTTTGGGGCCTTTGGGGGGGTTGAAGGGTTCTGTGCTGGGTCTCGGGCCTGCTGGGTTGGCCACCAGAGGGAAAGCCGTTTCCTGATTAAGCGGCGTCTCCAGCTTGGGACAGCTTTACTCTCGTGGTCCATCGCCTCCGAAATTCCTCCCTCATCCTCTAAATCCTCATTGCTTGCGACTCTCACGCAACTAAAAGACGCCTCAAACCTCCTCTTCTCTCTTCCCTCTTCCTCGTCCCCCCCTACGTCGCCCATCATGTTCAGTATCCGTCGCAGTCGCACCGTGGCTTCGGCCCTCAACGCCTCCAAGGTACGGCCTACGCCAAGCTTGATTTTGCCTCGACCGTCGATGCGACTTTACAGAACCTGACTGCTGACTCTTTGCCCACCAACAGTTCCAGGTCGCTCCCGCTGTCAGATTCCCCGGCATTGCTCAACAACGACGAGCTCTGAGCATCCACGAGTACCTCTCTGCCGACCTCCTGCGACAGGTAAGGCCCCTCCCCTTGCCCATGACGACTCTTCCGTCTCCTATCTATAACCTGCCATGGACCCTTTTCCGTAGCTAACCACCGATGATGTCGACAGTATGGCGTCGGCGTCCCCAAGGGTGCCAACGCTACGTCGGCTGCCGAGGCCCGCCAGGTCGCCCAGCAAATCGGCACCGAGGATATGGTCATCAAGGCTCAGGTCCTCGCTGGTGGCCGTGGAAAGGGCACCTTCACCAACGGCCTCAAGGGTGGTGTTCGCGTCATCTACTCTCCCCATGAGGCTGAGATGTTCGCCGAGCAGATGATTGGTCACAACCTCGTCACCAAGCAGACTGGCGCCGATGGTCGTCTGTGCAGTTCCGTCTACATTTGCGAGCGCAAGTTCGTTCGCCGCGAGTTCTACCTCGCCATCCTCATGGATCGTGCCACCCAGGGCCCCGTCATTGTGTCCTCATCCCAGGGCGGCATGGACATCGAGACTGTTGCCAAGGAAAACCCCGAGGCCATCAACACACACTACATTGACATCAACGTCGGCGTGACTGACGAGATTGCCCTTGACATCTCTACTAAGCTCGGCTTCAGCGAGCAGTGCATCGAGGATGCCAAAGAGACCATCCAGAAGCTCTACAAGATCTTTGTCGAGAAGGACTCCACCCAGATCGAGATTAACCCTCTGTCCGAGACCTCCGACCACCAGGTTCTATGCATGGACGCCAAGTTTGGTTTTGACGACAACGCCGAGTTCCGCCAGAAGGATGTCTTCGAGTGGCGTGACACCACCCAGGAAGACGCCGATGAGGTCCGCGCTGCCGAGTCCGGCCTCAACTTCATCAAGCTCGACGGTGATATTGGCTGCCTCGTCAACGGTGCCGGTCTCGCCATGGCCACCATGGACATCATCAAGCTGAACGGCGGTCAGCCCGCCAACTTCCTCGATGTCGGTGGTGGTGCTACTCCCGCCGCCATCCGTGAGGCTTTCGAGCTCATCACCAGCGATTCCAAGGTCACCGCCATCTTCGTCAACATCTTCGGTGGTATCGTCCGCTGCGACGCCATTGCCACTGGTCTCATCAAGACCGTCGAGAGCATGAACCTCAAGATCCCCATCATCGCTCGTCTCCAGGGTACCAACGTCAACGAGGCTCACCAGCTCATCAACGACTCCGGCCTCAAGATCTTCTCCATCGATGACCTACAAAGCGCAGCCGAGAAGGCTGTGCAGCTGTCGAAGGTCGTCAAGTTGGGTAAGTTGTTCCTAGCCAGGCTGCGGGGGGTTCGCCTCGCAGAAGTATGTGTGTGCCAGACGCTAACGCAATCGCAGCTCGTGACATCGATGTCGGTGTCGAGTTTACTCTGGGTATCTAAAGAATGCAACATGATTAGACGGGGGAAGGGATAAAGGCATTGCGGTGTAATATTTTTTGCGGGGGTGGAGTCTGTGTCTCTGCAAAGATCCAGAACCAGGCTCCGGCGCCTAGGGAAGAGTATTCCAAAGGCGGGGGAAACGAGGATTTCTGTTTAATTTAGCATGCATCGTTCAACCTGGACTCGCGAAGCGAGGAGGACCGAAATGCATCGATGGGTCGATAGATGGATAGGCGGTCTGGCCTCAAACATAACGGTTCCATGTTTCCATGACTTCCTGGTCTCCAGGGTCTTAATACTCGCTCGTTTCCGGAATGTGATGGTGTTTATGCCCTGTCTGTCGGAGCATGGCTTGCAGATTCTCCGCACTTTCCCCTCGTTTTGTGAGTACGAATGCGAAGATACCGCGCCAATCTCACTCATCTCCCCTCAGCCGGGCGGAGAAGACGCGGGGATGAAGATGGGGTGAGTGGTTTTGTCGCTCGCCTGCTCAGCTCGGATTGGGTGGGAAGTCGGTTAGCACTATCTCGGCCAGGCGGGACAAGTGACGCCCCTGGTCTGCGTCCGCTTGTGCTTCCGCCGTGTCCCAGCGGCAAAGGACAACGGCAACGAGGACGAGACTGGAGATGGAGGAAGGGAAAGGGCCGGTATGGCGCGGTGGCAACAACCCCTGGCCGAGATCAGGGTCGAAGGGAGGAAGTCATGGCCACGAGAAAATGGTGTGCACACCTGCAGGAATTGCCCCGCGGAGAGGATGTAGAATGGGAATGAGTGCGGAGAGGGTATACGACTCCAAGATTCTGCGATAAACAACGTAAAATATTGGCAAGAATTTCTCAGTTTGTGTATATGGAAAATGTGCTAGCCCTGGGCGTGAAGTTTCGAGGGGATGGGCGATATGAGGGTGGCGGTCGGTTCTCGTCGGCTATTATGAATGTTCGGGTGGAAGGGAGCAGCGAAATCAATGCTGCAGCATGTGGGAGGGTCCTTGACGGGGGAACAACTGTAGTGGTGGGTTTTCAAGGCGATGGGAGTGTGTACAGATGACTGGAGTGTACATACATCATGCAATGCAAGAGAAATGAAGCGGGCGGCGGATTTGAAGGTTCGGCAGGTCTTTTTTATTTATTTTCGTCATCAGGCGTTTGCGTTGATAGAAAGGGGATGCAGTTCATGTCATGGATTAGCTCGAGACCAAGCTCGGGCTTCCCGTCTCAATGATGCCGCCGACCGGAAACAACAAAGGTACGTACCTTTTTAGTGCGCGGGAGTTGGCTTGAGGAGTTGAGCCTCAAGTTCAGCCTCAAGACGCACCAGCCACATTTCAAGGCGCCAGGTGCATTTGAGGCGCAGTTCGAGGTTCGCACTTGCGACGCTGTGGCTGCATCGCACCTTTCACCTCAGCCTCACGTCTCAGACGCCTTTCGAGGTTGATACTTGAACATCTTTATCACTCTACGCGAAGCTTACCAGGACAACCACAATCTGGGCTCGCTTCTGACCCCCAAGATTCATCCATCGTCGACTTTTTTTTATCCTCGGTTATTCCAACGTGGCTGAATGGTCAACACTGGGAAATGTGGTCCCTACGCTAGAACCCATATCTCCTGACTTCGATGGATCCTAGGAACCCTTGGAATGGGTCCCAAAGCCGTTCCCGCTCCTGTTCCCTGCGCAAGCCATGCAAAATATTAAGAAAAAGAGAAAAATCAGCGACGTCGGAAGTCCGGGCTGATCCGGCACGCGGGATAAGAACCCCCTGAGGCCAATAGGGAGCGCCGTGAGGCCTGGTCAGTTCCTGGATTTGTGGCGACGAGAGGAATGAGTGGGTACGTTGGTGTCTCGGTGATGATCCGCGGTGGAGATGGAGGCTCATCGACGGGAATTGCGTCGGACACAGGACGGTTGGCGATTGCCAGCTCCACTTTGGGAGCGTCATGACGAGGTTTTAAAGGGAGCCGCATCCGCTTTGGGAGGTGAGAAGAGTACGTAGCGAGGATGGGGGATGGGCAAAGCGTGATGGCGACTTTGCGAATGCCGACACAGCACCGAGAAGGAGATAGACATGGCATGGCATGAGATGAAGATGCGTTGAAACGATACGAGTTCGGGCAACAACATGGCACAACAATCTAGATTCCGGGAGATGACATCACCCACGCATTACCAAAGCGATACGCATCCACGCGCATACGCTTACTCAACTGAGTCAACTCACCACTGCAAGCCAAGCTGCCTGTGAACGAGACGAGACGCCACTTGTCAAGCCCCTGGCCGGCAAGCATCAGCCACAGCCGTTGGTTGGTGCGTCCATGATCCATCCCGCTCACCCTTCACCTCTTCACTCTCCATGCATGCATGCATCCAACCACCTTACCATGCTCTCAGCCACCCCTGGCCCCCTAAGCGCTTGGGTGTTCAATGGTTGCTATTGATGCTCCTCAGAGGCGCGGGCACCGCTGCTGGTCGGCCTTGGCTGGCTTGGCTGGCTTGGCTGGCTTGGCTGGCTTGGCTGGCTTGGCTGGCAGGACACAGCTGGCAAAACGCGGGGAAATGGAGATGAGGAAAGGAGGGGAAACCGGACCATGATCATGCGGACGGCGCTCACCCTGTGCCGTCCAGGGGACCGAAAGGGCAGGAGGCCAAGTTCTCGCTCTACAAGTTGAAGAAAAAGCCCACTGCAAAAGCCGTGACGAGGAGACGAAAAAACGACACAAGCTGGGGGCGACTTCTGTCACAGAAAAGGGTCCCCGTCCGGACGTCTCTCGGTCGACTTCGGGCAGCGGAAACACCGGGGGGGTCGTGTTTCTGTGGCCCTTTTCCAGCAGGCTCTGCCAGCAGCCAGGCCCAGGGTCCCACGATCCGGCGAGCAGGGGACTAACCAAACCCCCCACAGCAGGGCTTCGTTCCCCACAAGGCGTCTCGTTGCGTATAGAGAAAGTGCCCGCAGGAAGAGGCGTTCCGAGACTGTCCAGCGTGCATGGCGTCCAAGCTCGGGATGGTGACTTTTCGACCTGCTTCGAGCTCGCTGTTGCAGGGGGTCCCACATGGGTCTCGTTGTTGGGCTTTGCTTGTCCGCAGGGGGAGTGTGAAGACCGAGGATGTGAGGAGAACATAAATACCCAGGGGCTGCCCTCTTCGACTTGAGGCCATCCCGAGTTGTTTCTGAGTCAGAGCATACAAGAGCAGTAAAAAGCAAGTCACAGAGTACTCGGTTCTACCATACACACCATCATTTGATCGTCTCATCTTCATCGACGACTTCCACTCGTCATCCACAGCCATCAACACCCACCAGCATCACTACTTCAACACTCCCTTACTGCTCCTCTAAGCAACACTCTTTCGTCACCAGACCACCACATCTCTTATCCAAATACCCAATCCTCAACAACAACATCATGCCTTCCGGAAAGAAGAGTTGGTTCGCTCGCCACTGCGCTCCCCCTCCTCCCATCAACAACACCTCAACCTGCCCCTGCGCCACATGCTACAACGTCGGCACGCACTCCGCGTCTCACGGCAGCTCATCTTATTCCTACGCCTACTCCTACGCCCCGTCAACATCACAACCCATGGATGCTCGCACAGGGAGTCTACGCTCCACCGACTCGTCAGACAGTGCTTCCATAGGCAGCGCTTCCACGGCCACCACTTCGACCCACATCGAGCACGTCAAGCAGTGAACAGCGATGACGGTCTTGATTCGTTGATTTACTGCGCACTTTGAGCAAAGACAGCATTGCTTTTCTGAACACAACGCACACATATATACCCGCATCAGATGGCCTCTTTTACGACCTCTTGCGAGCCTGGCGTTATTTTTATTGGGAAAAGAGGAAAAGTCCACAGCGATGGAAAAGGGGATTCATTTTTAGGAGGTACATACCAAAATACACACCATATTCAACCACTATCTGCCCAGAAGCAGAGTGGCTCACACGCACAACGCTCGCTTTTGTTTTGCCCTCTGGTGCTTGTCATGAAATCAAACCGCTGTGATTGCTAGGATCAGGCCCGTAGCGCGCTGGGACCAGTTCAGGCTACGACCGGAAAGGCTCCGCGTTTCGCAGGACGCTGGCTGACCTGACCTCGCACGCCCTGTTCTCTTGTCTCACTGACCATTCGTCTCGCTCTCACCTTGCGTTGCAGTCCCCAACGGTCCTTTGGACGAGAGACTCGGTGGCCGATACAGCCGCCGAGGCGAAGAAGGCAAGAGCCAGGATTTACGGCGGAGACGGTCTCCGGCGCAGGAGTGGAGACGAGCTCCGAGAAGGTGGCATCCGATCCCGGTAATAAGACCAGTCGCGATGAGCGACACAACTCCCGGCTTCACAGGATCCTTGCGTCGCATGAATAAAACGGAGGCATTCCAACATTCAATATGACAAACTCATGACGATCCAAATTTTCGTTATTTTCACCTGGTTTTGTGCCCGAATGTCGGTGCGCTGGGCAGTCCATGCGCTCTCATGAGGCCTTCCAATCCACTGCCGCCTCACTCTCTTTAGTAATCCCAGGCTTTTGACGTCACCTCATCCCACTCAGCAACAACAGCCCAGCCTTGCGTTCGGTAGGAAACCCAAGAAATACACACAACAACAAATGCTCCGCGACCCGATGAATCCATCAGCGACCTTGGCACTTATAGACTTGCATTTGTTCAACAACACTTGAATTCGGCAATCAACTCGTCTTGTCTTTCTCGATCTCTTTTTCGCGTCGAAAACATGGCGGCAAGCGTCGATCCGGCGCTCCTTGAGGCTCTCGGGCTGGACCCCGCCAACAGCGACATGAACTCTCACGGCGGCTCAGGCTTTTCTTCGACGTTTAAGCTGTCGTCGACAGTGGATGGCAAGGCGGTCAACTATTTCGTCAAGACGGGCGCGGGAAAGGAAGCTGAGATTATGTTTCGTGGTGCGTAGCTGTTGGCTTGAGTCCGTCTCATGCTTACTCCCCACCACCCATCTCATGATGTCTGATCTAACCACTGGATATCATACCATCACCACTTTGCGCCATCTCTCATCGACACCACTCTATTCATGACTCACCTGCATCTAGATGTCGGCTAACCCTCCCAGGCGAACACGCCTCCCTCAACGCCATCCACGATATCGTCCCTAACTTCTGCCCGCACTCCTACGCCCACGGCGCCCTGTCCGCTGCGAACAAGTACTTCCTCGCGACCGACTTCCTCGACATAGGCTCGTCCGCCCCCGGCGGCTCCCAGCGCTCGTTTGCCGAGAAACTTGCGCAGCTTCACTCCACTCCAGCACCCATCCCCGACGGCCAAGACAAGCCCGTCTTTGGGTTCCCCATCTCGACCTGCTGCGGGTCGACGGACCAGAACAACTCCTTCAAGACCTCGTGGGCCGAGTTTTATGCAGACAACCGCCTGCGTTGGATCTTGAAAAAAGCGGTCCTGAATAACGGCGCTGATGCGGAATTAGACCAGGCGGTAGAATCTGTGGCGAGCAAGGTAGTTCCTAGGCTTATTGGTGACAATGTTGTCAAGGACATCGTCCCAGTCGTCATCCATGGCGATTTATGGAGTGGCAACCACTCGCGTGGTCAGATCGCCGGCCTCGGAGGGTGCGAGGAAGTCGTGTACGATCCAGCCGTCGTGTACGGACACTCCGAGTACGAGCTGGGAATCATGAGAATGTTTGGTGGATACAGTCCACACTTCTGGGATGAGTATAACGAACTGATGCCCAAGGCCAAGCCGGTGGCTGAGTGGGACGACCGCCTAAAATTGTATGAGCTGTAAGTTTCTCCCGCGATATACTACCAGAAAGTTGATTTGCTGACCCTCACAGATACCACCACTTGAATCACTATGCCATGTTTGGAGGCGGGTATCGCGGAGGAGCCATGTCCATTATGCGGAAGCTCATCTCCAAATACGGAGGCTGAGCGGCTCGTAGAGTAGAACAATAGAACAAGTGGTTCGAGATTGAGACTCCATCAACCCCATGACGTATAAATGCCTCGACGCCTCCATCGTGATCGCTGTGTATGTAGTATCTCTAAGTAACCGACCAGTACCTCGCCAAAAAAAAAAATTGAATTGCAATGGCTCCTGGAGAATCCAAATATGCAGGACAAAAGATAAAGTAAGAAAATAGAACGCTCAGGCCGCCAGCATGGCTTGTTGCTTTATCCGCGCGGGTTGCGCCTCGGGTTCGGATTCTACGTGCGCTGGCAACTCGGTATCTGGCACGGCGGGGAGTGTTTGGCCTGAGATCTCGGCCTCGAGCGCCGCCAGCTCGTCTTCCACCTCTTCCTCGTCGTGATTCGATATGCGGCCTCCAAGCATTTCGCTGACTTCCTGCATCGCTGGTGAGTACAGTCTGCTTCTCAAGCGGCTCTGTGGCATACGGAGGAGTGCCTACCTTCTGGTACGCGATTGCATCCGCCGTCTCGCCCATGAGCTTCTCCACATGGTCGATGCCGCCCATCTCTTTGTGAATCTCGTTGAGGACCTTCGTTCCCTGCTGCAATCCAAAGACAACGTCCTTTGATATCAGTGCGAACTCAACGCTGGACGTCAGCTTCTCGAGCTGTTCCAACTGGGCATCCGTTTTCGCCAATAGGGACTCCTGGTACTTCTTGCGCCGCAGGGCCAGCAGGGCGCGCTGCTTGTCGCCCTTGGCGAGCATCTGCTTCGCAATATCGGTCTCCTTGTCTGTGAGGACGGTGACGCGGCGCTGGTACTGATGGAGCTTATCGCGTTGGATCTTCATGTCCAGGATTGCCCTGGCGGAGGGGGGAGGCGTCAGTACGAGCGGTCACGAGCGCGACGAGGCAGCGACAAAGGAGAGGGAAACAGGTGCGGAACGGATACTCACTTGTCCTGGGCGGTGACTTTACTCGCGTTTCCCCCCATTGTGAAAAGCGCAGCCACGAGTCCTGCCTTCGAGTGGCCTGTCAAGGGTATATCGGTTGTTGAGAGAGCGAAATGGGATTGCGACGTCGGCGAGGACTGTCACGAGGGACAAACGTCATCGGAGACCGAAATCCTGTGGGTCTACTGAAAGTGCAACAACCTAAAATGGCAAATGCACATCCATGTGCCACCGATCCTGATACGGGGCTGCAGCCACTGGAGGCCGCTGTAACATTTATTTTATTTTATTTTTTTACAGCAGGCCATGTTATACAGCCTTCTTTCTTACACTACGTCCCAACGTAGGCTACAGTCCCTACAGCTCACCTTTTTTTTTCCTCCCTTTTTTAAAAATAAATAAATAAATAGGCAACAGTACTTGCGGCCTTATATCATGGGTGTATCACTTTATGACACACTGATGTAACTTCGCCATCTCAAGTTATTGCGCTTTTGCGGAATCTCTCTACAATGATGTGCTACAGCACGGGTCACTCTTGTTCATAAAAGACTGCCCTGCCATACCTAAGTGTAGTACGACTCTGTACACACTACTTGCACTATTATATAAGCTTCCAATATAACTCAACCATTCTGAAGCTTGTCAACTCGGGGACCATCAGGAAATCAAGGACCTTCTTGTTTAATCAGTGCTGTTGCGCAGGAATCAGAGACAACCATTTCCTTTGAACAGTCATCTCCTACCCCCACCATTGACTCATCCCCTCGCTCCCCATAACAAGAGTCACATTAAAAATACCTAATGTATGAAATAAATTACATACCTACCTATGCAAAGAAAAGTAAGTGTTGTCATAAATTAGCCCCTCGAGGTGTAGAGTAGGTTGATCTTTCATGGTGTTCGCCGTGTTTTTTCTATGACTTGTTCCTTCCAAGGTGGGGAAAGAACTTTTTGGTGGGGCAGCTACCCGGCCCAAACTCAGCTTCCTCACCTCAAACTTACTGCTTGGCTGCATTTTCTCGCGCCAAAGTCAGGTAGGTGCGCAAACAATTTATTCCTTGCATGCGTTTTCTTGCACGCCTATATCATACCCTGACGCGCCTTGCTCTTGCGCAATCCTCTCCCTCGCATCTTCCTCTTACGCCCGATACATTCTTACGTTTGACCAGGCCCACGGGCGACACAGCCATTCAAAATGGGTGCAAGACGACCAGTTTACCTCCGAGTAGGTCTGGACGAAGATGTCTACCAGATCATCAAGAAGCTGGAGGAAGCCAACGACGGTAAGCCCTTCAAGGGTATCACTCCTGCATACGAAGCCATCAAGCGGTCCAACTCGAAACTAAGCCGGCAAAAGAAGCGGCCTCTCGAGGACGCAATTGATCGAGTCCTTCAATTCCGGAAGCAAGAGCTGGACGAGTCCGATTCGGAGGCCGATCTCGAGGAAGCCGAACCTGTCAAGCCCGACGACGACCGATTTTTGCTCAACAGACAAATGACGAAACACTGGCACTCGGAGTCTGCGCCGCCGGTGTCCAATTCAGGCGAGGGTCCTGTAGCCAAGAAACGCCGCCTTCAGGCCGAAGGAGAGGAACGCGCGGGGGGAAACGAGTCGTCGACGTCAGCACCTGTATTGACGCCAGCGCCATCCAACGGCCAGGTTGAGACGGACGCACTCCCTACCGAGAAGCCGAAGAAGATACAACATAAGAAGGCGCAAAAGTCAAGTCGCTACACGGTCGAGCACCCGGCCAATACGCAAAGGCTAGCGGGCGTGAGCGAGATATATAAGGAACTACTAGATCATGCCCGCGACCTTCTGAAACGCCCATTATACATTCATGAGGTATGGCGACAAGATCCCGGCATACTCATTTCGGGACCGTCCGGCGTTGGAAAGAAGTCGCTGGTCCGTTCCTTGGTGTCGGATCTCGAGGTCCCGATGATCTCTCTCACGGGGTGTCTCAGCGACCCGGAGCGCATGGAGAGAAGTCTTAGCGAGGCGATCGAAGAAGCCATGCGGCTGGCCCCGTGCATCATCTTTATCGAAGATCTAGATCTATACATGTCAAACCCGGGAGCGAAGAGTTACAGCGACCACCACCAGCGTACGCTGTTCGAATACAAGCAGCAAATACTCAGAATCCAGAAGGAGCAGCCAAAGGATAGGCCCATTCTAGCTATTGCTACGACATCGAGGCTCGCGGACGTGAACCCAGCAGCGCTGAAGTTGAACCTTTTTGAACGGACGATTGAAATGAGAGTACCGGACCTCGAGGCCCGGCGAGATATCTGGAAAGTGGTTACGGAAGGCATGAAACTCGCCGAAGACATCGACTTTGTCGAATTGGCCAGGATTACGCATGGGTTTGTGGGCGCCGATTTAGTCAATGTCAGGACACTGGCTCAGAGAGTGGCCCGGAAGCGGATCCAGCAAAACGAAGTCAGTCGAGGGCAAATATCGGAGGACCCCGAGGAGCAGATCCCGGCTCTCCAAGACATGGAAATCTCTTCCGAAATCGTGGCCTCAACTATCCCTGATCTGCGTCGACATCCTGTCAGTTTGAACGATTTCCAGACCGCTATCGAAAACTTCACGCCCTTGCTACGGAAACACGGCTTTACGAGCATTCCCAGCGTCACCTGGTCGCAGGTCGGAGCGCTTCGTGACGTCCGAGAACAGCTCAACACGTCGATTATTGGACCGATCAAGTACCCGGAGATATATCAAAACGCTGGCCTGAACCGTCCCGCGGGATGCCTCATCTACGGCCCTCCCGGCTGCGGAAAGACGCTGGTTGCCCAGGCAATAGCCAACGAGGCTCAGGCCAGCTTTATCCTGATCAACGGCCCCGAGTTGCTCAACAAATATGTTGGTGAATCAGAGCGTTCAGTGCGAGAGCTCTTCAGCCGGGCACGTTCATCTGCACCTTGCATCCTCTTCTTCGACGAAATGGATTCAATCGTGCCCAAGCGTGACAATGGATCCACCGAGTCTGGTAACCGGGTTGTTAACGCTCTCCTCACCGAGCTTGATGGCGCCCAGGGTCGTGCGGGCGTATATGTCATTGGCACCACCAACCGACCCGACATGATTGACCAAGCGATGCTTCGTCCCGGCCGTCTCAGCGTACGGTTATTTGTCGACATACCAACAGCTGACGAACGTGTTGATATCCTGAAAGCGGTGTATCGCACCAACCACCGAGACTCAACCCCCGAGGAACTCGCAAGTCTAGAGTCTGTGGCGCGCGACCCCCGCTGTGACGGCTTCAGTGGTGCTGATTTAGGGGGCCTGCACACCAAGGCGGGCGAAAGTGCCGTGGGACGCTGGTTCAAGGGCCAGACGGGCGGGAAATCAAAACCGGAGATCAGTAAGGCGGATTGGGAACATGCGCTGGCGAAAACCCGACGCAGCGTATCAAATCCTGAAGAGTATCGCGAGAAACATCGGGACATGCACGAATCGATTTAAACCTACCTACCCGTCTCTCGGATCCCCTGTCCCTAAAGCATGTATCGATATGCGAGTAGTGTATACCCAAAAGGGCCCTGATTTTGATCTAGGTAGACAGAATTGCTAGCCTAATCGCATGAACAATAAGTTAGGAGACGGCTTATGATACCTTCCTATATGAATTTCCAGTCTTTCTCAGTGCATGACTTAGGGATGAAGGCTTTGAGCACAAGAGGCGTAAATTGACTTTGAGGCAAGCCTCCACCGTTTGTTAGTCAGGGTCAGGGTCCCGCTAAGAGAGACCGCCGCATCGACGATCGTTCTTACCGTTTGACCAAAAAAAAATTCACATTGAGAGTCTACCGCTCCTGACTGGTCCCGGGGAAACGGAAATAGCTCGGCAAAGCGCCTCGACCCCCAAAACGGTTCAATGTCGCACTTCTGACTCAAAACCACGCAGAAGATGAAAATGATTTTCAGGTACCGCCAGAGTATTTGGGAGGTTGGTCTGGAACGCGGGCACATGTCCCTCGGCTCCTGCGCTGGATTGAATCCAGGGAGTCAGAGAGGCGTGCGATCAGTGGTGGGACATCAGGAATCAACCTGACAGGAGAAAGATGATGAGTCGTGAGATTCGTTTTCATTGATTTATTGTGAGAGTGCTGGATCCAACCCCTTTTCTATAGGTATTCGATCGTGGTTCCAACCCCCACTCCTGGCTGCAGAGGGATAAGGCGCATGGAAGAGGAGAATGGAAATAGGTACAAGCGCCGTTGTGGTGCGCCGACTACTCTAGGTGCTGTGTGGTCTATAATACAATCGCCCCAGGCGCCTCCGTCTATCAAGGTCGTAACATTACACGCGAGTCTAAAGTCGCTTAAGCGGTCTCCTTCTTGAGGTAGCTGTAAGGAAAAAAGAGGGGTCAGCAAAGGTAACATGGTTGTTTGCGCAGGGCTGCAATTGTCACTGCGCCCTTACGGAAAAGAAAGAGCTCCAATGGCACGCCAGTGCATGTCAAGGGATTCACTCAGAGATAGAAAAAACTTACGCAATCAGGTTGTCCCTGTCCGCAGCCTTCTTGAGGCCTCCGAAGGCCATCTTGGTGCCGGGGAGGTACTTCTTGGGGTTCTCAAGGTAGTCGAAGAGGGTCTTCTCCTCCCAGACGACACCGGCCTTCTTGTTGGCGTCCGTGTAGGCGTAGCCGTCGACGGAACCAGACGTGCGGCCGAAGAGGCCGTGCAGGGCGGGGCCGATCTTGTTGCCGCCGTCCTTCTCAACGGTGTGGCACTGAGCACATCGAGTGGTGAAGAGCTTGGCTCCCTTCTTGACGTCGCCTGCGAGGGAGTTGGGTTAGCCATGGGGGAGGGCTCTGTCTGGTGTGTGGGCGTGTTGGGACATGGAGCAGCAGCAGGCGCCAGCTGATGCTTCGGAGGAGCGGCGAGGGCGGCGAGGACGGCGAGGAGCCGAGGGGGAAACAATTGACAGCGATTGTGAGGAAAGTGCTCTCAAAGCGATTCGAAGGTGTCAGAGAGGCAGTGTCCTGTTCATTCGACAAGGAACCGAAGGCGTTGGCGGCCCTGGACCTGTGAAAATGACGCAGGCGACAAGGCGGCCCAGCGTGCGCCCATGAGGGTCGCAGCAGCACCAACAGCGTCCACTGCGCAAGAACCGACACCTGCGGTCGCGAGAGCACGAAGGTCTCTCTCACATTCTCAATTGGCATCCGTAGCCTCGGATCCCGACTTCTCTATCCATCCTCCGGGCAACCTCGGCAGGCGGACGAGCCTGCAACAAAGTTCTCCGGGGTTCTGCGTTCGCACGCGCGCGCGGGAAAGGGAGGAGCGGCAACTTACCACCAGCCATTGTAAGGTATTGATTAGATTAACGGGGTTAAAGGGAGAAGAGGTTCGTGAGAATCGGATCGAGGACCGAAAGGGCGTTTGGAAGAACGGGTTTGAGTGAATTGAGAGGAGGTGAAGGGGGAGGGAGGGAAAGAAAAATCAAGAACCAGGGCCGGCTCCAAAATCTTTATGACAGCATGACACGACCCAAACGGCGTCGAGCCTCCGGGGGGGTGGCCTAGAAACTGGGCAAAAGGGACGAATTTGGGGGCAATTCGGGGCTGGTGCGGGCCCTGGTTGGCAAACCGGCGTTCGGCAGCCACAAGTGGCACGCGGCAACAGCCAATCACAGTCCAAGAATTACGCAGATTCGTGCAGCAGCCTGGCGGTGACCCCGGGAGAAGTCGGGTCATGGCGGGTCTCGCCTGTGGTTGGTCGGTCGGTCCGGGGTGCTGGTTATTCCGGGGTCGGGTAAGAAAATCAGCCCATGATTCTCTGCCAAACGAACATGAACAATCCCGGCCACTTGTTCCGCTCCGACGGCGGGCGGCCTTGCGGGAGAAGGAGCAAACAAGGCCGCAAAATACTGCGCTAAACCGGAACAGGCGTGCCCCACTTCTGCCGCATTGCCCGCAATTCTATGCCGCCAGTCGGTCGGTTTTGATTCGAACGGGCTGGCACGAAAAAAAACATCCTACCGATTCCCTCTGAACGGCCCCGGCGGTTCGACAGCTATTTCGACAGCCATTTCGAGGCCGAAGGCCCGAGTGCCCTTGTTATCTAAATTCCAACGTCATCTACACCACCTGCTAGCATCTCTCTCTCCCTCTCCACTTCTCTCTGTCCCTAATTGCCGCCTCGTCAAGCTTCGCCGTCATGCCGTCTCGCACCATCATCCCACGCTTCCTCCTCCCCCTCCAGGGACCCCTCTGGCGCGGCGTTCGCATCCCGCTCTCGGAGAACATCCATATCCGCTTCGCCTCCTCCTCGTCCTCGTCCTCCAAGTCCAACCCCTCCTCTGCTTCTTCCTCCGCGAAGCCCATCGTCCTAGAGAGGCCCGCCCGCTTCAACCCTCCCTCGCACGGCTCTCGCCTCAAGCGCAACCACGTCCCGCGCCATTATGGCCCCGAGCTTACCGTCGCTGAGCGCCTCGCTCAGAACACGCGAGATTACCCTGGCATGATGGCCCCCGAGGGCACCTGGGCGCATTGGTTTTGGAACAGCCGTCTGCTGCACACGGCCATCACAATGGTAAGACTCACTCACTCCCTCACTCCTCAATCGTTGGGGCACCAGCCTCGCTCCCTTCACCGCAAGTCTCAATGTGCAACGCGGCTTTCAATCTGCTAACCCACCAACCAATCAACAGGGCACGCTCCTGTTCCTCGGCATCGCCACCTTCTTCATGAATTATGCCTACAATTCGCCCTTCAAGGACCTCGTACCCCCAATCTCCGACCTCTGGACCCAACCCGTCCACTTCTTCAACGCCTGGAAGTACGTCATCACCGAGCACGAGAAGGACAAAGCTGAGAAGGCCAAGGACCACCGTACCCGTCACCTCGACGATGTCGCCAAGCGCCGCTACTTCATGAAGATGCACAACATTGAGGCTAAGGACCCCGTCACCGTCGTCTTTGGCAAGAGCGAGCCCACCAAGCCCGAGGACGATGTCGATGCCGCCCCCACGACCCGTGAGCTACCCCCGAAGCCCATTGAGGAACCCAAGGTCGAGGAAGTCAAGAAGAAGTGGCTTGGTATCTTTTGAGGATCAAAAATTGTCATCGACATGTATTTTGGTCATGTCCATGGCCACGGCGCAAACCCTATACCCTTGGGTCGCCGGTTGTAGTACTAGGTATCCATCCCTTTTCAAACACCCGTAAATCTCCTCTATACCTTGCATGGCAGTACAAATACCTTTTCTCGTGTCGGTCTATGACAATTCCACACCATCCAGCCCGTCCAGTACCTCGTCCGCGACGCCTCCCTTTTCCAGCACGGCCTGTATTATTCCGTCCAGCACCCCAAACTTGGTGCCGCCCAGCGGGGCCTTCCACACTCCCTCCATCTCTTGCTCGCCCGCCTTTTGCAGCTTTGCAGGCGCAAATGCCGACTCGCTCGTGTTGGTGGTGTGAGGCACGCCGGGCGGCGTCAGCCTCGACGGCGGGTCGATGGTCCGGATCGACAGCAGGCTAAGCTGGCGCCCCTTGGAGTCCACGTCCATGCCGCCGGCATCCCGCGCGCGGCGCACCTCGGCGACGGACACGGCCAGGGCTGTCTCGGCGACGGCGAGCTCCTCCTTGGCCGGGTCGAAGATGACGTTGTCGCCGACGGCCACAACCAACAGCGTAATCGGCGGCCGGGACCCGCTCGTCGCAGCGCCCTCGCGTGGGTACAGGAACGTTGACGCCTCCCAGTCGTCGTCGAACATGGGGTCCTCGTCACCCTCGGACTTGAGCCGCGGGAGACGGGTGGCCAGGAGGGCGAGGTGGGTGGTGAGGGACAGGAGGGGGAGGGGGTATGATAGGGGTGGGGAGATTAGGAGGACCTGTCAGGAGAGTAATTGTTAGCATTGATTGTGTGAGAGCCGCTGTGGGCAAAGGTCTGAGACGGGCGTATGACATACATCGAGATATAGCCGCCAGTGAAACCGCCGGTTGATGTACAGCTTCTTGGCAAACTCCTTATCCGCCAACAAGGCCTCCCTCAACATCTCGGACAAGAAGACGGTCCCGGCCTCATCATCGCGCTGCCCGGGAATCTCCACCGCCAACTCGAGCCAGTCGCCCCTAGTACGCTCGCCCGCGGCCTCGTCGCTCTTCGTCTCGTCGCCCGCCCGCGGCGCCTCAACCGTCTTCTCGATCTCGGCCTTGACGCCGACGATGGCCTCGGTGCCATCGGAGAAGTGCACGCGCGCGCTGCCGTTTGTGCCGGGCAGGATGCCCGTCTCCGCCGTCAGCGGCCGGAACTGCGCCGGCGCGCGCCCGTCGGGCCGGATGGGTGGCTTGAGCGAGAGGGAGCCGTGGAGGTAGGCGAGCTCGGCCGGCGAGAAGAGCATATGCTGGGACGCCATCGTTGTTGTTTTTTGTTCCCCTGTTCAACGCGCGCCCATTGGTAGGCCTCTGGCTTGGTCCGCGGTAAATCCTTTTTTCAGGTAGAGGTTTGGAGAGATTGTCGATCGAAGTTCGTCGAGCTGTTGGTTTCGTCGCTTGGTTGCAAGACCAAAAGTTTTTTGGAGCAGACAGCAAGTTGGGCTCTCACACCGAGGTGAACGATAAGATACGGAAATTTCACGCGGCGAGGTGGAGAGCTTGTTTCGACATCCCACCATGTGCCACCACCTGATGACCAGAAGGCATTCCAGTCTATGCGCTATCTTTGATACTCTAAAAACACTAACAATAGGTCAATATCATATGCCACCAATCATAGAACTGATTGATTTAAGTTACGTTTCCCAATTAGGTGTACACTTAAGTTAATAGGGATTCCAATCCCATGTTTCTTGGCTTTCAAAACATCCGGTTCCAGGGTAGTAGCCATTGACATGTGGCTGAACCACTACTACAAACTGAGATACGTACATGATCGACAATAACCAGATGGAATGGTCTCTCTGTGTAGGCAAGCACTTGTGGGATTGGGAACACAATATTGCAAACAAAGCAGTCATCATTTTACCCAAAACTGGCATGATCCATACACATACTGTCAAGGTCGGAGACGGGGCATGCACGCTGACATTTCGAGCCAAACACCCAACTGCTGACATATCTATCTCCTATGCGGGATAAAGTCTAAACATATCTGATCCATCAGATCGGGACCGATGGTTGCCACCAGCTCGGCAACTGACGCTTTCAAGCCAGGCCACTGTTCAACGTCTTGTTCCTCCCAGATCACTAAGTCTGACGTCTGATACAGCGGCCCCTTTGGAGCTATCTTCACCCGAATGTGATCCATGTCCAATGCAACAATGGTAGAGAAAGGTGTGATGCCGGGCATCTTGGAGTTGAAAAGCCAAATGTTATCCTCATCATCCTCGTCCTCCTCGTCGCCCATGTCGTCCATGCCGTCCTTATTGTCCTCATCGGGCATGTTGGTGAGCGATGCCGACCTACCTGGCCCATCACTGGTCTCTGCACCCGAGATCGCATCTTTAGAGCTATGCAAAACGCTAGCAGACTTGGCCTGTCGCTCCTCCAACATGCTGACAAAAGCCTTCTTGTCGAGGAGATCTAGAACTTCTCGATCTAGCGGATCCCAGCTCAAGGCCACAGGGTCAAGAACAAACTGCGGGGAGTAGTCAATCTTGTACCGCATCTTGGGGCAGCTATGGATATAGAAGCCAGGATACCACCAGCCGTACCCTTTTTCAATCGCCAGAGCGATTTCATAGAGCGCACCAATCTTACCCGGGGCGTGCTTGTGAATGCTTTCGTCGTACAAAAAGTAGACGGAACTCACGCACTCAGGTAACAGATCAAGGACGCCGATAGCAACTAGTTTACCATCGAGTCTATAGCACTGATGGTATGAACCCAAACGGCGCTCACATCCGTTGGAGCCTATGATCGTCTCGCGTCTAAGTGGTGAGTCGCACAGGAAGCCCTTGAAGCCATTTCGGGTTATCTCCGAGGGCTTATCCTTGTGCACAACCCGCTGGTAGTTTTCGTAGACGGAAAACTTTTCTTCGGTAAAGTCGTCATGCTCGAGCGTGACCTCTAGCTTGTGCGCAGCCTCTAGAGGCTTAAGGAGCTTGGCATCCTCAGCCTCATGGATCCGTTCGACTAGGTCAAAGTGATTATCTCGCTTTTTGGCCTGGTCACGCGACAATGGGCGGAGGCGTGCAACCCCCTTGGCATATGAATCGCCAATGACGTACTTGTTAAACCGGTTGATGGTCTGCCGCTGGGCTCGAGATGGCTTGAACTTGCTGGAATCCAGTCGAATCGTGTAGTGGGGACAGCAAGACCGTCGCTGATCTGGACGGTACATGAGAGTCCCAGAGCGCCTCCAGCATTTGTCGAGAAGGCTTTGATAGAACCCTGGGCTCAGCGAAGAGACTCTAGCATAGTAAGAGAAGCCTGGTCTCTCACAACGTGGTTAGCCTTGGCACGAGGTTCAGCGGTGGTGTGAGATGAGGGACAAATCAAGTAAGACAAAACTGCTGATCCAAATCATGTCAACTCAGGCAAAAGTGATACGAGAGTTGAAAAGACTGAGGGCCCGACGTGCTGTGTGGTGTGCATCTTCAAGGGTATCGGGCAAGGGAAATTCACGTTTTGACTGACTCTTGGCGCGAGTTCCACAGTAGCCGCATCTTGACGAGTTCGAATATCCTGGTTTCTGGTCAGCTTTCGGTCAAAGCAAGAGTGTGTATTCAAGTGGGTGTGGGTGATGATGGGTTGCATCGTGGATCTCTTGAATAAAAGTGTTGAGGATTGATGCGTGGGGGTGTGTGTGTGTGTGTGAGTGAACGAAAAGGAAAGGAACATGACCGTCTCATGTCACTGCAATCACACATCAAATGGGCTCCAACTGGGAGTTAACAAGTCATGGTTAATCTCGTCTGCAACGAGGATAAAATGATAAATTCACAAGGGATTTAACGTTCGCTGAAACTCGAGCGTGTGAGACAACCAAATGATGAGCTGGGCAAGAAGGAGTCGAGGAATCAGGAAACCCTCTTTTTAGCCAAGGCCCAGCTTGGGAGAATGGAGGGGCCGGTGTAAAGGTGATGCGATGTGTTTTGCCGGTGGCAGACGGCAAAGCCAGAAAGCCAAACTATGCGGAATAGAGCCGGCAAAGTGGTGGTGGCGGTGGGAGGCATTGAGGTGGGAAGCACTGGCTCTGGTGGTGCATCCAAGTACGGAGTACATGCTCAGTACGCATTCACCACCACGCGGGCTGGGATTGAATGGGAAGAGATGACGCTGAGAGATGGACATGTGCCAGCGAGTGCTCGGACTTGGCAGGGGGGTCAGAGTGGATGTGGAAGACGTGGTGGATGGAGGGGCGTTAGCATTGGAATTGGCATTGGGACTGGTGCGGCGGAAGTCGACGACAAGGACGTGGGATTGTCGAGACCGAGGCCGAGATGGTGGAGGAAACGAGTCCAAGAGAACCAAGTGACTGGGCTTGGCCGGGACGGGGACAACGGGGCGCAACGGGACGGCGGCGGCGGGACAGGACCGCAGGGCGCCGGGCAGCCAACGACAAGCGGGCATTGCGGCACGGGTGCAAACGGTTGGAGCAGGACATGAGAATAAGCACTCACCAATTGGTGACATATACTCGTACTGAGACGATGCATCTCCAGGGATCCGCATGCCACTTGGTTCCATTGTCACGAGGGCGGTGCGACTGGAGCCGCGTAGCTCCAAGCCAGTGAGTTGTTGCTGCTGGTGCTGGTGCTGGTGCTGGTGCTCTGGTTTTGGAACTGATGATGAGGGCGCGACGGCGGCAGACGGCGAGGGGGGCCGGCCAACTCGAGTTGAGGCTACCCAGGACGGGCAAGTCGGTGCGTGAGGAACCGGACGGGGGAGACGGGGCTGAGTTGGAGGGGCGGCCTCAGTGGAGAGGGGCGTGGACGATTAGCGATGGGGATCGCGTGCCAGCTTTCCAGCACCCGGGTCGATGAAGCGAGAGCGTGGGTTGGATGAGTTGGATGGGATGAATTGTCGAGGTTGCCTTGGTGACATGAACCGACAAACCCCCGGAGTCACTTTTCTGCCTCGCGCGTGGCGGTTGGAGGGTGTGATCGAGGATAAGGGCGGCGCTGCTTGCGATCTGGGAGACAGCACCGACAGGGAACAGACGAACAGGGGGGGGAGCACGTTGCCGGGAACGGGGAAGCTTGAGGCGTGAAGCGTGAGGCTTGAGGCTTGGTGCGGTGATTGGAAGTGACTGGCTATTCTTCGCTCCCGAGGGAGGGGGGAAGAGATCGGCCAAAGGAAGCGGACTGTCTCCGGAGGATACTGCTGAACTGGGAGGCTGCAGTAGAACGAGGGCGAGAGGAGATGGGGCCAGCAAATATGACAGAAGGAAAGGAATAAAGATTCGGATGCTTGGGCAGCGTGCGTCGCCGTTTCAACCCACGAGGATGCAGCTTTTTCTACGGCGGGTGGTGAGTGGCTGGCCCAGCTGGCCTAGCTGGAAAACACCTTAGGGAAGGCAGGCACGCGCCAGCACGTTCGCTCTGTCCAGTAAAAAAGCGAGTGAGACACTGGCAGCCAATCTACCTAGAACTGCCAACTGCGGGGTGGCATAGACTACGGCAGGCGTCCCTCCTTTTTGGGCTGCTTTTGACTCGTGCTTTGGCCGTCGCCCAGGTCTCTTGGCAGCATATAGCAGCGGCTCACGACGCAATTTGGAGGCTTATTCGGTCTTGGCTTGACTTGACTAGGTGGACTCTGCTCTTGATCTCTGCTGTTTTTGTTCGCAAGACACCCCACCATGTGTGACGGTGACGGTCTCTGTCAGCGTGTGTTTGGTGAGTGTCCCTACGTTCTCTGTTGACTCCGCCTGGCCCTCTCTTTGATGGGATGGAGTGGAGGGAGATGGAGCCTTGTCCACCGGATGGATCTAGGTGCTGGCTCGCCCGAATTATGTACAACAGGGCCAGGTGGCGCTGCTCTTTATTAGGGACCAACCTTACTTTTGAGTGCTCTGTAACCATGAACCAAAGGCCCTGGGTCCGTCTTTGGGCCCTCCATTGAGCCGTAGGCGGTGGGGAGGGAAGAGGCCCGGAATGGCATCGGTGATGGCTGTTGCAACCCTCCCCTCCCCCTCTTAAAGCCCTGCAACTCATGTAGACAAAACAAGAGACTCAGATCTCGGATCAGATGTTAGCTTCAGCTGAGGTTGATGCTCACTCCTCAGCCGAGAGACACCCCTCGCCTGACGAGGCGCCAATGCCTGACCCTCACAGGTCCAGGTTCCATGTACTCCGTACGGTACCTTTCTTTCCACCCTCCATTCTAGCTTGGTCCGGGGCGGAAAGGATGGGGACACGCAGAAACGCGATCGCCTTGGCTGACGGTGCCCAATATCCTCGATTCAGTGCACCTTGGCGGGCTTCCCTGCATTGTGCATGTCTCTCTCCTGTGCGACCTGACCTGTTTGACACCGAGCCAAGCAGGAGGCGTCATGTCTCGTCCGCTCCCTATGTGCCCAGGTGTTGGGTGAAGTTGTGTGTTACGCTATAGTAAGCTGCGTCATGTTTGGGATAGGTATCCGCTCCGGTGGGCTCCATCATGCCGCAGATCTGATAGACGACAGAGCATGACACACCACGTCGTCCGACTGTTGAGGGCTTTTCAATCCCCTATTTTCCTTCTTCCTCCTACCCTCGGGACCATTGCTCGGAGCAATCGTGTTAGCAGACGTTTTAACTGTGGAACTGGGCTAGCCAGGGCACGATGCTACGAGCTGACTGGTACGAGTGGCTAGTATGGAGACCAGTGGGTTGATTGACTTCCATAGCACAACAGCAAGTCGGAACATGACCGGCATTATCTCCTGGCCTGATGGAATAAATCTGCAAAAGTACATGAGACATGAGTTATCTGTCCCATTGCCATGTACTCTGAACGCACTCCCTACGCACGGCATGACGTCCCTCAATCATTTCAGACAAGGAGATGCTTGAAGCCGGTCAGGCAGGCACACCGGCGAGAGCTCGTAGCGCCATCGTCATGTTGAGACATGTCGACGACTGTCCCTCTATGGCAAGGCTCTGAGCCATGGTTGAAAATCATCGAGCCCGATTGGACCTCTCCGAATGTTAAGGATTGCTGCATCAGCCATGACAACGTTAGACCGGGGGGCTTGCCTTCTTCCCTCCTCAGTGACTCTCTCATCTTCATCCTCCCCGCCCTTTGGTGCCCCCAAAGGTGCAAACCCACGCACAGGAGTGGACGGAACTAAAGACTAAGGCACTCCGGCAGCTGCACGCGAGCGCGGCAGCGCGGCGGCGCAAAGACAGGCCAGCCCTTCGGGCGCACCCATACCCATGACGCATGAGGTCGTCGACGTCGATGAACCTATCATTAGCAACATGTGAGTGAGCGGCCAAGCTGGAGGCGAAGGGCGACTGCAGTGCAACGCCGCATGCCGATGCGGCGACGGCCAACCCCACGCTGCAAGCGTCGTCCGCGTGCTGATATACCGACTCGAGACTTGGTAGGAAGCCAGGACAGGAAAAGAGGGCCAAAAACGGTCCCCAGCATGCGCATTGCATGGTTTCTGGTGCATGGATAGGCCCGGGACAAAAGAAGAAGCAGAAAAAAGAAAGAAAAAAAAGAGCCTGGGCCGAGAATGCGTTGTTGAGCATCTGTCTCTCATCAGGACAGGCAGCCCCGATGTACCGACCACGATGGAGCGAATGACAGCCGTCGTCGGCGCTGTTGTGCAGGAAGCAGACCGGAAGATGCCCTGCGCGACGGTGCTACGATGCATGGCCGTCTCCTTTTTGGGGACTTTTTCTTCTTTTTTCTGTCCTGCTCTGGTGCTGTAACATCCCGGTTCTCGCATCGTCTTTGGACCCGCCTGAGCTTCCTTTTACAGTGCCTCCAAGCAGCATTACACATCCATTCCCTATGCCACATGCTGGGAGCCTCCTTTGTCAGTGGCACCACGCACGATGGCCTCGCTGTTCACACGCAGTATCACTTGACCAGGTCGTTCGTCCCAGGCCGTCATCCCAGGCCACAGGCTGAGTCCTAGGCGGGACGGGCGGAAAGGGAAATACTAGAAGCATGCTCATGCTCAGGCTCAACCGGAGCCAGCCAGATTCAGTGAGACGAAGACCGGGGCCTTGATCGATCTGTGATTTCTAATGTTTCTTTTTATTGTCTACCTGCCATCTGGTCGTCTCCGTCTCGCGCTCGCTTCCTCCACACACACCTTTCCCTGCCTCCACCTCCCATCCCCATCCCCATCCTCATCCCTATCCAGGTCCCTGCCATGTCCCCTCCAGCTCCGAGCTTAAGACGAAGACATGGAGATGGGGTGGGAGGGGCGTGCATCACTCAGAGCTAGGAAGGGAAGAGAGAGAAAAAAAACTCCAAACTAGGTACCTTTCAGCAGCCTGGCGCATCCCCCATCCACGTCCGTATCCACACATGGCCATGCGCTGCCTGGCACATCCCATTCCGCGGGCACACGCCTGTCTGTCCACGCTCACGCCCAGACCATCCATCACGGCGACCCTCCCAGGTTGCCTGGCCTTGCCCTCGTGGGCGGTAGCTAAATGAAGCTTTCCCTTGCCAACCCTGAACCTCCTCCCAAATGAGGTGAGGTGGCAGCCCTGCTCCCATCCCATCCAGCTAGGTTAGTTTGAGTATAAAACCAACTGCCTCTCCTCTGTTTGGCGCGTCCCCCCTTCCCGGCTGTTGCTTGATGGCACGAGACATGCAACGGCTATCCAGCTCGCAGAGCAACTTGACTAGCAACTCAACTCTGCCTTCTGTTCTTCTACATCAGCCCAGCTTCTTGCCATTGACCCTCCGGCCGCCTTCTCCTGCTCCCCCGCCGCGAGCTTCTGCCTTCTGACGACATTGCCTGACTCGCCGCTTGCCTGCTCTGGGTATAACAGTCTACCTAGACTCTCCCCGAGAGAAGCAGTGTCTAGTTGCTCTATACCGCCAAGCCGCCCCGGTCGCCACCAGCTTGAGTTGAGAACGTGCCTTATTCTTTACCCTGTACCGCTTCCAACGAATCACCCCGTTCGTTACCGACTCCTATCCAATTTCTCTCCGCTCCGTCCTGCCAGCTCTCCCAGGGCCTCGCCGATATCTCCGCATCGCCGCCCTTTAGCTAGTAGCTGGGCCGTCCGGTTCTGCCACCCCCCGGCCACAAAGCAATACGCCGCCAGCAGCCCATCTGCGGTACCAGCGCCTCCTCGAGCTGCTACCACCCCCGTTAGAACTTACGCGAGTTCCTGGCTTGATTTGAGGCTTTCGTTGAGGCGAAACTCTCTCCACCGCCATCCGGCAGAAGCCAGCAGAAGCCAACAAAAGAAAAGCTCGGCGCAACTCATCACATCAGAGTTTGCCTCAGTCCGCATAACTCCACGTCCGATTGACCCAGCGAAAACCCTCGGGTTCCACACCATCCATCTCCATCGACTCGCTGTCCCATTCTAGGCGACGGGGCCCAGCAATTGCGCCTGCGCCGTCTCTGCTGCTGGCTCGGTGCTCAGTGCTTAGGTCCTGGACTCGTGGATTCTCCGACTCTCCTGGACTCGTGGATTCCTGGGTTGTTAGTCGCGCCCCTCCCCAAATCCCAGTCCCAATTCCATTTCCAATCACGCCGAGTCTTGTCCGCGCCCTCTCAGGCTCTCTCAGGCTCTTTCTCCATCCCTCGCAGCCCCTCGCAGGTCCCTCTCGAGCCAAAAGTTATCAACCTTTTGCGCCTGCGCGCGCCCACGCCTCCAACCAAACGACGGTTATATCGCGAGCCAGCTTCTTGCAGCGAACTGGGTCTTAACTCCTGTCCCTCGACCACAATCCACAGACACCGGACTAAAAAGTCCACAATCAGGCATCTCCCTTATTCTTCGCAACCTGCTCCTGTCGACAATGCATCGCAAGGCGCTTTGAGCCGCCGCCCACCCGTCGCAGGTTCCTTCTCGACCTAGGGAGATATCCGCTCCGTTCCGCCCCAACCGCGGATTTCAAAGCTTCCCCCATCGTCGCATCACATTTGAGCCTTCGTTTCGTCCGAAATCCGACCATCCGAATCCGCGATCCAACACCGAACACACACGACTGCCATTAATATGTCGAGTTCAGCTTCTGGCGAATCGAGCGGTCGGTCAATGGAGTCGAGGACTGGCAGAAGCAAGCAACGTAAGTCTCTCCCCATGCCATTTCCACCAACTTTGAACCCCGCGGCTCGAGCCATGTTTTTTGTTTGCGCCCGCGCCTGCGCGCTTGCGCCCAGTGCACTGCGATGGTGAATGCAACGCCGCCCGTATTTCGCAACCAAAAACCACCGAGTGATAGATTCCTCTTCAATCCGCCAGCTTCATCGCTCCACGCTGCAAGATGAAACTCACTGACAATGTGTCTCCGATATAGGTTACAACACAAAAGGAGAGCGTCTCGTCGCCGGCATCGTGCCCATCACACCCGACCAGAACTATGTACTGTTGATCCAGTCCACCCGCCGAAAAGGTTGGGTGTTACCCAAAGGCGGCTGGGAATCGGACGAAACATGCCAGGAGGCCGCCGAACGTGAAGCTTGGGAGGAGGCCGGCATCGCCATCCAGATAAATTATGACCTCGGTGATATCGAAGAGAAGCGGCCCCAGAAGTCTTCCAAAGATCGATCAAGGTATCATTTCTTCGAAGGCACCGTCACAAGCGAGTATGACGAGTGGCCAGAGCGACATAAGCGCGAGCGCCAGTGGTTCACCTTTACCCAGGCGTGGGAGGCCCTCACCACTCGACCAGAGCTCCAGGAGGCTCTCAACCGGTGTACCATGAACCGGTTGTAACCTGATGAAGCAAGCATTTTATGACATTTGTGGGACGACCGGCCACTGGTGTCGGATTTACCTTCTCCATGTCTGCAGTATGTCATGGACTCTCCTTTGACGACCCTCGCATACACTCAAGAGCGAGCGAGATTGAGTTTACCGGCGTCCACACTTGGTCTCAAAGATTCGGGATTTTAGAAGGAAAAAGAGGATTTGGGTCCATTATGAGGATCCGGCAATGGGACTTGAGGACTTTCCTCCATTGCTTTTACCCCAATTGTGTTCTGTTTGACACAGGCCATCACAAGTGCATTGGTCCACGGCGTTACGGGGTAGGGTTATGATAGAGTATTTACACAATTCAAGAAATTCAGGCGGGACGGTATATCAAAGCGGCATAGCATGGTGCATACATCAAGAGGGGATATGGGTACAGGAGGGCGGGCGGACAAATAAACACGACTCAATGGAGTTTTGGTGATTTCGTCGGGGGCGGTCAAGGTTGTGACCGCATGGCACTAAGTGATTTGGAAAAGCTCATTAATAAAAGGCAGCAATGCTGAGAGGCTCAGTGCCACCGCCTACTTTGGCATACTTGAATAGACATGGCGTTTTGAACCTCATTGCGTGCTCGACTACCCCCCTGCTAAGGAAAAGCATGTGTGCGATGAAGTCACTTACAGGTCTGGGCAGCTAACCCGGACACCAGATTCTAGATTTTAGATTCCAGTTTGCTTGTGCTAAGGTAAGGTCTTGCTTGCACCTTGATTTAGTATTGCCCCGCCAAGCTATAAAACCTGCCCCTCATTCGCCCCTCCATTGACTTTTTCCTGCCCCGCATCAAAACGGCTAAGAATCCAACCTGGAAGTTGCAGTGACGTGGGTCACCTGAGGCGACACGTGATACATCTTATCGATAAGGCGCACCGCAACGTCTGCTGGCTCGATATGGAAGCATGCATCGACGACCACAGACCAGCTGAGCCCGGTCCTTATTTCAATCCTGACAACGACCGACAGTCCGTCATGTTCATATGAAGAGCGAACCCGGCGGAGCGAATTTCATGGACCCTGACCAACCAACCTGACACGACTACACCTGCCCTGCTCAAACTCCGACCTCCGAAAACGCCCATGATATAATGGAGAACCTCTCCATCTCCGATGCCCCTCCGCAGGGGGCCCCTCCATCCCAGGGACGCGGCGCCCTCCCGCAGGCGCCGCCCCAGCTGCCTCCGCAGATGTTCACCACGGCCGCGCAGTTGCTGGACCTCACCGACAGTATGGCCCCCCACGGTGACGTTGTGTTGATTATGGCTCGGGGCGCTGTTGGAGCGCTCCGCGGGAGTGGGATTGTAGAGTGCTGACGGAGGCGTAAAACTTGCAGAGAAGCTTATGGTCGCTCTACGTGATGGGAGGAAACTCATTGGAGTGTTGCGAAGCTGGGACCAATTCGGTGGGTTATTGCGCGATCCCTTGGACATCCCTGTCGGCTTTGCTTCCCTTGGTGACCTTTGCCAAGGGAAGGGAAGGAAGCTATGCGAGACACAAGGGGAACAAAAATAAAGAACTTGTTCTAACTGCCTCTCGTCGTCATCAACAGCCAACCTGGTCCTCCAATCGACGACGGAGCGCATATTCGCCACAGATCCAGCCTCCCTAGAGACCGACCGACCTACCGGCATTTTCGCTGATGTTTCGCACGGAATCTTCCTCGTGCGCGGAGAGAACGTCTTGCTTCTCGGAGAGATTGACTTGGATAAGGATGACGACCCGCCACCTGGCTTCGAGCCTGCTGAGCTCGAGCTTGTCAAGCGTCTGGCCGAAGAGAAGAAGACCGCCGACAAAGTTCGAGAGAAGTCGCGTTTGAAGAAGCTCGCCAAGCTGGGCTTTGAAGGAGAGAACTTGGGAGAGATTCTGCTATAGAGTTAGCGGAAATCTATGCCCAATTCAAGCTATTAAATGAGGGAGAAATGGAAAGTACAGGGACGGAGAGTAGTTTTTGGCAGTTGACGCTGTTACTCCGACTAGAAACAGGGGGTTACTGGGCAGAATATTGTGAAATGCCCTTTAGCCAGAACCCGAATGGGGACGACTTTCTTACTGAGGAGTCGGTCCTGGGACCTTGGACCTTGCAGGCAATCATGGCCGAGAGGGTAGTTAACTGGTTGTTAGCATGGCTATTCATGACTTTTGCTAGAATCTAGAGGCGCAAGGGTTACTGTGTCTAGGAGGTGCTTGGTCCGACGTATGTGCTTCCCCAATCCCAACTAAGAAGGAACTTCGATTGTAGTGCTGAAGTTGCTGAGATGCAATTGGAATTGGTATCAGTGTAAGTGACCAGGATTGGATGAGTAAAGGATGAGATGAATCTACCCAACTAGTCCTCTGTTGGAGAGGAGGATATATCTCCAGCCAAAGGAGTGCTCAATACTATCATGTCAATCTTGAATCATCGACAATTAGGTTGGAAGCGCAGCCAATGCCATGTGTATCAACGGCAGAGCCAGTAAGCTGGTTCCAGTGACCTTCGCAACTATCAAGCGATCTATGATGAGACTCCTAGACAGTTACGTGCCCGTAGAATGGTCTTATAGAATAGCTCATGTCGCAGCCAACTCGGATTTTGTCAGACTCATCACCCCTTTGAATGGCCACTCAACTGACACTGGAAACCTGACATCTAACAGCATTTGTGCAAAGCCTTGGGCATTATTGGTAAAGAATCTTTTTCGATTGGTGTTGTACATAACTTGGAGTAGTTTAATGTGTGGAGTCTCGTCGGCTCACTGTTGTACACCGGCGCCCTCGAGAGGGAACCTCGCTCACTCATACATCGGTTAATACAGCCTAGCGTGGTAGGTAGGTCATGAGAACCAAAACGCCTCTCGTGTGAATCATATCCTTCCCCGTCTTTGCCTGTCCCATTTTATAACCGCCATTCTCCTCTTCGATGTTCGATTCGGTAGGTTTGCCATCATCTTGTCTATTCCGGCGGTCGTCTCCTCAGCCTCTCGAACATGGGTATCGGGGTGTTGTTGGGGCTCTTCATGCCTCCGAGCAGCCAATCCGTCAGGCCGACGAATTTTGCGCCCACGCCGCCCTCCCAATCACCACCGGCTTGGGCCTGCTCGATGGTGTGGCTGAGGATGCGCCCCTCGGCATCAAAGTCGAAGATGAAGAGGCCTGTGAAGGCCTTGTTGGGGTCGACGCCGCGGCCGACAAAGGGCAGAGACCGGGCGATGGCGCCGACGGGGCCATTGGCGGGCGTTGACTCTTTCCGTTTCTCGCACCAGCGGACGACGAGCTGCTCGGGGATGGCGCCGGGCCGGCGAGGTAGAAATGTCAGCGGTTCTGATGTCATGCGCTCGGCGAGGATCTCGAGACGAACGTTGCCAATGATGGGAACGCGGTTCCAGGCAATGGGCGACGTCCAGAGAGCGGCATTGTAGGCGACGCGGCCGGAGACGGTGGGCAGATGGGGGTGGGTTGAAGGGAAGAGGTGGAGCGAGATGTTCGGTGCGAGGAGGTCATGCGGGAGTGGGGATTGGAGGAGAGTCGGAAGTCTGTCCTGAAGAACTCGTAGAGCTGTGAAGATAAATCTGTTAGCTTTCCCACCGGTTACAGTTTGTAGTGTGTTCCTGGGAGCAAACATACTCTTGCCCAGCTTCGCTTTATTGGGGTCGTTCGGGCCCTCGGGGCCGGCACCAACCCACTTCAGGCCGGTCGCATCGAAGTAAGTCTGAGGCAAGGGCTTGCGCTCGGCAAGACCGGCATGGTGATCGCGGACGGCCGTAGGCTGTGGCGAGGCGACTTGGGCCTTGGCCGGGCTGAAGCGGGAGAGAGTCCGGCGACGGGCGACGGCGACGGCGACGGCTACGGCATGGCGAGAACGGGCACGGCCGGGGCGGCGGAGGACGGAGCGGACGGGCGCGGCCATTGGGTGGTCAGCGCAGCGGGCTGGAGAGCCTCATGGATCGTAAGGGAAATGAGGAAACAAGACAGCGACTTGTGACGTCGGTGCTCGAAGCCAAAGGCAAAACCGAGTAGGTGGTGGTGTTTGGCGAGGCTCGGGGCGAAGTGGGCAGCTTTTTCTAGCTGTAGTGAGTGCGTAATGAATCGATCATATCGGAGTCCAGTCCATTTCTGGGCGTCACCTTTTTCCTGGGCGACGGTAATGGGTAAAGCCGGGTTGGTTGGAAGGCCTGACCTGGACGACTGCCAATAAGGAAGGAAGTACCTTAATGCTTGACTTTGGTGACAGTTTGGTGGGATTGCGGCGGCAGCGATACATGGGGGCTGCTGGAACACGCAGCTGGATTGACAGCTGGTTGGCTGGAGGGGCTTCCATGGGCTGGGCTGAGCTGTTGCCACAGGGCGGATATGGCGGGGCGGGTTCCTCAGATCCGCTTGACGGGAGCCATGATAAGATGGGACGAACGGGTTCCTATCCCACTAATAGAAGCATGTATTAATACTGGGGAATCTGCAATGACATTGCTGTTTCGTTGATGAGATAAACCTGGTTGTTTTATCTTCGATAGCCTGAACTTACGGTACAGGCAATGACATAGCTTAATCTATGGACATGTTTACAGATGCCTGGCTGGTGTTTGCAGTGGGGCCAGCAAGTTCTCTCACCTTTGTGGTTCGCTGTCCAGGCCATGGGACCAGAAGAGACGGCTGGCAGTAGCTCTGGCAGAGCGGCGGTAGTTGAAGCCAGCCAGCCATATTAGGAGGATCCTCGGCTAGTGTTTGCCGACAAGACTTGGGTCGAATTGATGATGAGTCGTGACGCCGTGCAATCCCTCCAGCCACATGACTGTGTCGCATGCAAGGTACTGGCGAAGATGGATGGTTTGAGATGGGTGGTTCATGCTCACATGAAGGGTCAGGGTCAACAAGCATGCCGCTGCCTTGTCACATGCATCTCCGAGTCTCCATTCGCGTGCCAGAGGTCTATAGCACGGGCGAGTTTACCACATGTGCAGCTCACACCGTACAGTGTGAAGTGTAGCTCACTAGCCATGGCTCAGGATCCCCCGAAGAGGGTTCGCTGGGCGGAAAGAGGATCAAGAAAATACATACGAATCTGACAAGGCAGAATCTACCCCGGGAAGCAAGGCTGACTTACTGGGCCCCTTGAAAGGGAAATGAACCGACGTCTCTTTCATTCAAACGGGCACAGCAACGCAACACGTAAGTCGCTGAACGAACCCCAGGACGACCCATCCCGCCAGGCTCCATTCCGGCTGTAAAATACTGGACCAACTCCAGGCGGCGGACTCAATAGCACAGTGCTGCACTGTCCGAGGGCCTCCTGAGCCAGATTAGTACCAGATTGCCTCAGCTGCTACCAGGTTCGTACAGGTCCCAGTACTGTGCATGCGAAACTCACGAGCACGGAGTGCACAGCCCTCTTTTTGGATCACCCTTGTGCGGACTCTCTGACGGCACACGCTTTCTTTGTTACCTGCCGACCATCACGTGACCCGTCACCTGCCATCCACCGCTCAGGCGTCCAGGCTGCTGCCCCCAGGCGGCGAAGGAGGTTGCCGCGCTGGCGTTGGCTTGCGCTACGTTTACGTTTGTCTTCCCTTCCATACCCTGACGTACCTTGAGCCTTTGCCGCCTGCGCTCACTTAACCTCCTCCACCATCTCCATCACCAACGATATCGTCTTTTCTCATCGCCCATCGCCCATCGCCCCATCGCCATCGATCCAAACCGCCCTCGCCGACTTCGCCATCTCGCCTCCTTTTTCTCCCACATCTGCTCCCCGCTGCGACGTCCGCCGCTCCCGCCACCATGAACCCCGAGTAGTACGCCACTCTGCCTCCTTTGCGATAACCTCCTGACCCAATATCGCTCCTATGCTGACCCTCGCAATAGAGTTCACCTCCCATCTTCGCCGCGCCCGTCGCTCCCTCACCTGCTACGTCCTACTCGGTTGCGATTCTGCATGGCCTCCCTAACCCCTCTCGCTTAGATACGATTATCTCTTCAAGCTCCTCCTCATCGGTGATTCCGGTGTAGGAAAGTCTTGCTTGCTGCTGCGATTTGCCGATGACACCTATACTGAGTCATACATCTCCACCATCGGTGTCGACTTCGTACGCTCCCTAACCCCGCCATCCTCTCCTCCCCTTGGCGAACCACGTCGTCGCTGATAGTTTTTGTTTCAGAAAATCCGAACGATAGAGCTCGATGGAAAGACGGTCAAGCTGCAGATTGTAGGTTTTGGTCTTGACGTACCTCCTACTCCCAAGCGGCTTACTGATAATACTTCTACAGTGGGATACTGCCGGCCAAGAACGATTCCGAACCATTACCTCCTCCTACTACCGTGGTGCTCACGGCATTTGCGTCGTCTACGACGTCACCGACATGGACTCCTTCAACAACGTTAAGCAATGGCTCCAGGAGATTGACAGATACGCTACTGAGGGTGTCAACAAGCTGCTGGTCGGTAACAAGAGCGATATGTCGGACAAGAAGGTCGTCGAGTACTCTGTGGCCAAGGTAAGCCGTTCCCAATATGGTAGCCTGCGCTCCTGCCTATGTCATCCGTCACATGCACTTGCAACTGTGCCCCAGCCCTGCAAGGCTGCCACCGATCTCCGGATGTTAGCGCCTTGAAATACCCCGGATCCCAGTGGCTAACAGATGATGTCTAGGAATTTGCTGACAGCCTGGGCATCCCCTTCCTCGAGACATCTGCCAAGAACGCCAGCAATGTCGAGCAGGCTTTCCTAACCATGGCCCGCCAGATCAAGGAGCGCATGGGTACCACGACGGCCAACAACACGAAACCCAGCGTGCAAGTCGGCCAGGGCCAGGGCGTCGGCTCTTCTGCCAACAACGGCTGCTGCTAAACGCACCTGAACGACCACTATTTCGAGGCGAAGCAGGATGACGGATTACGGCCGGAACATGGCAATGCTAGGGACATGGTCGGACGGGTCCAATTACGATTTTCGCTTTTCCCCTTTGCTCTTTGTCCCTCTTCTGCGCATAGACCAAATCGTGTTTACTTTGATCTCGCTCTCCATCCAACGCAAATCACGGCACTTTTCCCCTTTTGGCATTTGGAAGTCGATTTTTTTTAATTCCGGATCGGCCACGCGGAAATCCCTGACAAGATTGGAGGGTCATGGCGGCACGGGGTTAGGATTCGGGGGGTTCTGGGGACGGGCTTGCAACAAATACGATGATGGCATATTTTCAACATGAATGACTGGGAGTGCGGGCTGCGCGAGTGTATTTTCTCATTCTCTTGTCTCTCACTTTTGCGAAAATTTGAAACACTGGGGAGACGTCACTGCGCCGGCCCTTCCAGTCAACGCTTTGTCTTCTGTCATGCTTTGTCTCTCGCTCCGGCTCAGGACACATACCTTTCTTCCCTCGGATGCTCTCTCTGACTTGGCTGCCAGATTGGATTATCGGGCCCCCCCAGTGGTCATGGCCCTGCGCTTTGGTTCCCCCTTCATTCGATTCAGGTCTTTTATATTGCTAGGGGGGGGGGGGGGGATTTGGGATAATTTGGTTCATTGTCAATTACTGGTATCGTGTTTTGATCTTTCTTCGTCTTGTCTCTGTCTCTGTTTATGTTGCGTATGCGCGAGGATGGAGCAATCTTAATACAGGCGGGATATGCTTTTCTAGACCCGGCTTACCCCTTCCCTTTGTGATGTGATGTTTGCTGTTAGCTTTTAGAAACGACCTATTGTCCCTGTTGTGCGTGATCTAACGTGATTTCTACACTCAATTCCGTGCCCTGGTTGCCTGCGGGCAGTGGTGGTTTCGTCTAGGCTAGGTACTAATTTAACGATCCCCGTGGTAGCAGTCAAACTATTACCATGTAACTGAGACAGAACTGAGACAGAACTGAGCCGAGACTGAAGGGGACGCATGGCTCACATTCGATACTGCATCATTGCATCAATCCTGGTTACGTGGTTCTACAACAGACTTGGAGACGACGTATCATCTGAGTATGCGGCTGAATGATTGGGCGATACCGTACCGTGCCGACTTTGTTAAACACAAAGTCCTACCCGAAACACCTCGACATGGGGAAATGGGCTGGTTCCAGTGCCGCTGTTCCGTCTATTGCCGTGCTTCAGTGAGTCCAGAGGTCAAGGTGTCACTCATTTAACACGGATGATGAGGTTCCAGTTGAGTGACAGTTCATTAAGGGATAATCAAAAGGCCTCTTATGCGCCCGAAGTTGAGTGTGGACGTTGCATTTCGAGATGTGTTATGAAGCGACGAAGTAAAAATACATGGCCAAAAGAGAATCAGCTTTGGAAAATAGCACTAAGATTATTCTTTCATATCGAGCATCCGCCCTGTGAGTTTTCCTATCCGAAGTTCGTAGGGTATTGATTCAGTTTTCCGACCCTTGGTAGTACATGTAAGAAAAATTGCCTCGACTGGGCAGTGTCATTACTCATGAGACCGAAAACGGCCGGTTGTGTTTTGTAGGACTGTCGGTGAGACAGACTCTCATGCAAGCCCGAGGAACTTGAGGGCCTTGCGGCTGTTGCCCTTGCGGACCTCCGGCCTCTTGATCAAGGCTGGCATAATTCTTCGGTCTTCCATATCCCAATCGCTATCGTCAAGATCAATAGTGAGGATTGACTCGCAGTCAACGGTTGACGGCTTGCGTCGTGATTTGCTTCTGTCGAGTCTACTCCTCGTCGACCTGGAAGTCTTGACGGTTTCTGCGATGGATGCTGCCCGGGATAGGATTGAAGGTGAACCCAGTCTTGGAGTGAGACCAGGAGACAGTGCTGGACTAAACCCTCCGGAGGGTACCCGAGGGAAAGCGGAGAAAGTTCCTTGCAGCGGCGTTGGGCGGTTCTTGTCCTTCTTGGGAGTCGCCTTCTTTGGTGGCTCCTCGGGCACGTAGTACGGGGAGATGTCGGATAGAATCTTGAGAACTGTTGAAACGAATGTTGCAATCTCCGCTTCTGTCGCGGTCGATGTGAGAAGGAAATTGGCATTGGAGACGGTGACATCGTAGGTTGGCCCTGCTGGAGACAATGATGACCCATATCGGCCTGTACAGCCTTGATCGTGGTTGTTGATGGATCCAGTGCCACGGAGGTTCGTAAAGGGCAAGTCTTTGCTGTTGGAATCGACAATTTGTGCCACTTTCATCAAGTCAACACCGACTAGTTTTTGCAAGGCAAGCATAGTGGGCAGGTGCTCGGGGGGGTAGTCGAGAAGTAGGAATCTGACATCCGAGTGGAGGGCCAGGTACGTCTCAAGGTGAGGAATGATGAGAGTGGCGAGCAGGTAGGGGTTGGCAAACGGGTTATCGTGCGTCTGGCTCGTAAGAGGTTGAGCAGTGAATGCCTGCATGGCATTGGCAAGAAGGTATCTTATAATCATTAGTTCATGAACACGAATGTGCAAAATAGAAAAACAAACCTGAAGTCCAGCCTTCCGCTCCGGCTTATGCCACTCGACTTGGTCCCAAGCCTTTCTAGTTGTCCGGCAATGGCGGAGGCGTACGTCTTTTTGACGCCACGCTGAGCTCCGATGGCGAAGATTTGATCCATCCTGCGGTTGTTCTCCTGTGTACTGTCGGCTTCGGCCTGGCGGAAGATTGGCCTCCAAAGTCCCTCGAGCTCAGGTAGGAGGGGGAATTCGAATTGGCGGTAACCCTGGGTTTCCGGTGGGAAGTGTACTTTGAGGATGGATCGTAGTGAATTCTGAATTGTGACTGCAGTTTGCTGACTGGTGATGATGAAATCATGAATTCTGTCGTCGGTTTCCGAGATGGATGGCGGAGGTGTTTGGGCCGGGGTTGGGGGTACTTGCAACTTCAGCGCGGGTGGCTTTTCCAAGGGCTTCGCTTGCGACCAAGTATGTTGGACATACGCAAAGGGATCGTACTCGTCAGTGTAACTGCTATGAGCAAAACCCCCCATGCCCCGATCTTGGAACAAGTTACCCATGCAGTCACGGTCCTTGAGGGTCTGTGACTCGGGCGTACCAGGGGTAGGTGTGCGAGCCTCGTCAGCTTCAGATGGAGTTGATGAGTGAGGCATAATAGGATAGTTGCCGGTCTTGTATCCTCGAAGCACAGACCCAAGAACACTGTCTGGTACTTCATCTTTGAAAATCACGACGAGATCCTCCATGAAAGGAAGCACAGACTTGAATGGCTCCTCGTGTTCAGGCATGTTTTCCGCATCTGTGCCTCGATCAACGTATGAGGATCGTGCTGGAAATCGCTTCTTTCCAAAGGGAACAGGTGCCATTTTGACAACAGGCCTATTGGACCTCACAACAATGGTTCGTGGCCCTTCAATGTAACTGAGTCTACTTGGTCGAGCGTCTTTGGCGCTGGTGATGACCATGCAAGAATGTCTGCGAGAATACGCTGGGGTTTCTTGCTCCAGCTGACTCTCGTGCTCCCTCTGCGACTCTGCCGTGTCCGAGGGGATGCAAAGATCCCGGTATCTGGGGGCGGCAGGCCAGATTCGGTCGAGTGATTTGACTCTCGTCAATATAGCCCTGCGACCGGAGAGGCGCATATCCAGTAGCGAGGCCTCGCCATACACGACATTGTCTGTGGAACGAATGCCGAACATGTCGGAACCTGGAGTGAAGACTTCAGGACCGAGGGGCGCCTGTGCTACTAATGATGCATAAGCCTCACCAATGCAGCTGGGAGATCGAGGGTAGGACTGTTGAGGAGAAGGCGGAAGAAGATTTGTGAAGCCCGGGAAAACTTCGTCCGAGGGCTTTTCGTAGTGTGTTATGGCGAACATTGACGATCGAGATGCGCGAGAACTTCGTTGGGAGTTTTGCTTCGCCCAGGCTTCATCCATCGCCTCATCGGTCAAGCTCTCATTGTCATCTTGTTGACTTTTGGCGCCAAAAACAAAGAAAGGAGCGGCGTCACAAAAGTTGTCCGCATATCCATATAGCGGCAAACTATTGCTTCGAGGACGGAAGACTCCAGCCATGTCCATGTCGTTGGAAGGCTGCAGGTCGGCTGTTTGGCGGTCCAATGCATCGGCAGCTCTCATGGCCCTCGTTGTGGGATCTTCGCACTCGTCATTGAAATCGTGGTCGCCGAAATACTCGAACGTGTTTCGCTTTCTCCAGTTTCTGGCTGGATTGTCGAGGCCAGACACGCCTTCCTTAACCAAGTGGTTGAAGATAGCCTCAGCCAGGTTGTAATCGCCGTGTGTCTCGTGCTCCATGATGGCCTTGATACACATTGCCTGTGCGCCTGGAGTGCCACCATTCATGAATACTAAGCGCTTGCTGTTGGGTGTTGATGCTTGCAGAAAACCACGGGCAACTTGGTTTCGGGCAATTAGGGCGTCGTGAGTCTTTTGGACGTAGATGCGTGCGTCAAAGCATTCCTCGATGTCGTCGTTCGAAGCATAGCCTTGGATGCCTGGGAGAATAAGAATCTGTGGGGATGTTGGCAGAAGACGTAGCTGAGTCGAGATGGTCTCAGCATGTCCCTCGAAAGCAACGATGCTGCCGAGGCATTCCTTGTCGGTTGGCATGGTGCTTATGAGACGCGGACAGCTCGTATTGAACGTTTGTCTGAGACAGGAAGCAGAAGTCGGCGATCCCTAGTAATGATGACTGGTAGGCTAGTTTATTCCCAAATGATGCTGGGAATTCTGGACGCATGGGTAGTGGAGAAGTGAGAAGAAGAACGAGTTCTCAAGATTCAAGCCCGTCGCATTGTTCACGGGTTAAAAGTGGCAGTGAATATAGGCCGAGGCTGGGATGTGCTTGGCCTCGTGCACTGGGATCCTCAAACAGGAAGAGGAAGAGAGAAAAGATGCAGAAGAGCGGAGGAAATGGCTGCCACACGTGAGGTGAGGAAGTAGCAGATTGAAAAAAAAGAGGGAGAAAGATGAAGATGATGAAGGAAACAGGCACTTGTGAGCAGGTGTCATGCAGGTGGGCAGGAACGAAGAAGGAGCGGCATGGCAACCTTGATATTAGTATGGCAGCCAGACGGCAAGAGCAAGAGCAGTGAGGCGCCCCGTTTGCATTTGGCAGGAGCCTCTGTCTGTTCACAGTCCCCAATTCACACCCACCTTCAGACCCTGCAACGAGCCACTACTGAAGCGGACGCAAGCCACGCAAAGGGAATTCGGCCTGTCTGTTGCAATCCTCCTTCGACGGCCATTGACGGCCAACTAACTGAGCAGTGGAGTTTCTTTTGCTAGCTGCTACTGGCGCTGGACGATCCTGGGTTGCCTGGATCTGACCGGATAGCTGGATACCGGCAGTAGGCAGTTGCAGCAGCCCTGGCAAGCCGCAGCCAAGCACGACCCAGATCATGGTGGCCAGAAGAAAGGACTTGCAGGCGTGCGGATCACAACGGCAGTTTGCACAACCAGGCCAGAGGCTATCTCCATCACTAATGTGCCCGGTTCCACTCTGAGACAGGGGACAAGGACAAGGGGGTGACGAGACGGCGGAGGCGTGCAAGGGGACACCATCACAGTGGGGCATTCAGGGAGAGGTCCACACCGCAGCTTTGGGGAACCCAGCATCATTATCGTGGGGAGTTGGACTGTGTTCCTGGCCCTGGGTTACAGGTAATTGCTGTACGTACCGCGCCGCCGGTGTCGTCGACGGACCCTCGTCAATCGATCTTTGTTTGTGCAAGTCTGTTTGTACATCCATGGCACTTGTGCAAGACATGACGACCTACATACATGGCTCGCTCTCCAGCGCCTTCAGCTGCCAGCTGGTCTGTCCTCGTACCAGTCCCGAGGACAACATGGTCGTACGGGTACTAAAGGCGGCCTGTCTTGCAGTTAGCTTATTACACTGTGTGGAGTTCGGTTCACGACATGCTCGACCTAGGTATGCTTCGGGCATTCGTGGCTAATTGATTGATCGTTCCTGAATCCTGCTTCATACCGATATAGCACAGCACATTCGTGGTGTGCATCCACCGGCTCGCCCGCGACACCGGAGCATGGATTGGGATTACCGCCCCCAGTTTAGTTTCAATACGTTTGCTGCTCACTCTAACGAGGCCACTGGTCAAGCTAGGTACCTCAAGACCAGGAAATGGGCAAGTCGATTACGAAGTAGACGTTTCTGCAGGTATCCTTGGTCCCCGTTGATAGACTAACAAGGGCGGTTCACCTCCCAAAACGACACAGCCAAGGGTTACGGTATCGACTGGAGGCCATATCTCCACATGAATGGAGCCAATCATGACCGACTTCCCCACGTCACAGCTCAGGGGTGAGGTGATGCCGAATCTGGTTCTTCGGTTGCATCGTCTGGAGCTGCGATCGACGTAGAATCTCGGTGCCAGCGCCCAAACCGTCAAGGAGTCCTGGTATCGTTCTGCACCGGTCGATTAAACCCCGGAATCTGCGTGTCGATCGGTATTCAAAGCCTGATGACTTCGGCAATGGACTCATCTCAGTAACGGAAGCGATGATCGTTGCAAGACGGTGGCCAGCAGCGCGGCTACACACCCGTGATATCGAACTTGCTTCAGCCTACCCCGTTGGCTCCATTGGGCTGCAAGGACCATGAGGCTTGCAGAGCTGATGATTTCTCGCCCGATAGCTATGTGTTCAGCCAGCCTGGATTGGGCTCGGATGCTACATTGGCTTTGTTTCACACAGGAAGCTATTCCAAGTGCTCGCACAACGCGCTTGATTTCCCTTCTCCACTCATATGTTTGCTCATCTAGCTCGGCTCCCTGCATTTTAGGAAAAGCAAGAACCAAGCCTAGGAATTGAGCGCCAACCAGCGAACTGGGATCTTCCCGTCAAACTGCTCACAAGCGACGGGCTAGACGTTGCCGTCCCCGCCACTGGTCGCTCGGCTTTTGTCGCCGTAGCCCATGCTGGGTGGGAGACGGATTCGCGCTCCACAGCACAATAGTTTTTTGTCCGTGGAGGGTTGCGACGCCGGATCGGTTTGGGAACCACAGGTGTGGTGGTGTGGGTGGGCGGCATATTGTCTTGAATCCTCAGGATGTTGATTGGAAGCGGTGAGTTTGAGGATCGTTGAACAGTGAGACAGGTGCTGAGTGCGTCGTTCTCTGCAGAGCACAGGCCACTCTGACAGCGCATACAGCGCTGGTACGAGTTGACAGAGAGTACCTATGCATCTATGTTTCTGGAGTGCGAGCACAAGATGGAGAATCTGCGACCCTTTCTCCCGACATCATAGCTCCTCGCTCGACGCTAGGATTTGGCGTGGTTGACCTGGCTAGCGGCCGGGAGTCCGTCGTTGCATTTCACCGGCCCGCTGTTCGAGGCCCCCACGGCCTCTTTTCCAGAGCGAAGGTCGTCAGGGACAGTCTCACTGCCAATACCTCTGCCAAACAGCTGGTGGGAAGCTCTATTCGGCTAGTGTATGCGCCGGCAATGCGCTTGCCAGTGTCAGGTTCTACAGAGATTAGCTACGAGGTTATGCCGAGTTGCGGTATTTGGATACTCAACTGTTCAGACGGAACGAGTTGAGCCTGTCGAAACGCAATGTCACTAAATGGATCGATCGGCAGACTGGGGACTCCCAGTCGCGATATGATTACTTCGTGCTTCTCGCCTGTTTTTGCACGCATACGCCAACGTTTGAACCCCCCCTTATCTTCATCGACTGCTAATTAAGCACCGAGCCATATCCAGTCCCGTCCGGGATCAGGGTACTCGCCAGCAGCACCAGTCTTAAATGGCTCCTGCGCCTCTGCCCTCAATCGTTCTGGAACCCAACAGACTGCGTCTTCACAAGAACCAACGAGAAACAGCGCGCCAAGAAGCCTCCTGCAGCAAACCGATAGACACTCAATCGATGCACCCACAAAACGGACTGGGCACTTTCTTGAAATTACCACCCATTTAGTGGGACACGTCCCCTGGCGGTGATCGAGACCCGACGGCTTGGATGTCCACTGCATACTGCAGATATCATTCCCAGTCGATACACGAGTGGGCAGCGTTACATGGCCAGCGCGTTTACGATCGCGGGAGCAAAAAAGGAAACAAAAAAAGAAATTACCTACTAACGAAGAAAAAGTTTGATCATGATCAAGTTAAGGGGGTCAGTATTACGGACGCAGTTAGAGCTGGCCTTGACATGGAGATGAAGAATCGTGTCCTTCTCTTTTCTGGACGTATTCGGGCCTTGGGAAATACCGATACTGTTAAGCAAAGTTGTACTGTTTGATTGTTCCTCAGAACGTCTGAGATTATCGTACGACTCATTCGCTCACAACGGTTTGTGTTGAAAGTACTGGTTCACCGTGCCTTACACTTATGACGCACACCTCCATGTATACAAATGAAGCCAAGCCGGGGGCAAACTTTGTCACTATTACGACATCAGTATCAACAAGGCAATCTCGCGGGAAAAGCAATGCTCCCGCATGGGGACTGGGCTGAGCTCGGTATCCTGGTCAGCTTCATCGAGCAGGACAACACATCAACAAGAAAGTAAAGTGAGAAAAGAAAGAAAAATGCGACGAAACATTGCTCCGGGCCAGCAATGTCCCGGGTCAGTTGACAGGGTGCGTTTCCCACCGATCAACCCCCGTATGAATCTAGCGCGGGGTTCGCAGGCAATGCCGCGGGGGGGTTAGGAATATGTCATATTCGTGCATGGGGATGGCGATCATTCAGCCTGTTACTTGTGACAAACGCCGCAGTCCAATCACCAACAGCACCCGTGAATCGGAGGCCCAGGGCTGAGCAAGCCAGATCACACCAGGCGACTCGCTTGGAGCGTCGATGATTGCTTTTTTGCGCTGGCAACCTGGCTGGACCCTGGATGCCTAGGCCCCTGAACAATTACGTTGGGTAGACCGCGGCCGGCACCAGGTATCGTGGAATTACCGAGACTGGAAACTCTGCTAGGTCGGAGATCGGCATTCGAAATATCTTCACAGGGGGCCGTTGTGGGCTTGGAGATGACTTTAACGGGGGAGCACCTCGTGGAAATCACGCAGAGCATGGCGTGGCTGAACGGTGCGTTGATCCAGATTCATGGAGATCGGTTTTGGCTGTCTCGTTTGCTTCTAGGTGTCGACGAGTTATCTCAGGGGATCCGAGCCATGTGCCGTAGCTGTTCTGCTCCCATGCGAAGCCGGTTGGTGATACGACAGGACGAGATGCGATGGCCACCGCTAGGCTGAGGCCACCGAGGCGTCGAGCTGGGCTTGAGTCGTACAGAGTACGGGTGCGTCGGTGTTGGGCTGGCTTTGAGGCAAGCCTCAGGGGTCAATGGAAAAAGTAAGTCACGGCACGGGAGGCTCGGTACGACGATTCGGAGGGTTTCTTGGCTCCCCGTTGATCAGAATCCTCTGTTGGTTCTTGTTTGGCCTAATCGTCCATAAGCTCGGCCAGCTCTGCTTCCTCCTCGGCCGTCAGCAGGTTCTCCTCCTTGTCCTCGTCCTTCTTGGCGCCGGCCTTTGCAGCCTCTGCAATCTTGACTACCTCGCTATCCAGCTCCGACTTCCCCAGCGGCCATGTTCGGATCGTGCCGTCGATGCCCACGCTGCAAATCTTGCGACCGGTGCCTTCGGCGTCCCGTAGCATCACCAAGTCGGTGATCTCCTCGTAGTGCCCGGCCAGCGTGGCGTATAGCTTACCGGACGAGCGATCCCACACCTTGACGTCCTCGTCTCGACCAGCTGTAATGACCCATTGATCTGTCACGGCCACTGCTCGTACGTAGTCGCCGTGTTCGTAGGAATCGTCAGCTACAAAGTTCCGTGACCGCGCTAGGCACTTTGCCGTGCCGTCGGCGCTGGCCGTCCACAAATCTGCATCGTCGCTCGTGTCGTCGTAGACAAGCCTGTAGACGCTCGTTTCATGCTCCTGGATGGTGAGCTTCTCGGCGTCGGGCCGGTCATGGAAAGACTCGGGCAGCTGCTCGTAACCATCCAGCGTAATCTTCCACCGTCGGATGTTGGGATCACTGCTAGCGCTGGCGAGCACCACGACGTCGGCGGTGCTGAGCACAGGGTCGACAGCGAGATGTTGGACGGCAAGCATGGTAGTTGATGCATCCTGCAGCGTGTGCAGCCGACGGCCTGTCTCGGTGTCCCAAACGATGATCTTCTTGTCGGCGCCGCCGCTGATGAGAAGGTCCTTGCCCGATATGCTGGTGCAGACGACGGCCTTGACAAAGTCGGCGTGCCCGCTGAACTTGCGGCCGGGCCGGGACGAGTCGATGTCCCATGACCAGACATCCTTGTCCCACGAGCCCGCGAAGACCGTCTTGCCTCCCTTACCTCCTATCGCGAGACAGGTCACTGGAGCCTTGGGTCCACGATACGTGGTTTTTGGCTCCGACAACTAAAAGTCGGTCAGAAGCAGAAATAGAGGCGGAATCGGAAGGAGAAATAAAACGTGGCTCTAAGCTAAAGTTCGTCAACGAGCGTGCGGAAAGGCATACCTCGAGGTTGATGCGACGGACGTAGCCGGCCGACTCGGCGACGAAGACGGAGGTGAGCGGGGAAGCCGGGTCCGAGACGGCGGCGAGGATCTTGGACTTCATGACAAGAGGGTCGCCGTTCTTGTTGCCCGACTTGGCGGCCCTCCGCTCCCGCTGAGCCTGCGAGGCACTGGCCGCTCGGTCAGTGGGGGGTTCGTCAAGAAACGCTGGGCGGATGGCGATGGCGACTCACTCGGTCTGGAAGTAGTGGTCTGGGTCTGAGGACTGCATGGCTGGGTTTCTACACTCCACGAGTGTTTTGTGGGTAAAGAAAAAGGAAAACCACAGACAAAGGAGAGCGGGAGAGTTTGTGTTCTTTTGTTGAAGGGTTTTTGTGATTCCCCAATGTTGCACTTCTGTCTCCTTCGACCTGTAAAGTGTTGCCTATCAACTCAAGGCCTCAGGCAGTGAGGACGTCGAATATCGTCTCAGGGGCCAATTTTTGGTGGAGCAGCTGTCAATTAGAAATGGCGGGGTCCGCGACTCCCGTTAATTGGAACGCGCTCCAGACGCGTCTCCCTCGACTACCACCTCAGCCAGCTTCAATTGACAGCACCAAACAATTACACCACCTCGATCCATTTGAGTAGAACGACAAATTCTCGACGAAACAAACTATCCAGATGCTCCTTGGTCCGTAGCCAGACGATGGATTCGACTCTCACCAACCGGCCGTGGCCTCGCTCTGCCTACACGCACGGCACCACGCGCTGCGCCTACACGCCCGATGGCTCCCGGCTCGTCACTGTCGGCAACGCCAATACGATCCGCCTCTACAAGACGGGCTCCGATGGCGAGCCCACCAACATCGACGACTGCCAGGAGCGCAACGTGGCCGTGGCCGTGGCCGATGGTTTCTTTGTCGTCGGCTCCGAAGACGGCACCGTCAGTCGCTACTCGTTGGAGACGGCCTCGTACGAGACTTTTCTGCTGCGTGCCACCCTCGCCGTCCGCGACGTGGCCCTGACTGCCGACAACCAGTGGTGCGCCGTCGCCACTGACGAGTTGACCGTCAAGATCGTCAACACCAAGGATATCAGAGACGTGAAGCACCTTCGCGAGCACGGGAGGGCGGTACGCAACGTCAGCTTTGATCCCCAGGGCCGCCTCGTCGCCCTGTCCGGCGTGGACGGCATCATCTACATATACTCTCTCACGGCCGAAGAACCGGAGCTGATCCGCAAAGTCGATGGCATCATCGGCGCGGTGGACTCGGACAGCCAGGTGTCGACGCGCGTGGCCTGGCACCCCGATGGACGAGCGTTTGCGGTGCCGACGCCCACCAAGGACATTCAAGTTATCTCCAAGAACGACTGGGAGAAGCAGCGGTGTTTCGCAAACGGCCACTTGGCCGACATTACGGCGCTGGCCTGGTCGCCCAATGGCTCCATGCTGGCGTCGGCGAGCAAGGACGGCAAGCTGTTGGTCTGGGAGACCAAGACACAGAGTGTCATTGGGCGCTACGACTACTCCAACGTGCTCGACCTCGCGTGGCACCCGTCCAAGAACATCCTCTCATTCACCACAGCCGACGGCGAAGTGTACATCTACCCCGACTTCTTAAATGAGCAATACGGCCCCCTGCTGAAGCTCCCCACCCAGCCAGCGCCGTACATCCACGACCCTCGGGCCGAGATTTCCGGCAACGGGAGGGTCCCTCAAATCAACGGCCAGAAGCAGCAGGAGATTCCTTCTCGTCCTCGACGGGACTCCCTAGGAAGCCTCGACTCCTTCCTCCAGGACGCTGACGGGTACGGTGACGACGATTTTGTGGTTGACGACGATGGTGCTGGATACACCGCCGGCGGAGGCCTGAAGCGAGGCCGCGATGGCGAAGACATGGACGGCGAGCACTCCAACAAGCGCCGCCACCTCGCGTCCCCTCAATATCACGACTCGTTCCAGCCCGGATCAACACCGTGGAGGGGGAACCGCAAGTACCTCTGCCTGAACCTCATCGGCTTCGTGTGGACCGTGGACCAGGACTCGCACCACACCGTCACCGTCGAGTTCTACGACCACGAGTTCAACCGCGACTTTCACTTCACCGACACCTTTCTCTACGATAAGGCCTGCCTCACCGAGCACGGCACCCTATTCGCTAGCCCGCCCAAGGACGACGTTCCGGCCGCCATCTTCTACCGCCCGCACGAGACGTGGACCCAGCGCGCCGACTGGCGCACTGAGCTGCCCCGGGGCGAGGCCGTCACTGCCATGTCTCTAAGCGAGTCCTTCATCACCGTCACCACGAGTGCCAGCTACGTGCGTGTCTTTACCCGTTTCGGCATCCCCTACCGTGTCTACCGGCCCAAGAGCACGCCCACAGTCACCTGCGCCAGCTGGCGGGACTATGTCCTCACTATCGGCAACGGACCGGTCGGACCAGACGGCAACACTCGTCTCCTGTATACCATTGAGAACGTCAAACGAGATGAGATTTGCCAAAACGAGGACACTGTCGCACTGCCAGAGGGTGCGACCCTGAAAAGTGTTTTCTTCTCAGACAACGGTGTAAGTCATCACACAAACACGCAGGTGAGCATTTAAATGAAAATGGTTCTAACTTACCCTGACAGGATCCTTGTATCTACGACTCTACTGGCACATTGCTCACGCTTCTTCACTGGCGGCAGCCCTCGAGAGCTTGCTGGGTGCCACTGCTCGACACCAAGCTACTGTCGCGTCTCGCATCGGGCCGCAAGCACGAGAGCTACTTTCCCATTGCTGTGGCTGACAACAAATTCCACTGCATCATCCTCAAGGGCGGTGACCAATACCCCTACTTCCCCCGTCCCCTCCTCTCCGAGTTTGATTTCTCTATCCCCCTGGCGTCTGCGCCCAAGGAGAAGAAGAAGAAGAAGACCCGGGAGGCTGATGCCGAGGGCGAAGGGGAGGAGGGAGACGACGAGGAAGATGAAGAAGAGGATGAGAACTCTGAAACCCGCAAGCTAGAGCAGCAGTTCCTTCTCCGCGGCTTACAGGCTACTCAACTGCGTGACTCGGTCGACGCAACGGCTGGCAGCCATGCCCAGCGCTCACTTCTTTCGCGCCTCGAGCTTGAAATTGATAAGACTCTACTACAACTGCTAGCCGTGGAGTGCCGCGAGGGCGAGGAGCGCGGAATGCGCGCCCTCGAGATGGTGGAGCTGATGCGAGATCGCACGGGCAGGATGGTCGAAGCTGCCGGCAAGGTGGCCGAGCGATACGGACGAAACATTCTAGGCGAAAAGATCCGGGAGCTTGGAGAGAAGCGGGTCAGCGGCATGGACGACGATGACTTCTAAGTGGGCGCCGATGACGGCGACTTCGGCATTGGGATATAGAATTATGTGTTTTCTGGTTTGACGAATGTGTGATTCGTAGGGTTAGCATGGGAGGAGTACTGTGGTGCCAGGGTTATGAACTTATCCGGATAACGGGAGATGATAAAATGTTGATATCTTTTTATTGCACTTCTTCGGCTGTAAGAAGTTGAGCCATTTCAACCGTTGGGAACTCTAACGATATCCCATTAACTATTACGAATCTCTCTCCAATCGGTAACAACTTACCGATGTAGTCCATCGGCAAGTGGAAACGCTTGCGTGTTTATATGGACAAGTGGACCAACTAGTCGCTTTTAGTATACCCATTAAGTCGCTTAGTATTAATATCGGATCATGAAGGATCTCGAACGCAGCGGCCGCGAGACGATGTCCGAGTGTCACTCTCATCAACGACTGTAACGGCATTTGGTTTTCGCACCACACCTCGCCTGATAATTCGGTCCGCTCCCCACCAGTCTACCTTTCCCGACGAGTCAGAATCAGACAGAAGGTAATTAGCATGCTAATGATTTCAAAGTAAATCAATATGATGGGGAAGAAACCAAACACAATGTTTCGGTCTTTTAAAAGTGCATTTCATTCGTGCGCCGGAGGATAGGTGGTTGGCCAGACCCGACGCAATGGAGATCTCGCATAGAGAGACGGGACGATCTGAAGTAGCGGGTGCGGACCAGGGACGCGACCTCTTTTCTGGGAACTGTTTTTCTTTGGTAATTATGGGAGGGGCGTGTTGAGCAGGGTATGTTGGACCTAGAAATGAGACCCGAAACATGGGGGTCGCATGTCAGGAGACTAAGATGCAATGGGTGTCACATGCTTGTTGTAGAAACTGAGCGGTTGCGTCTGTGCTTCGTACGAGAAACTGTAACGTTAGAAAAGTATGTGATGGCAGGACAGGTCGAGTTGGGAGCATTGTGGCAAGCTGATTGGGGTGAAGGTTGCAATAATTAGAAGCTGACTATCTATAAGCGAGTCAGTGGCAAGGGAGAGCAAAGCTAGGTCAGCTGAAGACGATCGGACGCAAGGGTTTTTTTTTTTTGGACGAATCGATTGGTGTTCTGCAGCTGTTGGCTGATCAAATCAAGAAGCTGCAAAGGTATCTCAGAAGGGCTCATCATTGAGTTCGGTGTTATGCATACGTCGCAGCTGTGTGAGTGAGCCCCGTGACGGACCGATCAGACTCTGGGTATGCGTACGTAACATGTACGTGTGTATTGAACGTGCTGCAGATAAAGGAACCGACAGATGCTTGGTGGACACGCTGAGCTAGGCAGTGAATGAAAGATACCGAATATTTAGCGAAAGGTGAGGAGTAGGAACGATTCCTATCTATGCATGTTATCTCCAGCCCATTATTCCCCCGGGATCAACAGGGAATATGCACCAGGTTGAACGAGTGTGTCGGCCCGAACCTCCGGAATAGTCCCGCTGGCTCGCTGGTGCAAATGATGGCCGGCGAGAGGGTCTGTGGCGGTTTGGTGTAAACCTTAAAGTTTGGAAGCCTCGTGGTGGCGACGGCCTCAACTTCTGGGCTATGAGTTGAAGCGACGAGCCCCCAGAGACCCTCAGGGGATGATAGCCTCGTTTGGTGTTAGTAGAGGGTACGCCGTAGTACTTGACAAAGTCGCACATGAGGCCTTTTGATACATATCACAAATGACAGGGCATCTGGAATTATCGCCGATGGAGTTTGCCTTCCCGTCCTCGCTTGGCTGTGATTTTCCTCACAGGGTGGTGCTGGCCTCAGTGTCGGCGGCCAGACGACTCCTGAGCCGAGCGACGAATCCGACTGCATGGGTCGGCAAAGCCTCGACATCAACTTCCAGACAGGTCAGCAAGGCGTGCTCTGGTTGGTCAGTTGAGGAGATGGATCTCATTACCGGGGCGCATCTTCATGCAGGCCTGGTTGAAGGTTCGCCCAGCGGCATGGATGAAGGCACAAATGGGGGACTGAAACTGAGTCGTCAGCTACCATCAGACCTCTTGAGCTTGTCCGCTACATGACTAGAGATGACTACAGCCAGAGAAATTGAAGGGCACGGTCCCCTTGCTAGGAAAATAAGCTGAAGACGATGACAGCCACAGTACAGAGACCGGAGACACCTGGACTGGACGGTCCCCGCCGGAGCTCAACCACGGACCTGCCCGGCGTGGTTGTCCCGCCCGCCCGCTCGCCCGTCAAGGCTGGGCCCGTCGCTGTCGCCGGAGCTAGGGTCGGACAATGATGAGAGGGAGAATTGAACGACAGTCAAAGTCAGTAAGGCCATTTGGGGCTTTCATCGGTAAACTCTGTTGTTTCTAGATCGTTGCCACTCATAGGTTAGTTAGAGGAGTAATCAAGACATGATGGGTACTGGCGCCGCCTAGCCCCTGTTGAACCAACCATCTCTGCCCATGGCGTTTGAAGGCAACAGCACCTGGAGTCCCCGCCGGGTTCGCGTTGGCTCTGTAAAGGAGACGCAGGAGGGCCTGAGCGGATGACGGCACGCGTCAACAGCCACCGGAGATACATGGAGTTGTACTGTCCCTGGCTTGAAGACATCTGCCCAGAGCTGCGTCAAGAAGACACATTGGGAGGCAGCAGGATGACTGGTGGATGACACACAACGGGACGTACATGTGGAGGGTGCAGTAGGCAAAGGTGTAAACGCGTTGCATTCTTTTTGCTGATAGGCCCCGAATTTCGAGGTTCCCGTTGAGAGGTGAAACTGGAGGGACCAGGTTGAGGCGCGCACCCTCAGCACACCCAGCACATCCACAGCCTTGTACTGGAGACAAACACATACGAAGTACACGTACCTCTCTAACATACCACACCATGTATGCCCGGCCACTCAAGCCGGAAGCAGCCAAGGAAATCCGGGTTCCACAGTGGTGGCGAACGGTTGGTTCCTGGGCCGTTGACATGTGCATAATGTTGCAAACGAGACAAGGTGCCCTGCTTGCTCGGGGTCGTCTTGACTTGGGTTCGTTCCCAGGGATGCTGCCCCGGTGAAGCCACCATGCCCGATAGTTACTACGGGCGGCACGCTATCGTCTTGGTTGACCAGGGTGCGAAGATGGGAACCAGATGGTCTCCACGGCCACCGTCAAAGTGGCTGGCGGATCGCCAGCACCAAGAAAAGCCATCATGCAGCGGCTTCTCTGCCCCTTGGCCCGGTAAACAGGGTGGTGTCAGTGCTGCTCTGTAGCATTTCCGTGCTGCCTGTGATTTTTTGAAAAAAAAAAAAATTTGGCTTGAGATAGATCATAGATATATTAAGCGGATAGGAGGACGGTCACTCACCACTCGCAACTCATATTAAAACGCTGAGACGCCGTATTCTGGCCGTTGTAGAATCAGTCTTGTGTAGATGACTTGAAATGGGAGACATGGTGAGACATGGCGTAAGCTGTGCGTGGGATCGGGACAGGAATGGCACTGTACTGCGAAGTAAAGAAACGAAACGAACCGATGGAAGTTCGGAGGAGGCCCGGGATTCAGCGGGCGAATGAACGATTGAGGGTTAGAGCTAACCGGGCCAGAAGAAGCACAGAGCACAAGCATCGTGAACGATGAATGGAGAGAGGATGGGCACGGAGCACTCGGGCACCAGGCTGGAGGCGGATGGATCATGATAGAGGTTGGACGGGAGGATGGGAGGATGGGGAACGGAGAACAGAGGGGCATCTGAGGCGAGCACGGGCTCCCTTCCTCACTAACGGACCCTAGAACTGGGAAGGGAAGGGGGTTACCTGCCTAGCTAGGAAAGTAGCACTCAGAAAGGCAAGTCGCACCCAGCAAGGCATGACAGGAGACATTGCTTTTGCTCTGCTGTTACGGGGATCTGCAAAGGAGATGCTCGACCGGGAGTGTAAGAAATAACAGATGATGCTTCATCTCATCACAGCGCCGCCATTTTCGCGGGCCCTGGATATTGCGGCGTTGCGACAGGCCCCCTTTTCATTTGTTGAACGGGTACGTGGTACCTACGGATACCATAGCACACACAGTGCTAGGGCCTGGAGAAGGGGAGCAGGTCCGTAATACAGGGGAGTTGCCCTGGGACTTGGGAGGTGGTCAAGGTGGCCCTCCGCGTAGCAATGGCGTGGAGTTCGATTTCAGATCCAACCATCCATCGCATCGCGTCCGTCCTACAGCCCACCGTCCCGCATCCCGGGCAGATCCCACATCGCCTTTATCCTTGATCCAAGCGCATACCGTAATTATTCAAATAGCCACTGCGACGGTCGCCTTTGGCCGAACTACGCAGTAGCACGAGGCCAAGCTTCGACCGGTTTGCGATTAGGGACGGAAGTCGAATTGGGGTCGCCTGTTATGCCTGCTACCGGCCTCGTCTCGTCTCGTCTTAACCTTAGGACCTTGGGCCGCACGCTTGTTCCGTCCGTGTCAGTCCGCGTCATGTCAGAGAGGTGGTCAGCAAGTGGACCTCAATCAACGTCGGTCTGCTGTCAACCGAGGGGGAATGCATTTGGTCTCTAGCTGTCATCCCGTTAATGCACGCGGAACAGGCGCTGGGCCGCTTGGAAACCTTCCAGACTCGCTAATTAGGGCGGCAGTTCTCTGGTCGGAGGCTCAGTGGCGGATCGAGGTTTTTTTCGTGGCCCCACGGAGAAGGTCTCATCTCATGCATTGGAGGTTTTGTAGTGTGCCTTTCCGGCCGGTGCAAGCCATGTCCACCACTGTACCCACGGCATCCACCACACTCCACGACACCCACCAACATCACACTCCAATGGTCTCGGCCTCCTCTCATCATTGAGACTCCGCTAAACGGACTTCCGCTGGCTGCAAAGCTCGCCTGGTGTCAGCCATCATGCCCGTCTAGATCCTCTTGATCCTCCCCCCCCAACCCCAACCCCAACCCGAAGCCCTCAGGGCTGGGCGCCACACGCCACCGACCGACCGGGGGTTCTTGGGGGTTCTTGGAAGGGTTTTGCGTCACGACGGCATTTCTGCAGTCTTGATGAGTAACCAGCCATGCAAATCCATCCAGTGCAGGGCACCCAAAGAAGCAGTTGAGGCATGCCTAGGGTATTTTTGAGGCTTGGAAGAGTTTTTCGTCTCTCTCTCTTCTCCGGATTTCCGTTTACCCATGTCACAGTCTTGTATCTCTTAGCAGATTCTGTCTCGTTGGTTTTGAGAGGATGCCATGATGATACAAGCCGTCGTCGTCCTGTGCTCCGTACCGCGGTGTGTCCTGCCGTCTCAGGGTCCCGTCCACTGCCTCGTCGGGCTTCCTCCAAGCTTTACAATGCCCGGCGGGAGGCATTTGCCGTCTCCACAATAACCACGCTACCAGCTGCTTGTACGCAGCTGTGCAAGGTACCGTAGTTGCGTAGCTCGTCAGATACAGCGGGTGCACTTTTGGGCGTCGCTGGCTTGCAGCAGGTTCCAATTGTCGGGTGCGCTCTGTCGTGTGCAAGTGGGTGCCGTTGGTACGGTTGACGTTGTGATGACCGGGTTGGTGCAGGAGGGTGGGTGCAATAATTAGTGGATTCATTTAGTGAACGACAGTGGAGGAAATGGAGGAAATGGAAGAAATGGAGGAAATGGAGGAAATGGAGGACAGTGGAGGAGGGGTGGGCGTAGATGTGGGCGTAGATGTGGGCGTGGGTGGGTTGGTGGGCTCTTGGACTGCTCGGCCTGCTTTCCATTGCAACTGGGCTTGATACCAGCTACCTGCAGGTACTTGGAAACATTAGTCACCCATGTTCCTGCCCCCTCCTCTGTGCCACTGTCCACGCTGCAACCATCACTGGCAGCCGTCGCCGAACTCACTGTTGCGGTTGGCCTCTCTCTCCTGGGCCCGACCAACGACGTCTTGTTCTTTCTTTCCTTCCTTCCTTCCTCCCACCCCATCCTTCCATCCTTCCATTTCTTCCATTTCCCCCGTTGGTTCTTTTTGGCCCTTTCCTCCCCTCTGCCATCCAGGTCTATCGCATCTCGCCTCGATCCTCAACATCCAACATCCAACACTATATTGAGATATCAGTCGAGTCGCCTATCTACCTAGCCTCTTTCATAGTGACTAGGTCGCCTACGTAGTAGCATTGAGCTATTGCGTTCCCGGGGGCTCACTGTCGTCTCTATCTTTGTCTCGGCCTCGGTTTCTGTTTCTGTCTTGCACCGTCGCACGCACGTTCACACCCTGACCCATTTCCTCGCCGCCCCATCTCGCCCGCTTGTTGGCACCGGCCAGTGTCCACCACTCTTCTACCATCGGTTTCCGGGTTCACTCTCCCCGCCCGTTCTCTCTCAGCTTCCACTTCCACGTCCACCACAGCGTCCGTCAAGCAACCCTCCAAGGCGTCGTCGCCTCACCTCGCCTCGACTCGCCACGAGAGCCGCAGTCTTCGTCATCGCGCGCGCTCCTCCGTCATCGCTATCGCAATCCCAGTTTCGCCTTCGCTCGCATCACTTGGTTGCTCCTTGCGGCCGTCGCATCCCAGCTCCGTCCTTGCTAGCTCGCGCAGCGAAACACCAACATCCGTTTTCCTCTTGCCCACCTTCTAGAAGCTTGAACTCCGAGCCCCTATGCGAGGCTGATCGCAAAACCACCCGAACCAGGGTACCCACCTATCCTATCATCTCGAACCTACGAAGCGCCCTGTCGCGTCGTCCATCAGCTACTCCAGATCATCTTCTTCGATCCTGTTCGTCCCCATACCGTCTCCACGTTCCGAACTTCCGACTGTCGCCTCTCCACCTACCCGTCCTTCGACGACCGGTCGTCTGTACTTGGAGATGAGGTAGGTTTCTACTCCACATCGCATTACACCCGGCATTGCATCCACCTTCGCACACGCTCCCGCTCCTGCTACAGCATCCCCATTGCCTGCTGCTCTTCGCCAAACCTTGTCGAGACCACCACACCCTACACCTTTACCCTCCATCGCCTTTATATTATCTTCTCCAGGCCACCATCGTTTTGACGCCTTGCCCGCCGCGCACCTACCATCCGGTCCTCACCGGCGCTCCATCCCCGTCATTATCCTGCGTTCTCATCCTCCTCCTGTCTTCCTCCGTCTTCCTACACAGTCCTCCCGCCGCGAACACTCGCCATCCTGGCCTGCTGTGCCCCCCGACTGACCAACATGGCCACAGCACACATGGCCGTCAGGACTGAGACCCTTCCATCACTGTCTTCGACCCCCACCTCCACTCACGAGTCAATGGGTGCTCGTATCGTTCCAATTCCAACGCCAATCATCAAGATGTCTCCTCCGGCCTCTGGCGATCCCATGGAGATAACCTCTCCCACGCCCTCGCCCAACACCAACCACAACTCCGATTCCGATGCAAACGGAAAATCCAACGATCGCATCAAGAACTCTGGCCTCGACCAAGTCTCCTCCAACAGCGCCAGCAACGGCTCCAACAGCATGGCCGCTCCGCCCCCTGCTGCCGCCGCTGCTGTGCATCAGCCCAAGATCGTTCAGACCGCCTTTATTCACAAGCTTTACAAGTGAGATTTCTCTACAGTCTAGAGACCACATGCCGCCCATCACTAACCCTCGTCCAGCATGTTAGAGGACCCCAACATCCAACATTTGATATCATGGTCTGCGAGCGCCGAGAGCTTCGTGATGTCGCCCTCAGCCGATTTCTCCAAAGTATTATCGTACGTCGGAATGGCCCCCTCTGTTCAGGTTCCTTGTGAATATCTCGCTCATTAAACCCGCAGGCAATATTTCAAGCACACCAACATTTCCTCCTTTGTGAGACAGCTTAACATGTATGGTTTCCATAAAGGTTAGTAGTTGATTGAACAATCTCATATCCCAAACCCCGGCGCTAACGGACCAGTAGAACGAGATGTCTTTCACACTGGAAACCCCGACACTACACTTTGGGAATTCAAGCACGGAAACGGCAACTTCAAACGTGGAGATCTAGTCGGTTTGCGGGAGATCAAGCGCCGGGCCAGTCGCCACGCTCTAGTTCATCGTGAGAGCAACTACACCAAAGCCGTTACATCGCAGCCCGGAACGCCTGCAGAACCTGTACCAATTCCCCAAGACGGCCCCGATGCGCGGTTAGCCAACATTGAGCATAACCTCTACGACCTGAGCGCTCGAATGCAGCGCAGCGACGAGGCCGCCCATTACATGCATGTCAAGAACCAAGCAGCCATGGAAGCTATGGGTCGCCTTCTTCACTTCAATCAGGAGCTGTCAAGAACCGTGTTGTCACTGCTCCCTCCGGACAGCCCCGTCTCTCGCGATGGTTTGTATCCGCAATACGCAAGGTTACTCAAGCATAGCTAACGTCGCACAGTTGTTGCATTGCAAGGCGAAATGCAAAGACAAGCCGATATGATTCGCACGCTCGATGAACCTCAGGAGCTCACCTACACACGGCAGCAATACTTTGCAGGCGTTGACAATGCCCCGGTATCCCCAAGGCAGCTTGCGCAGGACGACCAGCGACGAGGCGGCAATCTAGCGGTTCCGCTGGCACGGAGCCAGAACTTCTACCGTCCGCCAGTTCCATCCAACTTGTCTGTCAGCACTCGACGACCGTATGGGTCGATTGGCGGTAGCAGCACCGGACAGTCGTCGCCCCTGCGCACAGCACCTCCACCCCCACCGCCGGTCACCCCTCATCCCCTCTCCAACGTTGAGCCTTCTCCCGCAAGCCTTGGTAGACGACATACCGCCGCCGATATTCGGGCCCACGGATGGCAACCAGGCCCGTCGCCCTTTGGATCGAGCGCACCCACGGTACCATGGCCCCCTTCCCCAAGCCGCGTTGCCCCTGAGGAACAGCGCATCAGGGATTCGCTATCAACCTACTCTTTACAGACTGCCTCCCACGCTCATCCCTCCTCACGGCCAACCACACCCCCGCCTCCATTTACCAATGGCGGTAACAGCGGTTCAGATACCTTTGGGAGCTGGTCCTGGAACTCGGCCGCAAACCGCGACAACAAAAATCTTGCTGTCAGAGATCACTCGGCACCGGCGACGAGAAGAGGCAGTATGGCACACATCCTCAACCCGAGTGACACTGCTGAGCGCTCGGACGAGGACGAGGACCCGAGAGGCGAAGACGACAGGAAACGAAAGCGAGTGCAGTAACCGGATCGCCCTGTGGACACCTTACACTTCCCAGCAGTGTACTCTTCTATAAGCAAGTCTGGTTATTTCGAGACCAGTCTTCGTTATTGGGTACCGTGTGCTCTTGGGCCAATGGATATGGAGGAATATTCATCTCCAGACTGGTACCTGATGGACAATTGGCCTAACCAATATCAAGGGATTTTGATACCCAAGCTCCAATCTCACTATGATCTTGCTACCATATACTTGATCATATCAACGCTTTCAGGCATGGGAGTTTTCTTGGGAAATGCGACATGTCAGACGGATCATAACGTTTCATGAGTCGTGATTGGCGTATGACCTTCTGTGGAGTTTGCATTGGAGAAGGCTAGAATTTGTCAGTGGAGGCTTTCGTCTTTATCAGCGCAGGAAGCATTCCAGTAGTCCACCGGATATGTGTGTATTATATCTGCCCCAAGCTTGAACTTCTATGGAGGCATGCTGCGGAGCATAGAGCGCGGAGCATTTGTATACCTGGGGAATGGCAGGATGGGAGTTCGGCGTGGGACGAGACGGCAGGGCTGTCACATAGGTTGGGGCCGGTGCATCATTTGGAATCATGATGACTATGCGCAATTATTGACGGTTGTTTGGATTCCTAATGTCGAGAGTCGTCGTCGATAGAAGATATGAATCGACGTGGCTGTTTGATGGCGAGCTCTTCACGCGCAAGCGCCAAATTATGACTCCAGGCACTACCACACATTCTCACTCCTATGGAGTATTTGTTCTTGGCGTGTTGTGAAATATTGACATTAGTATAATTTATAATGATGGTTGATGGGGCTCTGATTGTTCCTACGCAATGGCGGTCATAGGCTTTTTTTTTTTGTTCTTCTTGCGCTTCTTTTCCCCACCCTCGTTGCCATCCTTAACATCTTGCACAGCGTCATTTACGGCTTCATCCGCAGTAACCTCTGCCACTGGAGGAACAACGACAGGCACGCCGTTGTCGCCTGTGTTCGCCTCGACATCAGCTTCGGCCAGGGGAACCGCCCCAGCCACGTCAGCGTTCCCGGCGGCCCTCGGCGGCCGCTTCCGCTTGCCAAGCGCGCTCCTCCCGACGTCGTCCTCGCTCTCGCTCTCGTCCTTGCGCAGGCTCCTCCCGTCGCCTCTGCGTGCCGCCTTTTTGCCGCCGCGCAGCATGCGCAATTCGCGGGCATTGCCAAGTGTGGGGGTATCCTTGGCTTCTGGCACGTAGCCGACGCCTTCGTTGGCGCGCGAGCCGCGCAGCAGGTCGGGGTCGTCGTCGGCGTCGGGTGGCCGGCGCGCGGATATGGACGCCGGCGCGCGGGTGAGGTTCATGGTCTTGAGGACGGAGGACTGCGAGGCGAGCAGCATGGAGATGCGGTTGGAGAGGGCGGCGCGGTTGGCAGCAAGCGGGAGGGGAGGCGTTGGGTCGGGAGGCATTGTGGAGTGGATGCGCCGCAAGGGGGCTGGGTGTCGCAATGCGCTGTGGAGTTGCTTCGAGAAGGAATACAGAAGACAGTGTTGACCAACGGGTGGTGTATATGGTATTTAGGCAGGTAGGAAGTTGGTGGTGGTGGGCGCCCAATGGGGTTGGTGGGCGTCAAGTTGGTGATGGAGGGCGTTGGTGTTGAGCTCCCAGAAGAATTTCACATGCAAGGATGCTGCGGGCTTATCTTATCAGCGGTGGAGCAGCATCCAATGATTCAGGGTGCCAGCACGATCTCCACCAAACAAGACCATAAGAAGCGGTTGGTGTAAGGTTACTTCTTTGTTCCTGTTTGTGCTGCACGAGTCCATTATCAGTAGATAATATGATCTCTCGTACACTATAATTGGGGAAAGGATCATACCCATTGTCCAGCTGCGGCACCACGAAACATCTACACCAAGGTAGGAGTTTGAGGTTCTTCAGAATCAAATCACGTCCCGCAGAAAGAACATTCATCCAGACCAAAGAATACATTAGAATTAGAAAATCTAGCCAAGTTTTGCCTGCGCTGTGTGGTAGTCATAAAAGTCGTTACATGCCTGGTCGTACAATGCTGCGCTATGCTGTGCTGTGCCCTCCTCGTTCCTCATCCCTCATCCCCTGGATTCATGTTTATAAAAGTGAAATGCATATGTACTGGGTATCTCATCAATTGCCAAGGGTATCTCTGAGGCTGAGGATATACGGTAAGTCGCTAGTATCGTGGCGCGTCGCCAAACGGATGACGGATGCCGAGCTGCCCGAGGACCTGGACCTCAAACTTGGTGTGGATGCTTGGCGGATGGGATAGTGTCGTCGGCTTTCTGCGAGGCTGTTGACGCTAGGTTTGTGCGAGATGGCCCCTGATATCCCGCTTCTTAAGCTGTTTGGCGCCGTCCGGTACTGGTTCCATGTATTCGTTGACGGTTGACGCCGAGCCCTCCGCATGGAGCTGTTGCTGCTGCCACTGGCTTTGGACCTGTTGCTGCGAGGCGTGCCGGGATCTGTTCTAGCATCATTGCCATCGTATTCAATGATACTTGAAGGAGAAGAGGTGTCCTCATCCTCCGGCTGATCACCATCAAAAAGTTCTGGGTCAAAAGGTTCCATGGCGCGCAGGATTTCCGCAAACAGGTGCATCAGTTCCTTAAACCGGGCATTAGAGATGGGCCGGTTCGAGAATCGGGCATACTCGTAGTGGGATAAGAACTTTGTCGTGGAGGCGTCCATTTCGAGCACTTCCAGGCTTGCAAGATGGACAATGTAGTCCCGCAGACTCATGTTGGCAGTCCGTTGGAGCAGGGCCACAGCATCAGGGTCCAGAATGGGCGGGTCGGCTTGAGATGTGGGATCCGGAGGCGCCAGAGTCAACGCCTTGCCTTCAATGAGGTTGGGGAGCTCGGAGAGGACGGTCGTGTACTGTAAGTTGGGTAGATCCGGCGATGTTGGCGAGGCCCAGCCAAAATGCTCAATCTCGCCCCACACAGGGCGTCGACGTGGGAGGTTTACCAAAAGGTCCTCGGCGGCCATTCCAGAGGCGGCCGTACTTTGCTTAGACTGCGGCCGGATGAGCTCCTCTTGCTCCACTCGGTCGCTGGAGTCGAGTCTCGGTCGCGACTCAAACGCAACGGTCGCGCTTTTCCCAAGGCCGGCAGCGACGACCTTGTAGACGGCAGAGGGAACATCTCCCTTTTCGATGGGTACCCAGCCCTTGGGAATAGAGTCGAGCTCCGTCTTGTTGATGTAGAGACGGGTAAAGTAGACAAAGGTCACGATGAGGATGGCGGTGATGTAGGCGGCAGCGATGATCCAGACATTGTACAGCTGGTCGTTTCGGAGCGAGCGCTGGATGGCATCGGCGGGCGTGGCGACGAGCAGGCCGATAAGGACGACATAGAGAAGAAGGTAGAGTGTGCGATAGATGATGGAGAAGACTAGGCGTCGGTGAGACACTGGGGACGCCATGGCCGCTGTAAGAGTCGGTGACCCTTACTCAGAGCTCGGCAAAGGAGCGCGGGAAATAAAAAAACGGCGTGAGGCTGCGCTACGGCCGGGTGAGAGAGAGTCGGTGGAAGTCGCAGATAGTGATGTTGGAGGACGCATGGCTGAGGTTCAAGCAAAGGTCCATGGAAGGGCATCGAGGGAGATATTGCTGGAGGCTGGCTGAGCGCACGTCGGCGGTTGGCGGACATGGAGTCCGTTGCGCCTTTGGTAAAGAGGTTGGGAGGCGTCGAACCAGATGCCACTTTTGGGCCGGACCCTTGCCGTACAGTGTGTATATACTTAGGTGACTGTATGCAATTACACAGTGTCATGCGTCGATGTTTCGCTCCCGCATCCCCACTTTCATAGCTCCACTTGGACCCTGTTTTTCGTCCCGTTTCCCAGCATGTGAATCCATGCGGAAAGCTATGCCAATCCTAACAGTTCCAGTGCGCAGACGAATCAAATAATGCCCCAAGATTATCTCTTCGACATTGGAAGTACTGATGGAGCAACCTTTATAGACTTGGGTCTCAGAATTTTTTTAGAACTTTTGTTGTTGAATCCCTCTCCGGGTTATCTGGTTTTACATTATGGTATCATGATACATTCCTTGGCTCTCCAAGTCCCCCCAGTCTAGACATACGTGACGGCATCGCTGCAGTTGTTCGGCTCCGGATCCTACACCATCTTGCTCCCATCACTCTTGAACCGTCGCTGATGCTTCCTTGGCCAGCCTGATGTCCGCCATCGTCAGCCTCAGGTCACTGCTGTAGGGCTCAAACTTGGCCACCACCTCAGAAAGACCCGTTCTTAACACGCTCAGCACCTCATCCACCTCAGGGCTCTCCCTCTTGCTCTTGACATCTGTCCAGTGGATGGGAAATGACTGGCGGAAAGCCTCGAGCTTCTTGATCACCGCGGTCAGTGTCCGGATAATGCTGACGACGTCTCTGTGAACGTTGCCAAATTGATCCTCAGCCAGACTGTGCACTGACAGACGGCACAACACGTGCACGGCGTTGATAATGAGAGTCGGCTCCGCATAGGGAGTACCCAGGACAGCGGCCGCAAACTGGGTCCGGAAGTCCTGCTGAAACAAGGCGGCGACATAGTCAACGCTCATCAACTTCAACGTCCACTGCTCAAATTGGCTCTTGAGGTGCTCCGGTGAAACCATTTCCTGTTGCTCCTTGCTAAGAACTCGGTCCGTGGCCTCTTTGAACGTCTTCTTGGCTAGTGGGCTCAACTTCGAAGCTGGTGATGACCCAGGTGATCGGGCAACTTGGCTCAGGCGTTTCTCAACCTCTCCTCGCATGGACTTTGAGGCAGCCCTGCCAGTGAATATTGGATCATCTCGGAGAGGTGCAGACACGCGCGCCTTAGCCTCGATAACTGGCTGCGCGGGGGGCGGGGCGGGAGGCTTCCCGTAGTTATCGACCCGCGTCTCAACCGACTTCACAACTTCCATACAAATGGCATAGATCTGGGACCACATAGGCCCATCCTTTCGGTCGATATCCTCGTAGATCGCCTGTCGACGGGTCTCAAATCCTTGCGCAATATAAGCCAACTCCCACAGAGCAAAGGACTACAGGTGCATCAGTAATGTTCAGATCCATAACGAAACCAGCGTAAATACCTTGATAGAGAGCTTCTTGCTTTTGAGACCGTTTAGGATGCTGCCATTAGGATCCTTGGACTCCGAGGTGAGTGGGTTGCCATTCTTGAGTGGCTCCTTCACCATGAAAGTCGAAAAGGCAAAGTTGCCCGTATTCCAGATGAAGTGAATCAGGGTGCCCGCTTGGATGCAGCGGTACATAAGAAAGATGTCCATTGGCCACGAAGGGGGGACCATGTTGGTCTTAGGCAGGTTATAAAACGGCCGCAGGAACACCAGCGCCCACCCCCAAACAAACGATCGCATCACGCTATAGTAGAGGAAGAGTGCGAGTGGAAATGCCGTCGCCGCGCCTGTAGCTGAAGCGCCGGCAAGCACCGGGAGCTTCTGCAAAAACAGCTTCAGGGAGTCCCCCGAGCCGGCAGGCTTATTCTGATCCTTGCCCCTCGACAGCCCCAGCACAAGACGGTCGACATCCTTCTTGTAATGCGTAAAGGTCTGTGTGATGGCACATGATGCAAGGTAGGCCATGAAGAACAGCGGCCGTTCGTTCAATCGCGAGCGATCGCCGCTGAAGGAGATGATCCACTGGAGATTCGTGCGCTTGGAAGCGGACCAGAGGAAGATGTGGCAGAAGAACAAGCTGGAGAAGCCGTACCAGAAAAGCGCTTCGTATGTCTGGAACTTTACGAGGGCGGTGCTGAGGGTCTGGAAGCCGGAGCCGGTAGTGCGTAGGCCGACATGGTAGTTCGCAATCCGGAGGACGAGAATCGCAAGGCCGCAGGTGAAGATGAAGGCAGTTCGCACGCCGACGGGGCCAACAGGGAACCAGCCCCAGAGATCTATCGAGTAGATGTTAGCAGCGATGCGGGCGAAAGCCGGGCGCAGGTCACGCACAAGAGTTCCAGCTGTCGAGCAAGACTGCCTCGACGTAAGAGATGGCGAGCAGAACGGTTGCCGTAGAAGTAAAGCGCCTATGCAGCGCTGGCTGGAGGAAGTCCTTGTAAGGGGCTTTTCGAATTGTGGTGGCCGCCATCTCCACAGCGCATCGTCGTGTCGAAGAAGGAGGATGGGGAATGCTGGGGAGGAGGAGGAGTAGAGCCAGCAACTACAAAGGGCCTGTGTAAATAAAAATCTCCAGCCAGCAACCGTGGTTGAGACGCGCCAAGCTGGGACGGACTAGGCTGCTACTATCATCACGTGCAGATAGGCTCCAAGTGTCCGAGCCTGCGCAACGTCTGTGCTACCTTACGTAAGGTTGCGAAAGGGAGATGATTGGCTTCGGCCTATGTGTCTCAGCGTCGTTGGGCAGGGGAGCCAGGTCCGACTGCCCTGTGGTTGGCTCGCAAACATTGGGACCAATTACGTATGTCGCAGGGACGCCGGCTTCATAACCTCAGCCACCTTCGGCAAGGCAACAGGTGACTTGACCAACTACAGACCAAGTCAATCATCACCGGCTTCGTCATCGTTAAGGCACCACTTGCATCGCATCGCGCATTCATTTTGGCTTCCCACTCACTTCTTTCGCGAATACGTAACTTCCAGCCGTTCCGTTCCGTCGCCGCCATGTCGTTTGATCAGCTCTCCAACCTCGAGTCTGGGAGTCGCGGGGGATACACCGACGACCCAGGCTTCCAAGAATTGCAGTACGACCTCAAGAGCAAGCTGCAGGCTCTGCTGAGCAGCAACCGCAAGCTCGCCAACGATGTCAACGTGCTGGGCACCAAGAAGGACACCCCGCGCCTACGTGAGCGGGTGCACAACAGCATGGACAAGGCCCGCGAGGCGTGCAGGGAGATTGGTGAGGGAGTAAAGAAGCTTCAAACATGGGACGACCTCACGGTACGTCCAGCCATTGCCCAGGTTTCGTATCGCATACTAATTCCCTTCATAGAAGCAGCAAAAGTACGAGCAGACCAAGGTCTCGAGCGACTTCCAAAATGCCCTCCAAGAATTTCAGAGCCTGCAGCGACGAGCCCTCGAGAAGGAGCGCGCTTCCGTGACGGCCGCCCGCGCGGCCCAAGACACCGACGGACAAGGCGAAGCACAGCAAGGAGCACCTCTGGAGCAGTTGCAGCAGCAGCAGGAGTTGTCGCAGCTGGCTTCCCAGGGCGAGGTTGATTTCCAGGAAGCTCTCATTGTCGAGCGCGAGGAAGAGATTCGCAACATCGAGCAGGGTGTCGGCGACCTGAACGTGCTCTTCAGACAGGTAGCGCAGATCGTCAACGAGCAAGGCGAATCACTCGACTCAATTGCAGACAACGTTTACAACATCCGCGACGACACGAGGCAAGCAGACGTCGAAAACCGCCAGGCTGCGCGATATCAGAAGGCCGCTCGCAACAAGAGTTGCTGTCTCTTGCTGATCCTAGCGGTCATCCTGACGATTGTTATCCTTGCCATTATTCTCGACTAGGGTGAAGCGTTTGCGCTCATGGGGCAGTCTCACTTAATGTTCATGGGGCGTCTATAGGAGTTTTCTAGGGATACAGAACTTGAAGAGTACACTTTTGTACATACACGGGGAGGTTTTTAATCAACGACGCCTTTCAAACTTGAATTTTGACCTTACTTTCTAACTGCCTCGGCCTGATGTCTGAGAAATGGCAGAGAGCGTCGTGTCTTTTTCGTTGCCGTGAACTTGGAACTCTTATTGGGAACCATTCGAGTCAGAATGGCCTCATTGATGCTGGAGAGGCCAAATGAGGATACCCAGTAGAGAAAGATGGCGCTAGGAAGGTCTGCAAAGAGGAGAGGGAAGATGGGCACCATGAGCATGACCCTACCAAGCACCTTTTGCACCCTCGACAACGTCAGGACATGCTTCGCGTTGGGGTCTACTGAAAGGAGCGACGCGATGTGGTCCCTGGACATCCTAGCCCAGGTGTTCCAGATGAGAATGCCCGTGCAGATGATGGGGAGTCCGTAGAACGGGTCCGCGCTGGTCAGGTCCAAGAACCAGAGAAAGCCCCCATCCGCCAAGGACGGATCAAACATGCTGCTGGCCGGTCCGAGGCTGGAGCCGTCAGGCTGTGGGCTGCTCAGGCCGACGGATTGGCTGATCCAGCCGAGCGGGGCGCCGCATTTTCTTCTGAGGGCTTCGGATATGGTGATGAATGGGAACACGCTGAGGAGCGGTGCCATGGACTTCCACCGCTGAACACCCCAGCTCTTGTAAATTCTGCGCCGTGACCTCTCAATGGCGCCTGACACCCGCAACCTTCCAATGCGCTCGGGAACATTGCTCTGCTCCTTGGGGATGAGTGCGGAATGCCGTCGGGCCCACGCCTCTATCAAAGGGTTTGTCTCGACTCTCCTCGCCCGCAGCTTAGCTACGTAGAGTTGAAGGGGAAACCTGAAGGTAATATTGACGCCGACAGCCAGCAAGGGAATGGCGAGGTACCACGGTACACCCATGCTTGCATGTGCCCAGCTTAGTGCAGAGGCTGTCGACTGTATAGCCTCACCAGCAAAGGCGCCGATGTGAAGGCCTCGTCGGCTAGGGACACATGATGGCGACCGCGCGAAGCTTGCGCCGGGAGGGCGGGCGGCTCGGGGCCCGATGGAGGTCAATGAGAGCCGAGCATGGGGCGCCAGGGTCTGGGCTGTATGTCTAAATAGCGACATTGCTCAGCCATTCCCGGGTGGCGACGGGAGTATCAGGGCGGGTGGATGAGGTGGGTGAGATGAGGTTTGGCGATGTGCCCTATCCATGATTCTAGTATCAAGCTGAGTTGCGGCAAGGTGGGGCGGTGTGACAGGCACTGTGGCACATCCCGCGCGGCTCCAAGCCTCCAACGGGCGACTGCCACAACCCTTCAGCGGTCCTGCAGCACCGCTGGAAGGGGCCACAGGGCGGAACTTTTATAGAGCCTCACAGCGGGGCATGCATCCCCCACTCCCCTGTAAGCTGACCACCTCAGGTGCCGACGTTCCTGCAACTGCTCCGGCAAAGGCGCTATAAACAGGCGGGTGCAGCCGTTTGTGGACAGCTTGCTTGCTAAAGCTGCCAGCGCGACGTCACCCCATCTCGTAAACCACTGCCAGACTCTCGTCCTCCAAACATTTGCTGCTTCTGCTTGCAACTCCCGACGCCCCAAATCAAGCTCCCGCTTTCGATGGTGCCGACTGCCACCGAATATTTCTAGTTGGCGCCTCCGCGGCGAGCCTCTGCGTCCTCGACGATCCGATATTGCCGACTCGCCCCCTCTTCAACACTATCTGCCCTCCCCCCATGTCCGACGACGCCTATGCCGAGCCTCCGGGCGTCCCGCAGGCCTCGCGCTCCACGATGGTGCCTCTGCTCGCCCTGACGCCTCTGCTACTTTTTCTTGCCTCTCCTCTACTCTACAAGCTGCTCGGTGGTATCCTCGGCTGGTCACTGCGGAAGAAGACTGAAGGCCGCCGATCCCATCTCCTGGCCCTCATGACCGAAGAGGACAAGAAGGCTCGTGAATCGAACCCCACGGACACCTTGGTCCCCAAGCTAGTATTTGACGTCGACAAGAAGCTGAAGGATACGCTGGAGGCTCAGAAACACTGGAGTGGCGTTGTCGGTTTCTTTCACCCATTCTGGTATGTCCATATCTAACCCCCACTGCGATATCGTGAACTTTTGCTGATCCCAGCCAAGCAACGCCGGAGGCGGCGGAGAGCGAGTATTGTGGGCGGCTATCCGCGCGACACAAGATCGCTGGCCTAACGCCAAGTGCGTTGTTTACACTGGCGACCATGATGTGAACAAGGATGAAATTTTGGCCCGCGTCAAGGTAAGTGATACAGTACACAAAGCTGGTCCCAACAACCCCAATCACCGGATGGGACATGCTCACCATGTTCCAGCATCGCTTCAACATTCAACTCCACGCTCCAACCATAACGTTTCTGTACCTGTCCAAGAGAAATTGGGTACTTGCTTCAAGTTGGCCTCGCTTTACTCTCATCGGCCAGTCCATTGGCTCTCTTGTTCTGGCTTGGGATGCCTTCTCCCTTGTGGTCCCTGATGTCTTTGTCGATACCATGGGCTATGCCTTCGCTCTTGGGCTATGCAAGTTTTTATTCCCCAAGGTCTCGACTGGTGCTTATGTGCATTACCCAACCATTTCCACCGACATGCTTGAGTCGCTCGACCCTACGTCAACTGTTGGGTCCCTCGGTGTCAATGCCGGCAAGGGTGTCGGAGCGAAGGGAACTGCCAAGAAAATATACTGGCAACTCTTCGCACGGCTGTACTCGTGGGTCGGATCCTCTGTTGACATCGTCATGACAAATTCGTCATGGACCCAGGCGCATGTGACAAGCCTGTGGGCATCTGGTCGTGGTGACAAGAACAAGACGGATCCCATCGTTGTGGTTTATCCTCCCGTGGCTGTCCAGGAGATGGAGCAAGAGGTCGAGGTTTCTGAAGAGAGCGAGAAGCAGCGAGAAAGCGTCATTGTCTGCATCGCGCAGTTCCGACCTGAGAAGAACCACCAGCTCATTCTCCAGTCCTTTGCCAAGTTTGTCAACTCCAAGAGCGAGGCCTCGAAAAATGCGCGCCTAGTTCTCATCGGAAGCGTGCGAGATGATCACGACAAAAAGCGGGTGTATCAACTCCGCGTTCTCACCATCGAGCTCGGCATAAAGGACAAGGTCGAGTTCCACCTTGATGCGTCGTGGCCCGAGATTCTCGAGTGGCTCAGAAAGGCGTCGGTGGGCGTCAACGCCATGTGGAACGAGCATTTTGGTATTGGCGTCGTCGAGTATGAAGCCGCCGGTCTCATCTCGGTTGTTCACAATAGCGGCGGGCCCAAGCTGGACATTGTTGTCCCAGTGGATGGCGAACCAACAGGTATGTCTGACATGCACCGTCACACAACTGAGCAGACATTCTAACTTTCCAACAGGATTCCACGCCACCACACCAGAGGACTTTGCAGACGGTTATGAAAAGGCCCTGTCGCTTCCCAACCCCCTCGCAGTTCGCAAGCGAGCGCGGGAGTCAGCTAAGAGATTTACGGAAGAGGAGTTTGCCAAGAAGTGGACGGTTCAGTTGGCGCGCTTAATCACTCTCGTGACATAGATGTTTGGCGCCCGGTTGCATGATAGACAAAGGATACCCAATTTTCCCTTCTCTTACGGAGGAGGGCTTCTTAAAGTAGTGGTTGACGAGAGCGACCCGCGTCGTTGGCAACAATCCGAGAGCGCATTCGGATGACGTGAATAGAGAAAGGTTTACAACAGTTTCTATTCAAAACACAGTCTGCCTGATTATGTGTGCGTCTATAGATCCTCTACACCCTCGCTCCGCCGTGGTTGCTCTGTCGCGGGTCAGAACCCACCTCAAAGGTACCCGATCTGTGTTGCATGACGCCCTCGACGATGCTCAGCCCTGGCGGCATGTACTCGATGGCGTGCCCTCTCTTGCGGAGCTCGGCGACGACGTTGCCATTAAAGCTCGTCTCGACGAGGAGCCTGTTGGGCATGAGTTGATCGTGTAGGCGCGGGGCGGCGACGGCCTCCTTGATGCCCATGAGATCGCCGCCGGGGGTGTCGGTCAGCATGCGGCTGAGGACCGACGCCGTGGCCGAGATGATGCGGGAGCCGCCAGCGGCACCCACGACGGCGTAGAAAGTGCCGTCTTCGTTCTCGACGATGAAGTTCGCGATGGACGACATGGGTCGCTTGCGCGGCAGGATGTAGTTGTACGGGGACGGCTGGAAGCCGAATTCGTTCTTGACGCCGGGTAGCGAGAAGTCGTCCATTTCGTTGTTGCTGATGAGGGGACTAAGTTAGCGAGATGTACTTGAATGTGTAGACATATATAAATGTGTGTGTGTGTGTCCGTCACAGAATGAGCCAAAGAGAGAAGTAGGGTGACTTACAAGACTACACCAGTCTTATCACACATGATTTGCGACCCAAAGAGGAGGTTGACCGTTGTCGTCAACGACACAGCGTAACCGTCACTGTCGGCGGTCGAGATGTGCGAGGTGCCGTGGTTCTCGACGGCATAGACGCCCTCCGGGCCATAGTCTTCGACAGGGAGCGTACGGTAGCGCTCGATGCGGTCGACAATGTTTTCAGTAGTGTTGTCATCCAGCATCGCCATCTCGAAGGCGGTGATGTTGGGGTCGAAGTACGGGTCGCCCAGCTTGCCACGGGCCGCGTAGCCGAAGCGCATGGCCTCGGTGAAGTAGTGCCAGTCGTCAGCGCCGCGTGAGTACTTGTCGTTGAATCGGTTGGCCACCTTGACGATCTGCAGGGCCACGGCGCCGCTCGACGGCGCGCCAAAGGTGAAGAGCCGGAAGTTGCCTATGGTGTCGTTGAAGACCTCGCGGGTCTCGATCTTGTAGTGCGAGAAGTCGCTGTTCTGGATGACGGCACCCTTCTTGTGAAGCGTCTTCACCATCTCCCGAGCTGTAACGTGTTAGTCGCAAGAAGCCTCAAGACATGTGTACCAGTGGGGGGGCTTACTTATACTCCCGTTGTAGAAAGCATCTGGGCCCTCCTCGGCGATTGCGGCTAGAGTCCTTTTATAAAGGTTAGCAGGCTCACAGAAAAGGGGTGAACAGAAGCTCACTTGGCATATCGCTTTCTCGTGATGGTGTCTCCCACTTGCTTCAAATGCCCTATCACACCGTCAGCGTTGTTCTTCCCTAGCTTCCAGGCGAAAGAGGCACCGAGACGAACCATAATCAGCAAAGTCCTCGGCCCACGACGGGTCCTCTACCAGGAAGTTACTGTTCTTTCCTCTGACGGCCCTGTCGATATATGTCATAAAATCAGAGTTGACTGCCATTTATCAGCCGAGGGTCCGGTTAGCAACGGGGGGCACGGCTCGGCTTACGAATGAAGCCATCCTCCGCTACACGAATAGCACCCTTCATCACGACTGCCCAGCCGAGTTTCTGTACAAGTTCCAGTTAGTCTGGTCTGGAATCATCAAGGGGAGATGGGTTCTCATACACCGTATTTCTGGTGGGCGTGGTGCAAACCACGGACTTCGCCGGGGACTGCAACGGCCGGTCCGCCAAAGACAGTGCCTCCGGGCCGACCATTGTAGTAGCTGGGATCGACTTGGCTTGGGACCGATTCCCGGAAGTCGATGGCCTCGTAGGTGCCGTTTGGAGCGCGGACGAGCATGAAGCCGCCACCGCCAATGCCGGAGTGATACGGTGCGACAACGCCGACGCAAAAGGTAGTTGCGACTACGGCGTCAACGGCGTTACCCTAGACAAGTCAGTTTAGAACCCAGGCATCTCAAAGAGTGGTTTAGCTAGAGATGTCTTACCCCCATTTTGAGTATCGATTTGCCGATATCACTGCATTCTTGAGCCTCGCTCGCGACACCGCCTCTGTCGTAGCGTTCTTCGACATTGTTCTGGCTGAGCTTGTTCCACCTTGCCGCAGCGGATACGCCATAATGGACAGTAGATGCGAGCAAGAGCTGCAGTGTGTGGGCAATGAGAGAAGTCTCTGAAAACTGTTAGCAACTCCATCACGGAAACGAGCAGTACAGAAACCCATAGTCTTCGTGGACTCACTCATGGCTCTCCGATTTGTCAGTGACCACGGAAGGGCGTGGCCGACTTATCGGCTACGGTGAGATAGTGTATGGGTGTAGATGTCGAGAGAGATAAGAGGCAACCCGATTCCCCCGCACAGCAACTCGGACGTGAAATTCCGGGATTAAAAAAAGTGTGGCACGGCGTCGAAACAAGGCCTGGATCAGCTATTTAAGTAGAACTGATTTAGAAAGAGTAGCGGCACAGGATTAAGCGTTGACGTGATTGACAACCTTGGCCGATGTCCGGCAGGTTGTCAGTCCGCCCCGGTATATGCAAATCGTCCGCGTGAGGACCAAGAGGGTCCCCCAAATCCATCACCTGCCACTCAAAGCGCCTGAGCGGGCCAGCCAATCGGAACCCTCGTGTTGAGACCTGCAGGGCCAATCATTGGCCAGGAAGTTTTTCACCTGGGTCATCGTCCCCATTCTCACCACCTACCAAGGTTGAATGAACTTCACCTCCCTCGGCTCACCAGGTTCTCACGAAACGATCTGGGTTTTTTCATTAAAGAAAAAGAGGGAAAGTCTGTCCATGAGGGCGCTGAGAATATTCCATTCCGTCTCATTTAGAGCCCGTCCCCAGAATCTCCGCACCTTTGCTATCATGGCCTCTGCGCTGGCTGAGGCGCCCAAGCCGCTCAACGGCCACGCCCCAAGCGACATGATGAGCGGCATCACCAACACCGTCGCCAGTAACGGCAGTGGAAACAGAAACGCAAACGACGACAATCTGCTAAAGAGACCTGCCAAGAGGCAAAATACGGGGAAGAACCGCGCATGGAAGCAGAAGAAGACGAAGCGGGAGAAGAACATCACCGAGGGTTCGATTGAGGAAGTCCTCAAACACGACGTCGATGCGCTGCTGGCGTCGCGCAAATCTCAGTCTGACGCCGACACAAGTGCCGAATCAAGTGCCGAAGAAGGACTTCTCCAGCAAGGCAGCGAGATTGAGGTCGAGGTCTTGGAGCTTTCGTCCACCGGCGATGGCCTCGCTATGCGGCCCAACGACGGCCAGGTCTACGTCGTGCCCTTCACCGTGCCAGGCGACATCGCCCGTGTCAGGGTCTACCGCCACGCACCTAGCGAGCACCAGTCATTTGCCGATTTTCTCTCCATCGTCAAGCCCTCGCCGTTGCGTGACGACGCCCGCGTCCAGTGCAAGTACTTCTCCTCGTGCGGCGGCTGCCAGTTCCAGATGCTCGAGTACACGGAGCAGCTCAACCACAAGAAGCGCATCGTCGAGCGCGCATTTCGCAACTTCTCCAACTTGGCCCCAGAGGTCGTCCCGGCCATCGATAACACCATCGGTAGTCCTCTGCAGTACGGCTACCGCACCAAGCTGACGCCGCACTTTGACGGCCCCCCTGGCGCCTCCCGCCACAACAAATACGGCAAGAACCCAAGGAAACCCTTTCAGTCCTGCCCAGATATCGGCTTCATGAAAAAGGGCCGCCGTACGGTACTGGACATCGAAGACTGCCCCATCGGCACCAACGCTGTGCGCCTCGGTATGGCACGGGAGCGAGAACGCATGTCCAGCAAGTTTGGTGAATACTCGCGTGGCGCCACCATCCTCCTCCGCGAGAACACCAAGCGCCTACCCAAAGACAGTGACGAGGTCCCCCAGGGCGAATTGCCCCCGTTTACTGTCCGCGTCGACAACGACGACACCGTCGACCTCAAGACCTGCATCACCGATTCCAAGGCCACCACCACCGAGTACATTGGCGACTACCTCTTCACCAACCCAGCCGGCTCCTTCTTCCAAAACAACAACTCTATCCTCCCCAAATTCACAGGCTACATCCGCGACCGCATCCTACCGCCTTCGGGCAACATCAAGTACCTAATCGACGCCTATTCGGGCTCCGGCCTCTTCACAATCACCTTGTCCTCGCTGTTCCAACACTCCATCGGCATCGACATCGCCGCCGACTCCATCGCCTCGGCCGGCCGCAACGCCGCTCTCAACGGCATGGGTGAGGATCGCTGCAAATTCATCGCCGCTGACGCCGGCGAGCTCTTTAAGAGCGTCTCCTACGACGCCGACGAGACCGTCGTCGTTCTTGACCCCCCACGAAAGGGCTGCGACGAGTCTTTCCTTTCACAGCTGCGTCGCTTCGGACCCCGCCGCGTTCTCTACGTCAGCTGCAACGTGCACACGCAGGCCCGCGACGTGGGCGTCTTGGTGCGCGGCGAGGGCGAGGGTCAGCGGTACGAGATCGAGACCCTGGTTGGCTTCGACTTCTTCCCGCAAACCGGACATGTGGAGGGCGTTGCGATTCTCAACAGGGTTGAGACCAAGGAGTAAATAAAAAGGGGGATACCACGGAACATTAAAAAGTATGGCGCTTTGTATAGTACGTCGGAAACGGAAAATAGAAAGACAACTTTGCTGGTAACCGCTCAGATCATCCTGCTTAGTACCGTACGTGACATGAAGAAGCAACATCTTTCCTTGCAAAGAACAAGAAAACTGAGAGCGCCGACACAACATACAATCGTTTCCTCCTAGTCATTATTTCTGCTCCAGCAACGCCTTGAGAGCTTGAGCGGTGACGCCGAGGACCTCGGGCCGCCGGCACTTCTTAAGACACTCCTTGAGGGCATCGACACCGTCCTCGGCCTTGATCTTCTCGCGGGCGAGCTTACCGGTGTCGCCCTCGGCGGACACGAGGTTGAGCACGACGAAGACGCCTCGGTGACGAATGTTCTCGTCATCATCGACGCACATGCCTAGGATAACCTTGATGCCACGATCGCGATGGAGGACGCCGCGGACGACAGGTTCAAAGGTCGTCAGGGATGCGAGGGCGCCACCGGCGGCGCTACGGGTGCCGGCGTCTTCGGCGTCTGAGAGGGCAAGGAGTATGTTGAGGCGGTTCCGGGCCTTGGCGGTTTCCTCGGCGTAGAGGGCGATGGCCTCAGGGGCCTGGACGAGGTTGCACACAAGCTCGACAGCGGCCTTGGAGACGCGAGCGTTTGAGGAGAGGAGCTGCTCCTCAATGTGTGACCACGCAGTGGAGATGATGGCACGTCTCATGTCGTCATCGTTCATGGATGCCAGGTTGGTCAGGGCCATGAGTGCCTCAAAAGAGGGAAGCAGATCTCGAGTCTCGGCGGCTGGGTCAAGAGGGATGATGGACACGAGTGGCCTCACAGCTGCGGTGACGGGGATGTTGCGATTGCCACCGAATATCAAGCTAGGGTTTGTGCTGATGAGGATGCGAGCGAGCGCTTGAGCGGCGAGGCGACGTGCCGGAGCCTCGGTCTGTGGCAGGGTCATCCACGAGGCGAGGAGGAGCCTAATGGCGCCTTGTTGGGCGAGCTGGCCGTGGAGCGTCTTTGTGACGGACAGGGCAAAGATGATGGCGATGGTGAGGGACAGGGAGGCGGGCGAGCCGTTCTTGCTATGTGTTACGAGAACCGGGACGATGCCCGCATCAAAGACCAGCTTGCAGCGCTTGGAGACGATGTCGTCACTGTCGAGGGGGTCGGGACCGGCCAGTTTGCCGGCGGCATTGGCGTACGCCTTGAGCTGACTCATCTTCTTCTCCTCATCCGTCATGTTGGGCAGGTACTTGGTGAGGTTGACGAAGATGCTTAGGGCGCCGTAGGTGGTCGGGGACCTGGGCTGAGCGTCGCTGAGAGTCTTGACGAGCTTCTCGAGCAACTCGCTGTTGTTTGCAACGGATTCCTTCACCTTGGGCTGGAGGGAGGCGTAGGCCAGGCCTTCAATGGAGTGCTGTCGTCCATGGTCTTCGTCCCTGAGGATCATCTTGGTGAACATGCCAGACAACTCCTCAATAGTGGTAACTGCAGGTTCAATCCTGCTGGACTGGCTAGCATCGCCGGGTGCGGGTTTGATTGGAACTGCCTTAAATTCTGGGTCAGTCAGTCAGGGACAAAACACTATAGGCCCCGCCTAGTATAAGTCATCTCACCCTCAGCTTGGCCAGGATCACGGCGGCCAGATACTGGACTTGCTCCGAGTGTCGACGCATGGTGACGGATCCGCCATCGCTCTGCAGGTTAGGATCGGCATTTGTGCTGCGAACGATCTCGTTGAGGTCCTGATCAACTACTTCCTCGAGCCACTCTGTGCAATACTTGTTGATCGCCTCGCGGCACTGCGAGTTCATGCACGCGGCGTTAAGCATTTCCAAACAGGCCGTCTCGACCTTGCGACTCTTCCACTTCCTCCTCATAAGAGGCCCTAAGGTGGAGAGGAAGCCTTCGTTGAGGAACATGCCTGCCGTGAGGTCCGGGACGATGGGAAAGGTTGAGGCGGCAACACAGAAGGCAACGATGTAGTCATCGTAAGTGCCCCGACGGACGCGGTCAAAGAAAAAAGCCGACAGCATCTTGGCGCCCTCATCACCGGCAGCCTTGAGGTAGGCCGAGGTCGAGAGGGTGGCGTGACCGCGGACAATCTCATGCTGCCTCATGTCGAGGTAGCACAAGACGGTGTCGACGCAGTCGCCATCGATGAGCTTGCAGATGGACTCACGAGTCTGGTCCTTCTGGCGGGCCTCGAAGTCGTCGTTGAGGAGCTTTGTCAGTTCATCCAGGTCGCGGCAGGTCTCGTTGTCCTCCTGACCGCCCTCCATCAGGCGGGCAAATACGATGAGGGTCTGGTCCTCGATGGACGGGGCCGGCGTCGGAGTCGGAGCCGGCACCACCACGGTGCTGGCCGGGGCCTGGGCATTGTCGGGCTCATTGTTGGGGGCCATGAGACACCCGGAGATGTCGAGACTGCTGTTGAAAAGGTTGATATGGGTGAGGTGTGTGAGAGCCAGGCGAGAGGTGGCGGCGTCAGGCGTGATGTATGATGTATGATGTACTGTGTAGTGGACGTGACGGTCAATGTCGAGCTGGGCCTGGAGAGTGTGGAGATCGCCCCTCACTAATTACTCACGGGATAAGAAACTTACTTGCCTGTGGTGGGGTTTCCGCGATTGGGTCTCTTTCAGTGGCCTCGACTCCACTACAAGCTGTCTGCAGCTCTCTTCACCCCCTCCCGTAGCTTGGCGATGAATGGCTGTTTGTTGGTCGAGGCTGTCAGAAAAAACGCGGGACGTTACTTTGCCCAATGTTGAGGCGCCGATAAGCCAACTATGCAAAGCACACGCTCTCCACTTGCCGCAGCAGGACGAGCGAAGTTTACACTAAGCTCATAGGACACCCATCACGTGCTTTGGCGGTACCTCATTCCCCAGTTTGTTTGGTGATGCACCGGCCGTTGCTATCTCCAGGCGCGTTGCGGGGTGAAACGAAAAAAAAATAGTTCCTGTCAGGTCGCTTGGAGTTGGTAGATAACTTCCAGTTAGAAGGATGCTGTTCTGTACAGTGCCGCGCCCCAGTACTAACGCTTACACACAGTGTGTTGTGCAACAGATCAAGGCAAGGGCACCCAATTATGCACGCGACTTTTTGGGGGATGACCGATGACGCTGGAACAACACAACACCAGCCCTGCCAATCGCCAAAGCGTCTCATACACCCACTCAGCCCCTAAAAATTCTAATCATTCTCTGTTCACGCGCGTGGTACGTTGCGGTACTTTGCTGATAACGTAGAAGAAACATATTGTGCGTGAACGTAACGGAAAAAAGGGAAGAAAACAACGAGAAGAGGATGATCAAGAGTCGTTGTCTCAGCGGAACTCGGTTGATCGCCCCTAGGCAGGCTCTAAGACAGATCTTGTTAGTGGTCGCACAGACCTGCCTGGTATTAGCACCCGCCTAGCTGTGCATCAAGCTTTCTTCCAGCTTGAGCCTCACTCAACTTTTTGCCACGCCGCAGACCACCATTGCTCCAATCGGCATCTCTCTCGCTCAGCCTCTCCTTTGTCGACCTCTCACATTTACACCTGAAACCTCGGGCTTCGAGTCAGCGGCTGGCCTCGCTCTCCCCCGGACCTCGTAGCTGCTTCGACCAACACCCTCCCCAGAGCCGTCCCGCAGAGCCAAGCCATGGACGCCGTCGACGTTTCCGAGCACTACGAGGTCACCACCGCCGAAGAGACGCCCTCGCTGCTCTCCATCGTCCTCGACACGAACCCTCGCGCCTGGGCCGCTCTCGGTGATGTGCTGCCCTTGTCCCGCGCCATCGCCAACATCCTCGTCTTCGCCAACGCCCACCTAGCCTTCAGTAACGCCAACCAGGTCGCCCTCATCGCCGCCCACCTTGACCGCGCCGTCTGGCTGTATCCCGAGCCACCCAAGCCCAAGCCCAAGGCCGCCGGCGATGCCACTGGCGATGTGCCCATGCAGGATGCCCCGGCTGCCGCTGCCTCCTCGTCAGCGAACAAATATCCGCACTTTGCGCGGATCGAGAAGGCCGTCCTCTCCTCCGTACGCCAGATCGTCAACAAGACCACGGAGGCTGACCTGGTTGCCACCACGACCCAGCTCTCTGGCGCCCTGACGCTGGCCCTCTGCCACATCAATAAGGCTGCGCAGGCCCTGTGCTCACCAACTGCCAGCCTCGAGGATAGCCGGAAGGCCAACGCCTCGGACGCGCCCCCGACTGTCCACGGCCGAATCCTCGTCATCTCCGTGTCCGACTCGGAACCCTCACAATACATCCCGACCATGAACGCCGTCTTCGCCGCCGCCCACGCCCAAGTCGTCATTGATACCCTGTCCCTCGCCGGCGACCCGACCTTCCTTCAACAGGCCTGCTTCAACACCGGCGGCACCTTTCTTGCCGCCACCCAACCACAGGGCCTGCTTACCTACCTCATGTTTGGTCTGATGGCCGACAGTGAGGCACGCGAGGCTCTCATCGCGCCTACCCACGACACAGTCGACTTCCGCGCTGCGTGCTTTTGTCACGGCCGGGTCGTTGATACCGGCTTTGTCTGCTCCATCTGCCTCAGTATTTTCTGCGAACTCCCTCCTGACGCCGAGTGCTTGACATGTGGCACAAAGCTCGCTCTGGGCAACTACGGTGCTAAGCCAGCTGTTGTCCCTCGGAAAAAGAAGAAGAAGAGACGCATTGTTAACGGTAATTCGCGCGAAGAAACCGGTAGCGCAACTGGGACGCCGCGCCCCTAAGCCATCGTTCTTTGGAGAACGAATCCCTGATCATGTTATGATCTACCCAATGCTTACGTCCGTTGACTGCCTTTGGTTTCCCAGCTCGCCCAATTGAATCTCCTCTTATTAGACGGGAGCATGATGGCAAACTGCGGTTTAAGAGTGTTCTCTAGGCTTGCCCGTCTGAAACTAAGCAGATGTTGGTTATCTAGTCGGCGTATTGAAAGAAAATCACCTCGAAAGAGATGGATGGATACGTCGCACCTAGGAAAAGAGGCTCCAATAATGGACAAAAGACTCTTGCTGAAAAGCAAAGACGAGTCGGTCAGCCCAATGGAAGCCAAGTCTGATCAACTAGCACCACTGCACGCCTATGTAATAGACACCCCTTAGTGCATACTTACCTTGCGAAGTCAAGATCTCGAGAACCATTTTGGCTTCAATTGAGGACACACAATACAAGTCACGAATTCTTCTGAACATTCGCATCAAACTGCATTGCCGTCATAACATGAACTGTTACGTATCGATGGTCATGATTCAACAATAGGACTGTGTTGAATCTGAATCCACCCCGAGAATAACGCACGATTAGGAATAGAGGGAGGGTATCAATGATGTCTATCTATGCAAACGTACAACCGGTTCTCCTCCAACAGCAACAAATGGTCTTCCCAACTGAGGAGAGGTAACTACACGCTTCGGAGGATCTAGGGAAAAACAAGTCAAGCCCCAAGCATTGCAAGGACTGCCACAGAGTTACTCAAGTCGAACTTTGCGCCCACCTTTGGCAATCTTAGCACCCTCTGGGAGTCGAGACATGGTGCAACGGGGCTCTCGTTCCGAACCGCCCATGGATGCTAGGGCGAATGAGTCGGTGTTGTGTGCAAAATAGAAGTAGTACCCAGTGCGACACTTTTTGACCACCATTACTCCAATAGCTCCGACTGAGTGGCAGTTCTTCACGCCGGGGTGGTTCATGAAATCATCCGCGATGAATGATTCCATGATGGCGTCCTCATCATCGTCCTGAATGTCAGCTCCCCCTTGGCCGCGACGCGTGCCATGGTAGATACGCTCGGCACAGCGCTGTGACGCCATTGTAGTGGCCATGTGCTCTCCCGTACCGCTTGTCACGGCACCGATGGAGACTTGGTCTTCGTCTTTCTCATCACAGGGCACAACTGCAGTGCCAACACCAACCAATGCAGCGGGTCCGAGCCGACCTCGGTGCTTCATCCCAATCCCCCCTGAAGATGACCCCGCTGCAATCTGGCCGTTTTCGTCGACTGCGATGGCACCAATAGTGTCTGTGATGGAATCCTCGTTCCAAGCACCGGGATAAAAAGGCTCCTTCCTAGCTCGAAAGTTGAGAGGCTCCTTTTCGTCTGAACTGACGGGTCGCTTAACCCCACGAGGGCTTGTGGAGGTATGAAAAGTAACATCGCGGTTGTCCAAAGGGGTATTATCGTCACCACACGGTGACGCAGAGCCGTCTCTGTGGGGAACATGCTCATGATGCTTCTCAGAAGAGTCTGTGGGTTTGACACCGTGTTCAGCCGACTCTCCCTTTTTTTTCGAACCCTGACCAGAAGTTTCCATCCTCTTTAGGCGAGATTTGGAATAAGGGGGTGATGGAGAATCGGTTTTGGTACTTCTGGCTACTGCAGCAGAGTATAGAGGCGGCTTTTCTGGGGAGGCTCGAAGCGTTGATCGACTTACTGTTGGTGCCGATGATCCCACGACCCAGATATAGTCCGAAGATGGTGAGGCCTTTGACTGGGCAGATGGCCCAGGTCCCGGTGAATCCAAGCTGGGCGAGTCTACTTGACCCTCATTCCATGTGCCGGCCATGATTGCGGCGGCGTGGTCTCGTGGGAAAGGTCGATGTGCTTCGGAGGGTGTTGCAGTGTCGTATTGGCAGGGGACACAGCCTGCGTTGCCCTGGGCTGTACTTTGAGCTGTCTTGATGTCCTTTGTCTTGGATTCGGCTCGTTTGAGGTCTTCTTGCCAGCGGAGGAAGCGGTCTCGGGCGTTCTTGGAAATCATGTAGTCGTTGTGATACGTCGCTAGGCCATGCTCTTCAGCGAAAGCCTTAGCACCTTCTCCAACCAAAGCGTTTGGTGGAACACGCCGGAGGCTTAGGGGATTGCTGCTAGTGTCCAAGATGAGCTTTGCAAGGGCAATTGGGTTTCGAACATCTGTCGAAGTGTCAGTTCATGAAGTGGGTGACAGACGCAACGGCGCTCACTGACTCGGAACAGCTCCGCAGGCGCCGCTGCGGCCGAGGTGGTCGACTATTGTGGCATCACACTCGACTGTGCCATCGATGGAAAGATTAGAGCCGTAACCGGCATTGGTAATTTCCTTGTCCTCGAGGATGCGCAGAGCAGCTTCAACAGCCTCTGTTGCGGTAGAGCCAGCTTTCAGAAACTTCATTCCCATCTCGGCAGCACTGGTTTCATTAGTAGATACTAGAGATGGAATTCGTGAAAGGGGAACTAACGCAACGCAGGCCTGAAGGTGGACATGCTCGTTCTGGTGGCTATGGAAACCTGCTCCGGCGTGGACGAAGATTGCTGGGGTGCACTTGGGTTTCTGACCGAGGCGGAGCATACGGTCGAGAGCGCCATCGGCGCCATAATCAGGATTTCCCTCCATGGAGGAGGATTCATTGTGACGGTAGGTCATGCTTGTGTTAATTCATTAGTTGAGGCCAGTGCGAGAAGTGAGTGGATTACGAATGCAATCAGGCATAAAGCGAGAGAATGGAGGAAGTTCGGGCGGGTGAGTCGAGATGATTCCCGGACCCAGGTGACGGGGGGGAAGAAGACGGAGTTTAAGTAATTCAAGTGAAGCCCGGAAGATGGATGGTTGGGGAAGCAATGGTGTCTTTGGGGAAACAACCAGTCGAGACCAAGTTGGGTGCCTTCCAAACGCAAGAGAACGGTGGTGAGAATGGCAGGTGTGGCGCGTTAGGCCCTTTCCCGAGTTTGCCTCTAATTATGGAGAACACGGTGAGAGTGTGCAAACGACCTTAGAAAAAGAAGGGGAAGCCACCTTGACAAGCAGCTTGCCGGCGAGCCTTCCGACGAGCTTTGGCAAATCCAAAGAGAAGAAAATGACACAGAAGTGACCATTGAAGCGCACAAACATGCAACCTTGACCACACCAGAAACTGGAAGCTTCACGGCTATCCTGAGCTGTGTAAATTCATCGCAGACAGATAAACGACGAAAGGCAAAATAATTACAGCCCGAAAATACACCATAATTATCGCGAAGGTCTGTTGGAAGACCACCCTGAGATGACGTCGCGATCCAAGCTGGTCCGCCCCGTTAATTGCAACAAAAGGGGCGTCGAATGCTCAGCCAGCCAGAGCAGCCAGCCGCACGTTGGCGGGGCCAAGTCCACCACTCCACAGCCCAGCCGCATTGTCCGATGGCACCGCTGGGAGCTTCGCAACTAGGCACGTAACGAATCCTACCGCAACGTCCACCGCCGTCGTCATCGCCGCCATCGCATCCTCTGAGCGCGGCACCTCGACAAATTCTCCTTCTTCTCTCATCCCTCTGGTCGCGCGGTATTCGCCAACCCTCCTTCCATCATGGCCAACCAAACTCCAGCCGTTGTCATGGACAAGTGAGCCTCTAATGCCAACCCCCGCACCGGCGATGACAGCTAACCTCAGCTCACCAGCGGCACGGGTTTCTCCAAGCTAGGTCCGTCGCAGCTCTTCGACGATCTCGATTGCCATACACAACCTCCAAGATGCCCTATTAACACCCGGATGCAGGTTTTGCCGGCAATGACTCTCCATCCTTCGTCTTCCCAACCGCGATCGCAACCAAGGGGCCAACTGGTGGTGCTGGAGGTTCCGGCTCTGGACGCCCTTCCGTTGGCAACAAGCCCTCTTTCCTAACTGGAGGTGCTGGTCCTGGCAGCCACCTAAGCTCGAAGCGAGGAACCGAGGATCTTGACTTCTTCATTGGTGATGAGGCCATCGCCGCTTCGGGAGGCCCGGGTAGGCGGAAGCTGTTTCCCTCAACAAATCACAGTGCTGATTGATTAGGTTACGGCCTTCACTATCCCATTCGACATGGCCAAATAGAGAACTGGGTAGGCATATTTTGCGTTGTGAGGCGGGGCCTTTACTGACCGCTGCTAGGATCATATGGAACGGTTCTGGTCAAACTCCATTTTCAAGTATCTTCGTGTTGAGCCTGAAGACCATTACTTTCTTCTAACTGAACCTGTGAGTCTCTTGGTAACCCTTGCGCAGAATTTAGAGGATTTTGCTGATTTTGATAGCCCCTGAACCCCCCCGAGAACCGCGAGAACACCGCCGAGATCTTCTTCGAGTCTTTCAACTGCGCCGGCATGTACATTGCAGTCCAGGCGGTGCTGGCCCTGGCTGCATCTTGGACCTCCTCCAAAGTTCAGGACCGCTCCCTGACCGGAACTGTCATCGACTCTGGTGATGGTGTCACCCACGTCATTCCTGTCGCCGAGGGCTACGTCATTGGATCCTCCATCAAGTCAATTCCCATTGCTGGTCGTGATATCACCTACTTTGTCCAATCCCTGCTCCGAGACCGCGGTGAGGCCGACTCCTCGCTCAAGACTGCCCAGGAGATCAAGGAGGAGTACTGCTATGTGTGTCCCGATATCGTCAAGGAATTCAGCAAGTACGACCGCGACCGCAGCCGATTCGCCAAGCACGTCGTAACGCACCCCAACGGTCGTCAAGTCAGCGTCGACGTTGGATACGAGCGCTTCCTGGCCCCCGAGATCTTCTTCAACCCCGAAATATACAGCTCCGACTTCCTGACTCCTCTTCCCACTGTTGTCGATGGTGTTATCCAGCAATCGCCCATCGATGTCCGACGAGGCCTCTACAAGAACATTGTGCTTTCTGGTGGAAGCACCCTGTACAAGGACTTTGGTCGACGATTACAGCGAGACATTAAGCAGCTAGTTGATGCCAGAATCCGAGCTAGCGAGGTTCGCAGCGGTGGTGCTCGAAGTGGCGGCCTGGACGTGCAGGTCATTTCGCACAAGAGGCAGCGACACGGCCCCTGGTTTGGTGGCAGTTTGCTTGGCCAGACGCCCGAGTTCCGATCGTACTGTCACACCAAGGCGGAGGTAAGCTCAATAGGTGAATTGGATCATGCTGCATAGAGACTGACAAGGAATGACAGTATCAAGAATATGGCCCAAGCATTGTGCGGAGATTTGCTCTGCTAGGTGGACCTGGCGGTGCTTAAAGTGGCTCTTTGGCTCATCGAATGGGCCAAGATCCTTTCCGAAAATCCTTAGCCTCGAAGTTTCACCACTGCTATGGGGAGTCTCACGGAGCGGATGGTGATATTTTATGGGCCGACCCGGACCCTCGCTGTGGGCGGGAAAGGGGAGGGGCCGAGTTGCACACTTTCAAACTTAGTGCCCGGCCAATTTGCGATAGAAGTATGAGGAGGCGGCGAAGAAGTTCAAAGGTAGTTAAATGCAATCCAAATCAAATCCCTCACACGCCCTAAGGACTCCGAGCCTCAAGTCAAGAAGCTTAATGAAACGACAAATAACGCCAGTTATTGATGAGGAAGATGTTTCGAGGGGTGGATGCTCGGGTTTGCGGGGAGGGCGTGCACGAGAGCTTTGACGAACAAGGCTGCAGCACCGTGGAAAACTTCCTTCACAACCCCGCCATCGTGAATTTGTTTTGAGTTCATTCCAGTCATCACCATACCATGTTTCCGAGATTTTAGTAAAATCCATCATTAAAGTTCCAATTAGAGGTGGGAAGCCAGATGCTGAGCGCGGGAATGGCAAATGAATTGGACATCACATTGAAGGCATTGGTAGACAGTGAAGTTATGAATACTTCGGAAACTTGGTTCCGTTTGAATTGATGCTGTGGTACTCATTTCCATAATACAACAAGGTAGTTAACCAATATTCAATCTGGCTACTATTCTCGACACCACCGCATAATTCCCAAACAACTCGCACCCAAACTCCTCTCATCTCGGGGGCCCGCTGCGCGGTTCGCCTCCCATGTTACACAGCAGATAGAATGCGCTTATCGGCTGGTGTCGACGACGTAGCGACCGGCAATGGCGCCCTTCTTCATGAGCTCGTAGACACTCTGAAGCTCGCTGAGGCCGACAGTCTTGAAGGGGACGGTGATGAGGCCCTGTCGGTAGAACTCAATGGCCTCAGCGGAGTCGGCACGGTTACCGACGTAGCTGCCCTTGATGTTGATCATGCGGATGACGGTGTCGAAGACGGGGGCGGAGAGGTTGGCATTGGCAGGGAGACCGATGCAGACGACGGTGCCCCTGGAGCGGACATACTGAGTGGCCTGCTGGAAGGGCTTCTCGCTGACGGCGACGAGGAGGACGGCACTGGGGCCGAGACCGTCGGGGGTGGCAGCCTTGACCTCGGCGACCAGGTTGGAGGACTTGGTGAAGTCGACGAAGGTCTTGGCTCCGAGCTTCTTGCAGAGAGCAGCCTTCTCATCACCACCATCGATGGCAATGGTGTGCAGACCCATGGCCTTGGCGTATTGGAGAGCGATGGAACCGAGACCGCCACCGGCACCGACAACGGCGACGTACTGGCCAGGTCGGGCACCGGACTCCTTGAGACCCTTGTAGACGGTGATACCGGCGCAGAGAATGGGGGAGATGGCCTCGAGGTCACACTCCTTGGGGATGCGGGCAACGTGGATGGCCTTGGCGATGGCGTACTGCTGGAAAGAACCGTCGACGGTGTATCCGGAGAGGAGAGCCTTGGCGCAGAGGGGCTCATCGGAGGTCTGGCAGTAGCTGCAGCTCAAGCAAGAGCCGTTGAGCCACTTGATACCGGCGTAGTCGCCAATCTCAATGTCCTCGACAAGGTCGCCCTTGGCGACGACAACACCGGCACCCTCGTGGCCACCGACAAGGGGCAGCTTGGTGTCGAGGGGCCAGTCACCCATCATGGCGTGGAGATCGGTGTGGCAGACGCCGGAGTACTTGACGTTGATGAGAACCTCATCGGGGCCGGGCTTCTGGACGGGAATCTGCTTGTACTCGGTGGCTGTGGAAAAGAATTGATGTCAGTATAAGGATTCAGGGTCTCGATGCGAACGGTGGGGGGTTGAGTGTGTGTGTGGGACTCGGCCGCAGGGTGCGGGCAAGATTATGGGGAATGGAATCGATGGGTCGGAATATGGAATGGATCCGGGCAATTGAAGAGGCATTGAAGGAGAGGATGACGTACGACCACCGGACTTCTCGATAACCTGCGCCCACTGGGTGGAAGGAACCTGAGCGGCCATTTTGTTGTTGTTGAGGGGGTATCAAAAAGTTGTTGTCGTGAAAGACGGGTTTGGTTTGGTTGCCGGAGCTGGAGTGTTGGAGAGTTGATTGAGAAAGTTGATGAGGCTGGATGAGTCTGGAGAGGAGAAGAAACCCCAAATTTGAGGCCGGAGGACCAAGAGTTTATATACACGTTCGACAGGGCGATCTGGGAGAGGAGTGGGAGTTTGAGAGTCTGCTACTGCTCGGGTGCAAGGCGCAAAGGCGTAGCCGCAGGCGTGTGGTATGATGGGTCAACGGGCAGGGATGCTTCTGGATGGCGCCTCTGAGGTCGCGGCCGCGCGGGGGGCCGGCGCCGCCTTCAGGGCCAAGGGAGGGAGGGAGGGTAGGGGGAGCCACTTCGGATGCACGGGGGGTCCGCATTGTGAGTGCAAGATGTGTGTGTGTGTGTGTGTGTGTGTGTGTGCATGCATTCGTGCGTGTGTGTCGAGTCGAATAGTAGCGACTGAACCTGGTGTGTAGTGATGCGTCCAAGCCGTGTGAGTGCAGTGGCGTCTAGGTGGAGTGGTTGTTGCTCCTCATGGGTGCAGGGATGTTCGGTTGTATGCCTCCAGGTACCTCGACGCACCCTCCCTACCTCCGTAGCGAATTGCCCACTACCTACAGTGACTACACACTGTCCGCTGTCCACTGCGCGCTAGGGAGCTTCACGACGCCCATCCGACCCCCCGCTCGAGCTTCCCCTCACCAGCTTCCTCCGCTCCTTTACAGTCCTACAGTACACAGAAACCCCCTCCCTCCAGCGGAACGGGAATGCAAATGCGCTACACCACAATGGAAGCCCACGACTGCATGGATCATCGAGTCTAGCGCGAATTTGTGGCAGTCTCGTACCTCCGCGAAAAGATACCTGCATCCGCACCTCCGTTGTCCGTGACTAGGTCCACGACGAGAGAACAGTTGGCCGTCAAAGGGACCAAAACGTGAGCTACGAGGGGGTGTTCGGGGGCATCCTGATTCCGCCGTGTAATTATTACGTCCTGCTTGCTGTACAGCATTGGTGATGCAACTAAAGATAGCAAGGGGAATCCGGGCCACCGATACGGACCGAAAACAAGAGGTCTAGGTGCTGGGTCCCGAGGTGACCTGTTTTTGACGTTGCTATCTCTCGGCTGTCCAGGAGAGAGCCTCACGGGCGGCATGATCGGATCGCTTGCCGTGAAAACTACCAGGAACACCAGGAACGCAACCACGAGATATTTTTCGATTTCCTCCGAGCACCGGCCCGTAGATTGGAAGTCATGACATCTCGGCGGGCCCCCCGTTCACCGTCAGTCCCATCGCGTTCACCGTCTCCGATTGCGATCCCTGAGAATGGGATGCTTGGGGAGCAGGTAGGCCCGAAAGAGAGCACCAGATATTGATTACGCCAAAATCATGAGAGCCATCACCCGGCGTCCCAAATCTTGGTATGCAAAAGTGGATAGCCAGATGGAGACCACCCCTTTCATGGACCTGCAATCGGCATCATCATCGTCATCAATAATAGACGCCTTGATTCTTTCTACTATGTGCAGTAGTCGGTTGGCGCCGGACCCCCGGGAAGCCCAGCGCCGCATTGTTGAGGCCCGCCTGGACTGGCAGTGCTGCTTCGGACGGCTTGATACAAGACAATTGATGTCTCTCAATGCCACTAGCCAGTAACCACTACCCAGCGGCTCCAATGGAAGCTCCACGAGGCTGGGTAACTGGGGGCTGTCGTGGCTTGCCAACATCGGCTCCGTACCTACGTAAGTGCAACTCCGCCAGATGCCACCCACACACACACGATATCTCGCCAGGGTGGCTAGCACCAACGTGTGGCCCCCATTTCGGTACCAGGGAAACTGCCGCTGCTGGCAAAAGTGCACCTATTCTTTTGGTTTCCAGGCTGATGGAAGGCATGCCATTCTTTTTTTTTTAATCGGGGACACCCAAAGAGCGTCGTGCGTTCAGTGTCTCGTGTTAGTGGGATGCCATGGTGGGAGGACTCGTCCCTCGCGTTATTCGGCGCCGAGCTCGGCCTGAATGGCCCCGTTGTTGACTGCCGCCATGATCCCACTTGTTGCTTCACCTTTTTTTTTTTTTTTTTCGCTCCAGCCGCTTCTTCCCATCCTAGCAGAAACATCGACCCAATTGACATTAAACAACGCTGCTCTGATATCGTGTGGCAAGAAAGGGGAAAAGGCCACCATTCCCGCCACGTTCCAGCCTACATGTCTTCCTGCATTGAGTGTAGGGAACACGGGCAACTGCGCATCTGCATCATGCCTACCTTTCCTTTCGCAGACGTCCCACGCACGGTCTGAGACTGAAATCCGTAAATGCATCTCCACCATCCTCGCCCATCTCCACTCCTAAACCCATCTGCATCCGCATCAGCGCCTCTCCAGCTCTCTCTTTGGCTGGTGTCAAAACTGAGGACCTGCCTGCCTCCCTGCGCCCCAGTCGTCGTTGTGCCAGCATCGTCGTCGTTGCACTACGGTCGCCATCGTTCATCAAGAACGTCTCACCCCCCTCCATTCCACCACCCAGTGCGTGCAACGGTACCACAATAGGGCATCGATGCGCGGAGAACGACTCATCGATCATGCAACCTCCCTTTCGCCGACCACGACGCTAAACCACGACCGATTCGAGTCTGTCCTGCTGTCTCGCTCGAAGGGAGCTTCTAGTCGCGCGCCGTCGCCCACGGCACAAGGTCTCAGGTCGAGCGAGAGACCAACTGTGGTAAGGGTCATCTGTACGGGGTGGAGCCTGGACGACCACGCGAGCCCACGACCGGGCGTACGAAGTATACAGATTCTTCTCGACTTGCATCTCGCTGATTTCCCCGCACTGGAGGGTGGACAGGGAGGAAAGACGACCAGGGGCGGGACACCATCGCCAGCATCACCACTGCTACTACTGACGGCGTAGCGTTGCACTACCACTGCTTTAGCCACCTCCCGCTCCCAAATTCGGCCAACTGACTTTGGCCTCTGCCTGCGATGCAACTATAACCACGCGATTGACGGACACGCTCGGTGCCGTGAGGCAAAAGATGCCCCCAACAGACCTTAGGCTAGACACACGCCGTTTGCGCCCGCGGGGGAGCCGTCCTGCAGGGCCATCCCCGCCGGCTGGGCGGAGGCCTTGAAGCAAATGCGGGGGAAGCCCAACAGTGGGATGGCACCAATGGAGCGGTGCTTGACTCGACAGCGGTTGCTTGACTCAACAGCTTTCCCCCTGTCATCACACGAGGACCAGGTCAAAGTTAACTGGTTCTTTGCTGGTTCCTTCGAAGCTCTGGCAGAACGGATCCGTCTCCAAGAGACTGGTATTGGCCAAATGTGCACCCAAAGATGATGGCGCGTCAGACCGATGGTGAGACAGCGTTTTGGGGGTTAGCTCCAGGCCTGTTCAAGATCGGCCCCAGATCTTGAGCACTGCCCCATGTACATGTACACCTCCCGCGGGACAAAAAGTACGACGACCAGGTCAGGAATTGCCCAGGTACCTGCTGCCAGCGGGTACATGCCAGGGTCCCCATCTTGGGGATGGCGGAGATGGGGAAGGCTCATCGGACGGCACCAAAGTCCTTGACCGTCGTCAGATGACTGTCAAGCTTCTCCAAGACAACTCCAGCCACTGGGCAAGGCGCTGTGCAGATTTGCCCTGTTTGGGGGCACGGCTGGTTCAGGCTCCATCTCTGCATCTGTCAGCTCTCTCGGGTCGCCGGGAAACCCTCGTTCTGAATGGCTCCATCCGCGCCTAGAAATCTAATCTCCAACTTAGAACGACGGCGACTTACACACTGCCACTACTACGTACGCTTGTCCGCAGCAATGACACTCACAACTGCTCTGGAGTCGTGATATCGGGAAACCTTTCTGTCGGCCTTTCACTACACGGTCCAGTCTTACTTGATTCGTTTCCAGGGTCCGATGCAAGATGCACCTCGTGGCCTCTCCAGACTCCTCCTCAAATTTCTCGAAGTCCCCGTCCCCTGGACGATGGCTTCATTGGACGACTCTCCCGTGGCAACGTGCGATTTCCAGATTGTTGAGGATCCACATCCCATACGCCTTTGTCACAACCCCATCTTTGCTCCCTTCAGCCCGATGTGTCTCTCCCCGGACTGGAGGGGGCCCTGTATTCCTTCCGCGCTACGACATCATGGGTCCCACCCCAGGCATGTACCTGTTCGTTTCCCCTCACGACTAAAATCCCAAGCAATGTGCGGGCTGGGGGTACCCCGAAGTGGGACGATGGGGGGCTTAGAGGCGCTGGGACCAAGGTGAAGCTGTTTCTTGATGTTGATTTGCTTGGCCCTTGACTAACAGACCAAACGGGGCCGTGAAATTGCCACACATTGTTAACTCGCAAGTGTCCGTTGATGTCGGTCTGTGGCCAGTACCCAGGTCACCCCGCGCGGCGTTTCGTGGACAAAGCGTCACCAGCCCGCGCTTAGCTTCTCGAACTGGCATCTTAGCACCCAGTCCATGTCACGGTCCAAGCCATTATCCCTGGCGGGCCCCTGTTGGCGTTGCTGGGTAGGGCAGCTTGGGCACTTGGCAAGGTTGGTCTCGTAGGGGGCACTGCCTAGAGCGTCCCACTGCGGCTCCGCAGTTTGACTTGCATGAGCCGCAATTCTCTTCCCCGCATTCGACGCCCCAGCGCTCCCCAGAGCCCGACGAGTATTCCCTCCTGCCGGCGCCGTCCGTGATACGGGGCCCCGGACTCAACATCAGTTGGGGCACCGGGGGCCAATTCGAAGCCTCGAACACAATGGTTTCCCCGGGGGTAGCCGGGGGATGGCAATGCACGACGCTGGCTAGCTTGCAGATACCCAATCTCACGCCCTCAATGGAGTCCAGGCCGACAGGCACGGCTTCAGGAGTCAGGCAGGCTCCGCGTTTCCATCCGTCCTGAACGGCTGAGATCAACTCCGGGGTCGAGATGGCTTCCCCGGCTTACCCAGGTTGGGAATCTCGTCTGCCTTGCTAGCTCTGATTATATTGTTGGAGTTGGCTGTGCGGCCGTCGATAGGCTGTAAGTGGCCGCCTCGCGTGATGCATCTGCCACGACCCCAGACCAGACCCCAGACCAGCTGCTGCAATTTCTTTGTCCGATAGAGGGGTGAACAGCGGCTCCGGGAACGTGGAACAATATTTCGCTCTCAAGGAGAAAAGTGTTCGGTTTCAACACATGACAGCCATGGCTTTCTCGTCGACCGGCGGCAGCGGCGGCGCGCACACAGGGAGCCCGGCCCTGTCGTTTCTGTCTCAGCCCATTTGTGGGGTTGTGAGCATGCACCATGGCCAGCTTTGCTCAGCCGGAGACGATGATCATTCCGCAACAACGCGGGGTCAGTGTGATTTTCTCCGTTGATCTCGTCGCAGCTGCGTGGTTTAACGGTTTTACTTGTTGTATTTCACTTTGTAATGAGTTGCTGACCCATTTTCTATTTTCCCTCCTTCTTCCCCCCTGCGTTACATGCGTCTTCTCTTCTGAGCACTTTTTCCACCATGATCAGCTTACATGAAATGCTCCTCGGCATTGCATGTCCTTGCGATATCTTTTTTGCTTTGGCAACGCGACGACCGGAACGCTGAGACACCTGACATTCCACAACTGCCCATACAAAGCACTTGAAATACGAAATCAGACCATACGAGCGTCCGCAGTGTCTCTTATTGTTTTCTTTAATCATGTTCGTCAACAACATCACGGGTATCAAACACCGATGAATGATGGTGGACGTGGAGTATAATATTTTTTTCCTCGAAATCAAGGGTCCATCCCAACGCTTTCCTTGTCCCAAACACCAAAACGTTTCCCAGGCTCAGTCAAAGCTAACAAAGGCTTGCAAACACACAGTTTCTCAGTCCGATTCGCCTCGCCCCGTGTATAACATTGCTCAAGCAAGGGCAGGGACCTCGACCGACTTCTCAACACCATCGGCCTTGCCTGAGTTGACCTTCTTGCCAGTCTTGGCGATCTTCTGGAGGACAGTCTCGTAGGGCAGGCCGGTGACGACCTTGGCAGTCTGGTTCTCGAGGGAAACTTCGTAGCTGTCGACGCCTATAAACGCGGGAGGGGGGGCACGGGTCAGCGAGTGTCAAGATAAACGGCAAAAGCATCACCATCTCCTTGTGAGATGATGTTCCAGTCGGCGGTCAAGAGCCGGGCATCGGCAACAGGGTCGGGGGAGGGTAACGAACCGTCAAGTTTCTTGAGGACACGGTCGATGGCGCCGGAGCAGCCGCCGCAGCTCATGCTGACGTTGAACTCGTAGGTGTGAGACTCAGACATAGTGTCGGTTGTGATGTTTTTGGTTGTTGGTTGAGAGAAAGGGCGGGGGTATCGGCGGCTAAGGCTTGCGTGGGTACAGGGCAGAGGAAGTGTGGTGTAAAAGTAATCGTAGATGAGCGGCCTGTCAAAGGTTGTCGTGTCCTTTTGTAGAGTCGTAAATGCGGTGAATGATGACAGATTGGAAAGCTGACTTGAGGCTGATGGCGGAATACGGTCAGCAATTAATAATGCGAGAGGGGCTGGCCCGCGATAATTGCGCAATTGGGCCGTCGGCCGGAGTGGCGCTGCCCGGCCGAGTTTAGCTGGGAGCAAGCCTGAGGCCCTGGAGCTGTCTGACCGCTACCACCGCCTGGAATAACAAGGGACTGAAACTTGCTCAACTGCCCTCTGAAACATGCGCGTTTGTGATTCGGAATCATTTGCTATTTCTTCCGGGAAAAGGAGGTTTCTAATTATGAGACCAAAGGCCGGGCGCAGTAATGTTGGGCGAATTGCTTGCATCGGATGCGTTTCGCTGACGGTGATGCGGTGCACGGTAAGTTTCCCAGTGAAATAATCTTGGCACGAAAATCAGCCGCCCAGCCACCCCAGGCTCTACGCAGGAACAAGATCGCCGGTTTCAGCTGGGTGTCGAAAACATGCTCATTACCCGGGTCTTGGCGGTTGCGTTTTGATATCAAATTCATGTCTAATGGCGGCCGCTGTCTCGGCCAGTCTGTCTTCCGCCAACTAGACACAGTAGTTTGGTTGCCTGTTGGAAGCGATGGATTGTGTGCTGGGGTTGGAAGTGTCAGGAATTGACGCCTAGATGCGTGGGCGCCTACCCTGGACCGAAAGTCGGAATCGTCAATTTAGGAAAGGTGTCGACTATTAGTAAATTGGTGAGGCTTGGGATGGTGAAATTGTTAGTTTGTATTATTGAGGAACTAATCCAGAGGATCTTCATTACGTCCAGTTGAGCCATTGACCTTGGGTCGCACGTAATTTTTTTCGCTTGGCCAAAACTAGATGCCGGTGTAATCAGTCTCCAGCGATGGCACAACACTGCGACTTTAGGTGAATGACCCGTAATGAGAGATCTTCCGATCTGCATCGGACAATGTAAGATCAAGAAAACGTCATCGTACCTCGACATGCACAGTGCACATGATCGCTTCCCGATATTCCGGCGGTGACGTGATATCCCGTCGCTCGCCGCCGACGCGCAAACGGCCCAAGTCGGCGTGGGGTGAAATCCACCGCAACGGGATGACATGGTTCACAAGGTGGGGGTACAATGAACGACTGTTTCCTCCCGCGTGTGTCAGAAATGGATATGAAGCGCGGAGGAGGAGTTCCTTCTGGTGGTCTGATTGCTAGTGTCGAAGTGGGTTCCCGTGAGGCGAATTCCATGATGTGATTCTTCGGGGTATGAAAGCCGTGGTCTGATACTTTGGCATTGATAGTGACGAGGCGACACCAGCGTCGGACAGGTTACATGTGTTGAACTCAACCGATAATAGCGACTGTCCATCACCTCCGAGTTTGGCAGGTGGGCATTTGTTCGCCGTCATATCATCAATGTTGATAGTGTCCAACTCTAGCCACAGGATACTTATTGGAGCCCGCGAGAACCTAATGGTCGTCGGGGGTGGTGTTAAGTTAGTCGACGGACTGTTCAAATAGAGGGGTCCATCAGATATGTCAAAATGCTGTACCACGTACTCCGTACGTCTTCTCTTCTGAGGAGCTCATGGGTACCTGTGCGAACCCGTGGGGTCCATGGGTACTTGTCCAGACTCGTGGGTATTGAGATGGACCCACGGCTACCCAAAGAACCCATGGTACCCACGGGCAGGCAATATTGGTTACCCACGGGCTGCTTATGGGTTGCCCATGGGTAGTAGCTATGCTGTATGTGACCCATGGGAAAGAGTATGTAGAAATACTCATCACTGGCATGCCTGCGTGGGGCCTAATATGATAGCATTGGATATGACCCGTGTCTACTAGAACGATGCATCGGCCGTATCCCTACTTTACTGAAAACTATTGTCATAATTCTTCCTCAACAACAGCTGCTTGTCTGTTGCCAACGCCCACCTGTTTCGCCCTCACATGCACCATCTTTAGATTCACCTCGCCCTTGTCGGACAGGAACCCGTCCGGCACCTCGCTGAGCAACCACTGCTGTTGGATCTCGTCGATGTAGTCGGCCAGGTCGATCTCCTCCCACGACACGCGGCCATCGTCCTGGTCCACGACGCACATACTCGTCACGTCGCCGTCCTCGGGCTCCGTCTCCCACCGCGGCTGCACTACGGCCTCGTACAGCACGCCCTCCGGGCCCGCGGGGGGGCGGCCGGCCTCGGACCGGCGGAGGGCTGGTAACCCTGCCCAGACAATGTACAGGGTGTGCAAGTTCGGCATCAAGTCGAGTAGACTGGCGATAGTGTCGATGCTGTAGTAGGCCGTAAAGGCTGGCACGGCTAGTTGGTGGATGGACTCGCCCATGGCCTCGACGCCGTCGGCCCAGTTCTCCTCGAGGCTGACAAACTCCTCCCACTTGTCGCGCGACACGTACAACGGATCCCGCTCGCGATCCCACTCGCGCACTAGAATGTGGCCTTGCGTCTCGTCGCGGAAGCGCATCGTCAAGTTGTTGGCCGCCATCCAAGCCTGGGCGGCCTGGCGAGCCTCGCGGCACACGAAGAGGGCCTCGGGAAGCGGCACCTCGATGTACACACGGCGGTCGACTCCCTCAAACTCGTCCATCTCGCCGTCTTGGTCGACGAACTGGACGTACCATCGCCAGCTGAAGAGGTACAGCGCGGGGCCGTCCAGGGCCAGCGTCGACGTCCAGACGAGGCTGCGGATCTCGGGCGGGAGGCGGTCAAACTGAGGGAACGACATTGCCCCTTGGAGTTTTGAAAACCGAAGTTATGCGCCGACGACGGTATATGATTGAAAATACCGGGTCTCGAAGATATGATTCCAGGAGCGAGGTGTCGGTGTTGGCTTGATTTTATGTGTGTAAGTTGGGAACCCCTCTCGGCTCTGGGTATCACGTTAGTGCGCATCCACGAAGATAATTACACGGAGGCGGAATACCAATCATTACCACGAACCAACTTGGAAGATTGGAAAGAATAGTAAATATCCATTTCGCAATTGCACATGCGATAAAAGCTAAACTATTGGTTCCATGTAAAATGATGGTTATTTTTTGACATGTTGGAGTATTTCGGGGTGTCAACCCCTCTGCCTTCTTCCTGCCTTGAGCACCAACCGCGTCTTTTCACGATACTCGTGACAACCGTACCCGCGATACTTTCGCTACAGCTTCGCCTTCAAATTGCTCAAAACCTGGCCTCAACCTTGACCTGCGTGTCCTGAAGCGCCCAGTCGCTCCGTTGCGTCTTGCTCCGCACCGAGTCAGCCTGCTCCTTGGTGAAGCCGCGTGCCTCGACGGCTGGGTTATAGCCCAACCTGTTGCGTTGGCCGACGGTATTGGAATCGACTTCGGGTGCCGCCTTGCCATCCGCGCGCTTGTAAACGGTCACGACGACGGCGCCTCCGAGGCCTAGGTTGTGCTGCAGACAGTATTGCGTGTTGGGTGTTGCACGGTTGTTGGCCCAGCCGCGCAGATGCCACACCAGCTCGGCGCACTGCGCGATACCTGTGGCGCCCAGAGGATGGCCCTTGGAGATGAGGCCGCCCGACGGGTTGACGACGTACTTGCCGCCGTACGTGATGTCGCCCGCGCGCACCAGCTCGTGCGCCTTGCCCTTGTCACAGAGACCCAGGGCGTCCAGCACGATCATCTCGTTGGCACTGAAGCAGTCGTGCAGCTCCACCACCTGAACATCCCGTGGCGAGATGCCGGCCTCCTCGGTCGCCTGGCGAACCGCCCGCTGCGTCATCTCATAGCCCATCAAGTCGATGGCGCTGCGCGAGAAGAGGCTGGGCGCGTCCGTCGCCATGCACTGGCCCGCGATCTCGACGGCCTGCTCCTTGAGGTGCGGCCGCGCGTCGAGGAAAGCCTGCGAGACGAGGATGGCGGCCGCACCGCCGTCTGATGTCGGGCAGCACTGCAGCTTGGTGAGCGGCTCGTGGATCATGGCTGAGTTGGAGATTTGCTCCTGCGTGTACACCTGCTGGAACTGCGAATAGGGGTTCTTGGGGGAGTGGGCGTGGTTGATGCGGGCAATCTCAGCAAAGTCCTCGGCCTTTGCGCCGTACCTGCCATGTAGTGTAAGTCATCTGATCATGGCGGCTTTCACCTATGCACCTATGCATGCCGGACTGCTAACTCACCTCTCCATGTATTCGCGGCCGGCGTTGCCAAACATCTGAGCGGCACCGGGGGCATTCGTTACGCCCCTGGTATCGGCCATCATCTTCAGCGTGGTGCCCGTGGGATTCTCACGGTCGTTGAAGAAGGTCTGCAGGCTGCCGGGCATCATCTTCTCGAAGCCGACGACCATGACACAGTCCGCGACGCCGTGGGCGACGAAGCTGCGGCCCATGGCCAGGCCGGTGCTGCCGGTGGAGCAGTTGTTGTTGACGTTGTAGATGGGGATCTGCGTCATGCCGAACTGGTAGAAGACGCGCTGGCCGCAGGTGCTGTCACCATAGCAGTAGCAGGCGACGCCCTGCTCGACGTCGTCATAGCTGATCTGCGCGTCCAGCAGCGCCTTGACGCCGGCCTCGAACCCGAGCTCCGTGTAGTCGACCTTGCCGCGGGGCTTGATGAACTTGGTCATGCCCACGCCTAGGATATAGACGGGTGACTTTTGTTTGGCCGGCATGATTGCTGAATGTGGTGTGGTGTTGTGATGGTGGTGATGATGGAGTATCTCGGGATGAGGGTTCAATAACACAAAGCACTTGCTTGCTTTCACCAAGTCACATTAAAAGTCAAGAAAACAAGGTGAAGAACCAGGATTGTCTGTTCAGAAATGCAACCAGAGTCATGTATCAGCAAGAAGAGGGAGGCGGAGTGCAGTATATCAACCACGGTGTGGTGTGTATGAGGGAACGGATCAGAATTACCACGGCTGCGGCTCAGCAAGTTGTCCAGAAGGGTAAACAATTCGGGCCTCGCTGTCACCCTCGGGATGATCTTCTCCAGCCGTTTTTTCTTAGCACCAAAAGAGCCAGCTTGCTACCATTTTCGATGATCATAGGGCCTGCTTTTACCCCAGCTTTGCTCAAGGAGGTGGCGATGCGGGGAATGAACCATAGTACCGAGGCCCTGTTTGGGTGCGTTTTCGGTGGCAGCATTAGGCCCGTGGCTAAATATTACCGAGGCTTGCACTGTATTCGGCCACGCGTCGTGACTGCTTATGTTGCTAGTCGGAATATTCGTCGGACCGGACAGTCAGCTCTTGGGATGCTTCCTCGGTCATCCCATCTCCATGCTGTGGCATTGCTTCTATTCTCGTTGACACGTCAGACGGGCCAGATTCAAAAGACCGAACATGACATCGGATCCGGTGCTGGCTAGTAGCACAGAGAAAACCCCACTAGCAAGGCGAAAGGCCGAATTCTATGCATGATTTCTCAGCGTCTTACACCGGCGGCCACCAATTGCTCCGACAATGATACCCGTGCACGGCCGAGTGACCCGGCTCCGTTCATGTATCGGCCGAGTGGCCAGATCTTGATCAACACAGCCTCCAGGTCCGTGATGGTGATGGGAGTATAAAGAAGTCTGTCCATGGAGCCCAGTTCTAATCCAGCTCTCATCATTATCAAGCATTTCATCCCCATTTCAAGAGTTAGTCCAAACTACGAACACAAGACTCATCCCACCAGAACACCAACGCAACATCACAAGTCACAAAGCACGGACAACACCACTACTACCTACTCAACAACAACATCCACAACACCATCCACTCAAAATGCATGTCCTAATTATTGGAGCTACCGGCCAGAACGGACAGCTTATTCTTAAATCCGCTCTCGCCCATTCTCACACCGTCACCGTCCTCGTCCGAAACGCATCATCCCCTTCCCTTCCTCAAGACCCCAATCTCAACATCATCGCCGGCTCTGTTTCCTCTCAGTCCGACCTAGAAAACGCTCTACGCACACCTCATCCGCCCAGTGCCGTCATATTTGCTCTTGGCCATCGCCGAACCGGATCATCGCCGTTCTCTGCGCCAGCTCCGGACTCTTCACACGACCTCTTCGAAACGAGCATCCAAGCTCTCATCAGCGCCATCAAGGCCGTTGGCTTCACCAACCCACCCAAGCTCGTCATCAACTCATCCCAGGGCGTTGGTCCCTCGTGGAAGTCCATGGCCTTTCCCGTGAAAGCCATCTTCAGCCACAGCCCCGCCATGAAGATTGGCCTCGCGGACCACGCACGCATGGATGCCATTGTGCGCCAGAGCGGCCTCCCCTTCGTACTTGCTCGACCTGCCGCCCTCATGTCCGGCCCGGTGAAGAATGTCCGCGTGTGGCCCGAAGACGGCAATGGTGCGCCGTGGATCTCGACGATTACCCGAGAGAGCTTGGCCGTCTGGCTAGTTGATGCCGCCGAGAAGAGTGAGTGGGATGGCACGGCGCCTGTCATCACCAACTAAGGGGAGGCCTGGTATATGAAGGGTTTTTTTTTAACGAATTGTTATAGAGGAGTTGAGGTTAATACTTATCTTTGGTGATTCAACCAGCATGGCAAATATCTATATGACCGCGCGATATTCCATGGACATGAAACAGCCTATACATGACCCCAATCTAGTCACTGGGAATTTCCCTTTCCTTCTTCGGAACTGAGCAGTTGCCGCCTGACCCTGAGCCGGGTTGGGCCAGACTGAGCGAGGGGCCATTGTTTTGGGCCACCCCGGCTATAACTTAAGTAGTTGCCATGGTCTAACAAAGGTAGTTGGGGATGTGAGTTTGCGTTCCTGGACCCAGTTATGGGATACCGGTGCACCGCGCCACCTAGCCGCCGGTAGACCCCTCGCCACACTTGTCAATCACAACACATCGCAAGAGCTGCATCCGCTGCATCCGCTGCATTTCACTCCATTTCCTCCCAGCGCCATCTCGAAATGACGGCTGTCTACTAGTTTGCTTGGACTCTACTTCCAGTTGTTTTGCATGACTTATGGACGCTCCAATGCCTCTCTTTTACTGTCGCTTCTCCTGAATTACTTGCCAAACATAAACTAAAATAGATGATGTCTAGGACGTCTTTGTCTCCTTTACCTAACTCTCGATATCATCAACAAAAGATCTTTCCCTGCTTGACGCCATTTGTGACAAACAATTTCACATCCCGATCCTGGTAAATATGACTGAGATCGAAACTTTCTTTCCATGTGATTACACGCGCTTTCTGGAAGTTTTGTTTCCATTCCCAGTCATCGACCTACTTGCAATGCCAGTCGTAGTGACTTTGTATGACCTTATCTCTGGGCCTTGGAGTGCTGAAATGAGCAGGACGCCAGATTTCGCCCGTGAGTTTCGTTGATCTCACTTTCCTTACTTGCAGCTTCCACACGATAGCATAATCAACACATGAAGGGGGGCGGGAGGGGATTCGTTGTATAGCAGGTTCGGATTCCAGTCGCCCAACCGGAGTAATGGGAGTCCCGGTTCGCTTCCCTGCAGCTGGCTACGGTCAGCGAGGCTTGCACTACGGCTGTCAAAGCCAGGGAGTTTGGGGTTCCATAACTAAGATTGCCATCGTCGAAATAGGCAGTCACATCGAAATCAGGAGCCGTGATTTCCATGGTGGCGACGTTGACAAGGACGAGCTGGCCGTGAGGCGAATCCTGGCGGTCACGATGAAGAGGGGCATGTCGTCCTGCCGCCAGCGGCTCTGGGTCTATCCTACTTTTACCATGAAGATTTGATCCCAACGGATCGGCTGAGGTTCCGATGATGGCGAATGAGGCAGAAGGAGCATGGACTTCTGAAACACGAAGCCTCACCGTGAAAGTTGCAGCGGCTCGGACCTGTAGGCATCTCCAATGCAAGCGATAGCTATGGCGAAATGCAAGAGAAGTTCTTCCTAGAAGAGGAAGAATTACACGAATTTGAGAGGAGGATCCTTACCGAGGAACATCGCCTGCGAATTCTTCAACAAAATACTGTTGTCTGGAGGATGTCACATCTTCTCCTTGCTCCCTGTGTGACAAAAGCCTAATTGAGAATCGGTGGAACAGATTCCAATAAGCATCGCAAAGTCAATTACAGAAATCTCGGCCTCCGGTATAGAGGGCCCACTGGTGGTATTGGCCGTATCAATCTTTGATCGATGCCCAAAGGAAGTCACGATTGATTTAGACACCGCTCGCCTCCTGCCTCGACGAGTCGGAAATGCCATCAAATTCATACTCGATGGTCGATGCGTTGGATGCCTCGTCCACTATCGACTGATGGCTTTATTGAAACGCGATGGCAGAGAACCCCTTCGAGAGCCCGAGGCTCGGACCCCTGTCTGCACAACTCAGGTTGTCTCCCTTGAGGCTCGAGGTGCTGTTCCCCCTCATATTTCCTCGACACGTATTAGTTGGGTTAACCCACCGAGCGTTGCTTGATTGCCAACCGACGCGACTGATATGTATGCGGGAGGGAGCTTTAAGCACTAGTGAAAGCTAGTGGCCGAAAAATCGCGATGAAACTGGGGAAACAGTTGACTCACCTTGTCCTGAGGCAATGCTAGACGGGCAAGGAACGAGGGCTGCATAAGTGTGACAATGGGCTGTTGCTTGCTTCTTCTGTCCTCCAGCGCCGCCGCTGCCGAGGCCTTGGATCCTCCAAATCTGGGCCAGCTTAAATGAGCAGCTCAAATTCCGAGTCAGCCCAAAATGATCAGGTGTGCGCGATAAGGCCCGGTTCTGCGGTCTGTCTAGGCCATGTCCCGGGACAGCAACTCATACGAGGCCTCAACAGAGCAGTCTACAGCGATTTCCCTTCCACTCGTGTGTACTGTGTAGACCGAAATCGCCTTCCCCTCCTTTTGCTCCCAAGTGTCTCCCACACAGACGGACTTACCCCACTGTTAGGCGTCATACCGTGCGCTTTGCCTTGCTTTGTACATCTTGCTAGCACCTTGCAACAGCAAAGAAACAGAACGAAACCAGCAAGTTAGGAACGACCTACAGCCTTCTTTACTACATCACAAATCCTTTCAATGAAAGCTGAAACTACTTATTCTGCCCTGGGAATTCTTGTGATGCAGCCCGTCTGTTCCTGCTACGGGGATGATCGAAAGCCAGGATGGAAACAGGATGGAAACAGGATGGAAACAGAATAAGAAGAAGAGACACATCCGTTGGCATTGAGATGGAATGCTAATACGGGATGCGTTGCGGTCTAGATAGGTAGTTGCGTCGTTGTTACAGTATCGTCATCGCCATCACCATCGCCAGACTCGTTCCGTCGTGTTGGCTATGGGTTAAGTCGACAGCTTCTTGGCTTGGGCCTCGAATATTCCGCATTCGCATGACACATCTGGAGGGAAACTATAGCAAGTGACAAGATATTTATTCACGAAGAGTTTTGATACACTCCTCATCTTGATCTAGTTCCACAGCCCCCATCTATCACTCGACTCTCCCTTTCGCGCCCGAATGAAACAGGTTGTACAAAAGCCGCGGTGAAGTACAACAAAGTCCAACGCCGGACTCTTCTAGTCTTCATGCGCCACACAACACTGGCGTATAGGTATAAATATATAGGAAAGAACAGTTCCAGAATGACAATGACCTCTCCATCGATACGGCAATGCAAGTCTAGTGCTTGCCCAACGCCCGCTAACATCTCCGGGGCCCGACTCCGTGACCCCCGGAGGAAACCAGAAACAAAAACAAAAACACATCTGTGCCCATCGCCATTGTGGCTCGCCTGTCTACTGCATGAATTTGTCCCCAAAACATGTTCTCGCAAAACCCAGATACAAAGGAAAGTAGGCGAACAGTAACCATGCCTCTTCCTGTGACATAGAAAGCCGTTCCAGCTATGCTTGACAAAGAAAATAGACAAAAAAGAGACATGTTCTCTTGGAATTGTGCTGTGTCAGTTATGAAAGGGGGTTGGTAATCAGTCCCATCCTTCCCACAGAATCCAACTGCCGAAGTCGTTCACCATCGGCGGCACTCCGACATTGTTGCGCTGGTACATGAATGGCATGTGAGGGTGCATGTATGTGTCTCCCTGGAACCCATCGGCCGGTGGCCCAGGCGGGGCGGCGGCAATATTGTCTAGACTCATGTTGGACGCCATTAAGCAGTGATCCAAATTGATGCGGAGCGCCTGGATGATCTCATCGGGTTTCGGATCTGGGTTCATGACGCACTGCAACACGATCGCGAGGCAGACGATGTCCTTGGTGTCACGCCCGCTCATGTTGCGAATCAGAAGATCCAGAGTCTTCTCGACAGTGTCGATAAGCCGTGGTAGAGACCAAAGGATGACGTTGTTAGCGCTGTACGTTGGGTAGTCGTCCGACGAGTCTGGTGACATGCGTAACGCCTGCGTACCAAGCCCTGTGCTGTCCGAGGATGGCCGTACTGCGGCCCGAATAAAGAAGCACACGCTCAAGGCCGCCTGGATGATGTCGTTTTTAAGGACCTGGTGGTACATCTCTGCAACGTCTTGGAAATGCGCGAGCATAGGATCGAGCTCGTCGAGATACTTCATAATGACCATGGATGAACTAAGGTATTGCCGAGAAATTTGTGCTGGGGCATCAGGAGCACCAATGGCAAAGGGCCGATAGAGCGCAAGTAAGGGCCTCCGCACATGCATGTCGAGAATGACACGGGTCCGCCACTGCTTGCTCTTCTGAGCATCACTGAGGATGCCCTGTCGAGGGAAGATGTAGTTGATGTCGTCAAGGTAGCGACCCAGCTTGGCACCCACGTCGAGGACTTCTTGGTAGTCGCGTATAGTGTCGATGCGGTTTAGCAGATGGGCCACCTTCATCCGGACGCCGAGCGTCATTGCTGCATAGACTTGCATCTGGTTGTCGGTGGCCTGATCGATGGGCCTCGATGGGGGCAGCTCCTTCATCTCCGCGTAGAGTTCGCTATCGTCCAGGTTCCGAGGCGGCTGACAAGTGAAATCGCCATCCCTAACCAGGCACGGTAGATTGCTAGCAAGCGAAATGTGGAGATCCATATCTAGAATAGTAAACCATAGTCGTCGTCTCATTTCGCCGATGAAGACGGGTACCCGGGGCTCGAACTCGGACGGGTCACGGTGGAGACCCATGGTCATGGCCATGCGGACGGTGGAGCCTAACGAGGTCCAGGAATCCTGCATTCGGGGAGTGATCATCCTCTGGGCATGCAAGAGTAGCACCTCGATTTGCAGGGTCGCAAACTCGACCAATTGCTTGCCCCGCAAGCTGTCCAACCACGTTCGCACGAGGGCGCAGGCCGTCGGAATGTGTACGCCCTCAGCTCGCTCGTTGCCGAGACCCTTGGACTTGGTTTCGAAACGGGATGCGACTGACAGGACTGCGAGTAATTGTGGTAGGAAATAGTCGGATTGCAATGTGCCGTCCCAGTAGCGTTCATACTGTTCGGTAAATGTGGGCAAGTGTAGGATTCGGTATATGGTTTCGGATGTATCGACATATGATTTGACGAGGCGATCGCAGACAATCTTCTTTGGTAGAATATCCGTCATGCGTTTCTGAACCGGCATCATCGAGTCTACAAAGACAGTTATGGGGGACAGTGACTTGCGATATTCGCCAAGAAGAGCTTTGTGGAATTTCTTGAAGTTGGCCATGACGTCTCGGACGCCACCGTGGTTCTGGTTGTTTCCTACAAAGTCTTTGGCTTCGTCAAACTGCTACTCGTTAGCAGATGTAGAAAAGGCGTTCCAAAGCTTCCTTACCAAGTTAAATAGGACACGCGAGTTGTTCTGGCCATGATATCTGGTCCTCGCGCCGCCTTGCTTCACTGTTAGACCCCTGATGGTGTCGGATGACGCCGCAAGAAGTCTGCCAGCGCTGGCTTCAGATGCGGCCGGACTACGGCCCATGAGATGCTTCTCGAGCCGCTCCATGCGCATTGCCAGTTCTTCTAGAGACGATAGAGCGGTGGCTTCCCCATTCCGCACTGACCCATGTGTGGATTCGTTGTTTGGTAGCGGCGTCGTCGAGGTGAACATGCCTGGGAGGCAGTTGCGCTTCGTGGGGCGGGAGGATTCCACCAGCTCGCTGTCGGAACCATCTGAGAGGTTGGCCGAGTCATGATCCATGGCGTATTTGCACGATCGACTCGATTTTTGGCATTGCGAACAGGGGCAAAGGCGATCGCATCGTAGCTTGCGCTTGCGACATTCGGTACAGGACTTGACGGGCCGCGGCCTTTTGACGCTACGCTGTTGCTGTGATTGCTGCTGCTGGGATTGGTGGTGGAGGGCGGGCGTGTGACCTTGGGTGGGAGTTTGGTGAAGATGGTGATGAGGCGGGGTTTGTTGCTGAGAGAGTGCGGCTTCGTATGGCGTCGAGTTTAGAGCGTTGACTGGAGGAGCGGTGGTGGGAATACCCACGTCGTAGGCGGAAGAGTGGACGGCGGCCATGATGAATATATTCGACTTCGTATGGACGGGAGGGTAGAGACAGGATCGCAAATTGTCGGCGTTGGTGACGGGAGGGTGGAGAGACGGGGCCGGTCGGTTGTCGTCGTAGAGTCAAGACTGCACGAGTTGACAGGTACCAGGCGACTTGCGAAGGCCGACGAGATTGGGGACCGGTTTGGTCCCTGGCTCAAGATGCTGAAGGCGTCGGGCCGTGGACGCAGGCAGTGTCGATTCGCAGGCGCGTTGGTGTCGCGGGGGACATGACGGACGACTAGCGGCAGAGACGGAGGCAAACGCGCTGGAGGCCGGGCTAGGTGAGGAGGAGGAGGTGTAGGTGAAGGAGAAGGAGAAGGAGAAGGAAGAGGCTGATGACGGGCCAGAACGGCGACACGGACAAGGACGAGCTGGGACGCGGACTTGGAACGGGTCTTTCCATGGGACTGCCACGGGGGACGGGGTCGGTTGAGGAGGGCCTTGCACGGCAGCATCAGCAGCCAGCTAGGGCAGCGCAGCACAGGCGTTCTGGCCGTCTGCTCACCAACTACTTACCTAGCTGGGACTGGACCTGGAATTGACTGGGACTGGGACAGTGGACTGGGAGGGAGGAGAGGAGGCTAGCCGCGGTGGGTACATAGAGCATCAAGTCGTGGGTACTGATCCGTCCTGTAATGCACTGTACTGCATGTATCCAAGCAGTCGTGGGTTTTGTCGGAAAGATGGGGCGCGGCTTGTAAGTTGCTGGGGTTGTCGTTGGCCTTTGCGCATTTGCGGCGTTGACTCGTAACCTCGTTGGGTGCCGTCGCAGATTGTAGACTCTAGACCTAGTAGACTACTGATTCCTGACTACTGATCTTCTGACTATCTCCGGAGAGGGAACGCCCGGGTTGCCAACCTAGGCTCGAGACTTGACGCCGTGGAGCCAAGCCGGGCGTGGACCGTCGCTATTTTCTGGCGGTGCCACAATGTACAGGAGGAAACGACCCATGCAAGCATGTGTGTGTTTACTGATTCAGCCACCACGACTCGAACAATCCGGCAGTGCACACGCGGGTCGCTAGTGCCATTGGGGATGGGTCATGGAAGCCCCCGTTGGGTTGGATGAGGTTGGCCTGGGGGCGGAATGGCGGATGAGATTCGACACGGATGAGCCATCAGGCTCGACGATGAGGTACTTCGTATAAAATGACGATGGCGACGATGAGGACGGTACATCAGGATGAAATGTGCTGTTACGGCAAGGCGTCCGGGGTGACAGTGGCGGTGATATTGGTGGGTGGACATGATGGTGGTGGTGGTGGTGGTGGTAGCAGTGGTGGTAGTGGTGATAAGTCATGATCGTGGTCTATATCCGAGCCCAATCTCCTTGTTCTTCCCACTGAGGCGGGGGAGCTGATCGATCGATGGGACCGACAGACAAACATCTCCATACCGGCGTAGTGGTTGTGCCTCTCTTCCGACAGGACAGCACCTGGGCTTCGAGTATGGGGAACAGGCGGCTGACCAAGTGCTCCGGACGGGGCAGCGTAGGGGGTGTGCGCGTGGCAATTATGGCATCGTCTAGGCCCCTTGTGGTTACGTGTGTCTGTTCATGCCGTCGTCTAGACTCTACTAAGCGGGAGAGTGACGAGCGGCCGACTGAAGTGACTGGCTGGCCAAGACGACGACCGCGAGCGAAGCTGAATGGCGAAACAGGGCTGATCTTTGATGGATGTGCGATGCCGCCGCTGCCACTGTTAATTGCTGACGCTGCGGACCTTCATGCGCCTGCTCATGCATTCGAGGCCCGAGGAGAGCCACTACGTGCTGTAGCACATCAGCTAGGCCTGCACGCGGCAAGGCAAGGCAGGTACCAGGCAGGGAGGTGCCTGCCGCTGGTGGGGGAAGCAGAGCGGAGTGGGTGCGACCTGTCCGGAGTACTCCTTGCGTGCCACCCGCCTATCCATTTTTTGGTCTTTTTCGAGCATCCGGCATGTGCGGTTTGTGCACCATCGGCGTGTTTGTACGCCATCCTGGAGTGGGATGGGGGGAGAGTGTCACCCTTACCCGGCCGCCGTCGGAGCCGGGGACTTGCTTACTGGGCCTCGACCCTTGGAGCGCCCAGAGGGTCAGAAATCCTAGGCAAGCCAGGGTCTCGGCCCTCTTTGAGCGCTCTCCCAACTCGGCTCATCGGCCAGGAACCGCACGTGACGGTTCCGATGGGCTGGAGGGTCCCTGTTGCGCTTCAGTTATTATTAACGTACCCGACGATCGGGCGGTGGTTGTTTCCTGTATGTAAATAAACCCCGGAGATGCTTCTGCCCCTTGTGGAGGGTGACGGAGCCTAATCTGTTGCTCGTTGTTGGTCGTCGATGTCGATGGGATGGATGGAATTCTGGAATGACGCAAATACTAGCAGAAACAAAAACAGGGGCACAAATGGAACCGGGAAATGCTAGTGCCCATGGTGATCACCTCAACGCGGGCTCCAGGATTCCGTGCTCTGGACCGAACCAGCATGACATTTCCAAGTTCCAACCCCTCTTCTGGGTCATGCCCATGATTCATCCTGCCTATCCTGCCTTCCCTCGTTCCCGCGAGGGACGCATCGTGGCACGTGCTGCCCTAGGAAGGTCTCTGAGTTCTCCATCCATCTCAGACAGCAGCGCTCGAACCGAGAGCGAATGCCATGTTGCCAACCCATCTCATTAGAAACACTTGTCACTCGTTGGAGACCATCCAAATGAAACCCACACACCAAACCAACCAACCCTCCACTTCCAGGCCACCCAATCGTGTGCCGGCCGCCATCTCGGCCGACACCTCTCGATGCCAATCCTCCGTCCGCCCGTTCGCCGCTGAGTGGACGTCTGCACCCCCTCCTCTCTGCCACGCTGTCTGAGCACTGGTAGCATCTTGCCTAACCCCCTAGCACAGACATCGATGCAGACTGCGATCGAGACGAGTCTGGATCTAGACCTCTAGTTGGCATTGGCATGCAGAACTCGCTATGTACGGGAAAACGCACAGAGGCGCACAGTCTCACGAGTCACCCAGGCATTCCCATCCAATACCCGAGACCGAAGTTCCTCATCTGCATACGCAGTCTGCAACCTGCATATCTGCATTCTGCAACACAGCGGCAGACACGCAAAAAGGAAAAAAAAAAAGCAATCAGTCCCTCTTCGGGTCATCCCTCCATCTCCACCACTATCCCCAATGCCCAAAGTGTCGCGTCCCGCGTGGGTCATGGATCAGGCTAGGCCTCCAGCCCAACAACTCATTACCCTCATTTGCCGCCATGACCTTGGACGTGATTGCTAATGAAGCTGCTACAGTACTGAGTACTGTACGCTTACCATGTACGGCACGTTTTCGGCTTTTTCGCGTTCTCGCATTCTCGACCCTGTTCAGCCCTGCCCTGCGTGGCGTCGCTGGGAGCCGTGACATTCCCGCGTCTTCATTTCAGCCCGAGACTCGCAAGCCTTCTCGCCCTAAAGCAGTCACTCTGTTTCTACCTGTCTTGCCCACTTGCCGCCCACCGCCTGCCCGCTTGCGCGTGGCCCATGTCTTGCGTGCTTGCGTCGACAGGCGCAGCTCTCGGCCCCTCGACCATCTCTCGACCCGCAGCCCTGGTTACTCAATAGCCAACCTCACTCATCAACCCGCTACGGTCCCGGGCTTTGGTGCTGCCCCGGTCTCCGCCCCGGAGGCTCGTCGACAAATGACAACCAGCGCCGGACCACCACCCTTTCCCCAGTCGACCTAGGAACAACCCATGGGAACAGGGTCCCCCTTCCAATTATGCCTCGGTGATTCCAGTCGGCCGATGGCTGGCGCGCGTGTCCCCCCATGGTTCTCATCACTGCCGTCCGTGTGGTGTCGGCTGTTTTTTTTTGCTTTTAGCTTTACGACCTGGGTCATCATTAGCGTCGGTTCCCTCGGCTCCGACGCGAATCTGCCTTCCGGGCTTGCCCCCTCTCGTTTGCCCCAATTTCACTTGTCACACTGATCAGCGGCGGAGCCGGAAATGGACTCTTCCATCGATTGATGGCGCCAAAAAGCAACCAGGCAGGGCTGAATGAAGGTACCAGCGCCGTATGCCGCCCATCCTCGATCGCGACTAGCCTACAATTATGCCACTCTGTGCCGCTACTATTGGTTGACGGATGCTCCAGGGCGCCCTTCTACGGCCCTTTCTAGAACTTCCTCATCTCAGCATCCTTGCCAAGTTGCTTCGCTTCGATTGCCTAGTCTTCTATCTACGGCTGATCCTCTTTGGAAATAGTTCATACTAAGTTCAGCCCAGACTGCCGTACTCCGAACTGTAACAGGAGGGACTGCATTGCTTTACCCCGGGACATCCTCTTACCAACGATGAACACCTCCGGTCGCACCACCCATTTACTGTCTCGCGTTCCTTACCCTGTCCCTATCCCGCGGTTCCTGCCCCATGTCCCTTCATAATATCCCATCAATGTCCCTACCTGTCCCGTCCCTTGCGGGTTCATCGCCTCGGAGTTTCCTCCCTTACTTCGAAGCCCTGCTCTGGGAATGACACACCCCACGTCATACCTCTAGCGAGCCCTCAATCTGTTTCAACTTTTTACTGATGCCCACGTGTGACTGTCAGCCATCCATGATGCCCCCATCCATAATCCTGACCCTCATTGACACTTTTGATATGAGTGATGCGACCTCAGGCGTCGCTGACTATGAAAGCTGACCATCAGCGGCGACCTCCATATTCGGCTTCATCATCATCCTCGGGCCAAGCCCCCGGTAAGTTTTCCGGATTATTGGACTGGCTCTGTGGACTTGGCACGTTCTCATCTCCTGATGCCTGACGGGCTCCTCCACCGCCAAGGAGTTGAATCAAAGCCCCGAGCAGGCCTGTCCCATTCCCTCCCCTTGCGTGCCCTTCAAGATCCTGCTGCAGCTCTGCTTCGTCCCTCTCCAGTAGCCGGGCCAGGCCTTCGTCGTCGTCGTCTTCTTCTAAGCCTAGGTTCGGATCCGCCCCTGGTATTCTAAGCGGACCGGCGGGACCCGCCTGCCGCTCGAGCATGTTGCGCATGCGCGCCTCGATGTCGCTCGCCTGTGCCGTGACCGACTGCTGCTTCTCCAACCATGGCATTCGCGTGCCCTCGCCAGTAAAGATATTCTCATCCACGGGCGGCGGTAACGGATCGAATTCGTAGTTGGGTTGACTATCCAGAAACTCCCGCGGCGCGACTGTGAGTAACGATGTTTGCCCTTCAAGATAGGCTAATCTAGTTGAGCCAAGATCGGGCGGCGCATCTCTAGAGGCCAGTTGGCTCATGTCCACCTTGCTCAAGCTATTGGCCACGCTAAGAAGTAAACCAGTGGCCTGGGCATTGTTCCAGAGGTCCTTGGCTTGGTGAATATAGAGCTTCGTCCAGAACGACCGCCCATCAGAATCGGCGTTGATGCCCCAAATGGACGGGGGCGAGTCGAGGTTGAGCTCTTGGAACAGTGTGCAATAAAGCCAGGGAACTTGCTTCATCCCGGCACTCATCTCGGCCCGCGCACCCTCGATGTCGCCCATTTGCAGCTTGGCAAGAACCAAACTCTGCTGAAGGTAGTCGGAGTCACGCCATTGAGTCTTCTTTGCTTCCTCGACAAAGTCGATGAACCAGCCGGCTTCGCGGGCCCGGATCGCAAGCGGGTGGATGAAGTGCCGCATGGCGTACGGGTCCTGGGGGTCCAGCATGTACAACAGCTTGGCCCATTCCAATGCCGTCCTGTACGTGCCCTTGCGGATGAGGCTCTTGAGATAATGGTAGCCGGCCAGCCAAAACTGCCGGTTCTCCGGGCGGCGGAAGTCGAGGCGTGTCTGGCCTCGTTCCATGTTCTGGCGGAAGGCTGACGTGGTCACGCGGCCAAAGGTCCATAAGGCTCGCTCGCACAGCTCGGCGGCAAGGGCCATGTTCTGGTCTTGCTTGGCTATGCTGCTGACTTGGAGGAGCGTTGATACGTGGTATGCTGTAGGTTGTTAGCAGGTGTAACACGTCAGACCCTAATCAAAAAGGCTCTGTTTCATCGCGCCGGGTTCACTCACGGACTTGCTTGAGGAGGTGCACCATCCTCATCGGCTCACCGATCTGCACGCATCCAAAGAAGAAGACTTGCACCGCGTCATAGTCTCCCTCGTGAAAGTACGCATACTCGGTCGAGAGGCCGTCCCACGTCTTCTTCACCTCCCTCATCGCGAGCCCGCCGGCCGACTGCCGCGGCCAGTACTCGCGGCCCTGGATGAAGACGTTGCGGCGCAGCGACACCTCGGGCAGCTTCTTGGCGCCAGGTGGACCGCGGAGGAAGGTCTCGAGGTCGACCTCGCGCTGGACGGGGCCCTGGTGCCGGCGCATGTGCTCCTGCTCCTCCTCGGCCGCCGCCGACTCGATGATGTCGCGCCCGAAGAGGTTGCGCATCTCGTTGACGACCCTGAGGTGGTAGGGGTTGATGGAAAGGAGGTCGTTGATGCGGCGGGCTGCAGCTAAAGCCTCGAGCTCAGCTTCTGAGAGGTTGATGCTTGGCTGGGCGCCGGCGCCGGCTTTGGTGGCGGTGGTGGTGATGTTGAGTTCCTTGATGGCCCTGTCGATTTCGTCCTCCTCTTCATCCTTAAGCGCGGCCGCATCCTGAACCGCCCTGGCCTTCTTCTTCTTCTTTTTCTTCTTCTTGCTCTTCCCGCCCGCGAGCGTCTGCGGCTCGCTCACCTCCTGGACAACCTGCGGTTCCGGCTCATCGTCGTCGTCCTCTTCGCGCACCTCAGTGTCATCTTCATCCCCGCCGAGCGCTGCAAACAAACTCACGCGGGGCTTCGCGGCCACCGGGGCCAGGCCGTCCTCGCTGTCATCGGAGCCCTGCACATCCAGGTCCTGCGTCTTCTCGAGCTCCCTTTGCTTCTGCAGCTTGCGAAGCTGCCTGCTCGACATGTTGGAGCCGGCTGAAGTGCAGTTTTTTTTATTTTTTATCTCTTCCAGTGAGGGGCAGGACAATGAACCCTCGCTTATCTTGTACGCAGCCCGCTCAGAAGCGAATTAGTTTGCGAATGGAGTAAGAGATGGTCTTTCTCGCTTGATATTACCTGCGGGTATTGGTAAGTCGTATCTGTTGTAATGCGGAATGAATGCTTCGAGCTTTTATCGTTAGCTGATATGGTTGTCCGATGCGTCACGCCGCTGGCTAACGATGACGTTCGGCGGGGCAGCTGCAATGTGGTGCGGGTGGGAAAAAGTTGCACCGCCTCATGGCGGTTGCACTCACTCACAAGGCTGCTTCTATTTATCAAGAGACTGGAGACTGCCTTACTTTGGAACCCACGTCTCCTCTACTCAGATCGATCATGTCACAGCAATTACAATGTGTATGAGTTTGATGAGAATTTATTTGTCTAGGCAGCCTAGCCATGAAAACGCTTCATGCTGCTCATTATGCATCAAACTCCATTCCCACTTTTCAGTTGATCCTGTGTAGTCGTCCTCGTCAACAGGCATTCATTTCTTGCATGTAGCGCTGCACCAGACCATGCCAGGCCGTTGCATGGTTTAATTCAAAAGGCTGAAAACAATACCCCCAAAAGAGCTTGCAATGCAAGGCCCTGTCTTCACCACACCCTGCCTTCTTTCAATACAATCCTTACTCCGAGCCCACGCTGATCCCATTCCTATGACGACCCAAACCCAGAGACGTGGTGGTGTTTGCAGTTGAACCACCGCAAGGGAAAATGGAAATTCGTGTCCTGCCTTTCTGAGACAGCAGAAATATCATCGGAAATGTCCGAAAGTTGTGATACATCATACAAGTGGGTTAGAAAACCGCGTTCAATGTTGACCCGAGGGCCACATTGACATCTTTACGCTGGCTTCACGCCAAACGTCAAGTTGTTTCCTAGTCCGCAATTAAGGAACTGAGCAAAATCCATATATGCTAGTTCTGTCGGATCCATGCAGCATAATTACTGAGGGGTAGGTGTTGTTTGGTACTGAGGTTGGCTTCCACCGCGACCACCGCGGGCGTAACCTCGACCACCACGGCCGCGGCCGCGCCCTCGTCCACGGTAATTGCGGTAACCACCGTCAACGCTGCCTTGGCCAAACGTCTCCATGTTCTTGCGCTGTTCCTCGCCACGCCACTCACGACCACCAGGCTTCTGGCCACCATTCTCGGCTCGCTCTTTAGCTTCGCTCGAAATGTTGTCGAAGAAAGACCGAGTCTTGTTGTAGGCGTTGGCATCGCTAGCGGCCGAGGGCTCAGGGGCATCGAACTTGTCGCCTTCCGGGGCATCGGTCAACGGAGAGCCAGCGATGGCCTCCTTGACAACATCGTGCTTGTTGAATTTGGCATTCGCTTGGGCAAAGTCGAAGTCCGAGTCGGGTACTTCGACCTTGGCATTGGGAGGTCGGCCTCCGCGACCTCGTGCACGGGGAGAAGGACCACCCCGTACAGCATTGACTCTCATTTCGTTGACCTTTTTGGTCAAGTTGTCCATGGCATTGCCACCACTGTTTCCAAGCTGGGCCATGGCAACGGCAACAGCTGCTCTCGCCGCATTCGTCGCATCCTGAACGTTACCGGGTGTGGTGGCCGTTGCGGGCTTAGCGGTGTGATCTGCAGCACCAGGAAGATGGAAAGGCTTGGCAGCTGATCCCGTCAGAGGTATCACCGGAGTAATACGGTGGTTCTTGGGCCCGGTAGGAACCGTCTTGCTACCGTCGGCCGCCGGGCCGTTCGAACTTAGGTTAGCAGCAACCTGCTTGACCTCCTCAACGGACGGCTTCGAGTTTACTGGAGGGGTAGGCGCATTGACGGGCTGTCTGGGACCTTGGGCCAACGACTTGGGTTCAGTGAGAGGCGCCACATGTCCACTGGGGGTCGCCGTCTTTCCTCTGTCAGCACTCGGCGCGGCGGGCGTGGGCTTTGAGTCCTGAGCGGGGACAGAGGTTGGAGTAGCTCGCTGGTTCTGGGAAGTATCAGGCGCATTAGGGCCACCGGGACCAGGAGGGAAAGGGTAATTGCCCCAGGGTGCTGGGCCACCCGGACCGTTGGGGCCACCAGGAGGGAAGCCTTGGCCAGGAGGGAACCATCCTGGAGGGGGAGGGTAAGGCATGTTGCCAAAGTTCGGGCCTGGGCCTGGGCCAGGGCCAGGCGCACCACCTCGCCCCCAATTGCCAGGAGGTGGACCTCCATAAAAGTTGTTGGGTGGGTACTGGTTTTGGTTGAACGCAGCAGGTGCTGTGGGAGCATTTTGGATTGATGGCGGCTGAACGCCAGGACGAGCCCGAGCCTTGAGCGTTTGGTCAGCACAGTGTTCAGAATCAAGATGCAACACAAGGGTTTGAGATTCTCCAAGATCAGAAGGAAGGCAACGGAAATTTCGACATCGTTTTTGCGCTTTTCCGCAGTGACATGATTTACATCCGGAATATTTCATCATATGGAGAAGAGGAAGTGGGTAAAGGAGGTCACTCACACCGACGATGGCAGGGTCATCGGGAACAGCCGGGGGCTTATTCTCCTTGATGCTGGGATGGTCTTCAATTCGCAGGTCCTTTACGTCGCTTCCACGGAAGACGATGTACTCGTACACCTGATCGGAAGAAGCAATCTCCTCTTCGGGTCTGCCCTTGCGGCCTTCGGTTCCAAATGACCTCACATTCTCGAGAGACACTGTCGACTCGTCCGAGTTGATTTCATGGAGGGTACCGACATAGCTGGTCTAGAGGTTAGCACCAGCCACCAGCATAGGGTGATGTGGGTAGCGACTTACCGAATATCGCTTTTTGAGATGAGAGAAATACGAGACCTGTAGCTGCGTAAGCGGGCGTAGACAGGTGTCGATGACCACGTCCAGCCTACCCGAGAAATTCAGACATCGCAGGTCACAAGGCCACGTTCAGCACGCAGCTAGCTCCAAGAGAAACGCTTCGCAGCTATGCAGAAAGCAATAATTGAATGCACTAGGTGTGCAGAGGGAAGAAGCAGAGTCCCAGGCGGGAGCGTGTCTTGCGGGAGGGAGGTGTAGGCGGAGTGGTGCAGAGTGTGTTGTGAGATGTTGTGTGGGAAGGAAAGGTTTTGCAAGAGAGGAACAAAGAGAGAGGTTGGAGTTCGTAGCCCTGGCAGGGAGACCGGTTGAAATTCGGATGTACCCCGGGGGCTCCACCGTATCCCGATCTGAGTTTCTGAGACCGGGTGATGAAGCGTTTGCGACGACATCGCAACAACTCCTCGAGAGAAAAAGAGTGGTTGTAGAAAGATGTGCTAAAATGAGAGAGATCTTCCGGATTCCGGTTCATCCCATCGAGTACTTCACGGATGAGAAATGTGTGATGTAGCATTAGGAATCCTGTGCTCTGCCCAGTTCCCCGCATTTGAGCACCAGAGCTCCGGAGATCACAGTGATTGACTTTGGTTTGATAGCTTACCTGGCAATGTAGTATTTCAAGAAGTACCGGGACCATTTCTTGAATATATAGTCTATACGTTTAGAAAAGACCAAACAAACAAGAGACATATCACAAGTCGCAGGACTACCTTCCTAGCTGTTGGAGCATTGCTGCATTGCACAAAGTACGCCTCATCCAAACAATGTAACATAAACCCTAGTCTACTTCTAGAACGATAAAATCCAGTTCCTTTCGCCTCCATCAAAAACGAGAGTACGTGTAGACCTCAGACAGCAGGGAAACCCCCATGCTAGCAAAACCCGATCGTAACTGCCGGAACTCCAATGCTCGAACCCAGCTTATCTGAACTTGCTGAAAATGACTGCCACAATGAGAATAACAAGCACAGTAATGATGGCAATCGTGATCACCCGATTTGTAGCCATCCTGTTCACCAAGCAGTTAGCAGCTGTCTGGACATTGTCATTCATAGGATCCACTTTACCTACGTGCCATTCCCCGTAGAGTCTTGACACTTCTGTCCACATAGCCTTCGCTCTGGAGAAGGGTGTCGTGTGTATGGGTGATGACATCGCGCTGTCGGCTAAGGTTTGCCAGAGTGTCTGCGCCAATTCCCTCGGTCTCGTTGGCAAGCGCCTGACTTGCCTTAAGTCGCTGGGTGCTTCGATCGAGGCGGTCGGTTCCTGATAGCAGCTGTTGGCGCTGTTCCATATGAATATCGGATGATCCGGCGGGATCATCAGTATACCGCGATCCGAAGAGGGCAGACCGGTCGGAGGAGAGCGACGTCAGTTTGCGCCGGGCTTCGTCTGTATCGGACTCGTAGTTGCGGAAGCGTTGGTTGACCTTTGTGCGAGAGCTAGTAGGGATGCTTTGTTTCTCTAGGCGCATTTGTCCCAGCTATGCAGGCAGTACTTATTAGCACGGCTTGCGCATTGGAGGACGTCTTTGTTGAATCAGGCATCAGTGACATACCAACTCGTCAGCCTCCTCGAGAGCCCGCTCAGCTTGGCTGATGGCGGCCTTCCGCGGCTCGCCAGCAAGCTCGGGAATCTGGTCGAGTTTCTGAGTCAAGTCGGCCTGTACAAGCTTGAACTCGGCCTCGTAAGAGCCGAAGAGCTCGGAGCCGACGTCGGTATCGAGGGGGTTCGCCATGGTGGAGGGAGGCTGAAGATGATCGATTGAGGACGAGAACTGCAGGCGCGAGCGCAAATGGCGGTGGTAGGTTGCGTATAAAGATCAGCAAGCGAGTGGGAAGGGAAAATGGAGATGGTCAATTCTTTTTGGCGCAATTCTGGGGTGATGTCTCGTCGAAGATGGCGGGTGAGGTTCGTGCCTATTAGCCGTCTTCGTCAGCCAGGATCGTCTTGCCAAAGTGATGGCTGGATGCCTGCGTATGACATGCGTTCTCAGCCAATGAGATTCAAGCCCAGCCACATTGGATCGCACGTGATATCTATGGCCCGTGCGCGCTTCGCTGGAGAGGATATTATCTCGACCAGCGGGTGCAGATTTCTTTCTTTTCTCTTTTTCCCTTCATAGAAAGTTGAATACCCCGGATTGCGAAGAAAAAGCGGCTCTGCGTTATGACCTTGGTCAAAAGCGTCGAGTTGAAACACTCTGGGCAGATTAAAGCAGGTCTCCTGCACGGCGCTTTTAAGAATTGGTGACTCGATTTCACGTTAACCGATCCCGTTGAGTGTTCGACATACCCTGGCTTTGCCCATGTATTTCGTAGATTGGAAGTAATTGCGAGCTCAAGTGAATCCTGGTAATCCGTGTCCCAACATGGATTGCCAATCCCTCACTAAATTATGGCTCTTTCGTTGCAGACTGATTGACAGAAAACGCGAAATCTCGAGGCCAGCAAGCTGCTGAGATTTTCTGCGCGCGCCAGGACTCGGAATGACCAGCCTCACCAGCTCGTCAGCCACTGTGGCGCCGGTTTTCGCTCCTCCGTAAATCCGCAATCTCCTCTGGACGACCGGGATAGATCTGGGCAGGCTAAGTGGGGCAGGCCCAATCGTTGAGAAGGCAGTCGTCGATGTCATTCCGGTTCTGACGCTCGCGGAAGTCTTCAAGACCTTCTCCATACATTCTCCTCCAGCCGTTCGCCTTGTGAGCTCCCGCAAGTATTCGTACCTTAGTCGCTGATCCTTTGTTACATACGCCCATCTGCGGATAGCCGCTTTCAGATCAACCAGCCACCATGCCAGAGGCAAGGCACATGTAAGTACCGTCGCTGTCGTTGTCGCTTGCTCCAAGTTGTCCCACCCGCTGGCCGCGTCGCCATCAAATCAACGCTCGACGCCTTCGCCCAGTGTCTCGGCGCCAATCATGTTGGATCACATCCGAGACATTAGCTTTCATAGCTCTTTCTCACATGCGAACACGTCGCCCCCGTTCCACGTCATTATTATTATCCAGCTCTCTAGGTCTACAAAGCTCCAGCTTCGTTTTCCACTCTGCACTCCGCCCAAGCCCAACAAAGTTGCCATCCCTGCCCGCAACCCCATCGCCGTCACGAGATCCAGCCCCCCATGAACGGTTCAGCTGATTTCTTTGTCAGGAAGAAGGTCGCCATCATTGGCAGTGGCTGCGCGGGCATTGGAGCTCTGTGGGCATTGAACAAGACGTACCATGACGTCTACATGTACGAAGCCGCCGACCGGCTGGGTGGTCACACCAACACAGTGCAGTTCACGAAGGGGAAGTATACCACAGCAGTCGATACTGGCTTCATCGTGCTGAATGAGGCAACATACCGTGCGTGCACTGAGCTTCAATCCCACTTTCGTCGCGCTGACTAGCTTCACAGCGAATTTCATCAGCTTCCTAGACAAAATCGGCGTAAAAACTGACCCTACGGAAATGACATTCAGCGTGTCCCGAGACCGTGGTGTTTTCGAATGGGCTGGGTCGAGCCTGACCTCCCTCTTCTGCCAAAGGAGAAACATTCTGTCGCCGAGAATGTGGAGGATGATATTTGACATTGTTCGCTTCAACCAATTCGCCCTAGACTTGCTTATCAACGAAGAAGAGGAACAGTATCATTTCCACGTTGGAAATGCAATGATGAATCATGTGAGCAAGGAGGAGACAATCGGAGAGTACCTGGACCGCGAGGGTTATTCGGAAGTATTCCGCGATGAATATCTCATTCCTATGACTGCAGCAGTTTGGAGCACAAGCCCGGACAAGTGCACATTGGAATTCCCAGCGGTGACGCTTGTTCGCTTCCTGTGAGTACCGGGATAATATTCCCAGACGCACGCGACTAACAGGGCCTTTCAGCTGGAACCACCATCTACTATCAACCGTCACCGCCCGGCCTCGATGGCTCACTCTGAAGGATGGATCCAAGTCATACATCGATGCAGTGATGAAGGGTTTCCCACCAAACCACGTCTTCCTGAAAACTCCAGTTCAACGCGTTTCGCATGAAAGCGATGGTCGGGTAAGAGTACATCTGGAGAATGGCTCATCGGCAGTGTATGACCACGTCATTCTGGCCACCCACGGCGATGAAGCGCTAGACATTGTCCAGTCTTCAGCAACTGAGCAGGAACGGTCAATATTGTCATGCTTCCAAACTTCACAGAATGAGGCTATCCTGCACTCCGATCTGGCTTTGATGCCAACCAGGCGGAAGGCATGGACGAGTTGGAATTACCTCACGCTATCCTCGTCTTCAGCCCGAAAATCAAACATCGACAAGGTTTCACTAACCTACAACATGAACATTCTACAGCACATACCCCGTGATACGTTCGGCGATGTGCTTGTGACACTCAACCCCATCTTCAAGCCTCGGCCGGAGACGGTTCAAGGACGGTACTATTACTCCCATCCCCTCTATACGCCTTCAGCTATACGAGCACAAAAACTCCTGCGACACATTCAAAACACCCGGGGTATCAGCTATGCTGGAGCATGGACAAAATATGGTTTTCACGAGGATGGCTTCAGTAGTGGACTTTACGTTGCGCAAGAGCACCTTGGCGCAAAACTTCCATTCAACTTTAAAGATTCGACGTATAGCAGAGGGAGGAGACCTCGCCTGGGATTGTTTGATCACCTTCTACGGCTGATTCTTTTGATCATTCAAGTCTTTGTGGTCAATTCTTTTGAGAGGTTATTCGGATCAAGACGATTGCAAAGTCCAAAATTGGTGAATGGTCTACATGCACACAAATCTAACGGTAAGGTACAGTAGGATATTGAGATTAGTTCAGATTATATAACTTTATTTTTGCCCTTCATTCTCATCAGTGTGAGTTCAACTCGTGAGTTCAACCCGAGTGTCCATGCTACTGTTGGTCTGCCGAAGCATGATGCATGCAAGGTAAATGAGACGTAGTCTGTATAGTTCTCTATCAACACTGTAACACTCATGTCAAAGACTACCTCATTCGTGTTGCCATTTCAAGTTCAAATACGATGTCAGGGTTCACTATCATGCTTGGCTGTGTATCAGGGAAGGCACTGATTATCAAATTCTCAGCCTTAAGGCTAATTCTATCCGACTGCTACATCGCTTTGTCAAGGGCGTGTTGCTGCTGTATTCTATCCGACACTGGCGCCAATTCAATTTCATTCATCATCTCCCCCCACAACTGACCTTCAGCACTAGGCCGGTCCGCAAGTCGAAGATGCCTAAGCCATGTCAGAATAGCCTGGTAGTCCCTCTCGACTCGTTTGTCACACCACCACAGGCCTTTAAATCGACGCATGAGCCCCAGCCAATATCCAAGCAACCACAGAGCCCTCTCGTCCCTCGTAAACAACATGTTGCGGAACTCAGCTTTGATTTTGCCAAGAAACATAAAGTGAATCAAGACATGCCGTCTGACTGGCTCCAAGTGTCGCAACCGTGCTAGGACTATGACGGGGACGCGGAAAATATCGTTCAGGTTAACCAGGTTTTCATCCTCCAGATTTCTGTCAAGACCAAAGACTCTGACCCAATTGTCCGGTACTCCTACCAGGTCATGTGTTGCTTTTACCAGCTTCCAACTCCCACACCCAGCCCCGAGAAAGACCCTGTTGAGGAAGTCCATTGTATTTTTAAGATTTTCCTCTCGTCCAGAAACGGATAGTATCAATGGTCGAAGCCCGGCCTGCATCGCCAGCCAACCCAGTCTGTCTTCACGCAGACTGTAAACCCACGAGCTGCTCACTTCAGACGTCTCGGATTCTGGAAGCGAAAGGGCAAGAATGTTTAGTAAGACGGCGCTCAGGAGCAAGACGTTTACATCCGGTTGGCCCAGCTCCCGTCGAGGTGTGTCCAGGGTGGCCTGGTAGTCCTGCAGTGCAAGCGATTGCTGGAAATGCTCGGCTACGCGATGATGAATGACACCGGGGGCAACATGGCGCAAGTGACATGCCGCGATGGCGAGGATGGTGTTGCGGACCAGGGAGTGCGATTTAGACAGCTAGAGGATCTCTGGACCGTAGGGAATGTCGAGTATTTGTTCCCAGTTTTGATGCAAATGATGCATTAGATACACACTGGGCGTGCCGTTCTTTGCGCTAGGGGAGTGGAAAGGGATGATAGTGACGGTACTCAGGACGGATAACCGGCCACCTGAATTCCGATGCCCCACGATGGTTGGGTGACATGAAGTCGTCTTGCAGATGCTTGGCTGTGTAGTATAGGTGCACTGCCAGCCGTTTCTTCGGCACCTGGCGCACACTGGCTTTGCCTCATCACACTTTGTACGTGTCAGTCTCGGTGGGCGAGTCGCTATTGGCACTGTGGCACATACCTTGACCTTCTTCGTCTTACACATCAGACATCCGGACATGGATTTGGTGTGCGGAGGACGTTTGTGCGAACTCCGAATCTTTCGGGCATAGTCGCCTTGAGAAACGACCTTGAACTGAGCGGCGCTATCCATGGTTTGATGATGGCGAGCATCAATCACGGAAACTTATTCAAAAGAAGTAACCGAGCATGAGATTGTCATATATCGTCGGGGTGGAGTTTGGTCGGTTTTAAGGTGGCCTGCGACTTCGGGATTGCGGCGCGGGCCAGAAGGACTGCATCATGCCGGGATGACGCAGGAGGACCCATTTGCTCGGTTACTTTATTTGGATTAGTGCAAGATGGCATCCCAGTCTGCGTCGCACTTTGATCGAGATGCTTCACTGGGGATACTAGCATGGCGTGAATAGTCAAGCAAAGATGGCCTTTAAATTGATTAGTTCCGGGAGTCGTTAAGTCCGAAGTCCGTCATGATGCTCATCCGGGTTTTACATGTGGCGTTGGAATTTTGTTAAAATGCTGTCGAGCTGTCGTTCAGTTGACTTGCAAATCCACGCAATCCATTCGACATCAGCTACATCGTACCCATCGACTATCACCCTGCTAAGCCTATTTTCGAGGGTTTTTTCTCCCTGTCAAGGCACCATGTCATTCTTGTTGGGCTTCATCAATCGCCAATTTATTTCTCACCCGCCCATCCCAACCGTCTCCTTCAAAGGCAGGACCGTCATTCTCACTGGCAGCAATGTGGGTCTGGGATTGGAAGCTAGCCGGAGGATGGTTCGTCTTGGAGCAGCCCAGGTCGTCCTGGCATGTCGAAACATCGAGAAAGGCAATGCCGCTGCAAAGGACATACAAGAAAGCACTTCGTGTCCTCCCGGAACCTTGCTCGTCTGGAAGCTCGACATGAGCTCTTACGCTTCTGTCCAAGCATTCGCTGAAAAGGCTAGGGCTGAACTTCCACGTCTTGATGCCCTCGTTCTCAATGCAGGCTTGGGTACGAGAAGGTTTAGAATGACAGAGGACAATGAGGAGACTATTACCACCAATGTTGTCTCTCTCAGCCTCTTGGCCCTCCTTCTACACCCAAAGCTTCGCGAAACAGCGGCAGCCTTCAACACGCAAACCCATTTGACCGTCACTGCGTCAGAGTTGTACGAAGTTGCCAAGCTTAAAGAGCGCGAGGCCCCTGAAGTCAAGCTGTTCGCGGCTCTCAACGACCCAAACAAGGCCAATATGGCAGATCGGTACAACGTATCAAAGTTGTTAGAGGTTTTCTTCATCAAACAACTTGCAACTCTCTCCCCGCTGAGTACCAGCAACGTCATCATCAATTGCGTCGCTCCTGGGCAAGTACTTCTTGTGACCTCATTAGAGACAAAATCACTAACGACCTATCTCTATAGTTTTTGCCATAGCCAGCTTCACCGCGAGCACGACAACGTTGCCGTTAGAGTTTTGACCAGAATATTCGCTCGCCCTACTGAAGTTGGTTCGCGTACCCTGGTGTACGGCGCCAGTGCTGGTTCAGAAACACACGGCCAGTATGTGCCTGATTGCAAGGTCACGGTCACCAAAGGACTCACTCATGGTGATGAGGGAGCCGAGTTGCAAGGTCGAATTTGGGCGGAGCTGTCGCAGAAATTGGAAGCTATTCAACAGGGTGTAACCGTTTTGTCTTGAATCGCCGCTAGGCAGCACTTAGCCCGACCCAAAGCTTTGTATACGTACTTGAACTTTCCGAATAATCCAATTAATACACTGAGAGTTGTCATCGATGCAGCCTAATCTCGTGCGCTGTTTGGAGTGAGGAGTGGACTGATACGCCTCGCTCTAACGCCATTCGGCGATACTGCTGCGCTTCTATGCTTGACAATTGAACACAAAACTCGAAAGCCACCCATCCAAATCGGTTTCCTAAAGCATTTATGAGTAGACTGCGCAGAACAGCATTGAAAAACGCCAAGCCGGTTGATTGACAACTCACTCAGGGGGGGGACTAACAACGGTAGAATTGGTAAATTTTCAACTCCCAAACAAGTTCATGTGGCTACAACGACTAGAGTGACGTCTCACGAGGTTGTCTGAATAGGTCGAGGACCTTCTCGGTCTACCAGGTCCCATTGAGAACACACGGTTTCGATAGTCTCTGGGGTTTGATCACACCACAAAACCGAACCAGGATATGGCAATCTCCACCAATCTCCACGATTTCAAATGTATCCAGGCCATTGGTAGAGGAGTCAAAAGTGGCTGCCGCATGTGAGACAGAGGCAAGTCTAGGCCCAGGCCCCCGCAGCTCAGCTGCAGCCTGGTTTAGACAAGAGCTATGCGGCTGCCGAGGAAACAATTCGCATTTGATTGCATCACGATGGAGACAAGTCGGTGGTTGTCTTTCCTTGTATTGCGGGTCGTGAAATTCGAGGATGGGACCACGTCTGCAGCCTACATGGACAACAGCTGACATCTAATGCATTTCCCAAAGGACGCCACTTCTCAACACAGATTTCGGATATGGGTATCCTCTGACGAAGGTTTCTCAGGCCCCTCGGATGAGTCTAGGTAGAGTTCCGGATTCCATGGTCGACCTGCAGGCCCGCGCTACACAGTCATGCAAGCCCGAACTAAGACGCCCTCAATGAAGGACGGGAGCGTAAGCAACCAATTTTACCTTGGTATTTTCGGGTTTTTTTTGTTCCTCCTGCATGTCTCATCTTCAATGAAGGGCTAATCGATGCTAGGAATGCAAAGGCGGTCAGAGTAGAACACGGAGGGCGCTGTGGGACCCAAGTCACTGCAGTACCTCCTCTCCCACTGAATACTTTGCCTGATATATAACGACACACCGCTTACGTTGGAATTTTGAACCTTGAATCATTCTCCTGGCTACTTTTCCCATGCGCCCCGCTCTCTTTGCGATCGTCTGAGCTTATCTCATCCAGCAAGCATCAATGTCATCGTCAACAGCTGCTCCCCCCTCAGAGCCCCTCGAGAGAGGCAAATATGCTAGGTCTAGCCCCGGCGACTTGAGAGGTCCCTGTCCGATGATTAACTGTCTGGCAAACCACGGTTATCTTCCCCGCGATGGGCGCAATGTTCGGGTCAGCGATTTCACGTCAGCCCTGAACGAGGTTGGACTGTCGGCCGTACTGGGTGCCTTGTTGAGCAACCCGATCTTCCTCGAGCATAAGGAGACTGAGAAAGACGGCCTTGCAACAGAATCACGCTCTTTCTTCGGGCAATTGTGGTACTTGGCTTGCAATCCTTGGGGTATTGCTTTTGGAGAGTTTGGGATGCGGAGGCCTGGACAGGTAGATTCTACGGGTGAAAGAGTTCTGAACCTCGACCAATTCAGTCTGCATAATGTCGTCGAGCACGACATTTCTCTCAGTCGCCTCGATTACGATCAAGGCGATAATCATTCCATCGAGCCAGACCTTGTCAATGGTCTGTTGGCCTCATCATCAGACGGCAAGGCTCTCACCATGGAAGATCTCGCAGCGCTGAGAGGTAGACGAATCGAAAAGCAAAAAGAGGACAACCCGAACTTGATTTACGAATCTAAACAGCATGATCTTGCCTGCGCCGAGATTGCACTGCTGCTCAAAGTCGTCGGAGATGGCGACCAAGTCCACTCCGACTATGCTCGCGCCTTTTTCCGCGAGGAGAGACTGCCGATTGCCGAGGGCTGGAAGAAGCGAGCGACGTCGATCGGACTCCTGGAGTTGAAACAGACCACAGACAAGGTCAAGAAGCTCATAGGCTTGGTATTCTAAACATGATTTTCGACTCTGAGACTCGGGGACTTTTTGTATTACGCACGTGGGGGTTGGCAGCCGCGTGTTCGCGCTTGGCTGGACTTTTCGGAACAGATGACGACGGCCGAAGAAGATCAGAACGGCCCTTCCGACGTCAATTAAAGGTTAATTTTAACGGATTGAGTTAGATTACGTAGTAGATGCGGAAGACAAGGGTCCTGATTTTCAGATCTGAGGGACATCCCCCCCGCCAAAAAAAAAAAAAAAGAGAAGTCGGCTGTTCTCCACGTACAGGGAGGAGCTCGAGTTTCAGCACCTCAAACTCCTCTTGGCGCCTACGCTCGAGCTGTGATTTGTCCCAAATTCTCTCAATTTACTCTTGTTTGGTCAGGCTTGGGTAATGGTTGCCCAAGCACTGCCCAGGGCCGTCACTCGCAAGTGGAGTTGACAGCGTTGCATCGAGGAAACCTGAAGCTGTGTCAGGGGCTCGACCAGCCATCAGATGTCACACCTTGGAAACATGAAATGTCGCTAGCCTATGTGGATACTAGTGCGGCGAAGATCCAATAGAACATAAACAACGGCGGCTCAGACGCCTGCCAAGAGTCTCAGCACAGCAAAGTTGAGAGAAGCTCAAACTACAGGAGCCATCTTGGGGATCCCACACTCCTAGGTTCCTTGACACCATGACACCGACTTCAGACAATCGAAAACATTGGAACTCGTCATCTGCTTGTCTAAGCCGCAGGAAATGGAGTCAAGGGGCAGGTATTCGTGATATCTCAATGCATCGGAAGGTGGGCGGACGAGGACGCGACAGCCGAACGCCCAGAGAGATCGATTCACATCTGTCCCATATCATGATCTCGTCCTCCCTCGTCGTTGAAATCGTCCCAGAAAGTAATTTAATCGTATCTTGATTTCCCCGGGGTCGCATTTTCACTCGTTAGACCGACCAACATCCCTGAGCAGGCCTCACTCCACGTCTTTCTCTTCGACTCCCATTTTCATATTATTGATTTTCCATCACGATACGTCAACCATGCTGCCTTGGACAATATTTCTTTTGGCATCTATCGCCTCAGCTCTGCCATGGCCGATTCCTCTCCTCACACCAACCGCGCCTGACAAGCCTCCTTTCAGAAGTACGCACACCGGTCTTCCGGGCTAGCTCAGGTCCTCTTTCATGTGTGCTAACGATCAACTAGTTAGGAGGAGTCTTCCCCTTAAAGGCAGGGCGAATAAGCTTATACCAGTCGTTGTAGGCGGCACGCAAGACACATTTGTCCCGAACTCTGTCCAAGCAGCCGTCGGCGATGTTATTCAGTTCCAGTTCAGCTCGGGCAACCACACGGTTACCCAGAGTGCCGAAGACGCCCCATGCCAACCACTACAGTTGACCGTTGCCGGAGCTGTACATAGCGGCCATGTTCCTTATGAAGCAGGCCAGACAACCGTCGGGACCTTCAACATGCCGGTGACGAGCACCGATCCCACCTTCTTCTACTGTGCCACTGGGCCACATTGCCAAAACGGCCAAATCATGGTTGTCAACCCGTATGAGCTTGCCCACTCTGCACTAAATGCTTTCACTTACTGACAATATCATAGGGCCAATGATGAACAGATCCTGACCTACTCTAAGATTTCTGCGGCCGCTGCTTTGAACGTAGACGGGACCGATGTGTCTGGCGGTACTGTGGGAGAGATTGCAATAGAAGCCGCTGCTTTTGATATGCCGGTTGAGGAGGCGGCACCTCCTGGTGAGGCACCTCCCGCAGAGACTCCCGCGGCGTAGATGATGGTCGCGAGTGTTGGTGGAAGATGTCTCTGTGCAGACTCATCCATCATCGCGTAGCACAGCCAGTGATATCACGGGGTTTAACGGCACATCAGCCGTTTTTAGGCGGCAATTTAGATACTTAAAGGTGGTACGGGGTTAGGGGCGTCCTAAGCATACTGGTTATGAAGGATGATGGGTATACAGTGTATGAGTACTTTTCTTGTGTCCTAGACTTGCAGTTTCAACTGATTGGACAAGCCGATTAATTAATGTTGACATTCTAAAAATGCACATTTGTTCTGTAATGTACTAGCCCGAGTCCTTGCCGACTTGTTCGGTTGTGTGCCATGCCAACAACCAGAATTAATACAGCCAGCCACCAGGATCTCCTTGCTGCCAATGACTAGTGAATACTCTATTGCACTTTCATTTTCATCGTCCTCGCGAATTAGCTTGCGCAGTAGGTCAGTCCTAAATGGAACACTGGGTAAGAAAGGCTCCGTGGATTTACGGTGAAGAGGAGCAGCTCTTGTGGTGGCACTAAGACATGCTGTTGCCAATACGAGCCAAGTTCGTTGCAGAGCTATCCAATCTAGTGACTCGTCATTATTTTTATCTCGCTCTATTCTAATTGATCCCCCGGACATTTAGTGCAGCGTCTGAACACGTCCAGATAGGGCTGAGTATAATCGTGACGTCGCGTTGGGCCATTGTCGTGACGTCAGCTCTGTCTGCGGCTGAACCTCGAACACGAGAACAAAGGCTTTCTTCGTTCCACCAGCGAGCGGCGACACGATGCTATAGGAGCAGACGCGATTCAGCTTGACCCGCTACTCATAACTTTCCTCTGCACACTGTTCTCTGATGCTGTAACAAGGCCATCAACGATTTGGTCGCTTGTTGGGCTTCGCTGTTGCTACATTGGGCGTTTTGCTGCTGCGTAATCGACCATCACCGGGGCTATTTTATCCCGTTGGCATCGCACTTCGGCAGCAGAAACGAGTCAATCGACAGAAGCGAAAGCAGCTATCACAAGTGGGCATACAAAATCTTTCCATCGCTTCGTGCATGATGCTGTCCAAAAGCCTCCATTTCAGAGCCTCGTCTCTGCTCATCGCAGCGGCGACAGTTCAGGCCTCCAGGTTCCCCTGCTCGTCCTTCTGGCCATCCCTCCAGCCCGGCGACGCAAACTATGTCGGCGGCTATTGCCAGACGTACCCAGGCTATCCGCAGATCGTCGGCACTACCGAGGTGATTGTGGTGTATACCGAAGAGTGGCAGGGCGACCTAGGCATCATCGACGACCTCCTCAACGAAGCCATCGTCCAGAGCATCGCCGTCTACGATACCTTGTCAACACCACCAGATATGGTCATTATTCTTGGAGCTGGCAATGACGCCGCGAATGAAACTGCAGCGCTCTCCACCGTTATCCCCTCGTCCAAAGGTCCATGCCAGATCCAACGGTTCCGCTGGTGGTCAGACGACGCAGGCAGTGCCATGTCGCCTGTAGCCATGCAAGGCGTTGCGCACGAGATATATCACTGTTTACAGCGATCTGTCCTTGGGCACGGTCACAAAAGCTCAACCACGAATTGGGTCTTCGAGGCCTCGGCAGACTACTTCAGCAACGTCGTCTTCCCGTCCGCCAACGGTGAGGTAGCCCGCGAGATCTACTACCAGCCCGACGTGCCCATCTGGCAGCAGAAAAGCTACGTACCCGCCCTTTGGTTCCAGTCGCTCGAGAGAGCCCGAGGAATCGTCTACCTACACGACTTCGTCATGTCGACGACCCTCACCTCCAGCGACAACGAAGAGCGTGCCAGGCTAGGCGCTATCCCGGGCTTCACCGACGACTTTTACCTCTTCGCAACCCAGTTCTCGTTCAACCGCATCTACGACACCGACGGCGAGCAAGATTCCATCCAGAACCCACCCAAATATCACAACGCCGTTTGGTCCATGAGCGACGATGGCACCGAGGGATCGGTCGAGCTACCCACGGTCCCCTTCACCATCTCCGGCTACTCCCTGCAGTTGGACGCTGGGCAAACAGTCAAGATCTGCTCTTCAGCCACTGCAAACCAACGGATAGCATGGCGCCGAAAGGGCGAGGTGTACTGGAACGATGCACCTCACGTTAATTCTAGCGACGGTTCCGAAGGCGTACTGCAAATCCCATGCGCCGGCAGTTCGCAGGAAATTCTCATCCTCGCCATCTCAACCACGAACAAGTCTTCCGATACAGTGGAGGTTCGCTTCGTCCAGCAGCAGAAGGATGACAATTGCTGTAATGATTCTACAATGAGCGACTCGTCTGAATGCCCAGCCAGCTCGCAATCGTCTTCGACCTCTTCCTCTTCTTTATCCTCCTCTTCGACAGGCTCAGCTCCAAAACCCACCGTTTCATCTGCCGGTTCCGATTCCGATTCCGATTCCGGCTCCTGCACTGGGTCCAGTATTCCCATGGACCCTTGTTTGACCAGCAACTCATGGACCCTCGATGCTCCAAGCACTCGCGAGCTCATGGAGAAGCAACTGGCCTCTCTGCGTAGCATCAAGGTTACCGAGGTCGAGGTGTCCGGCGCTGGCGGCCTCGAGTTTGGCAAAAAGAGCGCCAAATTCACGTACGACGAGCTCAAGATGGCCGTCAGCGTGAAGGCGGAGGGGCTCAAGGCCCCCATAAGCGTCGTCGTCGATGGAGCAGTCTCAGGCCGTTTTTTCATCAAGGCAGGAGGAAGCGGTTCCGGTATCGCCTGTCTCTCCTACACCTCCGGAAAGGGGACGGCCGAGGCGGTCCTGGCAATTACTGGAAAGCAGACATTCGAACTTGCTCCTGGGGGGGTTATCTCAGAGACATGGACATTGACTATACTTGTAGTCACGGCAAGTTGACCATTGCAAGCACTGGGTCAGACACTCCCCTGACTAGCGGAGGTCCTGTTTGGGGTCCATTCTCGTACAATGCCACATAGCGATGGCATGCGAATAACTGCGCTTCTCTCTTTTTGAGAGATCACAGATACCTAATCCAAGTCGCTAGTCGAGTAAATCAAGAGCTGGATGAGAGAAAGATGTGGGAAGAATGTCGAGTGTCGAATGCCTGCTCTCAAAGAATTCAGCTGCGACTCCACCAGCTCTTGTCCTCTTCGCACCTTTCACTGGCTAGGCCTGAGGCCGAGGTTCTGTTGCCTGCTGTATGGTAGACTGGGTAGACTCCTGACTACCTAGTTCAACCAAGTATCCTGCGATATTTATCAAGTTAACTAATAATTGATGATAGCTGTCCATGAATAGACCACATGAATGACAGATTGATCTGGTTTGTCGTCGCTCGACGAAACGTATCTTTGGAAAACGCCTGCCACTCATCGTCTGCCGGTTCTCGGCTACGCTAGGCAGCACAAGGTAAGCACCATGGACATGACAGACAGTTACTTTTTCCACTTTGCTTTGGTCATAGTTAGTGAATGACACTGACTTGCATGGTAGCAAACTCCAGTTCACAACGGCAAACGCTAACAAAGAGCATTGCATCACCACATGAAAACAGGAGTGACACGCATTGCTGCCTTTAAAGCAACTCGGCTCCTTCTCTTCTGACCTTGTTTCCTTTTCTTCAGTATCCCACCTACGGCATCCTTGATTATCATCATCAATCTATGCCTTGCCACTCCATTACCGTGAGTCCACCATGAACCGATATGAGCTCTCCAAGTCACCCTTGCTAACTATTAGGTAGCCAAAACCACCAGCTGCCTTCTGTTGGACCAAAACAACGCCACTTGCTCTCCATTTCGGCCTTCCCTACATCATGTCTGCCAACGCTCGCTCATGGTCTGAGACCCTTCCTTGAACGATGCTCTCGCTTCAGGACCTCCCGTTTTAGGCGAGCCCCATCGGTTATGCGAGAACTGCAATGGACGCAAAGCTATAATGCGCTGCATGGAGTGTAGCCTCGGCGGCTTCTGTGGACATACATGTTTGCGTTACAACAAGGGGAGGAACGCGCATGTCTGCTTTCAGTCCAAGAATACTTCAGCCGTCCACCTCGTAGAGAGCATTGAGAGAAATCTGCTGCCCAACATTGGGACTACATACCGCGAGTACCACTTTGACAGGTGTCCCGCAAGAACTGACAAGTCGTCATTCCTTGGTGTTTATCGCACTCTCTACCTCGATTTCAACCTCAACAAGTTTCAGTTTCATGAGTGGATGTTGGCCAAGCAAATTCACAAAAACACTGTACGACTATTCAACAGAAACCCGAAAGTGGTACCAGCATTACAATCATTCAATCCTATCCAAAGCTTTTTTTCTTCCCTTTTCTTCTTTTTTCTTTAAACAGTTGCTCTGTCCGAGAAGCACATGGTCCCATCAAATGTCAGGTTGGCTGTAGGGTAACTCGGCGAGCCGTAAATGACCCACCGAAAGTCGGCGTTCTGAGGGCCGGTCGCCGACGACGCCCAGAAATCTCCAGAAATCATCCGACGCCAAAGCTTCACCTGTCTCTCCCGTCTGTCCACCACGTCAGCCCGAGCAAACGGCCCCAATTGACCATGAATGCCGCGCCCCGAATCGCGCGAAGCTCCGTGCGGGCTGGCTCTTCGCCATGGTCCTGCTTCTTTTGCCAGAATGCCCGCCCTCGCCTGCAGCAGACCCGTATCAGCCCCGGCCGAAAGGCCTCGACCCAACCGCCCAGTAACGGCCAGCAGCCGCGGAGGGACCAGATGCCGACGATGGACCAGATCCGAGCGCACTACGGACGCAAGAACCGATCAGTAGCGTACGGTGCCCTGGAGATCCGCTGGTGACCGTGCCTGACATTGTGTAGGTACTACACCCTCAGTACGATTCTCGGATTCGTCGCCCTCACCTACGGCTCGGTTCCTCTCTATAAGATGGTATGCGATGTTTCTCCCGACCTCTGAGCTGTCAGCCTAACCTGCGAAAAGATCTGTCAAACTACCGGCTGGGGAGGCCAGCCTGTGCGAGCCCATGGTGGTCCCGGCGGCAGCGACGGTGTCGACCTCGCGTCCCGACTTGTGCCTGTCAGGGACGCCAAGCGTATCAAAGTGACGTTCAACGCCTCCGTCTCCGATGTTCTCCCCTGGAAGTTCACCCCCCAGCAGCGTGAGGTGCGCGTGCTTCCCGGCGAGACCGCATTGGCCTTCTACACGGCGACCAACACGAGCGAAACGGACATCATTGGCGTTGCCACGTACAGTGTGACCCCGGCCCAATGTGCCCCATACTTTAGTAAGATCCAGTGCTTCTGCTTCGAGGAGCAGCGTCTGAATGCAGGCGAGACGGTCGACATGCCTGTTTTCTTCTACCTGGACCCCGATCTGTTGAACGACTTGAACATGAAGGGCGTGGAAACGGTGACATTGAGCTATACATTCTTCAGTGAGTTCCCCCGAGCGGTGTGAGAGGTAATTGCGTTTCTAACGATGAGTAGAAGCGAGATATGATAACAACGGACGCTTCCAAAGGCCAGCTGCGGCATAATTGCATAGACTGGAAGAACTGATCTGTACGATACGCCCTCCGCTTATTTATCACCTGTATATCACGTCAGAGGCCTCAATTGGCAACTAGAGTACCTATCCCTGGATTCCTGTGAAAAGTGGTGTGGCCTTCTCATCGGCTTGTTATCCTAAACAAACCGAGTTCCTTCGGCTATGATGGCTTTTGCCCTGCCGACATGTGAATCAGCTCTGGTGGAGCCGTAGCTCTGGATTTTTTGCCCTTGCCAGTGGTTTGCACGACAATGTGACAATTACTGCAGAACCATAGACAAGGTCGATTGCTCCCCCAAAGTCTGACAAAGACTAACGATGGTCACCAGGATGATTCTCTGCAGCCAACATCACAGAGATCCATTCGACCATTTAAGAGCGCCCCCTCCAAATGCAGTCCAGTTCGCAAGACTTAGAAGAGCTCGCAGCCCCAGTCATGCACGTGCTTCAGAGGTGGAGCTCCTTACTCATGTACGCGCTCACCACCAAATTTCTCATTACTCATCGCCCAACCCCATTGAAATTGCAAACCCCTTAGTAGGGTACGAGATCACGTGCTGGCCCACCGCGCACAGCATCTGTCCAAATTTCACCCACAACCTCTTCTTCGTCTTTGGAATTTTTTCTTGTCAACCCGCCTCATCACCCAACGCCCAACGCCGAAGAAATTTTCGTCGCCAAACAACCGCCAAAATGGTCAAGGTCAACCCCCGTGAGTCTCACTCTTTCTTGAGCGCCGTCAATTCGTTTTGGTCTTGCCAGCTCGCTGCCGCCGCACAAATGCTGATTGTTCATTCCAGAGGTCTCGTCTTCCCGACGCAAGAGCCGTGCCGCTCACTTCAAGGCTCCCTCTGACCGCCGTCGTGTCATCATGAGCGCCCCTCTCTCCAAGGAGCTCCGTGAGCAGTACAACGTAAGTTGCTGGAAAACAAAAGTTCTCACTCGGGCAATTGGCTAACAAAATCGCAATAGGTCCGCAGCATCCCCATCCGCAAGGACGACGAGGTCACCATTGTCCGTGGCTCCAACAAGGGCCGTGAGGGTAAGGTTACCTCCGTGTACCGTCTCAAGTACGTGATCCACGTCGAGCGCATCACCCGCGACAAGGCCTCCGGCCAGAGTGTCCCTCTGGGTCTCCACCCCTCCAACGTCGTCATCACCAAGCTCAAGCTTGACAAGGACCGTGAGGACATCCTGGCCCGCTCCAAGGTTGGCCGCGAGCTCAGCGCCAACAACAAGGTCACCGCTTAAGCGTGTGGCTCTTGGACACAACCAAAATAAACCGACGAACCTCCCCGAGGACGAATTCTTTACGCACACCATGGGCAAAAGTTGATGAGGAATGGGCACATACTCCGGCGTTTTTGCGATACCATCGTCCTTTTCGGCGCGGTACGGGTCTACAGCAGGGTAGATGAATTGAGAATTCTCCAGTTCTCAATGGCCATTTCACTCAGTGGGTGAAATGTTCCATGGGAGGTTTATCCCGAAGTCTTACCTGCTCCACGAGTCCCAACGTGATTTTCCGACGGGCCTCATGTGGAAGCATGCTGCCGCCCGTCTTCGTAGAATTTCACTAACCAATCTCAAGACTACCCGACGATACTGTCTTCGTAGACCCTGCAATATTGGCACTTCATGTGTTTACATCTTGAAGGTAGGTCCGTAGGCAATAGCATCCACCGCTAGGATATCTCCGCGTCAACCACTAAGATCCATGGTTTTCGAGGTATACGACTGGCGAAGAGCAAACCCGGCAGGTCCAATTACTATCATGATGGACCTGCTCTCCCCCGAAGATTTTCTCCGAGTTCCCAATGAGGCTGGAAATTTGATGGTGAGGCACATTGCGTAATCCGACTCCCGTTGGAATAAGTGGGCAGTCTCTCTACTTCGGTACCCTGGCATCTAGTCTATTTAGCCCGAACGTAACAACAATAATATCGCACCGTGCGATCGAAGTACTTTGTTTCACCCAAATATGGCGGAGTCTGTTTGGTGCATGTCGCGCGGTTGGAGATGCATGTCCCTATTGGCCCACCCGAACTGCGCGTCGCACTCCAAACGCTGACATATTATAGCAAGTTGTGGTTATTAAGTTATTGTTATGTAAAAGCAAAGCATGATTCTATCCGTACAAGAGGCCTAATAGTCATTAACATCGTGTTGCATCCCTCACATCCTGACCTGCTCCGCCTAGGCTCATCCACAGGGGATGGATGGTTCATGATGTTGAGATGCGGTGCACCAAGGTAATCCTTTTCCGACGTCTGTCCATGTCCGTTACTACCATAAAACATTTTATACTCTAACAATGTGAGGCCTTAACGCCCAAATCCGATATCTCTCGGTGTCAATGAGGCGCAGATGATGCTATTTGAGCGTCCTCGGTTTCAACGCAAGCTGAAATGTTGCATGTCGAGGTCATGATGTGCGCAAACAAAGAGAAAGAAAAGAAATAATCTGATCTTGCGGCTGCATATGATAGTACGAGTCGTAAACCCAACCTTAGGTTGGAGACTTCTCGAGAAGGTTTGCCGGCGATTGATGATGTTAAAGGCAGCTCTCAACGAGAGTCCATGCTGTGATAGCCCTTGCCTTGGTGGCCAGCACCACGTAGCAATTCGTCAAGTCGGTGATCAACCGGGGGTCGGTTTTCTGCTCGCTTCTCTGTTGAAGATCGAATGTTGTTCGTCTCGCCAATTTTGGTGAACTGCCCTCGAAGAGTGGGCGTTGTGTTCGTAATGGTAGGGGTGAGAGAGGCAGCGGCGTGTCCAGCGTAGTTTGGAAGCACACCCTGGGCTGTGGTCGGGGATACCTGTCCTGGAGCGGCATTGACACTTGATTTCCCCTTCTTCATCAACGAGGTCAAAATCGGGTTACCGCTCTTGCACGAAATGGTCCTATTAGTTGTTAGGGTCAACCCAAACATGCTGGCGATTCTCATGACATACCCCTTCTGCGCCATTCCCTGGCGGCCCTGCCAGGTCAAAGGTGAGTCCTCATCGCTATCACTAGGTGACGATTTGCCCTTGGAGCTGCCCTCGCAGCTGCCCTTGGGGCTATCATTGCAACTGTCCTTGGGACTTTCATCAGAGTCCTTCAACGACGGCGAAGTAGATGGCAGTGAATCCCGAGGCAAAGCACGTGGGTATTGGCGAGTAATCTCGCTAACCTGGGTAGCACACGAAGTCGAACGACGAGGCTCGGCGGCGTAGTTGCCAAAGTCACCCAGCGGTGGGAGTGCTTCAGACTGTGTGGCATCACCAACCCGGTTGCGAATGTTCGCCCGGCCGGAAGGGCACATGCCCTGGAATGGATCGTTGTGCTCAGGCTGCTGCCCCTCATTACCCAGGGGCTCGGAATCCAAGTCGGCCGCGCTGGTAGGGGAAAGAGACTCGTCGGACGAATCTGAGGAGCTCCCTTTATTAGGCGATGGAGGGTAGAAGTCTTTGCCATCGAATTTAGGAAGTCCCTTCTGGAGATTGCGGGGGGTCTTTCCCCAGTACATATGGCGAGCTCGTTTTTCGTCCTTTGTCAGTTTGCGACCATAGACGTAATCGGCAGAGGTGACATCCTCCGGTTTCGTGCCTCTTGGCACCCTTCCGAGGAGATATGGGCCACCCAAATCGATGACAGACCGGGAGTTCTTGAAGAAAGACCGCCAGCCAGAGCCACCAGCTGGGATGAGATGATCATTTGAAGAGTGAAACTCATCATCAGGGCTAGAGACATTGGACTGTGGAGCGTGGATGGCCGTTGCAAGTGTCGAAGTACTTGGCGCACGAGGCTGAAATGGTGGAGCCAAAGCGGCGCCGATGGGAAGACTCGAGGCTTTTTTACTATCGCGGAGGGATATTTTGGCTCTCATCTGGATAGCCTGAAATGCGGCTGATACTGATTGAGCCGACTTCGAGCTAGGAGTAGCCCGGGTACGGCCTTTCTCTCGGGTGGAGGCTTTCTTCGTCTTTGCACTGATGATCTCCTCCTTCGCAGATTGGGTTAATTCAAGCTTGCCATCACTTCCGGTGGAGCTTCCTGTGCTCTCAGAACCGCCTAGAGATGAAGTAGATGGTATGGTGCCGCTTCCGATCTGTGGCGAGGGGTAGTAGTACACCTCATTTTTCAGCTGGTCCACAAGAGTATTCTCGAAGTTTTCGATCTGGCCACGAAGCAACTGCACTTGCCGCGCTGTGGCCTTCTCATCAATCTGGTGTTTGTTGTATTGGATTTGATCTTGGAAGTATCTCATGTTCGCTCGGAGGCTTTCGATCTGTTTCCTGGTGATGTCGCTAGGGCGAATCGAAGAGAGCGGTGGTGGGGTTTGCAAAATAGGTTTGCTAGATCCAGAAGCAACCAGAGGTGCGAGCCGAAGTCGGACAGACTGAGAAGGTTGAGCATGTTCAATGGGTTGAGTAGACTCTGCAGTTTGGGCCTTGTGATTGGCTTCGTCTTGGACGCCGGGGCTGGCACTGTTCTGGGCCGTGGAGTTGGTTCCGTTGATACCGTTCTGAACCATGGTATTAACTCCATTGTGGACCATGGTGCTGAACCCAGGTTGAGCCATAGAATGAATTGAATGATGGGCCATTGTATTGACTCCACCCTGAGCCATGGGGTTGATTCCGTTGATCACATTTTGGACCATTGAGTTGACTCCGTTCGGTGCCATATGATTGACTCTATTCTGATCAGAGGGCAGCATCATGGATCCGGGCATAGTCGTAGGTTGAAAACCCTCCGTTGACATCATGCCGTATGGGTAAAAGGGTTGGCTATTTGCCATCATCCAATGACCGTTGAAGTAAAATGGGCGGGAATGATCGAACTGCTCTGGGGGCGAGATGCGGACGGGCTTCTGCTTGTCAGAGGCACTGCCTTCGCTTTGCTTGTCGCTTTGAGAAGAGCCGTTGGACTGGTTCATCCCAGACTTGGCGGGTTGGACATGGTTGAACATTGGCGGGGGCATGGCGTAACTACCAGCCATGTTGTAGCCCATTGGAACTGGCATGATTGAGTATGGGACTGGTCCAGGAGCCATTCCAGGCTGCATACCCGGAGGGAGTCCATTCATCGCAGGAACGAATGGACCATACTGAGGGTGTTGCATGGAATAAGAGGGAACTGCTTGCTGGGCGACGGCTGCAGAATGAGCACCAGCTGTCGCATGTCCCAAGAGACGTTCGCGAGCCCACTTTGTATTAGGAGACATTGATCCACGACTGTTGGGCACGATGCGGCCACCAGCGGTGACACGCACGTGAGTTGGCGAGACGACAGCCTTGAAGAATTTCTGGAAGCCCTCGACCTTCTGAGCTGCGAGACCTGGCGGTGCAGAGATGGGGTGTGTCTCAGCATGCTCGGAGTCGGATCGACCACCATACTTCCATTCAGAGTCTGTGCCGTCAAGCTGAGGGGCAACGGTGCGATCAGAGATACCCTTTCCCTTGGCAACGCTGGAGTCTTTTCCTTTGAGAACATTGGTCTCCTTTTCCCTGAGAACGCTGGACTCTTCCTCTTGCTTAGGCTCCTCTTTGATGCGGGAAAGTGGTTTGCCAGCGAGGATGGGACCTAGGGGAATGAGAATAACTCCATCTGCGTGTTGTGTTAGTTTGGCGAAGCCAAGGGCTTAGGAGGAGGGATGTGTACCGAGGTCCGAGTCAGACTTGCGTTTGACTCGAAGGCGGCCTTCAACTCCGCCATCGAGAGGTGCGTGTCTTAAATTTAAGAGCTCACGAGCCGAGTAGATCCTAGACTCCATTTTGATTTCGACAAAGGCGAAAAACCAGAACGTGCGGTGTCTTTTTGGACAGTAGTAGCCAAACAAAGTGGGGTGTGTGCCTTGGCGGCCACGCTCAGGTAGGACGCTATCGACAAATAGAAGAAGTGGTTTTACCTGTGTCGCAAGACTGCGATCGTTAGTGATACCCTGTAACTCAAGTTGAGTGTAGATAAATCCAGGGAGTGTGACGTGATTCGATTCAGGCGCAAGGGGCTCATCGTCATCAAGGTGATCGAGGACCACGGTGCGGCACCGTTGCTTGTATCTCAGGGTGTACTTGATCAAATACAATGTTGAAGAAGATATATCTAGACAGTGGAGTTGACAATATTTGAGCCAGCGCAGGAGTGCTTTTGCCTTGCGCCCAGGCTTCTTGATCCTCGGCATCCTGAAAGCTCGGCAGAGCGCCCAAGATATCCCAGAAAGGTCGCGCGATGTCCAAAACCAGGGAAATCCAAGATACGGCGAAGTTTTCAGGGGTTCGACCAAAAAACTGGCAGTGAAGAATTGCGTTCCCCGGGTCTTGAAAAGCGTGGTCTCGAGGGGGTGCTGTTTTCTGGAGGGTGCATGCAGAGGCAAGAAACGGGGGGGTTCCAACACAAAAACAAAGGGGGCAGATTTTGCTGCATAGAAAACAGACACACCTGCATGTTTGCAGCTGGGCATTGGATAATCGGCACTAAGCCGAAGGCAAATGGCACAGTACAATGGACGTCACGCAGAACTGAAAATGAGATCGAAGACTTACAAAAAAACGCACTGGGTGCCGGCTGTCAGCAACTGGGAGGCAGACAGGACGTCCCTTTCTGGAAGTTGAGTGGTGGACCAGTGGGAATGAGTCTGGCAGCAGGGTATGGCAACTGGCGCCAGAGAAGAAAACGGCGTTTAGGAAGGGTGGCGGGTGAATGTAGAAGGCGATGGCCAAAACAAAAAGCAGTGCGTCGCAGACGGAAGAGGTGATGACAGAGAAGAAAAGAAGAGGAAGAAGAAAGGTTTGAGGTTATTGAACTTGGTGACGTCGGTTAGTAAGTATTGCTATGTGCGGGCCTGAGGATGGTGCTCGAGGAAGGAGCTGCCGTGGGGCCCTCGGTACATACCTGCTGGACAGGCAGACAACCGATATGGGAAGGTGCCCGGCTGTCCCGTGGCTGCAGCAACCACAAGATCGCTGCAATTGAGGCAAGTAACTGTCGATCGATCGATAATAGAGTAACGTTATGAGAGAGAAAGAGTGCTCTACTAATGGGAGTGCCAACCGTGAGTATGAGCTGGAGGAGAGGAGGAGGGACGAGAGCTCCAAGCTGCAGACGCCGGCCGCGACTGCAGGCTTTGGCCTCTGACTTGGAGCAGTGAGTATGATGATGAAGATGAATAAAAAAAGAAGGGAAGGTACTGAATGGGCCTGTCAAGTTGTTTTAGGCAGTGAAGTGTGGAAAATGGATGTGTGGTGTGAACTCGTGGGTCGCGGTGGTGTTGTTGGGAAGAGGTTGTTGTTCTCGAATAGCTTCAGGGAAGGATTGTTTATATCCTACAACACGCTAAAGCGCGTTTGATCGCACAACTTAGCTGCATCTTCATGCATCTACATGGAATATCGTGCTCCAGTCCTTTGTTGTGGCCGTAACGGACCGCCACAGTCGTTGACGGATCGTGAGCCCGGCAACGACTAAGCAAGAGGACATGGTCCAACCCGGGACCAGGGATTTGCGGAAGCATATTCCACAAAGATCTCGAGGCTATTGACCAATGGCATAGCGGTTTGCTGTCAAGTCATAATAGCTCCGTCTTCTAGACACTATTACTTGCTGAGTTCCGAAGAAAGGTATTTCCTGATATGGTCATACAGCACATAGTGTATTTTAGTGGTATGGCCATCCGTCATCCCCACCACCCTCAATCAGAATAGATGGGCTGTCTTCCAAGTAAATGCTTCACAGTTCACCGTGCAGAAGGATCACGAACTCGCGCTGTTCAGTTTCATCATGGACGGCCGTGTCCTCGATTCCAGGTGATATGACAGTATGTCCATGGCAAACAGTGTACCAATTAAGCCCATTCAGCAACAACATGACAGAGAAAACCCGGCTGCACGGGGATGTTCGTTCGTATCGAGATATCAACATTGTGATGGTCAAAAAGATAATGTGTTGCATCGGACGGAGACAAGTCCACCGTTTGCAAAAGGTGAGAGATGCAAACCAACCCCCCGCACTTGTCACAAAAGCAGACTTCAATCCATTATCGCGCTTCTCAAACACTATCTAGAGCACGAATACACCTGGTTGATGTGTTAGACAAACAACATGGGCTGGAATGTCGGCTTTGTCGATGGGGGGATTGGTTCGAACGCGCGGAGCGAACCAGGAGAGCTCCCCCTTCCCGCGGCTCTGTTTGGTCCAGAGGGATTGGTCAATTCAACGTCAAGGAAATGACCCCTCGGCCTTGGAATCAGTGCTGGTAATGCCTCTAGCTAATAGTACCAATTGAATTGACTCGCCTTGGCACAGGAAAGGGGCGAAGAAGACTATTCCAACGGCGCTCAATGAATTGGCTATCACTCTGACCACATCCGAGTCTTCGTATACAAGGGGCGGCAAGGAGAGCATGGCCTCATGGGCCCCGTGTCTACATGAAAATACTTTTGAGAATACGCTTCGACATTACGAGGCAAGTCTAATATTATTCTGGCATTGCCGCAGTTGGCGACATCGACGCACCAGACTCGAGACTCCAATGGCAGAGGCCTTCTTCTCTCCTTTCTCCCCCTCTCCGCCACCACATAAGGACCACGGCTTCTGACCGAGCCCTCGTTGTACGTTTGATACTAGAAGTGCGGAACGGGAGTCTGGACTGCCATGCCCCTGGTAGGAATGCGAGTTGTCAGCCTCTTGTCCAGGCTGCCCCTGTTCAGTCGGCCGATGCATCGACGCACCGGCGCGGTCAAACTCTGTCTGCCCCGGGTCGGACCGGGAGTTTCAACGGCACGGCCAGACGACCACATGCCATAGCGCCATGCCTCATGCTTCCTGTCGCGAGCTCATTGGCGGTGGCCGTTTCTGCGACGAGGCCACGGAGGCAGTGCATGGAACTCTGCATCGTGAGGCAGAATCCCCCGTGTCAGCGGCGTCGCGACAACAATGGGACAAAAAGCAAACGCAGAATCGTAGGCGATACGTCATTGGCTCGCCGCGTGCCGGGCGTGTAGGAAGCTGTCAAGAAAACGGCCCCCCCGCGGGGCTTCGTTGCGTCCGCAGCTCTGTTTGGTGTCGGTGTGTGTGGGGGAGGGGAAAGGAGTGTGGAGGGGCGGCTTGGGAACTGTCTGGGGAAGGGCAAGATCCGAGAAGCACAAATGCCCATCATGCGCCAATGCCTGTGGTTTAAAAAAACGCCCCTGTCTGGTATGGCAGATGTATGCCAGGGCTGGATTGGAGGGCCAGGGGTGACATCCCATTGGCGTTGCGGACAGCTGCTGCCGATGCAGGGCTGGGCGATGGGCTTGTGACGATCCAAAATGCCCCGGCAGCCAAGATACTCCAAGATTTCTGGAGGGTTTGAGCCATTTCCTATCAACGCGTTAGATCAATTCGAGAGGTGAGATGCAAGACGAAATGAGGCAAGGATGCGCGTGGTTAAGTGGCAGTGACGTCGGCCATTGCTTGGACGCAACGTCCCAGGGTACAGTGCTGCCCATTCAGTTTGGCTGCCAACTAGCACATGAATGAGACTCTGGGCTAGAACGTTAATGGTGACAACATCATGCCCATTTCATGCATCATACTTGGAATTGCTTTATTACTATGAATCGATATGTGAAAGCAGAGTCGTGGTGAGATACGTGCGTACCTAAGGTCAGTCGTCGATGCGCGCGCTGTAGCGGGAGCCTCGGCTCTTTCGAGTTGGGAAACCCGCCCACATCCACAGCTCTTGTCTCCCCATCTCCTCGCGTGGTCGCCTCCTCGATTGCGCGGTTTATCTCAACTTGCAGCATGGTTCGTTTCTCTTGCATTCTTTCCCTCAGTCGACTTTTTGATTTTCCCCACCCATTGAACCTGTGATAGGCAGTCTTTGCAATGCAGTTGGGGAGTGGGAGGGAGAAAGTGAGGCAAACCAACTGCCACCCACCCCCTCCATCCATCTCATCCCATCCCACCACCTCAGGCACTACCACCCACTCGGGCCACAAGCGCACACCACCAGTTGCCCCCATGTGTTTCTTGGCCCCACAGGTCTGGCTCCTGATTGCTTCCATCATTCACCTGCTAGCTCATCCAATGCCACCACCACCTTGCGCTGCCGGCTTTGGCTACTCGCGGGCCGTTGATAGGCCGCGGGCCCGGCCCTGTGCACACCGTGGGGGATGAAGGGAAGGGGTACATCGGCATTGGCGACCCTGTTTGCACCAGGAATAGCCGGAAACCCGGCTGTGGTGAGATGAGAATCCGATGCGTTTTGCTATGGGCGGACCTTTTGACAAAACCATGACGATAGATGAAATGGAGGGGTGTCAGAAAGCCCGTTAAAAAACTGCCCCGCTCCGATGATGTGGCGCACTTTACCCCGCCATCACGGGATCGGCCCACGGCCCACGGGCAACCCGCTCTGCGCAACAGCCGCCTGACGCTTTCACGGGCCGGAAACCAGGGCAGCAGCCTGGGAGGCTCGGCGTTGCGGAGGCTAAGGGGAATGGAACAACAGACCAAGGATGGGCGTGTGGGTTGAGCATGGGATAATTGACACGTCTCGATCAATCGACGACTATAAAGTTGGCTGACCCGCCCTCTATCCCATGCCCCTTTCGCTCCAGTTCCCATCTCAGTTCCAGCCCATCGCCTCCCCGAGCTTCAACATCCGAGCTTCAGTAACCTCGGCCTGTATACTAGTCTACTTGATACCCCATATCTTGTACGCATTCAATCCAACCCCAAGGTGCTCTTGACTACAAAACCAGCTCACATTGTCCACAGCATCTTGCATTTCTTCACCCAGCTACCAACTTATTTATCGTACCAACGACAAGCCCAGAAAAACCACAATGGCTCCTCTCATCCCCCACTGGAATCGCCCCTCCCATCCGGACATTCAGGAAGTCGTCGAGAACCCTGCCGAGTTCACCACCAAGAGTATCTCCCGCGTCACTCTCCCACCCTTTTCCGTATTTGCCAAGTTCGACTTTCCCCCGTGCACCCCGGCCTCGGAGCCGACATACGCGACCGTCCAGACCGGCCGCGACACGCACCTCAACCTCAACAGCGATCTGCTGTACATCAACCACTCTTGCGAGCCCTCCCTGGTTAGTCAGGCCTCGATTCTAAATTGAGACGAATACATGCAGCAGAAATGCCCCCATGTTCGGTCTGTGCCGGTGGGTTCGCTAACATACGTCACAGCACTTTGATGTGGGCAACCTCAATGTTCTGGTTGGACCCAAGGGCCTGAAGGCCGGTGACGAGCTCACTGTCAGTCCCCCAATATCTCCTCGAATCCCTATCAAAGTTGCTCATTCATAGACAGTTCTTCTATCCCTCCACCGAGTGGTCCATGGCCCAGCCCTTCGACTGCCTCTGCAACACCCTGACCTGCCGCGGCCGCATCGCCGGAGCCCGCGACATGACCGACGCCCAGCTCGACGGCGCCTGGCTCAACGGCCATATCATCCAGCTGCGCGCTGAGCAGCGCCGAGCCGCCCAGGCACTCGCCCTCCGACCCTCCGACCCCACCGCCGCGGCCCTCCAGGACGCTGTGAGCCTTGCCGAAAAGGTTCTCGAGGCTGCCCGTCTCGCCTTGCGCACTTACACCGGCGGCCCCAATACCAATGGCCACGGCGTCTTCTCGAGCAAAGCTGCCAACGGCGATTTCAACAAGTCGCCTTCTGCCCAGCATCGCGATATCTCCTCGAGAGCCCTCGGTGGCGAGATGGGTGGTGATACCATCCGCGTCTAAGTTGGGGGAGGACAGTGCCATTCGGGAACTAGACGGTGGTGGCTGGAAACGTCGCTGTCGCTTAGGACCAATGGCCCTGGAAGACATGTTCATTTCTGTAGTATGAGTTTGAAAGTTGTGAGATTGGTGAAATATTATGCTGTTTTTGACACCCAACACCGTGTGGCTGATCATATGCTTCAACCCTGAGATCAAAGTGCTATCATTACCTCATGTGCAAAAACCCCAGACGCCAAGTATATCCTCCCTTGTTGAAACATCATCATACAGCCTCTCTCATTCACGATTCGCCCATTTACGAGGATGGCTCTATCGAATCTCGCCAGCGATTCCATGCGCTGCGACCCTTTTCTGAGCCAGCACCACCGCCGTACTTGGCTTCCTCCTTCTCCCATTCAGCGCGCTCCATGAGGCGGCGGGCTAGATACGCCCGCGTAAACTTCCACGCTTCCGTGTCAGCTAGATTCCAAGCCTCGAGGGATGTGCGCAGTTTTGTCTCTCGAGTTCGCTTGGCGAGGTTTACGATCCGTTTGGCTTGCTTGAGCAGTGACTTCTCCTTGGTTTGTATCTCCTCTGGTGTTAGCGGCACTGGTGCAACATCCCCAAGCTTTGCGTGTTCCTCGGATACTCGATCCGATTTGTAGCCATCTCGAGCGTCTAATACGAATCGCTTCGCGCTGTTCAATGCGGCATCCGTGGCCGCGTCCTCAAACTTCCCATCCTTCGATTCCTCGGCAGTCTTCCTTTCTTCGGGGCGTGGGATCGCAAATCCGAAATGCCAGTCGAGGTCATTGGGAAGTTCTGACTCGGCAGTCACCCAAAGTGCGTTGGCCGAGGCAAAACCACCTGCAACGGCCTGTTTGAATCGCATGACGCGGAGATTTCCGGACACGCGAGGCCCCAAAAATTCTTGGGTAAGAGCTTCTAACCATGGGTCGCGGGTAGAGTTGCTCACGATCCAGGAGGCATCGATGCTTTCTTGGAGGTTATCCAGAGAGGCCACGGTCCAGGGATGAGGGACTGTGCCCAGGGAAAACGCGCGGCTTGTGTTTCGATACTGGGATGGAGTCTTGATGGTCATCGACGTCGAGCCAGCTGTGCAATATCTACATCTGTAAAAGTTGGGAGGGCATGAGGATGGGATGGGGTTGTCGGGGCAATGCCCAAGGGAGTTGGCTAGCTTGAGAGCAGGCTCGACCATGAACATGGTGTGATCAGGTAGAGGCTGCAGCACCTCAATACCTTCGGGAAAACGGCTCTGCCACTCCATGTGCAGATGAGCACTGATAAGAGTGTTCAGAGAGGCAAGTCCCTTTGCTTTGCTGCTGGCGAACGTCTTTGCCAACTCGGAATAACTTTTCCTAATGACTTCGGGTGTGTAGTGTGCTAGTGAGGATGGGGCCTTATCGATGTCAAATGCCTCCTTTCCAACAATCTCGATAACACTCTTGGCGGAAGTCAAGCTGGAAGAATCCAACAAAGCCCGCAAGACTTTGTTGACCTCCGCTTGCTGACCAGTTAAGAGTCCGTTATTGAGATCCTTCCACCTAGTTAGATTGGGGTACACGCCCTGTCGAAGGTAGGTTAGGACTGAGTCATGACTGGCGGCCATTGGGAATAATGTGTAATTCGCAAGAAGTCCTGCGCCCATCGATTCCCAAGCAAACCACCTCATCATATCAGTCTTGAGGTCTGGGTTGACGTCCATCCTCTGTAATTCGTTATACTTGGGGTTTTTTATGGCCTCGAGGGAGGAGAGAATTACAGGCCGGAAGCCCTGCGCCCACCAAGCACGCCGCCAGGTCCGCAGCAGGTCACTCTCAGCATCCTTCTCCTCCCTCGTCTTTTTTAATGTAGAATCGTAGTAACAGTATATCGGTGTACGCTCTCGGAGCGGAGGAAGCAGGACTCTCTGCTCATCGAGAGTGACGGAGCTGGAAAAGGGCACTGACAACCACTTCCAGTCAGCCCACCATGTGGTGCCTTTATAAGTATCCTGCTTCTGGCGCGGGGGCGCATGTGCCGACTCGCGGAAAGGGTTCCATCTGCTCTTGGAAATGGTGTCGCTAATGTCGGTCACGGTGTACTTGGGTTCATGTTTGGGAGGAGTGACGTCCGTGGAGTCGGGAGGGAGGACTGGCTCTAGTGGGCTCAAGACGAGAAAAGCGAAAGCGAAGAGGCCGAGGCAGAAAACGAGGTACGTCAGGCGGCGAGAAGCGAAGCGCCGGGGCCGGCCGAGAATATTATGTGTCGCAGGCATGATAGAAGGGCCTTCATGAGAGAGATGGAGACGAAGTGGGAGCTAATGAACGTGGGATTTATTAGGAAGCACTCCAGGCGTGTGGCATCGACCGCGAAGGTTGTCGAGGGTGAAAAGCTACCAGGTACGAGGGAGGCTCGGAGGGCCAGGAAATCCTTTCTAGGCGAGCATGAGAGCAATAGCGTTAAGAGACAAGGTAGGGCTTGCCCAGTGCGGTTGATAAAGCGTTGAAATTCGCAAGTCAAAGTTGAGAACGCGATCGCGTTGATGTTGAAACTTCCATGATCCCCTGATCCCCTAATCCTTTAGCGAGAGCGTGGGGCGATGGCACCTGGAGCTGAGACGGGACGGAAGCCACGCGTTGCCTGACTAACCTCTTCTGTAATTCATTGCGATAGATCAATACACGGTTATAAGGGGCCAAAAAAAGCAATAAGAAGCGAGAATCTATTTGAAATGACGAATTGAATAAAGAAACACTCTTTTTCTTGCGCTGCGGTTTTGTCATGGTGCTTCTGATGGACCTTAGCTGCTGGAGCTTATTAGGGAGCTGTTCTTGAATGACGTAGTGTTGGGGCTAGTGGGCCTGTAGCAATGGAGGCACTTGATTAGTCGCCCCAGAGAGAGCTTGTGTTCATGATGTCCTGAGGAGAAAATTACAATTCAATTATCCGTCTAGGCAGTGACTTACAGCCGGAGCAGTGAAGCTAGGAGAGCATAACCAGGGACAATTCATGACAGCGGCACGGAAAGCCCTGCCAGATCCCAGCAAACCTCGGTCGATACAAAGTCCATCATCCGTGACCCGCACTTTAAAACATTTCCTAGGCAAACAAATCCTTGCCCCAAGTTCCCTACAGTGCGTCTAGAAAGGCGCTTTGGAGAAGATCCTCAGGCGATGGACGCTCCGCAGAGTCTATCTTCATCAGCGACTGCATAAAAAACACAAAGTCATCCCTGTCGTCATCGTCGAGCCCTGGAGTCGGCATAGGTGCCAAGACGCTGTCGCTAATAAGGAAAGGTGTGAGTTGGCACACATCAGACAGATGCATAAATTGGCTCGCTTGTGTCCGATGGCAGGTGGGGACTTAGAACCCTTGCCTACCGAAAGAGGGATAGACATGGCAATCAATTCATTTTGGGACTGAAAAGCGCCCGCCCCCCCTAACGAGTGCCCATGGCGTATGTTAAGGTAATCGCTGCAAATGACATTTGAGAGCTTCGCAGTCGGCCAAGATAGTGTACACCTACTTAAAAAAAAATGAACTAATTTTGAGTAAGACAGTTGAGGCCCTTGAAGCCAGTTAATATTTGCATCATGCGACAATTCCATGCGCCGTCTCACAATCCTGCTGATTCAGCGAGCGTTTGACAGACCAATCAGTCCACATAAATAAGTGGGTTACCTGTTGGCTTGGAGCCGGTGGGTTGCTCCACAGACGGTCCCTTTCGTTTTTTGCCCTGCCCCACCTCGGATCACGGACTGCCAGAATCACGCGAGAAGACCAGGGCCTCGATACGCCCCAAGGTTCTACGATGGGCCTGAGACAGTTCAACGCCGACGTCAAGGCGGCGGCTTCTTCTCCTTGCGAGAGGGTTTCGGAAATACGAAGAGGGGATTCCGACGGAGAGATAGTCTTCACCTATACCGCCCCAAATCTTGCTCCGATCGAGATCCAAGCCCTTGCTACAGGTGCGTGCCTGTACACCGTCGATACCTAGCTACGATGACGCTAACGACTAGCAGATGTAGACTCCTACCCAAAGTCTTCTGGGTTCTTGATATTCACTTCTTCAGAAAATGTCGGAAAGGACCTGGTTGATTTGCTGGAAGGCCTTGCCACCGACGCGGCAGGAAAGCTTGTCCCTCAAGTTATCGACTTTATCTCGACAAGGCTGACTGCCAAGCTGGAGTCTACCACCACGGAGACTACCGACGGCGGCGGTTCTATCGACGATGGTGACGATGTTGAGTTTGCAGAAACCGATTCCAGCCTTGATGCCACAGATTATTCCGACTACGACGAGGAGTTTCAGATGGACCTTGATCCGTTGCCGCCTAGCAGCACGACACGGAAAAGCAACCCTGTCGTTGGCGACTTGGACGCTGCGAAACTTTTCAAGCGAGATATGCGACAAGCAAGCTCGGTCGGCTTCTTTGTGTCTCTTTTGGCTATGGATATGACCGACCAAGCTCGAGGAATCTTTTCACTTGCTGTCCGCGTCTCGAAATTGGGAATCCCGGACGAAGCACTGGAAGCTTGGGACCTCAAAAATTCCGACCACATCATCATGCTTGTCAGGATTCCCATGGGTTATCTCTCTGCCTCAGTGTTTCTTATGCTCCCTTCTGATCAGTCAAGTCTAGAATTTCGGTTTGGCAAGTGTGCAGGTCCTCGACCCTCCCTGTCCACCGCTAGGTCGGCATTTGACCCCAAGGGGATTGACAGCGAAAGAGTCGATAAGGAAGAATCTACCTTATCCAGTGCAGGAGTCACTAATGGCACCTTCATGCCGCTATGCATGTCAGATTCCCTGGACTCACTTTTAAATCGGGAGTTCCTAGGTCTCCTCCTCCTCAGACAACAGGAACACTTCACTTGGAACCAAGCGCTAGCTCTCAAATTTAACCTGAGCAGAGGAAATCACCGCCGCGGGCATCCCGAAGTGTCGGACGTTCTAGAAGCCGTAGATCAAGACGAAAAACCCACCGAGAAAGAACCTGACGCCCCTTTCCTCCAACACGACTATGTCACAGACCGACCAGAAGACCTCAACATTCCGCTTGTGGCTATGCAGTTTGGCCTCCGAAGACTGGTCAAGTGCACAAAATATTGCATGGTATGCCATCAAATTATGAATCAAGCCTTCGAAGCCCTCAAACCATACGTCTGCGACAACTCGCTCTGTCTTTACCAATACCTAGCACTGGGCTTTGGGCAGAGTATCGAGCACGAAATCATCCACAACCCATACGTTGTCGACCTCCTCATTAGTTTTTTCTACGCTGCCGTAATGGGAAACAGGCTTCGCGAATTTCCCACAGGCCTGAATCTGAGATGTGTCAACACGGGAAGCTTACGCGATCCAGCGAAGAACATTAAGGTCGATGTGTGCTTCAAGGAGAAGACGATCAGGTTTGGTAGTGGCGATTACATCTCATACAGCACCGTCAAGGAGGGAAACTTTGTGCTTCTCGTTATCATTAGCGTCGATCCAATGCCATCAATGTCTATCATGACTGGAGGTATGTAAAACATTGCGAAATTTGCTGAATTCGACTTCGTGAATGGATCAAGTTCAGGCGCTAACCAACACGAACAGGTTTGGAACGGCACATCTGTGTCATCACATCTGTCACAGGCGAGAGGTGTACCTTTCGAATTGTTAAAACGATTACGGAGCCCTTGAATGTGATATCTCCTTTACCTGCTGGAACGATGACCCAATCAACACATCCTAGTGCCGAGTGGATGAAGGTATTGCTCTTCCAGTATCACCAGGACATCGATGACATGGATGCAAGTGAGCGCAACAACTGCCTGATGTTCATGACACATGCAATTCCTTCAGTCTTGGAGATGAGAGGCTACTTGATGGAACAGCCTGGCCGGCTACTGAAATCCTGGAAGCGCATGGACCCGTCGACACTGGCCTTGCTGAACTGGATTGTCGCCTCAAACCGATCATTCATTGTCCAGGATGATGCTGTTCCGAACCAAAAAATTCCAGATGAGGATGCACTGAGTTTCAACCCTAATGCGGACCCTGTTACAGTTGCGCCGATAACCCATCCGAATAGGGTCCAGGGCATGGATGGGACCTGGATGCAGTTTCGTTTTGCCCAGGGCTCACCTGAAAAAGAACAGAAGTTCATTCGAGAACTAGAAACACAAGGACAGGACAATGGAGCAGAAACGCCTTTTCCAAGTCTATTCGCTTGGCATGGTAGTCCATTAGGCAGCTGGCACGGCATCATCCGGACTGGTCTCGACTTTTCTACGAGTCTCCACGGCCGCACATTCGGAAACGGTGTATACTTCAGCAGCGATTTCGCAGTCAGTAACGGCTACTCGGGATTTACTGGACCTAACCCCACACGCCTGGTAAGTCTGAAGAGACGATGGAATGATTCACAGCCCCTTTTATTAACTAAGCTGGTTCTGACTTAATTCTCTCACTACCAGAATGGCTGGCCCAACTCCTTGTTGCACATCTCATCCGCGATAAGTATCTGCGAAATCATCAACAAGCCTGAAAAGTTTGTTTCGTCCACTCCGCACTACGTCGTTGACAAAGTCGAATGGATCCAATGCCGATATCTCTTCGTGCGAGTAAGACCTGATGATATGGCCATCGCACAGCCATTACCGAAGCCTCTAGTAAACGATTCCTCTGGTTACCTTACTCAAGACCCTGCTCGGTCACTGATAGGACCTAAAAGATGCGAAATCAATATTCCCCTTTCAGCAATTCCGGCTAGGCGCCGGCAATCATTGTTCAACAACAAAGCATCCGATGACATGCCGAGTGTTCCTCAATTGACCGAAGCCAGTCGAGAAGCAGACGTGGAAGATGAGATGAAGGATGATGTCCACAACCTCTGGGATTCTGATGATAAAGATGGTGATACATTAATGGTGCGGAATCGACGGCGCTCATCAGAGGACTCTGGCATGGAAGTGTCGCGGCCGTTCAAGCTGACAACGGCAATGCAGGAATCTAAGAACGCTCGAGGCAGCACTTCTACGGACGACACGACACTGACGGACTTTATGCCCGGCACACTTGGCTTGGAATCGCTCCCAAACGTTCCCGAACCGACTTGGGCATCCTCATCCCCCGAGGCCCTTCACCGTATCAACAAAGAGATCATGGAACTCCAGCGGATCCAGTCTCGAAAAAACATCAGCGACAATGGCTGGTACATCGATTTTGACAAAATGGACAATTTGTTCCTCTGGTATGTCGAATTGCACAGCTTTAACGCCGAACTTCCTCTGGCCCAAGACATGATGCGGGCCGGTTGCTCCAGCATCGTCTTAGAGTTCCGCGTTGGTGCCTCGTTTCCCTTCTCTCCACCCTTTGTTCGCGTCGTCCGCCCGCGATTTCTCCCCTTCGCACAGGGCGGCGGCGGCCATGTCACCGCTGGTGGTGCCATCTGCTCCGAGCTTCTCACCAACTCGGGCTGGACCGCTGCCCTTACCCTCGAAAAGGTCTTTCTCGAGATCCGTATGAATCTGTGCGATATGAACCCTCCGGCGCACCTCGATCCCAGCCCACACTTCGGGGCTAGTGACTACGGCATCGGGGAGGCCATGGAAGCGTTCCGCCGTGCCGTCGCTGGCCATGGGTGGCAGCTCCCCGCGGACTTCGGCACGATGGCCGCCTCAGCAAGGTAGGCGAGCACTACGCCAACGCGACTCTATACCATACCCCACGGAGTCGTATCACCAACCTTGCGAGCACTGATATGGTATTGTTTGTGGTTGCTTTTATTCACACTTTGTTATGGACCCGGCGTTTGGATTTGGCTCTTCCCTCAACAAGATAAGACTGGCTGAAAATCGGATGAGTATCATCCCATTGATAAGGGATGGTGGTATCTAGAATGAACCGGGGATGAAGATGGCAAGATAGATGAGCCCGGGGTGAGAAACGGTTACATCCCTCTCTTCGCGACGAATGAATAAAATGAGCAATGAATTGTTATAAAAGCTCGTTCACAGGCTAGCACAATAGTACAATCACGAGACGACTGACAAGGAGTTATGCCTATAAATGTTAAATTTTTCATTTTTTTTTCATTATACAACCAGCGATACCATTTGCGTGGATTGCTGGCTTCAGGCCTGGGATGTCACGAAACGGCAAACAAGCGCCCCGCAGCGAAACCCAGGCCTTGAACCTGTCTAGTATTTGTCCAAAGTCTACGATCGATTTTACTTCTATGGGTGTAGATTTGCGATATGATGAGCCTCGAGAGGGAGTTTTCTTTTGTCCATCGCATCTGCATCCCCTTGGAAAAGGGAGCAAAGTGTACATGGCCTCCTCTGAGATTTTTGTGTGTGTAGCAATAAATGAACCAAGAAATGACAGACAGGGAACGGGTTAGGGAATGGATGACATGGTGCAGCAGAGCAGAAATCAGCAAGACCCGTCCTCCGATCCGCACTGCCACCGTTTCCACCAAGTCCCGTCCTTCCTAAGTCTGCTCGCACGCGAGCGCGACGATGCCAAGTATCCTGGTAGGATACAATCTTGGGGGTGAGGGAGGAAATATGGAAGACAGATGTCTGTAAACCAGGGCGTAACAGATTGAGATACATGCAACATGACACGAGGAGTTCCCGGGCAAACTCCAAAGGAAAACGACCCAGTTCAGAGATCAGAGATCAGAGATCAAAGAGATGCAGTGCCAAGCGACAGCTGATTAGTGTCGCGACGTGGGGGTTATCGGGTGAACTTGCCCCGTGAGGGTGGCCGGAAAGAAAACAAGGATGTCGACAAAACTGGGTGCTGGGTGCCGAGTCCCCTCTGCGGAAATAGAACGCCGTTGTTGTGCTTCGATGGTATAGTGCGGTTGGTGAGTTGTCATGAGGTGGTTTCGGTGCGTGGAGCTCAGTTGTGCTGAAAGAGCACGCTGATGGACTCGCCATGGTGAACTCGGCGGATAGCCTCGGCAAAGACCGGAGAAATGTCGATGACCTCCAGCTTCGGACATAATCGGCGGTGTTCGGATTGCGGGACGGAGTTGGTGACAAGAATCTTGTCGATGCTAGAGGCGTTGATGCGGGCAACGGCGTCGCCGCTGAAGACGCCGTGAGTTAGGAGGGCGTACACCTTGGTGGCGCCCTCCTTCTTCAAGAGCTTGGCGGCGCGGGTAATGGTGTTGGCCGTGTCCACGATGTCATCGACAAGGATGCAGACACGGTTTGCGACTTCGCCAACAAGCATCATACTGGCGTTGCGATGCTCGGTAAACCGAGTGGGACGGCGTTCCTGGGGGATTACATGAGTTTTGCACGGGGAGGGGGACGTTTGATACAGAATTGAATTACCTTGTGAATGAGAGCGAAATCCATGTTGAGGCTGTCTGCGATGAGGGTCGCGCGCTTCGCGCCTCCGGCATCGGGGGAGACGATGACGGCGTCTTGGTATTTAGCAAGGCTCGCCCGGATGTAATTCTGGATCAATGCCTTGCCATAGAGGTTGTCGACGGGGATATCGAAGAAGCCCTGGTATTGCGGGTCGTGAAGATCCATGGTGATGATGTGATCAGCGCCGGCGCAAGTGAGCAGGTCGGCAACGAGGGTGCCGGCCTGGGCGACCCACTGCTTGTAGCCGGGCTTGCCTTGGAAGGCATTGACGTTGTGAGGGTTTTCGTAGTCGTGGGTAGTATAGCTTCTCTGGGATGATACTGAGCCCTCGGCGTGGTGGCCACGAGCAGAGCTGTTGCTCGAGATGGTATCGGAACGGCGTGGTGCCGCGAAGTGATCACCGTTGGTGATGCCATTTGTCGCGGCACTGTTAGTGCCTTCGTTGGCGAGGGATGTCTTGGTGAGCTTCTCGGTAAGGCTGTTAACGCCATTGGAGAGGCCGGCGGACCTGGGAACACCGGGACGGGGTGTAGCTGGAACACTCTCGAAGGTGTAGTCCTTCTTGGACGACCCAGCGGACTGGGAGAGAGGAGCGCCGGACTTGTTGTACGGCCAGTCGGGCTGCCTTGAGTAGGGGAAGAGAGGCACGACGGCAGTGACACGTTTGGCAGAACCGGTCTTGCAGGCGGAGATCATGATGCATAGGTCAATGAGGTTGTCGTTGACATTGCCGGAGCCGGACTGAATGATGTAGACATCCTTGCCACGGACCGAGTCCTTGATCTCGCAGCGGCTTTCGCCGCCCGAGAATTTTGAGAGGATACGATTGCTGGGAGGGATACCAAGGATGTTGCAAATGCTCTCGGTCAACTGGGGGTGAGAGTTGCCGCCCAAGATAACGATATTGCGTACCATGATGGCGGTGAGGGCGCCGAGATTGGCTTGTCGAGAAGGATGAGTGAGGTTATTGCCGGCCTTGCAGCGCAGACAAAGAATCTGATCTGAACTTCCAACGGTGGCGGACGGATACGGAGAGCGGGAGTTGGAGGGGCGGAATCGGAGGGGGCGCCAAGCGATGACGAAGAAGACAGTAGAAGGAGGAAGGAAGCGGCAAAGGAGTCTGGGGGAGGCAGGGGCAAGCTCGAGACCGGATTGAACAAGAATGGGATCAGCAGAGTCAATGACTGACAGGAGCAACCCGAGAAGGGATTGAGCCAAGTCGAGTCGAGTCGAAGTTCGAGACGAAACGAGACGAGGCGAAGGGTTTTGCGAGGCGAAACCCGGCGACTACTTTTTTTTTTTTTTTCAATGGCCCGCTGGGGTTAAACCAGGCCTGTCTTGGTTGGAGGAAGCCCGCAACTTGAGGAGAGTACCTCCCAAGTACCTTGCGATGACAGTTCGAGCGAGGCCTGGAAACAGTACGGAGCCGTTCAGGCCAGTGCAGACCAGTGCCCCGGGGACTTGCACAGTGTACTGGTGCCGGTGCTGCCTCGACTCAGGACCAGGGACGGTTGGCCTGGAGCCCGCGAGCCTGGGGCTGGACCGGGTCGAAGTGGACGAGTTGGAGTGGGGGGATTTTGGAGCGAGGAGACAGAGGCTTTGGGCTGTCTTGGCCGCGACAGTGGACAGTGGAGGCGGGATTGGAAATCTGCGTGCGTGCGTTGGCGCTGGAGACGGCGGCTGCGTCGTCGTCGTGGGAGCACCGAGATTGGCGTTATCCCAGAAACGCTCCACGGACGAGCAGGGGAGACGCGAACAAGGCCTCTGCAGTTCTGCACCCTGCAGTCTGCACTGTCTCACACAGCCGGATGCAGTATGTCGGTACGTCGGTTTCGATGTCGACGCTGCAACGTGCTGAATCCGTGAACGTCAGAGGCTTAGCGAACGTCTTTCTGGGTGTCTTCCTGTTGTGTCGCCAACCGACCGAGGAGGCGAAATCGGAGCAACGAGTCGGAGGAAACCTGGGAAATCCGGAATCACTAGGGGTAGGGCCTAGTACCAACAAGCAGCTGACGGAATGGCGAGACAAAGGATGAAGGGAAAAGGTCTCGGAAGAGGGGACGATAAAGTGGAGAGGGGAGATAGCACTGGATAATTGTCCCAGGTCCGTTCGTTTTCTGCTTTGCGTTGGCTTGCTTTGAATGGATCGCAACGCAATATCTAGATGGAGAGGGAGAGGGAGGGTGTCAGGTAGAATTTAAAGCAACTGAGGATAGGAACCATGATTGGGACCCCATCTTTCGAATTAACTTTTGGCAGCGGGGAACAAAACCCGGACGAGGTCACAATGATGGAAGAACATCGCTGGATGATGCGCAAAAGTAGTCTTGCACGTAGTTGCACGTAGTTTTGGCGGTAGTGGTGGTGGTGGTGAATCGAGGTGAGGTGATGAACCGGTGGAAATCATCCTGGGATCCCACCATCACGGACACCTAGCCCGTACCGGCAAGGTACCCCCCAGGTACATGCCAGTGCCAGCCCGCAGACGGAGCGACGCTTCCATGGAACAATGTGGCACCTGGCGCAAGACACAACGCAGAACATTCGTGACTCGTCTACCCCGAATGAGTCAAGTCTCAGCCAGTGTCCCGGAGCCACGGAAAACGCATGGAGAGGGGGGAAAGGGCTGGAAAAAGGAAAGAAAAAGGGAAAGAAAAAACCTTGATGTGCCTCAACTCAGCATTGGCGAAGCCTGGTCCACCAATACCCGGAGAGATGGAGACGTGAATCCGTCTCCAATCCGATGCTCGATCGCGATGCAACCAGTTGGGAGTGAGTCCTCAGCCAGTGCGAAAGCCTCTAGTGCACGATGTACATCCGCGGTACTCGGAGAATCCTCCTCCACCCCCGCCAATGGAATCCGCGGCCAATGTCCTCTCCCGTTGCGGCTATTCATCATCGCTCACACGACGCTTTGAGATGCAACTGAGAGATATAACCACCATGTCATCGGATAAACAAATGCATGTTATTAGGGCGGTTGCATCACGTCAAGCCCCCTTCTCATGAGAGCCAGTTATGCATAGGAGAGGGAAATATGTGAGAGCAACTGCAGCCTGCCCGCGTCTGCCTCGCCCAGCCTGCAGGCGACGGCATTTCAGGGCCGGTGGAGCAACGCACTGTACTACAGCCTGGAAGGTACCGTCGCCTCTAACTTCCCTGTGCAGCTTCGGTTCGGGTACACAAAATGTACACTTGATACCTGGAGTTGCTCTTCCCTCACGTCCGGTGTACGGGCGGGCATTACGGAGCAGGTACAGGCGGGGTGGTGGGGCAATTCCTCAGGTCAAGGGGAGCTGAAGGAGAGACACAAGGAACACACCCTCTCTGCAAGCCTTCCATCATCAGTAGGTAGGTACCTAGGTACCTAGGCAATTCGACAGTCAAGTCAACTGACAGTCCTTTGCGGCGGGTGGTCAAAGAAGCTCCAGCCAGTCACAGCGAAGCCTTTTATTTTTATGCCCTCCCGTTTTTAGCTGGAGCCCCTCCCTGGTCCTGCTGAACATCCAGGTGGTTGTTTTTTTCTTCTTCTCGCAGGAGCCGCTGCAAGCTAAAGGTACCGACCGGGCAGGCTGGTCGCCCCCCCCCCCAATCTGGGTCTCGTTCCTGTCTTGTCCTCTCTCACGTCACGTCCTTTTCCTGTCTCATTGTGTTCACAGGGAGCTCGGCTCTGCAACGTGTTCAACGTGTTCAACGTCCCGATGACGGAAGGTTGAACTTGGCATGCACCTTGCTGCAGCCAGTGCGAGGCGGGGATTCATCATTGACCTACCAATGCACTTGAACAAGACCAGTATCCAGCACATGGCTTGCCTGCTAGGTAGTGTGCCCTCCTAGGTAATGTGCCCTCCTAGTGAGTGAGACATGGGAACTTGAACGGTGAGTTTATTTTTGAGCCTCTGCGACTTGACACGCTTCTCGCGGATTGCAACTCTACTTCCCTCCCACGGAACTCACACCGCTTCATTCCTAACTGAACCGGGAGATGTTGAAACTGTCCACGGTGTCGACACCCCTTCGATCCACCTTACATACTAGCACCGTAAAACCAATATTCATGCCGAGGCTATTGAGTGGTATGCCGTAGCGTTGAACACTACATCTTGTACTGTACTTTCCAGTACTGACTCTGAAAGACGCTTCATCCTGGCATTGACTTGACACAGACATGCAGCCAGGAAAAGGAAAAAGCACGTCGGGATTAGTCCCTCAGTTGCCTGCTTGCCTGCTCACGCGTGCCGATGCTTCAACCCAGTCAGGAAATACGGGTCTCCCCCGTCCCACGACGCCCACTCCATGACGGACTTGGGAGATCTTCGCCCATCGTGATTGGGCCTTTGACTCCTTTCTCCTGCGGTCTTGGACCCAAAATCGCGGGGTTGTTCAGGCGGCGACAAATAAACAGAAGAAAACTTCCGGTATTCGCACAGTAATCCCGCAGGAGGACGCGCAATGCTGTCGTTGAAAATGCAAGGGCTTCAATCATGAGTACATGCGAAACTGACGCTTGCCTCGTTCCAATTCCAAGTGAGACATTTGCGATGAGCCGCTGAATCCATTAAGCACATGTCTTGAACAACGTTGCCAGCCGTGCACGGGCCAAGTGCTCCCTCCAAAATCGGTCCCCTGGTACAGCACACTTAGAGCACCTGTAACCCGAAAAGCAACCGCCAGAGGGGGAAAAATGATAGAGGACCTCTCTTCAGCAGGTGGAAACTGAAGAGAAAAAAACTCACGCCAAACCACCGCACTGTGACGCCCTTCTTTGCATTGAACCACCAACCATTGGGCCACGACACCAAAAACTCAGCTTTGAACGGTCGGGAGATCAACTCGGTAGGCTTCCTGAGCAACCAATCACCCCTCCACAAAGACCTTCAACGTTGCATGCAAGCAGCTCCCTCGTTCAACTGGGTTGAACAATACTCCGCATCCACCAGAGAGTGCACACACAATCACACATGCACTTTCTTGGACTTCAGATTGGGCCACTCACACTGCCACACACCATACCACACCACCTGTACGCTTGCCCATCAGCCTTGTCTATCCCTGAGCGTTGGTTGGTTGGATTCAAACCCTGCCTGGACCTTGATTCCACCCCTACCTTTGCGCCTCATCCATCTCTATTTTGCCCGCCCGCTGCAAACCTGGAAAATCGTCAACTGCGGCTCAACCAACCGCCAAGATGAAGATTGTCGAGTCTCAATCCGCCGTGCTCAGCAACTTTGAGGTCTATCAGCACCTCACCGAGCAGCGTGACCGCTACAAGAAGAACAAGCGTCGTGGGCCCCCCAACCTTGAAACGGTTGTCCGTGAGGTATGCCAGCCACCACCATGCTCTGGGCTTAGCCTGATCTGTCGATGTATCGACACGTCGACGTCAGGATACGCAGATGGAAGTGAATGAAATGCTGATGCGTTGATGTCTTAGCTGCTACAATACATGCGCACCCATCCTAGCCCTCTCAGCCAACAGCCTCTACCTTACTCGCCAGGCTGCATCGCCCAGCTGCTTGAGCGCCTGCGCCCGTACAACCTTGCCAAGGGTGAGGTTGTCATGCTCCTCAACCTGCGTCCGGCCTCCGTCGCCGCCCTCAACACCGTTGTCGAGGACATGTCTGAGCGCTTCGACGAGGAGCAGCAGGAGGCCATCGTGACGGCTATTGCCGATGTTCTAGGCCAGTTTCCCGACAATGCCGAGGCTCAGGACGAGAACGGTGAGGCCGCCGGTGATGTCGATATGGACGAGACCACGGCTGCCTGAGAGCCTCGTCTGCAAGGCCACACATTCAAGGTGGCAAAGCAACGCAAAATGCGCCTCTATGGGATTGGCTGTCACACATACCACCTCATGACCGACACGTCCTCGCCAATTAAATTCACATGATGGAGCATCCGGTCTCATCCGGGTTCACTGACCTTGTTGTCATTGCCGTTTTACACAGGTCCTCAAAGGCCAGCTTCAACAACTCTCCGGTGACTGCCGAACACTCGACGTATCGGTCCGCCCGCATGGCCTGCGATACCTGGTATGCTTCCTGCGGATAGATGATGCCATTGGGGTCTTTTTCCGACCGTAGGTCTCGCTTCAGCCCCAGGACGACAACGGGCAAGGCATCGAACCGCTTGAACGCTGCCTTCACCTCGTTGAGCCACTGGCGGTTGGGAACACTCTATCAGCACAAATTCATACATGGGCCCGAAACGGGAAAGAGATCATGTGCGGAAAACTGACATATCGTTGCATGTTAATGAGGCTCATTCGCTGGTTGATATCGTAGCAGATGACAATGGCATCGGGATCCAGGAGGCGCCAGTTGTCTGGGCTCGAGGTGTCGAAGAACTCAAAGCGGAACTTTCTTTCTCCCACCTTGATCTCGAAGATGAAGGGCTGGTCAATGTCGCGCAGCATAGGGATCGGGTTGACATGTTCGCTAACGCTCAGTCGTCTGGTGCATCAGGAGAGACGGGCCTAGTGTTAGCATTCATGGGGGGCCACAATCAATAGACGGGTTGACGCACGAGAGGAACGTCGTCTTGCCACACTTTTCATCGCCTACGAGCAATATCCTGATCACTTCGGCGTCCATACTGTCCAGCGTTGGGTTTTTAATCTCAGTCGTAGCCTTGCACGTAGAAATGAGGGTTGGGAAGGGGGAAATGGCGCAGCGTAGATGGATTGGCCCAAGCCAGAGTCGTTCGGCCAAGCGATAGGTGTGGCGCAACCAACCAATACTCGCCACAGTCACCTAGCCCCAGGTAAGCCACACACTTGAGGTGCAGCAGGAAGCCCTTTTTCGCACCCGATTCTCTAATGGGTTGTATAAGAAAGCGAACCCACACAAGTCACCAACTCACATGCGACCGTTTGGCAATCGTCTTGGGCGCCAAACTCCCCTTGGAGCCATCGCCGCTGGATTGAAAGCTTGCAGCCAGTCTACGCCGTCTTGCTGCCGCCGTGCCTTGTCCCCTTCATTGAGTGGTGAATCCCTAGAGTGTCGCACACAGCGCAAAGCCGCCAAGTTCCGCACCATGGCCGGCGATTCAAACTACATGTCCTGGACCAAAAATGGGCTCATCCAGCGCGTCAAGGAGCTCGAGGCCGAACTCAAGTCCCGGCCGGCCCCGCCTGCCCCGGAGCCGGTGCCAGAGCCGGTGGCCCAGAAGCAGCCCGAGAATGAGAGCGGCGGCGCTGGTGCCGGGGCCAAGACGCCCAAGCCTAAGGGCAAGCGAAAAGTCGACCCGTCCAAGTACTCGACGCGGTACGTGGCGCTCAAGCTGGCGTACCTGGGCAAGAACTACGGCGGCTTCGAGTTCCAGGCCATGGCCACGCAACCGTCCATCGAGGAGGAGCTATGGAACGCCCTGACCAAGGCGTGCCTCATCTTCCCCAAGGACGACAGGGTCGTCGACTTTGAATGCTGCGAGTACTCCAAGTGCGGCCGCACCGACAAGGGCGTTAGCGCCTTTGGCCAGGTCATCGGGCTTCGTGTCCGCAGCAACCGGCCGCTGCCCAAGAAGCGAAGCCAGCCGAGCCAGGGGGTTGAAGGCGGCGATGCTATGGTCGTAGACGAACAGCTTGGGGAGAAGGCGGAGGCAGTGGAGGAAGAGGAGGGGGAGGAAGATTCGTCATTTGATCCCATCAAGGACGAGCTTCAGTATCCGCGTGTGCTCAACCGCATCCTCCCTCCAGACATCCGCATCCTCGCCTGGTGTCCTGCGCCACCGCCCGACTTCTCTGCTCGCTTCTCATGCCGTGAACGGCAGTACCGGTACTTCTTCACGCAACCGGCCTTCTCGCCGGACCCCAAATCGGGGGGCAAGACGGGGTGGCTGGACATTGAAGCCATGCGTGATGCCGCCAAGCGCTACGAGGGCGAGCACGACTTCCGCAACCTGTGCAAGATCGACCCCGGCAAGCAAATCACAAACTTTTCCCGCGTCATCTACGAAGCCGACATTGAAGAGGTGAAAGACGTCTCCTCTGCGCTGCCGTACTTGGCCAAACAGGAATTTGCACCTGCGGAGGGGCTGGATGGGTCGGCGATACACCCCAAGGTCTACTCCTTCAACGTTCGAGGCTCCGCGTTCCTGTGGCACCAGATCCGACACATGGTGGCCGTGCTCTTCCTCGTCGGCCAGCGGCTCGAGAAACCGGAAATCATTACGCAGCTGCTCGACACGGCCACCAACCCGTGCAAGCCCAACTACGTCATGGCTGACGAGGTGCCTCTCGTGCTGTGGGACTGCATCTTCCCCGGTGACGACGCCGCGCCCACGACGACGGACAAGAAGGACGCCCTCTCGTGGATCTACCTCGCCGACGACCCGGCCCTCGGCCAGTTTGGTCAGTTCGGCGTCATCGACGGCCTGTGGGCGCATTGGCGGGAGCGCAAGCTCGACGAGCTGCTGTCGAACCAGCTCCTGCAGCTCGTCTCACGGCAGGGCGGCTCCGATCCCGCGCGGCGCATCGAGCGGCCAGAAACCGCCAAGCAGGCCAACAGCGTCATCGTCTACGAGGGCGGCAACTGTGGCCGCATGGGCGGACGGTATATCCCGCTGATGCAAAAGGACCGGCTGCAGGCCCCCGAGGTACAGAACGAGCGGTACGCGAAGCGCAAGGGCTTTGCGGGCTCGGAGGATATGAGGCAGCAAAGGGGGTTCGGCAGGCGAAAGGTGGATGCGTCCACGGCGGATGAGTAGACAATAGATGACTAGACACGGTAGGTATAGACATACAAAAGTGACGGGGTCCTGCAGCAGGGATAGGCAGGTGCAATAAAAGCATGATCCCCATTGTTGGGAGGTATGAAGCTCTATGGTATTAGTCGTCAGGCATTGGTCCTCATGATAGTAGTACTACTCATGATATGAGTACTACTCATGATATGAGTCCCTTTTCTTCCCCTCTGCCCTCGTACAAGCAGCCTCTTGCGCCCCTCCATACCTCCTCGACAATCTTTAGTCCAGGCAACAGGCTGGGGAACACAACGACGACGTCATCCTCGCCATCGACGACGACGACGAGATAATATCGGACCTCGAAGCCACGGAACGCCTCATTGACCAGGATGTCGCGAATCTTCTCCGTAGGAATAAACCTTGTGGCCGTGGTGGCGAGGTAGCTAGCCGACGACTCGCTCGTCTGGACGCCCAGCCCCCTCATAACGAGCAGGCTCTCGCAGGCGTATCCGCGGCGGCTCAGCAGCCAGAGGAGGGCGGCGGCGGCCGGGACGAGGACGGGGACGGGGATGCGCTCGGCGACGGAGCCGATGGCGCGGCCGGCCGGGGATCGCAGGTAAGCCGTGGCGCGGAGAAGCAGCGGGGCGCGCTCGGCGAGCGGCGAGAGCGCGTAGCGGGCGTGCAGGAGGAGGGCCGTCGCGAGGGAGAGCAGCAGCCGCGCGACGAGGAGCACCGTGTGCAGCAGCGTGGGTAGCGGACGCAGCGTCGTGACGGTAAACTCGGCCGTTGTGGGTGACGGACGACGAATTTGAAGGCGGGGCGAGGTTGAAAGCATGTTTGCCGAGTTGTTTGGTTGAAGTAATCGGTAAGTCAAATGGTGATGTTGAAAAGGGTCGCAGGTTAATGCGTGACCATGGTGTGAATGGAGCTCGGGAGGATGATGGCAGCCCAGAAAGAAGGTTTTAAATCGGATGATTAGAGACAAGGTATTGTGATATTGGGTTTCGTCGCTTCTAATTGAGAGCTAAGATACTAGAACCAGCCAGGGAAGAGGGATGTGGTCCCAAAACAGAGTGGTTGTGATAATGGAGATGGTAAGTGTCCCTATGGTGCTTGCTGTTGGGGTGAGTGAAGTGAAGCTCGGATCAAGCTGTCAGGTCAAGTTGCAGCCAAGTGAGTGTCAGGGTGGGGTGGATGGTAGGTGGGGTGGTGCTGACCACAGCCGAAGTTCACCCAGCCAGGTACCCTCATAGTCCAAAAACCCAGCGACTTTTCTCGACTGTAATGGTCCAACGGCGAAGACGTTCAATCACGCTCAGCCGTCCACCCCGATTTCCATCAGAACCCCCTCGTTCGCGCCCCGCCCGAACGCCGCGGTGGCCGCCCACTCGCACGGGAAACCTGCGATGCTGGTAACCACTGTTGCGGCCCTCAAGCAATGGAGATGACCCTTGAGGGAGGACTCACTCTGCAGAGAGCTTTCCCCCGTCGCGTGGCGGGTGGGATCACGCAGTGCGAGGGGCCTCGGGCTGGACAATGGCTGAGATAGAACAGCTCAACGCTTCTTTTTTGCAATTCATAGCAAATGACATGGAGACCATGAGGACTTTGAAAATTCATATTTGGCATTGTCCCGCTCATCTCTTTCGATTGTTCCCATTTTGACCATCATTTCGCCTCTGGTTACGTTGTGTTGTGCAATTCGAACCCTCATGATGGTAGCACCTGATCCCCTCACCCAGACAGAGGTTGAAGCTATCATCGCAAGTGGACATCGCGCACTCTGACCCCGAATTGACCTCACTTAGATCATCACTGCACAAGGGCCAAAGATAAAGCGAACAATTGAATTAAATAATCATGAGATCGTTATAAATTTAAACCCGACCTCTCATTCAACTTATCAGCACTAACAAAATCTCCCCGTTTCGTTCCATCATACTTTGCTTCCGCCAAAATCCAACCCAGTCTTCCTTGCGCTATCCCTCAAAGACTCAAACAAGTGCCGTGAGGCAGCATTGTATAAAGCAACCCGCCGCGTTCTTCAGCTTGTGCTCTTGATTTTTTGCCATCCGTCAATCACCCCCATCTCTTCTCTCAGGGTGGCTTACATTTCGTTCCATCCGCAATCCATCTCACCCCATCATAACTTGAAACAAAAGAAGAAAGAAAACTCCCCCATACATCAACCGCCTCTTCAGAAATCAACAACATGAACAAGCATCGTGTGTCTGTTATTCTGTATCCATCAAACATAATCTGTGTATAACTGTCTGTCGCCTGCTGCTGCAAAGGATAGTCAAGAATCCAAAGGCTCAGAAATAAGAAAATAAATCAGTCATCTTACACGACATAATTGCCACGTCGGTGAGATGACCTTGACTCCATGGCATATGGGGTCGAGAAGTCGAAAAATAAAACCATGCAAAATCGCAACAAATGCTCTCAGACTTGAAAAGTGCCACGCTGCTTTACCCTCTCTTCCTCCACAAAATATTCAACAGAAGCAGCGGGCACATGATAACATCGTCGTGAGACGAATTCGGGTAGGAGAATAGTGGTATCGAGATGTTCCAATCGACAACGCCAATCGCCATGCACAGAATCGAAGAGTACAACGGTAATAAGGAGAGGAGTAGAAGGGGAAATTGTCGTCTCAATCAGCAAGTTCGATCAGCACAGGGTTCTTAAAACATCTCGCTTCGGTGCAGTCCTGTCGACATGTGCTTGTTGCTTTGCTCAACAGGTGATCGCAGTGTTTCCTGGTCGTACATCATAGGAGGCGGCGACTGCAGTCTGCGAGGCATGGGGATGCTCTCGTAGGGCGCCTCGAAAGGCGGTGACACGACTCGAGAGGAAGAATCCTTACGAACGCTCTCGTAGGGCGCCTCAAAGGGAGGGAGGGGAGCCCGAGGGATGTCCTTGCGGTTGCGGCTGGCCGATCGCAGGCGTTCAGTTGCCTTGGAGATGCGGGTTGAGATGCTGTTGTCTCCAATGCTGCGACCTCGGCTGTGGCCCTTGTTGCTGCTGGGTTTGGCCGGGGGACTGCCACCGTGGGCTGATGCGTCATTACCGGATGTTTCATCATCGTCCATGACGATTTCGATCATGGCGGATCCCACCGCACCCATGTCGTGGTGTCGCGGCATATGTGGGAGTGGCGCAGGAGGAGGCGGAGGAGGAGTAGCCAAGTGCTGGAGCTCCTTTAGCAGCGCGGGAGCCGGAGGTGGCGGTGGGGGGACCTTTTCCTCATGAGAGCGACGGCGCTCGCCAGAGACAACCTCGTCGATGCCACGAGATGCTCCTCCAATGCTGCCCTTACGTCCAAAGCGCGCCGGGCTAGGCTCATCGAGGATGGGCGCCGACATGCTTCGGGGAATGGCGGGTCGCGTGGGCGGCTGATACACCGTCGATGGGAGAAGTGTCAGAAGATCTTGCTTGTCCTCTTTGGGAGGGCTCTGGGGAGATACTTGAGGCGAGTGTCTCTGGGCAAACGTGGCTGGGATGGGAGGGACTGCTGGGAGTGGCGAGTTGCCTCCATCGCCAAGTTGATCCGTCTCGATGATGAGCCTCATCGCCTTGGGAGTAGCAGGAAGCCCAATGGCTGGGCCGTTTCGGGCATACATGCTCTTGGGAGGCTCTGTCGCGCTTGCGCTGCGAGGTGGAAGGTCATCAATGAGAGGCCTGGGATCCGGAGCCTCGACGCCGATCTGGTGCAGGGACGGTGAGAACTGGTTGGGATGAGGAATCGCAGGGGCCTGGGGACGCTTGGCCAGCGACTTGCGACGCTCCTCGAGCTCTCGCGCCGCCTGCTCCTTTTTGCGTTGGCGTTCATCCTTCATTTGTCTGAGATCACCAGCATGCTCAGTTGACGCAGCCCGTCCGTGAGCAACAGCGGGGAGGACAGTAGTGGCGACAGCCTCGATGTTGACAGTCTCAGTGTTAGCTCTGGCGCGGAGCTCCGGTTGCTCTTTCGTTGTGACAACGGGCGAGTTGAGACCACGGCTGGCACTGCGGCTGTGCTTCGTACGGAACAGCTCCCGGGCTTCCATGGCAGCCTTGTAGTCTTCCTCATCCTCGGAGCCCTGGTAGTGCAGCGCCTGGGCCGACATGGGTAGCGGGGAGGAAGGAGAGCGCTGAACAGAGCCAGTTCTGCCTTGACTTCGACCGCGGATATCCAGGGCGGGGGGGATAGTTCGACCCTCGGGGCTGCGGCGACGACTGCCGCGGCTCGAGGTACGGCTACCAGGCTTGGGCTTGGGGACACTGACCTTCCTGATGGTCAAAGGATCGGGCATCTCGGAGCGGCTGGGGGTGCTCAGGTTGATCAGATCCTCCGGAGACATGGGGATCGGAGACGTAGGCGATCTCTTCGCCTTGGGCCATGCTCGCGCCGACGCACGACCACGTTCCTCGGAGACTTCGCGCGACTTTGTAGATCTCTCCTTGCTTCCATGGCGGCCACGAGATCTCTCTCGACTGCCAGGGCGGCTGCTCGACTTCTTTGAGTAATGCTGTGCCGTATCCAAACTGTGGATGTAGTCCTCGCGGTTCCGGGTAGCTTGATGTCGCAAGCTGCGTCCAGCACTCGAGGCTGAGGTGATGGAGCTTGCCACGGATCCAGGGCCGCGGCGACGAGATGGCCAGTGGAATCGAGTAGACGAGGTGACAGACTGCTCGGGTGATGCGACCTCCCTCGCCGGCGATGGCTCCCAGCTCTCCAACTGCATGTTCACCCCGACAGGGATGCGATCGCGAGAACCGTTGCGGTGGTTTGATCGAGATGCCTCCATCTTCATCATGACGTTCTTGTCGGGTGGGGGCGGAATCTCGCCGTCAGCAGCTCGCACCAGCCTCTGGTAGTTGTCTCGCATCATCATCGGGCTTGCAGTGGCGGCTCGCTGAAGAGCGATCCCTGCAGCCATGTTATCTTGGCCGCTGGATACTGCGCGGGTATGGCCGGGTCTGCTCTCCCTAGTAAGAGGGGGAGAGGCAGTCTTAATCGGCTTGAGCAGGTCGCGGTTGAGGTCGGAAGGAATCTCGCCAATGGATGGAAGACGGCCTCGTCCAAAGCTTGGGCCGCCGCCTCGTGCAGAAGTTGGCGTGTTGAATCTGCTGTTGTTTGATGGCATCAGGAACGCAGTGGCGGCTTCGAGAGACGGTCCGGGAGAGACGGCAGATTCAGCAATGGGGGTTACACCAGCAGCAATAGGGGTTTTGCCGCCGTCGCCCTGCGAGAAGAACTTGGCCTTCTGCGTCTGGTCGCCAAACGAAGTGATGAGCTTCAGAGCAGACGTCTTGGCAATGCTTCGCTGAGGACCGCGCTGGACACCTGGAGGGGATAAAGGGGGACTGAGGATCTCCGGGATACTGGGCGTGAGGCTTTGGAAGTTGAGCTGCACAGCTGATGGAGAAGTCCATGGCTCGGAAGACTCCTGATCGGTGCAAGCGAAGCAACGGATCGCCAACTGCTGTTGGTTATGCTGAACAGCCCATTCTCCCCATTTTCGAATGATGGCAGCCTGACGCTCCCAGACACCAGGGAATGCTACGCAAGTGAGGATCAGGGCCTCCATATATCGCCTGTGAGAGATGTAAATCTCGATAGCGTCAGTATGATCACCCATGCCGAGCATGATGGTGACGGCGGCGTGGACATCGCCGGACTCGAGCAAGCGCTGAACATATGCACGCCCGATCTTATGCTGAGACGCTTGACGGCCGATACCGCTCAAGGCAAGCAACATCCAGTCTTGCGAAGTCATGTTTTCGGAGCTTGCGGCCATGACATCGGCATCGAGATCACCAAGCCACTTGGCCAGCAAGATGCGGCTTGGGGACCCCGCAGGATGTCGGCTCATCTCATCTCGAATAAGATCGTCAATCTCCCTGTTCCAACCGAAGATGGTGCTGAGCATCTGGCGACGAAGGTCGTCATTGGTGAGGCGAGAGTTGTTTGGCGCCATGGGGTGCTTGTATGGAATGTCACTCAGGCGCGTCCGGGTATACTTGAAGAGGTCATGAACTTTGTTGTCATCTGGGCTGCGAGGGACTTCATGTCGCAGGCGAGAAGGCCTGTGACGAGAGCGAGCGGATGACGCAGTGCTTGTTGTGCCCATGGAGTAACCCATAGAGTAGTTGTCCGGTTCCTTCTTGCCAACCGTCGATGACCTAAGTGAAGATCCAGCAGAGATGTAAGTGTTCTCAGTCATGCCCTTTGATCTCATTGATCCTTGGTAGCGACCTGGGGTCCTTGATCCGCCCGAAGACTTAGTGATAGACGACAGGTTGCTTCGACTAGACACGGGGCTAGCCGACTCATACGACATCTCACCTCCCGAGTCCTGGACCTGGTGGCGAGTGAGTCGGGCAAATGGCGACAGGTGATCATCGTCACTCTCGGAAATGTTCATGTCCAGGGGGATGGAACTGCTGCTTTCCGACTCGGATGTGTTGATCGTCGTAGCCGAGCGGACAGACCGATCACCAGTCTCCTCAGATACAGGGGGTGACGGCGGTAACAGGGCAGCAGGATGCTGAACATTCGCCACCATGATGGAAGGTGAATTGAGATCGAACTGTTGGGCCGTGTTATTGGGGCCAAGCGTAAACAGGGAGGCGCCAGGGCCGTAGACGGCGAGACCTCTGACATGTTCCAAGGTGGGGATGGAATCGTAGGTGACGTGCTTAGTTCTAACATCCCATGATAGTGTTTGGCTGTGGTGGATGTTAGCGAGTGACGGCTCATGCAGTTAAGCGCGCGCGTGGGATAGGGGGGGTGTTGGTGGCAAGCTTAAAACGTACGAGTCAGAATATTGAATTATGCGGCCGTTCTTGGACCAGCCCATCCAGTTGGGGCCGTTGACGAAGTTCTCAGTTCGTCGTAGAACACGGACAATCTTTGCGGGATCTTCAGTGTTGAACAACTTGGCCACACTCCACACCCGGAGGTCGCCATCGTAAGTTTGCACGGCGAGCATGTCGGATTTTTGTCGTGAGGAGGAGGCATGCCAGGCCAACGTGACAATTGGTGACGGCCCCCTCGATGTAGTAAGATTGTGCAGGATGGTGAAACGAGGCTGCAGAGTTGCGACTAGAAGTGAGCCATTTTGATATCTAAATCAGGTCAGTCACTGAGGTGTGGCTCGAAATCCGTGCTATGAAACCTACCCAATAGCAAATGTACGACAGTCAGCTGAAGGAGCCAGTGCTGTCACAGCAATCTGATCCAATGTCCTCGATGAGATGTGCTCGGAAGTCGTCGGCTCGAATAGGATGACGCTTCCTTGTGTGTTGCCTGCAGGCTTGTTAGTTCACCAATAGGCATCTCTGTGTGTAAGTTACATACCGAACGCCACATTTCCGTTTCGCATCCACGCCGCACAAGTGAGGTGCTCGTAAGAAGCAAATCGAGCGACTTCATCTCCCGTCATCAAATCCCACACAATGGCCGTTTGGCCCGAGTCGTAGCTCACAACAAATCGACCGGCGCCGGATTCGCTCTGGTTGTCCACGGCCAACAATTGGACCTCGTCGGCGTGACGGGAAAACCTTCGCTCGATGGTAAGGGTGTCATGATGGCTGCAGACGATGGAGGATCCTTGGGCATAGAGGAACATGGAGGCCGTGGCGGCACAGGGGTCGAAGAACTTGAGATTCTTTGAGGGGCGCATGGCGGTTTGGAAATCTTGAGCGGCAGCGGCCGCTCCCATTGACGACATTCCGGAACTCATCGAGATGGCGCGGTTTCGCGACGGGGCGGACATGGCGGACATGGCGGACAAGGTCGCCTGATATCCTTTTCGGTTCTCGATCTGCGTCCAAAAACTCTAGTTAGCCAGCCGGTTGGCGGCAGAAACGACGACTGTTCGGGAGCCTCTGCAGGGGCCTGGGCAGCCGTCGTGGAACAGTGCACATACAGTTCCAATGCAGTGTCAACGAGGGATATCCCCCTCTGGCGGGGGATTTCGTCTCTCTCTCTTGGAGCAATAACTGGCGGGAAGCTACAAGTTGGGACGGTTGAACATTACTCGGAAAGCACTGCGGCCCGTATCCGGACAGTGGCTCCGGGATGCGTCTCGTATAGCAGGATTTCAGCACAGCGATGCTCGTTCTGTCGTCACGGCAGGCGATACGGCGGACCGGGTGGCGGCCGGGATGGTGAGCTTGGACAGTATACGGGACTCGGCGGGAGCTGTATGTCTCGGTCGCAGCGTGGAAGATGAGACGGGAGCCTAGGTTGCGGTGAGAAGGGGATTTCCGGAGCAGAGAGCAGAAACCACGACAAGAGGAGGAATGTAGGTAGGTATGTAGTGGTAAAAATAGAGACGAAGGAGTCCGGGAGAGATGACAGCAGCGGGTGGAGATGGGGCGAGGCGGTGGTTTTGCTTGCAAGCAACAAGACGCTATAGGCGCAAGACTGGCAGGGAAGGAAAGACGCAGCCGCCTACCTTTTGATGGTGATTGCCCGGGGTCGGACGACAACCGAATGGGGAGAGTGGGCGAAGTGGGCAAGCTGGGAGAGGGGTGTGACCCGGCGCTTGACTTGCAGTAGTAGCTTGGATCTCAAGAGGGACTCAAGAAAGGGTGGTGTGTGAGAGGTGAGGGTGAGAGCGTGTAAACTCGGTAGACGAGGCCAGGGCTGTTGGGAGCACACGAGGAACGCTGCTAAAAGCAAGCAAAGCAGCAGGATGCAGGAGAGGCGTTTAAGAGAGGGGGCGTGTGCAGTTTGATATCAGAGAGGATATGGAAAAACAGCTACGCAAGCGAGCTTTTCAAAGGAAGCTGTTGGTGAGGAAGCTTGGGGGTTGGGGGGAAGGGTTATGGGTTATGGGTTGGCGATGTTGGTTGTGTCTATGTATGTGATGAGGCGACAGAAAGCGGAGACGCACGCACACAAGTCACAGAAAGACCAGGAACGGAAGAAGAGGCGAGGGAATAGGAAGAAAGCCCAAGAGGGAAATGGAGAAGTAAAAGAAAAAAAAGAGCAGGTTGGGGTGGTTTTGAGAGACGCAACCGCGCAAGAGGCTTGTCCCCTGGGGGTGTGAGAGAGGGGAGCGGGCGAGCAGTGTGGGTGCGGTGCTGCGAGAAGTGCGTGTGTGATGGACCATCCATGGGGGGGGCTTTCATGGGGCATCTCATGGGGCTTCAAGAGCCCTTTTAAGACCAGAGTCAGAGATGGCGCCTACGAGGTGGCGTCCTGGCATGTCAGTGGTGGCCGGGGGGGGGGCATATAAAATTAGAGCCCTGCGAACGTTGGGATCCATGGATGATGGATCAGCGGATACGGGACGAGCTCTTGCTGCCCGGGGGTCCTAGGGTGCGTGCGTGCGTTGCGGTAGCCTGTAGGTAGGCGTAGGCGGTTTACTACTATTCCGTACAGTCCCTAGAGGCTAGTGCTCGAAGGTGCTCCGGGTGCCTTTCGGTGGTTTGGGCGATGCGATTGGAAATGGCGGGCGCATGGCGCATGGCGCATCATGGATGATGGTATGGGATGGGCGCATCTGGGCGACCCGGGGCCAGTCGCTCACTAATCGGTGGAGTCGACGGTCAAGACGAGCAGCAGCTGCGGCGGCGGCTTTGCAAAAAACCTGCAAGCCCCCCCCAGGGATCCCCCGCCCTAAAACTGGATGTTGGATCATGGATGACCGATTTTCCCTTCTCGGGTCTCTCGTTCGTCCCGACGACGAGTCTTGCGACGACTTCTCGGAGCTGGGAGGCGAAGCGGAAAAGGGCGGTTAGGCGTTGGGTTGGTACTTGGCCGGCGCCTGGCTAGGTGTGAATAGGTGGCGATGATCGAATGCCGGGCGGTTGCGGGCTGCCTCGGGGGCACGCCTTTGGAGTCGTGGACTGTGGATCGGAAGCCGGCGGACCATGGCGATGTGGGTTATGGACCATCAACCAACAATTAATCAGTCCCAGCAGCACGCAGCAAGGCGGGATGCAAGCTGCAGCGCAAGGCCAAGGCGAGCAACGCAACAACAGGTTCAGACTTCACGCTCGCAACGGGCTCAACGTCCAACAACCAACGGTCTGCACCAATGCCTCGACCCCCCTGCCTTACTTTTAGCCTCGTGGACTGCCCGCGTGCCCGCGAGCTCTGCCGAAGCTCTGGCGGAACGGTGCGCCAAACGCCATTGACTCGCTGGACCGAAGTAGCCCTGGTGGAATTGCGCGCTTTGGGGACCCTGCGAATCTCCGTTCTCCAAGGGACTCGACTCGATGACTCGGAGTTCGGTGCGGGTCTATCACTATCAATTGTCTCGCTGTGGCCACGAATTGGTCGAATCTCCCACCGCTCCGTCGCCGTCGACTCATCGGCGGTGTATTCGTAGTTCGTCTTCGGATTCGTGCCAGGCGTTAATGTGTTGATTTCAATTCATTTTGATTTTCATTGCCTTGCTCTCCGACTTTCCATCTTGGTACCCCCTGTCGGCTTGTCGCCCTAGAGCCCCTCTTTCGCTCTGTGCTCGGAAGGCGGGTGAGCTATGCGGGGTCGGCCTCGGGTTTGGTGCGACGTCCAGACAACAACAGCACACGCACATGCGTACCTTACCCAGGTACTTTGGTACCTAGGTAAGGTAGGTAGGTACTTAGATAGGTACATACGATGTTGCATACAAGCCTCTGCCGTGACGCCGTTGCAGGTCAAGGTTCGAGCGACACGGCAGGTTCTAGTTGGTGTTATGCCATGCCGGTGGCCATTCAAGAGAAGGGGCTGACCGGTACCTTACAGCGGATGTGTGTGTGCGAGTGCCCCCCCTGCGTGTGTCCTCTGTAGGTGACAATGGTGCCTGTAGGTGTGCGTAGCAGTGTGAGTGCCGGTGTACGGGATATTGATATTGTGTGGGGAGGTCGGCGGGCGGCCCCTCTCTGGCGGTGGTTCCGTCTGCCGTGTGTGCAGTAATTAGGCCTTGCTGGCCAGTTCCTTCAACGCAAGATGCGCTGTGAGAGCAGCAAATGCGATGCACTGGGTTGCTGGCTGCCCGCTGGCCTGACACGACAACCAGCGACGACACGATGACACCCTCCTTGCCTCCCACCATCCACCCTCCCTTCCATTTGGCATTTGTGGGCGTTGGACCCCTGGCGTGCCGTTTTGAGCGTGCCAAGCCCCAGGTGTCTCCAAGCTTGTCGAGCTCGTCAAGCCCCCGGTCTCTGATAAAGCCCGTCAAACCCGTCAAACCCGCCTCGTTCGCAATAGTATTGAGAAAGAAAAGATTGATTATAAAAATAAAAGAGGACATGCGACTCTCACAGCTCCAAAAACCCCCTCAAGGATTTCAGTCGGTTTCTATTCCGGCTCTCTACTGGCCCTACTGGCCCTACTGGCCCCCCGGGTGTTAAAGCATGTGGTTGGGGCTGGGGGCACGGGGGCGGGGCGCGCCATCGCCAACGTGCAATCGACGTCGTCGTCGAAGCGCCCAAGTGTGCTGCATGTGTGTTGCGGCTCTCCATTGGCTGCGCTAGCTGCAAGCTCTGTGTCGCTGTTGCCCAATGGACGTCCAGATCACCTTCCCCGACAGGGATCTAATCGCTCTGCGTCCCGGCCGCTAAAACGGGCCATGACCCCTGTCCCTTCCAGTGGTCCGTCCCTTCCACGGTGTAAGGCCCCCTGTCCCTGTCGATTGTCCATCTCCATCTCCATCTCCAACAATGAGCTCGAAGACATCTCCAGTCCAATTCTCCCTTTGCGAGCCCATATGCTTCACCAGCCACTCCGGCCATTGTCAAGCCGTTGTCAATTGTGAGTTAATAACATCCCTCCAGCTGTGTGCTTACAGGGTCCTCACCCGGCTCCACCACCACCACCCTCTCACCTCAACCTTGTCGACATCTCCAACACCATCCCTGTCAATCGCTCAATTTCTTTCTTCATCTCTAACTTTTCGTGGCCGTGATCTGATGACATTTCATTTGACGGCATCGATTCTCACTTCCGTTACGGCCCCTTCCGTCTCAGTAGCCTGAAAGTCTCTCCTTAGTCCGTCGCATCAGCGTCGACTAAAGGTGCTGCCGTGCTCGCCACTGTCGATCGTCTGTTCCTGGCTGTGCGACCTCATGTCAATGGCTGCATTTTCGGCCTCGAGGGGCGACTCCACCACTTCACGGGTCAGCATCAACGCATGAATGTTGGACCTCACCTTCTTTTGTCGTTTGTCTTCTATTGACTGCGGCTTTAGTATGGAGAGGAGGGTAAGCTATTCCACATTGCGCGAGACAACCTTCTGTGGTTGCTTTTTCCCTGGTAACCCGCCGCTAGGGTTGCCGTTTGTACTACACAACCACCGCACCACACCACACCACCTTTCAAGTCATTTCCATATCATCTCCGCCAAGTTCTTGACCTCTCCAGCTTGTATCCTCGGTCACAATCCTCATTGTTTCGACTACGTAGGCCATTGCTAAACTCCGCGCCGTTTCTTTCAGCCCCTCATGCCTTGTTCCGTTGTGGCATGGGTCAAGGATTCGCATGGGCATGGGCTTCGGCCGGATGGTCAGTCGTCCGCCATGAGATCGACTATATAGCCCAGGGTCCTTGAATCTCCACTCCACGGCTTCAAGCCCTCAACAGACCATCGAAACTAAGCCGTGTACTTGTCGAGGTCGTGGATATTTTTTTCAGCCTCGTGGCACGCAGATGATGTAAAGGAATACTTCGTACCCAGTCACCGACTGTCACCGGCGACTCCGCTTTGCAATCCCGAACCCAGCCTGTCCTAGTTTCATCTTGGCTCCGGCCTGTTTTTTTGGCCTCGTCGAACAGACCCCCAAATCCCAATGCCGGATGCTCTTCGTACATGCGCATGCATGGAACAAACGTTGGCTTATGGCAAGGAAGCCCTGTCTCAGCGCAAGAGGCCAAGACGGGCATCATGGCTTACACATTCCGCTTCCAGGGTTAGTGAGCGGCCCCCAGCCAGCACGTCAGGCTTTTCTCCATGAGTTACCTGTCTAACTACAGGACATCTGTACTGTAGTCAGGTAGTATCCGTATGTCAATCACTCCCGGCGCCTCTCCCCCGATCGATCCAACAAGCGCCGTGCTGCCCGACCGCTCGACTACGCCACAACGGCCTCAGAGGCCCACCCCTCACCGCGCGTGCGTTTCCCACTAATCGAGGCTCTCGCCTCACTCCCAGATCCCGCGTTTGCGTTGTCTTTCCGAGGCTGGCAGCGTTCGGCGTTCAGTGTTCAGCGCTCAGCGTTCAGCGTCCAGTCGGTGTGCCTAAGCCTTTGTGCCAGCAAATCCTGCCGTGCTTCCCGGCGGCCGGCAATCTCGAGGTCCGAAAAAGCGGGCATCAACGGAACAGACTAACACGGAGGCCCATTGCGCTCAGTACGGTAACGCAACTACATAGGCTCGCTTGACCTTGTTCTCAGCCACCGCATGCAGGATGAATTCTCTCTTACATACAAGAGGCAATTGATGATCAATCCTTGTTGAGTGCATACATCAGGGGGCTTCTCCGCAAAATCCCACAGCGGAGAGCTGCTGCATTCATACAACATGTGAAGCGCGCCTCTGCAACTGCGCAGCATCCTAAACAGCCAGGCCAGAGCCGTCTCCGTCGCAAAAGGCCTCAGGGATCCTGGGCTCGGCATCATGCATTCCTCGCCAGGATGCTACTTTCCAACGCCTTGGGTTGAGGCCTGATACCCCGCGGCCCATCACCACCAGCCTCGCGGCAGCCTCGCGGCGCTGGTTTGAGGTTGCAAAAGCTTGCAGGTGTCTGAGCGCACAGAAACAAACCCCTGCCCGTGGGTCGTGGAGCCCTCTCTCTCAACAAACTCCGGGCCTCTAATGCTCTGATCTCCCTTGCCTCGCGTCTCGTAACTGCTGTCCCACGCGGACCCCGATCCTTCGCAAGTTGTCGCCAACTGGAACTCCGCCGTTAGGTCGACTTCACCCACTCACGATAGAGTCCCGACCCGTGACCTGATCACCCCACATGGTGAGAGATGTTGGTCGTTGCAGAGGCGGCCGGGTATGTACAAGACAGCATGTATGTACGTACAGCACAGGACTGTAGGCACAAACGGTATCAGACAGCATGTACATACAGTATCAGACATTTACAGTACGCGGCGGATGTCAATCCGGCTGTGGGCTATCCGGTGGCGCGCCTCTTGGTTATTGGGGACAATCAATCACCTGCGGCCCAAACCGCGGCCAAGCTGGACGGCCTGCTGCTGGTGATGATGCTGGAGACGCCACCACATCTTATCAGCAAAACTGCGGCCAGGTGGAGAACGGCCGAATCGCTTGCGCCAGGCGCGCATCTCTGCATCGTTTGAGTGTAACGCTACGATGGTAAGCTTGAGGCTTGAAGGAGAAACCAACCCCGTGATGGAAAGCTCCGCAGCCACATTGCCCGGCCGTGTGTGGTGTTTTCAACGTGGTATGCGGTGAGCTTTGGCCCGTCTCTTCGGACTCTGGATGGTCTGATCGGGGCATGCCGGCCTTTGAGCTCGCCATGTCGTCGAATGTCACGCACCGCAGGACAACACATCCTAGTAATATTTGATGCTGATGGAGAGGAATATTTGTATCTACGATAGGGTAAGCCCAAGATGAGATATTCGATGCGACTCCATCCCGTCAAGTCTTCCATCGACCTTCCACGGGCCTCTCAGTTCTCCTCCTCAATTCGTCACGGCTACCCGGTGCTGATGTGGCAATTCATTACCCCTCAGATTTAATTAATCTCCACAACCCGTCTTCGCCATATGATAGCCCGGCCTTCAAGGCGGCCCTCGTGGCGAAACCCTCTCAAGTGGTTGCAGTGATGCACATCTCATCAGAACGTGAAGAGAGCTGAGCGCCCCGTGAGGCAAAACGGGCCAAGATCTCAGCTACGTGATGAGCCCAGAACTAGCGGGCGAGGGGGAGGGGAACGAACTTACCCCTGTCAGCTCTATCCATGTCAATCTCGAAAGAAAAGGACGCGGCTGACCCTGTAGTGGCAATGGAGGTGTCAAGAGTGCCCAACGAGAGCCATGGCCAAAAAGGTCCCTGGCCTTGGGAGGAGTGCCCTCGAAATGCGGATGCGAATGGAGTCGTCTTGTTGTAAAGCCGCAGCCTCCATGGCCGCATCCCCGCGCCTGCCATGGCCAATGCGGCCAATCGCGTCGGGATGAGGTGAATCCGAACTGCAATGTGCGTCAGCGACCCCACGATACATATCTACAGTATTATATAGTACTCGTTTACCACAGTACTGTATCTCTGGATGTACGCACATGTCCAGCGTGGGTGCCAGGTCAGAGGTGTTGCTGTGATGGAGTTGCGCGAACCCCAGTGAAGTTTGGTTCATTGAGCAGGGGGGCTCCAAACTAGCATCACCATCGTCTCTGTCACCGGCATGGGTGTTGGTGATGGTTGCAGATCGCCTTAGCCCGCTTCGGCAGCGGGGGAGAGGACCTAGAGTGATATCACGCCAAGGGAAGTACATGAGATGTGATGAACAAATTTTCAAGCATTGAGCCAAGGCAAACGAGGTGATGATGAAGGTGACTAGGTGCTCGGAAACTGACAAGGTGCTCGGAGACTAACAAGATCAACCCAGCCTTGTTTCCATCCATCCATGTTTCCCTCTCCACCTCGCTACGGCGGGCGCAAGTCTTCGATGGCCCTCAGTCAGTCTTAGAGCACAGTCCAAGAGCGAGCGAGCGAGCGAGACTACGATTCACACTACGTAGTAGTACGGAGGAATTAAGCGTCAAAGCCGATACCCCAGCTCATGGCCTACTCAATCCATAGCCTTCTCAACCCATGGCCTACCCAGCTTAGTTCGCAGCCCGTCCGTCCGCCCACAATCGTTGTTCCATGTTTTTGCGCGTATTTGAGTACTCACAGAGACCATGACAAAGTACACACACACGAATAAGATCCATGAGGGCAATGGAGCAATCGAGGCGCGAGATCCATCTCCTCGTGGTTGCCACACGACGAACCCACCCACAACCACCACCATGACCCCTTCAACATCCTTAGTCCTTCTGCCATGATCCTATTGAGGCCTCAAGATGTGAAACATTCATCCTCGCCCCCTCTATTCCTGCACTGCCCGAGTCTAAACTTGGACGCAGAGCCCCCAACTCCTTCTTAACAAGCACCCTCTTCACCAGCGTCGGTTGCATGAAGCCAAGCCATAAACAGCATCCCGCTTCGATATCACTCAGGCAATGGCATGAGGGACCCAATTGGGAGACAGGCAGCGCCCGTCGCCCATTCGTCGCCGTGCAGCAAATGGACGACGCCCTCGTCTCTTCGGTCCTTCTATTGGCCCGTCGCTCGGTCGCAGAAGTCGCAGATGGGGTTGCGTTGCGGGGGAGAAAACCTCACAAATGCAGGCCATCGTTATGCGAGGATGCGATCTGAGATGGAACCGACGGATCACCGGCCGAGTGGTGGGATTAGTCACCGAACCATTTCTCCTCCTTATTAATCATCACACCCTTTCTTTCTCCCCTTCGGCGTCGCCGGTGTGGAAGCATCTATGCATGAGATGCAAAGAGGGATAATGGCCCCGGTCGTCGGCCGACTGTGAACCCCCTCCCCCCCTGGGCCTGTCACATCTACGGGCTTACAGCTCTTCCAACATCACACTGGTGAGGGGTTCCGTCTTATTGGGCTTGAGCTTCTTGGGCAGAAAGCAAAAAGAGAAAAGAGACGACAAGAGAGGTTGTTGATGACTGGGAAACAAGAAATCCATCCGTCCTCAACAGCTTTCCAAAAGTAGATCCGAATCCCAATCGAGGTGTTGACAACACCACACTGCTAGAATATTTGCATGGTCTGATGTGCTCGCGGGGTCACAGCGACGGCATTCTCGCCCCCAATCATGCGTCCTTTTTTCGTCATGTGCAAGATTCATTGACGAGATTCCAGAGTTTGAGTGGGATCATCTTGCAGTGCAATGCTTGCTGGACCGTAGCATGAGAAGCACAGAGTTTCAGATACACTCGAATGCATCTTAGCCATGCCAACCTTCAATTCTTAGGTGGGGGAAGTGAGTTCATCCTGTAACAGGATGCTTGTCGACGCATCCATCTATTTCCGCGCCCCTACCCTGGATTCATCTCGATTCCTTCAACCGTTCTTCTAACCCATCAATGTTTCAAGTCTTTTGTGAAACTAAATTGTAAATATAAACGCCTATTCCTGCTTAGTGGCACGTTACGCTTGAACTCCAGGCTGAACTTCTATCCCTCCAGAGCTCACACGTGGACAGCGCAATAATGCATCGTACAAGCGTCCCGAGGCTGGAGGTTGAAATAGAATTGGCGGACCTTTTCTTTGAGTTCCATTGTATGTAATCTTGTCAGATTTCTATTGTTAAAAAAAAAGCTTAACATCATCAAGATTCTACTAGTCTAAGCGTATCGTGCCTCTCCTATTTATAACGCCGATGTCAAGCCACACCTTTGGGTGGATGTGAGTATGTACCAGACCTGTTGTTAACAGAGGAGTGACAAACATTGGGAAGTTTTCGTGGGGTCGTTGTAGAATATCTTGATATTTCGTGATTGGGTTCATGCTGATGACACCGCCTCTAACTATACCGCATCCCACTCTGAACACGCCGTAGTTGCGGTCCCCCAACAAACTCGCCCGTACTATCTTGGATTATATCGTCTTTCTGTTGGACTATCATCTGCAACTGCCCCTGGCCCACGTCTCTTACTGTGGCCGTTTTCTCCCATGTCCGCGAGCTCGAGACGCCTCCACGAGCACTGTTTAGGCCACCGACCCGCGAGCGCGATGCCAGCACCAGCATCTGCCCGAAGCTGCCCCAGCTCGAGCCATGTCATGGGTTCGGCGAGAGCAGGATGGTGCCATGTGGAGCACGACGATGCACAAGTGCAGCAGCAGCATCGAGAGCGCGAGCGGGATGGCGAAGCTATCCGATAGCTCGTACGTGGTACGCGAACTTCCAGTGCGTCGACTTGATGGTGTCGTCGGCGCTCGGGTACGGGTCGCTGGCGTTATACTGCTCGTACCACGAGCGTACTCTGAGAGGCTAAGCAAGGGCGTCTGTGAGATGCGCACCGAGTGCCAGCGCCAGATACATGTAAGAAAAGCCGTTGACGGAGCTGCTGCGTAGTTGCGACGCTGCCTGGTTCACCAAGATGTATTCCATGTTCTCGTTGCTGGTCACAATACGACTCACGGCCCTCAGCCACCCGGGCTTCATCTTGATAACTTCCTGCTCCGCGGCCGTGCCTTGTAGATAGTCCAGATATTCCGTGTTAGGGAATCCCAGGTCACTAATGATGGCGACCAGCGGGCCAAGACGAGGCAGAGCCCAAGCCCGAGTACGGTCGTATTGTTTGTCTCAAAGCCTTCGAGCTCAGCTCCGTTACTAGCCACACGGTTTCCGAACACGATGGCAGCGTTAGTGGCGTCACCAATGGTCTTGTTCTTGATATCGAGAACCACAGTAGCTTGGATGCCGAGCTCCGTACTCTTGGTTATGTTTTCCAGCGCAGGCTCGTTTTCGAGGTCAAGACTCAAGACCGTGTCATCCAAGAAACCCCCATTAAACTCAAATGTAGCCGTGGTTTTGTGCGCCCATGTGCTGTTGCAGTGGTAAGCTACGAGGGGCTGTTTCCATTTCTTCGTACCGTTCGAGGTCTCCTGCTCGGGTTTGATAAGCAGTTTGTCCGTATCGCCATTCCCTCCGCTGAAGTGCGGCTCGACAAACTTTTGTGCATACACGTCGGCCACAAACGACATGGGACATGTTGCGAGGATGACTGGGTCTTGTTCGTTCGTAATCGAAAGCGACATGGGCCGATCCTTGCGAGCGATGGCCGTGGACGAGTAGGTCATGTTCTCTTGGCGAGGCAGGAAAGGGCTGAAGCTGTACCGGAAGACGGGCAGGAAATTCTGTACAATGGTTTCTAGCGTGGGCTTTGGCAGGTGATGCTCACTGTCGGGTCGCAGAAGATGCCGTCCCCCAGATAGACGTCGTCCAAGTCGAGTTCCAGCTTGGCAGGGTCGCCCGAGATGTAATAGACGGGAGCCGTGTATGGCGGGAACCCATCCACCAGCTCGCCATCGAAGTTCCACCAAGCTTGCCGAGGAACCATGGCCGTCGCTGAGAACGGGTTGGCTGCAAGGCTGAGCAGGAGGATGAATCCAATCATGGCTCCAGTAACTCGGTGGAAAGCGCGGTTCTCCGTTGGGTTGAGCAGCGCCGACCAGAACTCCCAGCTGATCAGATGCTGAATCGGAGGCCCAAGGCTGAAGACGATTTTTAAGTGCTCGTCTCTCGTCCAAGCCCGGATGCCGAGCCATCTCTTGAGGCGTTTGTAAAGCCATTCGATTCCGGTTTGACTGGAATATTGGTCTGTTCTTGGTATACTTGCTCGGGGGAGTCTTGGTACGGGAGTTGGGAGTAAGAAATCCCGTGTATCTCGGGGCTTCGGGCATCTGGGTGATGGCTTCGGGCCTGATGGTTCTCGGGCATCCACAGAGGTTCCTCTCCCGTATATTTGTGGTCTAGTGTTCGATTCGACCCTGGGCTCTGCAGCATGTCAGACGTCATTCGTCAAGAATTCGGTGCTTCGATTAGGTGTACTTCTCTAGAGTAAGTGTATATGCTTGGGTCGACTCCCTTCAACTCCATATCTTCGTTGTGACGAGACATGACGCTTACCAAGGCCCAGCCTTGCTACGAAAAACAGTGTACACCCAGTGACTTGTAGGGGCTTGACATTTCATCCAGCCTTATCCGTGGGGTTGACAAGTATATGAAGCAATTCTTACTCAGTCTCATTATGCAAGTCGCGCGCGCCTGGGCCCGAACTGCCATCTAAGTGGACAACTTACGGCCTGGCCTTCCTTCAATTTTCGCGTTGCCCTATGGGCAAAGATGGCCCGGGATAATGCGACAATAATAGCAGGTCGCATCTGCAGCTGAAACTGAGGGCTAAATATCCAGATCAAATATGAAATCGGTTTGCGAGAATGCTAGCGCCAACAACACACACACACACACACACATGTAGGTGGGCGCTTCGCTGATTCAATGCCGGCTTATTGGAGAATTGCAGAGTCTGCCATTTGTTTCATGTTTTCAGTGTCTTAGCTTCAAACAACTGAACGATAATCACGTCGTCACCATGAAACACGGTGTCTTTGGGACGGTGTTCCTGGGCTGAGGCTCCCGCCTTGTCAGCTTGCCCCATTCACGTCAAGCATCGAGGATGAGTGCAGAATACCAAGAAACTAAATGCTGACGCGACCCGCCTGGAATCCACATCAAAATTCGTGATGTGTTATGCTCTCTTCACTAAGAGGATTGTCACATAAGGAAAGGAGAAGCCTCTCGAGCTGTCTGGGCTTGGGAACCGTTGTTGGAATTCCTGGTGTAACAAGGGGTCAAATCGTTGGCAGCGGAAAGCACCATGCAAATGTGACAATACCGAGATGTGTGAGGTTTTAGGATATGAGAAGTTTACAAAAGTATTATCGCAAGGGGTATTCAGAGCGATAAGACGTGCCATCTTGTTGGGATCCTTACCTTTAAGTGCATTCGTTCTTCGTGACAAGTATTGAGTGATGTCAAAACTCCGTGATCAGGGACTCGGTGGCTTATGTACCTTTTTTTGTCGAGACCTAGTGTTTGTGACATAAAAGGCTGATCAGACTTTTCCGCTTTTGCTCTGGGATATTTGTCGCTCTCGCTATAGCCACAACGTGATGATCTGGGAGCTGAAGTTGGAACATCATGAAGAGCTCTCTTGTCTACACACACCCTCCCCTGACAAGAGTATATAGAGTAGGAACACGGACTTTGCAGCTGAACCATTAGCCACAATCCATTTCAACCTTGCAGCCTGACTCTTGTTCTATACGTTTTAGCTTTCAACGAGGTATCCGATTCGTGAGCACTCTTCTCCAAGTCTACCTATCTAGTTAGCTTAACACCCGCCAGCATTGACAATGTTAGATTTACGATACCTGCGATAGATCTTGGGGCACCCGAAGGAGGGGCCAAGCACCTCATGACTCCGAGGTTGTGAGTCAACTACCATCCTATTCTTGACAATATTCCACCTTCTGGTCCGAGGCTCAGTCCGGGTGAACCCACCTACACTTTGTACTTCTACAACCCTCATATTGACACCCCATCTCCCATCGACAAGCAAAGACTCATCCGCCCTCCCTCTGTCCGGTTCAGGCCCACGGCTTCCCTTTGTCCGCAGGTCGCCATGAGCACCTCGCTACACCACCAAAACCTCTTCACCCGCCAAGCCGCAATTCACATGACACACGGTATGTTGCCGCCGATCTCGATGGCAGCATCTGCTTCCATGAAAATGCACCCTTCCTCGGCCATGTGATGAGGCTCGATCCAACACGGGGCCGCGGCCGGGGAAACGAGATGTGGTGGTGTCAAGTGTCAGGCCCGGCGGTAATCGCGGATGACGAAGGACTGTCAAGGCTGTGTGGAAAGTGACTTATCGGAGCAAATCAGCCTTGGCGGTGATTAGAATATCGACGCGCGAGACAGTTGGGCTGGGAAATAGGTCACTGGATCTGGAGTAGTATGTCACCGAGGCAGCCAAGTCATGTGAGCACGAATAGGCACTAAGAGTCAAGTTTGTAGTAGAAAAAGCCATTCCGTTGTAACTGCTAGGGGTATCTGAAGATCGAACCGACTGCGGTGATCAAAACTAAGGGTAAAAACTACCTAAGGTATCTAAACTATGCCCGATAAAACCATGTCGCCAAAACATGCTGAAACATTCCCAAGTGCTCCCTGTGTGCTCCAAACCCAGTGATGGGCGGAGTAGTATAGCCAAGATGTATTTCCCATGCTGCCCATGCCCATGCCCGTGTGCCCGATGCCATGATAAGAAAAAAGAAAATGCAATGCAATACGTGATGTGTGAAAACAAGACTCCAGCGCTACTATGATGCTTCTGGGGATGAAAGCCGGACGATGTTGAGTCACGGGCGGAATGAGAACAGGATTATGAAGAAGATAGGGGCCAAAAATAGATGTGGGAATGAAGAGACAAGAAAAAAAGGCGAGAATCCGAAAAGTATCCACTTAATAGAGTGTGAGATAGGGTGGAAGAGGGTGAAGCTGACGAAAGCACATGGCCTTCATCAGCGGTCACAAGCCGATGGCCGATGAAGCCGATAGTTGAAGCCGAGAGATGGAAATCTGAAAGCCTCAGGCAGTGTGTTGGGAACGAATGGATTGTGACCGAATGCGGCACCGAGGGTCTTTGGCTCCACTCTTGGCGTCGCCATCTACCCGGAGAAGAGACCGAGGGCATCGGTACCGGTCGGAACAATGGCCTCCACCTCGCTGACTGTCCGAGGCGATAGCTTTGTCCGCCTTTCTGACTCATGCTTGATTGGGTTGCGTTGGAGCCAGCCCTCTTTACTGTCCGCGCCACGTTGTAGGCTGCCTCGGTGCGCATCAGTTGGCGGTGTGGTGTGGGGTGGCCCGGAATCGTCCATGTCCTTGTGCCCGGTCGGCCAAGCGAATGTCGTCATCGCCGGGAAGGGTTGTTATTGTTGGAATTAAGCTGACTGTCGTGAATCGCGCCAGCGCGTGGTGTAGTAGATAGTAGGCAGAGACATTGTTGAAGGCATCTCAGTGAGGACATCCTTAATTATCGTAGTGGTGTTGTGTTATGCAGAATGTTGGGTGTGCATCGATATTGTTGTGCATCTACCCTATTGTGGGGGTATCTTGGGTATCGTATCGCCAGTAGATTGCAAAAAAGCAGCCTAAACATGTGTAAGTGCACTGCGAGATCCACTGCCAGATAGTTCCAACTTACGCTGCCATAAAAGTCGTAAAAGTCGTCAAGAGCCATCATGCTTCTACTCCGCGATGGGAGCCATGGAGGCAAGCTTGCTCTTGGGACTCTTCTTGGAGCTGGGGCTGCTCTTTCGCTGCTTGCGAGCGGCGGCGCGGCGGCGCTCCTTCTCGGTGACGATGCCACGGACGAACTCTCGCTGCATGGCCAGACGCTCACGCTCCATCTCGAGGAACTCGGCGTCGGTCATGATGTGGGGAGAGATAGCTCCCTGGGAGTGTGCGGGCGAAGAGGCGCTGCCGGCACTGGAGACAGAGCGGGTGTCGTCGTCGAAGGGGTCGCTGAGGAAGAGGTCGTCGTCGGAGAGATAGGATGTCGGGCGCTCCTCGCGATCAGACTCGGAGAGCGAGGATCGGCGAGGCCACGAGGGAAAAGCGCAGGTGGAATCGTGGGAGCTGAGGCTGCGGGCCGAGATATCCATGGGCGCTGAAGCAGCACACATGGAGCTGTAGGATCCGTATGAGCCAAACATGGTGGCGGTTGTGGGTTGGTGGTTGTGTGAGTCGATGTGAGGGACGATGTGAGCTGAGAGGGGATGCTCGTCAAGTCGAGAGGCAAAGCCTTCTTCTTGATAGAAGTGTTATATCGAAGCTTGGGATCTTTGTGGAGAGTTGAAAGGACGGACCCTAGGTGAAGAAGCCTGGGGATGTGGGTGTTATAAAGATAATGATGAAGCCGACAAGGACAGGACGCGCACCTGGGAAGCCGGGGGGTGTGGGGAGCGTGCCTGGCACCTGGGAGGCAGCGGCAGCAGGAGCCAGCGTGGAGGGGGCGTGGGATAGAGGCCCGTGAAAGGGTGGAAGGGTGGGAAGACAGCAGGGGGGGTCTCGATTTCGGGAGTGTGGGTGGGATGGGGCGTGCGTGGTCGTGTCAGTCATGGGCGGTGGAATGAATGACTAGGGGAGGAGAAAAGAGAGGCGTGGGAGGGCGGATGATGGGAGTGGGACTGCGGAGGTATGGAATTACGGCCAAGATTTCCAACACGGTTCTCTTCCAGGGTTCAGCACCCAAGCAAAACCGCAACCCAAGCACCCAAAGCTCGAACAGCCCAAGTATTATACCTAAGCAGCCCAAGCATTATTTCTAAGCACATACATATCGGAATCACCAGGCGAACACGTCAGGTCAGGGCCCGCCCTCTGAATCCAAATAGGCCTCGGTGAGCATTTGCTGTCTCTCCCTTCTCCCCTCGCTATATAGCCCTGGGTTGGGCTCGCAAGACCGCGCACAATCGCCGTTCGGGGACCGACCGGCGGACTACGGAAGGAAAAACGGAACCCAAAGGGTCCAAAGAGGGGCCACTGGAGTCGAAGGGGGGGCGTGGGCGCTCAAAACGTCGTTCCCTTTGTGGGGGACATGGCGGTGGGAGAGAATGCGAGGAGGGTTTTGAGAGGAGGAGGCGCACGAGTAATGCAGAGAGAGGACTGTCACTGCAACACAGCTGCCTGCTGTACGTACCTGCTGTACCTTCGAACGGGATAGCAAAGGCCGACCCGTCGCCGTCCGCCAAAAGAAAGCACAGCGCGGATCCGTCGCTTCTGCTACCCAGTAATTACAAAGTACTACGGATTACCCAGTAATTAGAGTGCGTGCGTTGCTCGCTCAGAGAGGCGGCCGGGGGTGGCTTTCTTTTGCTTTTCGCGTTTGCTTTGTCGAGTCCTACCCAGATAGGAAGTTATTGCACCCTCGCCGTCGGTAAACCCCCTGCTGGCGGAAAGAGGATTTCGGGCGCATGTTTTTGTTTGTTTTTTGTTGTTCATTTTTTACTAAATTTTTTTCATCTTTCCTCGCCGCGCAGGATCAGGGAAAAGACGACATGTCAAAATCAGGGCGGCGACAGGACCGAAGGGGCGAACAGACGGCTGCTCGGGAACGCAAAAGCGGAGGAAAAAAAGAAAAGAACCCAAGGGAGGGGCGAGCGACCGCTGGGAATCTGAGTCGCAGGGTCTCAAGTCAAGTTTGAGCCGCGGTCGAATCCTGTCGGGTCCCGTCGAGTCGCGAGTCGGATAAGACACAGACCCAGAATGTAGGGATCCGCAAGTTTGGCCGACCGGCGTGAACAATGAGCAAAAACGGAGAGGGAGGGGATGGAAGGATTGGCCCCGAGACGACTGCCGCGTCCAAAGGCCCGACACCCCAAAGAAACAACCCCCCCCCCCAAATACGTAGCAAACATTATTCCCAGGTGAAGCCCTCTGTAAAATCAATCACATCAATCAACTTGTGGCTACAAAGCCTCAGGTAAGTTTTGGTAGGTGTTCGGGTGACGGGCCATGCCCCGGCTGGAGCTCCGCCTGTGAGTGGCCCTGTGCCCACTACCGGGGGAGCCTGAGCCTGCTACGCCTGTGTGATTCACGTCGCCCATGGTCGTTGACTGGACGGGCTAATAGGTTCACAACACCAAGGGAAAACCCCAATCACCGCCCCCAAAACTTACAATACCGCACGCAAGTAATGAGCACAGCCAACCCAGCTGAAGGGCGACCCTGTTGGCGTCCATCAATCAGTTCCTTGCCGCCGCCGCCATCCACCGCCGCGGGCTTGTTCAGCATTCGCATTGCTATTTGTTCCCTCCCCCACGCCTCGCAGCCCGCCGGGCTTGTTGTCCCCCCCTTCGCCCTGTGTCTTGTGTCAGCCCAAAAAGCCTTCTTTAAACAATACCTTGGCAGTAGCACACGAAGGCCCAAGCCCTCCCGCGGGAGTACGGGGTATTGCACTTTCGGGAGTGGGCGTTTTGACACAAACACACACCCGCTCGCCCACTTGACAAAGCCGCGGGATTCAAGCACACGCCCCCCCGCCCCCCTTTCCCTTCCCTTCCCTTTCCTCCTCCATCCCACCGTTCCGCGGCAACAAATGATGGAAGTGGAGGAGCCGATTCCGGGACAATGGCGTAGAGTGGGGGAGGAGGGGAGGGCGTGTCGACAACAAGGGCCAACCAAGGCAGCGTTGGTTGCGGGATGGCGGTCGGCATTCCTGATGGGTTTTCCTGTTTGCTTCACCTCTATTTTGCCAACTATCCTGCAACCGCTCGAATACGAATACCAACTATCGAGTAAACTAGTTGTTGTACGGCTGAGGAGGAGTGCGGTGTGCTCTCCCCTCTCTGTGCGTGTCCGTGTGCGTACATGCTAATGTTTGAATGCAGCTCCCGACGGAATGCAGTGCGCAAGGCCGAATGCGACGAAACAAGAAGGGCGGTGATCTGACCGCCTCGCTCGGATCGTGCAAATGAGCCTTCAAGTCTGAGTGTCGACGATGTGAGTGTGTGCTGGTGCATGTGCGTGTGCGAGTGCGTGCATGTGTTGTTGATGTGTGTTTGTTTATTAACGTTAGCTTTGCTGCGAGCCAGTGTCATCGGGTTCCGACCACCCGAAAGGGTGGTTGGGCTCGGCGGCCATCTCCCCGTCTGCTCGCCCAAAGCTAGGCTGTCCTGAAGCCAGGAATTATGACTCCTGTCTCGGTGACCTGGGGTGTGGCTGTAAATGCCCCGAAATCCTTCTTTGTCGACGGTCAAACACCGACAAGGCATCTTTGTGCTACACACGCTGTACTGTTCTTACTGGCCTATACACACCGGACTGAACAATAATTATAAGCATCGCACTGGACAAAGGCCCAAGAAACAACAGCGGTGGAACGGGCAATTGATTCCATCCCTTCCCGTCCTTCCATGCATTCACCCGCATCGCATCCATTCATTCGTCCCAGGCCCCCCACCCAGCCCTCTCTGCACGATGCGAGACGCACCGTAACAGGGCTCCCAAGGCTCCTCCGATCCTCACAGCCGTTTGCGATGGTTGCAATGCCTTCGCACAGGACTCCCCCGGACCGGGACCCTGCGTTTCTTGGCATTCTCCATTTCTCTCGCCATTCATTGGCCCTGCTCTCTCCATCGCAGCGCACGAATCGTGTGCGAGGGCTTCACCGCCGGCCGGGACAAGCACCATGGGTCGCGGTACCGGTATCCCAATCGAATCCCGGCCATTCGCTCGCTTTTCCATCCCAGGTTTGGGTATCGCAATGCGGTAAAGCACAGGGCCCTTACCCTTGCGCGGCAGGAACATTATTCCGCAATATCTCATTTACGAAGTAGCTGGGCACGTAATAAGCGGAATAGAAAGCCAAGAAGAAGGAAAAAAAAACTATGAAAATTTTCAGAACCCGGCAAGCTGGAACAAGAAAAAGTAATGAAGCTGGCAATAACTGATTGATGCGCTCCCGCTCGGTAACTCGTCGCGATCGTACAGTCGCACACGCCCCCCACGCCCCCCCTCCCCCCTCACTCTGTGTCAACATCCCTTTTGCCGGCTGGTGTCAGTTCCCCAAGCCAGTTTGGCCCGCCAAAACCCCGGAAGATCACCGTCTGTTAGTTAGTCCGTAGCGGTAAGCCATTCTGTCAGGCTGGCGGCCGTAGCTTCCCCCCTCCAGCCCTGCCTTGGCTGCTTGTCTTTCTTTCCCGAACCCCCGCAGTACAATGAAGTTACTCGGAGCCGCGTTTGCGGACCAACTAGCGTGCGAGGGCAGCCTTGAGAGTTGTGTGTGCGGCCGGGTTTGATTCGCGCGCAGTTCGGATTCTGCTTGCGCCCCAGAGTTTTGGCTTTGTGCGCTTTTGTGCGCCTTGCGTCGTTGTCTCGTTCACCTTCCCTTTCGCATTCCGATCCGCGATGGAGGCGCTGGGGAGCCGAATCAGCTTCACTGAATCGCCAAGCACCGAAGTATCTCCCTTGCGCCCAGGTATGTGGGCGGGCTCGCGCTCCGCTGAAGGAAATTTTTGACAGATCGCATCGCAGGGTCCCCGGGGCCGAGACATGGCTCAGACTCTGTTTTCAATTTTTTGCTTGTTTGGCTTCCTGTGTGGCTACGATGGCGCAAATTGGTGGTTGACGTTATTTTCCCCGCGGTTGATCACTTGTGGGCGCTGAGGGATTACTGGTTGGTGGGCTCCCCATCAGAGACCTTGGCCCTCGAGAGTCGAGACAAGACGATTCGTTTCTCCAGCTACGACTCACACACACACACTCACACGGGGAATGCATCCCTTAAGATCCAGACCTCATTTATTCAGCCGCGGCTTCCCTGTCGTTTCTCGATAACCATCATGGCGTTTGATACTCGTCGTATATCAGTTTCCTCCCTTACCGACAGATGGCCGGTAGGGCAGTTTTGAGGTGCATAAACTGGACTACTGCACGGTATCGAGCTGGTCGTCCATGCTGGCCATCTCTGACGGCTGCAAACCGCAACTGCACGCTGCAAATAGGGCCGCCTCAATGCACACGCCCCCTCCCTCGGCGCGCAGACTGCAGCAGAGCCCACCCCTTTGCCGCGATCTTATCCGTCCCGCGCCGCCGGCTCTGCGAGTCGCATCGCAGCGCAGGCACACACCATGGGCGGTCAGTGAAAGCCGCGCTCGCTGACTGGCTGGCTGGGCAGTGAGTCAGAACCCTTTCTCTGCACCGCCATTTGACGTTTGGGGGCAGTGGGTGAGAGAGTGAGTCCGCGGGAGAGGAGAGAGACGTGGGCGGGATGTTCTGGGGGCGTGGGTTCTGTGCACCGTCATGTCCAAATCGGGTCACCACCGTTTCGCTGTCTCCGAGCCACTCGCTCATGGACGAGTCGTATCGATGAGACTCGTCGTGACGGGACTCGTGGTGGGTGTATCGACTTACCTCAGCGTATTGCGCTCACCGGCGAATGGATGGGCTGTGTCTGTCCATGACTGCGTGGTTGGCAAGCATGCAGCACCCTATTGCGACGATGAGCTGAATGTTTAGGAATCCGACTCATCAGCATGCTAATGCCAGTACAATCAGCCTCTGTCCAACGATTCCGTTCACTACATGCACCTACAGTGTCCATCCGTTCCTCATCTCTCGATGCCGTCAGCTACCACCCCCAGATTTACCATGATTATCGCCTCTGTTACGCATTCCTCGCATCTTCCACGCACTCCTCCCCCTTCCCGCCGTCCCTGAGCAATCCTCGCCATCATCCGTCGTCATCATCCCCAATCTAGTCATCGCCGCGGTGCCGTATCGCCCGTGTGCTATTTTTTCGCGTTGTATTTCCGGATTTCCCAGAAAAAAATGATGACGCAGGGGCTGAGACCGCGACAGGTGTGGCGTGCCCCGTGTCCTGTCTCGCTCTCTGTGTGTGTGGCAGGCCAGGTTTTCCGACACGAGCAACTTACACGGGCGGCTCCTGGTTGCTGCTGCATTCGTGTTTGCCGACGCGCACTCGCTCGCGCGCACGAGTAAGAACCCGGCGGGCGGCCTTTGTCCGAGGCTTGGGTGACGGCCTATTCGGCTGCTCGGTGTCTTTTAGGTGTCTATTGATTCATCATGATCGCTTGTGTTTGCTTGCGCCGCCTGCTTGACAAGCCCCCCCCCCGACAGCTTGATTGCTTGCACGGATGACCGCATGCGCAAGAGTAGCAAATAGTTCCGAGGCTTGCCCCATCAGTGCAATCGATAATGGCATCCCCCCAAATTTTGCCATGCAGCTCGCCATTGTTTGTCCGACGGCCATCAATCCCGTGTCAATAGCCCCCGAGCCTGTCGCACCCCAACCGCCCACGCGCGGAAACTCTGCCTCTTGACCCGAGCACGCGTCGACCTTCCCCTCCCCCCAAACTCACTCAATTCAGGCATTCGACGGCGACCGCTTGCCTTGCATCCGCAATCTATTTCTCCGTTATCTGACCGCCCTCTCGGGCCCAGGTGGAAGCACACCGAGTTGCCGTTTTGGGAAAGCTGAGCGGCCTTCCTCCCGACGGGGCTCCGGGCTGCCCTTCCTGTCAAACCTACCTACCGAGGGTAGTGATCGCATCCCCGGCAAACCGGTTGAGGGGAGCAAGCGGAGAATTGGAAATTCGTCACAACCAGGGATGGAACACACCCCCTCGTTAGGAACCCCGGTTGAATAATAGCTGGCTGGCCCCTTGGTGCTCGTAGTCCTGGTCGGTCCTCTTGCTAGTTAGTGCTGGCTGATCTTCCTGGGTGTCCTGGCTCCTCCACAGCATGGATAGGAGATCCACCACAGCTCCCCGGACCCGACCCGACGGTTCCTGTCAACCCGGCTATTTCTTCAGGTTGGCTCCAAGAGGGACCCTGGAAGCCTGGGACCCTTGCGAGCTCGGGGGAACTAAGGCGAATTCGCGGAAGACTATTTATCCCCTGGGCGTCTGTTCATCCCGAGAGAGCTCGCCCCGTCTCCCCGGAAGCCAACGCCAGTTCAAACGGCCCTAGAAGCACTAGAAGGAATCAGAGTTTTTCACATCCCCTCCCCTCGGGCCTTCCCCCGTCGCGGTTCCATCTTCCACGTTCCCGGTCGGCAAACGACTCGCGCACCGCACCGGGAGGAGCTTCCAGGAGGAGGTGAAGGGTCTCCGTTAGCTTCCACCCCATCCCCCTCCCACGTGTAGCGGGCCAAAGCTCGGAGGAGCTCCGCGGGAGATGGAAACGGGCAGTCAAAACGGCAAAAGCCGTCGCGGCTACGCTTGCCGTTCTTCGTTGGCTGTTGCTTGGCCGCCGAGGATATCCCCTTTGGGTGATAATGGCGAAGACGGCCAAAGCGCCACAATCCCCCAATCTCAATCCCAGGCCACCCACGCACTTACACACACCCTCAACCCCACAGAGCAGGGACGCGATTCAGCATTTGGCAGCTGGGAGTTGCGGCACCGACGCAGGGGCTAGAAGGGGCAGGTTGACGCGGGCTAAAAAGTTCCAGAAGGAAACGGTGGCGAACGGGCAACGACTCGCGGCTCGGCCATGTCATTGCGTTGCATTATCCATTGCACGGATGCCCTTTTGTGTGTGTGGAGAGAGAAAGCAACAGATTCTGGAAGCTCGAAGCTGCAGTTGCAAATACCTTGGGCAAAGGGAACGCGGTAATCACGCGTGGTGATTGTTGAGAAAATAAAGCGGATGCGGCCGGCGATCGGAGACGCAGGCGCAGCATCGATCGGGGGTTGAGACACGGCCGCTAATCCTGCTCAGCTGCTGCACCCCCGCAGACGGCACGGAGAGACTGATCAGCCAGAGTCAACCAGAGCCAAAGACAGCTGCATCAACGCAGGTTCGGACAGGGCGAGCCAAATGGGGGCACGTCGAGAAACACGGGGTAAGACGCATGAGACATACAGCCGCGGCCGTGCCCTCGAACCGTCCTCGTTGGCCACCCGAGGGCGAAACATGTGCTCTCACAGGCGCCTCGATTCATTCCTCCTGCTACTGTAGTCCTGGGTCTGCCTGCCGGCCATGTTCCGCAACTTCGGCAATGACGCCGATCCCCCACTGAGACTTGCTTGTTGCTGTGTTGCTCTCTTGGCCAGCTGAGAGGCGTGAATGTCACAAATCACAAAGACAAACATGTGACCGACTGGGCGGTATCAGAAAGGAGCCCAACCTAATTGGCGTCCAGCCTCAAGGGCCGATAGTGACCAACCAACAAGGCCTCGGGGCATCCTATCTCGTGCCAAAAGGAAGCAGCCCAAGGAAAGACGTGACTGTCCATGTTTGCCTAGAATCAATCGTTGGCTGGAGGTCAACAAATGAAACTCGCCATGCCCGCCGTCCACGCCTCACTGGCCGCCAACGTTCCAGGAATAGCAGCGTGCCTATTGCATTGTATTACCCAACGCAGGGGACATCACACGCACAAGCTGCGAACGTATCGCTGTGCTCGTACACTTCACGCCCAGGCGAAGCCCTTTGGATTGGCTGTAAGCGGGCTGTGGCTCTCTGCCTAACGTGTACCGTGATTACACGGCCTATCTTGGAATTCGAGGCTTTCAGCTCCCCTCAGCTCGCTTTCGTTTTCGTCGCATCCCGCTTACACTCCTGCTTGACTGTGGCTGCTTGCATCATCGCCGACCTTGGTACTCCGTACGGCGCCTGCTTTTGGGGCGGAGGGGGGGCTTCGCAACGGGCCTCAGCCACAACAGTCACCCAGCTCTCCGAATACACCCAGTTCTCGACGCCTTGGGCATAATGACTGTTGATGCTGCTGCCAAGTCATGATCCGCCAGAAGAGCCTGTTGGTGCTGAATTCATCCTGGGGAAAAGAGCCCGCGAAATCCGGGGTCGCTTTCGCACGCCCCGTCAGCAGTCGGACGCCTCGTCATCGACTCATATCCCAAGGCGGCTGGGGGCGGTCACCTGGCCCTCTCTGTGGTCGCAACCAGTCGAGTCCGCGACGGCGCATTCACAGGGCCTGGCGCCTTGTATATTTTGGTGGTGATGAAGGAGTTGATTGGTATTACACGGCGGTTCATCACCACGTCGGTGTCGTATGGAGCGGAAGAGACGGGCTGTGTGATGGAAACGAGGGATGCCTCAGCGGATGCGCCGTGTTCCGAAGTTCCCTACGTATCTCATTCTGCCTGCCAGCGTCCAGGTACAGTCCGTCATCACAGTCGTATTGGTGAGGCAGATGGCGGAGTCATCACAGTCATCACAGGTATCGCCGGCCATGGCGAGCCAACCATCCGTCTATCCCGCCCACGCCCAACGAACAAGCCGGATTCGCATCCTCTGTACTCTGTATCGCTGGTTGTCTCTGCCCAACAACTCAGATAATATTACTGTACACTCCCTCACTTGACCAGCCTCTGTCTCGTGCCCAACTCCTCCTACCCACCCTCTGCAACCCCCATCCATCCATCCCATCCCATCTGATATCACACAATACGACAGTGCCGACGATGTACTGCAGCCCATCTCCTGTCGGTGGCCACACCACCACCCAACAGCTACGCGTGGGGGTTACCCCCCCCCTCCTCCCTCCATACGTGGGATGCTCGCATGCCGAGAACAACCAAGCAAGCACTCAAAGCAAAGCAAAAAGCACAACATAAGGTGGTCGGCGCCCCGTCCTCGGAGACGCCCAACCTTGCATCGAGCTCTGATGCTACCCCTTCTCACACCCGCGCGCCGTCCTCGGGCCCCCCTCACAAGTAACCCAGGCAAACAGGGAGCAGCAAATGTGAGATGTCGATGATGCCTTTCCGGAAGTCGCAGACGTGACGGCCAAGCGTTGGACGCCGCCGGCTTCCGTTCCAGACGGCGTGCTGCGGGTCGGCAGGGCAGGCCGCCTCGGGCTGGATGCTAAAGTGTCCGTTTTGACACCTTGTTCGACTTTGGCCTTGTTCCCTCGCCTTGTTCCCTCGCGACAGGTCGCCTTGTTCCCTTTTCTCGTTGCGAAAACTTACTGCACCACCCCCCTTTCCCCCTACCTACATTCGTAGTACGGAGCACGCAACGGGACGACGCGTCGACCCCATCACCAGGGAAGAGAATCATAGCGACGGGCCGGCGCAAACGCCATGACAGGCCTCGTTCCTTTGGTGATGCCCCGTCTCTGTTCCAATACCCACCAGCCCCCTCCCATCCTCTGGCTTCTTTCCCCCTGCCGCAATTTACCTTGGCTGCCCGATCATCTCGCATCCGCGCCGTCTCCTAGGACGCCTCAAGGGCCAGAGACACCTGTCGGATGCCGTCCCAAGCGAGCAGAACCCCCCTGCGGCCCTGCTAATGAGCCGTGTTTCGAGCCCGGCAACACAAGGCTCGCTTCCTCCTCCCCCCTAGCCCCCACGTCCGTGATGCCGGGCTGATGGCTCGTCAGCCAATTCCCATGCCCACGGGTTGCCCCCTTGTCGAGTTCAGCGGCCCTTTTGCCCTAAATTACGGCGTTGCTGGGGGGCTTTGGTTACCTGTTGCTTGGTACGGTATCTCATCCCCCAGGGCTCTGTGCTGCCCCGAGGCGGCGGGCGGCGGGCGGGAGTGCCTAGTGCCCGCGCCGCCCAAGGAGCTAAAATCGCAGATCCCGGGCTTCCCGCCAACGCCCAGGCTCTCTTCATCCCCTACAATCACCTAATATACGCTGCCATCTCCACTTGCCAATTTACCGTTACCAAGGCATGGGAATTGGTTATCTTCCTGGAGTCCTTGCTGAATCCTGGGGAGATGACGGGAGAAGGAACTCCATCCGCTGCTATTTCCCAGGGGGGGGGTGTCTTGTTGTCTCGTCGTGCCCAGCTTGCGAGGACATGGTGAAGCTGGGGAGGAAACAAGGCGTGGCGGCACGTCTAAGGAACTCTATCAAGGCATCGTGACTTGTAATCTATGGCCAGGGTATGATTCTGCAATCGTCTCCCAAGGATCGGTGTGGGAATCCATCCCCCTGGCGTTTGAACCGTCGCGGCGGGAGCCCTCCCGCTTTTCCTGTGTCTCGCAACAGCCGCAGCGGCAAGTCAAGGGCCGCGCCATCATCTATCTGGTTTCCTCAAAATGACTGACGACAAGAGGGTTACAAGCACATGCTGCTCGATCTGGCTGCATCTCCAGTGCTGTCCTCCGGCACTCGTGTACCCGTTAGTCCGTCTCGTAACACGTCTTCAACTCTTCACCGACATCGCTTTGCTCGCCGGTGCTACACACCCTCTTGCTCTCTGGCGCCCATCACCGCCTCGATGTTTCCCACCCACTAGTTGACAAGTCAACAGGCGAGCCGCATACCGCCTTTTCTGCCAAACTTCCCTTTAAGCCATTGGCCAGTTCTCTCGCCCACCGCCAAGTTTCGCAGCATCGGGTTTCAGTCACTGACCCTTGGCTTGCCGCTGAGCTGGTTGTGCGTCGGAGAATTTCCTCCCTCTCTGCCTGCTGTGCTGGCTACTGCCGCTGCCGCTTCCGCTTCGTTTGCCCTACATAGCATGCCTCGGTGCCCTAAGCTGTGTGTCATGCATGCCCAACGGACAGGGCTTGGAGGCGTGTGCCGTTGATATATTGTCGTGGCTGTTTTCTGTCACAACTCAGCTGCATCGTGAAATTAATTTAGAGTGCTTCGCGTGGTGCATGCTTCGTCACCATTCTTGTGCGGTGAGGCAAAGCCTGTTGTCGGACACGCTGGCTCTCATGCTCAGTGAGCTGTCTCAACGAAATTGCCTGGCGTGGTTGCTTTGGGACTGGGTGTGTTCAAACCGGTGTGAAAGCGTCCGAATAATATATTCGAAATTGCATGCCGGGGAAGCTGAATCGAAGTTGTTTGGATATTGTATTCGACTATGATAAACATGGCCATCACATGAAGGGCAAATACCCTATACAACTAAACAACATTTTTTCCCGGGCTTCTTGGCATCGAGGTCCACTGCGTGCACCTGACCTGAGTTGATTCCCAAATTGTATTGAACGAGAATCTGCCAATGGAACATGGGACAGCCCAATATCACGGTTGTGGGTTTGCGACGCGGATTTCTGAGCTTCATATAATCCTCAACCTAGCAAACTTCCTGTTATCAAGGAGTCTGTTAGCGAATCAGATACAAATACCACACCGAGTGCATCACAGATTTGATTCTACACCACTAGTCACAACGAGAACCCAGGCGATTGAGCAATATTAAATAACATCAAAGGATCAACATGTTAAGCCAGTGCCCAGGCACCAAGAATTTCTACCACTTGAGGCTTGCTTATGTGTCTTGTGATGCATAATCACTTATGTTGAGTGATGCCATAGCGACCACGGCGACGCATGTGATGTCTGCCCAAGTCTCAAATTTGAAAAAAATAACATCGGAGCATGTCATACCTCCAATATTCGTACTCGCATGGATTTCGATTGGCAGCTTGAACAAATTCTGAAGCTGCATGCGAAACGCATGGCACGGGTGAACTGGTAACTGGTCTCGACATAGATAACTCACAGCCCATCTCATAGAATCAGCAAATGCAGCATAGTTCAGCTAATCTAAGACTAGAAGCTTTGGCATGTGAAGACTCACTGTTAAGTGCCCAGGCTGTTGCACGGGCTGAGAACCGACCTCATGACAAGCACTTTCACAAGTTCCAGACCGTACGAGAGTGGCTCGTAAAGTGTAGATTATGATAAAATCCTCTTTACCATTAAAAACATGGAATGGTCTGTCAGACTCAACAGATGCTCTGCGAGCCTCAGATGTCTGGATTCCTTTCGTCCGGCCTAGTTGGTGATGTTCATAGCCAGTTAAGGATCGCATTGCGCTACAGGGTAAGTAAACGTCGAGATGTTCGTCCGAGCCAATTTGCTTTACCTCCTCAGACCTAAAGCAATATCGGCATCATTCGACATAATAACCACGATGAATACATCTAGAAAAAGCAAGGAGCTATGTTGAGAACAAGTGGATGCTACCGATTGTCATCAAAGAAAGTCATTGACCTCGAATTTTATTCTGCGTAGATTACGACATGGTTTGTACGCAATGTTGAGAAGGAAAGAGCGCCACCAGCCTATGCCTCCAACTTCCCAAAGAGAAATGCCGCGATCCAGTATATATCAAAAGACTGAGTAGCGCCAAACTCCTGAAACGCCTTTATGACGAGGACAATCGAACCCGTTGAACGTTAAAACCAATTGCCTGCCTAGCAACGCACCCATTGGAGCGCTCATCTAGCTTCGCAGAGCCTCTAGCCGGTTTCGCATCTGGTCCATCATGGCCTCGGCGTCTTCCTCCTCTTCCTCTTCCTCTTCCACCTTCTTCTGAGGTTCCGCGACGGGCACAGTGGGCAGTTTGGGCTCCTTGCTCTTGAGAATCTCGCCCAGCACCTTGTCCACCTCGCCCTCCGCCTCGTCGTCCTCCATGATCATGTCCGGGTCAGAGGGCAGTGTCTCCTCCACCATCTCTTCGATGATACCCGCCTTCATCAGCTCCATGCTCAACTCCTGCATGGTGCCAGCCAGTTCAGGCAGACGGATGAGGGTATTTACGTCCTTCATGATACCGACACTAGCGCGGATGGAGCCTTCGATCTTGCGCAAAGCAAAAGCCTCGTTGACTTGCATCTGGACCGAGTTCAACTGTGCTTTGGAGGTGACGAGGCGAGCCGAGGTTCGGCGTGTGTGGATGAGTTCGCGGGCGAAAAGCCGAATCTCCTGCTGGGCCTGCTTGGCGCGGGCCGGTTCGCGCTGGGCGCGACGGTCGGCTTGCAGGATGAGGTTCTTGGTCTTGGCCTCGGTTTGCTTGACAAGGGCGATATCGCGGTCGAGTTTGCGGATGTTGCCCCGGACAAGGGCGTTACACTTGCGCATCTAGGACGGGGTCTCTGGTTAGCACCTTGGTCACGCCACGGCGGCGACAGAGGGCGGGAGCATGGCCACTGATACGCGGAGGAGACGGCATGAGCGTACCTGCGCCTGAGGATCCGGCTTGACGAATAGGGCCTTGAACGTCTCCATGGTGCGCGGATGGCTGAGTTGGTGAGAAGAGGAGCGGGCTGATAACGAGGGTTTGGGCCGTTGACGATGACGCAACTGAGGCACGCGGAACGGGCAGCAATGGCCTCGGATTGCTCTCGGGCAGGCAAATGGCTTGTGCCGATGTTGCGGCTCGTTTTGTTGCGCCGCTGATAACAGGTGCGCAAGGTCAAGGGACGGCGTTGGACTCTAGAACGTCGGGATTCGTTCAAGACATAACCGCGGGGAACTGATTCGTGGTGGTTGTACTGAGCGGTGGTGTAGCGAGGCTCCAGACTCGTCAGCCACAAGCCAAGGCTCAAAGGCTCAAGGCTGACGAAAGGGGCGGCGAGACGGGTGGCGCTAGCGACCCGCTGAGGCTACAGGGGTCGCAGCGCTTGAATCCTGGATCACAGAGCACCTTTGCCCGCTGTAAAAAGTCGGCGGGAAACGTGGGGAGGGCCAGCCAATGGAGCCCCGCCAATGTTTTGGAGGTGCCTGGCCGGTTACCCCGCCATGGATGATGAATCTGGCGAGACAAGACCATGGTAGGCAGTTGAGCTTTGGACGGGAGAGGCGGCGCATGAATTATTTCCATCAGCATCTCTCTATGAGGTGCTAGGCTGTCGTGGTTAGGCAATTGAAATGGTCTGCAAAAGCTGTTTAAGACATGAGGGCAGCATGAGACAAGGCACTCGATGGGGTTCGAGCAACATGCAGGCATACAGCTAGCCAGGCATACTTCGTACAGCTAGCCAGGCAGACGGCAAGGGATCTGCAGGCCGCGAGCCGTCATTCGACATGCAGAAAGGACCGTCAGGATATGGAAGCATCCGGTAGCTGCTGGAAAGGACTCCTGGGCCCTCCTCAGCTCCTGTCGCAGCCCTGTAGAGCGGTGCTCTCGATGTGACTACCAGCGAGCTTCAGGGCGTACTGACACGCTTGTGAAGGCGTACAGGCACGCTTGTGGGGGCTGTACCTTGTAATCTGCCCCAGTGACCCAGAAGCCCCTCCCTGGGTCCTTGCGCGTCTGTACCGACACTCCTCTTCTCATCATAGTGCGATACCCATGACGCCCGCTGATAAACTGCCGAAGCCCAGGTACCACGCTATCGCCTAAAGTGCCCCTCACAACCTCTTCTTTCCGCTTCCTTCTTGGACATTCCACGCGCCGCATTCCCCGGCCTTCCAGCGCAAGCAAGCCAGCGCAAGTGGCCGCAGCCTCACCCAAACGAATACAATCCCAGTGCCTCACTCTACCGCCAAACATTGTGTACCTTCATGGGCCCCCCGCCAGCACTGACCTGCCGTTGACCTACCACCCACCTTTAGCTAAACCTGCACCTCCACCTGGGCCACCAAAACTTGCCAACTCCATCCATCTTCAACCTCTCAACTCAACTGCTTTCTCTGCAACTGTCCACCAGCTGCGTGACTCTCTCTTCCTTCAAGATACCCTTCGATTATTCCATTCTTACGCTCTTCACCTTTCAAAATGGCGACGACTGCTTACCCCGAAGGTATGTCGTATCGGTCTTCCCCCTCACCATCGCCCCCCCCCTCCGCCCGCTTGCAAGCTTTCATTGCCTAGTTTGCATCATCTGCCTCCTCCTCTTCGCTTCACATCCCCTTCCCGCGATCGCTGCCTCATTTCCCTCCCACACCTTCCCCTGCACCATTGTCCTTGACAATTGGAACACTCCCTAGCTGGCGCTTCTAAGATGCTTCGCGTTCCTCTCCTGGCCACTCCCTGCTTGGAGCCTCATGGCTGACCATATTATGTAGTTCTCTGGGCTCAGCGATCTTCCATCGCCGATCCCGAGAAGAACTTCGTCTACCTTACCATCACGGCTCCCGATGTGCCCAAGAGCGACATTAAGCTGGACCTCAAGCCCACCGGCCTCACCTTCACCGGTGCCTCCACCACCCTGAAGAAGACTTTCCATCTCGACGTTGAGTTCTACGCCGAGATCGACCCTGAGGCCAGCCGCATCAACCACACCGGCAAGAACATCGAGATGAAGCTGCAGAAGAAGGAGCTCAAAGAGGAGTACTGGCCTCGGTTGTTCAAGGACGCTAAGCGCCTTCACTTCCTCAAGACCGACTTCGACAAGTGGGTTGATGAGGATGAGCAGAACGAGAACGCCGAGGAGGACATGTCTCAGTTCGGTGGTATGGGTAAGTGACCTCCAACCCCAACTTGCTCATGTGCTTGTGCATTCCCATCTCAAGCTCGCATCGGATGGATAACGTTGCGCAATGCCCGGTGCTTCGTGGCTTTCTTGCGGGCTACGCTGTTGATAAAGGAATCCGAGACTAACAAGCTTTGAATTAGGTGGCATGCCCGGTATGGACGGCGCTGGAGGTGACTTTGGTGGAATAGACTTCTCCAAGCTTGGTGGCGCTGGTGGCATGCCTGGTATGCCTGACATGTCTGCCTTGGGAGGTGGTCTGGGAGGAGCCGAGGACGATGATGAGGATGACGACGAGGACGACATTCCCGACCTCGAAGGCGACGACAAGCCTGCTGCGGCCACGCCTGCTGCGGCCACGCCTGCTGCTGCCACACCTGCTGCGGCCGCGCCTGACGCAGCCACTCCTGCCGCCGAGAAGAAGGCTTAAACGACTCGATGCAAATTTGGGCTTTCATGGCGGTTGGTGCTGTCACCGGAAACTGAGCGAAGGTGGCTGGGCGTTGCGCCGTCGGATTTTGATCAGATCTCTCTCTACGCCACTACCCGTTGCGCTGTGGAACCAGGAAAACTTTATGATAACAAGTAAAATACAAGATCTCACGCAATCATCTTTCTTCACTGTATTGTGACTTTCATATTGAGAGCTGAACTGGGCCCTCTTTAGAGTGCTCATGTGCCGAGTATCTCGAAACCTCAATCGAATGTAGAATTCAAGTTTATCGTCAGAGTTGCTCGCCCCATGGTAGTTTCCCTGATTAGACGTGGTGCCGAGAGGCTTGTTAACTGAGGGCCGCTTAGCATGGCATCTTTCAGTGTCGTAATACTCTTCATATATAAACGGCGACACCCATGACTGCGTGGCCTCGACATTCGAGGGACAAGCAGGGTCACCATCAATCACAGCGTTAAGGGGTGATGATGACAGAGTCTCAAGACAATCACAGGAGACAATCACAGGATACAATCACAAATCAATTCATGTGGTGTGAAACTCCAGTATATTCCATCTATAATACACAGCTCGTCACGTACACCACTCGATGCCCATGCAATCCGAAGGGTAGGCGAATCGACACAAAGGGGCCTAGGATCGGGCAGGCCGTGAACACAAGCAGCAAGGAAGAAGAGAAGGAGACTAAAGCCGTAACAAATGCAAAACCAGCTGCCCCCGTTATCCCGACCTTGAAAGCCTCTTCCCGCCTCCCTTGTGTGGGGATAAAACCATTCTGATGCAGCAATAACCAGTGATGAAACCAGTGCGCGTCTTTCCTACAGCGCCGCCACAGACTGAATTGTTTTTGGTGTTTATTATTAAGTCTCAACCTCCAAACCGCGCCTGTTCCCTCCAAGTCTCTCACTGGATAAGAGTTAGTTTTGGTTCGTCAACATATTTCGACGTCAACTCACCATGATCTCATCTTCCATGGAGGCATCACCAGTCACAGCAGCCACAGGGGCTACGTTAACGGGGTTCTCATTGGAGTTACCTGCGGCAGCGGCAGCAGCAGCCGAATCAAAATAGTCGGCCATCTCTGAGTCGAGCTCTTCCGCTGTCTTCTTGGCAGGGCGAGCGCTGCGACCCGCGCGCTTCTTGTTGGCGGCACGGCCACCCTTGGCAGCTTCGCCTTTGGCAACGTTGGCGTTGTGCTTGTTGGCAGCAGCAGACTTGGGCTGAGCCTTGGGTTGACTGTTATATGGTTAGTTCAGGTCATTTTACTCAAGACATTGCCAAAACAGACCTGGTGCGCTCGGCAAGAGTCTTCACAGCGGGGATGACCTTGTCAGCCTGGGCGGCGCCAACGACGATCTCGATCTGGGTTTTGTTAGATTCCGAAGAGCCTCGGGCGAATTGACTGCGGTAAATACCTTGATGGGGCGGTTGTCGACCAGGAGGCCGTTCAGTTTCTGGAAGGCCTTGCTCGCGCCATCCGCTCGGTGGAATGTCACATTGGCAATGCCGCGGCTCTGGGAGTTGGGGCCGTACACGAGATCAACTCTCTTGATGGCGCCAACAGATTGGACGAAGTACTCCTATCGGGGGAAAGTAGTGTTAGTAATCCGCAGGTGTGTAGTTGAAAGTAACCGCAATTCCGTCAATCCGTCTTCGAGCCTCGGTCGATCCAGTTCCGGGAGTTTCACGTCGCCAGGGTATGGACGGTAATATCGAAAAATAGCCAGCGAGCAGAGCAGTGAGCATATGAGCTGAGAGCCCCCAGTGAGAAAACATCGGTTGCCGTATAGCAGCTAGGAGCTTCGAATGAAGTACCAACTTTCGAGCATTGCAAAGCATAACCCACGTGCAGCAGAGTCCAGCCCCATCCCAAAATCAAGGTGCAAACGCTCAATAATTGCTGCTACCAGAGCAGATGAGCCTCGCTTGTTCCACCAAGGAGACTCATGTATTGAATATCAAAAAGATGGATGTAGTTCCTAACATCCTCTGTAATGCTGTGCTGCATGTGCTCACTGCTATGCTCGCCGAACAGGCGTGGATTTCCAAGAGCGGTTTCATCCGAAGGAAAGTTGCTTGTCTCGGCTGGTGGATATCTGCGTATCATGACAAGCCTTCATCCTTTTCAGTCGGCGCTATATGAGAAAGCTGACCAGGCTCTTCTCACGAAATCATCGCGCGACAAGGATCTTCTCGACTTCCGACCAGGTGTACCGTATTCCAGGCATTGCTCAGTCAAGGAAGGAAAAGTGGCATTGCGATAGCTCCAAAGCAGCACGAATATTCGACAGACCATTGGACAGGGCGTGGCGTCGGAAGGCAAAAAGGAGTACGGCGAGGAAGAACAGGTCGAACAAAGTCCGAGGGCATCAAACGCCACAGCGGAGACATACCTTAATCTGCTGCTCCGAGACGTCCTTAGGCTGTGGTGGATTAGCAACTGCTCATTGCGAGGGACAGCGAGAGAGCTTACCAGATTGCTGACAATAATCTTGCTGTCACTGTTGGCAGCGACAGCCTTGGCGGGAGCGGGCTTTGCGCCGGCGCCACGGGCAGGCTTGGTGTTCTTCTGGATACCGCCGACGGGTGCGGCCGTGTTGGGGCGTCCAGTGGAGCGACGGGGGGCGCTGCGACGACGAGCACTGCGGCGCTGAGCCGAGGTGATGTCGTCGAGGGCTTGGTCAAGCTTTCCAGACATTGTGATGTGTGTTAAAAGGATTGATGAAGGTCGAGTGATGGAAGTCTGAAGACGTCGATCGATGCTGGTCTGGCTTGTCAAGGCGTCGGATCAGCAGAAGCTATCGAGCAGTCTGTGTTTGTGTCGTCTTTCGGGAGTGTCCAAGAAAGAACGCGACAAAAAGCTTGGGTTTGAGACTCAAGGTCAAGAGTCGCAAGCTGGGGGTCGAAATGAAGAGTCGTCGCGCGAGATGGCGGCTGCTTCGGAAATGCGATGGTGAGGCGTAAGTGATAAAGAATTACGAAAAGGGAGAGCGCGTGAAGGAAAACCTAGACACTTGAGAAGGAAGGAAGGGATGGGGCTGGGTCTGCGTGTGGGCGAGAGAGAGTTGTGATGTTGCTTAAGAGGAGAAGGGTGAGAAGGGAGGGAAAGGAGCAGGCAGGCAGATGCGCAGAAAAACACGGGGTGGGCGATGCGTTCAGCTCCTCCCTCCCACCTGGCTGGCCAAAGAGCCAGCGCGTGCAGGCACGTATGATGAGGCTACTGCTTTGCGCTAGTCCGCATTTGGCAAATACTCAGCCACGGCTCGCCACAGCCCAAGCCAAGCTGCATGCGTGGCGCCAACCAGGTGAGGCAGCCCGGATGGTCATAGAGAGAACAAAGAAATGACAGGAAAGCAAGACATGTGAGAAGAGACAGCTAGTAGTATCTGATGCCTCAATCAGCGACTTGAAGCCTCTTTGAAGTGGCCGATTGGATGTTTGCGGTATTCACTGGCTAAAATTAGGTCTAAATGCCAAGTTTGTTCTCGCCCATGTGTTGCGCGTTCCACAATCATCTCCCAGCCCAACGCTGGCGGGCAACATCCTCCACTCTGGTAATTTATGCCTGGGCTGAGAAGCAGCTTCGCATTGCTCATTGTTTCCTTGCCGATGCGAATTCATGCTCCCAAGCCCATTGCATCCCACGCACTTTCTGTATCTCTCAGCCCCGTCGTTGTCAGGGGGCTCATCGGTTCGTTCCATCTCAAATCCTGCCTAGCCGCAGCACCACGCTGCCTCTGGTTTTCCGATGGGCATCCGTAACGGCCCAGGGGTCAATCGACGTAATGTACAGTTCCGAATCGCAATGCAAATGGTACATCGTTGAAAATGTCCGATGGTAATGCTCAGTTCGCGACTTGTTTTTTGATGGGAGCATCATGTGCCCCTTCTACTTTCTGAGCTGCGTCCGAAGAGTTGACCTCGAGGAAATGGTAGAGGACAATAAGCACCATGGACGAAGAGCCCAGGAAAATGGCCAAACGATAGAGGTCGGCGTCGGAGATCATCGTCGCAAATGGATCGGGGAATCAAGGGGAAACTGATGAGTTGGACTGGGAGACGAGCTGGTAAGCAATAGTCAGCGGCTGCGAGTTCAGATTCCTCGCGGCAATAGCACTCTCGCACTTACCAGCAGCTTCGTGAGAGGATACGGACGGGCCTTGAATCAAGGAGTTGCGACAGCGAAAGAGTTGCTGATTCCCTGGACGCGACAACGCTTCAATGTGGACAATGACGATGGAGAGCTGTCCCCAATCTGGCCAGTTGGAGCTTTGGTTGGCTTGGCCACTAAAACGGCAGCGTGCTCCACGAGTCGTGGGTGATGGGTACGTACCCCCTGACCGCAGGCCTTCCAGTTCAAGTTGGGGACCTGGCGGGCACTTGGCTAACACCAATGACACAAAACCCACTAACAAATAAAAATGTTCGAAGTGTGTTGCACGTGACTCTTACGATTCATCTTCCACACCTTGCTCAGGCAACCCACTAACCGGGCAGTAAACTCTCACCCCAAGATTCGCCGTTCGGTTGACGTTTGAATTACAAATTTCCCCTGGTCGACTCGAAACAGGGTGATCAACGTATCGAAACGAACCGCGCAGCCCTCGGGCCATCCAACTTTCAGCCTCTTTCGCGTTCCAAGTTATCGATTTACCCCGCCATCAACCGCCCATCATGCCTCCCAAAAAGAATGACAAGGCGAATGCGCCGAAGAAAGCGGCTAAGTCGGTCGATGACCGAACTTTCGGCATGAAGAATAAGAAGGGTGGTGCTGCCCAGAGGGAGATTGCTCGAATGGCGGCGAACCTGAAGAACAGTGGCCCAGCCGACGAAAAGAAGAAGGCTGCCGAGAGAGAGGCTCGAGAGAGGGAGAAGAAGGCCGACGAGGAGGCCAGAAGACTGACAGAGGCAATGTTGAACAAGCCGGCTCAGATCCAGAAAGTACCATTTGGTGTCGACCCCAAGACTGTGGTCTGCAACTTCTTCCGAAAGGGAAACTGTGAAAAGGGTAAGAAGTGCAAGTTCGCGCACGACCTGGCTGTTGAGCGCAAGACAGAGAAGAGGAACCTGTACAACGATACTAGGGAGGAGGAGGAAAAGAAGGTAGAGACGTCGGCCGACTGGGACGAAGAACAGCTCCGAAAGGTAGTCTTGTCCAAGAAGGGCAATCAACGCACATCAACGGAAAAGGTGTGCAAATTCTTCATCGAGGCTATCGAAGATGGAAAATATGGCTGGTTCTGGATCTGCCCGAACGGAGGAGATAAGTGCATGTATAAACATGCTCTACCACCTGGGTATGTTTTCATGGTGCGAGGTTGGATTTGGCGCATACTGACATCAAAACTACAGTTTCGTCCTCAAGACAAAGGAGCAGAGGGCCGCGGAGAAGGCTCTGATGGATAAGTCGCCACTCAAGACGTTGACGCTTGAGGACTTTTTGGAATCCGAGCGACATAAGCTGACGGGAACCCTGACCCCCGTGACGCCTGAGACGTTCGAGAAGTGGAAGAAGGAGCGTCTCACCAAGAAGGCCGCCGAGGAGCAAGCACGCAAGGCCAAGGAGAACACTGGTCGTGCTCTGTTCGAGAGTGGCAAGTGGAGAGATGAGGACGATTCAGAGGGTGAAGGTGACGAAGACGACGACGTGTGGAACTTGGTCAAGCTGAGAAAGGAGACGGAGGCTATACGAGACCGAAAGGAGGAAGAGCGCTTGCTGGCAATGAATGATGGAGAGATTCCACCGGTCGAGGGACAGGTTACCCCGGCCGAAAGACCAACCGACCCGGCCGAGAGCTCGGGACCGGCAGCATCTGGGTCTTGAACGACTCAGAGGGTGTGCACAAAAAAAAATAGAAGAGAGTGTATGAAAGTCGTGGCATTTCGAGCGCTCAGTGGGCTCGCCGGGGACAGACGATCCAGAGGCAAGCCCGAGCCCTGCCGGAGCAGGCTATGTCACAACAAGTGAAGCTCCTGCAGGTCTACGATGGCGAATCTTGTCACCTTGTCACCTTGTCAAATCTCCAGCTGGAGGTGGGATGACGTCTGACCCCCGAGTAGAATACGTACGGTACATTAGCGCACGGGTTATAGGATGACAATCTAAGCGTATGTTACTTGAAGCTTTAGTGCTGCATGATGCGGGCGATTCCAAGGTATGATCCTGTGCTCTCGAATGGGTTGTGGGGGGGACGCAGCTCCTGTCGAGGACCGCAAGTAAATGATACAGTGCTGAGTAGGCAGTTTTGACAGTTTGACAGCGGAGGCTGCGGCATAGTCACGGAAAGTGAGCGAGAGGTAGATCAATTCCTGCTCCAGGGCCTGGAGGTTTGGCTGAGAGCGGATGGAGATGTCATCATTGTCTAAGGGAAACGCGGCTACTCAGGCGAAGCGACAGCAGCGGGCGGAGCCACGAGGAAGAGGGTGGGGAGAAGAGGAGGCGATTGGACGGCAGAGGCACCCGGACATGGAAGTCCGCAATTCGTGTGCCTGTCTGGGACGAGTTGAATGCTGATATACGGGCCAATAGCGGATGGTGCATTTGGCATTGTTGGGTTTGTGCATCGAGAGAGTGTTGAGATGGCTGAGCTGGGTGAGCAAAGGTATTGATCGAATGTGACGTGATTCTAGCTTTGGCGGCGATGGAGTCGTCCAAGCTTAGAACCACCAACTCTGGTTGATGTCAGGTGATAATACAGACTGATACCGTTTTCTCTGGCGCTGATACTGTTTGATACTGTTTGACACCAGATGATACAGACAACATAAAAGATGACGGGAGAGCTGAGACGTCGAACATCGATACATGGACTGATCTTTACTCAGGGAAGCGTATGAATGGGACGAGGCGAGACGGACGCGACACCCCTCATACCTCTGGCCACTCTTTCGTGCATGGTGGGACATGCGCCCGGACACTGAAAACCGGCCACTTACAGCGGCACGCTAGTGGATGCTCCCCTAAAAGTTATCTAACTTAGGGGGTACTGGGGCAATCTTCAGCGGTGACAGTTGGCGATAGAGCACTCTCACCCCCTCCCACGGATCACCGCAGCATGGTATCATAGCGCGGAGTACCCACGGGCACGGCCTCCGGTACAGGGCCACAGACACGGCAGCATGCACGGCAGCTCTCGCATGGCAAGCACCACCCCGCAGTCCATCTCCACGTCCACGATACGCTCCCTCCTGCCTCCTGCTAGCATCAGGGTCTGCCCAATTCAGCAACGGCGACGACACGGGAGGCGCGCCCTCAGAAGACGCCCCCCCGTTCCTTCCCTTTCGCACCCCCGCCCTCCAGAGTCAAAAAGCTCCCAGCTCTTATCCCAACTTTCAACTCTCCTCCTCCACCAAAAACCACACCTCCCTCACCTCTTCGTCATACAACCGATCAGAGACGCACTCGCTTGTCGCTGCTGCTGCCGTTCGCGCCGCCGCCGTCCCTGCCGTGGGCACCCGGACGCCCGAGCGCCCGAGCTCCTTGTAAAGCCGCCCACCGCCTACCGCCCACCGTCCAGTAACCCACAGGCCGACGTCCCGCAACTCGCCGTCGCGCCAAAGCCCGCTTTCCGCTTTCCGTTGCCCGCTGCCCGCTTCCCGGCGTCTGGATGGAACCAGCGCATTCTGGCGACTGGGCGTGTTGCAACCGCGCCCTCAACCACGGCTCCCTCCTCTCCCGACGCTGTCCTGGCCCCCCCGACGATATTGCCGTCTGAGGTCCCCAATTGCCTTCCCCCTCCCCAGGAGAGTGGGAAGCTATGACTGCTGAGGCCACACTGGCTCACCAACATGTCCCCGGCCACCCATCCTCATCGCCATTGCCATCCCCAGCTGCTAGCCCAGCCATCATGCCGGACGCCGCTGGAGGACGACGCGACGGCGAGACCAACAAAAAGATCGATTCGGCCTCGGCTATCCATCCCCATGGCCAGTACCGCGCTTTCGTCAAACGCTATCGCACAGAGCTAGCCGCCAGCTCCTCCAGCGTCTTTTCCACACTCGCCGCCTTCCCCCTCGACAGCGTCAAGACGCGCATGCAGACGTACCAATACAATGGCTTTCTTGATTGTGTTCGCCATACATATCGCACCGAGAAACTGGGTGGCTTCTTCCGAGGTAAGATCCTGCCCCTATCGCGCCCCTATCGCGCCCCCAATGCTCCCCCCCCATCTGCCTCCTCGACCTAGACTAACTGAGTTCTGCGACAGGCGTAATGGCCCCGATGGCCAGCATTACACTCGTCCGAACCATTTCCTTCTCCATGTACCAGCGCGCCAAATACTCCTACTCAGATTGGGTGAAAAGGAACATGGGTTTCGACATCATTGGGCACGTTAATCGTCATGGCACATACCCCAACTTGTATTCCGTCGCCTGCTTTGGCGCCGCTGGCGCTACTGCTGGCTCTGCAATTACCTTACTCGCCTGTCCCTTTGAGCTTACGAAGCTCAGTGCGCAAGTCTCCGTGCTCCTAGCTGAACGTGGTACCGGTAACAAGGGCAGCCATCCCGTAGCTGCCAGCTACCAGAACAAGGGCACTCTTAGAACGATGGCCAACATCATCAAGCACCGGGGTGTCCTTGGACTGTACACAGGATTCAATCTCCATTTATGTGCGTGTTACCAAATACTGGATTTTGGTGATGAAAACTCATTGACAAACCTATAGTACGCGATACTCTCGGAACCGCCATTTACTTCATGGTGTATGAGAGCGGCAAACAAATCGGTAACACATTCGCTGGCGACCACCCTAATAGCAATAAGCTGGCTGTCGTTGCCGCTGGAGGCATGTGCGGCTTGGTATCATGGGCCATGATTTGTATGTTTCTACTTGTCGCTTGACAATCTCTTACCCACAGCTGACACCTTCGTCCCTGCAGACCCTATCGACTCTGCGAAAAGTATCTACCAGCGCAACTCGCTTCTTTATTCGAAAGGGCAGACAGTTGAGCCTGCGCCAAAGATCGAGTTTTTCAAGGGCCATATGTACCGCGGCTTAGGTGTCTCCATGAGTCGATCTTGTGTTGTTAATGCTATCTTCTTCTCATCCTTCGAGTTTATCAAGAAGCACATTAACACACTTGACGAGCAAGGAAAGTTATGAGTCTGGTAAAGGGGATTGTATAAAAAAAACTTTCACAAGAGTTCTGGCTGGGGATTCATTGGGTTATCCGGCACAGGAGATTGCCACGGATAACAATGGACAGCAAGCATGTATGCATCATGAGTGGGCGTTTGGGAATTAGTCTCCGTGGATTTTTTTAGCCATATTTTTGCTGCCCTGCGCATTGGCTTATTATCTCAACATGGAAGGGAAGAAATGGTTTTGGCGGCGATACTGCCCGAGTCGAGGGCGTGGTTTCAGCATGGGAAACTGGGGCAACATATCGGCCAAATGTGTTACGAAGAACAGTGATTCGAAACGGATGACAGGAAACATACCGATTGGTCATTGGAGAGAATGTAGCAGGTCCTGTCGATTTCAAACAGATGGCGCAACGTGCCAGCATTCAACCACACAGCCTATGTTTTGTTATGACATGTAGCTTATAGCCCAACTTATTCCATGCACGCTCTTGCTGAGCACTTGTTTGATTGCGTGATCCCAGATTCTCATTTTCCAGGTTATGGTCTATCTTGTCCTGCAGATTCACCTCGAGTGATGCTGCTCCTCAGTATATGATATTCGCCCAATCGTGTCAATAGTCGTGTCATTTCCGTAAAGATTTCAGCAGAGGCGCAATCCTCGACCTCTTGCTCAGTCCAACTCGATATAATGGCTTGTTAGTGGCTGTAATTGCCGATAACCCTCGGGCCTGTCCAGTACCCTTAACAACTGGACCTGAAGGGCTAGCTTTGGCACTCTCCTCGACCGCGGAAGAATCCGAGGTCTCGGATTTCTCAATTTTCTCAACCGTTTTGAGGGTTATTGGAACGGCAGTATTTTGACTCGTTTCCTTCAAGACCGTTGTGTCTGGTTCTGATTTAGCCAGATGATCGTGTTGGAGTTCATCCTGCCCGCGGGCATTTTTCTCTTTTCCCAATGCCTTAGAGTCAATCTTAGAATTTGCAGGCTTAGAAGGTACTGGCTTAGCAATGGCTGAAGGTCTTGACTCCTCTTTCGAGCTCTGCTCAGCCTCAGTTGGCTTGTTTTGTTTCCGTGGCCTGCCGCGCTTCTTTTTCTGGGTCGTGGTATCTTCGCCGACTTTTGTTTTGGTTGCCAGCGGCGTAGCTGGTTGCACTGCTTCCTCGGTGGCCTTCTTTCGTGGCCGCCCTCTTGACTTTTTTGGTTTGACGAGTTGTTCCTCATAATCGGATTCTTCGTCGTTCCTGTTCGTCTTCTCGATCGAGAGATCCGCTTCGTCCGACTTCCTGATCGCTTCCACCTCATCATCTCGGCTTGACGTCTCTGGGCTGTCCCGTTTTGAACCATCCTGCTTGGGACTCTCTTGCTTGGGACTCTCCTGCTTGGCGCTCTCTTTCTTTGACCGACCCCGTTTCTTTGTGTCTTTTTGCTTGACCGGTGGCTCGATCACAGAGATGATATCGGGAGAGGAGGGTAATCGTGCCTCAATCACCTCCGTTGCGATGCACCTGTCAGCTTCTGATGCAATCGATGGTAGTGGTGCAGTGCTGAAACCCATCCCATCGCTTCGCGGAGTGTTCACGTTTGTTACCGATCCACTCGAACCCATCATTTGAGAAACATGTTGGTTTATGGGAGGCAAGTCGTCGTGGCGGTGATCGTCGCTAGATGCCAGGGATACGCTCTGGTATTTCAGCTTCTGTGCATTGGTCAGGCGCTTTGCCGAAATGAAGAATGACGGGTCGTTGTCGATAGGTAGAGTCGGAGGAAGTACACTTGACGGAGCAGCTAATTGTGATTTTGATCGTGCATCTTCGTCCTCGTAGTTAAATGGAATGGCCACCAAGTCGACCTCATTGGAATTCTGCGGAGATAAGTGTGGACTCTCAGTCCTCCTCCTTTTGCTTGACCTCATCGCATCGTCGTCGCCATGTGCCTCTTGACCATGGCTGTGTTCGTTTTTCTTGCCAGAGAGGGGTTCTCGCTGGTTAAGCTTGGCAATTGGCTTCGGAGCTGGCTTGGATCTTGACTCGTCCTGACGATTCAATTTGAATTTGGGGACCTGACGTGCATGGCCTGTTTCAGGGCTGCTTGGCACATCCCAGAGAGCATCCATCATGGCGGTGGGTGCCTTCTTCCTTCCAGGGGTGGAGATTTGCGTCAATTCGTTCATCTCCTTTCCACTTGACATATTGGGTTCTCGCGTAGCTGTAGGGTCTGATATTGATGTGAGTGACGATGGCTCAATCAGGGCTGTCACTCTTCGCTGAAACGGTGCTGGCGCAGTCACCTCTGAGCTTGTAAGTGCACGGTTATTGGCCGACCCGAGCAACCCGTCTGCGGCATTGCTATGGGCGGCCTCATTCTGCTCGTTATAGATGTTTTGAAAAAAGGACGGGTCAGTAGACAATGTCGTGTGGCTTACACCGCCGAATGAACACGTTCCCTCTGCACCAAAAGCCCTTGGGGAGGTTTCCAGAGGCCTGTGAGGAGGAGAGTAATTTTGGTCTTCGTCGTCGGAATCAGCAATGATGAACGGAGGCATCCTGAGGTTCAATACGTCCGAGATGCTTGTCCACGACTGTGGGCTTCCAGAACATGTTTGACGCGTTCCAGGTTGAGCCGTGGGGTTACGTGTCACGCGTAGGCACGTGACACATTCAATCAGCCTTACCTAGACCCTTAGGGTCAGCAGAACCTCCCTCCCCGATTGAATACCCTATGGAAACATCCGTCACTTAAGTCATCGAAAACTCCTAACCTCGCCGTCACCCAAATTCACGCGAGCTTCATATCACCGATTGTTATGTAGGAAAAATGTTTCTCAATGAGAAAAAGTGGTCATTCTGTTGATTTATTGACCTGTCAACTCCCAATTGGGAGAGTTATATGCAATATGTTGAAATGCGCTCGCCCAACCGTTCTCCTTTCCCATTCCCTGATCCTGATCCGTAGGTTAACTTTTGGGATGCAGCAAACACATCTGGTATTTTTAAACCAGCCCAAACGCCGATGTTGAAATCGTAGCTGATTCGTTGATGCAGCCTCCGCAAATAGCACACTCGTTAACACAATCCCCATGCGCCCACTACCCCTACACCCCCTTCAACCCTCTGTTGCCAGGCGGGTTGACATTTAGTTCTTGGCGTACTTGGCACGGAAGTACTTGGCAGCGTTGACCATGTTGAGGAGGGCCTCCTTGGTCTCCTTCCACTGACGGGTCTTGAGACCGCAGTCAGGGTCGATCCAGAGCTGCTCAGGCTTGAGGAACTGGAGCATCTCCTCGATGCGGTCCTTGATCTCCTGCTCGCTGGGAATGCGAGGGGAGTGGATGTCGTAGACACCAGGGCCGATGTGGCGGGGGTACTCAGAGTCGACGAAGACGCGGAGGAGCTTGGCGTCAGACTTGCTGTTCTCAATGGACAGAACGTCGGCATCGAGGGCGGCAATGGCGTGGAAGAAGTCCTGGAACTCAGAGTAACAGAAGTGGGAGTGGATCTGAGTGGAGTCCTCAACACCAGCGGTAGAGAGACGGAAAGCATCGACAGCCCACTTGAGGTAGGCGTCACGCTCAGAGCCGGAACGGAGAGGGAGACCCTCACGGAGAGCAGGCTCGTCGACCTGGATGACGTCGATGCCGGCCTTCTCGAGGTCGACGACCTCGTCACGGAGGGCCAGAGCGAGCTGCTGGGCCTGGACGGACTGGTGAACGTCATCACGGGGGAAAGACCATCGGAGGCAAGTGACGGGGCCAGTCAGCATGCCCTTCATGGGCTTCTGGGAGACCTGGACGGCGTACTTGGACTCCTTGACGGTCATGGGAGCGGGGCGGGAGATGTCACCGACAATGATGGGAGGTCGGACGCATCGAGAGCCGTAGCTCTGAACCCAGGCGTGGGTGGTGAAAGCGTAGCCCTTAAGACGCTCACCAAAGAACTGAACCATGTCGTTACGCTCAGGCTCGCCGTGAACGTAGACATCGAGGCCAAGCTCCTCCTGGATCTTGACGTTGTCCTCAATCTCCTTCTCAATGAACTTGTCGTACTGCTCAAGAGTGATCTCACCCTTGGTGAACTTGTTGCGCTGGATACGAATGTCCTTTGTCTGGGGGAAGGAGCCAATGGTGGTGGTGGGGAAGAGAGGAAGCTTGAGCTTCTCCTGCTGCTGGGAGATACGGGTAGGGAACTCAGAGATACGCTTGTGGTCGGCCTCCGAGACCTTGGACTGGCGGTCCTTGACCTCGGGGTCGTTGGTGCGGGGAGAGGCGGCACGAGCCTGGATGGACTTGGCGTTGGCCTCGAGCTGCTCACGGACAGCGGCGGGGCCCTCAGTGATGGCCTTGGCGATGAGAGCAATCTCGGAAGCCTTCTCAGTGGCGAAAGAGAACCAGTCGGCAATCTCGGCATCCAGCTTCTTCTCGCTGGCGAGGGTGTGGGGAGTGTGGAGGAGAGAGCTGGAGGTGGCAACGATGACACGGTCCTTGCCGAGCTTCTGGATGGCAGTCTCAGCGGTCTCAATGGCACGCTTCAGGTTGGTCTTCCAGATGTTGCGGCCGTCGACGACACCGGCGGAGAGGATAGTGCTGGAGCCGAGAGCAGAAGCGACGGTCTCGAGCTGCTCAGGGTTGCGAACAAGGTCGACGTGGACAGCATAGATGTCCTTGGGGAGGAGGTCAAGGTTGTGGACGATGTCACCGAAGTAGGTGGTGAAGACAAGCTTGGGGATCTTGTCGCCAAGAGCGGCGAACTTCTCATAGGTGGGCTTGAAAGCAGCCTTGGTCTTCTGGGGGAGATCGAAGACGAGAACGGGCTCGTCAATTTGGACGGTCTCAGCACCGGCCTCCTTGAGTTGGACAAGGAGCTGCTCGTAGACGGGCAGGAGGGAGTCGAGGAGGTCAATGGGGTCGACAGACTGATCACGGTCGGCCTTGCCGAGGTGGAGGAAGCTCACAGGGCCAACAAGGACGGGGCGGGTCGTGATACCGGCCTCCTTAGCCTCCTTGAAGTCAGCGACAGCCTTGGGGGCGGCGGTGAGCTTGAAGGTCTGGCCGTCCTGGAGAGTGGGCTTGACGTAGTGGTAGTTGGAGTCGAACCACTTGACCATCTCCAGAGAAGGGACATCGACGCCCTCCTTCTGGTGGCCACGGCCCATGGCGAAGTACTCGTCAATGGTGTCGAGACCATCCTTGGTGTATCGCTCGGGGACGGCCTGTGAGATATTTTGTCAGCAAATGGCCGAAGAAATTGACGCGGTGAGGAAACTTACACCGAAGTCCTGGATGTGGTGGAGGACCTGGTCGTACAGGGCGAAGTCGTTGCTGGGGATGATGTCGACACCGGCATCCTGCTGGATCTTCCAGTGAGCAAGGCGGAGGCGCTTGGCCTCAGCGAGGAGGTCAGCCTGAGAGATCTTGCCACCCCAGTCTACATGTGCGGGTTAGTGGTCGTGCTCTGAGAGATGTTCATTGGAGTGGTGGAGGGGTGTACTGACAAGCCTCAGTAGCCTTCTTGAGGTCACGGTTGACACCCATGCGGGGGAAACCGAGAATCGCGGACTGAACCATCTTGACGGTTGATCCGAGTATTCTGAAATGTGTGGTTTTGGAGAAAGACGCTGTTGAGGAGTTAGACCAACTGATGAGTTGTCGCTTCAGGCTTTGGCGGGGTGATAGCGGGGTGAGGGGCAGTTTGATGTGAGTTCGAAAGGGAGAGCGGGAGGGGAGAGCGTACTGGATGATACAGAGTTCGGTCTGCACCACAATGGATCAATCAGGTGATCCTTGAATGGGAGGAGAAGGAGGATGGGAGGATGAAGGAAGAAAGAAAAAAAAGAGGAAGAGGAAGGGGAGGAGGTCTAGAAAAAGGATCAGAGACGGTTGAGAAAAAAAAGTCCAGCAGGAAAATTCAGGCCCAAGCCAGTCCGAAAGCGGGGGAGGGGTAGCAGTGTAGTGTGCAGTGTGCAGTGGCGCCTCAGGTACCTTCTCCCGCCTCAGATTTGCAGTGACTCCGCAGGGAGGCGATTGTACCTCCTGTGCTGCTGCAGCTAGCTCCTACACTGTACGGTGCTGTGCTCGACCTCCAAGTCAAGGTGAGCAAAGAATATTGCACCACTGAACCGCTGGATCGCTGCACCGGTGCAGGAGCCAGGGAATCCACAAGGGACCGTGGAAGGCAATGGTTGGACAGGGGATCCCCTGCAAAACTCGTCCTTGCACGTCTGAGTCTCCAGTCTGAGGCAGCAAAAGGCAGCAAGGGCAGCTCCTGTGGATACTGGGGGCCTGTGGGTACTGAGGCATGTCGCTCGCGGGCGGGCGGGCGTGACTTGAAGACTACCGGGACGTATTCGTACATTTCATCGGCGGTGGTTGGTCGGCGGCAGCGGTTGCCGGAGGGGCTCGCGAGTTCGAGAAACCGCTGCGAGGTGCTGAGCGGCTGCCCAGCGGGAGGCAGTAGGCGGCTTGTGGCTGGTGGGTACGGCGGGCGTTTGGAGCATTTGGAGGGCATTTGTCGGGCTGTCGGCGGAGCTAACAGTGGACTTGATGCTTGAGTATTTCGGGTCCCGAATTGCGCCATCGGCCTCTGTCCGTGTCTAACTCACTCAAGCACAATCTTACGCCGCCGTTGATCGGCCATTTCCAGACTGGCAAGCTGACATCCTTCACCGTTGCCACCCCAGTTACTGTCACTGTGTACGCGCTTTCAGTCATACCGGTCCCTGTGTAGGTACCTGGACACTGCTGGCTCGCCTTGCCCTCGCGTGCCCCCCATTGCCCCTCCGTTGCCCCTCGATTGACTGCCCCTCGATTGCCCCTCGTGTGTTTCTGGCCAGGCCCACGTGCTCATGGGTATTGTTTTAGGGACCTAATGGACCCAATGGATCCATGGGAGGCCGGACGATGCCGGGGGCTGTGGTTTTGCGAGTCTTTTGTTGAGGAAGGATGTCAATCGCTGCGTTCGGAAGAAATGAGAAGCTCCGGTGACTTTGGTGATGTTTCGGTTCTGAGCAGATCTCGTCCCACCACCTCCCCCCCCTCTTTGCCTGCCCCAGTCTCCCGTCCTAGCTCACCCATGCCAGGGTAACCAAGCTTGCTCCCATGCCTTTGATTTGAAGATTTCATAGTCTTGAATCCGTCATCATGGCTCCTACCATATTTGCAGAGTCTGTCTTTTGGCTCTAAGAAGCACCTGCTACTTAGAGTGATGTCCATCGGGGTCATACCGCACACCTCGCCGGCCCCAAAGAAAATTTCTCCGTGATAGTACCAACGGCAATGCTCACTAATTCGTGACTGTGACTTCCTATTCCTTTATGTCAAGTAATACTCAGGAACAAATCGCCTCATCAATCTCAAAAGTATCATCTCTCTTTAGTTTTGCTTCCCAGTGATCTGGTCAAGCAACCAAGCTCGCCTCACCACTCCAGTCACAGCGCCTTCGCTCATCATAATCCAACGCACTTTCTTGGCTAAGAGACCAACTCAAGCGTGATACCCCACGGGGGATGGTAGTTCTAGTTCATGATAAGTCGTTTCATTTACACGGTTACTGGAAGCCAAGGCACCCTAACCCCAGGGCATGTGCGTTGTTGCCTTCCACATGACCCCAGTCCATCGCCTTCCACTTTAGGTAGTACACAAACAACAGCAACGGAAGGAGAAACTGACCTCAGTCCATCGCAAGAAACGATGACCTCCTTCTTCAACCACTGCGTCATCTTCTTCCGTGCCGGAATGATGGATCGCCTTTCGCCCATTCACTTCAACACCTCCCCCGTCTTCTGTCGTGCATTGCCTCGTTTGCTATCTCACTTTTGGTCGTCTTCGCCCATTGGCGCTCCATCACCATCTCAAGAAGACCCTCCTTGGTTGATCCTTTGGTCATCATAACTTCAGCACGTGTTTCTCCCTAGGCTCCAATGCCTCTCCTTTGTTGTTGCAGGTCTTGGGATTTGATTCAAGGGTCGTCATCATGCAATATCCAGCCGCCATCTGTTCAACTCGCCCCAACCACCGTCCCCACTGCTGAAGTGCCGAGCAAGATGATCGAAGCGCAAAGCTCTGTTCCAGAATCCTGCTCTCGGCCTCTATCGGAGCCCCCCCAGCTCTCGATAGCTGACAACCACGACGTGTTCGGTCCCCAGCTAGTGGTTGATGATTCTGAAAGTGATACCGACCTGCCAAGAGCAAGAAAGAAAATCAGCGGTACTTTTGAGGCTGTTAAGATTAAAGTTGTTCAACACATTCGCCACGGCACCGCTACCAAACGTCAGTCGCTCGCCTCCATTGGCAACAGCAATGAGGAGGTCGCCCGTCGAGCTGAACTGAAACGACTCATGCACAAGAGAATCCAAGATGAACTGCAGACCGAACAAAGGGACGGCAGATCCAGCAATAAGTCGACACCCAGCTTACCGTGTCTGTCTTCTGTCATCAATGCCGCGATGCCTACTGCAGGGCCAAGAGACAACATAGAATTTGCCGTCAACTCACTCCCCACTTTCACTGGTCTGACGCCACTTGAAGACAGTCTTCAGTCAACTACCTCTGTACCTCATGAAGATTCCCGAGCCCCAGTGGTACAACAAAATGACCGCCCGGCATCGTCGATTGGTTATGAGAGTTATGCAGAATCAACCAATGAGACTACTGGCACGGTCCGTTGCTTGCGTCCTGTGATCGTCTCGACGGAATCTAGCCCTGCCTCGAGACACTTGAGCTTTCCACATTCCACTTCACAAAAGTCTTTTCAGCTCTCGAACAGTGTTTCTCGTCTTGATAGAATACTAGGGCCAGACAACGGCTTTAGCAGTCGCCAAGATTCTTCTTCCTTGGACGGACAATCTGCCCTTGGCGTATGGCTTATCGCTCAAGGTCTACGATCAAGGGAGAATTCTGAGCCCCCTCCAGAAGGTACCGAGATCGGAAATTCAGTGACTCGGAACTCAAGTAACGAACAGCTCAAGGGAGTCGATAGGGTATCGAAAACACTGGCATCGAGCATTCATAGCGCCTCTCGCTCTCAAATCGAAATATTCCTCGACCCGGAACCAATGGAGGACTCCAAGAAGCTAGAACAAGGCTGTCTGTCTGAGATTTCGACCCAGCAATCCACGACGAGCGATCTTACAACAGGCTCCAATGGGAGTGAGTCGAGGACTCCATCTCAAAGGCAGGGTATTCTGGAAAGCTGCTCACTTGCTCTCAAATTAAGCTCGATGGTCGACAATACGTCCTCGAATTACACCTCAAAGCTACCGAGTTTCCAACCGAGTCCCGCACGTTCCGACCCAAATTTCTACGCTCTAAAAGCACAAGATTTCCAGAGCTTTCAGCTGTCACCTTTTGAATGTGAGCGTTTCAAGTTGTATCACATCGAGCGTAGCTGATCTTGTGGCAGGGCATCGAGGCTCGTTATTGCACTGTGATTTTACCCGTTCAGAGGAGCCGGCTTTGAACGCTCTCAATGATGACAATCCGACCGAATTTGTGTCTGATCCCGACCCGCGAGGTAGTCAACACTCGTCACAAAAAGCGGATGATAGAAATTCATTGTCCCATTCGGAAACCACCAGCTTTATTCAACGAGAAACTGAACTTCGGACAATTCAAAAACGATTTGGCGATGTCTTGGCACGAAAAAGACTAGCGCTCCCCATCACCAGCCGTTTTCATGAAGAATTTGAGGGAAGGAATCTGGGTCAAGAAGCGCGCACATCTTTTGCGGACAAAATTCGCCTTACAGTTCCCAGACGATTCAAAGTGGGGTCAAGAAGCTCAGGGAACCCAGAGCTAGGGACTCTGTTTGGATCTTCTCGGATTGCCAACTCAAACTCTGGACTCCAAGAGACGGAGATAGTTACAAACGGAGAGACCAGTAGCCAACGCAAGCGACTGTCCAACCTGAGAATGCGGTCAAATATGTATTCCTTTCCTTCCCAGGTTTACCAGAACCCCAACTCAGAGTTAGAGGAAAGCACAACAGACTTGTGGCAGCGAGCCATCAGACTCGAGGCGGAGGAGAGATAGAGCTCAAATACGCATCTCAGTCCCCCCACTCAACCCGACAAGGCATCCTCCGAAAATCGCCAACTCAACTTGCAAGCTGGGTTATGGAGGGGAAGGAGCACTGGGAATAGTTCATTATCGACCAACACGACCAGAGAACCGTCTCAGCTGACTCCAAAGGCGGAAGAGCTACCTTCTGATTACCACTCAAAGCGGCTCATTCAACGCTGGGCAACTGAAATGAGGATTGGAACAATAGGGAGGCCCGAGAAGATTGAGACGGAAATACTCACGGAGTTGGTGAAGCCACCGCGTTCTTGGGCCAAATATCCATCCCACACTAAAGAAAGAAGAACCGGCCATGCCACGATTAAGGACAACGAGAATCCAAAAGATTTTGCGGCAAGGGAGATTAACTTAGATGATCAAGTAATGTGGGCTACTGACAAGAACGCTGTGGATGACATGTCACCTGATGAGACGCTGACACAGTCTTTTTCTATGAGGATGGAAAAGGCATTAAAGTCGAAGCTTACTTGGATCCTTCCTCAGAAGAGTGAGTATGGAGTCAAGGCAAGACGCTCTTGGAGAGGTCGGGCTAGCTCGCAAGGGGGAAAGCAACTGGAATATCCAGAACTTGAGATTCTACCAACAGAGTCAGGATACGAGGAACTACAAGCCCTGGAGAAGGAAATCGGCATCATGAGAGGAAAACCACGAAATCTGCCCACGGAGGAATCATCGACGAAACCAAAATCCGTGAGGAGCTTGGGGAGCAGAATATCGGCACTTATGTTTGAAGCAGCAACATCCAGCTTCCATAACCACGACAAATCCCAAACAACGACCAGCATTCTGAGGTCATCAGGGACACCAGCAAGTGGGTTCTATAGTCTGTTCCAAGAGAGCACGGCCCCGACAGACGTTTTCGTCACACCCCAGAGTCGCATCTCGTTCGGCTTTGGGACTCGAGAAGATCAACAAGACTCGGATGTCGAGTCCACCAAGAACAATTGGTCAACTATCCGAGAGTCACCAATGACTGGGGTCGATACGTCGCATGATCTACAAATTTCAACGTGAGCTGATCAACACAAAACTGGAATCTTCAATCCAAAGTCAGTCATCAGACGAGGCCCAGAGACAACCCTGAAGATATCCTGTTTTGACGAGGTGGTGAGCCCTGATCAAAGTCGAAGTCGAAGTCGAGATCAATTGTTGTCACTCATTGGGATGTCGTTGAGAGTTGGGGAGAAACGGAGGCTTAGAGTAGCTCTACGGATACCAGTATTCTCGAATATTGCGAGATTGTCTCGAGGAAGGGAATCGAGCTGGTTTTAGTTCTACTCTTGGGCACGGGATATGGGAAGCGGAAGGGACTATATTTTGTAGCGGTGGTATGCCACTCGCCTTCGTAGGTAAGTGCCTAATTACGTGTGGAATTACTCAAATAATGTATTGATAGGGTCATCGTTTATATCCTTGACTTAATTCAACCCTGTCTTGAGGTAGTTTTCGCCCATGTCACCTTTATCCAACCATGCCGCGTGTTCGTTCATTCATCTACAGCATTGTTGGGACATTTCAACGCAAAGTGGCAACGCATATCCGTATGCTAGGTCCTGCAGTTAGTCCATGCAACAACAGACTAGGAAGGACTATGAAATCTCGGGGATCATGGAAGGTGCAATATCTTAGACACTTTCCTCCTTTTGTCTCATCTCGACGCGTTCCCGCCTGGCCTTGTCCTCTTCAGCCTTGCGCAGCATGTCCTCTCTGCGCTCGCGCAAGGCGATGCAGAACGGAGAGCGACTGCGGATACTAGGCCCCTTCCAGATAAAGATGAAGGGGATGAAGCACATGATCGCACTCAGGCCGCCGAGAAGGGAGCAGGCGCCGGCAACATCCAGGCGGCGGAACATGTGCGTGGTGGCGAGGGGGAGCACGACGGCGAAGAGGGAGCGGCAGCACGAGGCGGCGGCGTTGGCGGAGGCGGCAAAGATCTCGTAGGCATCTGTGAGGTAGTTGAGCAGGGCCATGAAGATGAGGAGGAAGCCCATGCCGAAGGGGATGCCGGCGAGCATGGGGGCGACGAAGGAGACGGACGACTTGGCGGACCAGCCGAGCCAGAACAGGGATATGACGAAGAGCGGGCCGCCGAGGCAGGCCAGGGGCAGGCGGCGGTACTCCTCGCGCTTGATCCAGGCCGCATTGCGTGCCTCGGCACGGGCGATGATTGTGTCCCATATATAGAAGATGGGTAGGTTGAGACATGCGCCGCCGGCAATGGGGAGATAGGCCAGGCCGGTGACGCCTGGAGAGAGACCATAGACGTCCTGAAAAACGATGGGAAAGGCTTGGAAGGACATGTAGAAGATGGTATAGATGAGGGAGAGGTAGGCGCAGGTAGTGGTGACGATGGGTTCGAAGAAGAGCATGCGAAGTGGCCGAGTGAGGACGACCGTGAGGAGCTGGTTGAGGTCCGTCTCCTCGAGATCACGGGGCGCGATGGCTCGGGATACTGGGTCAGCCTTGCGCATCTTCTTGGCGCGGTTGGAGAGTAGGATGGGACCGTACGTCTCAGGGAGGAACGGGGCGAGAGCAAGTGTCACGCCGGCCAGGATCAAGGCGATCCAAAAGGCCCAACGCCAGCCGATAGTCTGAGAGGTGAAGCCGGAAACGATGGGAGCGAGGATGGGGCCAAAAGTGGTTGCCTGTAAAGTAATAATCAGCTTTACGAGGTCGACGAAGCCATAGCTCAACGGCTACACTCACCACCATGAAGATAGAGTAGGCCCTGCCTCTAGACGTTGGCTCGCCATACACATCGGCCAAGATTCCTGCGACAATGGCAATTGGGGAGCTAGCGAAGACGCCACTGAAGAAGCGGAAAACGAGTAATGACGGCCAGGTCGATGCAAGAGCGCAAGCCATGGTGAAGATGGTGAAGAGGCCGAACGTGACAAAGCTCAGGGCGCGGCGGCCGTAGTGTTCGCTCAAGGGGCCCCAGATGATGGGTCCAAAGACGTATCCGATGAGATAGACGGAAATTGGCAGCACCCTCTGCTCTTCAGAAGTGACGCCAAAGTCTTTGACAATTTCGGGAATGGCCATGCTTGGCAGGGCAGAACCCATGGTCGAGTTGACGACTAGTAAGGAAGTGTAACTGAGCACCATAATCTTCTTGGCCTGGTAAGGAGGGCAAGGATTAGTGAGACTTCGCGTGACAGAGTGACAGATAGGTGGCTCATACAGTTGACCAATTGTATGGGTTTTCGGGGTCGTTGGGTTCCCAGTTGATGAGGACCTCGTTGGTACGACTCCTAGTCCGCGAACGGATGTTGTGAAGCGCACCAATTCCACGATCTGCCGTCTCTTCCTCATAGCGAGACTCGGCATCGAGCTCATCGAGACGTGTGATTCTGTCGGTTATGGAACTACTCCTCCGTCGTCCGCCTTGGGAATATGTGAGCCGGACAGAAACCTTTTCAGTCCCAACGAAAGATGGGGGTCAGTGTTGGATTTGGACTTACGGTATGGGGAGCTGTCCCTCATCGTGTCACTGGAATTACTACTAGGCATCTTGCGTGGTCGTGGAGAACGATTGAGAGCATGAAGGAGATCATATGAATCATTCACGGATGAAAGCTAGGCACAAGAAAGGAAAAAGAGAGAAAAATGAAATGACAAATTGAAGAAAAGAAAAGAGCCGGCCTGGGCATATTTTGGTCACAGGAACAGGGCCAAAGATCTCTCTTTTCCCATGCTGCTCTGCGAGCGGGGACCCGCCTCTATGGACGGGTGGATCTTTACCCACACGAGCAAAAGCCATTGCATATTCGATGGTGATGGGGTCGGGATTAACAACTGGGTGCGCGGAACCCCGCTCAGATAGGGCGGCTTGGAACTGCGATTGGTCCCTCCGGTGTCCGGAGCCGGGGCAAACGAACTAGGCCGATACGATACGCTTGAACGGTGGGATGTGCCGTGGGATGGAGAGGGCGACGTTACCCGGTTGCGGTCCCCGGCCGGTACTTCGGAGCTGGGTCGGAGGCTGTGGGCTGAACGTTGGCTGCTAGCTGCTTGGTAGTGTGCGGCCTGAGAGAGATGACGAATCGCAGGCAGCGTTATCGGTTGACCGATCGAGTATTAGATGCGCCTCCTTTCGCAGGACAGTAAGTGACCTGCAGCCGACGAACCCTGGTCTCCTTGCAGGGCGTAAGGCACGAGACACGGCTGTGGTGGTGGTGGTGGTGGTGAGTATGCAGCACGACACGAAGGGGATTGCTGCTTGCATATGTCAGATTTTTGAGGCACCGAGGGGAAAAAACAGGGCGTCACGAGTTCCGGTGCCCAAGTCTCATTCGCGCGTTTTCTGGTAGCAATGGAAAAGTCTTCTGCCGGCGGAAATGCGGAATCTCAGGTTTCTAGGTTGATTTGCTTTCCGAATCTGGCATACAGCTCGACCTTGAGCTGCGTCATCTCTTCGCGGATCGTCCCCAGCTTTTCCTCCAGATCCGTCGATTCCTCCTCAAGCTTTTCAGTCGCCTCCTCGAGCAGCTCTTGCGCCTGCTCTAGCGGGATGTGGAAGAAGGCGTCGCCGATCTTGTACCTAGAACGAGGAGAAAAGGATATCTGTTAGCCAAAATGGTCCCTTTTTCTCTTCGTCTGCCTCTGGCATCGACATCGTGAGCGGGGTTCGTACTGGACTTTTTCGTCCTCATCAGCGAGCTCTAGTTCGGTGGACAGGTCGTCAAGCTCTTCCTTCTCCTTCTGCAGGGACTAGTCAGCGCATGTATAAGATGGGGAAACTCGAGAGGCATACAGTCTTGCCGTTCAATTCCTCCTCTAAGACGAGCTCTCGCTGGTGCAGACGACTGAACCTGTTGATCTTATCCTGGTCCTCTCGTCGGACCTCGACTTCGTTGGCAGCCTCCTCGTCGGCCTTGGAAAGCTAGGAGCGGTGTCAGATGATGCTAGGATTGGCAGTATCAAAGGAGAAGCTCACCATACGGCGTTGCATTATTGAAGCCATGATGGGCGGTTGGAGCAACTTTGGCCGTTGTGTCGGTATTGCACGGGAATGTCTTTTGCCCAGCTTCAGAGCTTCCCGATGCGAAGTGGGATACAGTGCGCAGAAGCAGTGCAGTTTTGAACCACTGTGCACCCCTCCTCAGTGATGGTGGTGCGCACGGCAGCCATCGGCCCCTGCCGATTGGACGATCCCTACACCACAGCGGACAGTGGTGAGGTCAGCGAACGACCAGGCTGACAACGCGCCTTGTCAACATCCGTCGCGGGGCCAGCATTATCACCATCATCGTCATCCATCCAAATTCTGCACCAACATCGCCATGGCGCTCGGCAAAAAAGCATATCCAAAGGCTACGGTCAAGAAGATCATCAAGGCGCACTCCAATCACAACCTCAAGAAGAATGCTGATGTAACGGTACGGTCACTCAGCAGAAAGTTGTGTTCATCGCAGGATCGCGCGATGCTAATGTTGGCATTGCAGATCTTCCTCGACTACGTCCTATTCATGGAATCGTACGCACCCGCGACTCAATTGCGAGCGAACACGAGCGAACACGAGCGAACACGAGCTAACATTTTGAAAAGCCTGGTCAAGGAAGCTGCAATTCAGTCTAAAAAGTCTGGCGAGCGAGGATTGTCGGCGCGAAGTGTTAAGAAGATGACTAGGGTACGTCTCGAGGGCAGTTTCGCATCTCTTTGACCGGATCTAACTCAGTGCCCCTTTGTAGGATGCATTGGCCAAGTTCAAGGGATGAGCTAGGTTGGTGACGGACGACAATCGACGACGGGCAGAATTGCGCGACCAAACACATTTGCGCCTCTCCCGCTGAGGCTGTATGGCCATCCAGGTATTGCTGTGGCCACATCACGAGATGGATAGACTCTGGATTACCTGCAGCGCCGGTTAGGCCCGAAACGCACCCGTAGCTGTATGTCAGAGGAACGTAATTTAGGGACCATCAGGGGTAGAAGCAACTTGTCGACAGCCACAAGGTACGCGGCGATGCCGGGCCAAGAAAGGAGCTGAAAATGAGGAGCTCAATGGAGCGCGAGCCTCGTGGAGCGCAGAGCACGAGACCATCTTGATTGCGCATGCGCAGCTTGGGCGCGGGTTGGTGGGGCAGGTTAACGTGGGCCTCTCCTTTCGACAGCTGTCAGTGTCTCACTGAAATGTATGCAGCCACCAGCGACAGTAAAACAACAATGAGAAGGGGGATACCTCAGCAAGCTGTTGACGATAGAGGCAAATCACCATCCAGTGGCACAAGAGATGCAGCAGCCAGGCCAAACGGCGGCAATCGAGCCATTGCCAGCTGGCGTCACTTGATGTTCCTCACACTTCTGACTGGTTCTAGAAACGCGGACGGGTGTCAGTGAGTGGCCCATGCAGGGGTTGCCAGGCGGGTTTGGGGCTTTGGGCCTTGGGGTTAGCACCTGGGGCCTCTGAAAACCTGACTCCATTCAACCAGGCTGCGTCTGTACTACCATCGCCCTCCTCCAAACACCTGGCCCTCTTGCTCCTCTTACTCTTCTTCTCCTCTTTTGCCTCCCTCCCTAAACTCTTCCCTTCGTCATCCAACGCTTGTCTCCTCACACAACTCACACGCTTACAATCTATTCCCAATTCCGTGGCACTTTCCGTACCACCCTCTACCCGTCAACGTCACTCTACCGCCTGCCTCGCTCCTGTGGTGCCTGAATTCCTCGCGCAACCGGGCAAACTCGCTCTGATTCGATCGTCTCTCTCACGGTTTACCCTCCCAACCACCGCGCGAAATGGCTGCACCTGCTGTTCAGCCCGCTTCCAAGTCTTCGAAGAAGAAGGCTACCCGGGGCATCGAACGAACCGAATCCCCCGCACCTAGCTTCACCTCGACTTCTGCCGAAAAGGCTGGTGACGATTCGGAGAGCCCCTACATCAAGGAGCTCCAAAAGTAGGCCTGACCTGCCCTGCAACCCCATTCTCTTGCCAGTTACACATACTGACGGTACTGAAAAGGAACATTCGCAATGTCAACAAGAAGATCGTATGTCCCCAGCCCTCCCGCTGCCCAATGCCTAGCCGTCGCACTAACAACTGCATCCAGACAAACGCCTCCAAAACCGATTCCCTCCTGAGCCAGCACGCTGGCAAGTCTCTCGAGGAACTTGTCGATTCTAAGATTATCAACACCGATCAGAAAGCCCAGATTCTGAAGAAGCCCGCCCTGCAGGCGCAGCTTGCACAGTACGAGGAGCAACTTGTCCAGTACCAGAAGGTGGACGAGCAGTACCGTACACGCATTGCTGCTGACAAGGCCGAATGGGAGAAGAACCTGGAAAAGGCTAAGACCGATGCTACTAGCGAGGCTGAGAAGTCTTCCCAGCAGGCCTTGAAGGACAACCTCTTGGTTCTGTCGCAATTCTTGCGCCTTGCCGCCTACCGTCGCGAAGAAGCCAAGGACCCCGAGTCCGACGAGAGCCAGGCCATTGAGGGCGTCCTGCTCGCCATCTACTCTGGAGATGACCTCGCTGTTCAATCCATGCTGAACTTGGTTAACGGTACCGAAGACCAGATCGTCAGCGTGCCTGGCGAGCAACTTGAGACAACCTGTAAGTACGACCGACACCTCCGTAGTCTGCGAGCACGCTAACAACCTTCAGTCTCTAAGGTCAGGTCCCTCGCTCAGGAGTACAAGACTCCCGTCTACCCCGACGAGAGCCAGCCCACAGAGACCGAGGCCGTGTCCGACCCCACCATTGCGAACGCTACTGTGGCCGAGATTGAGGCTGGAGACGCTGCCCTCAGCAGCGCACCCGCCGCTGAGCCTGCACACAACGGCATCGCGAACGCCAACGTCGCCGATGATGCTGCCAACGCCGTCGCCGAGAGCCACTGGGATACTGGCAACAGCACGACTAACAACGAGTTGTCCATGTCCCAGGAGTGGGTCGATGTCAAGGCTGAGACCGAGCCCGCCGCCCCTGCTGCCAACACCCAGTCATGGGCTGATGACCACCCCGAGCAGGTCCCAGAGGTAAGCTCTCTCCGCACTTTCTTTTGGCCATGGTCCGATGCTAACAAGATGTTCTAGCCCGCCGCCGCTCCTGCCGACGATGGATTCCATCAGGTTCAGCGAAAGCCTCGCAACGAGGGTAGCGGCCACCGTGGACGAGGCCGAGGTGAATGGCGAGGTCGTGGCAGCTTCCGCGGCGAGGGCCGTGGCCGAGGTCGTGGCAACCGTGGTGATCGAGGTGACCGAGGTGACCGCGGTGACCGCGGTGCTGGCGGCGCTCCTCGCCCTCGTCGCAACGAAGAGCAGTAGTAAGGCTCTTGTCGGCATCCCGTGGGTAAACTCGCGGCCCACGATTCTCCTCGCATCTCCCGGTGACGAATGTATACCACGAAATGGCGGCGTTTACAGGCCACAGATCTACTCAGCGGAAAACTGAGGGATGGATGACCTGGGGCTTTGCATTTGGGCTTGCTGATTTTTGGGAATCGGATTCATGTCCGGCGACGGGGTCGGTGGGAGTTCTTCATAATACCTTTGTACAATGGCGGAGATTAGGCAGCAAGGTATAAGAAAATCAATGTGAAATAATACCCACCAGAGACAAATCATTTGCTCTCATGGTGATGCCAACACTGAGTCTCATGAATCCTTCGTGTTGCGTCATCACATGCTAAGCAGGACAACTGACAGGATGAGAACAGTTAGAAGTCATGATGGAAGCAGAATCCACTGATTACTGACACAAACCAGTGAATCTTTTCCAATTTCCTTTGCATTTCACAACTTCTTTTCACCTGTTTGAGCAACCCAAGTCCGACGCCCTGTGAGAAAAAGCCACTGTCCGTGGTGTCATGGCTTCCACTGCTAACATCCTCCATGGCCTTACGTAGGAGATGTTGGGATGCTGCAGGGGTCCTTGAACTGTGGCGAGCTTAAAGCATAGCCCTATTGGCCAACCCTGCCGGCCCCTTCAGGCTACAGTGGGGAATCGAAATTTAGCTTCCCTGCAGCCTTGTCTTTCGTCACCTGTGCCCTGAGCTTCTCCAAAATCAATCCTTCGCATCATCACCTTCGCCGTCATCATTCTGCAATGGCAGACCGCGAACGCCAAGATCGCGATTCGGACAGACGCCAAGATCGCGACTCGGACAGGCGCCAGGATCGTGACTCGGACAGACGCCAAGATCGCGACTTCGACCGCCCCAGAGACAGAGACCAGGATCGCCCCAGGAGGCCTCGAGGCAGAGGCGGCTTCAAATGGAAGGACGAACGCCGTGGAAACGATGAACGCCGTGGCAATGACGACCGCCGTGGCAATGATGACCGCCGCCGCGATGATAGACCCTCTCGCCGTGACGACAGACCCTACCGCCGCCGTTCACAATCTCCTCGTCGCCGCGACCGCGATGGCGGCGAGTCCAGCAAACCCAAGAAAGAATTCAAACCTGCACCTCCCCCAGCTGCGCCCGTCGGCGGAGGCGAAGAGATGATCATTGTCAACATCAACGACCGACTTGGCACCAAGGCTGCCATTCCTTGCTTTGCCTCCGACCGCATTAAGGAGTTCAAGATCTTAGTGGCTGCGCGCATCGGCCGCGAGCCACACGAGATTCTGCTGAAACGGCAAGGCGAGCGCCCATTCAAAGACCAGCTAAGCTTAGAAGACTATGGCGTCAGCAACGGTGTGCAGCTTGACCTTGAGGTGGATACTGGTGATTAAGAGAGGACGGAATACAGGAGGCGGGTATAAGCTGGTTTACATGTGTTACGGGCGTGTGGATAGGAACATGGTATGAAGGATCGCAGGGTGCATGCCCAGTTATTTCAGGCCTGCTGATCGCTTGCTTAGGTGCACTTGATATTGTATTGCCTCAATGAGAAAATGAAACAACTCTCTCGGACACTAAAAGATCGGTCCTAAGCTGCGTCATGTGCCCATGGTTATCACTTTACTCAATCTAGGTATCTACTATCAATCATCCAGCGCGTAAATATATTTCATTTGGCCAAACTCCTTCTCCAAATATGTCATGGCTTCCTCCTTCAGATGGAGATACATCTCGAGAGGTATGTTCAGGTCATTCATCCGAGGCAGAATCGCACACCGGCCAGGAGAAGGGTCGATAAGCAGTTCGCGCACAAACTGCGGCTGTCCTAGCTGAACCTCAATCTTATCTTCCCGGACTGTTCCAAAGTCCAAGTCACCACCAGCTGCATTCAATCTGTCAATAATAACGCCATTATCCTCTTCGGGTTCAATGTCGTACTCCAGACTGCCCGGGTGTTGGGCGATCGCCGCCAAGTACGCTAGGCGGTAGCTTGTACTGAAGTCTGCACATTGTCTTTGGATAGCTTCAACTGCGGCGATATGAACTGGGTGAGGACGGTCCTTCATTTTCGATGTCACAAGTGACCGATACAGCGTTACAGGAATATAGAGGGTGGTGTTGCGAGGATATCCTTCCGTGGGCATCGCAAGCCTGTTTTGGATATTGGTGGAAATGAGTAGCGAATATGTGTCCACGGGAGACTGATAACCTGCTTAGTTGTCAGCGCGGACGACCGAGATTCATATCCACGCCATGAGAGTTTCTTCCAGTTCGGTGTTGTTTGCCGGTTTCGTTATAGCATGGACGTACTTGTGCCGACGCCGCAATACGCGCGTAGTAAATATAAACACCTTCCAATAGTCAATGACGAAAATGGTTTAGGTCTTGCCGCCACGGCAATGCCTCCAGGCAGGATATTCTTACACGGGAGGGCGGAGGGAGTTGGTGGATGAAACTCAGGACAGGAATTATGCCCCCCAATTCAATTGCTTAGCCTAAAGGTAACCTTCTTCGTTCATAGTTTTGTTGTATTTTTGAATGTCGGAAACTACAAGTTGTCAATAACGGACTCGACTTCGAAAGGTGTCTTTATTACCTTTCGTGCTATACTTCGGGGGCCAACTTGGGGATAGTCCCACCTATTCAGCCAACGCGTGCGAAATCATACCATGATGATAGCTATCAAGAACAAAATTATCGGAACAGATGCAGAGCATGAGGCATCCGTTGACAAATGTGGGGACGATGCTGTATACAGCTTCGCCTGTCCGTTCCACTAGGCCAGGATTATAGCGAACATGGCAGAAGCGGCGGGGATCAACCGCGCTTGGTGGGAAGGATTTCTTTCGGAGCTCTTGGAAAGTTGAAGCTCTACCGTATGGCCATTTCTCCTCATTCACAAACATGACATGATCGCTAGTGAACTTGTGGTGCTCGTACTTGTGAGCTGTCTTTCCAAATTTGGTCCAGAACAAATCGACTGGACCAGTTTGTTCATCGGGAGCTTGGAGGCGGGCCTTGCACACTAAGATAGGCCATGTTTCGATGATCGTGGTCATCACCTGACGAAATATTTGGATGAGAGCCTCGGTTGCGCCATCGGTGATATCCTTGGGGAGGGGGAAGCAGTATAGCATACGGGTGAAGTGGCGACTGCTTGCTTGATTCAGGATTTTGAGCTCACACCCGGGAGGATTGACAATCCGGTCACTCTCTTGTTCTTTCATTGGATTGATCCTTCCATGCGGTACAACCAATCGTATTGGCAACTTAGCTAAACTTCATTCCAGCCATATTTATGGAGGCAGCTTGGACGTTACATAGGGTGCGGGAAAGATCATCATTTGTGATTACATGCTGGCCGGTGGTTAACTTTGCGTAGTTTCAGTGTAGCTATTCGGAAAACAAACAACCAGTTGGTGGTTCCTGCCTTCTATCACCTTATTCGCGGGTACAGATGACACAGAATCATGGAGCGTGGCAACACTGACACGCTGCCTTTGAAAGAACAGTTCCAAGAATCATACCGTTGGCATCGACTCATTCTCTGGCCGAAGTCACCTCGAAGCACATGTGGGAATGTCGGAATTCACTGGGCCATTGCAGCCATTTTTATGACAAGATGTCATGAACTTGCCAACTATTCCTGATAACCAGCATCCCAGACACCCACTATTGGCCGAAACAACAGGGGTGTAACTAATGCCAAGGCGAGGCCGAAACTCGGTACCCCGCTACTTTCTTTATCGCGCCAATCAGAAAGCCGAAATGGCCCTATCGCGCCCCTCAGCCTTGCAGTAGAAGGAACGTCTCAGCGTCAATGCCGCTTCGCACCAGTTGTCCTTTTTGCTGAGTGGCTGGAAACACCGACAAGCTTAGTAGCAGCTTCGTGGCATCTTGCTGCGGACACATGCCCATTGGAGAAATTGAGGCCACCTCAACCTCTCTCTCTTCTAGTTCCCGGCCTTTTTCTGGCGTCACACCCCACGGATCTTGGGACACTTTTCCTCGATTCTTTGTTTCCGCATTCCCCAGACGGTTTTCGTCTTTATTCTTCTGGCCGTCATTGCACTTGTCGGCGGTGTGTTGTCCGAAAACAGTCTCCCTCCACAGCTGGTGTGCGCTGAAGCGAGCGCACCCCCACCACCACCATCAACATGGCCAACTTTCGACTGTCGCCATTGATGACGCTCCTCGGAGCCGTCTTCTTCCTCTCGACCAATGTTTCCGCAGTCGCTGCCGTATTGGGCGTTGACCTGGGTACCGAGTACATCAAGGCCGCCCTCGTCAAGCCTGGAATTCCTCTCGATATCGTCCTGACCAAGGATTCGCGACGAAAAGAGACGTCGGCCGTCGTCTTCAAGCCCTCACGCAATGGCCCCCAGGCTGGCGAGTTCCCCGAGCGAGCTTATGGCGCTGATGCCATGGCTCTCCGGGCCCGATTCCCCGGCGACGTCTACCCCAACCTCAAGACCATCCTCGGCCTCCCCGTCGACGACGCCCTGGTGCAAGAGTACGCCTCCCGAAACCCCGCCCTGCAATTGCAGGCCCACGAGACCCGCAACACCGCTACATTCAAGAGCAAGGCCTTTACCGCGGAAGAGGAGGCCTGGATGGTTGAAGAGCTCCTCGCCATGGAGCTTCAGAGCATCCAGAAGGCCGCCGAGACCGCTGCCGGCGACGGCTCCTCGGTCCGCTCCGTTGTGGTCACTGTCCCTCCCTTCTACACTGTTGACGAGAAGCGCGCTATCCAGATCGCCGCCGACCTTGCCGGCCTCAAGGTCCTGAGCCTCATCAGTGACGGCCTTGCTGTCGGACTCAACTACGCCACCAGCCGACAATTCCCAAGCGTCAGCGAGGGAGCCAAGCCCGAGTACCACTTGGTCTTTGACATGGGTGCTGGTTCTACCAAGGCCACCGTCATGAAGTTCCAGAGCCAAACCGTCAAGGACATTGGCAAGTTCAACAAGACCGTCCAGGAGGTCCAGGTCTTGGGTGCTGGCTGGGACCGAACTCTCGGCGGAGACGCTTTGAACCACCTCATCCTAGATGACATGGTCGCCCAGTTCATCGAGTCCAAGGGAGCCCAGAAGATTTCTGCCACCGCTGAGGATATCAAAGCCCACGGCCGCGCCATTGCCAAGCTATCCAACCAAGTCGAAAAGGTCCGCCACGTCCTCAGTGCCAACCAAAATACCCGTGCCAGCTTCGAGGGGCTGTATGAGGATGTCGATTTCAAGTACAAGATCAGCCGCGCCGATTTCGAAGAGATGGCTGCTGCGCATGCCGAGAAGATCGCTGTCGTCATCAACGACGCACTAAAGATGTCTGGTCTCGACATTGGCGACCTGGACTCTATTGTTCTTCACGGCGGTGCCACGCGAACCCCGTTCGTTCAAAAGGCTCTTGAAAGCATCGTTGGCTCAACCGACAAGATTCGGTCCAACGTCAACTCCGACGAAGCCGCCGTGTTTGGTGCTGGTTTCCGCGCTGCTGAGCTCAGCCCCAGCTTCCGAGTCAAGGAAATTCGGATTTCAGAGGGCAGTTCGTACCCTACTGGCCTGAAGCGGACTGATCTCGATGGAAACGTTGATCGCCAGCGCTTGTGGAGTGCCATCTCGCCCCAGGGCGGCTCCAGGGTCGTCACCTTTGACGACAAGGAGGACTTTACTGCCACCATCTACCAGCAAATTGGTTCCGAGGAGAAGGATTTCAAGACCATTTCCACCAAGAACCTGACTGCCACTATCGCCGCCATCAAGGAGAAGTACCCTTCATGCCTGGAATCCGACATTAAATTCAAGGTTGCCCTGGAGCTCAGCTCTGAGAACGGTGAGGCCCGAGTTTCCAAGGCCATTGTCGAGTGCATGGCCGAGGCCGCAGAGAAGGGCTTCGTTGATGGCGTCAAGAACCTCTTTGGTTTCGGAAAAAAGGACCAGAAGGACCAGAAGCCTCTCGGCGAAGATGAGCAGGGCTCTGAGGAGGTCATGAAGGAGGATGCCGCTAAGAGCTCATCCACTTTAGACGAATCTACCGAGTCTTCGACTGCTTCCGAGTCCGAGCCTGCGGCTTCCGAGGGCGTCGAAGACGCAAAGCCCGATGCCAAGAAGAAGGAGGTCGTGTCTATCCCCGTCGAGGTGGCGCTTGAGAACCTCGGTACCCCTGACCTCTCCAAGGCGGAGACAACCAAGGCCAAGGACCGCCTCAAGGCCTTTGCCGCTTCGGACAAGGCTCGCCTCCAGAGAGAGGAGGCCCTGAACCGACTCGAGGGCTACACATACAAGGTTAGAGACCTTCTTGAGGGTGAGTCCTTTATTGGGGCTTCGACCGAGAAGGAACGAACCAAGCTGGCCGAGCTGTCCAGCCAAATTAGCGAGTGGCTCTACGAGGATGGCGCCGAAGCTACCAAGGACCAGCTCAAGGCCAAGCTCAAGGTTCTCCAGGACATTGTCAACCCCATCCAGAAGAGGATCGTCGAGACCGACAAACGACCTGCGCTATTGTCTAACTTGAGGACTGTTCTTTCCAAGACGGATGAATTTGTCCTCAAGATCAAGTCTCAGATTGAAGAGCACGAGGCCTGGCACAAGGCCGCCTCGGAGTCTCCCTCTTCCAGCACCACCGAAGCCTCAGCTGAGACACCAGCTGGCGAATTCGATGGCCTTGAGGATGAGGACGCAGCAGCGACAGCGCGCAAGATGGAGGATGTCATCAGGGAGAAGGGACCCATTCCCCCTCTGTATGCGCTCGAGGACCTAGACGAAGTCACGGGGCTCTACGAGTCTACTCTGAAGTGGCTGAACAAGCTTGAGCCCAAGCAGGCCGCCCTTGGTGTCACCGACGATCCTGTTCTCCTTATCAAGGATCTCGAGGCCAAGACTGCGAAACTAGAGCAGGCTGGCATCCAGGTGGCAATGAAGGCCGCCAAGAAGGTGGAGGCCGAGGCTAAGAAGGCTAAGAAGGCAGCTGCCGCGTTGGAGAGGGAGAAGAAAAAGAAGAACAAGGCCTCAAGCGCCGATGGTGCGGACGAGAAGCTGGAGTTCAACGCCGAGGACTTCCTCAAGCAGTTTGGTGGCAAGGATGGCGAGGGCCCGACGGAGAAGGAGCTTGAAGAGATGATCAAGAGACTCCAGGAGAACCAGAAGAAGCCGGAGGCGGCCGAGGAGAAGACTGAAGAGAAGACTGAGGAAAAGACCGAGGAGGCCGGCGAGAAGCAGCCTCCCCATGATGAGCTGTAAATATTGCTTGCTACATGGCACCGGCGATGTGCTTTACGAGTTGAGAGAAAAGGAGCCATTTCCTTTGATATTGATACCGGGTCGAGTATGGGATAGACCATCCGACAGTGCTCTAGACGTAGATGAATTGAGATGATGACATATTCCATCATGGCTATTTCCCTCTAGTCCGTTTCTTACAATGCTGTATGATCACATTGACTCATGTGAGCATTCTAAGCGCATGGGATTATCTTGCAAAGTGTTTGTCTTGCAGAGCAACGCAATCATGAGAAGGGTGACCTGTCACTTGGCCAACTGCAATATCCTGCCGGCATATGGTGATTGCAGATGTCACGGATCAAGCTCGTCCCGAAGCCGTTGTCGTTTCCCGCTTGTGCTGCCCCTGAATTGGCACTCTCGTGATAAACTGTTTTAGGGCACACACTGGCGCTGTCGCACAGCATCGCTGCGCCATTCGCCTTGCCGTGTAGTCTCCGTGGCCGCTGCAGGTGCGAAGCCAGGGTCATGCATGTCTGGCACACGCGGTACACCGGCCAGGCCATGGCGATCTTAGCTTGTGCGTGTGTCTCGCAGTTTGCTACCGGGACCGCGGGCCTCTGTTTGCCCCCTTGGAAGTCCAGATTCGGGCGTTGAGGGGGAGCACAGAGGGGAAAACACACGTTATGGACGCACAGTGTCGTGTCGTGTCGGCGACGATGCGTCGTGTCAGGGCGGCACAGGAGGCTCGCTGCGAGATGCGGCCTGCCTGGCAAGCGTGCGCGAGGTTCTCGTCTAGCGGGAAACGGGCTCGTGTCACGGCAGACCGGTCTTGGTTTGAAGTCGTTGTGTGTGTATTTCGTTGTGTGTGCATTCGCCGTATGTGTACATGGATGCGTAGGGTTCTCGTTTGGGCTTGTGAGAGAGAGGCGCTGGATCCGGTGATGTGTTGATGGTGCATGCCGTTGGACGAATGCTCCTGATCCAGCTCTTGCCCCCGCTCTGCTCTGCCGCTTCCTCTTCTGCCTCCCTCGTCCTCTTTATCTCTTCTTCTCCTCTCTATCATCTTGCTGGCCCTGGCAGCTGCTTTAGTTTCCTGTTTGTGGGTGACAGATTACTGTTAGGGACGTGTCAGTCTATTCAGTTGGGCTCATTCACTGCCTCTGCTTCCTACTTCTCTTCCAACTAGTTGCCTGCTTTCCTTCCAAACACGCACAACTTTTGGTCAGCAACCAGTCATCGCCATTCCATCGTCCATCAGCTGCAAACCTTTCTTTGCCATTTGATTCTTCCCACGAACTTCTCCGCTCGCTTTCAATATTTCGCCTTTGTCCCCCAATCATGAGACCTCTCGTCGTCGCCTTCTCGCTCCTCGTGGGCATGACGACTGCCCTCGTACCTCCCAACGTGAACGCCGAATCATCCTCGGGATTCTCTATCCCCGTGAGCAAGACGAAAGGCTCCAAGCGGGACTTTGTTCGGGAATGGGCCGCAGCCAGACAGAAATGGGGCAAAGGCATCCCCAGCGATGTGCTCTCCACGTTTTCGCTCCTCGACGATGGTGCGTATCCCTTCGTTGTCCGCATGCAAATGGTGGGCTGTGCGCTAAGGTTTACTGTAGACGGCATCGTTGACGTTCAGCCTCTCGGCAGCGACGACATTTACATCGCTGACATCCAAGTTGGAAACCCCCCTCAGACCCTGAAGATTGCCATTAACACTGGCTCTGCAGACATGTGAGTCTAGCAACCAAAACCCCTACGTCTTTCTTATCACTAACCGTGTAGGTGGGTGCAATCCTCGGATACAGAGTACTGGTCCAATGAGGAGGGCCCCTGGGCACCTCAGTACAAGCCCAACGAATCCAACACGTCTCACCGCGTCGATGACGCAGAGTGGGAAGTCCGATACAGTAAGTCTCCCCTTGTTCATCATCTTGTTGGTTGAACTACTGGAAGAGCTGTTGGGTAAATTAGTGACTGACTTGGCGTTACAGTGGACGGATCTCATGCCAACGGTATCGTATACCTAGACACAGTCCGCATGGGCGGCTTCGAGATCATCGATGCCGCCGTCCAGTCGGCCAAGTCCATTGCCGCACGCTTCGAGCACGAGACGGAACTCTCGGGCATCATGGGCTTCGCCAAGAGCCTCCCCAGCAACATTGATCCCCCGACGCCATCTTTGCTCGACAAGCTCGTCCCGCAGCTCGATGCCCCCGTCTTCTCCGTCGACTTGCGACGCAACGCCACGGGCACCTTTGACTTTGGTCACATCGACATGTCCCGCGCGAACGACAACATCACCTGGCTTGACACCAACCCAGCCAGCCCACACTGGGACGTCACCTTTGACCTTACAGCCTGGCGGGGCTCCCGCCGTGTTTGGTGGTCCCACTCCTTCGAGGCTACCATCGACACGGGCACCACGCTGCTATTCATGCCTCCCTCCCTCGCCGGCATGTACTGGTTCGACGTCCCGGGTATGAAGATTGACCCTCGGCTGTCGAATGCTTTCACCTTCCCGTGCAATCTGGGCGACAACCTCCCTGATCTCATGTTCAAGTTGCCAGGAGAGACGGGACACGTGCTGACTATCCCGGGCCGGTATCTCAACTATGGCCCCGTCGACGACGACCCGGAGTACTGCTGGGGAGGCATGCAGAGCTCCGAAGACCTCGAGGTGACCATTTTTGGCGACGTGATGCTCAAGGCGTTGTTCGTCGTGTTTGACATCGAAAATGGTCGGGTTGGGTTTGCCAACAAAGACCTCGACGATGAATAAGTTGTATGAGTGGCTGTTCTAACCAAAGACGTAAAGGATACGAGACGGTCGAGTAATATTTTGCAATGCTGTGGGTTAAACTACCATATTAGTCAGGCCATCAAGAGAGATGTCATTCGCGCTTGGTGGTTAGCAATGAGCGAAAAGGGGTTAAACTGTCGTGCAGTCGCAGTGGCTCAGCTGAAACGCTCCCTTTCCTCGAAATTCGAAACACGGTCCTCACCAAGATATGCTCACACGCGTTGCAGGAATCACGGATGCATTTACCACCATGCTGCAAATGGTATATACAGTCGTCGCCTGATTCCTCTGTAATAATCATCTTAGTCCTCCCGTCACAGACTTCATCCACCATGCCGATGCGTTGTCCCTCCTGACGTACAACATCTAATCCAAAACAACACACCCGTTCAAACAAGAAACATGCCACCCAGTCTCCCCCATGCGATTGCCTTCCCCGATGATAAAAATTTCCCTTCTATGTAAGATTGAGGGGATGTCTGTATAAGAAAGCCCGGCCGAATTAGAAGCGATAGATGGTTAAGATAGACCAGGCCGTTATCAGAAAAAAGAAGCGAAGAGTGAAAAGACTGCAAATGCTGACTCTATAACGCCGGTGGGAGGGGTGAGGGGATCCAAAGAGCGAGTAGGAAGGGTATTGGGAGGAGACCGGGGGGCACTCATTGACCCCATCCGCTGCCGCTTTCCATGCCCCAGAAATAACGATGGGATAAAATCGCCGGCAAAGTAGCACCATTAGCCCCGTCAGCCGTCAGCCGGGCTCCATGTCGACCCAGTAGTGTCGTAGTTCGCAAAAACAAAGCCGGTCATAGTCGGGGACCCCGGTGGTGATGGGAGTCGCCCGGGTGTTGAAACATGCGTCAGCCAAAGGAGGAAAAAGTAAGGGAACGTCAAGATTCCCTCAGTTCCTCCTCGAGAAGTCCTCTCTCCATTGCCCAAGTTAGGCGTGGGTCGAGGCCAACAAAAGAATTCGTGTCCTGGTGAGTACCGGTGCCCCTGATTAAGAGGATACGAGTTCGCCTGGGATAATATTATTCAGCGTCGCCGTCTTTAATTAGTCGAAAAGGAAACCGAGTCAGCGGGGACCGTCATTCAAGTCAGCACGGGTGACGAAGTAGTATTCACCTTCACTGGCGCCCGGGGTCGGGGGCATGTTGCCGGCAGAGGGGGCTTGCTGGGCAGCGCGGGCGGTGCCTGGGCGCGAGCGGGACTTTTGGTCGTCCTTGACCGTCGCATCCAGGGACTGGAAAGACTGGTCCTGATCCTGCTGCTGTTGGACCTGGGGCAGCGAGGCGCGGGGCTGGTTGGGTCGCTTGAGGCGCTCCTCCATCTCGCGGAGGCGCTTCTCGAGGGACGCGAGTTCCTGGGTGTTTCTGTTGACTTTGCGCTTCCTATAACAAGGAGGAGTCAGTCAGTTGGGTTTCCGTTTTGCAAGCATGTGGTTCTTTCTGCGTGGCGATGTGGTGGTGACGGCTAGGGGCAGGGAGGCAAGCAGAAGGGGGCTCTGTACTTCTCAGACACTTGCTCGTCGAGATCGGTAAGCGAGTTTTCGATGCGGAATATGTCCATCAGCTCCTGAGAAAAGGAACGGGCAATAGTACTATTGACGATGATATCGGTCAGCTTTTCAAATCCCTTGGCATAGCGCGGTTGGCGATGTCGATATCGCACTCGCGGTGAGGGTGAGGACGAGGCACGCACGATTGGGGGCGACGGCCGCTGGGCTGCCAGTCGCGGTCGAGCTCCTCGTCGGTTCGGTCCATGTTTGCGTCGGATTAAAAGGGCGAAATAGCGATGCGAAAAGTCTGAAGGGGTATCACGAGAAAGAGAAAAAGCACGACGAGCACAAAGTAGGATTTCTTGTTTGAGGGGGGTTTGAAGATGGAGGAAGAAGAGGCGAAGAGAGGGAGACGAGGGCGAGGCATCGAGGGTCTTTGGGGACTGGATAGCTCGACGTAATTAATGGAATTCGCGCCTAGGCCCCGAACCACACGGGCTAAGAGTTACCGCCCACCCCAGGGTCCCTTAAAGAGGCGTCAGCCGCCAGGTACCAGCGGCCCTCGAGACCTGCGGACCACCTGGAAGCCAGGCACTAATCAGCGGGCAGCCAGCCCAAACCCATCCTCCCTTGGGCATTTCGGGGGTGTCTTCCAGGGGGGCGTGGACTCTTCCAGTGGAGACCCAAGCCCACCCCCCAGACAAGACAAGCCAGCGCCTGCACCTCCCCCCGAAGCCAAGCGGCGCATAGGCGGGTTCTCACTCAGGTTCTCACTCACATAGGGGAGTTCAATCATGCATACTGATTAATTTCTGTAATTACTCTCTGTACGTAGCATGTGCAGCACGCAGCAACCCGCGTCTCATGCCAGCAGCGTCCCCCCTTGGCCCGGCCCGGCTTTTCATTAGTGATTAGTGGGGGAGGGGGCTTTAGGAAAAGCGTCTTCCAGGGGGGGAGGGAAGGGAATTGAGAGTTGCGCTTTTGGTTGCTGTACGAATAAAGTGCCAAGGTCGTTTGCGGGCTGTTTACAGGGGGTCGTGTGGGCGCCGGCTCCCGAGGGGTGGTCAAGGGTTTTGGGTTTGACAAAGTTCAAGTGAAAAGGGCCTTGAGCAATGCGCTGGCTTGACCTCTGAGCAAAGTCTCTCTGGGTGGAAGATCATGCAATGGAAAAGGGGGGTTGTAGGGGGGACTGCATCGGCGAGGGAAAGAAGGGAGTGCCGGAAGGTGGCCGCAGGGAATGAATGCAGTGAGTGTTTACCATCATCGTTGGAGCGCTGTTGTAGGAACCGTACCGCACCCAGAGGAGAAGGGGAAATGAGCCAAACGAGTCCGTCCCAGCAGACCTTGAGGAAAGCCTGAGACACGCCTGCCAGCGGGCATTTTCTGGTCTAGAGGAGAAATAGCAGAACACGGGTCTAATTAGTCTGTTTCTCCAGGTCATGCCGTCTCACCGCGTGGTTTATCTTGAGCTTGCGGCGTGTTCGGTTCATGTGCTGTCCATGGGAAGCAGCAGGTGACTTGATTCAGAGACCGCTAAGTTGGATGGAGGCGTCTGGTTGATAGAACTCACGTGGATGGCGCTATCAAGCTCTACCTGATTGTTATCTCTAGAATCCTCGAGACCATATCAAAAAACTCGTCTTCCAGACCCAACGTCTCCGTTATCCGTTGTTCTGACCACTTGTCAATACCCCGCTGACCATCTGCGTCCACACACTCATCATCACCAGTTAGATTCCATGCAGCATTCGTAATTACACAGCACACGCTGACAGCCCGCCTGTCACCAACCAAATGTGGACGCTGTTTCAGCATATCTGATGCAGCTGCGTCCTGCGGGAAGCGCATGCAACTTCCAGGGACCACCCATGGACGTTCCCCCGCGGTGCGGCAGCGAAGCCATGTCACGCAGCCCGGAATCGACGACAATGCAAACTCACTTTTCTGAGATTTTAGTTGCTAATTAAAGATATCCCCTCCTCCTCCTCCTCCTCCTCCTCCTCCTCCTCCTCCACCACCAATCGACTCTCCCGTGAAGTTGCGCGAGTTGCACCCCTCACTTTCGCCCTGTGGCCTATCATGACCGATCGCGCATCCCTGTGCGGGAGCTGGGAAGATGACGGAAGCGGACGTGTTGGTCGCAAGTAGTGAAGAACGTGGTAATTAGTTGATCAATTAATTAATCAATGAGAGGAAGACAAATGCATGAAATGCTCCCCGTGTTTCGTTTCGATTCCAGGGGTCCCATACCATGATTGGGCTGGGTTTACCGCATCCGTCACCTGCCATCGACATTATCAGCGTCTACTATCTCTTATTACCCATCTCTTACTCGGTGCTCGACCAGAAGCGTCATCTGCCCGGGACATTTGCCCAGAAGGAACTCGGCATCGATCATTCACTCGCGTGCCCAATGAAAGAGCCCGAAACGGAGAAAGGGGGCGTGTGGGCGGATGACATCAATCTTAATTTGCCCTTGGGCCCTTTGATGGGACGAGATGGGACCCTGGCCGATTTCAACTGTGTAATTGTACCGTATTTGCGCTACCCTCGATTCATCTAGAGTTCCACCCATGACCGTCCTTGGCCGTGCAATTTATACAGAGAACTAGAATGGTTCTCTCGTCGCTGCTCGGCTGGGCGTCCAACACGCGACAGCCATATCTCGTGGCAGATTGCCTCCATTGAACAAGAAACCAGAGGCACGCGCCATCTCCAGTCTAAAACCCCTTATTTAGTCGACTCTATTTCGTCGGCTTCCGCTCGTCAGGTCCCGCACGCGCCTTCCTCCAATCCGATCGATCCTGCACGCTGCACTGAGTTCTGATGATGATGGACGCTTGAGGGGGCCATCGGCATACGGTAGATGGGGCCAAGTTACTTCGTACAAAGTACAGTGAGTACACGTCCCCCTACAGAGCACTCAGCAATCTGATTCGCACAACATGGTAGCAAAGCATCGAACCTGTACAGCCCTACTCTGCCTTCATTAGAGTCCTGTTTCCTTTCTCAGACATTGTATCGCGTGTGGTGGTTGCTCAATGTTGAAAAGTGAACATCTATTACCACCCACATGATTTTTATACTCCCTTGTTCCACCTCCTTTTATGCTTCAAGTCGCATAAATTGCCCCCCCCCCCCCCTCTCTTCGCTTCGCCTGCTTCTTTTGCTTCAGCTTTCTTATGCCCTCGTGTCGTAGTTACCGCAGGAGTCGGCGCCCATGATGTTGCTGCAGTCAAATCTGCAGTCATGCAGCATGCTGGCCAGGGAGCCCGGTTTCGGCCTCTATCACGATCTGCACTCCTGATATGACCACCCCTGCACGCTTTCGGAGGCTAGCCAGTAGTTCATATAGCAACTACAGAACTCGCAACAAAAAAAAAAAAAATTGAAAAAATAAACCCAAAAAAATCTCGAAATGCTCTGCCTTCTCTTATTAACCTGCACGTGTCGTGCGTGGCACATGGGTTTCTACAAAGTGGGAGTGTATGGAGACTTCTGGCCCAAGACTGTAGCATCTTCTGTCAGCACCTCATGACAGGGATAGGATACAGCATTAACCTCCCAGAAATAAAATAAAGCATCCACTCTTCTCTTGAATGTCTCGATGCGTTTCAATATACGAAATGCCTGGTCCGCATTCGTACCTTATTGTTCTGAAAGTTTTATCGACGCATCACTTCGTAAGTCAGCCCGGATCCTAATTATAGGGCACATTCCGTGCCCCCGCGAACCAACTTCCGATTCAAGACGTACAATCAACCCCTAAAATCACCATTCCTCCCTGACTGCATCCTGCGAGACAAAAACATCACAAAATACCAATCTGTTTCCAACATGAACCTTGACCACATCTCCATCATCCACTCGTCATCCGAATGTAGTACCCCGCTGGTTGCCACGTTGCCTGTAGCGTCATCCTCTTCAGGTTGGTATGATCTTTATGCGTTTCTTTCAGAAACTGAAGACACCATGAGGAGCAAAATATAACATATGTTGGACAATCGGGTAGTCGGCTGTGACTCAATTATTAAACACTCGCAAGCCGACACTTGTAGGACGACGCCGACTTCCGCCCCCAAGTAAGCGAACAGTACATGACGAGGAGCATGCTATCTGCCCAGCACCTAATGCACTTTGGCGGCTTCAGGAGCATGATGTTCCAGGATTGGGCTCCGAATCATGAAGAGAGACGATGGCATTGTCAGTAAGCCTCACGTAGTGATTCGAGACACAAATGTCAACTGAAGTCAAGAAGAGTCAACACATAGTTTTCCAAGACGACACATGAAGTCAAGGTACCAGGCAGTCTTTGGTCGGACGTCGTCTCCGTCGCACTGTTGCGTTCCCGGAAATCCCAGTGCGCAGTAGCCAGATAGAGCGGTGAATGATTGCGACGGCTTGAATGGCTTCATTTGCGTCCATACGCATGAGGTAACAAGATGTGGACTGGACGAGGGAAAGCCCGCCAAATTTCGGTTGTTTGGTGGTGTGAAGGAGTAATTCATATGCAAGTTTGTTCGTCGATTGATCTATTGAGTTACAATTAGACTCTCCCAGCTGATATGCCAACACTTTGCTACTAGGATGGACCTGACAAGGGCCTGAGAGGACCAACGAGGTAAGGAAACATCACCACTGCAGCGACCCGAGCCAGCGTTGACGAAATTTCGGCTAGGCGCGTTGATCAAAAATGAATGGTGTTCTGTCACAAACACTCTACCAAGCATTGCTTCTCGTTGAAGTTTGCCTTTGGCCCCAACAGTCAAGCAACTACAATCGTGCGGCTCAAGGCAATGTTTTCTAGGAGTTGGCAAACACATATGAATCTTACTAATAGTATCCATTTTCAAGGCCTCCTCCCAACTTGCTTCTCTCATCTTCAAAAGGCACTTCCTACATACACATCACCACGTCCACAACCAAGCATAGCTTCAGGAGCTTCAAGTACGTTTCCAAAGCAACTCCTGCAATCATGTCTGACCCCAGAACGACTCCATCTCCAGCACACTTCTCACCACCGTTTTCAGACATTATGGACCCACGTTGGCTAGAAGACCTGAGAGAGGCCTCCTTGTTATTCTCGATCATCATCATAGTGCTATTTCTCTCCATGGTAGTTTGGACTGCGAGCTACGCAACCCTTCGGAGATTGGTGCAATGGTTATTCTTCCTCAACGCATGAATCCATGAGGGAGTGCGTGGTCTCGACACAAAAAACTTTGTCGAGTACGTTGGCAGAGTGCAGACAAAGTAAGTCCAAGAGAACGTAATCTATTTTCGTAACTAACTAATCATAAGCCGCGTTGAGTGCATTCAGTCTATGGACCGCTAGAAAACTACGGAGGAGAATAATCCAAGTACCTACGCAGACGTATTGCTACGCCTAGAAAAGAAACACCACACCGTTCCAATACTCCATCCACTGAATTCGCATAAGTAACAGTTTCCACCAATGTACAAGTCTGTCTTTCGTGTATCATTCTGCATCACAAGTGCATCCAAGCGTCGCTTCAGTCTCTCATTAAAGGGGCGTCGACGGTTAGCCACGGATGGAGGGGGTTGTGGTCGAGAGAATCTCGGCTCGCTTCTCCGGGTTCTTGGTCGGATCGTTGGCATCATCACCATCGGCACCAGGGTTGGCCATCTATTACGTCATTAGATGATTCGTGACTGTCAGTTACTTTAAGACTTACCTCATATTCCAGTGTCTTGATAAAGATGTAGAATGCCACAGCAATGAGTGATCCAATAAATGGGCCAAGCCCTGAGAACGACGTTAGTGAAATGATGAGCGGAGTAGGCGGCGAGACAACATACAGTAGATCCAGTGCTCCGAGTCAAAGGTCCTGGTAACAACACACGGGCCAAAACTTCTGGCAGGGTTCAGAGAGCCTCCAGTAAACTGCACACCGACCATCTCGGCAATGAACAGGGCCAGGCCGATTCCGACGGGGGCGATGAAGGTGGCGCGATGCTTCTCCTTGGCAAGCATGAAGATGGTAAAGACAAGCTCGGCCGTTAGGATCGCCTCGATGAAGATGCCCTGAACGGTGGATGCGCCACCTCCCAAGGTCGTCCTAACGTTAAACGTCTCTGGGAACAGGTACAGGACGACCACAGAAGCAAGCATGGATCCGAGAATTTGCGCAACGAACAAGCAGATACCTCTTGCCACGCTGACGCCCTTGACCAGAACCATGGCCAGAGTCACAGCAGGGTTGAACAGGCCTCCGCTGATGCGGAAGAAGATCCACACGTTGACCATGAGGGAGAAACCAAAGATGATGGAAATGTACAGCAACACCGAGACATCAAAGCCCGTCGCCTCTCCAGTAGTCGTCCCCTCGTTGCTGGCGTTGGACTGGATGTTGGCGACCTCGGTACCAGCAAAGGCGAAGAAGAGGAACATGGTGGTGCCAACGAACTCGCCAAGAGTAGCGACGAAGTGGTTCTTCATATCCGAGTTCATCCATTGGATCAAAGGGATACGCATCACTTGGGCCTTTTCCTTGCGAGACATGCTGTTCCAGTCGAGTTGAGAGACGGCGAAGCCAACACCTTCTTCGTCCGAGTGACCGCGGCGCACTGGAGGCATGGGAGACTGGAAGCCCATTTCTTCGTCTGTCGTCCGGCGCATCCGGGATGTCTCGATTGGGTCTTTCATGTAGCGAGGGTCGTCATGATACAAGTCGTCGTCTGAATCATGCATCATCATCATTTGGCGGCGGGTGTTGAGGTACGCAGGAGGAGGGCGAGGACCTCTTCGGGTGTACCGATCCGGGCGGTAGTCGTTGCGCCAGTAGCGGTCATAGTCCCGCATCGAGGGATAGTCGCGGGGATCAGCACCTTGATCATAGTCATAGTCCTCGCGGAAACGAGGCCTTTGGGATCTGACAGAAGATGAACGTTGGACAAACTCCTGGTCATGGGAGTATCGGCGGGCATGGCCTTTCATAGCGGGCTGAGCAGCGGCACGAGAGGAGCTCGGTCGTGAGCGGAGGCCCTCATGACTGGCACTGGGTTGGATTGGCGGCTCCGAGTCCGGTTCTCTCGTGACGGGGAGGTCTAGGGGTGCGGCTGGAGATGATCCAGGACGCGCGACCTCTTCGGGCGTTGGACTGTCAGATGGCGGGCTGAAGGCCCCAAAGTTTGCGGCCGGTGTACTGCGAGCAGAGCGGTTGTGGGCGGGGCTTTGTAAAGACATGTTGAAGCGACGGTTGAAGTCACTCTAAGAGGATGCCAGTAGGATATAAAGATTTGTAACTAGGAGACTATGCTCTTGGGCTGTGATAATGCTGCTACTGGTTCATCTAAGAGGCAAAGGGACTGCCTAGATATATAAAAGTTGCGTTGACCTGTGCCAGGTTCGTCTGGCCATTCCGGCCTTGGTTCTTCCAATTCATCCTGACCGATGACATCGATTGCATCCTGGGGGTGGGGAGGAAACAGTCGAGAGAGACTCAGACGGGATTGCCATTGGGCACAGCTGAACGAGCTGAAAGTGTGACGAGGGAACCTGGCAAGCATGAGGATGTTCGAACGGGTTTTAGAAGCTTTGATAGAGGCAAACTCGAAGGATTGCGTCCATGGGAAGACCCTGGAGATGGCCCCGGAGAAACTGCACGCCGACGTGGCACGCACTCGACTTAGGACAATGTATTAAGAAGTGACGTAGGCATGCATTCTCCGATCCCCACGATCTGGGACGATCTCGAAGGCTGGTTGGTTTTTGCCCAGATCGCCTCCAATCACGGTGGGCGATGAGACAGTTGGCGTTGGTAAAGGAGCCGGGATAATGGCTGTAAGTGAGGCTGGAGAGGCCCACTTCATCGTTCCCGGCCGTCTGAACTATGGAGGTTAACGACTGACAACGAGGGTTCCTTCATAAGACATCAGAGTTTTGTTTCAGCTTCCTACAGATGTATGGGGTGAAACCTAGTGACACACTGTCACTGGCGGGTGAAGATCGAGATCCGAATGCGACTTTGACCCCAGGTTGAGACTAGAGAGAAATGACCCCTCAACCTCACCAAATTGAGGCGGTCAGGGTTCCATGGGCTGCGAGGAGGGTTGACAGGGGAGTGAGAGCTGATGGGAATAAATTTGATGGATACCGGGATATCGTATAATTTTCCGAGCATTGTGGCCAGAGCCCACGGGCGCATCGGGCTTCGATTAGGTGGTTTGAACTACACTGCTCTTTGCTTTTTCGTTGGCTGCAGGAAGGCCTGGGCGACACTTTGCGCCAGACGAAGCATTGACAAGAAGGAAGCATTGACAGCCACTTGGCCCACAGAAGCAATAGCCATCAACCGCAAAGATGGGACATTACGAAACGGGGAATTCGTGCAAATGAGGAAACGAATCGGAGCAGTAGGTGGTCAAGAGGATAAGGAAAGGCTGGAAGGATGGAGTCAAAAGCCTTGACGGTCATGGCCTGAAAGTTGAGGTGGTGAGGTTGGTGAGGTTGGTGTGATACTCGAAAATAGAAAATGGTGCTATCCCTGAGCAGGAGAGCAAAAGAAAAAGTTGGCAGTAATTTATTGGCCGATGAGGCGGATGATGATGGTGACAAGGTCAAGGTTGACAGGTTGAGGCGAGACCGACAAGGTCAAGCGTGCGAGTTTACGAGTGTAAGAGAAGGTGGGGTTGGGCCTCGTCTCACGTGACAGCGCGTCTCACCGAAAGGGTCCCACTCGCACTGGATTTCGACACCAACGCGTCGACCAGCCAAAATGCCAGCCTATGGATCAATGTCCAACTGAATCGGATTGAATCGTCTAAGTGGCAGGCGACATTGAATCTCTCCCTGCCACGTGCCCCTGCTAATACTCGGCGCATTCCATCCCGTCTTTGTTGCTTTTACAATTTCTCCAAGAATGGACTTTGCACGTGGCTCGCGACGAGCCCGCCATGTAGCCGCCAATGCCAATGCGACAACTGCAACCAATTCGAATGCGACAGCGAATGGTCCTGCTACAGCAGCTGCAGCCGCCACGAGTGCTGAGCACGATGCACTGTCGCCCATCGCAACTGCAGCTGCAACAGCCGCTGGACGACTCGGAGCCGCCTCGGCTTTGGTGACGCCTGATGCCCCTCCCCCGCTTCATCGGACGCCCGACCAGCCTGTTGAACAAATACGTCGTGCGCCGCCGCCGAACCCATTTCGATTATATCGTAGTAAGTGTTTTGTTGTTGTTCTGTTATTCTATCCCTAGTATTTCAGGGGGGAAGAACTACGATGCGTCAACTAAGCGGCTCGTCTAATGTCGAGTGACACCGTACCTTGTGAGGCCCCGCATGCGCCGCTCAGTTACACAACCGCCATCTCACCTTGAAGGCTTGAACTCAGCAGCGAACTCATTTGCCTTTGCAACTCATGAAAATATGCACAGTGTCAACTCTCTACCTACCCTTGCGGCTGTTTCTCTCGTTCTCTTCAGCGCACCTGTTCCTTCGAGGTTATATCTGCTTTTGCATATATCTCTAGGTTCTTCTGGCTTCAATAACCCCTCTTGATGTTTTCATGTATCCCACCAGTTCCGCCCCCTCATCTTACACTTGATCTCTCAAGATGAACCCCCTCCCCACTCTCCCTCCTCCAGCCTCCCCCCTCAAGCGAGTGCCCCTACAAGTTCTTCCTCTGTCACCCTCTGGTGGCCTCGCCCGTGCTCGAGAGCGCATCACCCGCCCTACCCCTTCCATCGACAAGGAGAATATCAGGGCTGTCGTGCAAGCGCTCCAGCACCGTCAAGCTACCATCGTCCACCGTACGCAGCTCATCGCTGAGCAATTCCGCATCTATGGCGATCGCCTCGCCACTCGGTCTCGCCATCTCGACCACTTGCTCGCTATCGCTAACTCACATATAGCGGCCCAGCCGACGAACCACCCTCGGCTTAGCATGCCGTTGGTCGACTCGGACGACTCGGGCTCTGAGCCCGACTTGAGCGTGCTTGGAATGGCTCGTCCGGGACCTACGGCTGCCGCGGCCCAAGCCATCGAGCAGCAGACACCATCCATGTCCTATCACGAAGGGGAGGACGAAGAAAACCAAGACCAAGACCAAGATGGAGGCGAGGATGACGACGATGCTCTCTCACAAGAGCAGTACGAGGCTGAAGACACGAGCATCGAAGAGGATCAAGCCGACGAGGAAGAGGAAGAGGGTGAGGGCATCCCGCTGATAGACCCGGCCACTGCCGGCCTCAAGGAGATTTCAAACCTCGCCAGGTTCACCGTCAGCAGTCACAAGCCGGGCAACGGCGTCGAGGAGCTCCGCAGCGACGACCTCAAGATGTTTTGGCAGTAAGTTTTACCTCTGGCCGAGTCCCCGATACGCAACCCTGACGTAAGCCCAGATCCGACGGCCCTCAGCCTCACAAACTCACCGTCTACTTCGTCAAGCGAGTTGGCATCCGCGACATTCGCTTCTTTGTCGACTACAATGAGGACGAGTCCTACACCCCCACCAAAATCATATTCAAATCCGGCACCAGCGAGAACAACCTAATCGAATTCGCCACAATTGCTCTCGAGAGCCCCGTCGGCTGGCAACAGGTGCCGCTCGCCGGCGCCGGCGGCGACCCCGACGGCAACACACTCGTGTCATACGTCCTACAGATGGAGATACTCGAGAACCACCAGAACGGCAAGGACACGCACCTGCGCGGCATCAAGATCTACGCCTTCGATGCCGACTCGGCGCAGGGGCCCGGCCGGGACGTCAACCCCGTCGAGGACGTCGTGGGGCTCGTGGACGAGGCCGTGGCGCGGAACGTGCGCGGCGGTCCTGGACATAGACTGAGCAGTGTAAAGAGACAACCGGGCTTGTTTAGGTTCGACCCTGGAGAAGGCGGGTTGACGATTCCCGACTTTATGCGAGAACCCGAACTTCGGTGAGAACAGGAAAGGCGAATAGAGATGTGCGACTGCGTGCTGTTTTAAGTTGAGGGATAGCGAGATTCACCTACCGAGCGAGGTGGCTGCTACACCCGCTAGTCATGAGTAATGAGAATTACGAGGCTCGTCACGTTGCGATACCCTGTACAGCTGGACACATAGAAGAGCTTGTGAGGCCTTGACAGTCGCAGTGATAAATGGGACTCGTTACTATGAAGCAAAAAATTACTCCGCTATTACCTAGTCAACTGCCATTTAAAGCAGGCTTCTCTCACTCGAATCAACACAACGCAAAGCACCCTGCTGATACTACATGTACGAGTAACACCCCAGCCGTCATCCATACGTTTGTCTATTCATACACTCTTTGAGCCTTTCGTCCAATGGGTTCGCAAATCCACTAACTCGAAATTCCGTCGACACGCACATTTTAATTCGACACTCGGGCAGGCAGGTCCTCCATATCGTCCATGACACTGTCTGAGTCGTCATCCCTGGTCTGCGCATCATTAGTAGCGCGGAACTTGCTGGGCGTCTTCTTCTTGAGGGAACGGGCATCCTCGACGTCTGAGTTGTCGGTCGCAGCTGCGGCAGGCGGAGCCAGAAAACCATCGTCATCCTCAATAGGGTCCTGAGAGGGTGCGGCTGCTCGCCTGGCGGATACTCTCTTCGCAGGAGTCTTCGCAGGAGTCCTCTTCGCAGTAGTAGATCTGCGAGGGGCGCGGCTTTTTCCGGGTGCCGACTTCTTGGCTGAGCGAGTAGCCTTGGGGGGAGCAGGTTCCGCAAGTTCAAGTTCAATTTCAATAGGTTCAACCGGTTCAGCAATTTCAGCGGCCTGGGCGGCCTCGACGGGCTCGGTGTGCTCCATGGGCTCAACGGGCAAATCTGGCTGAATAGTTTCCAGGGGTTCAATCAGCTCCATAGGTTCGATGGGCAAGTCCGGCTGAATATTCTCGTCAGGGACGCCGACGCTCTCAAAGTCCATTTTGAAGTCTTCAACGAACTCGCCCTCGGGTCCGCCTTCTCCCTCCACATCAGAGTTGTGAACAAACTCGTCGCTAATGTTGTTGGTAGCTCCGTTGGACGCCATCGAGATTGGGATAGTGCCGATAAATTCCATCTCCTGGGCGTCGTTGTAGCCCTCATCCCTGACATCGGGCATCTCTCCCATCTGGTTGTACTGGGACACGAGGTACTGCGCGCAATCGCGCACATTCTTCTCTTCCCAGCCGGGGACGGTCTGCTTCAATCGCCGCCAGAGGAGCATTTGAGTCGCGCGATGCCAGCGGTTGCGGAACGGCTTGTCAACCAGTTTCTGCCAAGAAATTTTAGACTCAGCCGAGACGGACATGCCGTGGATGGCTAGAAGAAGTCGGTATCTCTCTTCCTCTGGCATGTCGGCGAGCTGTCGACGGGCCTTTTCCAGGCGGAACGAGATATGAGCGTCGGGTCCGTGGGAGGCAAGCTTATCTTTACCGTGCGTCTTGATGTTCATTGCCTTCCACTTTGTAATGCACTGAAGACGACTGCGAGTTCGTTCCATCCGCTCACTGATATTTTGCCAGTCGATGAGCTCTTCGTATGGCTTCTTAAGCAGCTCTCGACTAGGTTGGATTCGTCGCAGTTCGTCAATAGCACCCATAGCTTCCATGACGTACTTGGTCAATCTGCCCTCCTCGTCTTCGTCCCAAGAGTCCTTTCGCTGGGCATCACCACACACAATGTAGTTGCGGTAACGGTCGCGGAGGTCTTCCGGATGACGGTTGATGATGCCAGCGATCTTGGACCACTTGGTGCCGTGGACCTCGATGAGATCACGAAGTTCGGCATCCTGCTCGGGGGTCCACGTGCCACGCGCGACAAAGTTGTGGAACTTCTTGCGGGTAATGTTGATAATCTTTTGTCGGTGGCGGTCAGGACATGTCTCAAAGATGCGGCCCCAAAGCGCTGCATGCTCGTCTCCGGCAGTAGTTCCTCCAGGGGCATGAATCATTTCGTTGACTTGATGCTGCGGCCAGTTACGCTCGCCGCGAAAACTCTCAACGGCCATTGCAATGCGGTTCAATTCCTCATCGCTGAATCTGCCCTGAGTGAAACCTGACATCCTGTTGCGGCGACCCTGAGAGCCCTCTGTGCCATCCTCGAACGCCCCTTCCATGGAAGAAGGCGGTGGTGCACGTTCAGCTTTGACCTTTTTCTTCTTTGATGCGCTCTTGGCTCGTCGTGGCTTAGGAGCGGTGACAGATGGCGATGGCATTTCGCCGAATGCTTCATCTTCGGGTGCCGGGGGGTTCTCGAAGAAAGTGGGCTTCGCTTTTCTAGGCTTGGGCTGCCGAGGTCGTTTGGTATTGCTGCTTGGTGGGTTGGGAGCTTCAATTGGGCTTCCCGGTACGTCATAAACGTCGCCGCCATTCTGGCCTTGGCCGTTGTTAACATGTTCGGCCCAGGCTTCCCTAGCTAGACTCTCAACATCAGGGTCAGCCACTGGACCTTCGGCTGGGACGGGTCCGTTGACAGCATTGGAATCGGTTCCTAGATCTTGATCACTAGAGTCACCCTGGTTGGCTTGCGCGTTTGGCTGAGAGTCCAAGTCCATCTCGTCATTGTGAACGGCGTTCTCCTGTGATCGGGCATCGCGCGAACGACTGCGACGCTGGTGATGGGCCGCGCTGGGAGAATTCTGGACATCGGGTGACTCGTCGTCTGGTGTTCCCTGTACCACGTCTTGCGAGGCAGTCTCGACTTCAGGTTCGTGAGCCCTTCTCTTCTTTCGCAGTTTGCTCCCTGATGCGTCTGAAGTCCCGCGCTTGCGCTTTGGTTGTGTAGATGGGACAGAGGTCTCCTCATTCGGGTTTTCGTTGGAAGCGGTGTCGGCGTCTACAAGCTGCTCCTGAGGCACATCCGACGCGCTCTCGATTGGGGGGCTATCCGGAATCTCAAATAGCGCGGATGTCTTCTTCTTTGATTTTCTGGGCTTGCGTGAACCGTCTTCGGCTGATAACTGAGGGGATGATGCGCTTTCATACGAGGTCCCCTTCTTCTTTCGTTCTTTCTTTTCGCGCTTTGACTTTGTCGAGTGTGAGGAGGGCGCCGATTCCTCCATCATTGCCTCGGGCGCCTTGCTGCTGGGTTCAAAACTCGATGGAGGCACCTGGGTCGTGTAAGGAGCTTGTGTCGCATTGCTATCGAACATTTCGAGGGTTCCAAAGTCGGGCTCGTGGTCTGGCACGTCGTCAATCTGGGCATCGTGTTCATAGTGATCGAACGACTCCATTCCGTCGATTGGCTCTCCTTCCGGGTCCATCATCGCGTCTGCAGCCTTTGGTGACCTGTTCCGCCGGCCGTCGCGGTCGTCGCTAAGGGTGAGCTCGTCGTGTTGCTCACGGTCGTGAGCCTCGGTCTGGAGGGAGGCACCGTCACTGGTTGGCGGTTTGTCCGATCCGCTGGCCTGAGAGCCTACCAAAGACCACAGAGTCGAAGCAAGGCGAAAATCGGGCCACTTGCTGTTGGCGGGCATCGATAAACCGCCCTCGAGGATGATTCTGAATCTGAAGGCTGGAGATGTGTAGGGTAAGGGGAATCGAAAAATGTGTGGGGCCAGGGAAAAAATGGCGGCACGCGTCGCTTCACCAGGACAAGAGTGTTTGGTGACGGGGTGTGAAGGGGGTGGATGCCTTGGAAATTAGGCACGAAATTTCCTCACCTAACCCACATAACACGGCGCATCATACAGGGCACATACCAAAAACTTCGAATAGAAGAATTCAATTGAAACAAAAAAGAAATATTCTCGTGTAGAGTTCTACAAAGCTAACTGATACAGATGCTAAAGGAAAAAAAGGCATGTATACAATACAGGTGGCCTTCCGGTCCACTCATTCCGCCCCTGCGTCAACCGATCGTAATCCGTCCCTCTTCCATCATCCGCTTTCCAAGCTGGTATCCTTTGTAAGATTTCGTGTGGACCGTTTCGCCATTCTCCTCCGTTTCTCCGTGGATTCGTCCAGGTTGTGATGTAAATCAGCATCTTAAAGTCGTTCATCGGCCGAGTCCGAACCATGACGAGTTGTTCTCCTCGGGCTTCTCGCGCAACTTCACCGAGACCTCTCCCGATATCCCCTGCTTGATCTTGTACTGCCCACCAAGCACCAAGTCCTTGGCAACCAGCTCGCGGGTTCGGCCCAAGCTCTCAATGTCCGAGATTCTTTGGATGGTGAGCTCTAGATGCTCGTCGAAGTTGGGCTCGGCGCAAATCTCCTTGAAGGCAATGTGCATTGGCACGCTGCTCGCTCGCACATCAGCTTTGCTGGTGATGCTGAAGAGGTTTAGGCTGTCGAGCTTTCGGATGAAATCACATCGTGTCATGATTTCTTGGGCCTTGTGGAAAGGGTATGTAGGTAACAGGTGGCCAACGACTGCGTCGTATGATGGTTCTTCCTCGTCCTTTTCGACGAGGGCCTTTGCCAGTACCATGGCAGCAGCCTAGAAGTCCAAATATTAGCACACAATGAAGGATCACTTTGTAGCAGGTAATGTCAACTTACAGCCCACTTCTGCTGGTCCATGACGTCGTCATCCATTTCCATACCCAGGATCCAGCACTGGTTGAGAAACCATCTCTTCTCAATGTCCTTGATCTCCTCGCAAGTTGCGAGCATGTCGCTGCTCTTGGCAACGCGGCTCAAGAAGCTCAAACGACCACCGACTCTCTCGTAGACATCCTCCAGTTGCTCATCCGACATTCGCTCTCCGAAATACTTTAGTCTGTAGCGCTGCAGGGCGGATACGGCATGCGCCTTGGGCAAGTCGACAACGGACATGACCTCCATCCTCGTAGCCAATTGCTTGAAACGCTCGTAGACCCAGTAGTCGTCGGAATTGAAGACCATGGTGACCAGATTCGCAGCGGCCCACTGTTCTGCCCGCTGTTGGAGGAGCTCGATCAGGTCCCGCCCGTCCTCGTCATCGCGGAGAAGATGCATCTGGTTGACGATGACGATGAGGGGTTTGCCCCTCTCTCGTCGCTTCACCATGGCAACCTTCTCCAGTTTGTTGAGAGCTCGCTCGATGTCTAGGAGAGCAGTGGACTCGCGAGGGCCCCTCTCGCTGAAGTAACCTCCAATGTAGTCCTCGTGGTACTCGTAATCCAAGGCCTTGCCGAGTCGAATTCTGAAAATCTCCAAATCTGCGTGGGCCTCGAACATGGCCACGCCCTCGCCGTCGATCTTGCGCATGGCCTCTATCAGCATACTGCTCTTGCCGCAGCCCTTGTCGCCGATCATAAGGTGGTAGTGGCCAACATCGTTCCCAAACACAATGTCGTCGACGTGCTCTTGTTCACTGCGAACAATCCAGTGCTCGCCAGAGCCGCCTTTAGGGATTTCTTTTCCGGCAGTGGCCAGTTCCAGAACTGGGTCACCTGGTTCAAAGGCGTTTGTCATCTTTTGAAGGACGAGCATCTTGTAGCTCTTGTGGTAGAGGTAGCCAGCACCGGCAAACCCGAGACCTAGTACTAGGATAGAAGCAAATGTGGTCGCTGCCGACTCGACCATCTTAGATAGCAGCGAGGGCTCTGGCGAGAAGCTTGGTCCATCTTCACGGGGCGTCTCTGCATTTCCATGTTAGCTGAGGTTGTCCAGAGCTTGCCGTGTGCATTAACAGAAGAAGCATTCAACGGCCACAACGTGGACTTGACGCCACATACGCGTATGACGTTGACTGATTCGAGCGAGACTTTTCTCTTGGTTGCATTTTCAAACAATTACCCCACCCGCTGATGTGGCCAGGAGCTGGTCAGCACTGCATCAGCAACGAACCAGGATGGGGCCATGGCGGAGGCGTGCAAGCTGGCAGATGGCTCAACTGATGTGGGACAATTCAACGCTGGAAGGACAAACGCAATGATGTATTCTAAAGCCCGAGTAAAGCTCGAATACGGCAATCAATTACAAAATCGAATACAAACGCACCTTGTCTTCTAGAACCCTGCGTCGAGAACCGGAGCCTGTAGGCGGTTCTGCATGGCCCCCAACGGCCCAGCTGTGGCCCCTTTGGACGCGCCAAGTGGTGGGAGCCCAGGGAGACAAGTCGGCACGCCAGGCGCCCAGGATGCCGCAGTGTCATGATCTGTGAGGGTGCGCAATCCTACCGCGCATGAAGCGCATTCGAACGGAAGAAATCGAGGTCAATTGCGCCGTCGACGAGGCCGTCGAAGGGCGTCACAAGGCATCAACACACAAGAAAGAGAGCAGATTTGAGTAGGACTGAGCAGGCTGAGCTGGCAGCCCGCCTGGGAACCTGCGCTGATATTAAAACAACCGAGCGAGTACCAATGACATGGCCGCCAAACCGATTAGGCTTGGCGCCCCCGAGTTAATCCAGACTCTCGGCGACCACACCAGCAGCAGCGTCTTGACTCTCTTGAGGGGTCTTCCCACTGTAGTGTCACTGCAAGGCGCCCACTGGAGGGCATTCTCAGTCCCTGGAATCCACCTGGCTCCACTAAAGGTAGCACTACTGTTTACCACGTCACTCCATCTCTGCATTCGTCTGCAACGGCCATGACGCCTCTCAGCCGGACAGGGGCTTATTTGGTGGCTCCTGTCACCGACCGAAGTCCTTTCAAGCGTGAGAACTCGCCTACTACGTAACTTACGGAGTGCGCTCCGCGATTAACTGTTCCATGCTAAGGTTTGATCTACTTTGTAGACTAATTGTCCGTACTCCGTAGGTAGCTAGCTGACAGAAAGACAAAGGCGCCAGCCACAAGCCACACCCACATTCCGTCACCAAAGCGGGAGCCATGACACTGTGGGTCTCCCGGGGATTGCGAGGCCTCCTGAGTCCCCTAGATTTCGGCCGAGCCAAGCTTCATTTAACTTTTACTCCGGACGTAGGTGCCCGACCATCTGAACTCACCAACAAAGACTCCGCAAATTGCGCGATATGTGCCGCTTTCATGCGTCTTTCTGCACTGACCTAGCTGAACTAGGGCTCACGTGATGCGCCACGGAATCGTATCCATCTGCTCCAGGGTAGGTTGGCGGGAACGGATATGTCAACACCACTCAGACACTTCTCGACACCTGTGGTGCTCGCGTCGAGACAGCCATGGACAGTCAAAACAGGCTGCAATTGCCCATTACTAGTGCGCAGGAGTAACTCTGTAATTTTTAATCACATGATGACCAACACAGTTGACCCCGTTTCAGTGCCAAGTGGCAGCCAACTGCTCCGAGCGAGTGTGAGGCCAAGGAGAGCAGTCACTGAGTACCAGTAGTAAGAGAAACAAGAACTTGGCCACTCATACCCTCCCCTATCCAACATAACTTCCTTGTGAATCATCGTCGACCTCTTCAGCCTTGACCTGTTCACCCCTGCACACCTCTCCCCTTCACACTTTACCTTTACATCCTCCCTTCACACTTCGACCTTGCACACTTTGACCTTGCACCCTTCGAGTCTGCACACTGGAGCTTTGCACCCTTCAGCTTTGTAAATTTCAGCTTTGCATTCTTCAAATTTGCAGTCATTCACCTCTTCCCCTCATTTCTTCTCAACCACAACACCGCCGCCCCTTTTCAACTTTCCCGCAACAACTTCCACTTGACAACTTCATCAACACCAACACTCCATCAGCATCAGCTCTTCATAATCATAGGCCTTCTATCAACGCCAAACTTCAGCCTTTCGGCTTCCAAAGAGTCATGCCGCCTTTCGCGGCAGAGCTCGAGGAGTGGTGGGCCAGTTCTGGTCTTGAAGCTCTGACGCGACTTCTTAACCCCGACAACAACGACTTCAACCCTCAAGAATGTGGCTTCGCCCAAGATGTTCGGCATTGCCTACGCACTATAGACAACGATGACGCTCTCCAGGCCGATATCAAAGCTGCTTGGCCCGCTATTCGCTCCGCAAGAGGCATCAACTACGCTGCTAACCCTCGGAAACACTTGAAAGAAGCATCTAGCAACATATTCAAGCACACCGGAGATGGAGGTGTTGATCGACCTCGACTTATGGATGGACTCGGGTATTTGGACGCAATGGAGATTCATCGCCTCCGCCTCTTGAAAGCGACAAAGACCGCGATGGAGACCGCACCGCCTGAGAAACACCAGTCTCGACTCATTAACGAGCTCGACCGTCACGCCTCGAATCACTACCGACTGTTCCACATGGTTTTTAGAATTTGTGTGAGTATACAGCACTTGAAAATGATACCCTATGCTAACACGAGGACCTTGCAGCCTTTGATTGAAGACTTGACCAAGAGTGATGAGCAGATGGAGGAAGCACCAAAGTTGATGGCTCGACTCAACGCCCTATTCCCTCCAGTTGTTTTTCTTCAAGATGAAGACGACATCGATCCGACACCCTGCTCAGCTGGTCTTCGAGACAGCATCCGATTCTCAGTTTTCGAGTACTTGATGGGGAGTAAAGGCATTTCCGATCACCAGCGACTCATGATTCAGATGAAGCTTCTCGGATTTTGCGACAACACGGGGTACGCTCAAGCTCGAGGCGCCCTCAACAAGTATTGTGAAGAATCCAAGAAGTTGGAACAGTTCTGTTTGTCTGTCTTGCATGATCTGGAACAAAAGAGTCTTGTCCAAATGTACGCGCCAACTTCGTCTGCGGAATCGTCTTACCTATCGGCCAAGGGTAGTGTGCCAAGTCTTGTCCCCTCCAGCATGTCACCAAAGAAGTCCAGCATGTCCCTAAAGAAGGTTACCTTTGATGCCGCGATCAGTGGCGATGATTCTCTTGGTTCTCAACGCTCGACTGGTCTCACGCCGCCGACTCCCCCTGTTATGATTGAATCGAACCCACTACTCAAAGGAGTGCCGGGACGCGAGATTTCACCAGCCAAGACAGACTGTGCTCTCTTTACTCAAGACAGGACCGAACCACCCGTCCTCTGCTACCCCAATGACCTTTCCGAAACGGGCTATTGTCAGCACCCCATCGCAAAGGAGCTCGACTTGTCACCGTTGGAGTTGTCGATTCTGGGGCTGCTCATTCCCCAAGAGGTCGAGAGTCGAGACGTCTAGTGGAGCCTCGACTCTGATGACGAGAAAGAAAACGAGGTTGTCGCCAGCTCTAGCTCTAAAGAACCCAAAGCCTCCAAAGCCTCCAAAGCCTCTAAAGCCTCCAAACGCCTCAAAAAGATGATGCGCCGCCAGGCAAAGAAGGAAGAAATCCCTCCAGTCCCTCCCCTGCCTCCGATTCAAGAGCTCTCCGCCAAGTACCCAGCCGCTAAAGATTCCAAGAAGTGGAAAAATATCCAAGAGACGCACTCGCGAACACGACTCGACGAGACTGCTTTGCTCGAAGAGCTGTCATCGGGGAAGTCTCACGCCAAAAAGCCTGCATGTGGCACACAGAAACTCAGCAAGAAGATACACTCGCGGCTAAAACTCGACGAGACTGCTTTGATCGAGGAGCTCGCACCGGGTCAGTCTCACGCCAAGAAGCCCGCATCTGGTACACAGGAACCCGGCAAGAAGAATCGCCGCCCACCGATGAAAATGCAGACTTCCGACCCCGGGCCTGTTCCCAAGGCCGGCCCCCGGAGATTTCGCAGGAGACCTCAGTCTGAGATGATGGCTATCACCAAGGGCACATGTGGCCCGAGTCTGGTGGCTTCGCGAACTCTGCCGACTCAAGATGCGGCCAAGGGATTCTCCCTCCCGAGTGATGGCCCGAAGATGAAGTATGAGATCGCGAAGCCACGCCTGTCGCCGATGGAATATGCCCGAATGTACCTCATCGAGAAATCTCTGGCCGATCGAGAGAATCGGCCCTGCGAGCTCCCCAGAATGAAGGAGGCCCGGTACTGGACGCCACGATGGGACAAGTTCCTGATCATACCTCGGACACCAGACAGCATTCGACGAGACCTTGGCACCCACGGAGGCAACGATGTAGGGAGCACCAGCAGCCTCAACAATCCCGGGTTGGACGACTCGGATAAGGAGTCGGTGGCAACGATCAAGCCGAAGACACCATCCTCGGCCTACCCGCGTCTGTCTCTCCACCTGGGTGACCTGCCGGACCTTTCTCCCTTCATGGATCTACAGTATTCCAGCATTCGCGATGAGTTTTCGTCCCTAAACACTTGGTTGCCTGAAATTGAGGCCGAAGGAAGTTCACGGCCCGACGAAGACACTCCTCTTCACGACGGAGGCGAGATTCCCATGCCACACGCCGAGCAAGAATTGCACCAGCCACTAGACCAAGGAGACGTCTGCAACAACGAAGATGGACGGAGGAAGCACCAAGATATCTGCGATATCACCTCTCCGCTAGTCACCGGAAGCTCCTCTAGAAACGACCATTCAGAGGACCCTGAACTGGTTATCCACCACGATCAGCCGCGCCAACGCCACGATAAGCAGGAGTTCTGGAGAAAGATGGACCGAGAGAGAGGAATCAACACTTCGTCGCCACACTCAGAAGGTAGCGCAGAGACTGCCCTGTACTCAGGGAAAATGATGGACCCAGCTTTGGCAACTCCAGACGCCAGCACTCGAAAGTCTTCCGGAAAGCGACCTCAACCATTCACTAAGGACTTCTCCTCGGTTGATTTCGCCAACCCAACACCCAAGATTCGAGTTATCGACTACAGCTACACTCCTGACTCAAACAGTTCTCCCGAATCCCACACTCCGATGGCTCACTTCCCGATCGCCGCCCATCCGACTTCACGACTTACACCATCCACGTTGGCACGACACGTCATCGGAGGCGCTGGAGGGTTCTTGCGCCCAGAGGACACGAGAAAGGGCAGGGTGGTTCAGACCGTCATTCCACAGATGCCTCAAGCATCCTCTGCACACCTCTGGGGCACTGGATCCGACGCTAGCTCAATCATTTCAGAATTGCAGCCGGAGCCGCTCTTCCTGGGCCGTCGAGTATCTCAGCCAGATGGGCAAGATGGAGAAGATCACGGTGAGACGCCGGACTCTTTCGAGATTGGCCGCCCAGGACACATGCAGGGCGAGGCAGTTGGAGTCAGAGAAGACAAAGGGGCATTGGAAAGAATGAAGTCCCAGCTTCGGAGCTTTGCAGACTCTCCCACGTTTCCCAAGTCTCTTCGACCATCCCCATCGACCACCATGACCCCAACGCAATCATTGAACACCATCGAGCCGGAGTCGACATTCAACGTTGCAGAAGACGGACCCTCTGGCTTTACACCACGACATAAGAGAGATTTCAATTCGTCGCCTACGCTTCCTCAGTCCCCGACCATGGGCACCAGACGAACTTTGCAGCCGGCAGAGTGGTTTTCATCGACACTCAGAGGAACAGCTAGAGGAAAGCGTGCTGTCCAGAAAGCTTCGGATCAATCTACTCGCCAACAGATAGTCTCATTCGGAGACCTTGAGAGAGTGCACGCTGCCACGCCGCCGGGTATCAACAACCTCGGACTTTGGAGAGAAATGGACCCAGAGGAAACTGGCCATGCTCAAGACAGCACGCAACGAAACGAGTACAGCTACAAGGAGCCGGTCGAGCAACTTGTTGGAAACAACCTCTTCAACAAACTGAACCTCGAGTCTAGCACCTCAATCACTACACAGGACTTCTACCTGCAGTCGAACTTTTATGAGTCTGTGATGAATCCTGCTGAGACTCATCGATTCTCTACTTACGAGTTCAACCCCCCGAGCCGACTCCCTCCACCGATTCCCACAAGCGGCATCAACATCACCAAGCCAGAAAAGACCGACCCGCCATTGCCGGAGCTAAAGGCAACTGTTGCACCACGCACACCACGAACACCATCTACAGGATTTGGCAGCCTGTTCCGCAAGCGCCTTCGATCTCATCATGGCGGCGGCAGCAGAACACCTGCGGGTTCCTTTGCGCCTTCTACGCACTGGAACCCCTTCGAAGACCAAGACCCTGTTCGCCTTGCTCATCCATTTGGATGAGTGGAACACACGAGAACAAGACGGAGAAGGTGGAGCGGGCCGCTTATTTCCGAGAGAAGGTCGAGAAGCAGATGGCACAGAGCGAGGCTACTCAGGGGAAACAGTCTGTCCGCAAACCTGCCCTGGGCAAAGCGCAGAGCAAAGATGATCTCCGCCGAAAGAATCGAGGCCTCGGCCATAAACAGAGCATGGAGAGCATCGTCGGCTTGAAGGGCTTCAAGAACGGCACCCCTGAACCCCTATTCTCGTCCTCGCCTCCACCGCCAGTGCCTCCACTGCCCGGATCCTCACTGCCCGAGTACCTCGATGTGCGAGCCAAGCCTGGTGCGATGGATGGCGCTGCGGCGGCCTACAAAGGAAAGAAGCCTCAGCATCTCAGCGTTGAGACACGGAAGCTTCGGAAACAGGCACGGGAAGGGTCACGGGCGACACGCGCCCCAAACTCGAAGCCGAGCAGTGGTGGACTTAGGTCTACGTTCAAGATGGAAAGCAGCTGAATCAGTGGCGGAAGAGTCACAAGAGATGAGAACAGAGACGATGAGGTTGTAGCGAGACGCAAGTAGAGTCAGATTGTCGGTGTGATGGCTGAAAGGGTGGGATAAAAAAAAGTCTGGTTATCATATTGTGAGAACTAGTTCCCTCAATAAACTCACCTTGTCAGATGAAGTTTCCCAAAGTAATGCCATGTCACGATTGATCCATGTAGGTTGTTCGGTTGTAGCGTGTCTGACTATGATGGATGAGATGGCATGTGAATGTCTTGTTTCGCCACGACACAGTTTGTGATAACTTGCTCTGCTGTCTCAGAACCTGTTATCTGAGAGTGTCACCTTAGAACTTGTCATCTGAAGACTTCTCCTCTGAGAACCTCTCGTATCGGTTGGCACGGAGCCGCATGTTCGGCGTGGGACGGGGCTACCGCAACGGCGTGAGACATTCGGCTCACCGGCGGCTCACCACGGTCACCCCACAGACAAGGATGAACGCTCATCCTTTGGCTCATCCTTTAGCTGACACTCATCCATGTCAGCATCATGTGCCCTCCGCACCCACGTATCGATCGTCGTCCGAAACCTTCAACGAGTTGGTTGGATCGTCTTGTCCTGACTCGTATCATGCATGAATCACATCGCGACCCAGAAATCCAAACCCGCACTGCCCACACACACGCGCACCGCACTCACTCTCACTGACTCTCACACGGCGATAGCCCAAGGTTCTTGATGGTCAGCCCAAGTAAGTAGAGTACATTGGGCGACGAAGCCCAACAACATCGCGCTTCACCGCGGCATAACCCACGCACTAAAGTAATTGCACATTAATAAGGACAATGCGAGGGATTCCCTTGAATCATGGTCCACCCGACCCCCGTGACGATGCACGAGACCGGCTCCCCCACCGAATCACTTGCATCCCACCGCGCAGGTCGTGTATGCCACGGGCAGGCCCGCGCTTGTAGACACGCTGGGGCCTCACACTGCTCTGGTACTGTGCATGTTGCTATTGGCTTTGTGCCCGTGACTGGCAAGAATCGAGAACCGCCTAGATCCGGCAAAAGGGGGCCCATCTGTCGACAGAACCACCATCGAAAGCGTTAGGTAGAAGCGCTGCAACGCAACGTTAGGCCTCGGGGCCTTGGCCGAGACGCGGTCCGCAGGCGATGATGTAACGGCTGAACCATTTGGCAGTAATCCGACATTCCATCTGTCATCGTCTTGGTTGTGGTTTGGTGAAGCCATCCAATACACCCACTAGCACAACACACCGCCCTCCACGCCCCCCACCCGTCTTGGACCTCCTTCATCACCACCAAGCTTCATTTCATGAATAATTAGCTCCACTCCCAAGGCCGCATGGCCTGTCGATCTGATCCCCTCCACCCAACCTGGGGTATCTGGGACAAAAAATGGGTGTGCTCCCTCTGTAGTCAACAACCACAAAACGACAGCAAAAGCGAAGAGGCAAGTCTCGGTCTTCGGCCAACACCCGAAGCACGTCCCCCTCCCTTCCCAGCCTATCCAAGGCCTTTGAAGGCGGCGCGAGGCCAACCTTATGGGTCGCCAAGGGCCATCGACGCCCCCTGAGAGCTAGGTGAGTGGCTAGTCATGCTATGTATAGTCCGTAGCAAGCCTCAAGCTCCCCATGGCGCTCTCAGGTGATGGAGGATCTGGACACCGGAGCAATCATACGAACTCATGGCTTGGATCGACCCGAACCCCTGGGGTAGGTGAGCGGCACAAGGACACCGTCATTGAGCCAATGAAGCCGTTATGATGAGTCCAGTGCAGCACATATCCTCGGAGACTTCGCCGGTAGAGACAAGCCATGGCGCCATGAATTGCTCAAACCGGAACTAGGCCAGCGAGGTGCCTGTGGTTCGCATTGTGCGCATTGCAGAAAAGAGCTAATCAGCCGGCCTCAACAACCTGTTGATCTCGACACATCGCGGGTTGGCAGTTGTACAGTTGGCCATTGTGTGGGTTAGCCATTATGCCTTCGGGTTGTGGGTTGGAACACATTGCGAACCGCAACAGGTAACAACAGATGGCACGGCCCACGGTCAATGCTTCCCGCTTCCAGCCCTGCTCTTAGAAGCACGGTGTTTTATACATTGACCTGGGAATAATCGAGGGCTGGGGCATTGAATATGCAAGACCGTGCAGCCCCTGTCTGGGAAGAACAATCCAAAATCAGCCTGGATTGGAACAGTCCACGGCCCCGCTTCTGGTTCGGAGGCGGCGATCGTGGACCATTAGCGACGGAAGAGGACCACCCATTACGAAGCGACGCCGTTACGAGAGTACACCTTGGTGACCGTTGATACAGTAGTCGATACCCGCAGTTCCCAAACAACGCCATCACATGTCCCGTGGAGTGGCCTCATCTCACTTGGACTAAGTGACTTGAGAGTTACCATTGGCACAGTAGTTGGTTGCCTTCTGCCTCTTGGTTCTAGATGCCACCGTCGCAGAGGCACGTGAGATGTTGTCTGTTCAGTTGCCGCGCCAAGACCTAGCTCACCGCATCTTCTCAAGGCCGGCCCGGTTGAACAATTTGGAGATCGACCCCGGCCCGGGATGGTGGGAGATATTTCAGCGCTCACCATCCCCTTTTCTGGGCCTTGGTCAATGCCATCGAGGCTAGTTGCAAGTTAATCGAGTTATGGTCGCTCTTGTGCCAGCTTCATCCTCGTTGAGCTGTTTGGGCTGAATGCTCCGGGGTTGGGACGCAACTGGGGCATGGGGCATGCTAAGAGCGTGGCTGACTTGGGGTGGTTGCTGCTAGGCCCGTAAGGGTGTCAGTTGACGAGCTGGCGAGTCGACCAGGGGCTGGTGTGGCGCCCATGTCTGAGCAGCAACAGCGCTTCGGAGGCTCGGCCCTTGGAGACGGTGGACAGGCCGAGCTCCCAGGCGTCTGGTTCCTGGTACGAGTGGTGGTGTACTGGATACGAGCTTCACCGCGCATGTGGATGGGTGGCATCTTCGTAGATTCGTCTGCAACAAGATCGAGACCAACTGCGTGGTAGCGCGTAGGGCATCATGTGCTGTGCTGGTTTAGAGCGATCGCCAGGGTCTTCTGTTGGTAAACCTCAGAATGACGAGATCCAACGACATGCTGCGTGTCAACGCTGCAGGTCCGTCAACCACCAAGGATCGCATTGTCGAGATCGCGCGCGCCATCTTGTTGGATCATTCCTAGAGCCGCTACTCGAAGGATGAGACGGGTTAGGCCAGAGAATCAAGACCAGAACTTGTCTCAGAAGACCTCAGGCTGGACGGGCGCTCTGCACCAATAGCGCAGTTGGGAACAACTAGACCACCACGTCGTTGCATTGTCTCTTGTCACCAGCACGCGGCCGCCGACGATAATGACGTCTGCTGATGAGCACGTTCTTGGGTAGGACTAGAGGCCGGCAACCTGGTTGGATCCATTCGCCCGCACAGTCACCAAGCTAGGGAAAAGACGGGAGTCAGTCACGGTCCGCACCTTGACTTGGGCGCCGTTGAACTCAAACCAACGGCACCCAGACCGCCCGGGCGACGCTGTCAAGCGGTGAGATATTGTCTTTGAGAGCGATTCGCATCCCGAGATTCCGCTGAGTCTCGGGCTTCAACTGGTAGCCCTTTGTATGCCTTTTTCCTTCTGTCTGTTGACAGCCAATTAGTCAGTTTCACAGCTTTGCAACTGAGTCGAGCCCATTGCTGGCCCTTGTATGGGTTGCCGCATCTTCAGGGGTCCGGGCAAGGGGTATTCGCTAGACGGCGATCGTTCCGCTGGCCGCCACCCATGGGCATGAGATTTGGATGGAATGCGCAAACTGATCATGGCAGATCTGCTGAAAGACGCCAGAGCAAGGCGACAGAAGCACCAACCATCGGTCTGGGTGTTGTCTTTCGCTCCAAAATCAAGGCTCAGCTCGGACCGAAACGCCTGGCCGCGATTGGGCTCAGGGTTGGTCAAGTACCCCCAAGTACTGTTGTATGCATCAAATCCGCACAATTCTCTTTGGTTGTGCTTCGAGCCGGGCTAGGCCCAGAAAGGTATGATCGAGGGATTGCGGTATTTGTACGTTTCATTATGAAGAGCTGGTCGTGGTTGGCAGTATCGAGGTCGAGTGCGCGCCCAATTCTTTGCTCGGGACCGCGTCTGTTCGTTGATGATTCGCAGGTAGTCCTCAAGTCCTCCAGAGACCTTGGGACACACGACGCGGGTCTGTGTGGGCCCAAGCGAGCCCCGAGCGTCAAGCCTCCAAATTGCTGCCATGGAACGTGGCACATTCCCCATGCTGACGGGTGAAGCTTTGGGCACTCAGCTCTTATTGTAGTAATAATGAGGAGTGTGGCGGAAACGGGAGCGTACTTTCTTCCATTTTTGTCGATGACCAAAACATCCTGTGGCAACAAAGTCTCTCGCTAACCCAAAAGACCAGACTAAACATCACCAGCTAGAAACCCGTTACGGCTTCGGGGGAGGGAGGGGTCCAACCTCAGCCGACCTTGCACTAGGGGAGGGTTGCTTGTTTGGGCAATCCGGATAATTGACAGTGGTACGTCGGGGCTCTCTGCCCAAAACCTACTGCTGGGATGCATGTCTTACACCCTCGTTACTCTTGTCCGTTGCCCCCCATTCAGCCCCACTAGGATACTCGCAGGTGTCAAGAAGAAGACATTCCTCCCAATGAGAGAGGGAGGCATGTATGAAGTTGGCTGTTTATGGGGGTCTGGTCACCATACAGAGTACGAGGGCCGGTTCGTATATCGGGAGACAAAGGTGATGCGGGGTTCTGCTCTAGTAACGTGGAGGGATTGCTCAATTGGATTCGCACAGCCTGACCCGTCTGTCGAGATCGCTCCTGAGGCGTGACAATCAAACTTGATGCCTCGTATTGCCGGTCGGGTTCATGCGCAGCTTCACGCTATGAGCTTTGCCAGGATTCCAGAGAAATGACATGCTTGTATGGCTTTGATGCTCCTGAAATGCGAGGCCTCGATGCCACATCCAAAGGACTTAATGGCAAGGGCCAGGATCTTAGGTGACATGGTAGGCGGCAGCCCACAGCAGTAATCAGCCCTGGTTCCCAGCAAAGGCCAGGGGATTGCATCTTAGCCAGGGCTACCGACTACTGCCCCCCGCCATAGGAAAAAGCAAAAAGTGAGGGACGGGCGTTGTGGTTCTTGGGTCGGAATTGCGCGTCTCGAAGGGCATACGGCCGAACACAAGGTTTCCTGATGCTACCTCATGTAACAGCGAGGGATGGTTACTAACGTGACCCTAGGTGGGCAGCCGAGCACAATCCTTGTTATATGGCGTGGGGGCTCATCGGCATCTCAAAAGGTTGTAGTTGTGACGCGACTGGTGGTGAAGATTCCTTACAAATCGAGTGGGGCACTGGAGGCGGCCCTACCAACGCGCTGTCCTCAGCAGATGCTCATTTATTATGTCGGCAAGAATAGAGCGTTCTGCGGGAGCTGTGGCCAGGGTGGAACTATCGAATCGGCACATCAAGTGGATTGGCAACCAACAAAGCGGCCGTGGATGATCGACCGACCAAGGCAAGCCTTGTCTCACTAGAGAAGTCCGCCTTGGCCACCTGTAGGTCCGTGACGAGGCGCTGGGCTGCGGAGATTCAACTTCCCGCATGCGCTGGTGGACCAAGATAGACGTCCAGGCAGAGCAAGATCGAAACAGCCAGGACTGTTTCCGGACCGGCGAGGGCCTCCAAGTGCCACGTTTAAGTGTGCGGTGGGCAATTCTGACGGTAAGGATCGGCATAGAGGGGATAGCCCTAAGTCAACAGCCGAAGCCCACCTCTGTTCTGCTCCGAAGAGCGGCGCAATATGTTGATCTTAGGTGTCAGTCGTTGGCGCCGTCCCAAAGCAGGAGAACCCGGGACAGTGGTCTAGCGACATTGGTGTGATTGGCATTAATCCTGGAATTCTGCTTGCGAAGCTGGCCGAGAGCCATGCGTGCGCTAATAACACACTGCAGTAGTCGGCTGCATCTACTACGTAGGTCGGACGGTATGCATTGGGGGTCCTTGGCTTGCACCAGTCAGCACTTGGGTGAACAATGAAAAGGGGGACGGACAAGTATTTTTGAGCAGTGAACATGTTGGTGATTGTCCAGAGCGTAATCTTGCCTCCAATGGTCTAGTCGCAGGCAAGAATAGTGTGGCCCGTTTCTCGTCTCTCGTCTAGAATTGGCCGGGACGTGGATAGTACGTAGTAAACAGCACATGTATTGCAGGCTGACATGCACACTGTGGGCCAGTTGTCAAAACCTCGCTGATCTCGTTGCAATGAGCTTTCTGACGATGATGGACGTTGCAGAGGTTGGAGTCCAGCCGAAACGCTGAACAATGCGCCAGGCTCGGTCTGCACCGTGATATTCTGAACGCGCACTGTAAACACTGCACGTTGAGAGCTCGGAGTAGGAAGGTGCACACTGTGCGCCAAGTCCTGAGGTCACTTCCAACGAACTAGAAACCTCAAACGCCACCTTCCCAAAGCCCATCTATGATATGGGAAAAGCCGTCAACATCCAACTTCAACTGTCCACTCGTTGCAACGCTTTAAGAAGGCATAACACAACTTCGCATTGCAGTCTGGGAAAATACGTTCCAAATACTGCCTAGTTTCTGGCGGCAGGCAGAGAACCTCGCCATCAGCCCATTCGCACCCTCCTTCGGCTCTGGATCGCGATTGCGGGCGGCCGAGGCCAGCACAAAGCGACAGCGGCGACCACTCCTCCCCCAACAGAGGGCCAGACCATTGATCTGCATGTCTTGATTGAAAACGAATCCTAGGCTGCCTCTTTCGCAGTAAGTTGACGTTTCGCAGCACTTACGCAATGCCTCGTCAATTGGTCGAGCCAAGTACGCGGGCAAATCACAAGTCCAACATGGCGAGCACAATACCTCCGCCAATGAGCAGGGCCATGTATCTCTGCCCAAGGCCATGACAGATGTCTTTTCGGGCGTTCCTAGCCGCAGTGGAGAGCATGCAATATTCACAAACGCATGCACGGCAGTGCTGGACTGAACTCCAACCGCCATCCAACCGCCATGGCGGATGCTAACCCATTTTCTTTCAAGTTCGCCATGATATCATGTCACAGCACCATGCATCGCAGCCAGCCATTCGCATGTCGGCTGTCGCAAGGACCGAGTCGGCGAGGAGTTGGTGGATGTCGTTGTCGTGCGACTACATTGAGGAGATCAACACATGGTCGAACCACGACGACGCCCTAGTCTCCACAACTCTCTCACGCGGGCAAACCACTTCGCCTCTATCCCACGCTCCATCTCGTTCTTAGAACCACAAGGCTCAAATCGCCGCTCGCTGTCAGCGTCCCTGTCTCCAGACTGGGGGGGACGCGTTTCCCAGAGAGCGCCAGCCCTCAGAAATCACAATTCCGCGCATCACATTCGGTCCTCTCAGCATCGGTAGCGCTGTCAGTTCACCGTCAACCCCAGCCCACACAAATCGACGACACAGGGCCAGCGTCCCACTTAGCAGAAGCCCGAACAGTGTACCCTGAAGTACCTCGCGGTCCTGTCGAGACCCCCAGTCGACGCTAAAAAAGAAGGGGGGGCTGTTGGATGGGTCCCCCCATCACTCGAGGTGGAGAAATACGTCCAGAGTCAGTCCCCTCCCTGTCCCATCCCCCATCGTTAGGAGCCAAGCCCAGTCACCAGTCAGCCCAGACCAAGCCAGGTTGGAGGGGATGCACCTCCAAGCCACAAGGGCCTCCATCAGCGTTCAGGACGGGACCGACGGCACATGGCCTAGGCCCTGGAGGATAATAACACTCACCTAGCCCATTGGCGTCCTCTACGGCGTCCTCTGGTGTGTGCTGTTTCGGTCTTCGACTGGATCCGAACCGAACACCCCCAAGCTGGGCCACGATGCTGTGGGGAGATGGCGTTGACGGGCTCCAGAGAGGCACACTGCTGGATCTCAATCCTCCACACCCTGTCGCCCTTTAGCCTGACGTCCCAAATAAGAGCTCTCCACCCACATGGCCCCTCCATCCCTCAGATCTTCCTCCCACTTCCCTCCCTTTCATCCTGCGTATACATCCTCCAACCCGTCGCCTTTACTAGGCGACTACAAGGAGCTTCGATCAGCCGCCGGTGTGCTGCGTCGATGGCTAGTCCGACCTAACATCCACCGCCGCCACGCTCTGGTCTCCACATTTGTCTACCAAATTGTCACCCTCTGACCTCTGAAGCCCGTTGTATCATTGTCGAGCCATTCATCTAGTCTGGCACTGCCGGTTTCGATCTCTTGGTCAATTCTTGCTCCTGGACATATCTCAACAATCGAAGAGCGTCCTGTTTTTCGATACGCCATGGATCGACCACTCGCTCTCGTGTCCGAGGACGGAAGTTTGTCGTGGTCGGATAACCACAGCATATCCTCCGACGAGGCCCACGAATCCATGATACCGCAGTCCCCCTCGCCGATGGATAACCCCTGGATGGTCAACGCATCGACGACTCAATTGCAGACTGGCCAGCTTTCCCCCGTCAGCGCCGAGATGGACATGACTATGGATGTGTCCGCACCGCACATGGTCCATTCGGCCTCGTCGTCGTGTACCGATTCGTGGAGTACTGGATATGCAGAACGAGACGATGTGGAAATGGACAACAACTGGGAACAAGGGTCCGACGACATCCTCACCATCCCAAAACTAGAACCTATGGATGACGACTTGGACGAATTGAAGGCCGCACCGTTGGCTCCTAGCGCCCAGTCCGAAGCCCCTGCCACCGCGACAAAGCAAAAGCGACCTCGAGGACGACCCAGGAAGAATCCGCTTACCCCTGTTATCGGAGCCAGCAAAGTTACCAAAGGTCGATCAAAAACTGGCTGCATCACTTGCCGGAAGAGGAAGAAGAAGTGTGACGAAGCCAAACCTCGATGTACGACCTAATCTGACTTAGTCGATTCCTGTGCTGTTCCTAACGTTGCTTGTAGGTATGAACTGCGAGAAGAATGCTGTGGTATGCGAAGGATATCATGAGAAACAGATTTGGAAGAGCGGCAAGGAACGGGCTGAAGAGGGTATGTTGCTCTATGTGACAGTCGAGTAACCATCTAACAGAAGTAGAACGATTGCGAAGAGAGAGTCTTCCGGTCATCACCATGCAGCCCATCTTCCATGGCGTCGAGACAGCCGAGGACAAGATCTTTTGGAAGCACTACGTTGCCCACTTGAGTAACATCCTCACGGTCGAGGGCGAGGCCAAGAACGCCTTCAAGGATATTATCCTACAGCTCGCCAACAAGCACCAAGGACTCATGCACTCTATCCTTGCCGTGAGCAGCAAGCACATTGACCTGGATACACCATATGGTGCCAAGCTCCTCACAGATAACCCACAGTCTAGTCGGGAACTCTTAGAGCAGCGATCCGACTACCACCACGACCAGGCAATGAAGCGACTCTACAAGGACATGGGTAGATCCGTGGACAAGGACGATCCTGAGTACAAGACCATTCTATCGGCAAGGTACGGCCAAATGCTGTGCTTGCTGCTACAAACCCGAGCTGAAGGCAATCCCCGAGGCGAACACCGCGTTCACCTCCAGGCCTACCAGACTCTTATCCAACACTCCCCCCCTGAGGACCCCGCCTTCCACACCTTTATCACCGAGTTCTTTCAGTATCACATCTACGCAGATGACCTCTTCTGGCACCCCGAGACGCTGACTAACCGCCTCTCGTCAGAGGATTGGGAGCCCAGTGGTCCCATCAGCCCTCCTCGGCTTCTTGGCGTTGCCGATGGTCTCTTCCAGTATCTTTCCCAGATCACTACCATCCGAAACACCATACGCGAGAACATGTCTGCTGGCATCGACCCCCTAGTCGACTACACCAGCCTGTACCAAGCCGCTGAGATTGACGCTGCTATCCGGGAATGGTCACCTCAGTGGGCCCCTGGCGATACTCGTGACAGTGTAGCATTGCTGTACAAGCAGATGATGTGGGTGTATCTCTTCCGGACCATCTACCCCCCCTCCACTTCATCGATCCGACGGTCGACCTTCAGCACCCTGCCCGCATTACCTCATGGGGCAACTGCTCCCCCGCGACGAGCCTCCATGATTGCCACCGTTCCTACGGCCAGGGTCCCTGTGAACGGCGTCCACACTCCTCACAGCCTCCCATCAACCAGGAACCCGTCCAGGAGCAACTCGATGCACGAGCATGATTCGCATATCGGAGACGTCCCCAGAGCTTCTTCGCCACCTCCGAGCAGACGCCCCGCCTACCATGATCGCCGCATCACCCTTGCCGTTGAAGAGTCCCTGATCATTTTGGAGTCTTTCAAGCCCTCGGACCCGTCTCAGACCCTTCTCCTCATCCCTTGCCTCATCATCGGCACGGCATGCTTTGAAAGCGGTCAGCGTGAGAGGGTCCGCACTGCCATCAAGGCGATTCGCGGCTACACCGGCCTTCGCAACTGCGATCGGGCATGTGAGCTCCTCGAGGCCGTCTGGGCCGCCATGGAGCAAGGCGACTGGATCGCCGTCTGGGACTGGCAAGGCTTGGCCCGACGGATGGGCCTCGACTTTGCATGCACTTGAACACACATATCTATTGAACATTAATACGTTACGGCCTCACATAATCTCCCGCTAATGAGCCGCGGGAGATGTGACAACGTCGGCCGGCACCTTGCAAAACGCAAGGCCGTCCGGATTCTATTCTATCTCACACCACTGGACTCTCAGGCATTATACCAGTCTAACATTGTTTGCTTCTCATGTTTGACATTCTGAATCCTGACCGTCTGGCTTTTTACGATATCTCGGGCACTCAAGACCATCAGCAGACTACAAGATTCAGAGAATTGAGAAGCTTAACATGATCCTGCATGAGACTTTCTACTCTAAGGCAGCTTTGTGGCGGAATGTAATACGGGACGCACCTCGCGAAAGACGAGGACAAACGTTGGGTCCCAGACTTTACGACCGCTATGGGATAATCAGACCTCTTGTTGCACCTACAGTTCCCATTGGGATGGGGTTTGGTGGCGTGGCACGATCTACTGTTGACTTCACCTTCGGCTGGTGAATTACCTGGTCAGGGGAAGGGGAGGCGTTTTACAATTTTGCTGTTGGGGAGAAATCTGTTTGGGGAAATCATGTGTCGGCTCGTCTCCCCGCTCACTGGATAGCAACAAGGCCTGTAGTGAGGGGGCGGCGATGCAGGGAGGTCAATCGTGCTTTTCGACTTGATTGGAGAGGCATCTTTGAGCATATCATTTTGTGTTTGACTCGTTATCGTTGCCGGCACCCTCGGCAAAGGGCCAGAGTCGCTGCGATGAACCAAGGCAGGCTGTCATACCGAGCCCCGGTGCTATTTATCATTATTTTTTCAATGACTACAACCGCGTAAAGCGAGAGGGACCTAGTACCCTATGAGAAGAGATACTCAGTCCTGTCTATCATTGATTGTCGTGTGCCGTGCGTTACTGAAAGTGCAGTGCATCAGGCGATTCAGCGATGGAGGCACATTTTGCTCCAGGGTAGTATCATTTAGTTGCCGCATCACAGCATGGCCAAAATGCCACAGAGGTAGTAGGATATAGATAATTACCAGACTGAACACCAGGTGGGAACTAGGAATTACATACAGCCAGCGGGAACTCACTTACACATGGTAAATACAATCGCGAGATGTGCCTAGCCGTCCCATGTTATCGTGGACGTTCAAACATCGGCAATTCTCCGTCTCTGCCACGAGCCTGACTGGAAACATGGCGTAGAAACAGGGAAAGAATCCCATACATGGCCTCAAGACGGGGATCGACAGAGAAAACCTTTCGCATGCCACTTTTCCCCCTTCACAAACATCCTACCCCGAGCCCGTCGCCTTGCGGCACTGGTAGCCTATAGTCCTCCGTGGAAGTAACAGATTAGTTGTCTCGTCGGTCGCCTTCGTAGTAGAATTTGCCCAGCGGTTCAGCACCCCTGCCAGGGCTTACTAGACCGTGGGACGAGCCTGCCCGCATATCGCCACCGTCTAGTCTTTGTATGATCCTCTCGGCCGTATCTTGGGCTCCATCTGGCAGGGATTGTGACTGAGTTGCCGATACAGGCCCGCGGAAGGTTGTGTCAACGAATGAGTCGTGCTCGTATGGATGTCCCTGATACGGCGGATCGGCTGCTACCCCGTCGACCATGCGCGCATCTCGGCGTTCCTGCAGGGCCGAGGCGCTCACGGACGCATCGCCACTCATGTGAATATCCCGTTCGCGGCGCGCATCACTCAGCCCTGAATTTGTGCGCTCGAGGCCCCAGATGTGCTGCGCGGCAGTGGATCCGGGGACTGGGCGACGATGGTAGATGGGACCGGAGACAGTGCTGCCGGCACCTTCACCAAAGCCAACAAGGGATGCGGAGCCATCGTCGCTCATGCGATCGTCGTAGCCTCCGATGGAGCGAGTGGCCATGCCGTCGAGATCCTCATCCATCCGATCATCGGCATACCCACCCATACTAGCAACGGAATCAGCCTCGCGGTAATTGGTGCCGATGCTCAGCATATCCTCGTCACGCTCGCCGGCCGTTGTGCGCTCGTCGTCGCCGTCGTCAATGTGGCTCTCGGTGGCGCTCGCAGTTCCGACGGTACTCATCTTTGTAACAGCGACTGGCTGGCCATTGCTATCAAAGTAGGCTGGCGTCAAGTGCTGGGTCGCGGGGAAGTTGGGCGGGAAGTTGGTTGGGAAGCCCGTCGTAGATGTTGGAGTGGTTTGGGGAGAAATGGACGATGCGGCACCCGGCGCAGACCCTGGGGGCGGTGCACGGAGGGTCGAGACTCGTTCGAGACCAGCGAGACGGGATATGCGATCAGCTCGCTCAGCCTCGAGGCTAGTTGTCGAGGGGTTGTGCTGGTGGCCACGGCTGAAGGAGCCTGGTGGGAAGTGGCCGCGGTGGCCATCTTTAATCGCGGTAGTCGACAGGGCAGAGAGCGATGTGGTGGTGCTAGTGGGCGTTCCACTGAAGAGTCAAGACGGTGTGAGTTTGGGCTTTGCAAGCGATGCTTTCATGACGTCGTGGGGGAGAGGAGACAATTGTCGCGATGGGAGAAGAAAGAAGATGGGACGCACGGCATCTCAGACGGAGTGTCTGGTCTCGAGCTCGGAGGCGGGAGGTTGATGAAGGTGGGATGCGACGCCTGCGCCATGACAGCGATTATTGGAGGTGTGCGATCGTGGTCGAGGCGGCTGGAGATCTAGAGAGATCTGGACGAGACTTGGGCGTGAATTCTTTCTGCGGCGACGTTGAAGATGGGTGAATGCGGAATGACGAAGTGGTGGGGGCAATGGCGGACGGATGCGCTATCTACGCCCGGGACGAGGCGGGGACCTGGCGCAATTAATTGCACGATGAAGGATCTCGATGGAGGCGCAATATCCGAGGGAGAGGAGATGGTGAGAAGATGGACGAAGGCGGGATTGGGACGATAGGGAATGATGTAGTGGATAGATTTCGGGTTGGTGGTGCTGATGCCGCCATGGGAAAGAAAAGGCAGCCGGGGATCAAGATGCAAGGCAGCTGGGGATGGATGCATCAACTGCACCCAAGTTTCTGAAGCCTGTAGGTGCCTACCTACCCACCTAATCAGCGGCCCTCGCTCCGCTGGATCGGGTCCCCACGGCGGGTCAGCTGCAGCACCTGCAGGGGCCTCCATACCTGGAAGTCTAGCGCAGTCCTGCGGGCCACAGCAAGTGGACTGCCTAAGGCGAGGCAAGGAAATCCCGTCCCAGGGCCGCTGCACATTCACATGAATCAATGCGGTCGATCCACTGAAATCACCGCGGCGTCAGTTGGCTCGCAACCACGTCCAAGACCTTGGGGCCTTCTGGCTAGTAATTTCGTTTTCCAGTTTGTGCCGTGTCTCGCGTTGGACACCCATCATCTCCTGCTCGTCATTCTAGGTCGGTATGTTTGGCTCGCCTCGCTATCAGGGACGCTGTAGCAGGGAGGGAGGGGTCGCTGGCCGGTTGATTGGGCACATGGCGGGGTGGGTGTCATGACGTCGACCGAGGGCGCTGTGATTGGACCCTAAGGGCCTTTTAGCCTTCGGCCGCCATCATCACACAGCATTCGAGAGAAGACGCGATAGAAACATGTTCCACATCTTCTGGTTGGCCAAGGACGGTAGCAACACATGAAAGACAGTTGAGCGGTTGGCATTTCCCCTAGAAACCTAGAAAAAAGCTTGGAACAAGGAACCCAACTCCCCCCCCCCCTGCTTGTCTAAAACGTCCCCGGCGTAAAGTCGACCACCTGCGCCTTGGCCAGCAGGGCGCCGAGGCCGCCGACGAACTCGCGATGCGCAGGGTCCTTAGTGACGTAGTACTCGCGGTCCTCGGCGCTGGCGAACTCGACGACGAAGGCGTGCGTGATGCCGTCCTGCAGGCTCTCGATGCTGTTGTCCGAGCCGCCCTTGGACGACAGGATGTACGGCTTGCCCGTGTCCGGGTGCAGGCAGCGGTCCTTGAGGGCGAGCATGTCGTCGTTGACCTAGGGGGTGGGGGGTCAGCGTGTGCTGTTGAGTTGACGGACTGCGGTATCAAGGTAGGGGGGTTGTATAGAGGTTTGTATAGAGGGTCGTATAGAGAAGGATGGAAAGGGAGACAAGAGGCCTATACCGTCTGGACTTGGGCAACGGACACCTCCGCCTTGAACTTGAACAGGACAATGTGCGTAATGGGCGCCATGGTGACTGAGATCTGCTACTGGCGTCTGCGAAGCTGCAGTTTTTTCAATTGTCCAACGGCTGAGAGGCGAGAATAAATAGCCAAAAACCCAGAATCGAAGAAAGCTCTTGAGCAAGACGAGATGCTATCGTGACGACGACGTTACCTCACCTTTGTACCCAACACGAGCTCCCTGACCCCTCTCTTGCTGCAACAGCACTTCAGCCCCGCGCCAGCTCCGAAGTGGGGCCGCGTCGCCGGGCGGACGCATCCTAGTTCCGCCGAAAAGCTTGGGGAAAGGGGCAGACACTTGGGTTTGAGCTTTGGGTTTTGTGGCACATTGTGTTGGATTCGTTCCTGTTTATTTATTCAACGTTTTGTACAAGCCCTTGCACAAAAACGCAGCGTATTATTATCCTTCGAGGGTCCGTGAGCAGGGGGACCTCATCTCCTCCTCAGGCGGCTCGTTCTGGTTTTTTTTTAATGCTCCTTTTCCCCTCTTGGCAGCCCACAAATGAAATATCTCAGCGCCACATTGGGGCTTTATCTTATTAACGTCCATTCCGGTCCAGCCAAATTCCCTGACACCCTGGCCTGCCTTAGCCCCAAAGGAGAAAGCCCAGAAAGTAAGCCGATTTGTTCAGAAAAACTCCAGACACCCAAATAAGAGGTGCAAACCACCACCCCTCCGGAAACATGGCCGATGCAAGTGTTTTTGTGTTGTGTTCAATCCGCGAGATGCTGTTTCTGCAAGAATGCCGTGCCCGCCCGCTATGGCAGGAATTCTTTCACAGGAATGCCGTGCCCGCCATCATCAAGCCGACGGCGAGACCGAGAACGACCAAGCCCGGGTCCTTGTAAGAGACGGCGGCACCGTTGAGGTCGGGAGCCACCGTTGCCTGAATCGAGGCCACCCAGGTGTCTGTATCCTGAGCGGCCGTCGTCGTTGAGGACTTGGCCTTGGCCTTTGTGGTCTTGGAATTGGTGTTCGTGTCGGTGCTGTCGCCGGTCTCGGTACTGGCGGCCTCGTCCGTTGCCGTGCTGTCCTTGGTCTTTGTGACTTTGTGCGTGGCCGTCGTGTCGCTGGCCGTCGTGGAAGCGTCCGAGACGGCCGTGCTCGATGCCTCGGTGGTGGTTTTGGCAGCGACGCCCGTCAGGAGCAGAGCCAAGGGCAGGACGTGCTTGAGCTGGACGCGCATGATGTCGGTTTTCGAGTGTAGGTTGAAGATGTTTGTATGCAAGGGAGGTCGGTAGTACGATTCCAATGTAGACCGGTGTCGTCAAGCAGGTATAGTATGGTTTGGTATGGTTTGGGTCGTGGTGGAAGAACGAGTGTAATGCGGATGCTTCGTAGATGGAACCTACTACGTAGACGACGCACCGGGAAAGGAGAAACTCAAAAAGGAAGAATTAGAAGACAAGAGTGAAGAGAAGTGAGCAAGCCGAACGAAGTGATCAAAAGCGGAGAGAGGTTGTCCACAGGGGAACGGTGCGGTGTTCCTTTTTCACAAGACGCAGAACACAGACACGAGGACAGGACTAAGAAACCCATACCCCGGCCCAGCACAAGGCATGAGGCGTGCGGTGGCTTGGCTTCTTCTAAATGCCGGCGTCCACTCAATGCTACGCGTCCGGCTCCATTCTTAGCCCATGGCCCTGCTGGGGTGCCCTTCGGAATCCGGGGGTTCGGATAGGGCGAGTAAAAGGGGGGACGGCTCATAATTCCCGTGGCGATCAGGCAAAGACGGGCATCTGGACTAGGTGATTGATGATAGAGCTCGTGTGGATCAAGTGCCAGTCGAGAACGAGTACCAGTCAAGAGGCACTCACACGCACTACGTATCTGCGTGCGGGTTGGCGGTACACCAGGCCACGTCTCACAAAGGGGGGGTGCTGACAGACGCCAAACACAACGGGTAGGGGCTCTTCTGACGATGGATGAAGCCGAAACAACGTCCATATTTTCCTTCGTCTTGAGGCGTTGCCCGTCACAAGTTGAGGTGCGAAATGAGCAACGAGATGAGGCCCCGGTGGAGCCCCCATGGCCTGTTGTTGTTGACAGCTCTTGTCATGGTCCTTCTGGGTCGCCCGTCCGGGTCACCCACCAACGCAGCAGTCCATCGACTCGACAACCCAGAGGCGTCTGTCCTACGAGAGGAGCCTGCGGTGCTGCCACGCCCAATGCCGAATTGTTCGTATCTGCAGTCTGGACGAGTAACGAGCTGTCGACGCATGGATGATGGGGCGGCTGACGTATGCAAAGCAGAGGCTCCTGGAGGCGCATTAAAGCTCCACACGCTAAACCAGCCCACCAGAGGTCAGCGACGCCTCATCGTATCCCGATTTATACATGTACAACTCCACCAACACAATCCACATACACAAAGCGATGGATCGTGGAACTCGCCAAGTCACACGAGTCGACCACGATGACGATTGGTATATTCCCGAGACTCACTCCACGAATTACGAGGCCACTCAAGTAAAACAACATGCTCTCCCTCGGGCTCGTTGCTCCGAAGCCGGTCCTTCTGCCGCACCAACGCCGCGTATCCGGCGCCGTCGCAACCTTCACAGCCGCCGGTGGGGTTAGCGGCCGTGCCGATGAAGCGCGCCGGCCGCGAAGACGACGCAAGTGGCCGTCGGATGGCTTGTTTTGGTGTTTTTTTGCTCTCGTCATCGTTCGTCATGACCGGTCTCGGCGTTGAGGCAGCGAGTCCATGTCGGGTCCGTCGGCACGTCTTGATCCCTATGAGCTCGTGCCGGTGATGGGGAACCGTGTTGACCAACGACGAATGTCAGATTGTTGGACGGTTTCTAGCTGGATCTTATTCTCGTGTTGATATATTAGCTCTCGTACCATGCTGTGTTCTAATAATTCAACGAGCCAGCAATTGAATCTACGAAGTAAGCCTCTGACAGAACATGAAGCTGTCCATGAGCCAGCATATGGCTACCCTATGATCTTGAACCCTGTCTAACCGCTTGATCCGTCTCGTCCATTTCATCCATCAACTTTTTATTGGCACCCCATCACTTCCTAACGTCTCCGCATAATACCACGCAGCTCCAATGCCCTACCCCAACGCAAATCCCTCTCCTCTTCCAAGTCTAAATCGTGTACCGGTAGTGCGGGCTCTCGTCTCCCAGCTCCACCAGCTCCTCCTCCGCCATGCCTCGGTACTTTTCCTTCATCTCGCCCGCGGCGCGCCGCTGGTTCTCCCGGCGGTACCAGAACCACAGGAAGGCGTAGATGACGGTGCCTAGACCGACCATGCTGAGCGTCACGGCGTGTCCGCGGACGTAGCGAGGCTTGTCCTTGACGGGGCTGTTTACCAATCCGTTAGCTGTACGGGTCTCAAGTTGACGAGAATCGAGAGACTGACTAGATAAATGCAGACATGATGCCCGCAGCGTTGCCCCACGTGAGCTGCATTCCCGTTCCCGTCGTCCGCTTTCCATAACGGGGAGAGTTGGTCGGCAGCTACAATACCCCAGTCAGCAACTCGTCCAAGGTACACCTTCACACGAGGAAACTCACCCAAGCCAGCGGCAGGCCAACGACGACGTACAGTCCACCCGCGACCAGGAAGCACCCAAAGTAGTGCGCGCCCGAAGACACATCGGCGAGGAGGATGCCGTAGCCGACGACGCTGATGGCGCCGAAGAGGACGCAGAACAGGCCCCGGCGCTGCATCCGGTCCGAGAGGTACGCCGTCGACATGTACGCCACCGCGCCGAGGAAGTAGCACGGCACCGTGAGGAGCTGGACTTCGGCCGTGGTCCACTCGCCGAGGTCGTTGATGATGGTGGGGAGAAAGGTTGAGAAGCCTAGAGTTGGTTAGGGTGTTGTGTTCCAGGTTGTCTCTCGGGAACAGGGAGGGAGCAAAGGAAACTCACCGTAAAGCATGGTATCAACACCAAACTGCGCAACGCAAAACGCCCACACCTTCCAGTCCTTGAAGGCCATCACCATGTCTGCAGCGTTAAACTCGCGACTCGACGCCGTGTTTCCGTACTCGCGGGCATGCCGCGCCCGCATCAGCGCCCTCTCGGCGTCATCGAGGAAGTAGGCCGTCTCCGGGTCGTTGGGCAGCACAAAGTACGTGACAACGCCGACGGCGAAGCTGGGGATGCCCTCGATCAGCATGATCCAGCGCCAGCCGCTCATGCCGTGCAGACCGTCCATGTGGCCAATGCCGTATGCCAGCAGCCCGCCCAGCCCGCCCGCCACGGCCGCGCTCACGAACAGGTAGCCCACGCGCAGGGCCAGCTCGCGCTTGGTGTAGAAGAAGGTCAGGTACACCGTCAGACCAGGGAACAGGCCTGCCTCGACGGCTCCCAGCAGCAGCCGGCAGGCTAGCAGCGCCCCGTACGAGTTGACCAGACCCATGAGGGTCGCGATGATGCCCCAGGCCGCGGCGATGAAGGCGATCCATCGGCGTGGCGTAAACAGCTTGAGCACCAAGTTGGACGGCACTTCGAAGAGCAGGTAGGTGACGAAGAGAATCGAAACAGAGACTTGGAACTGCTCCGGCGAGAGCCCGAGGTCCTCTTCTAGGCTGTACAGGCGGGCGTTGCCAATGTTGACTCTGCCATTGCGTTGTGAGCAAAGACAATTAGGCCATGGGAAGTTGGCCGACTCACCGGTCGAGGAAACTGAAGAGATAGAGAGTCATGATGAGCGGGATAATGTGAAGATCTAGCTTGCGAACGAGGCGCCGCTCTGCCTCGACCGAATCGAGATCCAGCCCGTTGGGAGACTCATCGCTGAGGTCACGAGTCTGTACCGGCGGCGTCGACTCGCCCTTGGAGTTGTGATGCACCGTCATGGCGAAGCCGCTCAGTCGCGAGCAACTAGAGACGAGAGTTGGTTCTCACAAGTTGAGTCCCGTCAGTGCAGTTCGAGAACTCACACCTCTCTATGTTACTCTTCGGCTCTTGCCAACCTGCCTTTCGACTTTTCAGAAACAAGCACAAAAGCTGTCGTAGTCAGTAAAATGCAAACTAGACGACAAAAAGGGCCACGCCACTCTTTGCTGGCAATGAACTGAGGACCTGCTGGGAAACGAGAGAAGGAAAAAAAAACTAGTTCGGGGGACCACACGAAGCGGGTGGTTTCACCACAACCAGGACTGACTCCTCTTAGTAATTGGCCGATGCCCGCAACACAAGGAATAAAACAGCGCCGAAAAGTGGTCAGATGTCCGCGGCCGCCAGCGCAATGAGAGGTTTGTCAGGCGGAAAAGTCGGTCATCCGTTGCGAGGTTCGGAGAGGGAGGGGATGAGAGCGTGTGGAATTGGTCGTTGCGGCATATACTTCGTGTTCGGTCTATCTATGAGTCAAGAGACTGACTGGCCCGGTGTCAAGGCGGCATCCGGAGCACCCAGCCCGGTATTGAGGGCCGTCTCATCTTCTCGTCGTCTCGTAATCAAATATTGGTGCAACTAGTTCATCTCGAGAATCTCCTGTTGGTTTGTAAAGTCAGCGAGGCCCTGTAGGAAACATGCATGCATGCAGACTATTCTCCTTGCGTCCGCGTTCCCGCCCGTATGGCGCCACCAGGTTGAGCGTCTGGACAGCCCCTCCCGCTGCAAGAAATAACCTAATATCTGACTTACATTCATCGCTTCCTTTTAATCTACAACTCGCCGATGTCATTGAGCATTTGTACCATTGAGCCGTGAATCAATGAACGACTCGAAGCATGAAATATGGCTGCTTATTGAATCTATACACATCTGCCAACTGATGGCCAGACCCAATTCAGCAACGTGAGAGAAGTTGCCCAAGACAACTAGATTCAAACATTCACGTTGGTCAGGGAAACTGCCTGCTAGGTTGGATATCTTTCGAGTCAATTAACATAATGAAAAAAGAACTAATCCGTTCCGAAGCTCCCCTTTTCAACTCTTGACCCCAAACCATCCCAGGCATCAAGCCAAGAACTGTTCTCAAGATTTGCAGAGTAGTGTAGTGTAGTAGGTAGGTGTAGGTAGTAGTAGATAGATAAGTAAGAAAACTAGCGCGCGGCTAGGTGAATCTGAGACGCAGAACCTCTTCCCATCCACTGTGAGGAAGCTCCATGCAATGACAAAAGGAAAGATTTTACATCGTATGTACAGTATCTGACATTAATTATCCCTTCCCCGTGGGTTCTTTGTCGGCATATCCCTAGGGAACTCCAACCCTCTAAGATCTTCAGTCGTAAGTGTCCGCTCGCCGTACATCAAGCAGCATCCCGAGACTGAGGCATCAATTTATCGATACGGCTGGGCAGGCATCTCGTACACGTGCTCGGCCTGCGCCGCTGGTCTCGTCACCGGATGGCTGTCGATCTCAGCCGCGTTGTTGTTATGCCACTTGTCTGCGGCAACGTTGTCGTTGCCCAGTTCGGCCGTGTTTGCGGGGCTGTCCATCTCGGCGGCTGAGGGATGCAGAGGAAGACGATCCTCCTGTCCAGGGCTGGCGGTGGCGGTACGCGAGTAGGCAGTCTCGGGGCTCACAGCGTTGTTGTAAGCGGCGCCGTAGGGGTTGGGCTTGGCGTAGCCGGTACGTCCATCGCCAATGGCAGTGCCGCGGTAGCCTTCGCTCTTGGTGGCCGTGCGGCCAGGGGCGAGACCAGACTCCACGCCGTGGTTGGCCTGCGTCATGTGGGGAGAAGTGGTGTTGTTCCCGCGAACGCCGCCGACCGGTACCTCGGAAGAGCCAAACATATCGTCAATCTCGGACTTGGAGGGCTTGTTGCGCTTCTTGAGGCAGCACCACAGGATGACACCCAGAACGGCGAGGGCCACGACACCAGCACCAGCGCCAATTCCGGCCTTGGCGCCCGTGGAGAGGCCACTGCTGGAGCTGCTGCTGCTGCTACTGTCGTTGGAGCTGTCATTGGAGCTGTCATTGGAGCTGTCAGAGCCCGAAGAGCCAGTCGAAGTGGCCACAACTCCAGTGGTAACCCGGGTCGAGGTGATGGTTAGGACACTCGTGGTCGTGATGGTGGTGCTAGCTCCGGCCGCCTCGGTTTCCGTAACCGTGCTCGTTGATTTTGTCACGCTGCTGGTCGAAGAAACGACCGTCTGAGTGACTGTGTTGGTGACAGTCTTGCCGTCCCCGCCGCCGACGGTGACGGTGACCAGGTTCGTGACGATGGCGCGCTTGTCCATGTGGTTGCGTCGGAGCAACGCCTTGAGGTCGTACTGCTCGTCCTGGGCAACCTCGGCGACACCAGTGGGCATTGCGTCGACAACAACGAAACCATCAGAATCCACGGTACGGGGAGCAAGGTTCAAGGCGCGTCGCTCGTTGGCCCAGACAGTAGTCGTCGAATAAACGGTGCTGGTGGCCGTCTCGCCATCGCTTGTCACGGTTTCGGTTTTGAATACGGTAGAAGTCACGACGACAGTAGAAGTGACAGTCTTTTGGACAGTGGTCTTCTTGGTGATGGTAGCCGCTGCGTCGTCGGTGATGGTGACGGTTCGAGTGACGGTGGTATCGCTGGCGGCGTCGGACGAGCTGCTTGTGGTGATTTCGTCGACAGAGGTGCTGGTGATTTCGTCGACACTGCTTGAGCTAGTAACTTCGCCGATTATGCTGCTGCTGGTGATGGCGGCTGCAGTAGTGGACTCGTCGCTCCCAGTTGCGCTGGCGCTGTCGCTGCCGGTGTCGCTGTCGGTGGCCACTTGACGTCGGTCCAGGTGGGCGTCGTCATGGCTGCCCTGGCGACGAACGACTCGTGTGCCCTCGGCGCCCAGGAGTAGGCCCAAGAACAGAAGCCCTCTTAGCTGCATCTCGAAATGATTGTGGTGTATCTGAGATCGGTAAACGATGCAAAAGAGCGAAGGGAAGAAAGGGAGAGGGGTTCGATCAATCAGTCGGTCGGAGGAACGAAGGACGATGGGGAGGGAAGGGGAAATGAAGGAAAACACGGGGACGTCGGAAGAGACGTGGGACCGGAGAAAAATAGGGACCGCCGGGGGGGCTTGACAGAATGGAAGGTGTGGTGGACAGTGGTCACTGGTGCAGGACCAGGGAACAACGGCAAGAGCGCAGGTCCGCAGGAGACGGGAGACGCAGGAGACGCAGGGCCCCAGGTACCACAGCCCACAACGGGCTGTCAGGGCCTGGCGCAGGGGCCACACCCGCCAAAAGTAGCGGCGGGGCGCGCGTTGCCAGCGGGCTTAGGGAAAGGAGGGAGGGCACATGCGCCGGAGAACGCGCTGGAGGCAGTGGAGGGTAGCAACAGCCCCTCCGAAATGTAGCGGTTGCATGTGGCTGTGGCCCCAACAGTCTGACGAACAGGTTTATTACGCTGCGATCTTCAACTCGTCATTTTTGCACCCATATGCACTGAGAGCTCAACGCTTGCGATTCGCGGGCGTACGACGAGGTAGACGAACGTGGCGAAATACCGGAAGCCCGAGGAGGTGGGAACGCGAGATTGGCCTATGGGGTACACTGTAGGACAGTGCGGTTGTGTACGGGAGTACATGGTTGTGCAATCTAACACCGCGACGGCACAGGCACCGAGAGCAAAGCTTGCAGGTGGGAAACGGTGTGGGTCAGCGGTACATACTACGTAGCATGTGGGCGCGATGCGGATACCAGGAAAATAGAAAACGGATGAGGCCGACGACCAGAAACGGGCAAGCAGACGCCTCATCGATTAACTCAGAAACTCAACGGTTAGAGGCGACTGGTTGGGGCAGTGCTTTGTCGCTGGCCGGTCGCGGAATAATCAAACCAGATTTTGCTGGCCATTGCAAGTTACGATGTGTCACTCGATGCCCTTCCGTTAAGGCAACTGCAGCTCGCCAACACCAATGACTCGTGCCCCTTTTGGCCTAGTACAGGTCCGTGGCGCTGACGCCCCAACTCCCGTGATGCGCGGTGGGTGGGAGGACAAGACGTTATACGAGGTCCAGGTACTCTCGTACCTTTCGCACCTCCACCAAGACCTGCCCTACGTATGATGTCTCCCATCTGAAGAGGGCCTCCAATGGGTGGCAACTGACGTATGTGCCCATCTCAATGAGCCAATTATTCCTTTCTTCTTCTTCCGGGCGGATCCAGAGAGCGCAAAGGCCCGATCGGCAAACCCAAGACACGGCCAAGCATTTCTGTCTTGGAATGAAGTGAAGCATTGAACCCATCTGCCCAGCCACGCCAGAACGAGCCAGACAAGCAGCTGAAGCCCGAGAAGCCCGCCACTCGAGCCATGGCGTCGCCAGCGGCCAAGCGGTCGACAACACCATTAATTGAATGGCAGGGCTAACTAAACAGTCATTGGACTGCAGAGTGGTGAGTAAACGAGTTTGCCAGCACATCCATTTGGCGCGTCTTCTGGTTACGGTTAATCATAGCGATGCATGCACGAGTACGCCGCTTTGCGCCTGGTGCACTATTCCTGTCCGCCCGGCTTCTTGAGGGATGCTGCTTATGGGGTCGACGATGCAGACATGCTCGGTTCGTATGCTCTCCGACGCTCTGGGAGCTAAATCTACTCTCTAGTCTCCACCAAAGAGCATGCTGGCCCGAAGAGGCAAAGCGTTTGTCAACATGGCTCAGGCTCATCCATCGAGTGCCAGTTCGCCAATGGCATTCCCTTGGAAATACGACACGGGAGGGTCCTCTCCATTTCGAGTCCCGATCTCCGAGCTTTGCTGGTTCTAGCTCAGGACCGGTGAGCCTGGACCAAACCGAAATGCCATCAGTCCATGTTTGATTTGCCCGACTCTGGTACAGGCAACGGGCCGCCGCACAAAAGGACGATGCACGAACCACGACATTGTTTGCGAGTGACAGGCCGCTAGGTTCGTTAATCATCAGGCGCGCTTTGAGCACCAGGGAAGGGATAGTTGTGGCGGAGTATGCGGATGCGGTACGCGGACCCAAACATAGAAGGGATTCCATGCATACCTATGCATTCGATCCGTGTGTCCCACAACTTGGTCCATCAACACCATCTTTCCCCGTTTCGATCCCCAATTGGGAATAAAATATGTATGCACATTCCCTCTTGTTCGCGCTATTGAATCTATGCCGCGATGCTAACTGAATACGTAGCGTTTACAATCAAGCTTTCGTCGGCCCCCACGATCCAACGCCTCTGGTCCAGACCAGCACTCGACCCGTCACGGGTTGCACCAGCTTTTCTCGCAAAGCCACTCATCATCAGCCAGAAAAAGAAGCTGACATGAGAACCGCGGCCGAGCGAGATATTCCGGAGGCGGAGGGCTGATGCCTGACCTCTCTTCCGCTCCGCGCCACGCCGGGAGGCTATTCCTACCATCTGAGCATAAGCCGCCTCCGAAGTTCGTCTCCGGCCGGAGACACGGCATCCTTCTACCACCGCCACCAGCAAACTCTTTAATGCGCATCTCGGCTGACTGTAACTCCTGTCAGCGGAGTTGCCTGCTCGCACTGACTGGTTCGGCATGCGTTGCTCAACTGACAGATACACATCCCTCCACTCACTCGCTCAGACATGGTCTAGTTCATCCATCATCCCTAGTGCTTTCTTTGGCAGCCTGGGATTGCTCATCGCACCTCTGCCGAAACTCTACGGCTCAGACTCCTGCACCCCAAAGTTGAAAGAAATTCCATCATGACTGTTTCAATATCATCCCACTGCCCGCTTACCCACTGCCTGCTTACCCATCCACCACTCACCCTGTCATGATCCCACCCATCCCTAACAATGACCGCTCACGAGATAACAAAACTTTCCACTCGTCGTCAGCCGCTGTCAGGTTGCAGCAGACAGCATTCTCTTCAAACACGGCCCGTTTCAGGCCTCCTGTGTGGTGCCTCGCCGTGCATGATTGATTACCCTCCAGAACCACCCATTTGTCATTGCCCCCCCTGTTAACGGAAAGGCCTCGACTGCTGTCAGTTGCTTCGGCCATGCAAACGTACCGCTGCGAGTCTCACATTCAACTGGGTACTGCGCCTCAGGGATTGTGACATCATGCACGCCACAACTCAACGTGCGAAAATAATGCTGCAGTTTTTTTGGTCAATTATCGAAATGAACAGTCCGTGGATGAAACTGGCTACATGGCTACAATACAGATTAAGACACCATCTACAAACTCCGAGCTCAAACGACCGTTAACCACTTTGCTCGCCCGTCTTAAGCCATCTTCAAATACTTTCCCCACGATATACCCCTTACATCTGCGCCCGGCGCACATATTAAATAGGTTCACATAGCCTCTATCGGGGCCATCCAAGGAAGGGTAAAGCAACAGTACACGGACTCGTGCCCGGAAGAAAGAAGCCGCCCCAGGCCACGGCATGAAAAGGAGTTGGTCGATGAGGCTGGCTTAGAAGTTTTCCTTGCCCCAGACAAAGGAGAATCTACGTCATGGTTAGCGATTTCATCTCTCATGTGCAAGGTATTTGAAGCTCACCCGGGCTCGGTGTACTTATTACAGTACACGTGCAGTGCACTTCCCAATCCCTTGGGGCCACAGAAGAAGACACCGGCCTCGGCTGGGCTGTGTAGCTTCCTGATGCCTCGGAAAATCATGTCCCAGTTAGGTCGGCCAAAGTTAGTCGGGCTTCGCAGGCCCGTGATGGTATCCTTGTCGGCGTTGGCGTCGTTGATCATAATGTTGGTTGCGTCGTCGGCCTTGATCTTGGCCGTCAGGTACGTGTGGATCTCGATGCGGTGATCCAGGTCCTGAGCCTCCACCGCCAGCAGCAGCGAGCGGAACCACTCGAATGATTCAAAGTCTCTGCAGATCCAGAAGAAGTAGACCTTGGAGAGGCGCGTCTTCTTTTGCGGGTAGTTCATGCGGTACCAGATGGACTTGAGAATGGACGCGAACGGCGTGACTCCAATACCGGCTCCCACGAGGACGGCCACCTCGTACTTGAAGACATCCTCAGAAGCAGAACCGAAAGGACCGTCCACATAGACGCGGGGCAGCACCCGGTGAAGGGCTGGATCCACGTCCTGGCCATCCTGTCCGTTGACGCCTACCACCTTGCTGGCAGCGAGCTTCTTCTTGTCCCACTCGCAGCCCAGGTTGGCGGCAACAGCCCTGGTAAAGTCGCCGACGCATCGCATGTGGATCGAGATGTAGTCCTCCTCGGGCGCGCTGGTCAGGGTAAAGGGGTGGTACTGCCAGAGCGAGACGGCAGGGCAGCACAGGAAGATGTACTGGCCGGCCCGAGTCTTGGTGTGTTCCTTTTTCATCTGGATCTCGCAGACGTTGCTGGGGTGCTGGATAACCTTGGTAATGTAGGTCTTGTGTCGTCCGCGCACCTCACGGGCGATTCGCTCGGCGAGGTAGCAGAATCCGCTGTACATCCAGTACTGCCAAAAGACACCCACGGCTGTGGCTCCGACGCTGGTACAGAATGGGGCAACGTCGGGCTGGATCATGCAAAAGGCGCCGTGGATGGACCAGAAGAAGAAGAAGATGATGAACATGTGGTGAGTGTACCAGAATCGCTCGTAGTTGGCCCGGCGGGGCTTCTCGACCGACGTCAGGACCATGCACATGAGGGCAATCAGCATGACGTATCCCGTCCAGCCGGGGCCGGTGACGAAGTTGGCAAGTAGCCATCCGTAGATGCCCAGCTTGTTCTTGATCGCGACCTGCGCGAAGTTGTTCCAGTGGGCAATGGTGTGGACCCACGACCAAAACACAATCGACCATGCCGTGGTGATGTGGAAGCTGATGTTCTTGTCGAACTGGATGATTCCGTTGAGCGGCGTCTGGCGCAGGAGGGAGATGAGGGTTCGGCAGACGGGGAACAGGATGATGCCGACGTCGAGATGGAGGACCAGGGCGGCTGATCTTGCAATGACAAAAGTGAAGCCAAAGTTGTCGCGAGAGCTCTGAAGACTCTCCTTCATCGAGTAGTGCACACAGGCAAAGCCAAAGATCATGGCGTGGGTGATCATGAAGACGAAGACGAAGCTATCCCAAGTTAGTCAAAGCGAATGCAGGCCTCAGGGGGCTCATCACGACATACACTCTCCGGTAACCCTCGTTGATCATCCACCGATCAAATTTTTCCTTTGATGACAGCTCTTGCTGCTTTTCCTGGGTCATCTCACCCGACAGCAGCATGCGCGTGAGGGGCGTCCATCGTGATCGCTCGGAGGGCTTCTCCGAGTAGTCGTAGTTGTAATCCATGGCGGGTTGTCGTCAAATCTGACTTTCTTTTTGGTAGCAGCGCAGCGCGCAGAACCGCCCAATCACCGCGCGACGTGGTCGTTCCTCCTCTTTTTAAAGCGCAGATGATCAACAGCGAGTCGTCTGGAGTCGTTCTAATTGCTGATGTTTTCGGGGGTCCGTCGCAATGAAGGTCGTGTGTTTTTGGCGCCGAGCGAGAGAGGTGTATTCAGAACCTGCTGAATGTACAATGAGGCGTCCGAGACGGGAGAAACAAAGAGATTGAAATATAGACGGTTGAAATAAAAAGAACGGAGCTGTCTGGAGCCTGGATGAAGAGGCGTCAGCGCACTTTGCACTCTGCAATTAAATGGCGGTTCGGAAGGAGAGGAAAAAGGGAAACCACACAATCGATCAGGGGGGCGGCTTGGTGGGCACTTATGAGACGGGACGAAGGGCTCGACCTTTCACGGAGGGGGGGGACAAGAAAATCGGGTGATTTCTCACGACGGAGATCATACCTGCTGCAGACAACCCTTGCTTGGAAACTTGGGGGGGAGAGAGAGAGTCTTGGCAACGCACTTGGCCCGGTCGAGAAACGTGAGGGCGAACAGGACGTTCGTTCGGTTTTGGTGGGCAAAGCTGTCGACCGAGAGGGCCGTAATAACGGTAGGGCAGGTCATTCAGGCGGAACACGCCATGGGCCCTGTGAAGGTCCCTGAAAGACCCCCTCTGAATAATAGAGTCGCAACCTGGTTCCAGTGGCCGCGTCCAATCGCGTCTTCTCCTATCTTTCTCTCCAGGCCCGTCGTTGAACCTGGAACAAGAGGCTCGGCGCGGGGTGGCTTCGGAGACGTCTCGAAGTGGCCGTGCTAGCGCCCAGTTCGATTCTAGCGGCTGGCAGCCCAGGCATTGCCAGTGCTGTCACTACGTAGTGCAGGCTTACAGGCGGCCTCGCCTTGAACAGCCCAGGGTCGTAATGGCGGCATCTAATGATCTACGGCGTTTCCAGCGTCGAAGAGGTGGAAAATGGTTCGATTCTCAATCACCGCAGCCCTCGAGTGCGTGTGAGCGTCACCAGGATCAGCTTCGTCCCTCGTGATTGGCTCCGTCGTGCTTGTTGCATCGTCCGTCTTGCCTGGGCGTGTCATGTCTCGAAGCATCTACCACCTCATCCGAGACCCCCCGTGTTACAGGTTTGCCCACCGACCACCTTAGCCCGCCCCCCGGATGAGTTGCATCCATAGCGGGTCCTCTCCAATCTTTTTTTCCAACCAAGCAACCAAAAGGCCGTTGCCTCTATTTCGCCTCTATTTCGCTTCACATATTGACGGCTTGGCTGGAAAACAGCCACTTGTCGCAGCTGGTCGAGATCCACTGGGTTGCTGCTGGCTGGTGAATGCATGTGGCGCTGGGCAAAGCACATTTTGCCCTGTCATCTCATCCCCCTCTCTGCCATATGTAGGGGCACGAGACAATGACATGATGAACTCTGAGAAGCCACAGGTCATCTGCCAGTCTCCTATTGGATCATTCGTACCCTTCCAGCGGCTGTCCATCGAAGAAGCGCATCCAAGTATGCAAGTCTTGGCACCCAGCCGCTCCCTCCGAACCCGCCTCCGTGTCCGTCACAAAGCGCCGCTGGGCGCTGGAAGAAACTTGGTCAAACCCGTTTCAAAAGCATCCTCCAACACCATGGAAATTCTCTCCATAGTTGCTAGTTTCGCTTATCGAATGCCCGGCACTGCGGCTCAGATTCGTGGGCTCGGCACACGTTCTTGTTCTCCCAAACACTTGTCCACTTCCCTCTCGACGTTGCTGTTTCGCGTTCGTGGCGCTTGCGACGCTGGGGTTGGTGACGTTGACAGGTTTCAATCGTCGCAGCTCATGTGAGTACATGGCAAGAAGAAAACCAGGATGTGAGGGAGGATGTGAGCTGGGTGTGATACCCCTGGTTGCCTGGGTGTCCTCTCTGCTGATCTCCAACGTCCTCTGGCCTAGGGAGTGTGATCTTCCCGGTGGCAGACGGGAACCACGTGAGATGACTGCTAGAACACTACGCCTTTCCCTTTCTCCAAATTCGTTTCCAGATGGCCCGTCACGAGAGATCGACAATCCCCTCTTGTCCATGGTTGCAAAACATGGAAATCTACATCAACGTGGCGCCACTATGTAAAAGTTATGTGCCCAACAGAACCTGCTAGGATTTGTAGTCTTCCAATGGCATTAAGCCATCTTCGTGGCAATGATTCGTCATGCTCGCCGTCCTATCCGTTCACTCATTATTCACATCACATCACGTTTCAATGCCATGCAATCGTCGGCTGGTCAGAGTTACACCCGTCAGGCTAGAGACAAATTGTATACGCTGCCTGTTTCTGGATGCCAAAAACACTGTCAATGCAAACCCAAAGCCTAGCCGCATGAAATCCCTTAGTAGCTGATGTGTCTGTCTGGTTGTCCTTTCTCCCTCAATCGCCGCAAGCCACTCCTCAACCTTCGCTGCCTGCCCCGACAGCCATAAGCTCCAGCGATGATTCGATAACAACGCCTATAATACCACTCATGACCCGAGGACATTTCGCAACCGCATGCGAAGCAATGATTTAATTGGTTTCCACGTCGCCGTATCAACGGGAGGGCAATCCACGCCAGGGTCTAACCGCCGCCGGTCTGATTGCGAACGCTAAATGGCATACTTTCGGGTCCACTCCCTAGCTGTGGCCTCGTATCGGGGTCGGTCGGTCTTGTAGACGTGGGCAATCTCGGGCACAAGCGGATCATCAGGGTTGGGATCCGTCAGCATCGAGCAGATGGACAAAAGGACTAATTATGTGAGCGACAGGGAAGTTTCGGCAGGCGTGGCAATCATACCTTTGGAGATGGTCAGAGCAGGGCTCCATTGGTCACGCAGAATGTCTAGGCAGATGCTGCCGTTGGAGTTGATGTTGGGGTGGTAAATGCGGGTGGTGAAGTTGACCTTGGGGGGCTTGAAGGGGTAGTCGGTAGGGAAATGAATCGCAAGGAAAAAGACGCCGCCAGAGTATGGGGAATCGCTCTAGTGATTATTATTAGTACATGTTGGTGGCAGATGAGGGTACACGAGATGTGGTTGGACAAGGTTTTGGTCGCTGGGCGCTTCGCCGCAGCGCCTAGACTCTTGCTCACCGACCATCCAGGAGGCAATACTCACAGGTCCCATAATCGTGGCTTGCCAGTGAAACTGTTGTGTTTTCAGTCAGTCACGCCGTCATGTGTAGTCGCGGAAGGCTTCGCTTCCAAAGGCTCATGTTGTCCATGGGAGCCGCCTTGCTTATCAAAGCGGGGGAGGGGTTGTGCATACCAGATCCTCGCCGACGGGGCCAGCAGAGCAGGAAGAGGGAGGGTCACTGTGAATCACTGTCAGTACATTTGGGAAACTCAGGGCAACAAAATTTCGACCCCGACGGCATCTAGATCACCGTCGTCACAGGTGGAAGCAGCGTCAAGTGAGGCATTCGTTGAAGACCCCGCTTACTGCAGCCCCACCTGACGTCTTGGGTGTGCAAAGCATTCCCTCGGGCTGTCAGAAAAGGGCACCAGACGACTTACCGACCGAGATCAGTGAGCTCCTTGTTGATGCGCTTGAGAGCCATCTTGTGAGGTTTGTAAGGGGTATCTAAAGGACGGAGTGCGAGAGATCGCAGGTGCTGCGGGGAGATCAGACGTCAGCGCTTGAAGACTACGAGGGGGAGAAGGAGGCAGTGAAAGCACGCACAAGACTTGTCCGAGTGTTCGAACAAGATGGAGATGGGTTGATGTTGGTATTGGAGTTGTTTGTTGAAAAGTCGTTGGTGGATGTAGTGGGAAGAGTTCAGTCGAGGCTGAAGTCGGAGGCGGGATTTGGAGTGCCGTTCGGCGATGGGGTAGTAGTAGTATGGAGGAAAGAGGAGTGGTCAACAAAGAGAGGTGAGGGAAGAGTGGCTGGCCTGCATCCTGCATTTTGGCAGCCCGAAAAGTCAGGTTTTTTAGGCCCCCCTCCGTGGCTGACTGGGCCACAGCAGCCCAAGCACGGCCACGCTCAAGGGGGCTTGTGGGCGAAAATGGGTGTGGTACGCGCGCACTAACACTCCCCCACGTAAATTTGGTGCGATTCCCGATGGCCGCCTCGAACCTCGTGCGGCTTGCACGAGTCACTCTTCGCCTCTTCGCCCCCAGGCAATAGCACCACGTTCTTCGCTTGACTTCGATGGGCTCGCGCCATCGGATGCTTATTTACCATGACAGTACGATGCCTGGGGAACGCCGTTCAGCGGTGGAGGGCTATCCGGGTGGTCTGGAGCGGTGGGAGAGAACAGTGGACTACAGGTACGTAGAGCAGCGGTGACTGTTGCGTTCAATCGCTATTGGCTTCTGTCTCGATCCGTCCGTTTCTCCCCTGTAAATCGAACTCGCTCAGACCCCGTGTCCTCCGTCCAGAGTACTTGCTCCCTACTGAGGCTGAGCAAGCCATCGACGAACAACCCAGCTTGGATTGCCGGCAAAGCCTCCTTCAGGTATCTATGCCCAGAACAAGACCCCATGCTTTCGCCCCGACGGCATCGCCGGGTCCGTCCCTGACGCAAGCATTGGCCCACGCTTGGCGGCGAACCCAAAGATGCCCCAGATGGAAAGACCGTTCCGGCCCGGCTCATGACGTTGGGCGACATATCCGGCCCGCTCGCTGCGCTATTAGTCGTTGATTACCCACCACCAGGGGACGCTTGGATAAAGTATTTGACGACAGCTGGGCAACATGTCTGGCCTCATTCGCGACAAGGTACTCATTTTGGGTCGTTCTGGGTCAGTTTGGTTGCTTATTTTTGCTTGTTCATGTTTATGTATCTTTTACCAACGTGGCGTTGTGAATCACCCCCAGCCCGATGTACGCCTCCGTGATATTCTCTACCCATTTACACAAACGCCTGGACCCCAGTAATAGCCCGTCCTAAAATCAAACCTGTACAATAGTTAGCTGGTATGTTCTTATAAATCACTACAAGTTAGGAGATACGTACTATGAATATCGCTCTGTCCCTCGTACGTCTGTGTTACGTAGAGGTTGCCCACGTGACGGCCGATATGGTACTCGTCGCTGACGGCGTTTCCTCCAAAAATCTCCTGGAGAACTCGGGCGTTCTTCAACGCGGTATCGCAGTTCTGGCGCTTGATCATGCTAATCATCTCAGGCGCCACCTTGCCCTCGTCCTTGAGCCGGCCGACCTGGATGGCGGCGAGGGTGCCGAATGCGGCGTCGGTGGCGGCGTCGGCCAGCTTCTTCTGGACCAGCTGGTACTTGGCTAGAGGGTTGCCCTTGAACTGCTTTCGTTCGAGGGAGTATGTCCTGGCTCGCGCGATGCAGTCCTCCAGGGCGCCCATAACACCCAAAGCAATGCCGTATCGGGCGTTGTTGAGACAGCTAAAGGGGCCAGTCAAGCCCTCGACGTCGGGAAACATGTTCTCTTGAGGCACGGGGCAATTGTCGAGCTGAATCATGCCGGTAATGGAGGCTCGCAGACCGTTCTTGTCCTTGATGGCAGGCGTCTCCAAGGTGCCCGGTGGGCAGTCTTTGCGTTCCACGAGGAAACCTCGAATCTTGCCAGTCTCCTGCAGTTTGGCCCAGACCATCAGCACATCGGCAATAGGGCTGTTAGTGATCCAGGTCTTGGCGCCGCTCAGCAGGTAGTATCCCTTCTTGGATGGGTGCGGCCTGGCTACCGTCTCCATGCTGCCGGGATCGCTGCCGTGGTTGGGCTCGGTGAGGCCAAAGGCGCCCAGGAGCTTTCCCTTGGCCATCTCAGGGAGAAACCTCTCCTTTTGCTCCTCGGTGCCGTGCTCGGCGATGCCACCCATGACCAGGGAGGACTGCACTGACATTCCGGATCGGTAACCGCTGTCGACGCGCTCCACTGCTCTCGTTATCAGACCGCTGGCAACGGACGAAACGCCGGCGCAGCCGTAACCCTGGATGCTGGCGCCCAAAAGGCCCAGCTCTCCCATTTCCTCGAGGATCTTGGGGTCATAGTTCTCGTCGCGGTAGGCCTCTTGGGGGATGTTTAGCAGGCGCGGGGTACGGACAGGGGTTATGACCTACGCAGCACGCGGGGCTGCAATTGCTCTTGGCAATATCGCTCTGCAGTCTCGCCAATGGCAATCTCGTCCTCGGTCAAGAGGTTTTGTGAGTTGAGGGGGTCTTCCCAGTTGAAGGCGGGGCCCTTTGCAGAGGCGAAACTCCGAGTAGCACAAGCCCGCAGGGGAGCGATGGCCCGCGAGTTTCTGGTGCATGTCCTTAGAATTGGTCGAAACATTGTGAATTGCTGTGGAGTGGAGAGTTGAAGGCTGAGAAAGAAGAATGGCGAGACGGGGTATTTGAGGTGTCAAAGATTGAGAGCAATTGAAGCTGAGATCGATGGTTAAAGACAACGCACGAGACAGTACTACGATCGGGAAAAGCTTCCAAATAAATGAAGTCATCCGACGCAACCCGGGCGGCAATCGCCAATAAACCCCAGCTTTCTCCAGTTCTAGACAGACCAACCCCATAGTCTCGGAGCCGATGGCAGCCACAACTTCAAACACAGCCAACCAGCGGCCGCCATTCCCAGCCTCGGCCCATGCCCGACCGACTTGCAACGCTGTCAGCCACCATTTTCGGTTCCGAGCAACGATTCGCCGGCATTTCAATCTCAATAGTCGGCAAGTTGAACAAGTCGCCGATGGCAGCCACAACTTCAAACACAGCCAACCAGCGGCCGCCATTCCCAGCCTCGGCCCATGCCCGACCGACTTGCAATGCTGTCAGCCACCATTTTCGGCTCCGAGCAACGGTTCGCCGGCATTTCAATCTCAATAGTCGGCAAGTTGAACAAGTTGCCGATGGCAGCATTCAACTTGATTCAGAATGGCCCTGGATAAACGCGGCACACCAGGGCACATTCTCTAAAGATGTCTAAATGAATCGTTGAATTCCCAAGTATAGACCCCTTTGTTCGGCTCTATTTGCCTCGTTGGGTTTCCGTTTCCTCGCGAAGCCTAGCCTTGAGACTCAGCCGGTCTAGGTCTGATGTCGCCAATACCACTCCGGCCATTGCGAGCGGCCGAGTGCCCTCGTCCCCCGTCGGGTCCGAGTAAACCGGAACTGTTCCTTCGCCCGACGAACCCCGGTTTTTTTCCGTCTCTGTCTCCGACTCTCGTGCTCTCCGGCGCCGCTCCCTTCCACTGTGGACCTTGTTTTCCTTCTTCGCCGGGTCACCGGGTGAGCTGGGGAAGCTTGATCGATTTGATCCAAGTGGGGATGTCCAGGCCCGTCGACGAAATCGTTGGACAAGACGACTACGGAGACTTGTTGGGTGAGGCGGCTGGTGATGATTGTATCGTCCAACACTGTTGCACGACCCAATGGAGGGGGACGTTATTTCCTAAGCGTTGTTAGCACTCCTTTCGAGAGCTCCAGCATGAAGATGTACACGAACCGACGAGCACTTGGGGCGTCTCAGCTCAGGACATGAATTCATGCAATGATCGAAGTGTTCGAACGATGGGCCGCATTGTGCACAGTCTGTCGCTTCGGAACCGCGTGCCAACCTTTTGCGCAACTGTCCATCCTAAGAGTGTTTGAGTCGAAAAGTAGACCGTTGGGGTGCAGGTCCTCCGAGTCGGCCATTGGGTGAGTGAATCTGTCCTGGCGTGTCTCCCTCTGAGGATTCCAGGAGAGGAGGACTTTGTTGAGCGGCTTCCCAGTCAAAGCAAACTCTAGCAGCTTTGTGATCAGTAAACATGGTAAAAATATAAGACTAGGGAGCGGGTGAGAAGCGATAAAGAATGACCGACGATGAAGGGAGGAAGTTATTGATTTGCGTTTCAGAAACCAGATTAATTTGATGCTCCCAGGAAATTGTCGTGCACCAATGGAAGGAGCACATGATGCTGCAGTTCAAGACAACTCTACCTACCTAGGGAGGAAGCATCGGTGGTTCCTTCACATTGGCAACCAGCATAAACCGCTTAGTGTTACCAATTTCTATTAGGTTCCCTCAGAGTCGCAGACCATAAACTTTCATTTTCGTTCAAGGCATCATTTAGTCCCGGGCTCACTGCATCCTGGCGCTCAATCACACCGTGAACAGGTCGTTCAACAGGAAAATAGCTGCCCGGGTTGACCTGCAATGACTTTAGCAAAGGATACATGGACATCAGGTAGCCACATGAGGCCCGAGAATGTTGTTACATTTTGTCTGCGGATCCAGGAATACGTCCTTCTGTCAGCAAGCTGACGACCATGGACCAAAGTACCAATATCTTCATGCCCCTGCACAATGACCAGGGTCCACCCATATATTTGAAGAGAAAACACCTCATCTTCGGAAAGGCAATAGCAATACTTTTTGCAATTTGCCAAGATGATTTCACACAACGAAATTCGCATACTGTACCTCCTCCCTCACAACGGCGACAACGAGTCGTTACTAAAGGGTGATTTGAAAGTTGTGGCGCTGGAGAAGGACCCCGAATATGATGCCATCTCGTATGTCTGGGGGAACAGCGAATCCCTCATCGACGTTGAAATCTCGGGTCACACGGTGGGAGTGACGAAAAATCTACACTCACTTTTACAGCGGTTGCGGTTGGCAGACCGGACTCGACCGCTTTGGATCGACCAGCTTTGCATCAACCAGTGGGACCTGAAAGAAAAGGCCCAGCAGGTTCGTTTGATGCGGCAAATCTACTCCAAGTGTCAAACCTGTCAGATATGGATGGGAGAGTTCAATCAAGGAATCCCCCAGGCTGACGCCGAGGAAGCGGTGGAAATACTCAAGTACATGGCCGCTGTGTTCGAGGCGGGAGGAAAAGAAGAGGGCATCGCGCTTCCGTCTTCTTTCGAGTCTGACGAATCTTTCAAGGGACCACTCAAGGCATTGGAGTCCCTAGGGATGCATACCACACCTTGGTGGAGCAGAGTGTGGACAGTTCAAGAAGCTGTTCTTCCGCCGCAGCAGACAATCCTCTGGGGATCAACGACGTTTCCATGGAAAACCTTGACACACGCAACGAGGACCTGGACTGGAGGCATCCCGAGTCTACTCTACGAACGCCTTACTCCATCATTCAGCACCCCTACCTTGGCCGACTTAATGGCCATGGCAATTTGGGTAGACAGTGCCAGAGGTAGCGACGATAACCCAGCGTTTGTTATAAATCGCTATCGGAACCGCAGAGCCACGGATCCCCGTGATAAGGCCTACGCGCTGATGGGGCTCCTACCAGCTGGATCACTACCGACAGTGGAGGACTGCGACTACGATAGGCCAGCGGTGGATGTATTTTGCGACTTGAGCTTCGGCCTGATGGTGAACGACGAGAGCCTTTTCCCTCTCATCATGGATCCGCGGTTAGAAGGTGAGGCAGCAACGCCTGGCATGCCTCGTTGGGCACTCGATGCAGCGTACATTTCTGAACACAACACTGATTGGTTTCACATGTTTGCCTGGCCCGAATACCAGGCCCATGGCGGGAGGCATCTCAACATTGGCCAGCTGTTAAAAAGACGGGAGATATCCAGGTATACTCTAGAGCTCAAGGGAGTCTTTGTCGACACTATTGAAACGGTCGGCGAAGTATGGCTGAGCCCAAGGCCACCAGGTTCCGACTACAACACCGACCAGCGTGCGCTCATCAAGGAGTGGGAGCGTATTGCCAAAGAACACATCCAACGGTTGAACCCAGATACCTATCTCGGAGGGTTATCGTTTCGCGAAGCATTCGGGAGGCTCATGCTGGGCAATCTTTTGAGAAACGAGGAGCAAAGAGTCGAGGCACCGGCTGACGACGAGGACGTAGAGACGGTCTACAAGTATCTCGAGAGGGGCGAGCAATACTGGACTCACCGAACCATCAAGGGAATGATGACGAATCAGAGGATATTCTTGACCAAAACAGGGTTGATGGGCATCGGCCACATCAACACGCAGCCGGGAGAGGAGGTCTGGGTGTTTCACGGAGGGAATTTCCCGTTTACCGTGAACGGCAGAGAGGGCGGCGGCGACGACTATGACTTTGGAGGTCTTTGCTATGTCCAGGGAATCATGTCTGGCGAGGCGTTTGAGCGCGGTGAGGAGACGCGAACGGTGACGATCTATTAGAGGGGTCGAGGGGTGAATGAACCCTGGTCTTTCCAGCTGTCAGGGACGAATCACAGGACCGACACATGCGACGTGGTTGATGACTTGGCGCGAAGGCTTTTTCGCTGGGTTCGTTGGGTATTCGTACTTGGATCTCGACCATGAGGGCTTGCTGGGTTTAATTCCTTGCCATCTGCCCATTACACGGCCAAGTCGAGTGATACAAGACCCTATCCCCTGGGAGACAAGGGTGCAGACCAGATCGTCCCTGAGCCGCAAATCTCGGTAGCCTGCAATGCCGGGAGCCTCATGATAAGGCCATGGCGGGCAATTGCACGGAATTTCAGGGCAGTAGGCTTGACTGCTGTTGTGTTTTCTACTGTCATGATTTGACTGCTGTAGCAGCTCGGATGAAGTCACAACGCCCCTCGGCAGTTTGGTCCGAAATCTCAACTCGGCCCCATCGAAGCCTTTCCTTGTCAGAACGCAGATTAGACAGATAGCGGGCGACGAACCAATAATTGCTAGTGCTGGACGGAAGCCAACTCGGTGGGTGCCGATCCTCGGAGTCGCCCGTCCGGCTTCGTGGGTGATCCACCCGAATACGCTACGCCTCGCCTCTTGTACGTGCCAGGGGCCGTTGCGATGCTATGACTCTTGGAAAATTCAATCCTAGCAGCGAGAAGGAAAGAAAGAAAGAAAAAGCAGATATATAAAGAGATATATATTTGCGAATCGGGACATGCTAGACGGGTCCTTGTGCTTTAGCGTAACATCTGTTTTCCTCCTCTTGTTCAGTGACGGAGCGGACGAACGGGTGGAGCAGGGAGCCTCTTACAACACCAAACCACCAAAGGCTGTGGAACTTGACCATCATCAGGGTCGGAGTGTCAAGTCCGTCGGCCCCATTCAGGCTTGAATTCTTTTAAACATTGGCCCCCTCGAGTTGGTCTCACGCTTGCACCCCATATTCGCTTCTCGAGTGCGCCTTTCACTCTCACCATGGTGCAGCTCAGCGACCTCCAACACCTCCCACGCGCCATCACGATAGTACGTCACCTGAAGCCCCCATTTTGCTCTTCTCTAACAACCCAGCGTCAGGCTGTCGCCTCGTCCCGCGCCCAGCTCGTTCGGCAATGGGTCTGTGTGCCGTTCGGCCTCATGGTGACGCTCGTCGCCTGCTTCGGCCTCGACACCGTCTTCAGAAAGGTCAACGTTGCGTTCCCGGCGTCGGTGGCCTGTCTGGTGCTGCTGTTCTTGGCGCTGCTCGCGTCTGAATCTGCGCTGGGGAGCCATCGCACGAGGAAGCTGATTGCTGTGATTGATGTTTCGGTGAGTCTTGGCGCAGGAAGCAATAAAAGCTTGATACTGATGATTCCAGGCTGGCTGGTCGCTCCGATGGATGGGCGTCTTCTTCACGCCGTCGTTCGTCCTCCTCCCCCTCAGTCCACCCATCGGCATTGCTGAAGTCTTTAAAATCATCGCCGTCTTCCGTAAGTCAGACCTCGACCCCTGCGGTACATTTCCTCCTGACCCGCCCAGTCATCGGCTTCGTCATCATGATGGCCCTCGCCGCGTGGCTCACTCGCGGCCTGCAGCTCGCCCTGGGCTCCTCCAAACGGTCCGAGTCGCAGCGCGCCGAGGAGCTGGGCCGGCGCACCCCGGACATCCCCATCAGCTCCGAGCCGACGACGCCCGGCGTGTCCCGGCGGACTAGCTTCTCCCAGGCGACGTCGATGATGCCGCTGGTGGCCGTGCCCGGGTCCGGCCCCCCGTCGGGCCCGCCTTCGGCTCCGCCGTCGGTGCCTCCATCGCGGCCGCAGAGCCCGCCGCTGCTCCGGCTGCAGGAGCACCACTACGCCAACGGCCACCGGCCGGAGAACGTTGCTGAGGCCCTCAGCCGCTACAGCTACCCGTCGCAGGCGCCCATCCCGTCGCCAAAGGCTGAACAATGGGCCGCCGTCATCGCGGCTCACCTAGACTTGTTGACGTTTGTCGCCGTGTTCCTCTTTGTCGGCATCCCGCTCTACTACTCGACCGGCTACGCCCTGGCCATCCACCTCGCCGTCAACATCCTCGCCTACGTGGCCTCCATGTCGATCCCGGGTGCGTGGCGCCAGTACCTGCACCCGGTGCTCGTATCCTCGCTGCTCACCGTCCTCCTCGTCTGGGCCCTCGCGGCGATGCGCGGCGACAGCCTCGACGACACGCTGAGGGCCTACCGCACGGGGGCCAAGTACCTGGAGCTGTGGCAAAACACCAAGGGCAAGACGATGCCCGGCGCGGGCGACGTGTTCGGGACGCTTCTGGACGCCAGCATCGTCGCCCTCGCGCTGCCCATGTTCCAGTACCGGCGCGAGCTGCGGGCGCACTTCATCTCCATCGTCGCGCCCAACATCGCCATCAGCGTCGGCTCGCTGCTGGCCTACCCGCCGCTGTGTCGGGCCATAGGCATCTCGGCCTCGCGTAGTCTCGCCTTTGCCTCGCGTAGCCTGACGCTGGCCCTGGCTGTGCCGGCGACGTCTAACCTAGGTGGCGACGTCAACACGGTGGCCGCGATTGCCATCGTCAGCGGCATCATGGGCGTCATCTTTGGCGCCCGCATCCTGGCCTGGCTGCGCATCCCCGAGGACGACTACGTCACCCGAGGCGTTACGCTGGGCGTCAACTCGAGCGCCATTGCCACCGCTGTTTTGCTTCGGACAGATCCGCGCGCGGCCGCGTTATCGAGTCTGTCGATGAGCCTGTTCGGCACCATCACGGTGCTGTTTACGTCAATACCACCCGTAGTGACATTTGTGCGATCTCTCGTTGGTTTATAGAAGATAGATACTGTCATGGGTTCATAGAAAGGGCATAATATCGTGGGTTTATAGACGGGGCATACGAAGTAGTATCGTGGGTTTAGAAAGGGGATTTAAAGTCTCCCGGATGCTCGCCCCAAATTGGGCTGTAATAATACGGTAGACGTAGTAATAACAACCATGATCACTACCAATGGCACTGATGTTTCGTTTAAAACATCGTCCTTCCTAATTCGAGCTTCCCCAGGCTCCCTGTCGAGACTCCTGACATGGGGTTTCCCAGTCCCGTTGGGCCGATCAGCAACATCCGTTCATCCCAAGACGACAACTCCACCGCATCATTTCAGGACCATGCCTGAAATCAAGGTGGAGAGAGGAAAGAAAAAAAAAACGCCGTGGAAATTGACCCCCTTCCCGCCTGCTAGTAAATGCAAAAGAGCCCGCCGTCAACCGCAAAACGCAACCATACTGATTGAAAATACATGCTTGCCACTCTGGAATTCCCTTGAGAAACAGTCTAAAAGCGCCCCGTAATCCGTAACGTCATGAGTGTGTGAAAAGTCGTCAAAAAGTGCTCGACGTGGTGCAAGGTTGGGTCGAGCAAGGGGGATGCCGTGCCACTATCGGTGGACTTGCACAGATGGTAAGACCCGTTCGTGTCGTTATCGTCTCCCGTATAGAAGAGAAGACAGCGAGTCGAGATGGTTCGGTGTGAGATCCGACGCGAACCTAGCCTCAGTCGACATGGTTGTGCTGCTAGAATCGTCAGGCAACTAGTCATAGCGCAGCCCTCGACCTCAACTCACCGACACTTGGCCCATCCTCGCCGCGACTTATGCCGCTTTGGCATCTAGGTCCTCCCTGTTGGTCCTGTTAGGAGAAATATTCGCGGGTTTTGAAGAGCAAATCACTTACCGAAAGCCTGGTTTAGTTGTCGGGCCAGATCTGCCCTGTCCTCGCGAGCCTGGCGACAGACACCGCACTCGCCATCGACGACGGCACCGGTGACCCTCGAGACGAACTTGCCGCAGACGGCGAGGCACGGAGACATTCCGAGGGGTTGCTCGCCCACACGTCGCGCGCAGGAGAAGCAGACCAGCGTGCCTAGGTTGCGGTAGCACATGGCTGGCTCCCTACCGGATGTGTCGGTTTTGCGCAGTTGCGGAAAGGATGGGAATATCGTTAAAGGGAAGCGTAGCAGATGCGAGGTTTTGTTTGAGAAGATTGATTCTCGGGTATTGGTGCTGTTGTTGCTGCTGCTGCCGTGGGATGGACTGGCGGTGATGGTGTCGTGATGCAGCTGTGTAAGCGCAACTGACGTCGAACCGGGGTTGGCAAGGTGCTGAGAGCGGCAAAGGTGGAGTTCTAGAAGGGACTGAAAAGGGTAGGAAAAGGAGAAAGGGAGCCACAGCGATTGACGAGAGATGGCGACCTTGGGCAGCCACCGGTGGAGGAAGAGAAGACGGGTGCAGGTGTAGTGACGGAGGGGGGTCGTGATGGGGTCGCGTAGAGGCGTATGGATGAAGGGGTGGATGGAAGCCAGATCAAGGCGAGAGCAAGTCCACCTAGGACGAAGCCAGAGAAAGAGTGGAACGACAGGCCGTTTCACTGCGCTCGCACTATGCGGCCCTCTCTTGTCCAGGTGCCCAGAAAGGATCCCAGATGCCTCGTGCGTCGGGGCTCAGTTTCCAGCCTTCGATATCGACCGAATAAATGGCTCTCCCAATGGTCTCCAGTCGTCCGTGTCGTGTCGTCTGGCTTTATGAATGCCCGCCTGAAATCTCAGGAGAAACGGTCCACTGGATGCGCGAGAATCGAAGAATGATCCTCGTTTGCCCTGTCGTGCCGTGTTGGTATGTCGTGACTCCGTCTTGGAGGTCGTCGCGGCAGACCGACTCTTGGTCTGGTGTTGACGGGTGATTTGATCAACCGATTGTATCATGACAGGAACAGCTTCCCTTTCCGCTCTCACCGACACACGCAATAGAGGGAACGTCACGCCCCATCCATACCTGCCTATTGTCCATTCCGCATTATAGCTCCCCATTACCCATCATCCATTGCCCGTTATCCGTCAACTCATCCACTCCACTTTGACAAACCCACACCGTTTCGCTGTAGCCGCTATCCGCTCTCCGCAGCCCGAGGACCACCCAGCAGGGCGCACAAGACGCAAGATATGGAGGCACAGGTGGAGCCCTGATCCCTCACCTTACGTATGAGCAATGGTGGCATGGAAAGATGGAACCTCGCTAGAACCCACGCCCGCAAACCACGTCCCCTGATCGGTCTTGTGTCTCCTTGGATCCCCCGGAGTCTGTGTCGTCGCCATCCATGACAAGCTTTCCTGCCGCTCACTTCTTTCAGTCATGTCACTCCTGTCACCGTCCCTGGATCTACAGTCATGTGTACAATTCCAGCCAGGCCCAGACTCCAGTCAAACCATATACTCTGCCACAACCGACGGCGCGCCCGCAGAATTACTACATCCGTCCACCGGCTGTCACGGCTCCTCCGGGTAACTCAACGCAATGGCCACGGACCTCTACTATCCAGTGTGGGTGGGGGTGGAGAGGATCCGAGAGCTAAAACGGGGGACTGACCATCTCAACCTCTGTTTCCATATATGAGTTGAACAAGTAACAAGGACGAGAGACAATCTTCTCCCTCGTCCACTTCTTATAAGACTGGCATCACAATCATCTACAATACAACTACCCTCATGGCGCCCTCGGCGCAAGAAGAAAATGCAAGTCCATATCTCTACTGTGTCAACCCCAAGAACGCCGTGTGTAGTCACCATCCGGCCCTCATGCTCGCACAATGTTGGAGTACAACGTGTGTCGCAACACTTGCTTGCTTGCCCGCTCGTAGCACACGCAACACCAACCCCTGCGGGTATGCGCGGGACCAACGCACGGCCTAGTCCTCATCCCAGCTTCCCCCGCAGTGCATCAACCTCCCTTCGCAGGGCGTCAAGGTCAGCCAAGATGTTGACGCCCTTTCCCGGAACGTCTGCCGATTGTGGAGGTGCGTAGTCTGGGTTGGCAACTATATCCGGACCTGAGGAATTGCCTTCTTCCGGTCGCCTCTCCTCTGTCCGAGGCACCTCGTCAATGCTAGTCCTCCTGTAAGGTGCGTCCACGCTGCTCCGACTGCTACCTCGCTGTCGTCGTGGGGGTGGCGGAGGTGCAATGCCGCTGTGCGGTTTCGCCTCGGCAGACGTGCGTCGGCCATTGTTGTCCATGCTCCTCACACTTGCAGGACGCCGGACCGATGTGTTACGCGCTGGTGGTGGAGGAGGGGCCGATATTTTGTAGTTTCCTAGCTGCGCATCGCGAGAGGGAACTGCTTCGACTGGAATTGCGGGTGCCGGGGCAGCGGGTCTCTCAGATTCCGACTGCGGGTCGGATGAGGTGGATGTTTGACTCATAGCCGCGCCGATGGACGCGGCAACGGCCGGTGATATTTGCGTCGATGGTTTCGACCCGTGGAACCTTCGAGGAGGTGGTGGGGGAACAGGCGAATGAGGGTCATGGCGGTTGCGGTCGGTTCTGGATCGTATCGACGACGACCGAGATGGAATCTCTTCATCCTGTGCTTCCTTTTGCAAACTCGTAACGTATGCTTTGCTCTCTCCACGGGCATGACCTCTTCGAGGCGGCGGCGCGGGTCCCGTCTTTCTGCCGCCGCCAGGAATCGTCTGAGGGTGGGCATCATTCTCGGGGGCCTTGCCAGCTGACTCCCGATCAAATGGTGACTCGGCATCGTCGTCGAAACTCTTCCGGTGGGGCGCCGGAGGCAGCGGCTTATTTATATCTGAGGGCGACTTGGGGGCAAGTGCGTCAGGAGAACCATGCTCTCCTCCCAGCTGCAGCCTGATGGATTTTCCATGTCGTGAGCTCGGCGGTGGTGGAGGCTTCTTGTCTCTGCTCAGGTGAAACGATGCACTCGAGTCGGACACGCTTCCCGGGTCGAGATCGTCATCCGGAGTATCCGAGGTGTCTCGAGAGATGAGTGATACTTCTTGAAACTCGTTTCCAGGCGCAAGACCGTCCTTGGAGCCGCCGTACGTTGACGATAGAGACACTGAAGACGAGTCCACGGCGCTCTTCTGAGAAGGTATCAAATGCTGCGTCCTTGGAGGTGTCGAGGGCGTGCCAGACCCAGAGTTTCCCGTCATGAGCAGGCGCTTGAACGAGTTCACATCTAAAGACCTCCTCGCCGTATGGGAAGCTTTGAGAGCGTTTCCCTCCTCTCGCTTGCTCTTCTCCAGCTTGTGATCCGCCCTGACATTTTCCAAATCTCGCAATGTCTTGCTAAAAGGGTTGGCGGGAACTCGACTCCCAATTTTTTGCGGGGGCGGGGCAGCGGCATGTACAATCTCGCGATCGCTGTCGTCGGACGATGCTGCGTCAAATGGGTCATTGTTTCCGGGCTGTCCGGGCCCGGAGGCGGCGAGCGGTGCCGTAAAGGGCCATACAGGAGAGTCGGGGGATAAGGGTGGCGGAGAGAGGACGCGGACTTTTTTCACGGGCTTCGACTTTTTGTCAACAACCGAAGGATCCGTGAGACCGAAAGAGGTGTCTATGGTTTCGAGAGAAGGGAAGCGAGCTGCGGCAGGGCTGGTAGTGGTTGGCGCAAAGGCCGTTGTGGTTGCGGTGGGAGCCGTCGACTTGCGGAACGGATTGGATGAGGCCATGATGGGCCGCAGCAGTCTCCTTTATTCTGCTAGAGTTATCGGAGCTGGTCGTGGCTTGTATGACTTGTAAAGAGATGAGTGGGATGGGACTCTGGACGCAGTGGCAGGTCAAGGCGCATGCGAACAAAGCCAGCCCGCCATCTTCGGCAGCGCCGGTGGAAGAGCTTTGGAGTCGGGGTTGTCGGAGTCGTCGTCAACCGGGGTAGGAGGGGGGTGGGTGAGAGAACGAGAGGGAAAGCGAGGCACCGAGATGCGCAGCGCTTGCGTATGCTCCGACTCACTCGCGAGTCGCGGAAGGAAGGAGAGGAAGAGCTCAGCCTAGGTCCAGGCTGCAGCCAAACAATCAAACGACGAGCAAAGACGAGCAGAAGCAAGACGGGGACGCGAAAACAGGGGATCCGCGCGCGCACGAGAAACCAGGCACAGGCACGAAACGAGGCACAAGCTCCGGTCCCAGAGGCACCACTCTGATGTCAGCGCCGGAAGTATCGGTCGTTTCTCGCGGGGACGGAGAGAACGGTACGCCGGAGGCTGAAGGCTGAAGGCTGTTGGATAGCAGATAATGGCTTAAGAATCCGTGATACGCGTGGAACTTGCACTGACGCACGGAATGCCTGGACGGGTTTGAGGGGTTGGCTCCCAAAACACATTTGCTTTATCGGGTCACCGTCAAGGGGGCGTGGGACGACGCCTTCACCGACGAGGAGCGGAACAGCGCTGAGCAGCCCAAAGGGCAGCCGCCAGAGGTATGATGGCGCACGGGCCAAGTGAGAGCTTCGTAGCAGGTCCTAGGTCGGGTTTGGAGGGACGCTGACGTTGTTCCTACGCGGCAGGTACGTACCTACTGCTCCCCACTTCCTTCCATACTTCCACCTTCCACCTGCCAGCTTTGCACCTTGCACCTTGCGAGCCCTGTGTGTTCGGCGGCAGGTACGCTATCCTTCCCGTCAGGCATGCGAGATACCTGGCATGAGCCTAAAGGCCCAAGCTAGGACAGGAGTAGGTAAACTGTAATCAACCTTGAAGGGTCGACTGAGAAATGATGGGAGCACGTGAGCCTGTGACGAGCGGCTTAACGCATCTCATGTCTCACCACCTCACCACCTTCACCACCCGCCACCCACCATCACAACCAGTCGTCCCCAAGCTCCCACCGCAGCAAGCCATCACAACCCCGCTCCATTGCACAGTCAGCCTTCGTATTCGGAGGATGAGATGATTGATATCTGGGTATCGGATACCCCTCGCTGCTTTTTACGGAGAATAAGGAAAAAGGCTGGATCTATGGCTGAATAAATCTCCGTCTTGCCGCATTATGGTGTAAAGCAATTTGGGTTGCATCGTTGATTCGCAGATTTCTCGTCTTCCGAGAGGTTGATGCCGTCTCTCATCATCACGCATGTGGCCCAACCGGTTGCGATTGCGCTCTATCCTCACGCCTAGTGTGTTGGTATTTCGCATTCCACATGTAGCTAGCGAGGAAAGTGGCTCTCAAGGAATCGAAGGACTCGAGGGAACTGGCCCCACAGGCTAACACTCTTCGAAAGCCCGTCAACTCAGTGAGCCACAAGGCCCTCCAACACTCTGCCAGCTAGGAGCACCAAGTACTCAAAGACACACAAACGCCAGAAATTACAGCTCAGTTAGTCACTTCTTTGTTTCGACTTGACCCTTCGGTCTCTGAAGCGCCACTAGCGTTTTAAGGGCACGCAACTCCATAGGACACAAATCCACTTACACGCAAGGATGGCTGGAAGACTCCAACACAAACTGCATGACCAACGCGATGGACGGATGACCGCGTCCCAATGCACATCCCCTTTCGTCACAACATCACGACTGTCGCAGGCTCCGACCTTGGTAGATTCGTTTTCCACACGTAACTAGCACGTTCTCAAATCACGCTCATGAGGGCTAGACCTCAAGGTGAGAATATTCGGACCCACGCGAGGCCCCTGGCCAGACGAGACACGCTTCGCCGAGTCGTGTAAACAAACCCTAAAGAACCGCGTTGGGTGAACACACATTCAATCACACAATTATGCTCAATGGTCAATAGAAAAAGTTGAGGAGACTTGATATCTCATTGAAATTCGAACCAGACGGAAAACGACTGTGGTATAATCCCCCACACTCCCATCGCATCCCAACACGCGCGCACCGTACGTTGCAGCTGAAACCCTCCCAGAAAAAGGCGCGTCCGTCACCACAGGGCTCCCCCATCCCATTCACCGTGTAAAAATCGTCATGCCATATGATATAGTACAGAGGACATTACTGAAGAACTGCCCTGCTCTGGCGCGCAACCGTCTCAAGTGTCTCAAGAGACGCCCAAACGGTTGGGAAAAACGTACAGATGCGAGCGCCGTCGTATCCCTGTGCGCGCGCAATCAAAACACAAACATTCCCGCGCTCCCGTTCAAAAACTGCAAAAATCCAGTAGCCCTGATCACATTGTCCTGCCCATGAACAAATCCCGTAACGCCATTATCATTAAGGTTCCACATGTCAAGACGAACCGCCTCATGCCTTGGCAGCAGCAGCCTTCTTTGGTGCAGCGGCCTTCTTGGGCGCGGCGGCCTTCTTGGCGGGTGCGGGCTTGGCAGCAGCCTTGGTGACACGGCCAGTCTTGGTCTTGGTCAGAGCAGTCTCAGCCTTCTCGGTCTTCTCGGCCTGGTCATCGTGTCAGTGTGTGCCGTGTGGATAATGCTTCATGTCTTCGTACCTTCTTGGGAGCGGCAGCCTTCTTGGCAGGAGCCTTCTTCTCAGCAGCAGGCTTGGCGGCAGCGGCGGCCTTCTTGGCAGGAGCCTTCTTCTCAGCGGGAGCCTTCTTCTCGGCAGCGGCGGCCTTCTTAGGGGCGGCGGCCTTCTTAGGAGCAGCGGCCTTCTTCTCCTTGGGAGCAACCTCCTTCTTAGCGACAGGCTTCTTCTCCTTCTTGGGCTCGGGCTTCTTCTTGGCAAGCTTGGTGCCACCGGAGGGACCCTTGGGCTGCTCGAAAGCACCCTTCTCAACACCCGCCTTCAAAGCCTTGTTGAAGAGCGAGTCGAACATGTTGTCCGTGACATTGAGAGTGTTGTTGGCCTTGACATACTTCTTCAGAGACTGACGGCTGTGAGAGGGTCAGCGACGGAGACGCGGTGAGATAAATGCGCGCCGACATGGTTGTGCGGCGCAGCAGAGGGAAGCTTACCTGGAACCATTGCGATCCTTGAGCTGTTGCGTTGAAAAGCGCGTCAGTAAGAATGCTCATGGGGATGGGAGTAAAAAAGGCAGGCGACTCGACACGGGCGGGCGGGCTCTCATGGTGATGGCCTCAATCGCGACCGGGAGGTGCGGTGCGACGCGCGCGACGAGAGACGCGCCGGGGGGAGAACAAAAGCGATGAAATAACATACGTTGACAATAGCATCAGTGATCATGTCCTGGAAAAATGTTAACCACTTGTCCTCATGAAAGACGGTGTCCTGATTGAGACTCTGCTTACCTGGTAGCTAGCATGGCCAGACTTCTTGGAGGTGGAGGCGGCCTTGGTGGGAGCCATTTTGATGTGTGTAAGTGGGTTGGCGGGGTGGAAGAGAAATGTGTCGTTGCTGGATAATGACCGAGCTGTAGGCGACGGAGACGAAAGTTGGTGCGAGTTTGAGAGACGTTGAATCAAATGAGTAACAGGGTCGAATAGGTTGACCTCGTCGGGCGCGTGGAGGGGATGGGGCATGTTTATATATCGGGCGGGGGCAGAACCGCAATCAGTAGCTCTTGCTCTGGCACCCGGCTCGCTCAGGCTCTTTGCTCCTCCCACCTCACCTGCAAGTGCCACCTGCCCCCGGAGGGGCACAGTAAAAGCGCCACACCATGGACTCGACTCATCCCTGCAAAAGGCGTGCACATCCGCGTGCACAGGCCGAGAGGGGCTAGCCGGGTTGGTTATGCTCTACCGTCATGGGCAGAGCCCCTCCGTCACTGCATAACCTGCCTGCACAACGAGCACCAGCACCAACCAAGCACCCGCCCGCACTAGCTGGTGCCCCCACTAATCAGCTTCAGCCACAACAGGCCTTGAGATGCCAAGCAGACCCCGACCGCGATATGGCCCAAGTTAAATGGGGCGCCGAAAATGCCAAAATAATACATGCTGCGTGACCAATTTTCTGATTGGCCGGCCCCGACATCACCTCGGGTGAGGTGTACCAGTCTGTGATCTTGGTCTGGCAGAATGGGCGAGGACGTCGTCCCCCCGAGTCTTCGTTTCCCTCAATTCTCGCGCTTCTCGACCGACCCTCCTTTACGATTTCCATGCGTCATTTTCCGATTGCTCTTGGGAATTCGCCCCAGGATTTTGCGCCAGGTCACCGCGCCTAGATTCGCCGAGATGTTGGCTCTTCTGGACGAGGCATCCTCAACGTGGTGCACTCTGGATGGCGCCTCGACAATACCGTTGCCCACTGTCGCATTCGAGATTGCCGCACCGCCAGCTTCTCCAGACTGCTCGTGCTGCCCGTCAATGGATTGGCTGGTATCAGGATCGTCTTTGACTGTGTTTTGGTGTTGCTCCGATTTGTTTCAGCTGTGAAATCGCCCCAAAAGGCCAAAGTCACTCACCCGTCGGATCGCCGTGTCCCGCGTCGCATCTGAAGCTATCCACACTCTCCAGCACTCCCAACAACCACCCTCCATTCATCCCGCCATTCTCATAATTTGCTCGTTTTATCATTCTGGGAATGTGTGCATGCATCTCCGGGACACTTTTGCAATTTTAAATGGACATTTAAGCCTTTGTCGATGGGCAAGGAGCGCGTTGATCGCAGGTCACGACTTACACGGTCGGACGGGCGTCATGGGACCAAAGATGACCACTTCCCGCCACCAAGATTTTCCCCCACACATTGAATCACCTGCACGGGTGTAGCTCAAGTGAGATCCCTTTCATCATCTGGTCACTCTCTTTCGCTGGGTAACTAGACAACTGCTCAGATGCTCGGTGTTGGGAAAATTGCCACGGATAGCGTGCGTCAGGCTGTGAGTCGGTCCGCCCGATGCACCAGCTGTTCAACTTGACAGAACTTGACACGCACCAACCACCAGAGCAACCAGCGTTGTTTAAAGAAATGTCCCAGATTTTTAAGGCTTTCGGGTGTATAAGAGCATACAGTGAGATGCGGAGCTTTTGTTCCCGTTGACTACCTCGGTGCCGGTTGTGCTACTAGGCAGCATGAAGGCCCTCATCCATAACCCGAAACCATGGGTCTCTGGAGACAAGCACTCACAGACATCAGTTTGTTTAGTCCTCCAATTTCTACCCATTAGATTCTCACTGCCTCCACAATGTGACTTACAGATACGCCTGACTGTCTCTTCAGTCATTGCAAGTGAGGGTTGATGGCCCTGTTACACCGTAAGATCTTCGAGTGTGCACGGCTGGGCCGAGATCCACATTGATACGCATGCACAGTCTTAAAGGGGATCTTTACGTATTTGGAGAATAGTCTCTACTGGCGCCTATCCTTCCATGACTCGACACGTGTTGGCGTTTGAGATGACCCTGCTGTCTTGTGGAGGCACGCGCTTGGCCAGGAATTTGTCGCGTCAATCGAGACCATGCATTTCGTATATAAAACCACCACGAATAAGCTTCACCTCTTCTACCATCTAATGAGTAATGAGTCTACTATCTAGTGAATCATGTTAAGCCAAATCAGCGGGTTTCGTTTTGCATGGGCACTGGAAGCCACCCCTCATTGGCACCATTGAAGAATCACATGATCCGGCCGATAGGACACAGTCCACACCACAGTGCCAGAGTTATCCTGATACGCCAGACCTTGCCAATCAGAGTAAGGCGGAAACGGGCACGATCGATCCCAAAAAGTGGAAGCCACCACGACGAAAAGGCCAGCGAGGCAGGAGAGAGGGTACCAAGTATTTCCGGTTATCGAATCACCAGGAACCAGGAACTGCAGGCCATCTCCGTACGATTCACCGACGCAGCATACGAGATCATGTCCGCCTTTCCTAGTGTCTGAGCCTCTCGAATTTTGTCTTTCAGCGTCTCCTTGCTGTCCCTCCCTCTCGTCAGCCACTGACCGACCCGAAGACCGACCACCAGGCTTGACGTGCCCCACGTACTCCTTAACCCGGCGCATGCTCGTCTGATAGACACCTGCGATCCCCATCCTCCTGGCAGCTCCATTTTCACCATGGCCGAATATGCCCAGTATCACGCTCTCGGCCAGGGCGAGGTTGACCCCAACGATTCGAATCGATCCTCTCAACCCGCGCCACAGCAATTCCATCACCCCGTAGCGCCAAACCCGTACCAGCAAGCTTCTCAAGCTCCGGGCTATGGCGGGCCCCAATATCTCGGTGGTGGCCATCAGGCTCCTCCCATGACCGGGTCTCCAGCTCCAGCACCTGGCTACGGATATGCGCCTCCTCAAGAGCAGGGTTATCAGGCTGGTCAGGCTCCCCCCTCCGCAGATGCTTCGCTGGCCGCGCAACTCGGAGGAATGAACTTGGGGGATGGGCATGGCACTGCGAGGAGAAAGAAGAAGGACCGCCATGCATACCATACCGTCGAGCCCACGGGCTCCTCGCAAGCCTTCAATGGCATGCCTCCCCCGGGAACTCCTGCAAGCCAGTTCCTCAACAACACAGTTGGTGCTCCAAGCTTTGGTAGCCAATTCGGCAGCCCACAAGGCACTCCCCAGGGCACCCCCCAAATGGGCAACGCGAGCCAATTCCCAGCGCCAAGTACCTCTGCATACGGACCAGGACCATCCGTACACCAGAGCGGAATCAGCCATGCCGCCAACGTCTCGTCGGGTGGATCTACTGCGTCTCCAGAGGATCTGCCCAGCGTGCCAACATCGCGAGATGTCATCCAGCAGCATTATCTCAAAAACGTCTATCCTACATTCGAACGACACGTTCCTCCGCCTGCGACCGTCTCATACGTTGCCTTTGACCAGGGCAACTCGTCTCCGAAATACACTCGTCTCACCTTTAACAACATTCCCTCCACGACCGATGCCCTCACTGCCACCGGCCTCTCCCTGGGAATGCTGTTGCAACCTCTGGCTCCTCTCCAGCCTGGGGAGGCTGAGATTCCGGTACTCGATTTTGGCGATGCTGGTCCCCCACGATGCAGGCGATGCCGGGCTTACATGAACCCTTTCATGGTGTTCCGATCTGGCGGCAACAAGTTTGTCTGCAACCTTTGCTCATATCCCAACGACACCTCCCCCGAATACTTTTGCGCCACCTCACCCCAAGGCGTTCGAGTCGATCGGGATTCGCGACCCGAACTTCACCGTGGCACCGTGGAATTTGTGGTACCCAAGGAGTACTGGACCAGAGAGCCCGTCGGCTTGCGATGGCTGTTCCTGATTGATGTTACCCAGGAGTCCTACAACAAGGGCTTCGTCGAGGCCTTTTGCGAAGGTATCCTCGTCGCCCTGTACGGAGGCGAGGATCAGGAAAAGGATGAAAATGGAGAGCCGAAGCGAAGGATACCAGATGGCGCCAAGGTCGGCTTTGTCACATATGACAAGGACATTCATTTTTACAACGTCAACGTAAGTTTTGTCAGTCACTTGCAAATCAAATCCTAACCACAACCAGCCCGCTCTTGATCAAGCTCAGATGATGATCATGCCCGATTTGGAAGATCCATTCGTGCCCCTGAGCGAGGGACTCTTTGTCGACCCGTACGAGTCCAAGGAGGTCATCATGTCTCTCCTCACCCGACTACCCGACATGTTTTCCGTCATCAAGAACCCTGAGCCCGCCCTGCTTGCAGCTCTTAACTCGGCGCTTGCTGCACTCGAGCCCACTGGCGGCAAGGTAGTTGCTTCATGCTCGGCGCTCCCAACCTGGGGTCCTGGACGACTTTTTATGCGTGACGATGGAAACCACCCTGGAGGTGAAATTGACAAGAAGCTCTATACAACAGAGCATCCAGCTTGGAAGAAGGTATCCGAGAAGATGGCAGCTTCGGGTATTGGTGCTGATTTCTTCCTCGCTGCGCCATCTGGTGGTTACCTAGATATTGCCACGATCGGTACGTTTGACGCTTTAGTCATGGTGTTGTGGCTAATAATGTGTAGGTCATGTTTCCGCTACCACCGGAGGAGAGACGTTTTACTACCCAAATTTCATTGCCCCGCGAGACAGCCGAAAACTGTCGCTGGAAATCTCACACGCTGTGACGCGGGAGACTGGTTTCCAGGCCTTGATGAAGGTCCGTTGCTCCAACGGGCTTCAAGTCTCGGCCTATCACGGCAACTTTATCCAGCACACCTTTGGTGCCGACTTGGAAATTGGTGTCATCGATGCCGACAAGGCGATGGGCGTGTCCTTCTCCTATGACGGAAAGTTAGATGCCAAACTAGACGCCCACTTTCAATCCGCCCTCCTCTACACGACAGCTTCCGGCCAACGCCGCGTTCGATGCTCCAACGTCATTGCTAGTGTCACCGAGACGTCGAAGGAATCGAACAACCGCGAGCAGGGCATTCGCGAATGCCTCAAGTTTGTCGACCAAGACGCAGTCCTTGGCATGCTGGCTAAGGAGGCAAGCACAAAGTTGGCAACGACCTCGAGCAACCTCAAGGATATCCGCAACTGGCTCGGTGAAAAGGCCATTGATATTCTGGCCTGCCATCGGAAGCACTCTGCACAGCAATACCCTCCTGGCCAACTGGTCATGCCCGAAAGACTCAAGGAATTCTGCATGTATTTACTGGGCCTCATCAAGTGCCGTGCCTTTAAGGGCGGTATTGAGAACTCCGACCGAAGAGTGTATGAGATGCGAATGCTGCGCTCCATGGGCGCTCTCGAGCTTAGCTTGTATCTGTACCCACGCATGATTCCCATTCACAACCTCCAGCCCGAGGATGGCTTCGCCGACGCCGAGACTGGTCATCTCAAGATGCCGCCGTCCATCCGCACGTCGTTTTCGCGCGTTGAGCCTGGTGGTGTCTATTTGGTCGACAATGGACAGCAGTGTCTGCTCTGGTTTCACTCTCAAACATCGCCCAATCTCATCCAGGACCTATTCGGCTCGGACAAGGACTCGCTCAAGGGCTTGGATGCCTACACATCAGCGCTGCCCGTGCTCGAAACCCACCTCAATGCCCAGGTTCGCAACATGATCGAGTTCCTCAGGACGATGCGTGGATCCAAGGGCCTCACGATTCAGCTTGCCCGCCAGGGCATCGATGGCGCCGAGTTCGACTTTGCGAGAATGTTGGTTGAGGATCGAAACAATGAGGCGCAGAGTTATGTGGACTGGCTTGTACACATTCACAAAGGCGTCCAGTTAGAGGTAAGTTGAAGCCAGTTCCTCCCCAATACCACTTCATCAACCCATGCTAACGATATATCCAGTTGAGCGGTCAGCGGAAGAAAGAGAGCGATGAAAACCCGACGGCGGCGTTGTCGAACTTTGCGGGTCTGAGACCGGCGTACTGGTAAGCGGAAGTTGTGCCCGTCTTTGCAACACAACATTTGATACAAAATCATCAATAATCTGAGGGTACGGAGGAGGAAGAGTCGGCTAGTGGTAGTACGAAAGACAACACCAACGAAATGGCCAAAGTCAACCCAACCTATTCGCGAACAAAAGAACCATTATCCCTGCGATGTCTGCTCCGTGCCTTCATTTCTGTGTCTATCCGCGCCAATCCGTTGTGGCGTTTGAGGAATATGGGAACCATCTCTCTGGGTCCCTCGGACCATCTGTTCGCCTATTGATACTCGTTTACGTAACCTCACCTAGATTCAAAACTTCATTTTAGCATCGCCATTTTTAGCATCGATGTTTCTAGCATTGGTTCTTTAGCATCGCTATTCTAGCGGTCAGTCTTCCCGGCGCCTATGCACCTCGCCTGGACGCATGTCCATCCGAGACAAGAGCGAGAGCATGAGGGTTTTTTTTTCGGGGTAGGGGACAAAGGTGCGACTTGTCATGTTTTCTTTTTCCAAATGAGGGTCCTGTCTTGTTACCTGCTCGATTGGCAGCGAGATGAGGGTGCTCAAATGCTGTGGCCGAGTGGTGCAATCGAGATTTGTGGAACGCTACGAGAGACGATCGCTGGGGCGCTGTCGGACAACGATGAGCGGTGGAGGAGAGAAAGGTCACGCACGCCGTGAACTTGGAAACGGGCCGGCTGTGGCGAGGCACGGTAGTGAGGCACGGGTGATGAGGCACGGTTGATTACGGCGGATGCAGTATCTCGGACCGGAATACCCTCGTGGTCATGATGAGTACATTCTAGTGGCCCGCGGGTCCGATGCCCTACGGTATACTAACTCTCACGCTCGAGCCACGACACGAGCGCTTTTTGCCCAGTCCAGCGAGCTGCGGCTAGGGGGGGCAGGTGAGCCAGATGGACCAGATGGACCAGATGGACCAGATGGACCAGATGGACCAGATGGACGACTTCGTTACACGCGAGTTTGGAGGGGAAGCAGAAACACTACTGCGATCGAGGGTGCGTGTCTCGCCCGGGGGGTGCGTTATCTTGCATTGGTGTGGTGGATGAATGAGTTCGGAGAGGGACGGAGAAGGATGGGGGCCTTGGTGAGAAGTGTCTGATGCCGAAGGAGCGACGCCGAGGATATTCGGCATGTCATGATGCTTCAACTTATCAAGTACGAACGCACAGGTCGATAGCCTGCCAGCTTGCATCCTCCGGCATTCAACCATCCACACCACCGACGCATTCTCTCCGCTATCGTCCCCGCTGCCAACCCTGCCGTCATCCCCGCCTTCAGCTCGCCACGTCCGGCCTCGATGCTATGTGCAGCGTCGTTCGGCATTCTCGCAAGGCGGTCAGCGGCAGAGCGTATATCCACCGACGCCATGCGGCGCAAGGTGGAGAAGGCGGAGGGTTGAGTTGCATACGCGCTTGCGTGCAGATGTGGTGGGCGGGAGCGATTGGCAACGCGGATTGGAGATGGGGAATGGGGATTTAGAACAGCCAGGGACTGGGATGGATACCCGCATCTCTACACGCTGTGACCGAGGCTGGCTTCTCGGTTTCTTGGCTTATGGGTGAGGTTTGGGGGCCGGCACGAAGGACTGGGTGGGTCGAGCGTCTGATCATGACCGAGTGCTTGCAAAAGCTGGATATGGTGATTCATGATGGCTTCAGGGTGTTGGTGATGATCAACTCGGGAGAGCCATCTGCAATCGCCGTCAATCGTCGTCAACATCAAGTCAGAACATGTCATCCCCAACCGTGGCCGCTGTTAGGGTCGTCTCGGCCGAGTTTCACTCCGTCGATCTGCACATCAGAATCCCAGATCCACTGACGCCTAGGCGAGTGGACCGGGGTTGCAACACGAGGTAACAAGACAAACTCGTTGGACACATCAGCTAATAACAAAGTACACCCAACACCCAGTCGCCAACCCAGTCGCCCAGGCGCAAGCCCAAGCGCAAGCCCAACAATCCTGATTCCCTAACCCTTGGCTCCGTGGGAGGCACAGCCGCCTCGCAGGATCCTTTGTCAACCGGTCAAGACGCCCCCCGAGTTTTATTACTCCCCTCCGTTGACCAGAAGAAGAAAAGAATGGGAAAATGGTAGGAAATGGCGCTCGCGGAAGGAACCAGTGCTCGTTCACCTTCGGAGATGCCCACCCGGGCATAGGAAAAAAAATCTAACAAAAAAGACGCCGGCCCATCATCCCGAATTTGCTCCCCAATTGCTCCTTGTCCTTGTCCATATCCCTCACACCCTTTGAAAAACCCTGAGGCCTGAAGCCTTGATGCCCTGAAGCACTGAAGCACCTGCTGCCCTGCTGCACGGTAGCTTGCGTCATGTGGTCCCGTCTAAGCGCCCAACAACGTTGGTTGACCGCTCAAATGCGGACAACTGCAGCAAGAAAAAGAAAAAAAACACAAAACAAAAAAAAGGAAACGTCACACAAGATCCCGCCGAGGCCGGTCGGCTTCGACTTGGCAAGACGCCTGAAAACCCATGTTGCCTGTGATCCTAGATTCAGCACCCGGGCCTCGTTCCCGAGTTTCGCCTCTTGAGGCCCATGGCCCATGCCAGGCCACTCGGGTACGAACTAGAGTAGTCCACGAATCATGTTGTAATCATGCCGAGTCCGTACCGCGGGTCAGGCTGTCTCAAAACTCGGTCAACCTCGGCGGGGTTGAAGACGTGCTCAAAGATGTGTCGGTCAGTCAGGGCGGAGCTGTGGCTTCGGGACGAGCTCGTGGAGCTCGACGAGCCTGCCCGGGATTTCCCCTTGGAGCCGTGCTCTTTCTTGGCGATCTCGTCCAGGATATGCCGGGTCGTGCTCTGGAGAGGGTCTTCGAAGACGAAGACGACATAGGCGAACTGACCGCGCAGGTCCGGGTCGAACAGAAACACGTCGCGCCAAAGCTCGGCCAGCTCCTGCGGCGGGTTGCGGTACCCGTTGCCCAGGCCAAAGTCCCCGATGATGACTCGGTCGTATCCATTGTACAGGCAGATGCGGAGGGCGCCACGGAGCTTATCTCTCGTCATCTCGCGCTCCTCTGCAAACGAGTACTTGAGGCCATTGTCCTTGAGCTTTGGCCAGCGAGTTGGCGGGACCGACACCACGGGGAGGTCGAACCAGCTATCCAACCTATCGTAGCGGTCGTGAGGTCCTCGACAGACGACGACCGAATCGGAGAGGATCCCGCCCTGCGAGGGGATAGGGTAGTTGCTTGTTTCCTGGGATTCGGGCCACGGGCTGCTGAGAGTGGCCGAGAGGTTGCTCCGTCGGCAGAGCTTCTCCTCATATCCCACACATCCAGTCTCCCAGTCTCCGCCGGGCCGTCTCTCGTTTGCAGCACAGATAAAGGGGACCCGGATCCGGGGGCCGCCGACGGCCTCGCTAGCCTGGGTGTCACCCCCGGCGTAGGTCACTGCTTTCATGACCGGGTCGCCCACCTCAATCAGGAAGTGTGGTGGGTGGGTAGAGGGCTTCCGCTGAATGGCGAGCTGTAAGATGGGTTGATGGTAGAGGTACGAGTAGGGAGGAAACATTTCGCCGTAGTTCTTCTTGACCAGCGGGATGAAGTTTCTCTTGGTATCGGCCGCGACTTCTGAAGGCCGCACCCGGTTTGATCTGGACGGAGCCATGATGATTGTCGATCGCGATGAGCGATGAGAGCGTTGCTAGGGTGTGGAGATATGTCGTCACCAGAGGCAGAGCCGCAGTGGGAGGCTTGCTGACCCTGCAATAAAGAACAAAGGTGTAAGAGAACAGGGGTTTGTAAGAGAATAGAAGGGAGGGTAACAAGTGTGGAAGCCGTTTGGGATATAAAAGAATTGTTGTGGATGGGGTTTATGATGAAGAGGAAATGGCTGCAACGATTTCACGCCGACGGCGGCGAGGCTCTTATATGCACATTGGGTGTGACTCTCTGCAAAAGCAACACGGTCAAAGGACGTTGTCACTGGGCGGCATCCAAAGCCTCACTCACATCGACTTGCTGCCCCAGGGCAAGCGAGAGGGGAAAGGATGTCGACTGCCTGTGCGACCCAATATGTCCAAGATCTGAACCACTTGTTTTGGACAGGTTCGGTCAGAGGCGAGAAAATAGGCCAAACAGCCGGGAGAAGAGAAGAAAGCATGTCGGCTTTTATGGGTACGGGAAGCTCAGTGGTCCTCTCGTTGGGTAGGCAGACATGGAACTTCACTAGGAGGGGGGACCTATCGCTTGTCGACACAGCCCAGCGCCCACATGGCGGCACGCACATTAAAGGAACGCCAGGCGAGGCAAGACAAGGCAAAGCGGGCATGTTCAGGTTCAGGTTCAATGCAAGACAAGCCAAGACAGGGCAGGGAGAAAGGCACGGGGACGGGGACGGGGACGGGACCAGGGGGAGGGCTACGGGAAGAGACGCTTGAGCCCGTCTGGATCCGGGCTTAGAGGGAGTGAGAACTACAGGATATGACTTGACGGGATAGAACTGACGGGGCCGCATGGGAGACTTGTGGTAGATGGGAGAGACTGGTGACAAGGGACAATGGACCAGGGACAAGGGGATGCATTCCGGGAAACGCCAAAGACGCCCACGACGGCTGGCACAACAAGGCGGTCCGGTATCCAAGTTGACGGGACGGGGGCTACACTGGGAGACGCCGCGTCAAATTTTTGGGAACCGTGGAGCTTGCTGCAAGATCTCACAGCAACACAGGCGGCGCCGCCATCTAGGACGGGGTTAGAAGGCAGCGTGGACTCGTGGTTGGGCAGCTTGACGACCTGGGACAGGGCACGAGGGCCATGTTGGTCGGAGGCGTGAGACACTGCTGGCCGGGACATTGTTGCGAATCTAGATCTGTGGAACCCCATCATCTCGCCTGGTCGAAGCTTGTGTCCACACATCTGTGCTTAGCTGGGATATCCCGCCATGGGCTATCCCACAATCGAGGTGGGCAGCCGGGGGGAGAGAGGCGGGAGGGATGTGAGATGCGGTAGAGCGTGAGAGTGTGTGTGGGGGTGTGATGAGGGGTGCAACCTCCAGCCCGATAGGCCCCTGACACTGTGGACATGTATGCACCAGAGGAAGAGGAAGAGGAAGAGAGAGACAGAGAGAGAGAAACAGTGGCTATTACGGAGAACCGAAGATGGAGACCCGAGGTTGGAGGCCAGTTGTGGAGACCAATATGGAGACCAGCGGATAGAAAGACAAGAGAACGGAGACAAGACGACGGAGATCCGAGGACACAGAACCGAGAACTCAAAACCGAACACGCGAGCCTCGTCTCGCGTGTGATGACAAAACAACTGTCCCCAAATTGTGCGGAACAAAGCACCTCGAGGCGGGTTAGGCTGTAGCGAGGAGAGACCGGCCTCTTGAGTGATGAGATGACCAAGAGCCAGAGGCAAAACAGGGCAGGGCCAGGTGGGCCAAAAGCCAAGGCGTGAGACAAAAAAGAGACCCAGTTACGACGCAGGTTGCGAGACACGAAGGAGTCGAGGCTGAGATAGTGGCGGGAGGATGCGATGCGGTGTGGGATTTGGAGTTGCTTTTTCGCTGTTGGTGTGTTTTGGGATCTGCTGTGCGAGAGTACGAGGATACATCTCTACATATGAGGGTCTGGGTTGTCTGTGCCTCTGCGTCTTTGCGTCTTTTCATCTATGTCTTTCTGCGTCTCTGCATCTTTGCGTTTCTGTATCTCTGTATCTTTCCGTCTCTATCTCTTCATCTCCCATGGGTGCTCAACAGTGGTCAGCAGAGCACAAAACAACACAACCCTAACCTACTCAGTCCAGTGACCTACAGCCCACAGTCATAGTGAGACACAAAACGCCTCTAGCAACAGGCGGCATCAAAAGCAAAGTGAGTTGCGCAATGTGATTGTCACAGCCGTTGGCCTTTCTGGTCTAGCAAGGCAGGTGACGTTGGCATGTCAGAAAGAAGAAAGCTGACAGAAACCCGGCAGACCCATCTTCTCCACTCGGCTAGCTTCAAGTCTCGCCCATGACAGTTACGAGTTAGTGTCTCTCTGTCAGTTTCTGTCAGTTGAATGTGCAAAGGATTTTACCGGTATTAACACGGCCCTGTCTCGAGCACTATGAATAGACCGGGGGGGCAGCATCGCCATTGCTGATCGACGACCAGGTTGCGAATAGAGATGAGAATGTTGTCCCTGTGGCCGCCCAAGCCTTCCAGCGCTTTCCAGGGCTCTGTAGGCCTGTCACTCCAGGGCTCCCGGCGACGCGGACCCGCTGCAGTGCACCTCTGCTGTACGGCGTAACGGTTCTTCCAGCTGCTTGGACCTTAACTCAACCTCTCGACCCAGTGGATCAAGCCACGATGGTGGGATTCTTACCAAACGGCATAGATCGTCACTCTGCTGCGAATCGACAACCGTATTCCTCATCAGCCTTCCAAAACAAAACAAAACGAAAGAAAAAAACCACTGGGGAGATTGCATGACGGAAAACTACCGCATTCTTGCTGGCTGAAAAGGGAAGTCTCGTCGCCCACCAATCGCAACTTGACCATCGCCAATCGGTCAAAAAATTCTCCACCCAAAGCTCCTCCGACTCACAACGAGCCGCCAATATCTCATCCCTTGCAGACGCTCAACGGCCTCGCTTCTCGTCATCAAAGACAACTCTTCTCGTCATCACCAACCTCTTGCTCGTTTGCAGCCCAAGCCTGGTCCTCCAATGCCACACCTCGCCCAAGCCTAGAGCTGCTCCACCACCCCCGTGTCTCTCCCGCTTCAACCGCCGTCACAATCCCACGCCATGCGCCCGCTGCAAGCCATGAGACTATCTGGGACCGCCAGGGCTTGGGCCTCGCGGAGGTACTATTCCGTGCGTGTCCTTGGCGAGTATGGCCGAGACATTAAAACGGTCGCGGACCTAAAGGCGTGGAGCCCGGCGGCCAAGGTTGAGGATGTTGAGGTTTGTGGATGGGTGAGATCGGTGCGCAAAAGCTCAGGTGTGCGCTTCATCGATATTACCGATGGCTCTTCAATGAGGCCAGTTCAGGTCGTCGTCGACAAGGCGTTGTCAACAGAGTATGTATCGTTCCCCTCGTAAGAAATCAAGTGCTAATGGCTTCAGGATGCGCCCTGGTGCCGCAGTCCGTCTCAGGGGAACGTGGGTGAATGAGAGCAAGCAGCTCGGGGCTGAGGTTTCCCAAGATAGGCCCTCATATTTAAGTGAAATTGGAAGCGCAACTGATGCTACCCCTTTGGCTACCCCTGAGGACTCAACCAGCACGGCCAATGCTTCCAAGTCGACCACCGCTGAACTTCGAGTCACTGAGGTGGAACTATTAGGCCCGTCCGATCCTCAGGTACGTTCATCATCGCCAATAGCATAGCCCGCGAAACTTGTTCATATCTAATGCCCAACTCAGTCCTACCCTATTCAGAACAAATACCAAACTCCAGAGAGCCTCCGGACAATCTCTCACCTCCGTCCGCGCACTCCCCTCAACTCTACCCTGCTGCGGTTCCGCTCGGATGCCACCGCCCTCGTCACCCAGTTCTTCTTCCGCGAAAAGTTCCAGCAGACACATCCCCCCATCATCACCTCGTCCGACTGTGAGGGCGCCGGCGAAGCGTTTGCCGTCAAGGCCAATGGCCCTGCAGAGTTCTTCCGCGACCCCAAGTATCTCACAGTGTCGTCCCAGCTTCACCTCGAGGCTCTCTCCCAGGCTCTCGGCAACGTCTGGACACTGTCTCCGACGTTTCGCGCCGAACAGAGCGATACGTCAAGGCATCTGAGCGAGTTTTATATGCTCGAGGCTGAGGTGAGCTTTGTCCAGGACATGGACGAGGTTATGGACCTGGCGCAGCGCATGTTGAACTCGCTTACCCAGGGACTCAAGGAGCTCAGCGCCGCGACGGAGCTCGAGAAGAACCGCGTTGACTCCAAGGATCCAGCTGAGCGCCTGGCCTTTGAAGATCTGGTCGACCAGGTCCAGCTGGACCGCCGCTGGCGAGGCATGCTCACTTCCAAGCAGTGGCCGCGCATCACCTACACCGAAGCCATCGAGATGCTCAAGCCCGTCGCAGACCGCTTCGAGCATAAGCCTACCTGGGGCTCAGGCCTGCAGTCAGAGCACGAGAAATACCTAGCCGAGGAGGTCGGTTTCGACCCCGTCGCGGATGCGTACGTCCCCGTCTTCATCACCCAATATCCGCGCGAAATAAAGGCCTTTTACATGCGTCAAGCCGCCGCTTCGCCCGCGGAAGGCCCGACAGTGGACTGCTTTGATCTCCTGGTACCCAACCTGGGCGAGCTCGCAGGTGGTTCTATGCGTGAGCACCGCCTACCACAACTCGAGGACAACATGCGTGCCCATGGCCTCGACATCCCCAGCAAGCGCTCTGTAAAGGGCAAGGAACTAGCCTGGTACCTTGACTTGCGCCGCTGGGGATCTCCTCCTCACGGCGGTTTCGGTCTGGGCTTTGATCGTCTCCTAAGTTACTTGACCGGAGTGCCCAACGTTCGCGATGTTGTACCCTTTCCTCGCCACTACGAGCGGTGCGACTGCTAAATGCGAGAAACGCACATCCCATCCTCCCAGTCCTCTGCTACCATGAGACTGGTTCTCATGGGCTCTAATCCCCCCTCACTCTATTGAATCGTTCTCGTTAACGCTTGCCTACCTTGGACACGTATCAACCGCTCTCTCAGTCCAAAGTCACGGAGATGGCGATCCACCTCGGCGACCGATCGCAGACCCGTGTCTCTGCGCCGTGCAACATGACACACATCGAGCCGAGCGACGCCTGTGCATCCCGACAGAGGCAGTCAGAAGGACTCTTCCCCCGACGTTGCGTAACATTCAGCTGGACCAACCGTGCCACAGGATGTGAGTCGAGATTTGAACATGGTTTTGCCTCCGTCGAAGTGGTGAAGACCTGGTCCGTCTCGGCAACGTGCTTGCGAGGTTGCTGGATATGGCCCCGACGTGTGTACCCGACGAGAGGCACCGGATCTTCCGTGAAGGGTGATCCGATATTGAGGACGATACCGGTGATTGCTATTTGTACACTACCAGCCATTTCTACGATGCAAGAGTCATGTACAACACTGACAGAAGTAGATTCTGTATTATACATAGATACCAATGGACCGAGAGATGACGGGAATACAAGTTGTCCGAATCGAGTGCAAGTTGCTCGCTCTGTGTCTTTGATGCCTCTGGTTGTCGATTGGTTAAGCAATGGCATCAGGATTTTCTCCATCCGCCTTTCCCGTCTTTCCCGAGTATCTTTGTCTACCCAGCTGCTGAGTGAACAAGCACGGGGGTGCAGTCAAACGTGTCTGCTCCAAAGGGACATGATACCGAGTTCGCTGTGGGCTCTCGGTGCATTCGAACGTCGTGGATTCCTCCAGACAAGTCGCCGACAATCCGTCGCTCAGTTCGTTGTCCACAGATACAGCTACAGCTGCTAAACGCCTCACACATTACATCAAACGTATCACCAATGTGGCCTTTTCTACCCCCTAGCCCGCCATACGGAGGGTGAAACGGAAAGACGGCAAGCCGGAAGGACCATGGACGGCTACAATGTGCCGTACGAGACGAACTAATAGGCACTCCGTAACCGTACGGGACGCCGTTGGGGGCACAGCCTCCCCCGGAAGGGCCAGCTAGGTTAGGGTTAGGGAGTGAGATAGGGTAGGCTGAACCATCCCTGGAATAGGGAGATCTGGATAAATCGGCAAAGCCCATGGCGTGTTGCGCCGGGGCTCACGGCTCAAGTGGATGGGGACGGGATGCCCTACGGGTAGAGGGGAGGGATACGCAGCACAGGGCTCGTCAGCGGTCCCCTGGGAAGCCCAGCAAAATCCCCGAGGAGAAGTCCAATGCGAGCTCTGAGGTGATCATTTAAAAAAAGGCTATTACGATACTCGTTCCCGAGGGTGAGAATCAAAAGGCGAGTGGTGACCCGTCGCCGTTACTTGTACGGGTTCTGTGTACTGTACCGGGGGTGGGCGTATGTGTCCGAAGCAGCCGTTTCATCCACCACTGACGACGCCAGTTGGCCCGGCTGGATAAGCATATCTGACCATCTGGCGGGCGATGCCATCATCTTGCGGCGCGGGCGAAAATGCTTGTATGTCTGGCGCTGGCACTAACACAATGTGCTGGTGCCGACGCAGCCGTCTGGGGGGGATGGGTGCGGCTAGCGGGATTTTTGCCAATTAGGGGCCACACAGGGAGGAGAAGAGAGGGTCTGGCCACTGGGTCTGCATGGAGAGGGTCTGAATGGTGGATGATGAGGGTCTGGATGGATGGATGGCTCGCCAGAAGGGGGCGTGTGGGATCCTCAAACGGGCCATTTATTTCCGGGGCCTCCCAGAGTCCTAGCTGGTGCTTCCCCAGTAGAATCCAGATCACTTGGACGGGGCCAGGCTTCGAGAAGCCTTTTTGCCGTGCCAAGGATTTGTCGTCGTTGATCCCGTCTTCGTCATGCTTCGTATAGATAACTCTGGAAAGCCGTTGGTGAAGGGATTCCATCTGCTGTTCTTCGTACTGCCAGAGACCATCGTGGCCGCAGCTCATAGTTATGTAAATTGCACCAACAGCGCCTCACAAAGGGCTGACATCAGCCCCGTGTGTGCGGAAGCAATCTGGGCGTCCAATCTGGGAGTCTTTGCTATTCCGACTTTGCCGGCCAACGCGTCAGCTTGGCACGGGGGGCGTCACGAGTATCACTACTTTGTTAGCGACGACACACCCCCTCCCACGAATTAAGCTTAAGCCAGATGTCGGGACCAGGGCTGCAAGGCCTTGTCAAGCAAGCCCGCGCAAAATAGCTTCTGCAGCGTACTGTCAGCAGGCAATCTGGACCTGGGGGCCGCTTGGGATGTGCCAGGGTTGCTGGACGAAGGAGGGTGGAGGAGAGGATATCCGGCACGATAGCGGCTTCGTGGTGGGAGATTGCGCCAGCCAAACGAAAGGAACATGCCATGCCCCCGAAAGAGAGGGAGGGTTCGTCATGAACAACACCAATGCAGAAAATCAACGGCCAAGCCATCAATGCCCGGTTGGCAAGGCGCGATTTGACTTGGCAGCCCAGGCCCAACTTGAAAAAGCATCACAACAAGAGGCAACCAGCCAGCCAAGAAATCTCGTCCAACACAGCCCTTGATTGGGGAGAAGAGAACAAAAAGTGACGGCTTGGCACCCGGCGTTAGATCTGCACCAACCCGCAACGCGTTCCCAGGGCCCGGTCATGCTAAAGTCGACCAGTCCCAAGGATTGCGATGCCGACTTATCCATGGGCGGCCCCTCTGTGGCTCCTCCTTTTCTCGCACCAAGCCCGCAAAGTCCCATGGCGGAAAATGGGGTGCTTGCATTCCGTTGGATCATGCTTGCTAGGTGCCTGCCTAGATTAATAGCCTCTCTGCTAGGGTACCTTCGTAGGGCCCGGCGGCCAGGAGTCTTGGATCGGCGGCACGATGGGGACACCACCAGGATCCTTCTCTGGGCTCTCCTTGGTCAATCATGACAAATGGCCCCCTTCTTGGCCCCCCCGTGGATTAAGCATGATCCATTCCTGACCTTGCGAGTAAGCGTAAGCCAGAGGAAAAGGCGTTTGTCGGTGGGCAACTCATTAGGTCACGAAACCTCGTGGCCTGAGAGTCGAGTCGGGGCCCATCCATGCTCGTATCCCTTTCTAGAGCTCGTCTACGGAGCACTGTGCATGCTTGTGGCCTGTACAATGGCTGTGGTAAGCCTCAGCCTTTTGACTGGCCCAGCAAAGCCTACCAAAGTCCCTATGCCTGGTGAGGTTGCATGTACTGTACTGTCATGGGCGTGCATCCAGACGATCTGTCGTCGTAAATCATCCCGGGTTTTGCCACAAATCGCTCGGTAATCCAGGCAGCCTCTCTCTCTCTCTCTCTCTCTCTCTCTCTCTCTCTCTCTCTCTCTCTCTCTCTCTCTCTGTCTCTCTCTCTCTCTCTCTGTCTGCCAGCTGCGAGTCGCATAACGCCGATGCCGCCACAATTCGCAAATGCACACCTGACGAAAAGACCATGGTCCAGACTAGTTGCGCCAAGTCCTAGGCGACTTGGCGGCAAGGGTCCATTAGAGTTGCAGGCGCCTGGCCCTTTTCGTCGCCTGCCATGAGCCGCTAATGCATGGAAGCGACACCACTGACCACCGCCTATTTTGCCCCTGCCATCGGGTGCGCCTTTCTCGTAAAAGCAGTCCATTGAGTGCTCGTGTCGGGTAGGTTAGGGCAGACAATCAATTAGCAAAGGGTATCGCTAGGGTCGATAAATGCTGGGATGTTCTCGTCAGTTCACTGTTGTTGTTGCTTTTTTACTGCAGTTCGGTGGATGATAGGGGCTCGGTGAGGCTGATCCTTGGCGCCGATGTCCAAGACTTTGCAGGGCTTGGAATAAGCCTCTGTTGTGTCACGCGTTAGACTTTTGTCTTGGCTAGGCAGAGAGGCCGATTGAGAGAGTGGCTTGAGAGAGAGATGACCTTGGCGTCAAGCATGTGTAACTGGCATGCAGTCACCTGATGTGCCAGCTTAGGTTTTGTGTCATCAGTTTTGCATGTGTTTTGTTGCAAAGACAATTGAACAATGCATGTGATCAGTCGACAACTTCAATTCCAACGATGCTTTCTACAAAAGCCACCCAGCAATGAACGAGACTTGACCAATGGCTCAACGGTAGGATTGATCGTGCATCCATAACATGAAGAAATAAACAATTGAATAACAAAGCACAAGTGTAGGGTAGCCGTGATGCCATGCCTGCGCCACAACGGTGTTTCAGAGACAAGTTACGTAAGCGCACCCCCCAGCCAACAGATCGTCGCGAGCCGCGCTGTCAATTTTAAGCATCCAGACTTGGCATTGTCTCAAATACAACACCACTGGCCATTTTACCTTCCATGATACCTTGGCGACAAATTAAATTTTCCGCAACTGACCTTCGCCCAGCAGACTCTTTTTTAGCCACAATGACACACCGCATAAGCTCCAAGAGCCGAGCTTGCAAGTCGTTGCGCCTCACATCCCACGGTCGCGTTATTCTTACTCAATCGGTGTCCCCAGCATCGCGATTGGTCCGTAGGAATTGGCCCGCACGGTCCATGTTTTCTTTTGCTCGTCTCTTACGGAGTATGGAGTAGTGTCGGGCGAGACCTTATGCCGGATAAGCATGCAGCCACAGAGTGCCAAGCTTTGCTCTGGCTGCACGGTAAAAATGCGCAAAAAGCTTCGCATTCGGATGTGGGCAATAAAGTTTGGCGCCGGCCGAGTCAGAGTCACCACACACAACTCTAGACACTGGCGCACCACGGACAGATCGGCACAATTTACCCCCCCCCATTAGAAACACCATCAGAGGCTATTAGAGACCCTTTGACGTCCCGGCTGGCTAATTTGATGCGTCTGTTTCGGTCTAAAAGACAGTTGTCAGGGATGGAGGTGCCGATGCCGACATATCCAGCCGCTATATCCAGGTGCCTTCAAGCCATCTGGTAGGCCCTCTGCACTGAGCAAATACCCCGAACTCATATCCAGGTGCCCCGAGACCACATCCAGGGTTCCAGAGAGCGAGGCCGCCCAGCCCGCGGCCACTCGGCGATGACGACGACTTCCGCATCATCGTCGTCCCCGTTTGGGCGCACGTCTCGCATTCTGGAATCCACAATGTCCACCACGTCTACGACGGTACGTCTTACTCCGTACAGAGGTACCGACTGCCCAGCGCGTCACGAGACCATCCCCCCTGCGTCGCTCCTCGTCAAGGACCCTAACCGCGAGAAACCCGGGCCTTGGCGCCCAGACTGAATACCTTCCCGACAAGAGCTTCAGCCAAGCTGCCGTTGGTCACGGCTGGGGGGCCACAACACCACAGCCAAGCCAGACCCACCCGGCACCGCGAACACCTTCGGGAATAACGCCCCCCCTCTCCCCCCAGGATCACCTCGAGCCAGGATTACCTTGAAACCAGCCCCTCACGCCCTGGCAGCCAAGTCGGTTCGGACGGCATCTCGTAGCCACACCAAGCCCACCATCAACCTGACGCCGGTATCATCGCTCAGAAGCCACATGCTCTTAGTCGGTGCAGCTGGGGCAGCCCGTGTAGACAATGTGTCCTTTTTCTCCCTGCCCGGGTTAGCACGGCACCCAGATCCCTCCACAAAGCACAACAGGCCTGTCGAGACCTTCCGTGTGCCCTACCTCCAATCGCTTGATGCGCACACACCCCTTGCGGAATCGACCCCGTGCCAAGCAAATGGCTGGCAACGCTTAAATTCATGCTTAATACAGCGCGTGGCGTGTCCTTTACTTTGGCCGTCGTTGGGAGAACACCTGACCCGTATTGTACCAGAAAAGATGACCCGTGTTGCAGGCCTCCTACAAGTTCTTATCATATTGTACTTCCCTTGTAGGTTCGGCAGTCGGTGCTTTGCATCGCCAACAGTCGGTTCAAGATGCACGGCAACCGGCAAAAATCTTCATTTTACCGTCGCGTAACGTCACCTGAGCGCTCACCGAGATGAAGGCCCCTAAGCAGCATACCATCTCCACATGCTGGAGAGGTTCATGGAAAAGAAGGGATCTTGGCAGACGGAACAAGCCGTCATAAGGCACGACTAAGACCTTTTGGATCTGTTTTCAGAGCTGCCTTACTCGGACAGGCTACCGCCGAGCTTTTGCGGCTGCACGCCTTGATAGATTGGTGAGCTAGTAGGATCTCAGAGCCGGTTTGCCGAGCTCAACTCAAATTTGAGACGCCCTGCCCCCCCAAAGTGTCAAAACCATGCCGGGCCCCTTGGCGGTGGGAATTTTGGACAGGTACTGTCGGTTACCAGAGGCGGCAGACGGGCGGTCGATCTCATGAGACAGCATCTGTCTGGCCGTTCTGCGGAGGCGCGAGGACAGATCTTGGTGCCTACGAAGTCCGAAGCACTGGAAGGCTCCTCCATGCTCGACTACTGGCTCTCTCAGTGGGGCGTGCATGTAGCGACAACTCGGCACCGCGGCACACTCGACGTCATCATGTGTTTGGTGATGGCTGTGGGGAATGGACCAGGGCGACAAGAAACGCCGATTTTCCCGAGCCGCCTCTCCTGGTTGGCCGTCTCTTGTCCAGACGTCGAAACATTGCTCATCTGGGCACATGGCAAAGATGGGCTACGTTGCGAGCAACGCGGCGTTTTGGAGCTACAAGGCCATGTTGGGCGATACGCTGTTTTGCGACCCAGTGCTCTGGGATCAAGGAATAACAGAATCCTGTAATTAAATGGCACAGCCACGGGATTTGATTCACAGATCACCGTCTGGCGCGCCATGCCATTTCCCGACGCAGCATGGGATTTCTCGGACTGGTTGCATTGATTCCCGCTTTGCTCAAACGGCCAATCGTATTATCCGCCTCGTCGGCCGAAGCTGGCGCCCCAGAGAGGACCGAGTCTCGGTGGTTCCGCGGCGAGAAGAGGCCTTTTCTGCCTCTGCCTCGACAGAGTCTGGAAAAGGAATTTTCTACCTGCAGAACAAGTGCCGCATTGAGAGTCTGCGCGACGAATGGAGGCCCGTAGAGTTGCACACATAATACGCCATGAGTGTTCGTAAAGCGCTCGGTTACTTTTGGGGCGTGGCTGGTTCTGGGTTGAAAGAGTGCCATAGAAGGTCTCTGGTTGAAGCTTCTCCGGCTTAAGCTTACACTTGGACCCTAACTTTCATTTGCTTGCATGCGTGTGCCAGCAGCCAACGGCGTGTACCTTATATCGTCATCCAGGCATCACTACAGGGGGCTTGAGGTTATTTCACCTTTTTTTCTTCCTGCTGGCACGCGGAGGGTCCGATCATCACGGAGCCACCAACAAACAGTGTACATGTGTGAGGCCAAGCGCTGATGAGCGATGGAACCGACCCGACGCGTACAGAAGGATCAAAAGAGGATCGAGTGGCGATGTTAATCCCCGACAATCAACAAGTCGACAAATATGCGCAGCCCACGAGAGGACCCAGAAATAGCAGTGCGAAACTGGAGATTGATGACGGGCGAGTGGGCCGAGAGGAGGATTAAGTGCTGACGCTGGGATATTTCCGAGGGCTGTGTTGTGTAGGGCGTGCGGCTCTCGGACTTGGCGGATGAGGATCATCAGCGATCTTAGGCCATGAGAGTTCTAGCATCAGAATTCAATACCGATGCTGATTTGGGTGTGGCATAAGACCCCCCCGGAGCTTACTGTGTCTGTCCTCAGCGCATCGCCCTGCTGAGACGGATTTTGTCCGGCTGGACTGTTCCGACCGCAGCAACATGACTGGACGAGCGACGAAACGCGCAATGTGCTCGATATTGCTCTCCTCGGTGACTGGTGTGTGTGTGTTGGCCGTCTACCCTCTTGCTGCAGACACCGAACGCGTTTTGGTGGAGGCTTTGCGCACACGATGGTCGGCTCGCCGGCACCGCAATGACGAATGCCGTCCGCTTGGCTCGGACTTGTCGCGGGAGTGAATGAGAAGTGAGAGGGTCGGTTTCCACTTGAGGAAAGGAGTGGCCGAGGGACGAGTGGGTTTTCTGTAGGGGGCCTGGGATTTGGGGACTGGTAGAAACACACGGAGAGAGAGTCGAGCAAAGTATCACGGCACACGGCACACTGAAACGGGTATTGCGCGACGACAAACAATTTTTATTCTTTTCTTGTCGAGGCTTGTCTCTGGGCTGTAATACCCGGGCATCGGAGCGTTTGGCTCGTCCATCCGAACGTGAGATGGGACAAGAGATGGGCCACTGGGATTGCCGTCGCCCAACGTTTAAAGGGGCGGTATAATGAACACAAGGGGCTAGCCCAGCATATGAAGAGGGTTTCCATTTGGGCGCACGAGTTACGAAGCACAGTACGACGTTGCTGTTTCGATTCCTGATGGTTGGTCACGATGGTTGGTTGTTGGTGAGCGAACCTCGCCAGTTTGGCCTGAATACAGGGCTCTGAATCCTGGGGGGCGTGTGGGCATGGTCGATCATGGCAAGCAGAGCCTCCGGGGTGACTATGGAGGCGAGAGCTGAGAGAGCCAAGGAAAAGGATCCCGGGAAATGAGGCCCTGGGACTTTAGCCTGAGCGCTGCTGCACCGCCATCGCCATTGTTGGACTTTGTCCCTGGGCTCGGAGATGCTAATTCATCACCTCTATTCAGCTCGTCAGCAGCCATGTGTGAGAGAGCCAAGCCTGGTCCCAGCTGCAGACGCCATCAGCCACTCAAAGGTGAAGAGCAAAAGCAGAAAGAGAGGGAAGCAATGGAGCTAACCGCTTCAAAAGTACACGGTACAAGCATATTGGCCACCCCCAGATTTTCCTGTCGAACCGTGTTCCAGATGTCGCAAGCCCGGCAGCCACGGCACTTGGTGCTGGCCGGTGGCGGACTTGGTGCCAAGCCATCATTGGGCGAAGAAGCCGCATCTTCCGCAGCCAGTGAGTGTGACTAATGAGTGCACCCGTTTACAGCGCATGTCCAATGTACCTGTTAGTAGGGGGGGGTTTAAAGTCTCGTGCCGATGCCGAGCTTTGAGCGTGCGTGTGTGTGTGCGTGCGTTTGTTTCTTGTCGGCGTCTCTGGTGTGTCACTGTCCCCCCCCCCCCAGCTTGAAGACGCCCGCAACGTCTTAAAGTCCAAGATTAAAGTATTCCAGGGTTCGTGTCCGTAACCATCGCCCAACTGAAATCCCAGGGCGGCCGTGCCAAGTACGGTGTAATTCCTTTCTCCCAGGCCCACGACGCCAAGTGCGTCTGCTGGACACTGAAAACCCTGGGGTCCTTGTTCGTGAACATCACTCATTAGGGCTTGCCCGCCGAGAAAACAAAAACAGCAAAAGACCCTCTCAGTGCACCAACTTTCGAGACGCAGTTGTGCTGTGCGCGGAAACTGTAGGCTGCTGTGACTGGCCCCTAGCGTCACTTACATCAAAAGGGCCCGCTACACAACCTCCACAAACGAGCAAAAAGCCAAGGCGTGGGATCAGCAGGCCTGCAGTTCCATGGTCCACGCCATGGCGCACACGCCCCCTTTTTCACGGAGAGTTCCATGTCCTAATGATTCCAGCCTGTCGAGGTTCTGCCCCCCTCCAAAGACAAGAGGGTTTATAAAGGCTCAAAAACGCCTTGTTGCGGTGACCAAGGGAGAGAGTATGCTAAAAATGAATTCAGCTCGCTGACAATGACACTGGCCGCGCGTACCTACACCACAATTGCCGGGGCCGGCAATAGGGTCATGGCTTTGAGATGATCTCTCGAGAGTGTCAGAAAGCCAAGGCTTCTTCAGTCTGCGTCTCCGAAGCTACTGTAGCTAATTATGTGCTGCACTCTGCAGATGCACATGTAGCTGTGCTGTAGCTTGTATGAGGTTTGAAATCTTCCGCACCATCTGCTTGTTTGGTTCCCTTTTTCGTGCAAGTTTATCTCTCTGTTGTGACGCTGGCAAGGGCCCATGTCCCCCAACTTTCCCTTGACCCCTCTTGGAACTTGTCCGCTTGCAGAGGGATGGATTGCTACGTATATGCCTCGTTTTCCCTCCTTGAGTTAATCACGAAGCAAGTTCAGTTTCTTGTTCGACGGGGCTAGGTTGGCTAGCGTTTGCGTTTCCAGCGGACGCTCAATGGTAGACGCCATCGCCCGTCGTTCGTCGTCGTTCGTCGTCGTTATCGGTGTCGTCAGGAGCTGTTTCAGTGACACAACAATGTGGGTGACCGGCAAGACGGCTTGAAGATATCGCCCGGTTGGAGGATAGTCTGATCCGCCTGGGTCCTGGCTGAAGACGCGCACTGGCGACCGGGTCTGAGGGTGCCGGAATGGGGCATACAAAGGGGAGATCATTGAAAGATCCCCTCACCTTGGAGTACAAAACAAAGAGTTGCGCTTGTATGGCAGTGAATGAAATTGATTGAGTACCATCATCGTCAAAGTACAAGCCTTAGGTTGATGCCTTGGTACACCTTTTCAAATTTTAGTGGTGGCTTCCTGAGGCCAGAAAAAAACAAGCATCAAGCCGGGGGAACAGGCGCCAAGTCTTACTTCCCACCTTAACTTGACCCCCCCTCGAGGCTCACCTCACGCCAAAAAGCCCTCGCCTGGGTATCCGTATAATCTAAACGAAGACGGCGCACTCTGCTGCAGACAAAGGCCACAGTACACAAACAGACGACACTTCAGCTGCGGCGCCGGACGGCCGGCCGGCTGGTTCAGCAAGCGCCTCCCCCCACGACTTGTTGACGATTCGCAACACCCACCGCCCGCCTCTGGATGTTCCAGACTCGCAGACGCCCTGACGGACTCGAGACACCAGTGGTGAGCTTGCGCGCCGCTTCATCCGTCCAGGCCCTCTTCTTTCCCTCTGCCTATTCAGCCAGCGTTCCCACATTCCGCTACGGTTTGCCCTGTCACGCCCTGTATCGTCATCCCTCACTCTCGACCCCTTGACAGTGGGTCGGCTTCCAAAAGCTTGTCCTGATCAACCCTCCCAACCCTGGCTGTAACCACGCCCGGCAGGTCCTTAGACACACCCCAGAGCTCTCTCGCACTCCCTCTAGGCTCTGCCGTGCTCCGTCCTTCTCCACACGGCCGGCCATGTGTCGCCGAGTTATCCACCACCTCCCATCCTCAGTCTTGCCATTCTTGACCATTCTTTGCAACCTTATCTAGCTCTTGGCCCTCCATTCTGCTTTCGTACTTGCCTAAGGACACCTTCAAAGAGACCCTGTTAACCGAACTCTTGGCTAGCATTTTCATTGTCGAACTCTTTGGCATTGTTGCACCGAGCAACTTGCTACGCCTGCTTCAAGCTTCAACTCTGTTTGCAAAGATCCGCGTCTTTGGTTCTGAATTCAAAAGGTACGTAATTCTTTTCATCGAGTCTGGTGCGTTTTCCTTTGCATTTTTGGCACTCGGTGACCCCCGTCCAACGGCCCCTGATCCCTGGCACTTGGCAACTTTGTATTCCTTTCTCCCGTGGCAGGCGGCGATCAAAATCACAATTCGGAGCCGCATCGACTGTCAACTTGGCTCATGCTCTTTGGCTGGCCCTCTGTGTCATGATCAGTCGGTCCTTCCGGTGCCAAGAGCGTGGAATTACCCCAGAGGCTCGTCAATGGTTCTTGGACGTCGTCATGCACATCGCCAAGCGGCAAACACACTCAATCTCTGGGAAATTTTAGTCGAGTGGATCCCCACAGCATCGGCTCCGACGGCACTCTTCCGCAAGGGAATCGACGCTCTGACCCCTGCCTTTGTCCTGCCTCTAGCACAGCACTGGGTGTTACGGTGCAGCACGTACAAAGGACGGGCGTGCGCCTTGTATCAGCATTACTACGTATATAGAGCATACGTGCTCCTCCTACGCACTCACCCCGTCACCCTTGCAAGCTTTGCCCATCTCTGTCCTTGCTCTCTCTTCTTTTGGGTACTTCTGCCCAGCCTGCCGAGCTTTGCCAAGCCTTGTTCGCCAAGCATCATCTGCCAAGCCTGCCGTGATCATCCAACACTGGCCCTCCGATACTGACTCGTCATCACCACATTAGTCCCGGCTGCCATTGAGCCCACCCACAATCCGACGACACCCCGGGTGACTTGAAAGCTTGGCCGCGTTTCGACCTTGTGCGCACCAGGCTTGTCCAAACTCTTGCCTTGCCAACCCTCCCAGAAACGCCAAGAAACCTACGCAGCAGCCCACGCCCATCGGTGGGGACGTGGACGAATTCCGCTCAGTCTTTTGGCCCTTGTGGAGTTGGCGCCAACAAAATACGCATATCCGCATCCAGTCCTGGCCCGATTAGATCTGGTGGGGCGCCGCGTGGAAGTCGGACACTAATTCTCACTGCGAGATTCTTCTTATAAAGGCTCTACGCCCGTCCAGCTCCTGCGCTTACGCCAGGAGCACTTACAACCGCCAAGCTGCGGCAACTACAGAACCCAGACCCTATCCTCTTGGACAAGATGGAAACATATCACGGTTACGTGCGAACACCCGCCGACGCCATTCGGCTGTTTGAGGCTTGCCGACTGGGCGTCCTGCCCCGAGTTCAACGACGACTCTCCGAGAAGGAAAGGCAATCCATTCGATCCGGCTCCGTCTTCGTCTGGGATGAGCGAGAGGCCGGTATGCGACGATGGACCGACGGCAAGTCGTGGAGCGCCAGCCGAGTGTCCGGTAGCTTCTTGACCTACCGCGAGATGGAGGGCAAGCGGGGCGGTGGCTTCTCTGGTCGACGAAACGCCGGCAAGACGCCCGACTCTGGCCGCGGTAGCGACGAGGACCAAGACGACGGCGAGCCCGAGGGATACCGATACAAAGCCGACGGCCTCATGAAGCAGTCTTTCAGCATCACCACCTCAAACGGCCAGCACCTCCACCTCATCTCATACTACTCCCGACCACAGCCCGGTCAGCCCGACCTGCCTCAGCCGACTTCCGATCCCTCTCTGCGAGGCATCGTTCCCGTCAAGGGCATGTACCCCGAGTCCAGCATGGGAGAGACCAACCCGACTCCCGCCCTCACCCGAGCCCCGATGCAACAGCCTCCCTTTATGGTGGCGCCTCAACATCCCCATCACCCTTATGCTCCCCCATACGGACAGCCTGGATACGCCTGGCCTCCTTCGCCCGTGGCCACACCTCCTTATGGTCACTACGCAGCTCCATACCATCAATCTAGCCACCATCAGCCCCCTCCCCAAATGTCACATATCCCACTGCCTCCTCCACCGTACGATCATCGAGCGCCGTACGACCAGCGAGCGACTCTCCCACCCCCACACGCAAAGCCGACTGCTATTTCTTACCCTCAGCACCCTTCGCCTCACTACACCCATGCCCCGCTGCCTCGACAGGATTCGCCTCGTGAGCATCTCCAGGCTGCTGCTCAGAGTGCCATGGTCGACCCTCGCCTAAACACGAATCGGGGTCAACAGGGACCGCTTCCCGCTCTCGGTGCCGTCACCAGCGGTGCTTCGAGCAATTCTCTCGCGGCAATCAGCACGCCTCCCAACCGCGCCCTCAGCGTCAGCCCTCCTCGAAGCTCTCACTCAGCGGATGTGCCAACAACTTCTGGAAAGGCTAGCCTCTCGGCCCTCTTGCACCCAACCCCCGCTAGCAGCGAGACCGGTAGCAACAACGCCGCCGCAACCGGTAGTGCAGGAAGCAGCCCCAGAGCTAATGGCATCTGCGGTCTTGAGAAGGGTGGAGTGAGTGAGGATGCCCGGGCATTGAGGATGCTGGATCGCAAGTTTTGCATCTAGGGAGATGCAACGGACGATGTACTCAATCACGAGTCCTGACTACAGGCCTGTGTCACGGTGTTAAGGGATTTGGGCGAGAAGCTCACGGGATCATTCAGCATTGCACTTTTTGTCTCATGCATTGTAACGGCGTCTGGAATTACAGGGCGGCAGAAGGGTTTGCCGCGGTTGCATTGCGCGGATATTATCACGACTATCAAAGGGGGGTTGGTGTTTTACTTGCAAGGCGATAGTATCAAAGATACACAGGCCTTATACGGTGTTACGGATATCGTCGGTGACGATTCGAGGACACGTGGGTTGTAGCCTACATAGCAATACAACAAATATATGAATCATTTGAGTAACTGTTTCGTCGTGGCATGTTTGAGGTGAGATTGATACTAGGTTTGCAGATAAGCTTACGACGGCCAACTAGCCATTCCGGGGTGTCGAATCCCACCTCGGAGGGTCCCTGGTAATTACTGTCCCCATGGTCCCTGCAACCGCATTCCTGAGTTGAATGTTGGCATCCCCATGGATTCGCAGGCGCCGTCCGAACCGACCAGCCGGGTGCCGCGCGGAGGCCGCGTCATCGTAGGCCGTTGAAGCGGGGTGGTGAAAGATTTAACCGGGTAGGGCGCTACTAATTGAGAGACTATCGTCAATACTATGGAAGAGAAACGCGCCAGCTACTTGGGCGACGTCGTAATAGCGAGCATTTTCGGCTGGGGAGTTTGTTTCATCGTTGGCGTGGCGGTTGGGAGAGGCTGAGCTGAGGTGCGTCTTCTGGGATGGCGTCTTTTTTTAGTTACTTGGTAGTACCAAGGCGCCAATGGATAAATGGAGACGGCGTGATTCTTGTATGGTGTATTTTTATGTGTCTTTGTGTGTGTTTTCGATGTATGGGTGAGTGTATCGATGGGTGAATGTGTCATAAGATTGGGGTGTGTACATTTGGTGTTGAGGTGATTTCCAACCATGAGCTTACCAGACGCTATTGATGATTCCAATGAGCTTAGTCGAAGGATATTGACCTCTAATCATACGGAAGATACTAGTTCCTGGTGTAGTTATCATGTTGTTTGTTGAGCAATTCGGAGTAATCCTAGGGGCGATGAGTCGTCTTGCGATTTTGATTATCATTTGGCTACGGTAGATGCGCTACGCGTGGGATCTAGCTGCAGGTGTCTAGATTCTCTCCTGAGCGCCATTACGAAGACCCGGCGATTTAGAGTAAGAAAACCTGTCACTCGACATCTCACACCTCGGTCAGGCTGAGGATATATGAGCCGAGCATCCTTTTCACTCCACTACAGCCCATTAACCACAGCGCAGTAAAACTAGAATTTCTGTTCACTTCTTACAAAGCGAACTTGCCTCAAACATCGACTCAGAACTTCTCACACAAATAGAGATGAATTTCCATCAATGTCATGACTTGGTTGAAGTTCAATTTGTGTACAGGGTAACTCGACGTCGCAGAATAGTTTGGCCGATCCGACCACAGCTCCCCTGCACTAGGCTGGATCTGAGCCAGGATCCTTGGAAGCTTTCTACGCGACTCGACTCGGGATTCATTGTTGCCAAACGTCATGACGACAGCGCCTTAAGCAACAAGACACGGATTTTCATCTTTCGCAATCGAACACTCATTGCGACCATGCTGAAGACACCCATTTGATACCCCCGTGTAGCGCCCACCATGTTCACCTTTTGCCCGCTCCAGGGCGCCTTGTCCGACTCGCCCGCCTCGCAGTCTCTCCTTGAGCTCGACGGAGGGGTCAAGGTCCTCGTCGACTTGGGCTGGGACGAGTCGTTTGACGTCGAGAAGCTCAAAGAGATTGAAAAGTATGCGCCGTGGATGTGCGGGTAACGGAGTGATGCTGACTGGCCTGTAGACAAGTGACGACTCTTTCGCTGATTCTCGTCACCCACGCGACGGCGTCGCATCTCGCTGCATACGTCCATTGCTGCAAGAATATTCCCCAGTTTACGCGCATCCCCGTGTATGCGACGCGACCAGTCATCGATTTGGGCCGCACCCTCATCCAGGACCTCTATTCGTCGACGCCCGCGGCCGCGACCACGATCCCTCAGAGCTGGCTCTCCGAGTCGGCATATTCATTCTCCCAGACCACGGCGAACGCGCAGAACCTCTTGCTACAATCGCCGACCCCCGAGGACATTGCGCGCTACTTTTCTCTGATCCAACCCCTCAAATACTCACAACCGCATCAACCTCTGCCGTCTCCCTTTTCGCCCCCCTCAATGGGTTGACCATTACAGCATACAATTCGGGACACACGCTCGGTGGTACGATATGGCATATCCAACACGGCTTGGAATCTATTGTGTATGCGGTGGATTGGAACCAGGCCCGTGAAAATGTCTTTGCGGGTGCGGCCTGGTTGGGAGGCGCCGGAGGTGGTGGTGCCGAGGTCATTGAGCAACTGCGCAAGCCTACCGCTCTGATCTGCAGCAGCCGCGGGTCAGATAGGAATGCCCCAGCTGGAGGTCGGACCAAGCGAGACGAGCAGTTGATTGACACCATCAAGGCTTGTGTGACACGGGGAGGAACCGTCCTGATCCCGGTAGACTCGAGCGCTCGAGTGCTGGAGCTGTCGTATCTCCTGGAGCACGCGTGGAGGGCCGATGCTGCATCCGCAGAGAGCGTTCTCAAGTCGGCCAAGCTGTATCTCGCAGGCCGTAACATGTCCAGCACGATGCGGTACGCGCGGAGTATGCTGGAGTGGATGGACGACAGCATCGTTCAAGAATTTGAAGCCTTTGCCGAGGACCAGCGAAAAGTCAACGGCGCGACTGGAAAAAAGGAGGGAGGCCCATTGGATTTCAAGTACCTGCGATTGTTAGAGCGCAAGGCCCAGATTGAGCGGTTGCTGAGCCACCAAGCTGAGAATGGCGCAACAGAGGGTCGAGTTATCCTGGCGAGCGACACCAGCATCGAATGGGGATTTTCCAAGGACCTGATCAGGGGGCTGGCGAAGGACTCGAGGAACCTGGTCATATTGACGGACAAGCCTGGGCTGGCGAAGGACGACAAGCCGTCCATCGCGAGGACGCTGTGGGACTGGTGGAAGGAAAAGAGAGATGGCGTGGCTGTGGAGCAGAGCAACAGCGGAGATATCGAACTTGTGTATGCCGGCGGCCGAGAACTGGAGATTAAAGAGGCCCAGCGCCAGGCTCTCGAGGGAGAAGAGCTGTCCGTGTACCAGCAGTGGCTGGCCACGCAGAGGCAGCTCCAGGCGACGCAGCAGAGCGGCGGAGCGTCGGCCCTCGAAGCATCCGCCGACGTCGTGGACGACGCCTCGTCCGAGTCATCGTCGGATTCAGAAGATGATGACGGCGAGCAGCAAGGAAAGGCGCTGAACGTGTCAACCACCCTCGGCCAAGTCGGTCGCAAGAATGTGGTGCTTAACGACGCAGACCTCGGCATCAACGTACTGATCAAGAAGAAGAATGTATACGATTTCGACTCGCGAGGGAAAAAGGGCAGGGAGAGGTCGTTTCCTGTTGCCATCCGGCGGCGACGCAACGACGACTTTGGAGAGCTGATTCGGCCAGAGGACTATCTCCGAGCGGAGGAAAAGGAGGAGGACAATGCCGACGCCGCGAACCTAGCGGCCATGGACGACAAGCTGGGCAAGAAGCGCAAGTGGGACGACGTGGCAAAGAACGGCCCTGGAGGCAACAAACGGAACCAGACCGGGCGTGCCGGATCCGTAGACGATGGCGACGGCCCTGGCGACGGCTTCGTGCCGGACGAGCTGGACGCCGTCGAGGATGCCGAATCGCACGAACCCACCGGCCCGTGCAAGCTGGTGTACCAGACGGAGTCGGTCACGGCCAACCTGCGCATCGCCTTTGTCGACTTTAGCGGCCTGCACGACAAGCGCAGTCTCAACATGCTGATCCCGCTGATCCAGCCGCGCAAACTCATCCTGGTGGGAGGCGGCCGCGACGAGACGCTCGAGTTGGCCGAAGACTGCCGCAAGGCTCTCGGTGCCAACGGCGAGCGCGCCGTCGACGTCTACACGCCCGAGGTCGGCGTAGCTGTCGATGCCAGCGTCGACACCAACGCCTGGGTCGTCAAGCTGGCCGATCCGCTCGTCAAGAAGATCAAGTGGCAGAACGTCCGCGGGCTCGGCATCGTCACCATCACCGGCCAGCTGCTGGCCACGCACCTGGACAACGCAGACGAGGATCCTGCCAACAAGCGCCAGAAGACGGAGCCCACGGCCGTTTCGACGGCCCTCACCAACGGCCAGCCCGCCCTGCCGACCCTCGACGTCCTCCCCTCCAACCTCGTCTCGGCCGTGCGCTCTGCCGCCCAACCCCTACACGTCGGCGATCTACGACTCGCCGACCTCCGTCGTGCCATGCAGGCCGCCGGCCACGGAGCCGAGTTCCGCGGCGAAGGTACGCTCGTCGTCGACGGCACCGTCGCCGTTCGCAAGACGGCCGCCGGACGCGTCGAGGTTGAGAGCGTGGGCTTGCCGACCACCGGACGCCGCACCACATTTTACGAGGTGCGCAGAGTCATATACGACAACCTGGCCGTCGTGGCGGGTGCCTAGACGACCGAGAGAGGTCGATTGCAAGCCATTGGGATATTACGGAAACGGCGCATTTGTACGCTATGTATGTATTTGGGAGACACGCGAAATAAAAGGGAGCTTATGGATGATGGGCTCGAAGGATATCCGTCGATAGAGGAGACACTGGCGTCGATAGTTCGACACAAGCGGTTGGGTTTCAGCATTTCGTTACAGTCAAGATTGACCCGATTCGTCCCTTGGTGCTATGCCAATGACATGTAATCTATCACAAGTGCCTGTTTCCCTGCCTTTACAACCCTCGACATGATAGGGCCCCCGAGGATAAAGATGACCAGTTCGAGACACAGCGCCCCAACGCCCAACAATGCACCTATTCCAACGCGTGAGAAGCCCCTATTCTATCCGTAACGCAAAACCCATGAAACCATTCACCTCGCGGGCTCCATCTGAGCCATCTCGTACTCTCCTGCGCCGTCCCTGCCCCTTCCCCTGCCGCGACCACGCGAGAAGCCCATCTCCTCGTCGCCGTCGCCAGGGTCATCATCGCCGGCGCCCTCGGAGGCTTGGTTGCCGGTGGCGGCGGGCGGCGCGTTGCCGAGGATGCGGCGGCCGCCGAAGAAGACGGGCTGCAGCTCGCGGTACTGGCAGCCCCAGATGCCGAGGCCGGCGGAGAGGGCCGAGGAGGCGAGCATGGTGGCCCACCACATGGAGTTGCGCGGGATGCGGCCGTTGTAGAGCGAGACGACGACGAGGTGGAGGAAGTGGATGGTGATGGCGAAGTCGGGGACGAGCTTGCTGCGGGCGATGAGGACGACGAGAGCGACGGCCCTGGAAGAGTTAGCGACTGGCACACGAGCAAGTCGGCTTCGCATAGAAGCTTGGCCTCCCATCTGATGCAACTTACATGCACAACCCTCCATCAAGCATCCACACAAAGGCCGCCATCCACCCGGCCGTGGTGTCGCCGCGCACCGCCTCCCAGCCAAACACCAAGCCGAAGCTGAAGCCGGACCCTGCCACCAGCGCGGTGAACAGGAAGAGCACCAGGGCGGCCGCGTAGTACAGCGCCTGCAGCGCGACGATTTGCGAGGCGATCTTGAGCGGCGGCAGCTCCGTCAGCGCGCCGGCCCGGGGGGGTCTGCGGCGTCGGGCCATTGACGAGGCGGTAGAGGAGAGCAGAGAGGTGGCGGAAGGAAGTCGGTGCTGGTAATAATTCGAGGAGAGGAGCGGTTATCGGGTGGGCATTTCTCGTTGGCGTCCTTGAAGGTGTTGCGCCTCGACGTGTGGCACGTGGGAGTGTTGGTCGGGGGTGTTTCTATCCCGAACGGCGAATTGGGCGATGATGAAGCAAAGAAAAGAAACCCAGACCGGGTGCTGAAAGAGACAGGGGATCAGGTGGAAAGAATAAAAAACAAGCCCCAGCTCGCAGGGTTGGACGAGGGAGATGACGAAGGGCGCTGCAAGAAAGCCTCCGTCTGGGTCTCCAGGCCGCCGCCGCGAAGGAGGACACTTTGGAACGGGACCCTCACCAGCCACCCATGCGGGCACAACCAAGCCACAGACGCGCCCCACCCGGTGGCTTGCGGCTTCCCCCTTTCGGTGAATCGGCTCACCGCCCGGGTGGGGATTCTGCCGCCATCCATTTCTTACAGTGTGGGATCCGTCATGGATGGTGCGGCTGGTTGCGAGAGAGCATACAAGAGCCCGCAGCATCCGCGCCTCGAGAACAGCTATTCCTGGGGCCCATTGTCGTCTGGTTTCTATCCTGTCGTCTCGTAAGAGATATTCCATTCGAGGATTCAACGTCCCGTCGATTCAATTGACGTCAAAACGCCACGAGAACCAAACCACACCACTCCACCCCACGAAGCTCCTCACGAAGTTCCACACGAAGCTCCTCACGAAGCTCCTCACGACCCTGTACAGCTTCTTCCCACCATGTGGCCCTTCTCCTCCGACACCCGCGGCGACGCCATCCGCTCCGGCACCGCCATCCCCAACCGCCAGGAGCGCACCGTTTGCTGGGCCGCCCGCGACGCCTACTTCGCCTGCCTCGACGCCAACAACATTGTCGACGCCAACAAGGACGCCTCGGCCGCCCGCAAGCTCTGCCCCGAGCCGTCAGCAGACTTCGAGCGCGACTGCTCCGCCGCCTGGGTCAAGTACTTTAAGCAGTGGCGCGTCGCCGACATTGCCAAGCGCAAGCGTCTCGACGAGCTGCGCGCCCAGGGAGCCCAGGAGATGACCGTCACATCCACCTTTGCGCCAGAGGGTGGCGCCGAAGAGAAGGGCAAGAGCAAGGACGATATTCAGGACTTGCTGGAGAGGAAAAAGGGGAGGTGAGGTCCAGAAAACGGACACAAATAAATGTATTATACTGTACACCAGCTCACGCCCACCACTCACGCCCTCACTCACGTACTATACGGCTGCACACAAGCACCTGAGAAGAATGACAACTCTGTATCCTACCGTATCTATCCCTGCTACCTAACCATCCATTCCCTAAGTGCAACCCGATAAAACAAACAGACGAGAACCGACTCGAGGGTTCCTATCAAAGAGAATCACAGAATGAAAAAAGTAAAAATCAAACTGTAAGCATGCTCGATGCAGCGGTGGTATCATCCATGTCTTTTTTTAACCAAAACAGCCATTATTTGCACATTCTACCCTCCTCTCGGCCTTCGTACCACGCGACATGGTTCCGCACTGCGCTGCCCTTCTCCCTCCCACCAGACATAGGAAAAAATAATGAGGCTGTTTTCGTCGACGTAGTATGTCAAAATAAGTTGAAACGGAAGAATCAAGGTTGAAAGGAAACAATAAGAGTAACCGCCGTATGTCTCGCCTTTCTAATGCATCGTTTGGGTTGATGTTCCGAGCCCCTCGTGCAGCCTGTTGCTAGCTCGTGCTTCATTATGAATAGTCCTTTGACCGTATTTTCGGTAGGCAACTATAAACGACTTGGGCGACCTATGCGACCATCCGTAATCCTTGTTCCTTTGGAGGGAGAGGCGGCAACTCCTTGTCTAAGCTCTCGCGACTCATCCTGGTTCGTAGCATGTGACCGTGTTCTGCGTGGCTGTGGTTGGTGGCGGCATATCCGCTGTCCTGACTCTCCGGCTTGAGGTGCCCTGGCTTGGGTGGCGTCGGCGGCGGCGCCCGAGTTGGCGGGAGCGACTTGTTGTAGTCTTTGGGTGGCGTCTCGGGCCGAGTCTCACCGGCTTCTTCTACGATGGGCAGGATAGGCTCGCGTTGCATAGAGTCCCGGGTGTCCCTGGGGGCAGTCGTCAGGGTCCGATCGGGAATGTTCTTTTCTGCTTGAGGGTCTGCCTCTGCTTCCCTCAGGGCTCGGTCGGCTGCGTCTTGGCCGTCTGACGTCCGTCCAGGGGGGGCGGGGGGAAGATGAGTCGGCATGGGCGGAATGACTTGCGACCTGCGACGTGAATTCCAGCTGGACACGCGTTGGTTCGAGCCCTGAGCTTCAATCATCTCCTGATCCCTCCGCTGCGCTTCTCGATGGGCCTCTTCATTTGACATGGTGACGCCTTCGATGAAGTGGTAGAATCGGTCTCCGTACTGCTCTGGGGGGAGGGCGGAGATTTGCGTCTTGTCGCTTCCGAGACCCTTCCAGAAGTTTTCAATCTTCTTGATGATTCCGTACTGCAATGGTCAGTCAAAGTCTACTTAGGGACGCGGCGAACTTACGTGAGTCAAGCAGTCGATGACACCAAGATAGTAAATCTCGTCTGCCGGTTCGTTGTCCTCATGGGTCGCCCTGAAGCCACCGTCGTCCTGGTTGAAGACGAATCCCGACCGGTTGTGGCCCTCCTCTAGCTCATCCGGCATCTTGTTCATCGATTGTCCGATTGGCACAGGTCGTTCTGATCGGATCATCTGTCTCAGCTCCCTGGCCTTGCGAGCATTCTCTAGCTTCGAAGGCGTTCGGAGTAGGACGGACTGAGGGTCGTCGTCCGGAGCCTTTTCACCCCCAGGGTTAAATACCTGGAGCGTCTTGTCACGGAGATTTTCCTCGTTCCCACGCGAGAGGTCGTGGATACCGACTAGTAGGGAGTAGTCCATGATATGGAGCTTCTTAAGAAGGACCACATCCCGCTGCAGTTGCTCGAGGAACATTCGCTTCTTCTGAATGCCAAGCTCGAGACTCCGCTGCCGTCTCATCCAGTTGAGATCTTTCAACGTCGCCCGCGGGTTCTTTTCTAGATCCTCCTCCCGATAGTCTCGACCCACAGTCGAGCCCTTGAGGTCAAAGGTGGTGTGAATGTCCCGGTGCGGCGGGAACAGGTTGTTCATGACGACAAAGTGAATCTTTTTGCCAAAAGGCAGCTTGACCCGGTGCAGGCCGTAGAACTGAGACAGCAGTGTGTTGGGGTTCGCCTCGACGTGCGAGTAGTAGTCTTTCAAGATCTTGCGCAGAAACTTGTGCTCGGCGTGGTGGATCGTCTTGATGATGTACTTGTAATCTCTGGAAAAGTAAAAGAAGCTGCCGCTCTTGCCGGGCGAGCCCAGTTCCGAGAGTATGTACTTGCCCGTCAGAGACATGAGGTAATCGGCGGGGTCAAGACGGAACAGGGTTCGTAGACGACGGAAGACCCACGGGGCATAATCCTTAAATTTGAAGTCATACTTGGCTGATGGAACCATTTCGTTACCGGCACTGCCGACGTCAGTACAAAGCTGCAAACAAGCAAACATCAAACTTACATATCAAACGTCGACTTTTGCTTAGTCTCGAAGTCGGCGTCGGTCAAGTCCCGGTCGAGCTTGGCGTTTGTCCTCGACACCGATACTCGGATACCCGTGAGCATGTTGTAGGCCGTCACCCAGTTGGCGTGAGTCTCGTCCACCATCGTTCCCACCAAGACCCGGTCAGTGTCCTCCTCTTCCTTGCGCTTGCGCTTGCTGGCTCGCTTTTGTCGGTACGCTTCTGCCCAGCGAATGGCATCCTCGTCTGGCACAATCTCATCCCGGGGTCCATCTGATTGCATCGACCTGGTAGGTCGTCTTCCTAGGCTCAGGGACGGGCGTCGACCGGAAGGACCTGCGGTGGGAGAAAACCTTCCACTGGCCTGCGCCGTGTCCAAATCCTTGGACGGACGACCCGGAGTTAACTTTGGTACTTCGAGGGTGTGCCTCTGCTTGAGTGGTGGAGGCAACGGCTGAAGGTGGCCAGATAATGTGGCAGTGTTGCCAGTGTAAACGGGCGGGGAAGACAATCGATGACCAGATGCATACGTGCGTGGTTGCGTAGGATCGGCCGTCGCAGGCGCCGTCGTAAAAGTGCCGTCCAGGCTTCTGCTGGGAGCTTTTTCTACCACATCTCCAGATTGAGGGCCCATCGGGAGAGGTTTTGACGTGTCATAGTGCATCTGGGTCGATTGGTATGAACCATTGGCGTCACTCGGCAGACGGGGGAGGGTACGATCGGCTAGGGAAGTGGTGCCGTTGGGATTGGGGAGCGGCTTTTGTCGATAGGAAAGATCATCGAGACGGGATGGCGCTGTGGGAGAGACGTGTTGGCCGTTGGAGAGGGAGCTCATGCTCGTGGGTCGCGTACCGTTGCCATTCATATGCGTCTGGTTTGGTTCGGAGACGTCCGAGGCGTGCGTGGAAGAGACGGAGCTCTCGTCAAAGCTATCATTGATGGTGTCGGATTGGGTATGGCGGATGGAGCCCGCGTTCACCCTCTCCTTGGTGGTCGCGAGGCCGAACTGGTTGCTCGGGTCGAGATTGAGAATGTCCGGGTTGGTCGCGAAGATGGTCGAGTTGTCGTCGTCGGCAAGGAACGAGGGCATCTCGGGGGAGGGAGGAGGGACTCGCTGGAGGCCGGGACCAGCGAGTGGCGAGACGGGTAGATACTACTAGATGAAGCAATGTTTGATGTCCGGCTCTCGTGTCGTCTATGGTGATATAGTAGATGGGGAGGGGGGATCTGTCGTCAAAGATCTTTCTCGCGGTGTCTCCTGTAGGCCTCTCAGACCATGTCGTTGATGAGCAAGAATGGGCAAAGCCAGAGGGAAATTGGCGAGGGCCTTTGCTTGGCTGGCGCACCAGGGATTCTTGGCGGGTGGACCAATGGGCGGAGCTGGGGGAGGGGATGGTCGCGTAGGAGAGAAGGGGGGAGGCGGGAATCGGGAGACGGGTAAATGCCAAGACGAAGAGAAAAGGTGCGCTGGAGACGGCAGAGTTGCGAGAGGTTTGGTCCGGTAGTGGAGGGTGACGGCGACGCAGAGGAGAGGCGGTGGATGATGAAGATGATGGGTGGTTGAATGGCGTATGAAGGCAGTAGAGTGAGGTGAGGGAGGTGGGAGGTGAGGCTGGGAGAAATCCAGGAAAAGTGACGGCCCCGTGGAACTTGGCGCTGGAAAGAGGGTACGTACCTGAAATTGGCCTAAAATTGGACCTCTTTCGGTGCTGGAAATGAGGCGTTCAGCGCCCACACCCCCCGACCGTGATCAGGGGAGGAGGTTGGGTATTGCATTTACAGTGATCTTTCAGGCAGTTCCAGGGGCGGAATGGCCCCCCATAGGGGCCTACATGGGGCCGCAGGGCAGAGCTACAGGGCAAGACTACAGGGGCAGACTCCCAGGACCAATTCACAAGGACGGGCTTCCCTCTTTGGCACGATGGTGGTCAGGCTTGGCCCAGGCTTGGCCGCGGCCCTGGGAGGACTCTGTAGACTGGCCGCTAGATCCCCTAAAAGCCCCTAGAGGGAGCGCTATCAGCCACTGCACGCCTAGCGGCCTGGATGTGATGGATGCGACCCGGCAGCCTTGATCCTTTCCATCAATCAATCCCACCACGCGGACGGTTGAACTGGCTACGAACCGACCTAGCGCAGGCATCCCCGTCGCTGCATCTGCTTGACGACTTGTTGGCAATAAACAACCTTTGCTGGCGCTCTCGTACCTGAACGGGCGGGCTTTATTGGTGCACTCGTACCTTTGACGGGCGAAAGCCACTGAATCAATATCAGCCCCCCGCTGACGGCCGACCACCGCCATCCCGAGATGGTGGCTCAGGCACAGACTATGGACTGGAAGCCGAGGATACGGTAAATGGACCATGATTGATGGACGAGGACTGATTTACAGAAGCAAGCCGTACCCTCCTCTTGAAGGGCCAAGGCTAAGTCCGAGACCGAGTCGCTGCACCTGGCAGGAGATGATGAATGACGATGATTGCGGATACGGATTGCTGATGCTAATGAAGGGGAGCCCTCTGCAGATGGATCGGAAGGATCCCCGCCGACCAGGGTATCGCCAAGTATCGCCCAGGGTATCGTCTCCATCTGGCGCATCCCGTCCATTCCAGGACCTCGTTCCAGCATAATAGAGCAGTGCCAAATTCAGCGTCCACCTGGGTCACCGGGTTCAACTGCCAACTGCGGACGGCTACCGAGTTCTTTATCTATGTATTCGTCAGACGTTTGGCGGTCAAACAACGCAAGAGGACTCATGGAGGAGACATGAGTATAGCCATGACGTTAATAGCCATGGCTTTACATGCAAAACGCCAGTGCTGATCCATCATCATCAGCCCTCGCACTGACATCCCCTTCTGACAGCGCTCGCTCTAACATCCCTCCAGCACCGCATGCAACTTCGTAAGCATCGCCTCCTCTCTCCTCTTCCACCTCCACCATCCCCACTGTTCGCATCGCGTTCCCACCCCCAATGGGCCTCTTTCTGGCTTCACCACTGAAGACCCTGGTCTCCTTGTTGCTCAGCCACGGGGCACCGACGGACTGACTTGCCAGGGGGCACTCTAGTCTGGCGCCTTGGCGACAGCCCTTGGCGCAACAAGAGGCGCGTTCTTGCTTGCTCAGACGCACTTTTTGGCTGCAATTTCTTACTGCACAGTGATCCTGGGCTCGTTACATTTCTGTCCGACGTGCTGCGCTGCACCCTCTCCCGTACATGAGTGCGCCTTCGTACGTGTAAGTTTGGCTGTTGCTATTATTACACTGCCTTCCGAGCACCATCGGGATGTATCCATGCAACCCGTCCATCTGCAAAGGGAGAAATCAAAGCTGGAAAACCAGAATTCCTCTCAGATCGCCTACACCCTTGTCTGCCCTGTTTTGCCTTGTCCAGCTGAAGCGACGATGGGGGAAGAGGCATGGAAACTGGATTCACGGCTTGGCGGCCACCACCATGTCGTATCCAGGGCATGCCTCACCCTGCGCACGCTCGTCTCCTACGTCCCAAGTGATGCCGGACATGTCTCGTCAGAGAGGCAGTCTCATTACGGAACAAAATCCAGTCGCAAGGGAATAAAAAGCAGTCTCAGCACGGAAACAAACGACAGTCCCTGGCCCGCGCCCAGCAAAAACAGTCGACTACTTCATGTGGCCAACGCACGATACAGCACTGGTCGATTGATTCTGCGACCGTCGATCAACTGACAACCGACAACCAGTCCCTTGTCGCCCTTCATCTCCCATCTCCCATCCAGCATGGCAATTCCAGCAATCACTGTCTGTCACGTCGGCCCCGGTCCCGGCCCCGGCCAGCGGTCCCTGTGACAGGATATGGCGTGGCATTTGTCCCAGCATCGACGTTCGACAGTTGCAGAGGCCCCAACTTCCGCCCCGTCCGTCATTGCACGGATGGCTCGGGGTCCGCGAGGAATGCGTGTGTACCGCCCAGCCTTGGCCCGGCTCATTAGTTCCGCGGCAGCTCTGTGTGCCCTCCGATACAGCAATATCGGAGGATTACTCACCTTCCCAAAACGCCCTATGCATAAATCATGGGCATCGAAACACTTGGCTTGTGAATTCTCAAGACACCTTAAGCGTCCTGGCTTTGGATGAACTGTGTCCAAACCACAGAATACGTACCGCCCTATGACGTCCGATTTGATTCCATCCTTGACCCATTACGTTCAGCCGTGAAGAACTGCAAGCTGCCAACTCGGGATAAGACCCTTGATCATCGTCCCCCTTACTAGATCTATCATCCCTGCAGCCCGCTAGTCGATCGCGCCTTGATGCAGCTTCTTGAAGGATATATACCTTGATAGAACTCGTTGCATGTCATTACTGTTTCTGCTGTGGCCTTGCAGGTAACATAAGGTTCATAGGTTAGGTTCGAGGTCTTGTTTGATAGCTCGGATCACAGCTTCAGAGCTTCATGAGTTGTAATGGGCGAACAATGCTGTTCCACTCCTGAAAGCATACAGATGTCACATCGGAGTCATACAGTTTGGGAGAGAATATGGGCGTCCCCATTGCTTTGCTCAGACAAAACTATCCTTCTCACCAGCTCCAACCAGAGCCCATGATACAACGGCATTGCCGCTTACCACAGCTTCTGCTTGAGCCAGTTCGTAAGCTATCTAGTTCAATCTAGGTTCTCCCCCTCGTGGGATTTTTTCTCGTGTTTTTCTTGTTTCGTTGTCTTTCCCTTGTTGCTACCCATAGCAACACTTCTGTCTTGGCTTTGCCTTGAGCTCCCCTCGAAAGGTGCGCTGGTCGAGATGAGCTGATGTCGTGTCTTTCAGCAAAAGCCAAACAGATCCAGGCGGTGTAGTGAGCGCCAATAATAAACGGCGCTATCAAAACACCTTCCAACCCCCAGTACGTCTAGCAGAACCCATGCTCGTGGGATCCGTTCGTCTAACGCATCTCTGTCGTCAAGGTATCATATCCCCGCGCGTTCTCCCCAAGTAGCCATTCGACCCTGCCATCATCTAGAGACGATGCAAGCCCTCAAATGCAAACCGAGGGCAACGCCATCCTGTGAGAAAGGCCTGGAACGCCTCGACCCCCATTCGCCCATTCAACGCCCCTCCAACACACATGGCCATTTCCAGCCCGAAGCGAGCATGTCTGCCGTGGCCGACCGTCCAAGGTTTCTTTTTTCCCTCAAAACGTTCGATTCCGCCTTCTTCGTCAATCCGTAGATGTCGTGTGAACCAGGTAGAAAAACAAGAAATCAGAGCCGATGGATACGTACAGGCCGAGCCATTTGCGAAAAAAATGCAATGAGAGGCCATGGTTCGAGTTGTCGGAATGCCATCCAGTCCGCCTTTAGTGTGTCGAGGTCCTCTGTTGGGACCTCAAGAATGTGTGTGGTCTTCGAGTGTTCATCAGCAATGAATTCCGGTTCGCCGTTCCGTCCATTCGCGTAGAATGTGCGAATAATGTACAATCCAACAGTGAAAAGCAGCACCCAGTACAAAAAATCATGTCGAAAATCAACCCCTCTCCCCTTTCGCCACCAAACGCCGTGCATGAGTGTTGTGTATTATGTTTGGGGATCACGGGGCGGGCCGCGGCCTCGTCCACTGATGCCCTGACCACGGCCGCGGAACCCACGTCCTCGACCGCGGCCTCGTCCGCCTGAAAAGTGCGGGTTGCCGTTGTGCTGGCCATTCTGGCTCTGCCAGTTGCCCTGGGACATTTGGGGCTGACCGCCCTGCTGGTACATCTGGGGTTGCTGCGGGGCCTGCCCGGCAGGCAGGTTGTTTCTTTGAAGGTTCGAGATGGGTCGAGGAATCGACTCGGGGTTTTCGTACACGTATAGGCTCTTGTCGATGCTAGCGGGGATGGGCTGGATTTCGGTGCCCAAGTCCCGCTCAATGTTGTAGAGGTTAAAGCGATCCTCCCAGTTGATCAGGTTGATGGCTAAACCAAGGTGGCCGTATCGACCGGATCGGCCAATGCGATGCAGGTAGGTTTCGGCATTCTTGGGAAAGTCAAAGTTGATGACAACGTTGACCGCCTGGATATCGATACCACGAGTGAGAAGATCGGAACAGACGAGATTACGGCAGACGCCGTTGCGGAAATCGTGAAAGACGCGGTTACGAGCCTGCTGCTGCATCTTGGCGTGACTGTAGAAGCAAGAGTAGCCGAGTTCGGTAATCTTTTTGGCGAGCAGCTCGACTCTGTTGGTCGAGTTGCAGAAAATGATGGACTGGTTGATTTGGAGTTTGGAAAAGAGCGTGTTCAAGCAGTGGACCTTTTGCTTTTCTTCAACAAAGGCATAGTATTGGGTGATACCCCGCAGGGTGAGTTCGTCCATGAGGTTGATTTCGTAGGGGCTGGCCATGTTTTTGTCGGAAAAGTCCTTGACGGACAGGGGAAAAGTGGCGGAGAAGAGCATGACCTGACGGTCCTTGGGGTGGAACTGGAGAAGTTGTTCGATGACGGGAGTGAATTCGATGGAGAGGAGCTTGTCGGCCTCGTCCATGATGAACATGGGGCACTCGCTCAGGTCGGCAACGTTCTTTCCAGCCAAATCAAGAATTCGGCCGGGGGTACCGACGACGATGTGGACGGGGTCTGCCAGACGGATAATGTCATCTCGGAGGCCGGTGCCTCCAGTGGTGACCATGACATTGATCCCAAGGTGCTTGCCGAGGGTCTTGCAGACTTGCGAGGTCTGCATGGCAAGCTCACGTGTGGGGACGAGGATGAGGCATTGGATCTTGGACACCTTGGGGTTGATGCGTTCCAAGGCAGGGATGACAAAGGCGGCCGTCTTGCCGGTGCCGTTCTTCGCTCGAGCGAGAATGTCTCGGCCGGTCAATGCGACGGGGATGGCTTCTTCTTGAATCGGTGAAGGCTTTTCGAATCCGGCTTCGAATATGCCCATGAGCAGGTCGCGCTTCAGAGCAAAGTTCTCAAACTCCAGACCTTTTGTGTTTGTGACATCCTATATCGGGCAAACGGTAAGCAAACGCAGGGCAATGGGAGACAAAAACACTTTTTTTTAATCAAAAAAAACCCCCAGGAAACCGTCACGAACCTCTGTTTGTTGTCGGTTGTCTTTGGCAGGGAGGTTGAGCGTCTTCTTCCAGTCGTCGATTGAGGCGGGGGCACCGTCACTGCTGGGGTCAGTCCGAGCTCACAAAGACCGCGAGAACGGCTTGCGGACCTTAGTTGGGTGGATTGCAGCTTGTCTGCTAACTGATCTGCCATTGTAAATGTGAAAATCCGTCCGCAGACCGGGATCGGCTGAGGTCGTCGAGGCGGTATGCAAAACTGCGCAGGAAAAAGAGGCCTCTGTTGGGGGGCGTGTGGCGAACAGGTGGGCAGCTGGAAGTGAGGAGCTGCCGCGAGCGGTTCGTGGGGTGAAGCAGGAGATGCACCGAGGCGAGGCGTCGAAGGCGTGGGTGGTGGTGGAGGTGAAGATCGTCGGAGAGGCGCGTGGCCTTTTGTTCGCGGAAGAAGGTGTGTGAGATCGTGGTATGCGGTATGCGTGTGTTGGGTTGGAGAGTAGAGGGAGGAGTTGAGCAGGCTCTAGTTTGCAGTTTGGACGTGACGATGTGTGCCTCGTTGCGGCGAAAGGCCCTGCATTTTGGGTCACGTGGTCCGCGGGGCTACTCGGATTAAGCCAGCTGAATGAACAGCCAAGACAGCCCAATGTCGAAGCTTCGAGTCATGGTGTGTTATTTGCTGGAAATTGCCGATAATCTATTGGCGATTCCAATAGCATGTGGTGGATGGAGCATTGGCCATGTTTCTTTGTCTTTGCCTGAGCTGGAACTCTCGAGGTCCCGCATCCACACCCACAGTGACACAGATGTCTCCAAAGGGCAAGACACGGCATTTTGAATCTCCGAGTCCTACGTTGAACATTACAAAAGGCATGTAGGAAAGGCATGTAAAAGCATGTAAGAATGTTTAAAGTCCCATCTTTGTCTTCTAGTCCTGAATGGCGGTGACCGCAATAGCAAAAGACCCAACTCCAGAATCACAGCCCTCCCTGGATGCCATACTCATACAAGGCTCACACTTATTTCCACATCTACAACTTCATCCCCAGTGCCTTGGCTACCCTCAAGCTCTGTCGCATGCTGAGATCAAGCATAATCTCTTCGCTGCCACCGGGAATGGCGTACGCCCTGACGTCTCGGTACAGCCTCTCAACCTTGCCGCCCTGGCCACCACGCGAGTAGCTCAGACCACCAAAGATTTGACTAGCCTCCCGGGCGCAAAACTCAAAGGTGAGAGTGGATTGGGCCTTGAGACTGGCAATGGGGCCACCAAGACGCAGCATGGCCTCGGTCTCACCCATCTTTTCGCACTGGAAAATGAGGTTCTCGAGCCAACTGTACGAGGCCTCAATCTGGCGGGCCATGTGCGCGAGCTTCATACGGATGACGGGATGCTCGATGAGCTTCTTGCCAAAGGTACGGCGCTTGCTGGCGTACTTGACCGACTCTTCGTAGCAGACTCGCGAGAAGCGGATGCTCTGGATGATGATGCCCATGCGCTCGTGGTTGAAGTTGGTCATGATGACTGACTGTGTTAGTGATGCTTTATCAAGTGATGGGATACTTATGCTTACCTCGGAAACCCTGGTTCTGCTTGCCGAGGAGGTTCTCCACAGGGACCTTGACGTCCTCAAATGTGATGTAGGTGGTTCCGCTGGACCACACGCCCTGGCAGTCCATGCGACGGGTGCTGACGCCCTCGCCTCTCTCGATCAGTAGCAGACTCACACCGTTCATGCCGGGGCCACCGGTACGTACGGCGGTGGTAAAGTAGTCGCTCCAGATACCGTTGGTGATCCACTTCTTCTCGCCGTTGACGATGAAATGCTTGCCGTCCTCGCTCAGCTTGGCCTCGCACGTGAGGTTGGCAACGTCGCTGCCAGCGTCGGGCTCGGTAATGGCCAGGCAGATGCGCTTGTCGCCGCTCAGGATGCCGGGCAGCACGCGATCCTTGAGGGCCTTGTTGCCGAACTTGATGACGGGAGGGCAGCCGATGCCGAAGCCGCCGATGACGTTCCACACGAAGCCGCCGGAGCCGGTGCGCGACAGCTCGTCGGTCAACAGCAGCTCGTGGAAGAGATCCCACTTGGCAGCGGGTACCGACTTGACGCCCTCAGGAGCGTACTCGGTCGGGTAGTGGACGCCGAGCAGGCCAGCCAGGTAGCCGCGGCGGCCCATTTCCTTGTAGATTTCCTCAGGCACCTTCTTGGCCTCGTCCCATTCGGTGACGTTGGGCTCGATGGCGGCCTCGACCCACTCGCGGACCTCAGCGCGAAGGGCAGAATGAGTTTCGTTGAAGTAGGGAGAGTGATACTGCAGTTACGTTAGCCACGACTCCAGATGCAATCGAGGCCTCATGGTGCAGTCGAGGAAACCTACATTTTGGTACCAGCTAGGATCGGCAAAGGGGATCTGGTCGCCGTACATCTCCAGAGGTTCCGACTCCTCGCTGCTGGACGTCTCCTTCTCGGCGACAACGACCGCCTTGGAGGGTGCCTTGGCGGGCGCGGGCTTAGGCTCGGGCTTGGGTTCAGCCTTGGGCTTGGTGTCGAGGGAACCGACGACAAGCTTGGGCTGGTACTTTTTCAGGATGCCTTCGTTGTGGTACTTCCAGAACTGCTTGGAGGCGTCCTTGCCGGCGACACGCTGGAGAATCTTCTTACCACCTGGGGGATGTTAGCATCAGTCTCCCTCATCGCCATGTCCTAGGTTGAGGGACAGCAAAACAAAACAAAAAAACATACCGGGATGGTCATCTTGGAACTTGGTTACGTCGTACACATCGCCGTCGACAATGATGAACAGGTCGCCAGGCTTGTTATGCGACGCAACGTCGCCGGCAGTAAAGACTTTCGACATGACTGGACGAGAAGGTAGGATCGAAATACGGCCAATAGGGATCGAATGCAGCAGGTTTCGGAAAAGTAGAATACAGGTTCAGGAAAGATAGAAATACCAGTTCTACGCAATGAGCAGTTGAGAGTTTAACAATGTCCCACCGAGAGTTCAGACGAGAATAAGCTCGAGTTTTGATCCCCCTGCGTGTCCCTTAAATTCTGTCGCGTTCGGCAACACCCAGCAATCACATGTTGGTCATGGCCTCAAAGTCCGGACTCCCCCCACCAAAAGCCCGCCAGTCCAGGAAAAAGGGCCACTTTGCGAGCACAGGGGGGGGGGGGGGGGTTACTAGAGGATTACGGGGGGATTCCTCCTCAACTGTTACTGGGCTGTGGGGGAACCGAGCAAATCCTGGGGTGGTACCACTGCTGAGTCTGGGGGTCCGGTGTCTGGTCATGAGTCCTGCAGGTCGAGGCAAAGTCTCGATACGGTCATTCGACGGTCATGTGCCCGTTTGTCCCTCGCTTTAGAGGCACCTTATGAAAAACATGTGAAAGACGCTGTAAAGACTAAACAGACACTGGCTCGTGGGACTCTGGAGACTTACTCGTGCGTGGCGTTGATGTCATGGCTGTCTGTAACCCATCATCCACCATGTGGAGAAGCCGAGGTCCATTTCTTCCCACCCAATCGCGGCCGCAGCATTGCCAAAGCGTCTTCAACCCCGAGGTTCGCGCGCTTGTTCCCCAGACGGAACCACATCCAGATCCGGCTCTTGGTTCACAACGCGGAGATGAACAGAAAAGGACATACGATACTTGAGCACTGGTAGACAGATTTTGACCCCTGATACACGGGGAAGTCATCCATGCGTTTAGTTGCGCCGTGATATTGGGTCCCACCGTGGGGTCATCATCTAGATTGCTCTAAGCACTGCTTGAAGCTACTGTATACCTCGCATTGTAACACAACCTTCACCTCTCAGAAGCAATTCGTCCCAAATATCCGGCAAAATTCCTTGCCCACACTCCAAAACTCCGTTCCGGGCCACAGCCGTCCATATTTTGATCGCTCATATCCGTCCCAGTGTGTCGACGTTGCATCTACGCTCCTCGAGGCTTAGACTTGGATGCCGCCTTTTCCTTCTTCTCCTGTTTGAGCTTCTTCTTCTTTTCCTCGTTCTTTTCCTCCAACTTTCGCTTGTGTGCCGCCTTTTCAGAGTCCGTCTTGGGGATCGGCTTGAAGAATCCCTCCAGTCGAGCTTGCTGAGAGCTCTTCATCGTCTTCTCGAGACGAGCACCTCCACTACGCACACGGTCTTCCGAAAAGCCCTTTTCCGTGACGAGATACTGTACAAGTCCCTCCATGTCGGGCTTCTCCCACTTGAAGTCGCACAAGGGGTCATCCGCCTTGCGCACATCGGGCTCGAAAAATAGGTCCCGGGCATCCTTGTAGGGCCAGTCTTCGGGGATTACGTATTTCTTCTTTGGGTCCTTTTCCATGGCCTCGACAACCTTTTCCAGGGTGCCATGGTCACGGATCAGCTTCAGAGCGGTGGTAGGGCCGACCTTGGGAATAGGATCGAGGTAATCACAGCCAAGCAAAATGCAGAGGTCGACAAACTAGCAAAGTTAGGTTGTGCAACCGGGAGACGCATGGCAAACATACCTGCTTTCTCTCCATGTTGAGGCCCTCGAGGACTCTTTCCAGGTGAATCTCCTGGATGGGTTCCTTGCGCTGCTCGCTAAAGGTAAGGTGTCGCAACAGAATAGGCGAGTTGAAGCAAAGGGTATCCATGTCCTCGCTGGCCGCCGCATACACCTTGCCAGCCTGCGCCAACGCAGCACACTGCGCCTCGGCTTCGGTGGGTGCGATGATATAGGGAATGCCCATTAGCTTAAGCAGGCGCTGGCACTCGGCATTGTGCTCGCGGGTGACGCGAACGGTTCGTCGGGAGAACTTTTCAATATCCTCTGCGGTACCCGTCTCCTTGGCCTCCTCGAGGCCCTCGGTAGCCTCCTGCTTGCGCTGGAATCGCTTGGCCAGCTCTCCCGATTTGAGCTTAGGGGGCGCGCCATCGAAGACGTAGAGAGGCTTGATGCCGTTGTCGACCATGCGTAGGGTTCGGTAGAACATGCCCATAAGATGGGAGGTGGTTTCGCCCGTATCGTTCATGAGTTGCTGGCCATCAGATCGAACCGCGATCAGGAAGCTGTAGATGCTCATGGAAGCATCCTAAACAGTCAGCAAACGCCAGCTTTCGGACCAGGGCGACTCACGATGGCGACTTTACGACCAAACTGATTCTTGATTTCGCCTTCCTTAATCGCATCGGGTGCCTCATCCTTGATGATAGAAAAGAGTTGCTTGATACCCATCTTTGCGAATGTTCCTCTCAGTTCTTGACAATTGCGGTGTCGGAGGAATGTGAAAAGGATCTGGCAAGCTGCGGTAGAAGAAGTAACTTGACGCGTAAGGTGGACGCGCCTGTCGCGATTTGTGGCAGGGATCTTAATTGACCCCACACCGTGCCTGCGCGAACTGCGACGACAGCCTCAGGCCAACAGCATTACAGATGTAAAATCATCAACATTGCAAACTCGATGTGATCTCCCAACGCTTGATTAAATTGGCTAAGTCTCTCAAGAGTACAAGGCAATGTCCATCTAATTTCCGCAGAATCATCGTACGGTTGACTCCAGCAGAAGCTTCAGAGCATCATCCTCCTTGATGCGTCGATGCGTCGCATGGCCTAAGTCGAGGCGACACCTGGTTCTCGAAAAAGGACTGAGCTACTTGTTTTCCAAAGTGTAAATTAGAGCTGCACAGAGCAGGGTATCACAGCACGATTCCGCTTGTCCACAGAACAGCACAGATGATAACATATTTGTCTGGCATCATCACACACAATGGACGAAGGACGTCGTGAAATGTCTCGACACTTATACCACCCAGCCAAGTATCCCCACATCCCCCACAACCCAGGAAGCCTCTTTCTTCGTTTTCATACCCAAAGTTCAGAAAACTCCAGAAGGTCCTGGCCTGCAGATGACAGGACATGGCTCCAAAGCTGGGAGAGCAAATGGTCAATTCGGAAAGGGGAAGTCTTGAGAAAGAAGTCCGCCTCGTTGAAGGCATCGAGAATGATTGATATACCGCTCGGAATACAGAGCAGTCAAGGATTGGTCTCGCCTTGCGCTCCACCTTGCCGTGCGGAAGTGGTTGTGGCTCTAGTTCACGAGGAACTAGTGCCGAGGAATCACTTTGCGTCATCAACATGACTTCACATGATTGGAACCAAACGTCTGCCGTGGTATGGCGTCTTGGGTATCGTACACCTCGTCCCAGTGTCTATCTCGTCGTCCTAATTAGTCACTGCTTTCCAAAGGGGTTCCTCCCATTGCTCTGCATATTTTCCAGGGTCTTGTCAATCTCCATTATGTCGAGCATCTCAACCTCCAAGTCTCGTGATGCACTATCGTCGTCCAGATCCGCTGCCGCGCTCAAAGTGTTTCCAAAGCCGAATCCTCCTAGAGTCCGAGACGGTGGAGTCACGTTGCCTGACCTCAAGTCTCCAGTAAACTCATCTTGTCCGAATAGTGGTTTGGAGCGCAAAGTCCCCGGCTTGACGGTGCTGAGGTTGAAGGATATCCTTGTCGACTTGTCCTGCTTGCCGTGGACAATGATGGCGTCCGACTTGTCGCCCTTGGAAAAGAGTCTTCGTTTTCGAGTGCTGACAACTCCGCCTATTTTCTTTCCGGGCCCATCCTCTCCCTCTCGCACAATGACGATTCTGGTTTCGCCAAGAATCAACACATCTGCGGGGAGCCCGTCTTGACTGGCTCCGTGATTCGAAGCGTCCACGGCGAGTCCAACACCGCCGCAGCGCTCACCCAAGAGGCCAGTTGACAGATCCAGTAGCTTAATCATCCTAGTCGGCTGAGCGTTGCTGAAGAGGTCAACGCCACTACCGGCGTCTTTTCGAAGTTGCGACTCCCAGAAACGCAAGACGCCTGGAATAATGCAAACATGGTCCAGGCCGCCCACCCACAGCGCTAGGCTCTCTTCTTGAAGAGAGTTTCCGGTGGTGGGCAGAGATGTGACCTTGACTCCGCCTCGGATGGTAGCTAGGCGATCCAGCGGCATGGCCGAACTAAGGGAGGCTGTGGCTTGTCGACGAGTGTGGGGAGTCATGGGTGCAAATTCCCCGTTACTGTTCTCTTTGGCCTGGGTCATGACACTTCGTAGAGAGCTCGTTCCTTCGACAAAGCCGGACACGCTGAATGCCGTCAGGGCAGCACCTCGCACGCCAGATTTGAGCTTGTTTGAGAGAGCAGCACCAGACGACGATGGGCCAACGCCGTCGATATCCCAAATGCCCCAGGTGCCGTCGGCGAGTAGAACAAACACGGCACGGCCATGCGCTATCCACGCGGCATCCAGAATTGGTTTTCTCGTCGATGATGGTCGAGCAAAGGGTTGATAGAGGGTAAGAAGCCAAGAGCCTTGGACGGGAAAGGGACCTGTGGCATCCGGATCTGGGGGTAGCGAGGGGAGAGCAAAGTCGTAGATTCGCACGCCTTGTAGGGCAGACACTACGAGCAACTGTGTTGTATGCGTCGAGTTGAAGGAGATGCTCGTAAGTGAACTCGGCAGGTGTTCGGTCTGGAACGGCTCGACGGCTTTGACTGGCTTGTCCTTGGGATCCAGAGGAACATCCCATAGTCGCAGGGTTCCCGAAGCCTCGCGCGAGTGAGAGGCAACGACAGCTCGTGATTGCGTACCTGGTCGTTCAGACGCCTTGGGCATGACCAAGTTGATTGCGATTCCCTCGCTGTGCTTGGTCTGGCCACCCAGCAGGATGAGCGACTCTCCCCAGGCCCCAGATCCAGCCTTGCCAGCCAAGAGGTCGTTGGAAAGCTCTGGCCTCGCCTTGCTCTCTGGCGAAGGAGGTGTCAAGGGCAATGTGACGACGTAGACATCGTTGGTGACACACGAAACGGCAAAGACTATTCTTTCCATCAAAATCTTGGCCCCGCCCCAAGCTGCATCCTGTGCAGGTGTTGGGGTCATGGGCATCACTGCGACCTTGAGAACGGCGGTTCCGAGTGCCAGGTCGAGTGTCTGCACAATCTCGGGGTATGGGGCATCCTCGATTTCGTCCTCGAACTGGGGCTTGTCTTCGTACTTGGCAATAGTATGGGCCTTGGCCGGTGGCTCGTCGTCGTCCGAGTCGATAATCATCACCGAATCATCAATAGAGCCATTCTGTTTTTCCCTTGGAGGGGCCTTTTTGGTTGGCTTGAACGCTTTTCCTCCTCTCCATACGAGCGTCACGCCGTTTTCGTGGCCGTATATTAAAATGGTCGCGCCCTGGGGGGACTGAACGGGGTATGTTTGGACATCGTTTACGCGCCGTGAGAGGTTGTATCTGATTTGTGAGTATATTCCATTGCTGTCAGATGTAATAGGAGCTTGACATACGTGAATTGTGTGTTTTGCGCCGTGCGACGGATCCGGGGGACTGTGAGGGAGCTCATGGCAAAGGAAGCGCGGGCGAATAGCCCTGCGCAGTGCGATATCCAGAGTCTCACACGTAATATTAAGATGGCTGAATCGTCAGAGTTGAGATACAGCTAAGCAGGCGTGTAGTGGGGGAAGAAGTCGTTGAGGATGGTTGCTTTGTTCATGTGTTTGTAGACCCAACTTTTCAGACGCGACAGCTCCACGCTTGAGCTCCCATGTTTCGCATCACGTGATTTCAGCAACCACAAGGCAACCACCGCTTCTCAATGCCTCGTTTCCCCAAGGGATTGTGAGAGGGTTTATCAAGAGGTTCTTGCCGTTATGCTTGGATGTATCCATTTGTTTCCATTCTACGCGTGGGCCATAGCATGACCAAAAGTCCCGATCCAAACAGCTGAAACAAGATCCATCGTGTATTCACCCATGACGACCAGACATGACGAGTCAAAGGTCGTATCAAGAGTAATAGAAACATCAGATGACGAGGCATACAGATCGAGTCATGTGGAGAATCAGACCCAGGCAACCCGACGGATGTAAAGCCAGGACAGATGTCTTATCGTACAGTCATGCTCCAACGTTGATGGTAAACCGTCAAGCACATCGTTGTATTGACGCAGATTCATAATCAAGGTCAAGTGTCGGTATTCGATTACTATTCGCAATCCCTACATACTGTCGACACCTTGTCACACCGCAAGTGACCATGATCCGAAAGAGAAATAGAAGAGTCAAGTAAAGAGTAAATAAAGCGACCAGAGGATATCCATGCTCCATCCTCACCAGCCCATCCCTATCAACAGATCGATAGGCTGGCTCTTCTCCTGTGCCTGGTGTCTAAGTGAGGCTCGCTCGTTTTGTACCTTGCCCATATCCCAAGAGGGTCTAAATTGCCCTCTACGTCAAGACCTTTCCTCTCGCCCGCCAGGCAAGAGGGCTTTGTACACAGGAGACCTAGGACTCCCAGTCGTTAAAAACGGACACGCCAATAACACGTGGATAATGTGCGTCGTAAAACGCGTCGCCTCCAACCGGCTTCCGTAAGAAGGGGAGTGCCATTCGAGCCAATGACGGTCAAGCCATTCGTCGTGGCATTGCTCCCATCTTCTCCGGTCGCTGGATTCGAGGCTTGTGGTTGAAATGTGACAAAGGAGTGGACGGCGTAGGGGTAGCCGGCGAGTTGTCGAGGATGCTGATCAAATCCAGTCGTGATTTCCGCAAAGGTAAAGAAAGGTCTAACCCTACGCCCATATATAAAAAGATTTAAACGCCGCCAGGTCGTCGGGGTATCGATCGACCAACAGACATGAGCTGTCATTCCCAAAACGCCGTGAATGCCGATGGTTGGAAGGTGTTGAGGTTGTTTCATGGCAAGACTTGGGGTAAGCTCATGCATTGGTGACCTATTGTCTTGTTAGCGGGTGTTAATGAAGTACAGAGGGAGTAGAGACGTACCCTGAGGATCCTCCGAGAGTAGTCTTGTTCATCAGCGATGCTGCCGTCGCTGAGTCTTCGGTGGGCCATGACGGGGTCCAGGCGGGAGTCGGTCATGGAGATGCTGCCGCTGCTGCCAGGAGGCTTGGAGCCGTTGATGAAGGCATTGACGGCAGCGTTGCGGCGGTGATCCTCTTCAATCTCAGCGTTCCGACGGCGACGGACAAAGAAGACGGCTGCGCCAATGATGGCAGCAACAGCGACGACACCAACAACGGAGCCGACGGCAATAGCAACCGTGTTTGTCTTTTTGCCACCTCCATCATCCGAATCACTGTCCGACGAGCTCGTGCTTGAGGCTTCCGATGTGGTCGCGGCCGAGGTGGCAGCGGCAGAAGTGGTCGGTTTCGCGGTGGAAGAAGATGCCGCAGTTGTTGACGAGCTCACTGGCTCCATATCTTCGACAAGGACATCGATTCCAGTATTCCAGATTGAGAAAATTCCATCCTCGAGACCACCACAGGCCTCCTTGTCGTAGTAGGCGCAGGGATAATTGCACTTGCTGTCCTTCGTCAAATCCTCTTTAGGGGGGTACACCATTCCGCAATAGCAGCTTGAAGCGTGAAGACCCATGACATAGGCATCCTTGGCAACGCAGGCCTTCCAGCAACTACCAGAAGCAAGAAACTCTACCTTGACCACGGTCAAGTTGCCTCCGGACTTGTAACAACCGTGAGACGTTAGTTGATCGGCAATGGGCACCGTCGAGGGCTTCTGTGTCGGGGTGCTGGCGGTCGTCTTGGTAGCGGCATAGGCTCCGAGGATCTGGGTGGCTGCCACGAAGGCGAGAGAGAAAAGCGTCGTGGCCTTCATTGTGTGTGGTTGGTGTATGAAGCGAGTGAAGCGAGAATTATCGATGCCAAAGCAAAGTTCGAATCAAGTCAACTCGATTCAAAGGTTTGTTGTTCTGATGTTGAGAATCACGCCAGATCGTTCAGCGGTGATTCAGGCGAAGTCCAGGCAGACAAGGTGCTCCCTCGAGGAGTGAATGAGTGGGCGGCGCGAACGATGGGTATAGTCGTCGATGAAAGCGTGTCTTCCCTTGTTAAAGGAGATGAGTTACAATGGGCCGAGGCGAACTAGACCTTTCGATCGGTCGAGGGTCGAGTGGAATCGTTTTTGGCGTCGTGGAACCGGCAAACAGGCAATGAGATGAATCAAAATGGCTCTACGGAAGCGCCCTTGAGTTGAGGAGAAGAAGAAAAGGGCTCAACGATGGAAAGGAGGCGAAGGCAGTATTGGTCACTGCGTACGCTCGAAAGGTGAACAAAACAACGGGGTGGGGGGGGGAGGTTTGAAGGAGAGACTGGAACGAGTGTCTGGAGGGAGTGGCTTGTTTTGTTGAAAGGGGATGGCGAGAATGGACGAAGAGGAGCGAGCGAGGAGGGAGGAGGGAAGGAGGATGGGATGGACTGAGCGGCCGGCCGGGCGAGTACCTGGCCCTGGATGCCCTGGAGCCCTGCATCTTGGGTGTCAGGGTTTCGGGAATGCGTGAGCCCAGCGGCCACTGGATCCCAGCCAGTCAGTGAACCGCACACGCCCAACCCAGGGCCAGTCCAGGGCCATTCAGAGACCAACCAGAGACCAACCTGCCCTGAACAGCGGGGACCGGGGTGGTACATGGTACATTGTAAGGGGGATTACCGGGGCTCAGGGGGGGGACGGCGCACGTCCAGAGGCTTGCACAAATGGCACAGCACACCCTCCCCACCTAGAACCCACTGGAAAACCAAGGGCGCTGGGACGGTACTTCGTAGTAACAGGCACAGCGGCGTAGACTCCATCGCTCCACGACCGAGAAGAGTGCAGCTAGAATAGGACATGGCCGCGAAGGGAACAAACCGAACCAGCATGGGGTCGTGAGAGGGATGTGCACAACTCGGGACGCAAATGATGATACACAAAAAGACGCATCATGCACAACCGCGCTAGAACAAGGGCCGTATGCACAAGTCGTTGGTTCATTGTGCCATCTCACAGCTCGCCCACACATACTTGCCCGACACGCGCCGCACCGTCCTCCAACATGCCACGACACATGCGACACAGACACATACATTGTCCATGATGCGCCGGTACATTGTTCCGCGTCTCGCAGTGCTCTCACAATGCAGACAAAAATAACAACCCGAAATTGGAGAAAACAGGGTCTTTTGCTTAGGCGCAGGAGCAAGTGAGGACCTGTCCAAAATGCACCTGTCTCCCAGCACACGCCAAGTCTCCCCAGCGTCCAGACAGACGAAAACTCCAGGGTCTCAAGACGCCCTGAGATCAATGCCCGAGATCAGGGCCTGAGGAACGTGTGCTCTCATTCATTGAAGTCGAATGCCTCGTTGAGCCCGGCGGCTGGCTCCTTGGCTCCTCCATGGCGACAATTGCCTGGGAACGGACAAATCCCATGCCATCCCGAATCCCTCGCGCCCACACTTTTTCCCACCACACCCTGTTGCAACCCCTGTATTATACCCCTGACAGCCCGTCCAGGGTACCGCTCAAGACGCTGGAGCCGCTACAAAGCCACCTCGGCCAATGCTCTTCAGACACTGGAATGGGGGCGCTCCATTGGGACAGGGACGGACAGGGACACGCGGCCACGTCAGGCACGCCGCCGTTTTGGGTTCCCCTCTGAGAAAACCTTTGCTCCGACCGTTTGGCGGGAGGCATCAGATTCATCGGGAGGTTTGCCAGAGCTGGGCCGATTTGGAGTATTGGTGGGATGGATGCTGCCAAGTCGTCAAGCCTTTTTCGCTGAATCGTTGGTACGTACCGCCGTTGTGCATGGAACGGCCAGCCACCTCGTCTAAAAGGGCGTGTTGGTCTGTATGCAGATCACCGCCTGTGTTGGCCATGGCGGTTAACCCAATTGGCGACTGGCTCAACCGTGAGACATGACCAAAACAGACGATCTTTCCAAAACCTCGCGCCGGCTTGAAGCAATCTCGCTCTCGCTATGGTAGCCGCCTTGGTTGACGCCTGGGTTGACGCCTCGAGTTGACGCCTCGAGTTGGACTTTTCTTCCGGACTCATTGAGTGACGACTCGATGGATGGCCAGGGACCATGAGTCTCCAAGGGAAAAACGCCCAGAGGAGACGAAAGAACGCCTAGTGCACGTCATATTAATTGCGATTCAAGACCCCGTGGACTGGCCATCGTTTTGGAGGGTTGCATGAGAGATGGCCTTTCCGATGGTTCAGTGGGCCTCACGCAAATGAATTGCCCGTTAATGCATTCTTTCACAAGCCGAATCCCTCCCAGGTTGCGAAGACAATCCCTCCACACCTTGCGAAAACCATCCCCCACACTTTGTGAAATCAAAGTTGGTGCAATTTCATAACCCTCTCCAGACCTGCCCCTTTTGTGCACACGTCGCGTCACGCCGTCTCCTTTTGGCACCGCTTCTCCGCCCCTTGCTGCACCAAACAGGGACCGGACAAAAGCCAATCGCTTTAGCCAGGGGCCACACTTCGTATCGAGCTGTACGTACCACCAGAAGCCATGCTACAAAACGCGCATGAGCCATCACCACACCTTCTAGTACACGTGTATCGCAGGTTGCGCATGTGGAGTACGAGGGCAGCCGGGAAAAGATGCAAGAAATCGATAAATTCCAGCAGATACGAACGAGGGCTTACTGGTTACTAGATGATCCAGTGGGCAAGCAGTGGGCATCAAGTGGCTTGCAGTGGACATGTTCCAAGTTTAGTTCTCCAAGTCTTGGATGGACACCTACTAGGTAGTAAACGCAGAACCGCTGGTCCTGTACGGAGTAGCAGAATTGATATCGAAATGGTGGGATGTCTCTTCATCTCCACTCTTGACTTGCTGGATCGAGATGCTCCCGACTTTTCGTCAATCCATTAGCCAACTCATTCCACCTTATTCCACCTTCGTATTCCATCCTCTTTGTTGGTGCAAACTTTCCCTCTTGAACACTCCCTCGCTTGTTTGCACTAGAACTTTTGTGGTCCTCTTTTGAGTCTTCTCCAACCACCATCTGAACCACGAATTGATGGATTACAGTCGGATCGCCACCTCATCCTGTCAATCACACACTTATCTTACGAATACCCCAACAATGTCAAGCCGGCGCCTTAAACAACACAGACACGCCCCACACGCCATTCATGTCCCACGTTCCTTATCAGCCAGTGGCACGGCTGGTCGCAGAGTTGAAACAACATCTAGAAACGCCGGCTTGGATGCCTCATTCAACTTTCCCTTTTGACCTTATTCCCCTCATAAACAATCCCCAGCTTGAATGATCCATTTTGCCACAGGCCGTCCCAATAGCCAAAATGAGCACATCAATCAGGGCCGAATATCCCGATTGCATTTGGGCTGTCCATGTGCCGCAGCTCCCGAAAGGGTTGCGTGACACACCCATTACCAGGGGGTTGGTGGTCCTCTTCTTTGCACAAATATCCCAGACCTCTGCACAACGGGATTAAGATACAGTATAAGGTTAGTGCAGATGGTGTGTGGCAAGCAGGAACGGAACACACGGAGCCCGTACCTACATTAGTGAGTACGATTCTCACCCTCGGATGCAATGCCGGGAGTGGGGTCGCGATGGTGTTTTAATACGAGCCCCAACCATGAGAGGAAAAGAGGGAGCCGTTAATTCACAAAGCAACGTGTAATTCAGCAGTCCTCAAGCACAGCCTCAAAGACTGCATGGTTGTCTGCACGTCAATGCGGGAGAGACCAGGACTTTGCCAGCTCGCTGTTCCCTCATCCCGGGCGCTCAAATCTCCATTCATTCATCCCAATACAACCCAAGACAGCCCTTTCTCATCCCAGCACCATGTCCAATTTTCCCATCCCAACAGAACCAACCACGCATTCCCAAAAGTCCGTCTCCCCAAGACTCACACATGGAGTCAAGGACCGAGCCCCGCCCCCAGTCCCAGCTGATGGCCTGACGCGGCGTCGAGGCGGCCCAGCCATGGCTTGATGGGAGATCCTTTCCTTAGTCTGTGCATCTACCGCCGCTTCTGCTGAGTCTTCTATGAATCAGGGGCGAAGCTACCTGTGTCAGAAGCATGCAGGTACCATCTTGGCTCTGTTGGGGCATGTTCAAGCCTGAGCATGAATCGATACAGTGATGTTGCAGTAGGCACAGCCCATGGTAGCACTGGCTGTTTGTTTGCTTCTGTCTCTTGTTGGAATTTGATTATCCGCCCCATCATGGACTCCTGCATATAGTGCCGTACTCTATGAAGTCCCATAATGAAGGATCATGTAGGTCAAGCTGCGTCCAGAGCAGGCATCAATGCTGCTCCTGTGCCAGCCATCTACCATTGCCAAGTATGCAGGTACTGCCAGTGCTTTCAGATAGGCTTTTGCTCTGTAGATTGACCGTCGGCCCGACCGGTGGTGTTGGTTCTCGTGTCACGGCTTGGGCTGCATCGGCTGTTACCCTATTCGTACTCTGCCAGCAAGGTTTTACACTGGACTGTCCACGGCCTCACATAATCAATACAAACGTTCACAACACCAGCCGTTGGTGCTCCGCTGTCATCCGTGACACGCGACGACGGCGTTGGAGACTGCATATTGAGACTTGGTGGCTTGGGTACCGATTGATTAGTCTCACCCCTTCATCATTTTGTCTCTCATTTGACTCAAGGTTTCAAGCCTTGTCGATTGGACTCTCCCGACTGATACATGCAGCTGCAGCAACCATCCAGCCACTGATCTTACTCTTGCTCACAAATATCCAGCTATGCATTCCACTCATTCATCCATCCACTGCATATCCCTCCTTAGAATAGCGTCGTGGGTATCCCTATCAATCGAGATTACAATGGCTTGTGCCACGTTGGCGAGCCTCCACACTTCCATCCCGTCTCCATCCACTCGCCCCCTGCAAAGGCGCCAATCCCTTCCTCGCATCCCGAGTCCGGTGGCGGTTGACCGTTCGCCGGTACGGAGCCTAAGAGCTTGCCATTGCGCGGACCGCCAGTAGTATTGCAGCCAGGAGATATTAGACTGAGGATTGGGAATGGTCTTGTCAGGCCTCACATTGAATCGGGCTATTTTTGGGTTTTCTGTCGCGACGGACCCTTCGGATGCACTCCCTGCTTTTCTTCTGGGATTTTGCGTCTGCACCAGGGACATGAGAAGAAATATCTTCCAACTAACCCGCATAAGTCGACGGTGAGCTGCTGCGTGCATTCTGCACTCGTCCCTGAGTAGACAGTTCATCCCTGAACGAGGCGGATGAATAACATCGGACCCAAAACCTTGTTGCATTCTATCAAATTCTCCAGGCTCCACCAAACCTGATCTATTCATTCTGACTACGAATACTTGTTTACTACGTTAGTTCTCCACGCGTACTCAATCTCCCTGCATCCCTCCGATAGACCGTAAATAGCACAGCATGCCAGCCATCGCTACCACCGTTTCCCTCGTCCTAGTCTCATTGTTGTGGGGTGCCCTGAATATCGGTTCTCGACTCCCTCGAGGCAAGTAACGATATGGAATTCCATTCTACAGCCCTATCCGTCCACTGTAGCCCGTGTGATTCGTCCTGGTTCGGACCACGGATTCCCCCACGGCCTACGTCACGTTGAGTGGTACTCTTGCATATCCCATCCCGTGACCCTGCGTTCCCCTTACCTCAGAGTCTTCACTGGGTGCCAGTATCTGGATCTCGGTGGCCTGGCTGGGACTTGGTGATAGATGTCTGGATCTCGGTCTGGGTCGTTTCCAACAACCATATACCCTAGACAATGTCAGCTCTACAGTGTTGATCCAGACGAAAGACTTACGCAAAAAATCCAAGCAGCAAGAGTGCAAATCCTCCTGATCCAACACCTGCTCCGATCCGTTGCCTCGCGGCCAGGTCTGGGCAAGGTTATCAGTTTTGCGTCATGGCATCCAGATAGCAGCCTACCATAAACTGGGAGCCCCCCCGGGCTACCGGAATCAGCATCGGCGCCTGTCATGTGGTTAGTGACTGTATTAGAGTCTATCCAAGGCAGGGTCTTGGGCTGCACTGGTCTCTGTGGGTTGAATAGTGAAAACACTAGTAGCATCCGAATCATCGGTATTGGGAGAATCGGTCTCTGAGATGGTCTGATTATAGCCCGTGTTGGACACGGTCTCGGTGAATCTTGATGTTGCGCATCGAAAGGAAACTGCCTCGTAGTCTGGCCATGTGTAGGTTGCACACAAGGAGGATTCTCCGGCGCCGTGGATCCATCAGTTGATATCCAAGTCAGTGCTGGGAAGTGAGAAACGAACCATGCGAGACTACCGGTACCAGATGCGAAACCATCCTCTATACAGGTAGTCTGGAAAACGCATCCCTTTTCGTGACAGCATCCCACGTGTGCATTGGCATCTCCAAAGACGAATAGGTAACCACACGTCCCAGATGAGCATCTCACGGGAACAGCTATCGAGTGTTAGTCTCGCAATAAGATGGAGTGATTGATGCCATACATCCGGCCACAAAGCCGCACGTATCAGAAGGTCTATCCTGGCGCTTCACATTGGCAGGCTCTTTGGGCGGTGGTGTCGGACGAGGCGGTGGCGTGGACAAGGCTGAACTAGTTTGTTGAGGGGTCGAAGTGCCGAGTCGCACGTATGACCCAAACACAAGTATGCAAAGACCATGATGCCTCATTGTACTGACCAGACTCGAACAGAATCGAGACGATGCCAGAAGCAAAGTCGATGGAATTAGGCCATGTCCGAGGCTAGTTTGCTGATTCCATTCGGCTTCCACTGGTGGCGGCCAGCAACGAGCCTGGTTGGATGACGAATGATTCAGCCCCCAACTCAGCTGTTCAGCCTCAGCTACTGTGTCGCCATGCAGATGATGACACTAATTCACCCTCGTTTGTTTAACTTGACCCAATCAACCATCCCAAGGAACTACGGAATACCGTGAACACGCATGGTGTTGTTACAACCAATTCATCGCCGCAGCATTCATGATGTCTAACTGTTTGCGATGGGCTACCTTGGACGACTTTGACACCTACGTGAATGACCTCCGCGATGAGTGGCAATTCAAGGAGAGTGGGATGCGGGACTGTAGGGCTGATATATGCACTGCAATCTATGGCACCGGCAATCCGGACATTTCCGGTATTGGTGTTGGTCTGCCATCAGTCGGGTTGAACCATCACTAACCCATCACAGGTCGCCGTCGGATATGTCCTAGATCTCGCTCTAGGCATCTTTCTCTCCCTGGCCGTCATCTTTCTCAAGCCCGTCTATGAACGCAAAGACCCTGCTCATAAAGCATATCAAATCTTTGTCGCCGGCTTGGCTGCCTTTTTTGACGCGGCGGCGTACTTTGCCTTTGCGCTGCAGCTCGCTGCCATTGCCGTCCTGGTGCGCAAGGACTATGGCATCAGCACCGTCGACATGGGCGCATTGGAAACGGAAATTGCCCAGGCTGTTGCCGTCTTGAGCTTACTGCCGCTGCTGTACCCAGTCGTGCTGCTCGAGGGAGGCAGGGACGGCGTGGCAAGGCACAATGCGCGACTGCTGCTCCTGAGTCTCACGGTGGCGATGTCATTTTACCCCTTCATGTCGAGGTGCTTCCATGCGTTTGGAGAGTCGCCAATTGGCAGTGGAAAAGGCGATGTGGTTTCTTCGAGCGATTGGCACAACGTCGAGGACATGTGCTTTCCCAGCGGTGTAGGTGGCCTACTTGGGTTCATGAACAGCACGACGTACAAAGCGCTGGATGGCCTGGAGTTGGCGACTAGCCTCATCATCTACCTCTTTACTTTCTGGACTCTAGCTTCTCTCCCGGCTTCTCGATATCCCTACAAGACCCGCAAAGGTGAGACTCGTTCCCGGCGGTTGTTAGTCAACGACTGGTTTGGCTGTCACCCGTTTGCCGCGGCTTTGCCTTTGTTTGTTGCGTTGGGGCTCGTGGTTCCTTTGCTTTGGGTCATTTTCCATTTGAGGATACTTCAAAAGGATTTAGCTGAGAGCATGGGAGAGAAGTATGTTGGAGGGACTTGGGGGTTTGGACAGATAGTGTCGCTAGTTCTTTTCCTTCCGGTTGTAGTTACCATGGCATATCGATGGAGTTTCGGCGACGAGTGGGACAGGAGAGAGTGGTAAGAGCCGACTGGAGGGAGCTGTTCGCGTGTCACCTTTTGGGGCGAATGCTACTTGATGACCACAGTGATCAGATAGAGGCATATCAAGGTGATTAATATTACAAATGCATCCCGAGGTTCTCTGTGTTGGTTGTGGTTTAGGCTCTGGAGGATGTGGCCCGAAATCGGGATCGCGTTGGGTCATACTGACTGATGTAGGGTAGTTGGATACGTGACAATCGAGCACATTCAGGGCACAAGGAATGGGGGCTTTGAGCATTTTGAGTTTGGTGTTATGAGCATCCCTTTGTTTGTAGTATTGAAGTCTGTGTAGCCTTGTCCTCGCTCGTCTGGTGGAGTAAGTGGTGCTCAGATTGACTTGGGCTGTAACTATTCTGACTGAGACATCACAAGCTTGATGCACACTTCTTCAACCCAACTGGCGAATACACTTCAGCAACCCACTTTAGTGGAAGACAAGGAGTTCAGAAGAATAAGGATTGTCCATTTACTACCTAGGAATCACGTGGCCGACAACACTCCGGATCAGTCAGGTATCAGGCATTTGAGAGATTAAACGTGAGAGCCCTGGAGACATCCGTTTGCTGTGCCTCGCCTGCTGGGTTGCTGGACATCAGTCATGTCGGCTTCCCGAACCATGACAAAGCACCTCGACTTATCCGATTGCGCACATGTTTCCATGTCTCGCTCCGGCCACAAAATGGGTCCAAGGACCTGCATAAACTCCATGCAACTAGTGCGAACACGGACCAGTGGATAGGTAGCTGAACCAGAGAGCTTCACGGTGGAAGATGGCTACGGACAGGTCAGCTTGAGATTATCGCTTCACGCTTGGCTGGACGTACTTGTTCAACATTGTGCTCCGTGTACGAAGTAATTACCGACTGTTGCAGCCGACGGATCAAGGTGCTGTGACAACCAAAGTCGGAACAACCAATGACGCACCGACCGTCTTGTTGTTGTTCCGAATTCATGGCCTGAGGTCTGGGCCTGGCTTGGCGATAAGACCGGCTAGACTGCTCTTGACTGTGCCAGCAACAGAGCTCTAACAGATGCCTAAGGCGGAAAGGCGTGGGGACGGGCTGGTTGCTGGACCAGCCAGCACGGTGGAGCCGGGGAAGGGAAGCATGATGCGTCATTGACCGTGTTTGGTCACAAGGACCAGCCGGAGCGGCCCAGCAGGGGTTGAGAAGGTCCAAAGACGGTCAGATCCAGGCAGGCACGCACCGCCCACTAGGTACGTACGCAGGTCAGTTGCTGGCAGCTGCGTTAGTCACCCACTCACAAGACGTAATCGCTCCCCGGCCAGCCAACAGCGCTACAGCGCTACAGCGCCCGCCACAGTGCATACCTGAGGTGCTAGGCAGCCCGTAGGCACGCCCCGAAACACCCGCAATAGCTCTCGCCCAGCTCCGTCATTACCTCCCCAACCTTGCCGCTCAACTTCCCTCCCCCAACCTCTCCATCTTATCAACTCCATCCAACGGCCATTCGACATTGTTCGGATCGCATCGTCTTGTATCGCCGCATCGCATCGCATCTTATCGAATAGCGCAGGTTGAATTGCTGCGTCTTGTATTCTTGATTCATCCGCTTTCCCGAGTCGCCGTCATCATGAAGAGCACTCTCCTCGCCGCAGCTGCGCTGCTTGGCTCCGCCCAGGCTGGCGTCCACAAGATGAAGCTCCAGAAGATTCCCCTCTCTGAGCAGCTGGTATGTGATGCCCTGGATGTCCGCTTATTGTCCCAGCGCTGACAGTGATGGCAGGCCATGAACAACGTCGAGGCCCACGTCCAGAGCCTCGGTCAGAAGTACATGGGCTCCGCTCGTCCCAGCACCGCCGCCGACTACATGTTCAAGTCCGACGTTGCCAAGACCGATGGCGTTCACCCCGTCCCCGTCTCCAACTTTATGAACGCTCAGTGTGAGTTGCGCAACTGCTTGGATGACGACTAGAGCTAACCTCTGTAGACTTTTCCGAGATTACCATCGGAACTCCTCCCCAGTCCTTCAAGGTTGTCCTCGACACTGGCAGCTCTAACCTCTGGGTTCCCTCTCAAGAGTGTGGCAGCATTGCCTGCTACCTCCACTCCAAGTACACCTCGTCCGACTCGTCCAGCTACAAGAGCAACGGCAGCGAGTTTGAGATTCACTACGGATCCGGCAGCCTGTCTGGCTTTGTCTCCAACGACGTCATGACCATTGGCGACCTCGAGATTAAGAACCAGGACTTTGCCGAGGCCACCAGCGAGCCCGGCTTGGCCTTTGCCTTTGGCCGCTTTGACGGCATTCTCGGTCTTGGCTACGACACCATCTCCGTCAACCACATTGTCCCTCCTTTCTACCAGATGGTTAACCAGAAGCTTCTGGACGAGCCTGTCTTTGCCTTTTACCTCGGTGATCAGGAGGGCGAGAGCGAGGCTACCTTTGGCGGCGTTGACAAGTCCCACTACGAGGGCGACATTGAGTACATTCCCCTCCGTCGCAAGGCTTACTGGGAGGTTGACCTCGACGCTATTGCGTTTGGCGACGAGGTTGCCGAGCAGGAGAACACTGGTGCCATTCTGGACACTGGTACCTCTCTGAACGTCCTCCCCAGCTCTCTTGCCGATCTTCTGAACAAGGAGATGGGTGCCAAGAAGGGTTACAACGGCCAGTACACTGTCGACTGCGATAAGCGCCAGACTCTCCCCGACATTGTCTTTACCCTTGCCGGTTCCAACTATAGCCTCCCCGCCACCGATTACATCCTCGAGGTCTCTGGCAGCTGCATTTCCACCTTCCAGGGCATGGACTTCCCCGAGCCCACCGGTCCTCTTGTTATTCTTGGTGATGCCTTCCTCCGCCGATACTACTCTGTTTACGACCTCGGTAAGAACGCCGTCGGTCTGGCCCGCTCCAAGTAAGGGATTTAAGAGGGTATCCGAGACTGAATTGATATTCATTCCGTTGGAGAGATTATGGGTCAGCTTGAGTAATACCGCGAGTTGATGCTGGGATGGTTATGGCAGTGATGCACGGGTCCTCTGTACAATGTTAAGTAATGAATTGTGAATTGCACGTCTGTACTCGACTCTTGTGGATGACCTGTGTATTGGTACAGCACGAGAGTGTTAATCGACTCTTGGAATGATGGTGAAGTAATTCAATTGCCTAGAGAGAAATCGTGTAAATCCTAAATTGGCCAACCTACGATACGAGTTAGTATCTCCGTAAAGACCAAAGGTGCATTGAGTACTGTATGGTTAACTCGAAGAACGAAGAAACTGTACGTTTGGTGCTGGTGCTGGTGCTTGAGGCTTGTGCTTAGGCTTGGTGGCAGGAGGCGCCAGATCACGTGCACGGCTCCTGAGCCTTCCCTCCAAAAGGTTAGCGTGGGCCCTGCTCAGCGACGAGTACCTTGGCGATCCCGTCAAGACACATTCTTCCCCCGGCGCAGCCTTCTCCATCTTTCGTGCAGTCGTTGTCGACTTATTGACGATCGAAATATCTTTCATCGGAACCTGTCGTCGCGTGAATTTCAAAGCCGTTGGTGCATCTTTCGATTGCACGGCGCCAGCTGGATGAGGACGATCGGTTCGCGCTGCCTCGACGAAACCGTTTTTGGAGTTGCACCGTCTGCCATCCACTCCCGCGCGTCGCGACGAGGCGCGGCCAAGCTCCCCACGACGAGACGATTCAACGACTAAGAACCGACCATGGCGCAGCCCGCGACAACGAAGCCCAACGGCGTCCCGGAGCCCTCCAGCACCGAGCATGCGCAGCCCGTCATACCCGGAAAGCGAAAACGCGACAATGGCGATTCAGGTGACGAGGGGGAAGAGTTGGACGGTTTTGAGGATGAGAAGCCCATCGTCGCCAACGGGTGGCCCAAAGGCGATCAAAAGAAATTGATCCAATCCTATCTCCAGGTGTTGAGCAGGTACGGCGCGCCATTTCCGACGTGGATGACCTCGTCGCGGCTCTATGCTAACCATTCTTCCAGCTTTGACATTAGCCCATCCATCCTGAAGCGTCCCGTTCCTGCGACTGATGAAGAACCTCATGCGAAACGTCAAAAGTCGGCCTCCCCCGATTCCGCATCCACAATCACAGAAAAAGTCACCGCCGATGCCTACGACCGCCTCGAGGATGTTGCCGCCGACATCGTATCTATGGTCAAGGTCTCGCTCGACGAGCTCAAGGCCAAGCCCCAGACGGAAAACGAGGAAGCCGTGGCCCAGATTGGCCAGTTCAAAGACAAGGCAATGCAGCTCCTTCGACGGGAAAAGGCATATCCAAAGACGAGCACCGACCCTCTCCCTGTCGAGGCTGATTTACCCCCTTCCCCGCAGCAAGGCGAACTGGTCCTGTCCCTCATCGGATATGCGCCGCAAGAGCGACGACTGTTTTCCAGTCTTCCGCTGGCTCACGAGGACAAGCTGACTCAAATTCCTCTGCCCCAGGGCATGACTTTGACACACGTTATGCCCACAACGACTCAGGAGCGAACCCAGACTCTTGGCGACCTTTTTTCCTCGTCTCGGGCTCTGCCTCCGCTACAACCACCAAAGCAGCCCAAGACACAAGCCAAGGGCAACACCCTGGATTTCTACCACCCGGAGCTGACGGATACGTCCAAGTACCAGACTGCCAGCTACTCTACCACCAAGCTCTCGTCGGGATACTACCTCGACTATAGCAATGCTACTCCTTCATCCCAGATTCAGACCAAGCAGCGCGAGCGTGCACAGAGTCTGGCCGGAAAGAAGCCTTCGAATACCGAACTGGAGATGCACGAGATGGAAGCTCTCTTCCGGGGCGCCTTTTCGAGCTTTGCACCATGCAAGGATGACTCGGCGGCTGTTGTGCCAGCTAGCGTTGCCAGTCGGCTGTGGTGGCAGCGGGCTGGTCAGCGACACTTTCAAAACATGATTGAGGTGGAATACTATGCCGGCGCAGACCACGAGGACAAGGCCGTGGAGATTGACGAGGACGCAGTCCAGGAAGCCATCGATGCCTGGGACGACTCCGTCATTGACCCATCGCTGGATGACATAATGGGTACCAAGCGGGACGAACAAGACAAGGAGGTGAATGAGATACTCGAGGAAGTCAGCGACTTGATCGAAACCCTGTCTTCGTACCAGCGAATTCGCAACCTCAACCTCCCCAACTCTCAGAACCGCCAGTCCAGCGACCCGGTCAACGGGGACATGCTCGCCACCGCCGGCCCCCAGCCTTGCGAGTCCGAGCAGTCTACCTACCACGTGCTCAAGGCGCAGCTGGCGCTCATCATCAAGACCCTGCCGCCCTATGCCGTGGCCAAGCTCAACGGAGACCAACTGGAGGATCTTTTGATCAGCACCAAGGTGCAGGTCCACACAGATCAGTACAAGGGCGTCATGGAGGAAGACGAAGCCGGCATGCAAGCTCGCATTCGGGCGCAACAGGCCGCACAGGCGACGGTCCGCCCACCGCAGCGGACACCGAGCGTGTCATCTATCCCGTATGCCAACCACTTCCAGGCAAACCAATACGGAACCCCCAGCCGTACGCCAACGATGCAGCAGCAACCGCAGCAATACTTTCGCCCAACCGCCACGCCTAGCTTCCCACCCCAGCAACGGCCTATGCCCCCCTCCCAACCACGACCTCCTCAGCCCAACCAATACTCCCGGCCCAACGGTTTCCCGAACCAGTATGCCACGCAGCTGGCCAAGGCCCAGACTCCCTACGGCCACCAGAACATGCAGTTTGCAAGCCAACAACGGCCTCAGTACGGTCAGATGCCGGCGCAGGGGACTCCTAATGCTCGGTTCTCCTACCAGCCAGGTTTCCCACCGCCTCACCAGGCTGGCACGCCTTCTCAAAACACCTTTGCGGCCTACACCAACGGTCAAGCCATGTCCCAGCGAAACATGTCTCCTCAAGTGCAACACAGGCAACCATACAGCCCTTCGCCAAGCGTGCAACCTCCGCGATACAATACACCAAACCAGACAATGGGAAGTCAGATGAACCGGTTCCCTAGTAACCCGGCCGGAGCAGGTCAGAATCCTGGACTCACTGGATATCACACTGTCATCCCCGAGGCCCAGCAGCAGCGAATTCTCGACCAAGCCAAGGCTCGCGTCGCGGCACAGGAGCGTTCCGCCATGTTTGCAGATAAAATAACACAACCTGGTGGAGTTGGGCTTGGAGGCATGGGGATGACTGGCACCATGGACGTCAACCGGCTTGCCGCCGCTCGGGCTAGCATTGCTCAACAGCAAAAGCCTCAGACCCCTCAGCGGTCACTAAATGGTACACCTCTTGGACATATTCCGCACAAGGTAACGCCTGTTCCAGTGCCAGTCATTCCAGGACTACAACAGCGGAAGCCTTCCTCTTAGGTGTTGTTGGAAGTAAGACTGGCCAAGGACTAGCCACTAGAGACTGGGCCTGTGGATGATTGTGGTGATCTGGTCGGGCGTTTAGAGGCGGATAATCGATTTCTTGCGGAGTTGGTCACAAGGATCCGGTGAGGGTTCTTGACCGGATGGACGGAAGGACTTTTAGTGTAATTCAGCAAGGGGATGGGTCTATGCAGATAAAATGTTACGGGCTATGGAGCTGCCTTTGCTGGAAAACTGGAGATGCCGTAATGTCTTGGTGGAAAGTGTTGAGGAAGTTGAAAGGGGGGAATGTCAGATGGTCGAATTGGACGTCCAGGCTGCATTGTTCGATATCATGCTGTACTATTATGTCACTTGTAGGATTCGTTAGGTGTCTCGGAATGGAGTATTGATCATGAGATGCGTCTACAGAGCTGGGTATCTAATCGGCAAGTCTATCGTACAGCACCATTTTAGTGTACATGGTTGATCTCAACTCGATAACTTGGGAATCTCCTTTTCCATCTTGGCTAGCTCACGCTCCTGTATCCATTCCAGGACAATGCGACGCAGCTCAAAGACAACCTCGACGGCGATTAATAGGATAATGATGAGCTCGAGACGGGTCCCGTGCTGCTCGCTTGACATTTCGCGGAGGACCGTGGCAATCTCGGCGGCATAGTCCATCTTCTGGTTGAGGGCACGGATACGCACATTGACGTCGAGGGCGCGACCCACTTGGTCATAGTATGCCTCGAGGCCAAGGTCGGAGCTGGTGTCCCAGAAAATGTCCGGCAACGAGTCGGTCAGCTCCGAGTAGTGGTTCAGGCGGGCGCGCAGACTCAGCAGCTCGCCCGTTTTTTGGAGGATGAATTTGCGGCTGAGGGGCACGCCGGCGCCTTGGGAGAGGAGCGCGGGGATGTTGCGGGTGCTCTCAAAGTACGACGTCAGGGTGCCCTCGAGGACGGCGAGTTTGGTGCTGCGCGCCAGGCCAGAGGAAAATGCAACCTTGGCTAATGTCGTGTCCAGCCTGTCGCCGTCTTTGTGCTCCTTGCGGGTGCCTAGCACAATGACGTCGCCTTTGAGCGAGCTCGTCTCACGCCCATTGTCGGTCGTAAACTCGAGATCCTCCACCTCGCGACACTCTACAGGGTGCGGATCTTCGGAAGCCCGCATGATTTGCTTGGTGACAACGTCTGGAGGCAGCGACCAAGTCACTATTGTCCCAGACGGAAAGACAAAAATGTCGCCGGTGTTAACCCCTCGCGCGTGGAGGACCTCGTTGGCGTCGAACCCCGTGCCGTCCGGATCAATGGCGAAGCCGTGCGATGACAAAATCTCCAAGACCAGCGGCATGTTGAAGGCCTCGGCAACGCACGTCGCGCTGGCGACTGTCGATTGCACATCGGTCGAGTCCTCTGTTACCGCTGCACTGTCCGACCCTCGCTTGGGCTGCTGCGCAATAATGGCGACTCTACGAAGAGAGTTTTTGGCCATGGCGGCGCGGGTCGGTTTCCGCTTTGCCGCGGCCGGCGAAGCAGCGGATTGATCATTCTTGGACGGTTCGGATCGGGAGCCGTCGTTGGCTTGGGAGAGGTACGGATTCGAAGTGAAGAAGCTGCGCTTTCGCGGTAATCCGGCCGGGGTGGTGAGATGAAAGGATCGACATGGCCGTGGGCATGAACCAACAGGCGAGTGAATGAGTCGCCCGACCTGCAGGGTGATTCTTTGCGTAGACTTCATGATTTCAGGACCAGCCGCAAACCAAAGTGTCTTGCTCAAGCGGCTCGACTAACAAGTATCGCCGTCTAAATTGATCAAATGATAACACAATCGCCACGTGCTCAGTCACCTGACTGAAATATTCAATACCGCAAGTCCAACCACGTGTGACGACGCCAACAGGGTCTAGACCGCTTCGGGGCACCATCTCGACACCCATGACGAAGTCCCACCACCAGATCTCTAGGGGAACCAAGTGGCCAACCGTTAATTACGCTCCTCAAGGCTGAGGATTCTTGACCGATACACCCCTTTACCATCCCCCGCCTCCCTCTTACACATCTTCCGACTTTTCCCTTTCCTATCTCCTTCTAAACCGGCCATCTAGCTTGTAACTTGCATCTTTCATCTCTTCCCACCCCTCACCCAGCTACCCCACCATCATCCTTCGCCATGGATCTGAACCCCAAGTACGACGACTACTACTTCCCCATCAAGGCGGCGGAGGAGCAGACCGGTCATGCTGGTTACCTTACCGAAGGCCAGATTGCCCAGGTGCACCAGCTGCGAATGATGCTCGAGGCTGAGGGCTACACCGATCGATTGGACACGTTGACTCTGGTAAGCTGGAGGTTGTTGGCTTTTGATACAGCAGACAAGACTAACATGATGCACAGCTGCGATTTCTACGAGCGCGAAAATGGGTCGTCGAGGATTCCAAGAAGATGTGAGTCTTTTCCTTCTGATGCCATCGAACGATGCGCCGTCGAGCGACATGGGCTGACCGCCACTAGGTTCGTCGACACTGAGGCCTGGCGAAAGGAGATTAAGCTCGACGAGATTCTTCCCACATGGGACTATCCCGAGAAGGTGGAGATTTCCAAGTACTACCTTCAGTACTACCACAAGACAGACAAGGTGCCACTCCAAGTTCCGTGATGGAGGCCGTTGAACTGACACGTCCAGGATGGCCGACCCGTATACATCGAAGAGTATGGCAACATCGACTTGACTGCCATGTACAAAATCACCACCGCCGAGCGCATGCTTAACAACCTCGCCGTCGAGTACGAGCGCGTCGCTGACCCTCGCCTCCCCGCTTGTTCGCACAAGGTCGGATCCCTGCAGGAGACTTGCTGCACCATCATGGATCTCAAGGGTGTCTACATTACCAAGATCCCTCAGGTCTATTCATATGTCAAGCAGGCCTCCGTCATCTCCCAGAACTACTACCCCGAGCGTCTGGGCAAGCTGTATCTGATAAACACTCCCTGGGGCTTTGCCAAGCTTTGGAACTTTATGAAGGGCTGGCTCGATCCCGTCACCGTCTCCAAGATTAGCGTCGGTGCCAGCAAGGCCGAGCTCTTGCAGCAGATTCCCGCCGAGAACCTCCCCAAGGCGTTTGGCGGCTCTTGCGAGTGCCCAGGTGGCTGCTCCAACAGCGATGCCGGCCCATGGCACGAACCCGAGCATGCCCGAACCCCCAAGTGGCAGAAGAACGACGGCAAGACTATCGAGAACAAGGGCTCCGAGATTGAGACTCCCGGCGGCCAACAGGCTCCTATCCCCGCCCCCGACGCTGCCACCCAACCCGCCCTGGCCTAACTGCGCGGATGAGCGTACTGGAATGATGTGTTGGAATTTCTCTACAAATTTAAGCGGGGTAGAAACGATAAAAGGCGAGGTTGGCGTGGGGAAGTTTTTAAAAGGTTGTTTAGTCTACGTAACTTCCTGGCCCTGATTCTTCATGGCTGTACTAGATCTGAACAAGTAAATGCAGTCGAACTATCTCAATGCCCCTGCATGATCCTGGCGCCTAAACTCCATGAGCGACTTAAACTCGCCGTCGACACTGCCGGGGTATAGCTTCACCGCCCTTGCGTAACCACGTACTCGCCCGCGACCCTGGCCCTCTCCATCTTGGCAACCACAGCGGGCATGTCCCTCTTTAGCCGCCCCAGTCCCTCAACCGCCTTGCGGAACCCGGCCTCGACGCCTTCTTGCCTTTCCAGCACCTGCACGTCAAGTTCCACCTTGGTCGCCTCTGCGGCGGCCTGTATCTTGTGGGCCTCGAGCGCGTCGTCGTCGCGCTTGAGGCTGTCGCTGAGCTGTTCGGTCCGGGTGGCGGCCGCCGTGGCGGGGACGGAGCGCTTCAGGGCGGCCACATCCTCGAGGAGCTTTTCCTCCTGCGTGATGAGCTCGGCGACGCGACGGCGTTTGCGTGCGTCAAACGGCTCGTAATCGGGGTCGGGAGCGCCGTCTGCTGATTCGGCCAGGAACGACTCGGGGTCTACTTGGAGGCCATTGATGGTGAGGTTGGGAGAGGCGTGAGAAAAGGTTTTGTTAATGTACTGGCTGTGTTAGCTGGATTGTATAGAAATTGCACCCAACAAGACGTGCCTCATTCACGAGCTCTTCAATCTTGTTACGCAGTTCATCCTCGCCATCTTCGCCCTCTACATGGGGAAACGCTTCGTTGAGGCGCTCGGCAGCGGCGCGACGGACGTTGGCGATCAAGTACGCAAGGTCCTCGTTGCTCTGTAGCTCAATCTTGCGTTGGTCTTGCGCGACGACTGATTCAGGGTCCATGGCGACTGGGTCTGTTGATGCGTGTCTCGATCTCTGTGGGCGTCGCGATCCCTCGGTCGATTCGTATGCGTATTTGCGACCCGTCAGCCGGTTCGTATGCGTATCGCGACCCCTCGGTCGATTTGTATGCGTCTTGCGACCCCTCGGTCGATTCGAAAGTGTGCGATTCGTACGGGGTGCCCCGCGATGACCGCGTTCGGCCCTTGTTTACTTTGGCCGGAGGTTCGCTGTCCGGGATCACGGGTGATAAGATAAGGACCCACTCGGCCGACCCGGCGTCTGGACGACAAAGACAAAGAGTATAACAGTCCAGGAGTCAATGCATCAAAGCAAGCCCAGTAGTTTTCATTGCTTGAATAAGTACTTCGCAAGCTTAGTGCTAGTATGAAAACGCAGAGGCTACTACGTAGCCTGTGTTACCAGGGCCATGCAATCAAACCTTCACCAGCAACTGCCCAGCCTTTGTCACTTGTCCAACGTTGGGCAACAGCTGGTCACCCTCTTCGTATAATTAAGAAGACGAATTCTGTTTGCATGCTAACAGCATACGTATTATTTCAAATTTTGTCTCTTCCCCTATACTTTTGTAGAATTTACCTAATGGAGGTCGCTGCCAGTTTGGTGGCTCTCATTAGGGTAACCGCCAAAGTGATCCGCCACTGCAAGGATTACATTCAGCACGTCAATGAGGCCCCGCACGTTTACGGACCGTGCCCATCGAGATCTCTTCCTTAAAATGTACTCTTGAAAACATTCAATTCCTCTTGGAAGATGATCCAACCTCTCAAGTGATTTTGAAGCTTGGGTGTGCCGGGGGGGTATTGGATACCTGCAAGCAAGCTTCAACCCGCCTAGAGTCGCTCCTCCCAGAAAAAAAGCCTGGAAGTCTATCATGACTCTCATAATAGAGGAAAAAAAACGACAGCTAATCTACCATGCATTCACGGTTGCTGCATGGCTTCCCAAACAAGAAGCGGCACTACAGGCGCCTCACGAGATTTCGACACAGAAGGCTACCATTACTCTGGCCCTTGTCACTGATTGCAGGCGAGTATTGTTGGCCTATTTAATACCAATATGTAAGCTACTTTGGCACATTCCACCGTCAAGGAGTTTCTGTTTTCTGAACGACGGACAAAGAGCCTCTATCCCGCTTGTCGGCTTTTTTGCATTGTCTTTTGACACTGGTGATCGAACTCTGCTGGAAGCTAACATTCCTGTCATCTTGCAGTATCCCGGTCCTTTCTCAATGACATCTGATGGCAGCGAGGTGTACAGTTATGCGGGCTACCATGGCTTCACTGTCATAGAAAGACGGTTTAAAAACCTCAGAGAATGGCAACTAGATTCCCTAGCAATTCAGACGTTGGACCCACAAGGCCAGCCATTTGAGAGGGTTATGATCAATCAATGTGGCAATGACGAAGTCTGGGCAAGGCTGCTCGGAATATTCCATGCATTGAAGAAGGACAGCCACTCATTGTCATGAGGAAGTTGGAAAGGTTATGAACAAACTGTTCAATCTTTGAAAATTAGAAAAGTCTGTAAAAGAGAAGGTCGAAATGGATTTGAGTTGATAAATTTGCAGTTCATGGCTGCTGTGGCCTTTTTCTCGGGTTTTGCCATGCACGAAACGCTTCCATGAAAACCGTCAAGGCGAAATTAGAATTTGTCTTGACCATGGTTTTGCGTGACTGACTCTTGAACCAAAAGGCAAAAGGTAAAACGCATTTTCCCCCCAACACATATAAGCAGCCAGTGCTCGTCATGGATGTTTCTCGTTACAGCAAATTTTGTCAGAATGTTACTCTTCCATGTTTCTCCTTTTCATCACGGAGCATCCTGTGAGAATGTTGGTCTTCCTAAAAAAGACAATGATGAGGCATTCGACGAGAAAGAAGTCGCAAGAGCTCGATGTCCGGATCAAAGACAAAAAAGTCGTTTGAGAATTCTCCGAGTCTTGCGAGTTGAAGCCATTAGGGGGGACAAGAAAGTGTGCGGCCCGGGGGCGACGATAAGTCACAAATGCTAAACAGCCTTGTCAACAACTGGGGGGAAGGCAAGAGACCGAGATTGGGCCCATGGGGCTTACAAATCGATGTAAAGTGATTCGTCCAGCTGTCTAGAGGCGTGGCGTGGCGGTATGATATAAGCGCGTTGGTTGGCCCAAGTCTGTGATGGTGTGACTGGCCAGGTGCCCAGCAATGAAGGCCTAATTGGGTGATTGTCATGGTAAGCGGGCAGGATATCTGAATGCGATGCATGAACAAAAGATGGGTTCCAGTCTGTTCCGCAAAGAGTATGCATTCAATGAATCAGATGGACAGTTTGTTCGCAACAAGGCACGCATTGATTCAGATGGACAGGTTGTTCCGCAAAGAGCAGCGTCGAATGATTCAAGATGGATTGTGTACAGTTTTCTGACTAGTTTACTACTTAAGCCACAGGCTCTTCCTTTCTGGTGTCAACAGGACGAGGCTTGCCCTGCTCGGCGAGGATCTTGCCCCAACGGCCACAGGCAAAGTCCTTCATGGTCTCTCGGACACCGGCCCAGTTCTCTCTAACAATGTCCATGGTGGGACGGGAAAAGACGGCGTCAATTTCTTCGAGCGTCATGTTCTTGGTCTCGGGCATGAAGAAAATCTGGTAGATTTCGCCAACCACGGCAATGCCGCCGTAGAAGCCCAGGGTGAGACCAGTGCGGCCCATGGCCTCCTGCATGGCGGAAAAGTTGTAGGTGACGACGAAAGAAGCAAGGAACAACAGCGCGTCGGACGTGGTCATGCCGTAACTTCGCAGGTAGGTGGGGTAGACCTCGGAGGGAATGACCCAGGTGAGACAGGCGTAGCAACCAAAGAAGCCCATGTAGATGATGAGACCACTCAGGTACAGGCCCTCGACGAGCTGTAGTTGGGTGTCGAGGCTAAACTGGTAGCTGATGCCGATGAGAACCAGACCGATGAAGAACCCAGGCAACATGATGATGGCCCAGAAACGACGGCCAAACTTTTCCATGTAAAAGATGGCAGGGATGGTGCCGAGGAGGAGCGAGCCTCCACCAACCAGCGACATGTAGTTGGCCTCTTCGTCGTTGAAGCCAATCTGGCTCATCAGGACCGACATGTAGTACATGATGGCGTTGACTCCAGTCAGCTGGCCGAGGAGGATCATGATGTTGGCGTAGACGAGAGCACGACGGGCACGAGGAACGCTGAAGATGTTAGTGATTGACAAGTGACAAGGCTCTGAGCTGACGGTACGTACGTGAAAAAGTCCATCCAGGGGAAGCGGCGGTTCTCCGCGCCCTCGTTGACTTCGGTCTCTTCTTGGCTGACCGAGGCAGACATGAGGTAAAACTCTTCGCGAGACTCGGCCGTCTCAACTCCGCGGATGCGCTTCCAGATCTTGAAAGCGTCGAGGGGTCGGCCCTTGTGCATGAGGAAACGAGGACTCTCGGGGAGGAAGAACATGCTACAAAGGTTAGTATGGACTAACTATCAGGAGGGGCCAACGTACCCAAAGAACATGATGGTGGAAAAGACGAGAGATGATCCGAGAATGTATCGCCAGTTGCCGGGAACTCGAAGGAAGATGGCGGCGACGACGTATCCAAAGACTTCTCCAAGGGCAATGTTGAACTGGTATAGAGACACCAAGTTTCCTCTGATTCTTCGCTCCACAGTCTCGGCGACGTAGACGGGAACAGTACCACCCTCGAGACCGACGCCAAGACCGAGGATGACGCGGGAAGACACAATCATGCCAAAGTTCATGGATCCAGCCTCGAGGGCCGCACCGATGGTGTAGAGGATGATGGAGATGATGATGGCCCACTTTCGGCCAAAGTACTCGTTGGTAGGCGACAGCAGAAGAGCACCGCCGACGGCACCCAAGGGCATGCCCGAGTTGACGAGACTGTTTTGGCGAGTATCGAGGCCAAGATCCTTGGGCAGAAAGAGGTTGGCACCCGAGATGAGACTCTGGTCCAGGCCAGACAGCAAGCCACCCATGCTGGCAAAGGCGACGAGGAACCAGGTGAAGTGCTTGGGGTTCTTGAAGTTGAGGTAGAAGAAGCCTTGCTCTAGGCCACCAGCTGCTTCAAGCTCGCGCTCCATTCTGTTGATGAGGTCGTCGATTTCGCGCTCTCCCGGGCGCGCAACCTCGACACCCTCGATGCCGGCCTTTTCGTGGCCATGTGCCATATGAATGGCATCCTTTTCGTCGACCGTCGAGGTCGAATTCTGACGAGAGCGAGCCATGTTGAACAAGTTCTCAGAAAATAATAGTGTAATGCCCTATCAAGCCCCGCGAAATGCGTATGGAGTTTTCCTGGGGAAGACGTCACCCCAGGCTTTATACTCAATTCTCCCGCACTTCTCCATGTCTGGCCATTAGAGTTTCCATGCCTGCTTTACGGGCAGAGAAATAATCAGGGGCCCCAGGTGAGCATCGAATGGGGCCCCAAACGGGGCGGTTGGGTGTTTTGACGCTTCGCGTGACGATTCCACCGAGGAATTGGCCGATACAGTGGCTCCGGTCCGGCATACGGGCTCCGTCCACACCGGCACCACCCGGGTTTTTGGCAGGGATGCGGAAGGATGCTACGAAATGGAGAATTAGAAGACAGGGAACATCAGTGAATGCTACACACATACATACATACATACTGCAGTACGGAGTAGACTGAGATCAGCGTGAAAGATGGGCGTGTTAGAGGGAATCCAAAGAGACGGAATGCTTCTAGAAGCCATCAAAGTCTTTGCTTCCAGTATAGATCGACAACTGGAAGCCCAATAATTCACCTTGATACGCCATCCCGCGGACCCGCCGCCTTTGCCGTGTTAGCCGTCCCGTTGGTCTGTGTCCTAACGGCACTTGGAATTGAGGGTTGCACTCATAAGATCACCACCGACTCCACCGATGAGGTGAGTTTGGGTTTTCTGCGACATTTATTATTCCATCAAAACCGGGATTCTCTCCGCGAGCCAAGGGATTCGTTCCAGCCAAACGAATGACGCCGGTCTCGCCGACAGCTTGACCAACATTGTCCGAGTTGAGGAGGATTTCTCTCAGCGGGCGCTTTTTCAAGCGGCAAGGGTTCTTCCAGGGATGACGGGACCACACCGGAACCGCAACCGACACGCTAAAGAGGCAGACGTCAGACGTGCTAGATTTGTTGCTCCGAAGCGGAGATATTGACCATGAAGGTCATGCAGTAGACTGCCTCATGTGACGCGGACTGCTCTGGTTTCATTGCAACGTTGATCACGCTGGCCATCAGTTGATTGATTCTAAATTTTACGAGTTTGACCATTCAATCTTTCAGTTTGATCACTTGAATCATTCTACCAAATGCCGACAAGTGGGCTCATTGCTGACGGGCCGAGTGCTACCTCTTCCGGACCCGTTCTAGACTGTTGCCAAGCGTGCCAAGTGATGCGGCTCAATTAATACTGTAAATATTTACAGACTACACCCACGTCGGTCGCCTGTTCAATCATCAGTTAAGACATGCCATTCCCAAAGTGTGATTTACGATCTTTCCATTTACCGAGCTCGGAAAACGACGCACCTCATGACGCTTTGACGGGTGACGCAGTGCTGAGGTTTCAACGGAGCTAGTTCGTGATGGTGGGGCTGATCAAAGGTGAAAGAACCAGATTAGCAATGATGGAAGGCTTGATGTCTGGATTGATTTTCCCGTATGACGACACAGGCCCGAGTCATGGACACTGACAGCTCAGCACCAACCTCTTAGCTTGGCCGTGTGACAGAAAATCCCCGGGAGAAACTTGAACAACAGGGGTCAACGTGCTGGCTCTGCCACGGCATCTTCTCGGCCACACCAAAACGAGTCAGGCCCCGTGGGGGATCCTGCGAGGTTATCCCCACATAATGCTGCGTTTCTCCATGTTGCTCGTTTTCATTGAATACGACAGGCATTCGAGGCTGGAACACTCGATCCTTACATTGCAGCCCGGAATTTGACACCATTATTGAGACAATTAGTCGGGGATTTAGTCAGGCTCCATAGGCTTGGAATTGAATGAGGCGGTTGAATATAACGGCGCTGGACCACGTGGGGGCGTCAAGAGCTGCACGGTGCCGCAACTTTGAGAACTACGCATCGTTCCGGAGCTCAGGATGAATAATTAAACAGACCCGCACCAAAGATATCCACTCAGAGATTTTGGCTTGAAGTTGCGGTCGAGCCGATGGACCTCGTGACGTCGCGCAACAAACGCCCACGTTTGGATGGAGCTCTGGAAGACATGAATGCAGTACTACCCAATTTCATGCATAGTATAGTTAAAGGGAGGACTTGGAGAATCTGGTGGGTCTGGATGAAGAGTTCGGTTCGTATGTCGAGGCGTGGAGATGAAGATGTCTGGCCTCTTTGTCATGCAGGATCGCCGCCCCACCAATATTCTCACCTAAAAACTTGATGGGATGAGTTCACACAGCTGAGGAGGAAACATGAATCCTTTCAATGACAGTATAAGTCGGGCAAGAGTTACACAAATGAGTTAAGCGACATGAGATGATGGACGAACTTGGCTGATATTTTGCTAGACTTTTCTTCAAATATGTCTGCCGTCGCCCATGGCCTCAAGGTCGAGCCGAGCCCATCAAATGCTTGATTTTTCACCATTGCCGCTTCGTGCATTATCCTTTTTATACGCACGCGGCATGTTGAACATGAACTAAAAGAGACACGTGCTGTAAGATTCCCAGTCTTGTTCCCAGTCTTGTGTTCTCAGAGTGACTGCGCTGTTCAATGTATGTGCCGCAAGTAGGGCCGGGTTGTTGGGCCGTGTCAGAGCTCAGAACATCATTTGGCAAAACACCAAGGGCAGACCAAAAGCAAAACACCCGAGGGCCTTGCCTGAGAATTCTCAGCTTGGAATTGGATAACTGCAGCCGCCTCACTTATTTCAAGGCAACGAGGCGCTGAGCAAAAGACCCTTGCATAGGTGGTTGCTTACCAGGCTCACAAGGCAACCAATTGCCTTGTGAGCAAAAGACCCCGAAAGTGCAATCTATCACGGGTATATAATGTCTCACCCGACATGGATCGTCTATCGGCAACGGAAAACTTGAGTCGCCAAGTTGCAAATTGAACCCGCTTCTACGCCACGACGCAACGCTCTGCACCAATCCCTTGCCGTTGGGCCATTGTATCGTCCTCCTAGCATCATGCCCGTAGATTGGAAACTATACGAAAAGGACATTATCGATCAGTATGTGACTGAGGGAAAGAATGCCGAAGACACCATTGACTATCTCCGTCAGGCACGTGGCGCCGACATCACGTGCGTTTTTCTTCCTTCAACGTCGGGACCTAACGGATGATTGACATTTCCCAGTGTCAGGCAGTTCAAGACCAAGTTTGGGGGCTTGAAGAAGCTGCGCGCCGACGAATGGAAGGCGGTGTTTTCCGAGGTTCGGAAACGCGAGACCCAGGGCATCGCGTCTGACGTCTATCTCTATGGCCGACTGCTGCCGCAAGAGCGCGTCGCTAGAGAGAAGAGGCGGTACTCGAAGAAGTGCGATGCTCCACGGTCTCATGAGATAGGTCAGTGCTATCATCCTCGCTCGAGTTTCTAAGCTGACTGTGTAGACTTGGGCATCGACACTATTGGGAGACATCGTTTGGAGATTCGAAATCCAAATGAACCTCACACCGGTTCCCGACGCGAAAGTTCCCATGACGGCCTGAGCCTCAAGACCATGTGGATTCGGAGCTCCCGGTAGCACGGGATATTGATCACTCGGAACGCCCAACTGAAGAAGGGACTTATGCCATCCCTACAACTCCTTGGAACCTCGTCGACCTCGATTTGAGCACCCCACGACTAGAAACTCACGATGTTCCTGGTTTCGATCTTGAACCTCAGAATACCGAGACGACTGTCCTTCGGGTCGAGGCATCATCGCGACCTCAGTCTGCGGTAATGCCAGCACTGCAACTCGTCAATGAGTTGGGCCTCGAACTTTACAACCCACATTCTCCTTCTTTCGGACCACCCATGCTATCGCCTGACCTGCGGATGTCGGCAAACATTTCAGCTTGGGCTGGGCAGATATTTCCATCTTTCTGGGATACGAAAGGTACAATCCCCTGCTGGGATACCGGAATCATTGACTCGCTGACATTTACGTAGAGGCTGTGTCCCTTGTAGGACCCAGCGACCCATCTTACGACAACCAACTTTGCAATGTGGGAAGCGAAATGTATACGCGAATTTCATGGGGAAAGCCCGGGTACATCTTCTCTCATTTGATGAGTATAGATCCGAGATTGAAGACCTTGGAATCTTCAGCCACGCTGGTTGAACAGATCATCAAAATCAGTTCTGTGTCGTATCGAAACCTTCGAGAAAATGTCCAACTTGCTCAATTTTCCAAAGAACCACAAAAGCTTCTTGATCAATCGTTCTCCATCATGGCGTATCTTGTCTCGAATAATTTCTTTCAAGAATCTGAGATTGATGCTCTTGTTCGATGGGCAATAAAGGGTGGCCTTGGTGATCAACTCGGCATATTTTTGCACACAAATTCGGATCACATTCGTTCTTGTGCGGCCAAAATACTCTCAATATGCCCCCATTTTGAGCATGTGGCCACACTCTCGACCAGAAATCTTCTCGACCTGGGTCGCCCTCTTGGAGCCGCACACGGGCGTGGTTTTCGAAACCTTCGTAAATTGGATTTACTGAAGCAGGCAATTGACCATGACAATTTGGAACAAGCTGACTTGTTGGTGTCCAACGGGGTCAGTCTCAATCAATCCCTTGCCGTATGGGCTCCTTGGAAGGACTCATTGAGCTACACCGTGCATCGCGGTTCGTTAAAGATGGTGGAGCTTCTGATGCGAGCTGGTGCCGACTTTTATTTTGCACTCGAGGTTGCAATAGACGGCGGGCGAGTTGCCATGGCAGACATTTTGCTGAAGCAAGAGGGTAAATGCAACGATGGATTTCTCAGCCGTGTGCACCACAGGCTTGAGCATATGAAATCGTCACGCCCAAACATGTACCGGGTGCTGAGAGGGCGGAACCCCAAAGGATTTCAGGTTTTCGAAATGTTCCAGGCTGCGGAAAAAGGAAACACGGCACTCTCCAAATTTATTGTTGAGCAAGACATTAACGAAGACGACCTGGAGGATGGCCTTTGTGAAGGTGTCAAATGCCGTGACAAGAAAGTCGTGAGGGCGTTTCTCCTGCGAGGAGTCAATCCAAATACTCGATCCCGACTCATGATGAGATATGGTGGAAAAATTGGGGATGTCAAGTGGCACTGCCTGATACAGTTGGCGATGAAGATCGATAAAGGTGGTTCTTCCCTAGTTTATGTTCATCTTCTCCTCAACGCTGGCGCGGATATGAACAATGAGTATCTTCTGGACCTATGCCGCCTCTCCATTGACAAGAACCAGCCTGATTTCATGCTCTTGTTAGTCCAGAAAGGATATGATATGGCATTGATTGGACCATCCGTGTTGGAATACATGGCAGGGGAAAATCGAATCTACGTCTGTGAGCTCCTCCTCATTGCGGGGGCCCCGGTCAATAAGCATGGCGTCGAAGGGATGAGTGCCCTTCAAGCTGCGGCAAGAGAAGGAAACTCGAAATTGATGGAATATCTCGTTGACCAAGGAGCAGAAGTGAATCTTCCTGCGAGTGATTATGGAGGGAAAACGGCGCTTCAAGCCGCAGCCAGTCAAGGTGAAAATTATGCAGTGGAATGGCTGATCAAAGCGGGGGCCAATATCAACGCGGCTCCCGCAATTCACAACGGAATGACACTTTTGGAAGCTGCAGCACATGGCATAAGATATTGTGAGGTGGGGTCCTTGTTCAAAAAACTCCTTGCATTTGGGGCGCCCGTTAACCGCCCGGATGGTGCGAGTGGCATTTTGCTACAGAAGCTAATTCGCAGTGGAGATATCGGGTGTTTGAGGCTGGCACTGGAGGCTGGCGCGCGGATGGAAGATAGGGAGGCTTCCGGAAGCTCATGGACACCACTTCAGATGGCCGCACGTCGACGGAATCGAGAGGCCATCTTGCTACTTCTCAGTCATGGCGCTGACATTAATGCTCACGCTGGCGACGATCACGGCTCGACCGCGGTCCAAGCAGCCGTTCAATCGGCCGATATCGAAACCGTCCGGCTTCTCGCACGGCACGGTGCAGTAATCAATGCGCCGGCTGGAAAAGAGTATGGTCGTACGGCTTTACAAGCAGCCACGTCCTCCGATGTCCTCGACCCAGGAATTGTTTCCTTCCTCCTAGATCACGGCGCAGATGTCAACGCCATGCCATCGAAGAAGGGAGGAATCACAACTCTGCAAGGTGCAGCCATCAGAGGAGACATACAAATTGCAAGGATCTTATTGAACAAAGGTGCAGATGTCAATGCAGCACCCGCTCTAGAGGAAGGTCGAACTGCAGTGGAAGGTGCCGCTGAACATGGAAGGATGGATATGGTGCGGTTGCTCATCAATGCGGGAGCAAAGCCGGACCCAATCAACGGGTTTGCCAAAGCGATCGAGTTGGCCGACGAGAACAACCACTCAATCATCGGAGATTTGTTAGAACGGGTTGAAGAGTCCTTTCTCTCAACAGAGTGGAGTGACTCGTTAACTCCTTGGCCACTGTCGCCAGGGGGGATGGGTCATGGCTGAAGAACGAGTCATAGACTAATATTTGTTTCTTTTATTTTTTTGGTTTGAAAATGGTACGATGGCGTAACTCAGAACCCATTGGGACGGTGTTGGGTTATTACTCAGACACAACCTCATTTGATGTTAGCTGTCACACTGCAGCAGAGTTGTCGCCCAAGAGAGTGGGCCTGGCCAACTTGACCCTAGTGCAGACGGCGGTTTGTTTCGGTCAGACTCTTTGCAACTGAATCCGCACTTAGCCGCGGACTCGGCATCCGATAACGGCCTTTCAAGTCCGATGGGTCTCGCTATTCGGATAGTGTCTCCCATGACCAAGGCTAAAACTTCCCATTAGGGAAATGTTCATTCCCGGCTTCCACACGGCTCAACTGTTTCTTAACCGTCGTTGGCCGCAGTGGACCTTATCTCAAACTCCCCGCAGCAACTTCTGAATCACGACATAGCACGCAAACGTACAGCTTCAGTCGAACATTCAAGATGGGCTCCCTGTCGTATACGATCCGCATAGCTATGCTCAACGCCGACACGCCGGTCCCAAACGTGTACGCCAAGACGAGAACCTATGGAACCATCTTTCACAACCTCCTGAGCGACGCTGCGTCCCGCATCTCTCCTCATACCAACGTTGAATCAACAGACTTTGACGTGGTTCGAGGAGAGTATCCTGTGTCGCCTCTGGACTTTGATGCTATTCTGGTCACCGGCTCAGCGGCATCGGCATACTACGACGAAGCCTGGATTCATACACTCCAGGCATACCTGACGACGATATACCACTCGTACCCTCATATCAAGATTTTTGGAAGCTGCTTTGGACACCAAATAGTCTGTCAAAGCTTGCTTGGGGCGTTTTGCAAGGTTGAAAAGAATCCAGAGGGATGGGAACTCGGCGTACATGGGATTCGACTCACGGATGATTTCCGCAAGGCGTTTCCTTCAGCAGGAAAGACTCAGACATCGGAATGCCCAAACCTGCAGTTGACGCCGGCGCCGGAAATGATGCGTCTTCAGTTTGTTCACGCCGATCATGTTGCGATTTTGGAAGAGCTACCAAAGACTTGGAAAATGGTTGGCGAGACGAAACGGTGTGGCGTTCAAGGCGTCTTTGAACCTGGTCGGGTTCTTACCTTTCAAGGCCACTTTGAGTTTGATCGCTTCGTCAACAGCGAAACAATCAAGGTGTTTGGAGCACTATGGGACCCAGTGGTGTTTCAAAAGGCCATGAACGCCATCGATGCGGATGATGACGCTCTGGCGGCTGCCGAAATTGTTCTCAGATTTATGCTGTAATTAGACAATATCCAGTCACGTATTAAGCCTGTAATTTCAAATGATTGCTACGACAGATCTGACAAGACTACGGACCGTTGCAACGAAACATCAATCCGCTTCAGGCTTTTTGCCATAGATGGAGCAACTGCCAGGGTTAGTTGAGTCTTGAGAAGAGGCGAACACGTACATGGGCCAGTAGGCGTGGATCTTTGGATCGTTTAATTCCGTGCGCACATCGGACAGAAAGAGAGTCACCTCTTCATAAGACCAGCCCAGACCTCTGGTGAATGGTGCCAAAGTCAATGCTTCCAAAACGCCAACAGTGTTTTCATTGTTCCACGCCCCCAGCTCTTTGAATTTCTTTTCCTTGGGCCAACGGTTGGTTGGCCACTTGAACCGACCGTCGACAATCCCTGTGAACCCGGCGCTGGCCATGTGCTCCTTCATTTCGTCGAATTTAACAAAAGGCCGGCCTAGATTGGCGGCTGCTTCATCGAGAAGCTTGCACCACTTGAATAGGGCTGTGTCTTTGGTGACTGTGTTGTCGTCTGAAGCCATTTCGCAGCCGACTTCTTGAATTTCGACCCAACCTCCGGGTGCAAGGTTGCTAATAAATTAGACATGCCTGTACAAGGGCAATGGACTTACTCGTAGACGTTTCGAAAGTAGGTAGGCCAGTCTTTGATGCTGAAATTCATCATTCGACTATGGATGTAATCGAATGGCTCGGAGTGGTTCCACTCTTCATCAATGTCGTCGATGATGAAGCGGACATTTGGCGGGACACTATTTTGTTAGCGCCAAAACGACAGAGGGGATTCACATACACGCTTGGCTGACTGGGTGAGAGATCGACGCCAACCACCTGGACGGTTAGCGATGACGGCAGATGGGCTGCCGTCTTACCTGGGATTCCACGTGCTCATCGCCAAAGTCAATGGCCCAAATGCCTGTACCGGTGCCTACATCGAGGACCCGTTTGACCTTGGAATTAGGGAGGCAAGGAGGGGCCAGGCCGAGTTGGTTGTTAAAGGTGAGTAGGCAGAGGTGGTGCTGGAGGTCTGACTTGTTAGCTACGCAATGAGACGTCCGTACGGCTTACCTAGTCTTTCGTTCTCGAGGTCATCGTTGGGCAAATTGTATTCTGATCGATTAGCCAGATCCTTGACCGCAGATGATTACCTACTTCCATCCTTGTAGGCATGATAGGTTCGCCCGTTCTCACGGCGGTACTCTAGGATCGAGCTAGAAATGCTCTGAGTTGATGACCCCGCATCCTATCTGAGTCAGTCGTGTCCTATACATACTTGGTCTTTCATACAGATCCAAGCGACGAATCCCGGTCGGCGTGGTCGAGCTGAGCGGTTAGCCGGGTCGCTCGAACAGGGACACAAGCAGGCAGACAACCAACCTGGTCGTCAGCAAGCAAGACGGGATTGGAGTCTGCCATTTCAATTGTCGTCTTTTGAGGTGTTTTCTACCCCTCAGTGGGCTCAGTTGAGGGTTTGTGAATTTATAACCGCCCGCCCCTGTCGTGACAGAGTAGCGAACCAATCGACAACCCATGAATGTGCATTTGTTGCGACCAACAAGTCTCGGATCTGCATACAACGGGTCGATGGAGGTATAGGTGGAGATTTTTTGCGTGACAATCATGCTTGATGAATCACAGGCCGATTTGGAACGAAGTGGTTGTCGTTTGAGCATCCATTTCAGATTGACCACCCTACCGAAAACAGTTGGGTTGGCCTGTTGTCTGATTGCTAACAACGCGGCATACATTGCATTGAAACTTATTTAGATGCCGTCATTGGGCCACTCCAATGCTCGATGGATGAGGAGAGGTAGAGGGCCGATACCCGGTTGCAAATCGCTATCGCTGCAACTTGGCGCCCCACTGAATGTACAGTGAACAGCAAACAAGGCAATCGTTCACGCTGTTGTGATGTCGGACAGACAAAGCATTGCAAGCCCTTTGTTGGAACCAGAGTTTGCATTGTTACTTTCACTCAGCAGCGCCGGATGAGTCAGATGGTGAGAAATCATTCTCTGATGGCCTCGCTTGAACGAATATGTCCATTTAATCTCTGGTTGTTCCTTCGAATATTCCCACTATTCAATTGTTCAGTTGCCGACGACATCAAACGAAAAATCTACTCTCAATCCACCAAGACCCAACCTACACCACAACCATGTCCCCCCACTTGAGGCCAACCCAACGAGAGTCTGAAGAGACGGAATACCCTTCAGACAATATCATGATGGAGAATTGGAATCCACTGGTCAAGGCGATCGAGGCAATTACGCGCGACTCAGTGTTCGACAGCCCGTCGTTCAACAGCTCCCCTGCCGCTTTCAGATCCCATTGGAACGACGTCTTTACTCGTCTCCAGGATTCCATTCTGCTGGACCCAAAAATCCAACAGTTTCTGACCACTCCTCCTACCAACGAATTCACCATTACTTTCTTTCAGAAACCTGAGTTTGCGGGCTGTCCGTGCTGTCTTCCTCACAGCATTTCTCTTCAGAACGACAATGGCGTTGCCAAGGGCGATTTTATTCAGGCATTCAAGGAGTACATGTATGGGGAACATCCACCTCAAATCTATTTCAGCCATAGGTTGGACGCATCAAAGAGAGAAATGGAGGCCTTGGTGCATTCGAGCGACTGGATGAGCGGTCCTGGAGGTGGAGTGTATAACGGGGAGAGGCCCAATATTGTCGTGTATTGTTGCGAGCAGGAACAGTTTAATGAGATGATTGGAGGAAAAAAGGAGGCCAAGACAGAGTAGCGAATTCATGAGTGGGCTTTGTACATTGATACCCAACCTCATCTACATTAATTGAATGCATTTTCCTTCCACGCCCGAATCCATCGAAGAGTGAGGGTCGCAAGACTGTCACCTCACCGTTTGCCGTTGTCGTCTAGTACCCTTGGCCCAATAGAAAGTAAAAATGTACGACGTGCTTGTGGTGCGCCAACAGTGGTTTCTTTGCGGTGGAACATACCGCCGGTTGAGCTCGACTCATGCAAGCGTCGAAGCGTTGTTTATCCGCAGTAAGGGAAAATATCTGAATTGAAGCAGATATAATTGCAGCAGCTCGCTGGGTCATTGAGATCGCATTGATAGCCAGGAGGAGAACACTGAGCCGGGGTGCACACGCCAAACTTGCAGATCGTGTCTGAACAGCACTGATCGGGTGTTGTGCATGAACCTAGATCTGGTTAGCAAAGACATCAAGTAAGAGTGGCTGCGTGTACCTTTGAGCTCGATGCAAACAGGAGGGTTTGGGTAGCACACCCTTGCTGTGGCGGTACCCAGCAAGGAAGCCAGAGCAACGGTTCCGGCCATGGATTTGAAGAGCATCGTGGCGATGGATTGCGTTGAGAATGTGAGATTCTAGCAAGGGCTGAAAGGCGAGATAGAAGCAGAATGCGGAATTTAACGAGCATTCTAATATTTAATGACTGTGTGAGAGCCCTTGAATGCATGGTTCAGGGGAAATGAATTCTCCGCATGGCAATGCCTACTAAGGGTGGCTTTCATGGCTGAGCCCTCGCATTGGGCATTAAAGAACGCTGTACAGACGACGGTTCAGCTGAAAGTTCATGGCGTTATTAGCGACAGTTGCACATGCTAGCGCAAGCCATTTCGTGTCGACATGGTGAGGCTTTCTGGACATCCCTGTCAGGCTTGGACAGCTGAGTGGCTATCAACAAGCCACCGCTAAGATGGTCCCCGACTTCCGATCACAATTCGATTGCCAGTAGAGTGTGTCCCCAGATATGTATATTTGCCGGGTTTTTATTCCCCAAGCAATCAGCGTTATGCTATCTGACCGTCAGCCGTGGCGTCAATCGTCGCTGGACGTGCTCAACTGGGGTCCCAGCTTCGAAGACGGCAATTGACCATCATAATCCAGCGCGTCAGTACCACTTGACCGAATTCGATTGCGAGCTGTGTTTTCTTGCGTCAATTGACGTTCAATATCTCTCCACAAAGTGGCCGTCTTGTCGTCGGTCGTCGGTCAGCCCGGATAAATAACCCTCCGCCAGGAGAGCCCCTCACTTGGATGGACACTTAAACGAACCTCTTCCACTCAAGTTTCTTTTGTATCGCACGCAGACATGCCGTTCCCATACAAGACTGTCCTCATCACCGGTGCCACGGCTGGCATTGGGCTGGCACTGGCGGAGAGGATGATTTCGAATGGAATTTTCGTCATTGCTGTGGGCCGTCGAAGCGATCGACTGGATGCGTTGGTGGCCAAGCACGGCGCGGACAAGGTTGCTGCTGAACCATTCGACGTGTCAGATCTCGACAAGCTGCCTGGTTGGGTCGAAAAGTAAGAATAGCCATGATTGAAGAGCGTGTCTAACCAGTTAGAATGACAAAAACCCATCCATCGCTTTCCAGCATCGTTCTCAACGCTGGTTTCCAACGCACCGTCGACTTTACCAACCCCGACACCGTGTCCCTTTCGTCTCTCAGTTCAGAAATGACTACCAATTACCTTTCGCCGTTGCACACGCTGTCTTTATTTCTCCCGCATTTGATATCGCTCGGACCTGAAACGCCGGCTTCCGTCGTTTTGGTGTCCTCTGGCCTCGGCGTTGTCCCCATGGCGCGCTGCCCAAACTACTGCGCTACAAAGTCTGCCATCCACTCCCTTGCCTGGACTCTTCGGTCCCAGCTTTCCGCACCGTCCAGCCCAGAAACGCATCACATTCGAGTGGTAGAAATCATCCCACCAGCCGTGCAGACCGAGCTTCACTCATCGCAGCCGGATCTCGTGAAAGCAGGGCAAACCAAAATCGGAGTCCCTCTGGAGCAGTATGCCGATGAAACGTGGGACCTTTTGACCGAATCGACTCTCCATGACGAAATCGTCATCAAACTTGTGCGAGAGCGGTGGGGTGCCATTGAAAAGGAAAAACTGGACGCCTTTCGGACCTTTGAGGCCATGTTTAGAGCCAAGCCGTCAGCTTAGTTCGGGGCCTCCATTTCAAAGTACAAGTCGTAATGCATGGAGCATCCCGGGTTGAACGCAGCAGCACAGGCAGGACATTGGTTCCCGCAGTTCAGGTACTGTGACACGGTCAATTCAACCTTGCAATTTCCACATAAAACCGCCTTTTCGCCACGTTCTCCTTGAGACCACACTTCCGGTGGATGGTCAGCCTGTGCTTCGTGACAGCTAATGCAAGCGTAGTAGGTTTTGCAGCATTTGTGACGGATGGCGATGATGTCGAGGTCCGAGTGCCAGTGTAGGCATTTTGTTTGTGGGCCAACGTCAAGTCCATGGACAATGGGTGATTGATCTTGTTTCATATTGTTGAGCTGTTTACTCGTTCAAGGTGTCGATGGAAATTGATAAAGTTGTGAGCACTGAGATGCACTAAAAAATGCACAGGAGTCTGCTGACTAATCGCACTCGTGACGGTTTGGATCCCACAACCTTCTTCCAACGTACACCTTTCAACCACCGCATTGCAAGCACGCGCCTGACATCTGGCGAGAAAAGGGCTGCACCAAGCAGAAGCGCCTTGTTCACGAAATCGACGAGACGCCTGAGAATCCCCCAGCCATGAGGGGGAATTTTAGACCATCAAGTCGCTACAAGTTCAATCAGCTCTGCTTCTAAACGCCAAACAGTCGTTGGACGTTTGCCAAACACTCGCCCCCAACTGACAAGCACTGTGCAGTAAGTCGACAAGCGCTCGACAAACGCTCGACGAACGCTCGAAAATACTTGACGATGGCTTGAAGACTGCTAAGAAAACGCTAGCTGAAGGAGGTATGTAGGCATTTATGGCCCAGACGATGGTGTATCTAGCTCACACGTTGCAGGGCGTGCTTGCATTCATCCAGGAACGGATTGTCCTCTGATTATCGACCAGTGAGCACAGCAACACTTTTGCAACGCAATCTCACCCATGGCTTGTCCAACCCAATCAGGCATCGCCCATGTCTTGGATCCGAGTCTGCAGACCTAGACAACTTTCCGCCGATGACTTCAAACCTACATCTCTCTGGAACAAACGTCTGAAGTTGGGCGCTGCTCAGCCTTGATCGTATCGAATCATGCAACAAATGCAGGAACCGTCAGCACGAATGCAACCATTCGATGAGCCGACGAGCTAACCGAGCTTACTCGCTTTAATTATCCCTGCAAAATCGCCAAATCAGCCCAAGGAGTCTGGCGCTGGTTTCAAAGGATCAACTTGCATCTCAAGCGCATCATGCATGAAAGTGCGCAGCGCCACAAAGCAGGCTGCTCCGACAAATGTCAACCTTCAACTCTCGTTGTCAACACGGCTCATTATTTTGAACACGAATAAATGATGCCAAAATTCGCAGACTCGCAAGTCCGACCTGTTCCCGACGACGATTTCCAGCCGGCGAACCAGCCAGTCCATTTGTTGAATCCGACACCGGCTGAGTTTGACACAAAGCGGAGGATTTTGGTGGTTTGGAGCTTGGAAGGTGTATTGACCCTTTCCACTGGCTCTCTCCATTTCCACCGTCATCATTCCGTTCAAGTTTGACGGTCTCGAGCAACCGGACTGGGCATGCGGCATCAATCCTAGCACCCTGCTTGCGATTCTCCCCACCATGTTGAGAGGCTCGCTGGTACTGATTGCAGCAGAAAGTGAGTCCTCCAGGTCCCGACTGTCTACGGAACTGACAAAAGCAGTCATCAGCCACCAGAAATAGGTCTGGTTTGACGATACACGTCCCTTGAAAGATTTTCAGACAGTCGACGACGCTTCAAGAGGGGCCTGGGGGTCTTTTAAGCTTGCTTTCTTGACTTGGAAACCGTGAGTACCGAACCGCAGTACCTAAGCATCGATAGTCCGCTAACTATCTAGTCACATTGGCCTTTTGCGGCATTGATCATCATTATATCCTTTACGATTGGGCCCTTTAAGCAACGGACACTCAACAACCATGCGTACCAGGTTCCTTGGGAAGAAGCAAATGCAACAATTTCGGCGGCACGTTACTCTACAGATCAAGTTACCATTGTCGGTCACGGTCTGCCTGTTACCCTACTCAACGGCAAATGGAGGTGGCCGCTACCAACGGGCTCATGGGCACCGAGACGGCCAACGGGGCCCCGTTCAACTGTTCTACCGGCAACTGTACCTTTCCAGAGTACCAAGGCATAAGGCACTCTTCAGTGGGTTTCTGCCGTAGCTGCAAAAACCTGACGCACACTGTCAAGGGGAATATAGCAACGAAACTGGGTGGCAATTTTATATGCCCCATGACCCACGATGACCCATGACGTAACCACCGATTGGATGCTCAGCTTGGCCAACCTAGGTACTCCACCTTGAATCAGGACGTCTGGACGACTGCTCTCACTCTCCTCACCTTTACTTATGCCTCTTGCAAACACAAAGACCTCTTGACGTATGGCTGCGACCACGACTATCCCAGCATGCCCAACATTTCCGCCTTTGACGGGGTCCTCGCAATGAATTGCACCCTGTACCCGTGTCTGCGAAATTATCGCGGTCACGTTTCCAACGGCATCCTCGAGGAAAGGACTGTCTCGACCTCTCACATCAACACGACAGACGGCTGGTTTGCCTTTAAATCCCCTTGTCTGCGGACGGCTTACCATACGACAGCAGCAACTTTTCAAGTGTGCCTAGGATCCCAGGGCGAAATTTTTCTGTGTACCAGGACGGAAAAAACGTGACGGCTCCTCTTGAGTGTACTTACGAAATGAGTGGTGAGGTTGGTTTTGGCATTTCCGAATTCTTTTCAGACATGCCCACCACAGCGCCCTTTCGACAGTTGGCCCTGATGTCATTGTCTGTGACGAGAGTAGGCCATGGCTTAAAGGACTGTAGAATGATGGCAAGCGACATTTGCATCGGTCAAAAACAATCTCGAAGGCGCGGTCCTGGGCATTACGAATCGTCTACGAACCACGGACAACAACGCATACCGAAACGAAACAGGCGCCGCCAGCGGTACTGCCATTCGTACTACACCATGTACAACTGTGTTTTGGGGATGGGTTGCCGTTCCAGCCGTGTTGACGGCGGCCACGATAATTCTCCTCGCGACGTCTATGGTCCAAAGTTGGAAGTTTGCCACAACTCGACCCATCTGGAAGTCATCTGCCTTACCGCTTCTCTTTCGCAAAATGTACCCAGGGACATCCAATGCCGTGAATCTTGACCAGCTGGGTGCAGCCAAAGATGTCAAAATACGCCTAGGGCCCCAGTATTTTGCCCAACAAGGGCCAGTCGACTTGACAAACGAATGCTCGTCGATTTGACAAATGAAAGCACAGTCGTCACTTGACAGATGGCTGATATCGGTGGACACTGTGCCGATCTGTCAGCCCCGTTCAATGTATGAGGCGCAGTTTGATGGTTATGCATCAAGGCAGATTCACGACTCGGAACTCTTAAATCAATCAGGACCGGCTCTACTTGGGACTCGACGCATACAACATGAATTTCATCAACCCATTTCAGAAAAGCTCGCAGCGCGCGTGTCACGTGCCTCCAGGCCCGTGATAGAGCCTCAGCCCATAACCAGCGAAGCACCATCGTGGGACTAGAGAAAAAGCATATATAGCGCAGCTCTCGCCTGTCCTTGGCATGTCAGAGATCAATCAATATCACCTATGACCCCTATCATCATCCCTACGAGCTATTGACCTGCGTCCCTCACTCTTCTCACCAGGCACATCACAGCGCGGTCGCAAAGTCTCCGGAAAGCAGCTCCGTTTGTCAACATGCGGACAGTCGACGGCCAGTTTTTATCCGTATTTCGGCTGGCAAAACGTCTCAAGACTTTGCCACGGAGGCGCATCGAGACCAGGGTATCTGTATTTCCGGCGTGGATTTTCCAGCGTTGAGTGATTCAACCTTTGACCTGTCTCCAAAAGGCGACAGACTCTGCATCGCTAGCCCGCATGTGTTGCATATCTACAGCGTCGAAAAGCTCCTCTTCGAACGGCAACTGTTGGGTACTTGGGATGTTACCAAATGCGACGAGTCGAATCTGTGGACCTTTTCTCGACCCCTCATCAAAGACGTCTCCATGATTGACTCGAATACAGTTGTTCTCCAAGTCACAGACGCCGAAAAGTGGCACGGGGATGTCGTCTTTGTGAGCCTCCAAGCACAAGATGCATCTTTCAGCATGGTTTCCGCCTTGGCATGCCAAAATTCACCATCGACACGCATTCTGCTACCGAGTTCCGGGCACATGGTCTGCATCATTTCCAAAGACTGATACACATGTCCCGACGACAAGCCCTCGGCGCCATGGGAAGGACCTCAAAAAGACACCAACCATTTCGACCTTACCAGCTGGCTTACCCTAGAAAATCAATGTCACGGGGAATCGAGGCACGGTTTCTCTCTAAACAACCTACTAGACAACCCCACGCGTGTCTTTCATCTGGGTACCGAGCCCCGCATTGCAATTTGGAAGAATGAAGCCCAGGAGTTGATTTGGCAGCCATTCAGCTGGGCGGTCAAGACACTTGCTCAAGAATCCATGAAGCTCGACGACAGATATCAGCCTCTCACCAGGGCAAACGCGCCATCCACACATATTGCCAATCAAACCAGTGCATCGCAGATTGAGTTTGCTATAGGATCCAGCTCAAGAACACTGGCCGCCTTTCCAAGATACGATCTCCACACGAGGAGAAGCGTGCTAGACAATTGGGACTTGTGCCAAAAGAAACGAAGAGTCACTCTGGAGGACAAAGGAAGGAACTTTTGGATCGGGACCGGCCGATGGGGGTTCTCGACCGATCTGGGGATGCTCAAAGTGCATTGTCAAGTGGGACAAGACACACACCAAGAACTCTGGTCAATCCCTTGATTCGAGTTTCATCCAGCATCCAACATTAGAATGAAACTCAATTGGACGGTCAGCACATTGCATCGACATTGACCCTCATATTAGAGGTCCATTAACCGAGCCTGCATTCATCGTCTCACCGAAAACGCCACGGCAAAATCTTTCCACCAGCTGCAAATGCCGCATGCAAACCACAGACCTCGTTCGCCTCATTTTTCTGCATGTGATGCACATTCATGCATGTGGTGTTGTATTTCCCCGCCCTCGCGTCGAACAATACGAATTCTAGCCTCGCCCAGTGCCGACTGCGACTCAAGTTGGCCGCTAGTGCTGCTGTGGCTGCATTCATTGGACTATTGATGATGTTGGGCTTGCCTCATTTTTGCCTGTTCAATGTCAGTTTTACAGTTTGAAAAGTGCGGTTGATCAAGATAAATCCATGTGTCCCGGCGTCCGTCCTGCCTACTCATGACGAGGTTCCTTTTTCACGACGCAACGACACCAACATGACTGATCAACTCACGCAAATCAAATGCGGAGGCATTGTTGCCAACCTCGAAGGGAGAAACAATGCTGCTCTTTCTGACAGCGTCCCTAGCAACACGTTGCTTGAGCTCAACACGCGAGTCAGGCGTCTTGAATCCACCCATGCCATCACCCTTCCTCCTCCTAGCCTTGAGCCCACATGGGACTCTCTGGCCCTACGCATCTGTCGACTGAAGCAAAAGACGGACGCATCCAACTATAGCAAACGAACCATAGACAGTGACTTTGCCTCTATGGTTCCCGACACGTTGGAAATCTCCATCGAAACGCTGCAGGTCATGTGTTCCGACCTCACCAGAGCCCAACCGGCTCCGCCTCTCGCGTGGCCGAAATGCGACGACGACGAGATGCTGGACGTCATCCGACAGAGACTGTGCCACACCGCAGGAAGAAACAGAGTCGTCCTCAAGTCCATTCCCATCAGCCGTCTCGAAATATATGCCCAGCTGATTGGTATGACCCTCAAGATGGAAGAAGAAACCCCAAGAGGGATGTATGGAGCCATGCGGCCTATACCGATGAAAAAGTCGTGCTGCGGTTGCTGTCTCTGCTACTGTCACAATCAACGGCCCGTGGGCATGGGTCAACCCCCGGTGATTTCGCATCCAGGAAAGAGCAAGTCCAGGTTTGCGTGGCTCAAGAAACTGGCCTTTTGGCGATCCGCAGACGATGGGTCCATGTCAAGCAAGACGAGCAGCACAATCGTCGATTCAGTGTATCCATGATAGTTTGAATTAATGTACCTGGCAAGGATCTTATCCTTGGCCAATAAAAGCCTCATTCTCGACCGGGATCACCCGACTGACCTGGATCATGCCATGCCAATATTCTCTGACAATACACCGCCATTCATCATCGTCGCCATGCTGGGCTTCCTGCGTCCGGTGGCGAGTTTGTTCAAGACTCTCTTGCTCATTTCTCTGCCCGTTACACTCGTTCCTTTTTTGAATGGCTTGATCGAAGGCGTCTTTGTGGGGAATTACTTGATCAAAACGGGTTATGACTCCGTTCGCTTGCTGGAGCAAGATTTGGAAGCCAAGGCGTTTGCCGACTTGTTTGACGTGACGGACGCTGCTCTGCCACCGTTCCACGTCGTCAGGCTGCAGGATCCGACAAACTGGTGGGAAAAGCTGGGCCTGGAACGGCTTGATTTCGACAAGGAAGCGTTTCCTCCGTATGGGAACCCGGATCCAGACAATCTCGCCAGCCTGCACGGGCTGCACCGAAGGATAACCGACCCCGAAGCAGAGCCATGGCATCACTGGGTGTATGCTTCCGCGCGGCACTGGCACACGGATGGTCTGGATGAATGGGACAAGGCGTTTGAAGAGTTGATTCAGTACTACAACGTCAACCCGTCGGTCGGGTTCCACTACATTTCCTGTCGACAAACCTTTCTCTGCGCATTCTGGAGGGTCAACGGACCAGCCTTGTTGCACTTTACCACGGCCATCGATGCGGCAGACACTGATCCGGAGTATGAGGCGGTCCATGTCCAAATCATTGAGCTCCCCATCACAGGTCTGGCGCCAGGCGTTTTCCCAAGCCACCTCAACCAGCTCAAGGCTGTGACGGGGGATCCTCCTACTGGGATCCCGCCGCATTCCGAATTCACCCAGTTTTTGCGTCGCTATGTCGAGATTTGTGAGGCGTCGGAGCGAGCATATCCAGAGACGTACGGACGGTTGGCCAAATGGGAGAGGGCTCTGCTCTGGACGATGAGTTTTGAAGACTCCATTTCTCCCAAAATGGCCCGCTTCGTTGCTGTCTGTCTGTCGGGCTCGACCAGGATTCTCGGCTACCGACTTGTGTATAAATGTGTTGACCTCTTGGGATACACGCTGCCCACAGAAGACGACGATGCCATTGCCGACAGCTCAAAGTTCTCGGCTCCATAGGACATGAAAAGCTCACGACAGGCTTGGGATAGGGAGGAATCACAAGCTGAAAAATGTGTAATGGCTCTATTTTCTACTCCGTCCGTTTATCGTGCCCCTACTGCAACTCGACAGTGCCAGGGGGCTTGGTGGTAATATCAAACACCACTCGGCACACACCGTCCACCTCGTTGACGATTCGAGACGAAACCTTGTCCAAGAAAGAAGGCTCAAAATGGTAGACGTGAGCCGTCATGAAATCGCGGGTAATGATGGCCCCTAATCAGTTAGTCGCGTTCCAAGAATCAGGTCGGGTACATACGCAGGATAATAATGTACTGATACACTCGCTTGTCTCCCATGACGCCAACTGCCCTGCTGGTATCCAAAGCAGCATACGCTTGGGAAATGTCGTTGTAGATGCCGGCCTCCTTGATCATGGAAATGTAGATGTGATCTGTTGGTTAGCATGAGATGTGAGTGGACTACAGAGTACGTACCAGCCTTGCGAGCAATTTCAACATGCTCAGGGTTGACTTCTCCAAGGATACGAATGGCGATACCGGGGCCAGGGAAGGGGTGCCTCATGATGAGATCCTCGTGGATGCCCATTTGACGTCCCATTTCGCGGACTTCATGCTTGAAGCACTCGCGGAGGGGCTACATTTGTTAATAAGGTGCGCGTCAAAAAGTGATACTGAAACTTGCCTCTATCAACTTGAGGCCTTGTCCGTTGACCATGCGGTCAGGGAGAGACAGGTTGTGGTGGGATTTAATGGTAGCAGAACTGCAAGGTTAGTTTTGATCGTGGCCTGTCGGAGGCAAACTTACGGTCCCTAGTCTGGTTAGCCAACGCCGAGCGCATGTTACATGAGGGAACATACCTTGAAGCTGATGGATTCAATCACATCGGGCTGGAATGGTTAGCTCGCGTCAAGTGCCTTGGACTGTCCTTGGAACATACGTAGAGAGTTCCCTGAAGGAAGAATTCGACCTTGCCGGCATAGGCCGAATTCTCTGCCTCCTTTTCGATTCGGAGAGCCTCGGCCTCGAAAACTTCAATCTGCGTGGGTTAGCGGTCGTAATAGGACAAATCTCGGGAGACTGACAAAGGTGTGGCCGATTCGCTTTCGCTTGACCTCGGGGTCTTGGACATCCTTGAGAACGGAAAAGAACTTTTCGGAAGCGTCCACAACAGTGAGGTTGATTTTCAGGTGCTCGGCGAGGGTCTCCTTGACCTGGGCGCACTCGTTAAGTCGCATGACGCCATTGTCGACGAGAACAGCGTGGAAGCGATCTCCAATGGCCTCAGTCATGAGACGGGCAGCCACCGTTGAATCCACTCCTCCACTGACAGCACCAATGACTTGGGCCTTGTCACCGACCAGCGCTCGGATGCGGGCAATCTCTTGGTCGACAAAGTTGGACATGGTCCAGTCCTGCTTGGCACCGCAGATGCCGGCGGCAAAGTTCTCGAGCAGCTTGACGCCGCGGGGGGTATGAGTCACTTCGGGGTGGAACTGAATGCCGTAGATGGACTTTGTTTCGTGGGCGATGCCGGCGTAGGGCGCATTGCTGGTGGTCGCGATGACGTGGAAGCCCTCGGGAAGCTGGCTCAGCTTGTCGCCGTGAGACATCCACACCGTCATGTCGCCCTCGAGGCCCTCGAAAAGACGGTCGACATGGTTGTTGTGGCTGTAGGCCTTGAGGTCGGCGTGGCCGTACTCGCGTTCGGTGCCGGCAATGACGTTCTTGGGGTCGAGTCGCCAAGCAAGCTCCTGGAGACTAGAGGGGTCAGATAAGAATCGACAATCGACAGGAAAACATACCCGTAGCAGATGCCGAGGACTGGGACGCCGAGATCGAGGAATGCCGGGTCAACGTGGGGTGCGCCTTCTTCGTACACGCTGTAGGGGCCGCCGGACAGAATGACACCCTTGGGGTTCCAGCCGAGAGTCGCCAACTTTTGAGTGCATGGCAGCATCTCACTAGGCGAGTGAGCGAGGGCCACGGAGTCATCGAGTCGACTTACGCGTAAATGTTGACCTCTCGCAGGGCGCGAACGATCAAGTGCGAGTACTGCGACCTGGGCTTGTTAGTCGAGCAAAACACAGACGGGCGTCCGCCTACCCAAAGTCGAGCACGATGATTGTGTCGAAAGTGTCATGAGGGGCCGCGGGCTTGTCGGTTTCGGACGCCATCTTGCTGTTAATGGTTGTCTTGTTGGAGATAAAAATGAGTCGTGAAGGAGAAAAAAGTGAGGGGCATGAAAAAGTTGCGAGCTTATCAGGATGGTAATGGTTTAGCGCGGGGTATTTTCTTATCGCGGAGGCCCCACCAGCCCGGACTGCCCCACTTGCCACCAGTCCACTTATCAACCTCGTCGCAATCATTCAGACGACACCCGGACTACAGGCTCACTACGTTCATACATACCTACTCATTTGCGCATGAGATGTGACCGGGAGACGTATCGCAGCGATGGAAATCCGACTGGTGAAAGAATTAGAGATGGCCAAGGGCGTCGCGGGATGAGCCATGGGCTGCTGGACTGCATGATGGGACGTGAAGATGTTTAGATGAGTGTAACTTTCCGCGGGTCGGGGCTACAAGTCTTGATAATATACAGCCCTGCACTGTAGTTGTTGCTACAGGCACATGGCCCCTTCCCTGACTTGTTCCCTCAACCTGTTATCTGATCGGTTCTAAGTTCCATTCCCGACCTGTCAACTTCATCTCCTTTGTCATCTTTTGGGGGATTGCACGATGGACAGCCCGATGGGTCGACGTATCGATTGCTAACACCATCGGGGTCGTTTATGCATTCGATGTTATGTATTCTCTTCCAGCAGAAATCCCACAGAGGCAGATTGTAGAGTAACGTGTGACATTGCATGCAGAAGCTCTTGTGTTCGAAAAGGACGCATATTGTGGATTGCGATTGAGATGTATGTTACCGTAGCAAGTGGATTGTAGAGCGTTTAAATAGAGAGCATCTGCACCTGATTCATTGCTGAATGGTTTTCATCAATGATTGCGTCCATCACCATAATGCAAGACGGTGATTAGCAATCGTCAATAGATCACGTTGGAATCGTGTATTTAAGTGTGTGCATCTAGGCCATTTCTGAACGCTAATCATTTGCCCAAATTTGATGCCTTGTCTCTGCATGGCCCACACGTCTGGCTCGTGTCTGGCGGTGGTCGGCTAACATTCCCACAAGCGCCCAATGTCTTCTTCTCGGTCGCCATCGCGTCGCTGCATATGCGGGCAAAGTGAGTAGTGCCAAGTATTCGGCTGCATCTGGAACACATTTTGTAGATCCAACCGTCAATACACATGGTGATTAGAATAGCGGGTAGCTGGGAGATTTGGTGTCGAAGAGTCGGTGGTCAGAGCGGGCTGAGTTGATTGTAGAGGACGCTGAGTTGTCGAGGAGGGTAAATTCCCGAGGGAAGGTCCAGAATTTATACGCGTTCGACATCTCATGTCACGTCCATCACCATATTGCAAAGACGGTGATTGTTATCTCGAGGCCAATATATCGTCGGATGATTCAATTTGACATCAGCGCGTGAGCTCTGCGACTGATCTCAGATCAGTTGTTCACAGAACGAAGCCCCGTCGCAGATGACGTTTTCTCATTTAACTGCCACTGCACAATTCGGACACGCTCTGCTCCAATCCGGCATTGGTAAATAGACGATCCCACACGACCCTATCGCCCTTGTCTTTGTGTCGAATGCTGCCAAGCATTTGTCGTTGACCCGAATATCCAGGTACGTGGATAATCCTGTGATAAAGATTAAGAATGGCATGGGGAGCAGAATGCCGGAGGTCATACCTGAAGTATTGGGATCTATCGCCATATATATCAACGCAATAAGTTGCCACGGTGTGGGCTAGTCGAGGGCCCTGGAAGAAATCAGTGACTGACAATCAGAGGTCAAAAACACGAAACACGTACCTCTTGGACAGAACAGAATCAGGGTATATATCTTTGATGGCGGTCGAATGTAAAGCCAAACTGTTGGTGGTTGGACAGACGCCCGCTCAACGTCAACAACGGAGCAGGTACAACAACGCCCGCTCGACGTTAAAAAATGGGACAGGTACAAGAACGCCCACTCGACGTCGAGGACGGAGCAGGTACAAGGACGCCCGCTCAACGACGGAGCAGGCAGAGAAACGTGCCAAATGGCATCAAGAAATATCAAATTAGCGCCGAATCGTAGAACGCGTGGTCATTACAGCACCGACTGGGTCCAAAACCCCAGGGATGGGGATCGGATGGACGACGCTCATGTAGCATGGGGGGCTCCTCAAGATCCGACGGGCCCATTCAGATCGAGGTCGCTCATTCCCCTGGCAAGTCGCCACAGACGACTCCCGCGTCTGCTGGGGCTTCAAGTCCCGAGCTTCTCCGATCCATTGCTGGAATCGCTTCTGCAGCTCCTTCGCCTGTCGCCCTCGCTTGCGGCTGGGGCTGGGCCTGGCCAACTCCCGACAAAGGAGGAACCTCGTCATCGTCGATCATCATCTGGGAATTGATGTAGTTTTCATCCACAATATCCCGATCGTCGCAAGTCGGGCGGGTTGGCATTGCGCCCCAGTTAATGGGGAAGTTCGCCGTGGAAGAACGATTGTCTGCGCGATTCCTCTGTCGGACTGGCATCATGACGCGCATCGCACCTCCCTACCCACAAAGGCAGCCGGCACAAAACTGCCCTGGAGTCTGTTTGAACCAGCAGCAGCCATCAGCCGTTGGGCGGCCTGGACCATCCGTAGGGTGGGTTCCGCCCCGATGGTCACGGCACCATCACTCGCCCTGGTACCCACGAGCTCGAATCCATGGCCTTGGTCTTGGCCAGGCTAAACTATGCCTGAAATACTGTGGTCTCCCGAAGCATGCGCAAGGGCATCACGCCGTTGGTCACGACGTTCGCAGCGGCGCCGATGGCGATCCTGCAGGGCGTCATCTCCCGTTTCTTGGCCCTTCAACTCAGCCTGCGATGGCTGCTGCGAAAACCCCTCTCCCAGACCCTGCCGCTCCGCCGACAGCTAAGCCAGCATGCGGCATAGACATGCTTAAGCATACGCTCCCCGAGGTCACATTCAAGCCCCTGAAGAGCGAGACTTCACATCACTAGCCCTTTTACTGGCGTTCAACAGTCGGAGTTCCCTCTTGGAGTCCCGTTCCGTGACCATGATGAAAGTGCATTCGGTGTCGCCGTGCTTGCCGCATACGAAACTCACTGGATCGCAAGGCCTGTAAGCTCTCGATCCTTTAAAATGGACTTCTAGAACGCAGAACCACTCATCAAGGGTCCCGGACTCTCTGAACTCAATGAGTTTCTCGGTCGATTTTGGGTTTTCGAGGCTTCCTAGCAGCTCGGAAAGGATTTCATACATTTCGTAGTCTTCGCCCTCAACCACATGCAACGACTTGGACCCGTCTCCAAGCATGTTGAGGTACTTGAAGAGGTTGCTGGGCTCTGCTTGAACGGTCGAAGTGCGAACGGGCTCGCGGCTAGTCTGTAAAGCAGCAACATTTGCACGCTCGGCCTCAATCTCTTTGCGTGCGACCTCGAGCTGCCCTCGCAGATCACTCTCCGTCTGTCGACCAGCCTCAAGTTCCTTGCGTGAGGCATCGAGCTGTTCTTGGAGCCTAGCCGCAGTCTGCTCGCTGAGATCCAAGGCTCTCTGCCGAGAAACCAGCGACCGTCGCAGCAACGCGACTGTCACTCGCTCAGCCTCGAATTGGCCTTGTAGGACAACTTCCGCCCGTTTGCTGCAGTCCAAGTCGCTCTGCAGAGCTGCGACGGACGTTCGCGACGACTCAAATGCGGCACGCACGGTGGCCTCCACGGTGTTGATCATCGCTTGATGGTCCACGGAGAGCTGGCTGATGGCTGAGCTAACTGGAGCAAAAGCCTCGCTCATCTGGGCAACCAAGACTTCTTCGTTTGCCTGGGCCGCGTCATTCACCGGCGCCTTGACATTGGCGGCTAAGGCACGCCCAAGATCACGTAGGGACGACCCGGGTCGGTCAATCCTCTCACTCCTCTGCTCCAAGTCACGACGGAGGTGGAGCAGGGATTCTGACTCACGCCGACACTGTTGCTTCTCCTCCTCCAACCGCGTCGCAGTCGACTCCAGCTTGTTCACAAAGTTCTGGAGTGAGTCCTGGAAATAAGTCCAGGTTTCCGGACTCTGCATGAAAATTCCGGCATCCTGCATGAAATATGCAACACCGTCTCGTAGCTCGTCCATGGTGTGCGACGTGCGACGCGCAAGGTGCGATGTGCAAGGTGCGATGTGTGTTGAACTGAAGTTTGGCTTAGGCAGCGCGGTATTATGGAGGTGGAAAAGTGGGTCATATTCGGGCGCCTTCCTTCCCCGAAAGATTCATTCCCGTCACATGGTGGAACAAGGTTAACGAGATATTGGTGTGAGCAACGCAGGCAGGTGGTTGTATTCATGTCTAAAAACGACAAGAAAAAGTAGAAAAAGTAGATAATCACCGCGGTTTTCATTTCCCATTGCTAGCTCCATTTAGTAGCTAGCAGTTAGGGTCCCCCTATTTAGCCAGAAAATCGTAGTTGTTCAGAACTGGGGAGGTTTTTTGAGTGTAGAAAGGAACAACTTTGATTTTAACATTGAGCCGGGGCTAAGGAATTAGAAGTCATATGTTAACATACAGACTTGAGCTTGTGAAGGATACATTTTTTCCAATGTTTGGCCAGGTGATTAGCAAGGAAAAGAATATAAAAAAATTCGAATTACTTACAATATTTTTTCTTATACTAGAATAGCAGGGTTTTTTAAAGTAGCTAACTTTTTTTAAATAAAAGCAAAAAGGAGATTTTAGAGGGGTTTTTTAATCTAAAAAAGAGCAATGAAACGGCCCTGGTTGGACTGTGGTCCTAGACCTAGTCGAACCCGGCCCGGCCGCGCCGGCCGACCTAGCCTAGCCCGAGGGTATAAGAGCCCGCGATCTGTCTGATCAGACAGAGAGACATCGACTTCTTCATACACGAATATATATGACATTCTTCCCTCTCTGACCTTGTTGTCCGTGCCGACTTCTCCGCGAGACCTCGCCGTCAGCTGCCCGGGTCGCCCTTATTGCCTTGCCAGCTAGACCTTCCTTGCGACCCGGGCCAATGCAGCTCCCTAGGTCGGGCCTTGCATTTCCTAGGTTACCGATTTGGGGTTGTCTTCATCCTCTTCGTCCCTCGCAGCCGTTTCAGCAACTCTGAGTTTTTCTGCTAGCTAGGGCCTAGGGAAAAATGATTTTATTCAGTGCAGGGTATTTAACTAAAAAGCAGGTTACTTTTTTTTGAATTTTAGCTAGGCCATTTAGTAGGGATTTTTTTAAGTAGCTACATAAGGAAAAATCAAGATTGAAGCTTTATAATCTAGGGTAGGTATAAAGGACTAATATAGAAGAAATTACAAAAAAGTGAAATTAGCTATAGTATATTTTTTTTTATGAAAATAGCTAACATTTTCTAAAGTTGCTTGCTTTTATAGCTAAAAGAAAGAAACCAGTTTTTTAAGGGTTTTTTCTACATAAAATGAAACAACTTTAGTTTTTTTTTAGCTAGCTAGAGCCTAGGGAAAAAGTAAGGTATTAAGTATAGGGTAGCTAGGTAAATGTAAGATTATATATTACTAAATATTAAATGGGTAACTTAATAAACTTTTTCTAGTAGCTATAGGAGAAAAAACCTAAATTTAAACTTAACAGTTTAAAGTAGATAGAAAAAACTAATAAAAGAAAATTCACAAAAAAGTGACATTAGCTATGGTACATTTTTTTATATGGAAATAGCTGCTTTTTTCCAAGGTTGCTTGCTTTTATAGCTGAAAAGAAGAGACTGGCTTTTTGAGGGTTTTTTATGTGTAAAAAGAAGCAACTTTGGAATTTTTTGCTAGCTAAGACCCGGGGAAAAGAGTATGTTATTGAGTATAGGGTAGCTAGCTAAACGGCGGGCTATTTTCTGTTAAATATTAGTCGGGCGATTTAGCAGGGAATTTTTTCTAATAGCTCTATTAGGAAAAATGCAAATTCAAGCTTAATAGTCTAGGGTAGGTAAAAAAAAGCTAGGATAGAAAAAGTAGGAAAAAGGCTAGATAATTATAGTATATTCTTTTTTTAGATCCAAGCTTTAGTTAAAGTCAGTATTTTACATGGAAAATAGCTGGGCTATTTTTCCTTGCAGGTATCTATAAAGTCTAGGGTAAGTAACAAAGACTAGTGTAGAAAAATCGCAAAAAAGTGACATTAGCTATGGTGTATTTTTTTTAAATAAAGATAGCTGCTTTTTTCCAAGGTTGCTCACTTTTGCAGCTAAAAAGAAGAGACTGGCTTTTTGAGGGGTTTTTATATGTAAAAAGGAGCAACTTTGGAATTTTTTGCTAGCTGGGGCCCGGGGAAGAAGGTATATTTTTGAGTATAGAGTAGCTAGCTAAACGGCAGGTTATTTTTTATTGAATCTTAGCTAGGCGATTTAGTAAGGATTTCTTTTTGTAAGGGTTGGGGCAGCATGCCCAAGCCACACAAAGACCCATTGCCGGTTGAGGCAAAAGATCAAGCGATTCCGAGTAGCTAGCGTTACTCAATCGTGCTGCACATCTAATGATAAGGCTAGTCCCGGCCGAGGTCTCTCCTCGCCGCTAACTCTTACACTTTTTAATAGCTATAGAAGAAAAAATGCAGATTCAAGCTTAATGGTCCAGGGTAGGCAAAAAATACTAATGTAGAAAAAATCACAAAAAGGTGACATTAGCTATGGCATATTTTCTTTTATAAAAACAGCTACTTTTTTCTAAAGTTGCTCGCTTTTGCAGCTAAAAAGAAGAGACTGTGTTTTTGAGAGTTTTTTATACATAAAAAAGAGCAACTTTGGAATTTTTTGCTAGCTAGGGCTTGGGGAAAAAGGTATGTTATTGAATATAGGGTAGCTAACTAAACAGCAGGTTATTTCTTTCTGAATCTTAGCCGGGCGATTTAATAGAGATTTCTTTTCAAGTAGTTATATTTTGTTAATGAAGGCGGCACCTCTGTGCAACACATCCACCCAGTAGACGGATGTCCTGTGTAAGTCGTAGCGGGTGGGAGAACAGAGGTCTCCAGCGGCCAAACTTCAACCTAGGAACGTCGAGAAAGCAGGAGACAGCGCGTCTGCTTGATCAATTGATAAGATATCGGCGCAAGTGGAAAAAGATAAGAAACAACGATAAAAGCTGCTGCGATAGCTGGCAAGGGAGAGATGCAAAGAGACAGTGAGAGTATTCGTGCTTAAACGCACAGCAAGGCAAAAGTCAAGGGAAAGAAAAAGCGATGTCTGGCACTTTGCCGGGCCTGACAGTCCCATCTTATATCATTCTTTTCCTAACTACCGAGATTGGCCAATCTTTCCGCCCGGGGACCTTCAGTCCCTAATACAGCACCACTAAGACAGTTGATAGCCGCGCTAGCGTGGCGCCATAAATGCCCAGTTCAACATGGTCACGGTGGATGTAGTCGGCTCAGATGGTAGAACTTTGGAAGAAATAATTTTCAAAGCGATGCAGGGTCAGTCAATGTCAAGACAGACAGCCCAAATTTGGAGGGAGCACGCATAGGTATCAACTCGTCTGGTTCGCAGCTGTTCGTTCCCTTCGTTTGAACTCCCAATTGAAGTTCACCATTACGAGCAAATATACGTAGGTTTCTAGAAACACAATGTGCACTGTAGTTGTGCTGCTCCAATCATGCTGACTCCTCCACCCAAGCTGGCTGGCCTCACTTGGCTTGTGGGTTGTGAAAGGAAGGACATCACAAAGTCCCAAACGAGATGCAATGGGACAACATAAAAACGAAATCAATGCAACGCGGGAGGCAATTGAGACAACACAACAAGCGATAGATGCCAAGCAGTCGACATAATGCGCCGGAACAATCGTGCCATCATATCTGCTGTGGCGTTGCTGGAAACAAGAATGACGATGCAGCCGCAACGGTCAGGCAGCGAGTCCAGGGAGCGTCAACCTGTACCAAGAGTTACAGTGGAATAGACGATCAATACAGCTCATAGCTATAAATAAGCCAGGAGCATTTCGAATTCTCAATGAAGGGCGTCAAGAATCCGACTCGCGACGTATACTATATCGCCAGTACCGACTCTTCCAGATTCTTGGCCGTTAGACTATAGAGAGGCCGTAGCAACGGTTAGATTGCATCAACGACGCTTTTCACTACGCTTAATGGCGTGGACACAGCAGCTCCTACGGCTAGGACCACTACCATGAACTACCATGAGTGCGAATAGGTATACTACACCCAGAACAACCGTCACAATGTCACCGGGGGCGCTAGGCACGCGGTCCTGGAGCCTTGAGAAGTTATCAAAAGCTTTGGCGCCGACCACCGCCGCAGCTGTACTGTAATCAAGCCTGGAACAGTCAGTAGCCGGTCGCCACCTGGCTGGCGGCCCATGCAGAAATTCAACTCTACCTAGGTACCTATACTCCAACCCACAGCCCCTTGTGCGCTTCAACTCATCAACAACAACACACCCCGCAGAAAACGCGACCATGACGGAACGCACAACACGTTCGCAGGGCAGTGGAAAGGCGAAAATGCCTAGAGTAACGATCAGGGTCGACAGTGGGGACGAGGAGAATCGATCCGTCCTTGAGTTGAACTCTACCATGTCGAAATACCAAAATGCGGCAATCCAGGACTTCATCGACACCTGGCCACAGCACGTGGTGGATGCCAGGCGTGGGTTCGCAGAGCGGTCGAAGCCACAGATATTTGAGCGTGAGGGCTGTGCGTCTTCCGACTTGGCTGTCTTTGGATCGGCTTGGTCCGGCGAGGACGAGGCGGAGCTGATGGCCGAGTGGAACCAGTCCCTGACCAAGCACTGCATCGACGGCATGAACATGGACAAGAAGGTCCAGAAGCTCTGGAAGATATCCATCCGAACTTTCGGAGTGGATCCCTTGACCATCATGGAAGAGGGGAACCTCAAGGTGTCTATCAGCGCGAACAAGTCGGTCAAGTTTGGTGGAAAGTCCTCCCAAAACCCCATCTGGCCCACGACGTTCTGCGAGATACTTGGACACATCATGTGCCATCCGTTTTGGAGGGGCCCCGATGCGCGGAAAGTGATGGCGTTTGTCCTCAAGTACGCAGTCATGTGTCGCGAAGGCGACGCCCATTTCGATGTTCCCAATCCAGTCTATTGTTGGGTCCTGGATGCGCTCTTCAATCAGCCTCCTCGACTGGGCATAACGATCCACCAAATGCACATGGGTATACGTCACCAACGAAGTGGCCCCTCGCCGTCTATTGAGTCAGACTTGCTGGCTCAATTGGGTGGTTCCATTGAGAGGACGAGAGACCGTGAGCCTGAGGGCCAGGGATCATCCGTCATCACTACCAGGGACCTCAACAACGTCGTCAACGCGCTCGACAGTATGGAAAACCACGGCGTCGTCTCGCAACACTCGACGGCGCGAGCAGTCCAGCTGTACAGCGAGGTCTGCTACGACAAGGAGATTCAGCCGGTCGGGGTACCTGCCTTCAAACAAGCCTATGCGGCCTGCTGGCTTAACTGTCAGCGGAGGCGCATAATCAAGGAGAGGGCCCTCGGCACTAACGAGTCCGAGGTATCCGAAATAGGTATTGACGACCGACTACGAATCATCCCAGAGACTCCTCACGGCTCCCCAGTGGACAGGCGAGGACGAGGGACAACTTCGGACCAACGAGATGACGATATGGACGATGACGATATGGACGATGACGACGATGGAGATCTGGGCCTTGAGGATGAAGGCGGTCTGGACCTTCATGAAGACGAAATCGTTGGTGGGGGTGACCAGGCTCCAGATCCCATCGGGTCCCCAAGCCTTGGCCATGAAGACAAGACTCCGACGATTCCGACGACTTGCACACGCATTGTCCCTGGCAGAAAGCCAGTGCGCCAGCCATCTACCTTGGAGGAGACACAGTCGGGAGGGCCAGCTGTTGGGGATGAATCGCCACAGGGAGCCAAGTCCAGCAGCCCCAAACGTAGCGGAGATTCCGAGCCCGAAGAACGAGGTCGGACACTCCATACAGCAAAGCGCACCTGCCTCAATTTGAAATCAGTCTTGCGTGCCAGGGAGGCAAAGGATTAGTCTGAGGGGTGCTGGTGATACCACCTCGACGTCTACGGCTCCCGAGAAGTCCAGGGCCAATCAAGGCAGGACCCGACTCTAGGGGGATCCGACTACCAAAGTATGGTTAACCCTAGTTCATCCAGATACCGATTTATCATTGTTAGAGATCCCCAGTAGGCCGTGTTAGGACTAATGTCGAGTCATCGACGCACACGAGGAGGAAGAGGGATGGCCTATTCAGGTTCTATCGCCGAGGGTGCTGTATTTGCCCGCAGTCTTGAAAGGCTCTGCGAGGCTACTCCCGATTTCTACACAAATGGGCTCCAGCGTTGCATATACGCTGATGCAGAAAACGACACAGTCTACTCAATAGCTGGGATTCGTTCGTTTACCAGTCGGATCGGTCAGGCGATGAGGAAAACGTTTGCCCAACGTGGGTGACACAAAGGGAGGCTATGGGTTGGACAAGGACGGGCTGGGCCTGAAAAAGCAGCTGTGGTTTGAACAGGAAACACTTGGTTGGACAGGGAAACAATGGAATGAACAGGGAAGTCATGGGTTGGGCTGTGTTGTCAAGTGGGATTCTGTGTTTCAATCAACCAAAAGTTACTGACCCAAGGCTGTTTTATGGCCTGAAAGGTTTACTTTAAGAGGCTTCTACTTTCATCGCGTTAGATGCATGCATGATTTGGACATCTCATCAAGATCTCTCGATTAAATAAACCTTGAATGGTTGACTGAGTCTGCCCGGTTGCCCTTGTGTCCCCCCGCATCCTCCCTTTATGCCACTACGAGATGTGACAAACCAATTGTCCTACAGCTGAGGCAAACATTTAACACACAAATTTCCATTCAGAGTGACGTCGATTCGTTTCGGCGAGAGTGACGCACCGCTCACTTTTGGAGAGGACCAATGAAGCTACCACCATGGTCCTCGCCAAACGGGCACACCAACCAGACCCTGTTTCTTGGGGTTTTTCGGCTGGCGCTGTTTGACTCTAGGGTCGGGCTCTCGTGCGGGACCCTTCTACCTTCGCGAGCGCTTTTCTTCTCCAGCAGTAGATCGCCCCTGTTGCTGGGACGAGCTCACGTGGGTGGTTTCAGTCGGTATAGCTTGGTCTCTCTGTGGAGCTTCAAGCTGCCATGACGCCTTGAACGGCCGCGATGGATCTCTCTGTGTGGACTCGTTCAGTCGAGGTGATTCTCTGGAGATTGACTCAGCAGAGCGGCCCGGTCCTGATGGCGAGGCATCGTGTGGTGACTCTTGCCCATGATACGACATTTCCTCATGATCCGCTGGTGGATCAACGGAATTGCGCATTTGCGCAAGCTCTCCAGTCTGATCAACTGTATCGGCCAGACCTGACTCTTGCGACAATGCGAAGACGTCGTAGAATGCACTAAGACTTTCAGACAGAGGTGGCTGCTTCTGACCTGCTCCTTCCAATACCTCTGGGGCAGCGACATTGAAGACCTCATTGACTCTGAGGAAGAACATCATGTAAGACACCCCCCCTAGGTCGTTCATACGCCACTCGTTTGACATGTAAGTTGCTGGATACTGTGCCATTGGGACAGGCTGTCCAGAGCTCGAGTATGTCCGCACGTAGTCATGAGCAGACGTAGTCGACTTCATGCGGACAACGGCAATAAACGAATACCTATCATCCCAATATGGTATGCGAAAGTTCGTTTGGCCCTCAATGGACTCCAAGCGGCCAAGTGGCACACGAAAGCTCCGCAGCGCGTCGATGTGATGTGGACTCTCCGGGTTGGATCGGTATTCTACTCTGATGAAATCCGGACCCAGGCAGAGGGGCATAGGCCGGCTCTCCAGAAATGTCTGGTCGATGAATGTATGGATTCCAACATTGGAGTCCTGGTCACAGTGATATTTCAGTAACCCAGACTCGCCTGGGTGGGCAACGAGCGTGGCTCGGCCAGTCTGCACGTTCCAAAACGCTCGAAACAGGCGCCATGGCTCTGAAGACCACAATGATTTGTTCATCATGGAGCTAGTCGAGAGAGTATGAAACTCAAGTCGGAAACGTCCTCTTGAGGTCTTCAACGCCTTTGTTTTTTGACCTCGATCCTGTAGCTCCGCAGGTCTGCGTTGAGCAGGCGAGTGTCGGGTGGCTCAGATGAAGACGATAACGCATCCGATGATGACCAATGATGCCAGAGCGAGTGAATCGATGGTAGCAAAAGCCCGAACCAGCTCGATATGCTGCCCCAGTTGACGGCGGTGGCCCTGCATCGAAGTCATGCTGAGAAGGGGTACCCAACTGAAGATGTTCGCCTTCAACATATACTCTCACACATCACGGCTCGCGCTGTCGGTGCTTCAGAGCCTTGCGAAGCCCAAGCTAGAGGGCCGCATTCAAGGACGCCGTCTCCGCTTCCTTCGACTGCCGTGTCTTCACCGCCGTCCCAATGGCGCTGGGCCAAGCGGGAGGCAAGTCCAAGGCGTCGAGGTCCCGTCGAGAAAGGGCAACCAGCTGGAAATATTCGCGACAACCCAATGCACATCACAGGGATATTTGTAGCCATTGATATGTCGAGTATGAATTCTTCCCTTTTGCTTTCTATGTCATCTCTAATCGTTGTTCCTCTAGCAGAGACCAAAAGCCGATGATGAACGGGGCCTGGATGGAGGCATGGCGTGGGAGAGCCTGGAAATTGGAGATCTACCATGCACTCGCTTTTATTGTCTACCGCGAAAAGACGGCATCTCAACAGCACTTCGGAGATGGTTCACTCCCTTGCAAATCCACTAAACGCCCTCGGCCACGTCGACATGCAACGGCCGCCGCCGCCGCGGACGTCAGACCAACACTGTCGGTATGCCCGCGGTCGATAAGCCTTCGATGTCAACCAAGGCGCAGGGGAAGCAAGTTGCCCGGGAAGTGGGCGAAAGCTGGACTGATAACAAGGTGGCCCTTTCCGAAGTCGTTTCTTCCAAGCCTGCTCCCCAGCAAATATATCCTCCCTGATTTTAATCTGCCTACAAGGTATGTGCTTCGTGGTCTTGACTTCTCGCCAGCAGGCACTGATCTCTCTTAGGATGGGCTTCTTTCCAACTAGCCCTCACTGTGACACACTGGCCAGCCCTCGACGCCGATCACTCGACGCTGACAATGTCCTCGATACCGATAAGCTCCTTTTGGACGCCAATTTTCTTCAGACAAGACCCTCAACGCGACCTGTAAGTTTCTACCATGCTAGTCTGCCCTATAGTATTACGTCTCTGACTTCAAAAAGGGTTCCAGACTTGCTACCTAGTGTTCGCGGCTACTCCCTGACGTACTCATCATTCCCCAAGAACAGACTCCATCATAGCCGGCACCAACCCTTCGGCCGCCCCTCTACCCAACTGTTCCTTTCAGCAAGTCCCACTCGAGGTCTCCCTGCGCATCACTTCGTTCCTCCTCAGGATTGGGCGAGGTGCGCTTTACGTGTCGCTCCATCGAGCAGTCTCTTGACACCACCTTCATCAAGGAGTTCTTCAGGCAAGGTGCGCCTCACATGTCGCTCCATCGAGCAGTCTCTTGATACCACCTTCATCAAGGAGTTCTTCGGGCAAGGTGCGCCTCACGTATCGCTCCATTAAGCAGTCTCTTGATACTACCTTCATCAAGGAGTTCCTCCTCAGGATTGGGCAAGGCGCGCCTTACGTGTGGCTCCATCAAGTAGTCTCTTGATGGCATCAAGGAGTTCTTTGTTGTCCCAACTGTTGATCTAGAGCCGCAACACCTTCCGGCCCTATGCGGTCTTAATCGGGAAACAAACCAACTTGGTCAGTCTGCGTAATGCGTAGCTGATACGTAATGTAAGATGAGTACCTCTTAGTATAAGTAATAACTACATTATGTAGTAAAACTAAATAAAACAGGCTAAACATACTACTAAAGTAGGCTTATATGATTATTTATACTTTCATATTGTTTATTAAAAATGTAAGAGGCATCAAGGAAAGCGTCTAAAAGCTACAAACTCCTCAGCCCAGGTACCCAATTCCTTGCCAGATTGAACACATGTAGGTCCAAGTGGTGCCTGGCCCATCCAGCTGGTGGGACATCACTAACCACAGCCGCGAAGGAATCGCTTCAGCATAATGCTTTCTCACTTGGGGGCACGACCCCTTCAAACCAGGCATGGCACGAGCGTAGCCACGATGGGGAATTGTTAGATCACGGATGATCCGAAGAAGATCGAACTGTGCGTGTTTAAGCTTGTTGCCTTGCGAATAATCCCCGATCAGAGTTTAGCAACCTTGGGCACTTGTTAAGGGTGGGTGTGTTGGTTCAGGCCCATGGTGCATCGACAACACTCAGTACTGCCATACCGCCGGCAATCAGACGACAATGGCGACATGTCCAACGCCCATTATTTTCCTAGGGCACAGGTTGATTTCATGGACGACAGTTTGGAAGAGGAGCCGTTGAGGAAATATTTTTGCCACTGGCCTGTTCCCACATGGGGCAAACTCGACGTGACGCACGTGAGACACCACAAACTGTGCTCACAACCAATACGGTACCTGTCATGTATGACGACAGCATCGTCATTGCAGCCACCCATCATAACGTTTGAATGGGTGCCCCAAGGTGGGAATGATGGTTCCTATCGGGCTTTTACGCATTCAATTACATTTTGAAGGGCAAAGGAGCCTACCAGACTTGTGATTGACAGCGCCCATGCAATCTTCATCGGAGAACAACCCAACTTAGCCGGTCCGCGCAACCTCGTGGCCCATACGTGATGCAAAACCAGCTCCTTGATTTGTTGAAGAACTTGGCCAGATGGCGACAGCATCTTGGAGCACGCTATCGACGAAGGCGACAAAGAGCCAGACCTGCGTGCCGTGAGTGTCGCCGTGTGATGCTATCCAGCGATTGGTACGCAGCTTAGAGAGCGAATAACATGTCCAGACCAACGCAGTCTTTACCATGTGTATTTGGAACGACAGCCTGATCGGAGCGGCCTTCACTGGAGCCGTAGATTGGAAACACCAGATCCCTCGTGAGGAACCACCAATTTGCATCTTCCACAAGCTCGCACCTCTTAGTATAAATAACAACCAGATTATATAGTAAAACTGAACGGAAAGAGGCATAAATTCCACTCAAGTAGGCCACCATTTGTAACTCATGCAATATTATTACTTAAAGATGTGAGGGGCCTTGGTCGCACACACCCAGAGGAAAGACCAAAGTTGAACAGTTAAAAAAACAATGAGACAACAGTATGAACTCAATACTCAAGCCAAAAATAACTCAAAAATATTGGGGTTTTACCGCGCTGATTTCATTTGCAAATTGAGAGGTCGAGATATGAGAGGTCCAGTCCTGGTGTAATGCTTCTTTCCATGCACCCATACGCGAGGCCACACACTTCCCGCACACTCAACACCAAAGATTGCTCAAACATTCTCAAAGGGGTAAATTGAGGAGAGTTAATAAATAAACAGCACTAACAACGCCAAACACAAAAGGAAAGCATCTGAAAGCCCACAAACTCCTCTGCCCAGGCACCCGACCCAAACCTAATCCCGTGTCTTGTGGCATCTGTCGTACGCCGCCTCAAATGAGGGTCAAACCAGTCCGTTGACAATGCGCATCCCAAATTACTCCGTCAATCAGTGGTACCATGGTACCGGCTCCCATGATATGGCTCCATGCTGCAGTTACCGTCCCATGCTACAGATAGCAAAACTCCTTTCAAAATGGCGGGAACCATATAACGTCTCGCGAAAAGGAAGTCTATTGCAGGTCCGCGGGTATAAAACAGTGCCAGCCTATTGCGGTAGGAGGTTCTTGGACTCTTCATCGCTGAGGAGGATTTCGTGGACCGGGTCTCGACGGTTCTCCAAGGGGACGTAATCGCAGTCGACGTAGGAGGGGAGGAAGATTTCTAAAGGATTAGCTGTGGATACAAGTCCGAGACATGGCACATACCCGGGTTCCAGGCGAAGCCTTGGCTAGAGGAAAGGTACGAGATCTGAAGGGTTAGTCGAGACCAGGCCGGGGAGCAGAGCACCTACCAAGCGAGGGGGTCCGTCCGGTTCGCCGATGTTGATGACGGTGCATTCTTGCTTGGAAATGGCCGAGCCTGTTGAAGTTGGCATGTGAGACAATCATGATCAGGAGAGGCTACGTACTCAGGAGGCTCTGTCGCCGGGAGTGCAGGCCCTTGCTCTTGCGGGCGGAAGGAGGGGACGAAGGTGAACTGGAGTAAGGGCTGTTGGAAGAGGAGCCTGTTCCTTTGGGAGACTGGTGGTACGAAGGCGTGGCCGAGGGGCCGGCGAGAATGGCGATGGACGACGACATGGTTCGAGTTGAATGAGGGAGTTGGAGTTGACGATACGACCGAAACGGGAACGAGGGGTAGTCGATGGCGAGCAGGTGGTTGGAGCGTGACGACGTTGCAGGATGACGCAAGAGGGAGGGACAAAAGACGGGTGAACAGTTGAGTTGACGGGAGTGTGAAGGGTTGAGAATGACAGCCGACTTGGATGTTTCAAGATGCAAGTGACTGGTGACTGTGACTTGTCGACTTCGGTTGCCGATGGGTCACTACTGCGCCAGTGAATCACTGCCGCATCATCCCGTGAGCAGGCAAGTGACCGCTGATAAGCCACAGGCCCGGGGAGGCCCAGACGGAGGGTACTTGAACTTTACCTGAAGCAGACCATGACGGTACTTGCAGCATGGATCATGGCTGCTGGACATGAGCACACAGTATGATGGCCGTCGGCTCACGGTATGATACATGTTACATCGTAAGTCCTCACCGAGAATCGCGGGGATCCTTATCATCGTCAGGTATCGGCCATCGTGATCACTCCACAGGGATGCGCCGGTCTAGGCATCATGGGCCCATCCCGGACGCTTTGTACCCGCCCTTTTCCGTCCAGCGTAGCTGATTTGTACCAAGCGTCCCCGCAATAGCGCAGCTGTGGAGGCATCCAGCAATCTGACCAATCCTGAGCTGTGGCTGACCCACTGGGGCCTTGGAGCCTCGCAGGTGTCGCCTTGTTCCCACCGAGCTTCGCGGCCAATCAAATGGGGGCCCTAATGGACCCCGTTGTCTCTTTCCAAGCACGCAACCACGTGATCTGGCTCAATGATGACTAACGATCATCATAGCTCTGTCGTCGTCGTCGTTGCTGGCGCCTGGTGCATCAAATGCCAACGCTTTATCGACCTCATCGACCTCATCGACCTCATCGACGCTCGAAAGCCATCCACCTCCAAACGATCACGACACGATTCCTATCACACGCATCTGCTGAAGCGCGAACATGGGTGACATTGCCGTTGAAAACCCGGCCAACATCCTGCCACCTCACAAAAAGGCAGCGCCGTCAACCATCCCCAACATTGACAGCTTCGAGGGAGTGACGATTGACGGTGGCGATGACTACGCAAACCTCAAGAAGCTTCAACGGCAACTAGAGTAGGTTTCCCGGAATCGTCGATCGACTCGACTAACGATGGCAGATATATCCAGCTGCAAGAGGAGTACATCAAAGATGAGCAAAGGTTGTTGTTTTGAAGCCGCCACCTTTCGTCGCTAACCATGAGCAGGAGCTTGAAGCGCGAGCTGGTACGGGCTCAAGAAGAAATCAAACGAATTCAGAGTGTACCACTGGTGATTGGCCAGTTTATGGAGGCCATTGATCAAAAGTATGTCCCTTGCCTCAGCTCGCCACTCAAACTAACCCTTTAGTACCGGCATCGTTCAGTCCAGCACTGGGTCCAACTACGTCGTTCGAATTCTTTCCACGCTCGATCGCGAAAAGCTCAAGGCCTCTTCCTCTGTCGCCCTCCACCGACACTCCAATGCCCTCGTCGATATTCTTCCCCCAGAGGCCGACTCCTCCATTGCCATGCTGGGTGCGGATGAAAAGCCCGATGTGACGTACGCCGACGTTGGTGGACTGGATATGCAAAAGCAAGAGATTCGTGAGGCCGTCGAGCTGCCTTTGACGCACTTTGACCTGTACAAGCAGATTGGTATCGACCCTCCCCGCGGTGTTCTGCTGTACGGACCCCCCGGTACCGGCAAGACTATGCTGGTCAAGGCCGTTGCCAACTCCACCACGGCCAACTTTATCCGCGTCGTTGGTTCCGAGTTTGTCCAAAAGTATCTCGGTGAAGGCCCCCGTATGGTCCGAGACGTCTTCCGCATGGCTCGCGAAAACTCCCCGGCCATCATCTTCATCGACGAAATCGACGCCATTGCTACCAAGCGATTTGATGCGCAGACCGGTGCCGATCGTGAAGTCCAGCGTATCCTGCTCGAGCTTCTCAACCAAATGGACGGTTTCGATCAGACCTCCAACGTCAAGGTCATCATGGCCACCAACCGTGCCGACACTCTGGACCCTGCCCTGCTCCGACCCGGTCGTCTGGACCGAAAGATTGAGTTTCCCTCGCTGCGAGATCGCCGAGAGCGTCGTCTCATTTTCAGCACCATTGCCAGCAAGATGAGCCTGGCCCCTGAAGTCGACCTCGACTCTCTCATTGTCCGCAACGATCCCCTGTCCGGTGCCGTCATTGCCGCCATTATGCAAGAGGCCGGACTTCGCGCCGTCCGCAAGAACCGCTACAACATTATCCAGAGCGATCTCGAGGATGCCTACTCAAGCCAGGTCAAGGGTACAAGCGAAGACAACAAGTTTGACTTTTACAAATAGTCCATCTCCGTTTACGCCAATCTGGACGGGGATCTATCTAGTATAATTGGAGGGGGTGGTTTATGTGGAATAGAATTGATGGGCGCTCCAGGTTCCAGTCAAAACTACGAGTACCCGGTGACAGAATCGATGGGCGTTTCAGGTTCGACGTCTCTGTCCTCACGAGGAACACTCAATATTAGTCATAACACTTGATTCCATCGTCTATCTGGTTTCCCTAGCCATTAAAAACATTCCAAAACTCCGTTCCGTCTTTTGTTTTCCGTTCCTCCGTCTATTTTGATATTTCCCCGTCATGCTCGCCAAATCAAAGCGCGCTAATAGAAACTCCAGATGCAAAGTTTACAAATACAATCGACACCCATTGGGGTGTAATCATTCAACGGACATGGGTCCGCCTGTCAGCACACTGTATCGACAGCGCGCAAAACGTATTATGCAACAATGTGCTCTTACGAGCCCAGTGTGACTCCCACTTCAAACAAGAGGTGGACAAATCGTCGGTGCAACTCGATAAAGACGTCTGGTTGCCCAACAATCTCGGCCAATCCACGGGCTTTGGGAGCCGAGGCACCAGCTCCGCCACCCATCCTTCGGGTGAATCCGCTACCACCAGTAAGGAAGCTGCTTCCACCACGGTCGGCGGCTGGGGCATCGGGAGCTGTCTTTTTTGGTGCGGGAGTGGCGCCGTAGATGGTGCTGCCGATAGGAGAGGATTCGGCGGCAACACGCTCGGCTTCGGTTTCGGCGAGCTGCTGGATCCAGCCGGCAAAGTCGCGAAAGGCCGTAGACACTACAGCAAAAGTCTTCATGGCAAGCCGCTCCCTGTGCGTGCTGAGAGCCAGAAAAGCATAGACGCGCTTGTGGCCGCGGGCGTGAACATCAGGGATGCGAAAGATGTAGGCGGTAGTGTACCCCGCGAGAGAGTCGCCAAAGAAGATGGGTCCGCCAGACACTGCCGAACCGGCACTCTGGGTGGTGACAAAGGCGGGGGAGGATGAAGATAGGGGAGACGTGGGGGTGGCGGTGGCAGGGGCTCGCGGCAGCGTCTCAAAGGACAGGGTGCGCAAGCAGGAAGCGCGGATGAGGGAAAAGGACTCGGGCAGCACCGGGTCATGGGTTGAAGTATAATCGACATAGTGGACGTGAAATGGAGTGCGATCCGCCGCGGTTGATGTGCTGGACCGGGACGTATTGGAACGAGACGTGTCGCGGGAGCTAGCGGAGGGTGTGGTCCGTTTGCGCGCCCGATGACCCTCGTCGCGTTCACCGTCGGTGTCGCTCGAGGTTTGGGACGTTTGGGAGCTGGGAGGCGAAGCCTGGCCGCCTGCACCAAAGACTCGTTCGGCGGGTGCTCGTGTCCGCAGTGTCGGGCCTCGGGTGTTGGCCGTCAAGACGTTTCCGGAACCTCCCTGCTGGCGTGGTGGAAGGGTCATGGCGCAGTTATCGCATGGACCTTGCTTCTTGGTAACCGTCTCGTCGTAGGTGCGTCGAAAGCTAGAGTCGCGACGGGGTGCTTGTTGCGCCGGTCGCGGGCTGTCGGGCGGAGTATCAATGGCCGAGGGTGTGGCGACGGCACCGCTGGCAGTGCGCAACAAGGCAGCGTGGGCTTCTTGATCCGACCCTGGAGCAGACGAACTGCGGCCGAGGTTCAAACTTCTTAACGCTTCATTGAGGGCGGCAGTCGACTGGGGATTTGTTCCGGAAGGTTGCGCACTGGATCGAGGTCGGCCGTCGGATATGTGATTCACGCCATCATCAAAGCAGACGGTACACGAGGCAGGTAGGCCCTCGGTGACCATCAAAGGAGTCGGGCCATGGAGGTCGCAATAATGGGCGAGACATAACTGAAGAGAGGACATTAGCTGTTGCGTCTTGCCCATGTGTGACGGCAAGTCGACCGAAAAAAAATGTAGACAAAAAGTAGTGTTAAATCAAGAAACCCATGACGTGGTGTTGCAGGGATGGTAGAAGCAAAAGAATTAAAGGCATGGCGTCAGGAGGAGTGATATAGTTATCAAATTCATGTCCGACGGGCCGCGCCTAGGTCATGGGGTAAATGAGGGTGGCACTCGGTCAGCCAGAAAGGCTCCGAGTGTGTAGAGGATGGATAGCAAGGCATCAAGCGGTGAAGCGGTGTGTATGTGAAGGGTGTGTCTCTGCCGGGGTGTTTGTTTGGGTGTTTGTTCAGGGAGACTTGTGTGTGAGGGTGTTTGTACAAGATACTGGGGGCCAAAGGTGAGACTGGCGGCTCTCAGCCACGGATATGGGAATGTGGTACGGTAGACGGGCCGTGGACGGGGAAAGCAGGGAGAGGATAGCAGATTGCAGGGGCTGTGGGATCCGGATAGAATAGACAGAATAGGAAAGGAAGAAGCAACGTCGATGAGCTGGGAGGACAGGGGGGTCGAGTGACAGGGCAAATGAAGGGTGGCAGTGGTGCAAGTGACGGCGGGTGACAGTGCGTCGGTCAAGATGAGGGTGATATGAGCAAACCAAAAGATGGCGTTGTGCATGTGAAGATGTGCGTGGCGTGTGCTTCAATGCCTCCTTGCCGATGCTTCCTTGCTGATACTTCCTTGCTCTTGCTCCCTTGCTGATTGCTTCCTTGAAGCTCAAGGTCTGGGCATGTCTGTGGAACGTGCGACGGGATGGGACGTGGCATTGGGCATTGGGCATTGATTTTGGGTTTCGGCATGTGGTTGGTGGTGGTGGTGAATGGTGGGTTGCTGGTGATTGACTTACAATATATGTCATGACGTATCGAGTCGAATCTCGGGCGCGCCCAGAGGTGTGGTGTTTTTTTATTTATTGATTGGAGGATTGGAGGGGTATCTTATCCGGAGGTGGGATGGGCTGACTGAAAGCCAGTTAATGCAGTCGGTCCAGTCCAGTCGGTCCAGTCGCGATGATGGGAGGCGAGGGCGAACAAGGCGGGTGGGGGATCTTTCTGTTTGTCTCGGAATTCCTTTGTCTCTGATTTTATCGACCGTTGGGAAGTGGGAAAGTGGGAAGTGGGCGCAAGTGGCACGCGGGTAGCCGGATCTTTGTAATGTCTTGTTTGTTCTGGAAAGGGTGGCAAAGCGAGCGGAGTGCGCGGGGGGATGCGCAATGAGGGGGACTCGAGTTCAATGGCTGAGATTCGACGACGAAAAAAGAGCTTCGACGAGGGAGGCAAAAAAGAATGGAAGGCGGCGGGCGCGCGGAGTAGATGAGGGAAAGAGAGGAAGCGGAGAAGTGAGAAGGAAAAAAAAAAGAAGTCGAAATGCCGACACTGGTTTGGTTTGGCGTGGGATGGAGGATGGTATGGTAGATGGGATGGGGAACGGGGACGGAAACGACGGGCAAGACAAAGTTCTGGGGCCTCACTAAATCGGAAAGGCAGTGGAGGCAGGCAGGAAGGTAGGGGAGGAGTAGGCAGGGCAGGTAGGTCGAGAAGAAGGTACAAGCCTACAGGGAGCCGGCTTCTAGCTTCAAGTTTGGAGTAGGTTGGTGGGTTGGTGGGTTGGTGGGTTCAAGGTTGGAGATGGATGGAGCCTTGAGAGGATGGAGGTCCGGGGACGTGGTTCAGAAGGTTGTACTGTAGGCCAGTTGCGTCCCAGTGGCAGGTTGAGAGTGGCAGGTTCGCAGTAGCACGCAAACTCGTCCCAAAGCTGTCCACACGTTTGGTGTGTTGTTGGAGACTCGGTGGGCTCAAGCTTCGAGGTAAATGCCCCTTCTAGTCCGTATGGGGCCGTCAAAGGAACCCTCTTGCTCTCACCGGCGTAATTAGCTGGGTCGGGGTTTGGCGTCGGGGAGTCTTCGACGTGGTGTGTGACTGTAACTGCAACTGCAACTGCAACTCCAAGTCTAGACGTGCGAATACGATGGCCTTGCAGCTTGTCTTTGTGTCTGGCCTCCGTGGCTGGTACAGTCGACTGCCCCCCCTCCTGCGAGAGCTATTCCGTGTGCGTCCGCGTGGCAGTCGGCAACAAATAGCGGCAGAGATGGAACCGAACCAGACTGGCCCAGAACTAACACCAATGCAAAAAATAGGTAAGATGACTGGCTGCAGACCTGCAACGCCAACGCAACGCAAGAGCAAAAGGCAAAAAGGCGAAAGGCAAAAGAAGAAGAGCAGCGCAACGTAACGCAACGCAACGCAACCTAGCCAAACAGCAAGTGCAGAGTCCGGGCTATGGGGTGCAGGAAAAGGCTTTGCGGAGGGGATGGGATGGGATCGTGGATTGACTGGACGGGATTGGGATGGCGGGGTTTTGCTTTATTAGAAGACGACGAGGACAAAGCTTCAATACCAACAGGGCCGCTTCGTCAAACTAAAAAGCATGTGGCATTTCTTACTGCCAGAGTACGTACATGCAACCTCATTGCTTTCTCATTTGAGCCCGTAAGAGAAGCAGGGGCACACCAAGCAAGGGACCACGACCACAATGGTGCCAGTGCGGAGTGCACCGGCGTTGTTGCGAAAACGACTCAAAACACCGTGGGACCGTGTACCGGTCAGGACAGGTGACCAGGTGGACCATGGGATTGATCAAGGGACTGGGGACAAAAGGACTGGGGACTTTGATCAAGAGACTGGGGACTTTGATCAAGAGAACCGGGGACATCAAGAGAACTGGGGACTTGAACCAGGACCCGGGGACTTGATCCACGGCTTGGGACTTTGTTACGATACAAGCGGCCGTCGACCCGAACTCGTTCATACCAGCGCAGCGACACAGCAACCTACAAAATCCAATTCCCTTGTAATTGGGGCCCTCCGGTTGGGCCTCCGACCAAGCAGGCTCTAAGCGGGTTGGCGGGCTGGCGGATTCTTGTCTCTCAGCACTTGGAGCACACGCTCCGACGGTCGGTCCAGGGGTGGGAAACACACTGCGAACTAGCTCCGACCAAGACAGGCCACCAGGGCGGGGGGTTCTAAAAGCAGTTGACTCTGTTGGAGGGGATTCCTATTGGAGGGGATCCATATTGGAGAGGTAAATGGACAAGGGGAAAGGAGACAAGAAGGCCAAGAATGGGCGTAGAGTCGCGGGTGGGTTTCGAGCTTTGTTAGTCTGCCAAGGCCCAATGCCGGGACCACGGCCGCGTATGGACAAATACAACAGCCAAGTTAGCGTGTCCGTTTTGGAGGTGGCAATGGCATTCCATGACAGATAAAAGGCCGAGGATGACATGAAAGACCGAGGATGACTTGGCGAACCAAGGAGAAAGAACCAGAGGTTATGTCAAGAGGCGAGCCCATCAAAAGTCAAGTGGCGATGGAGGCGCGGGCTGGAATCTGGGCTTTGCATCAACAGCGAATGGCCACAGAAGGCGACTTGGCCGGGACTCGGGACTGGGATCCACTCGTCGCGTGCGCCGGTTTAACCAGACATGGATGTTTTGCTGCTAGGCGTTGGGGATGTGTGATTTGATGGGCCCCCCATGGGAAGGCTGGTGGAGCAAGGCCGGACTGCACAGAGACAAGACGAAAGATGTCGATCTGGATGGTCAACGGGAGAGGACATCAAATGTGGGAGGAGATGATCGTGAATGAAGTCGAACGGGAGAGGACGCCGACAGAAGAATGTCGCAGACGAGATCGACCACCATCGTCATCAAACCCAAACAGGGACGCCACGCAGCACAAGTCCAGAGCCTAGTCGACGCGCCAACTGCAGGCTGGCCAGGTTTTGGGGGATTCACGTTAATGCGGCATGATGCTGAGTTGGCTCGCTCCAGGTCGAAGCGCAACCTCCACGCCATCGCACCTCTGCATCTCCCCTTGCCTTGAACCATTTGCCGGAAACGACTCACCTTCAACTCCGGTGGATCCGGCACCCAGAAAAGAGCCTCAACACGACACGACGATAATGCCTCTCGGGAATGGGTAAGTCCAGGCCTCGCAAAAAAGAACGCGACAACGGACCACGGGCAAGAGTGGGCTGAGGACCCAAGCCTTCTGGGCGGACCCAAGCATTGTCGGAGGACCCAAGACTTCTGGACTTTTCGAAGAGCTGCTTCTCTAGAACGGCTCCCTGTCTTTTCTCTGCACAGCAGTTCTCCGCCATTCTCTGGTGTCATTTGCGCAGCATCGATCCGGGGTTGGGCGCAGAATCCCGTTCTGCCCACATCGTCCTGGGGGCAGGGGGGTTCGTTCGGCCCTTGTCGGGGCCACCACATGGATGGGAACCTTTCGTCGCATGGGGCGGCCACCTTGGAAGTTTTCCTTCCAGAAGCCTTCTTGGAAAACCGGGCAAAGCGGGTCGTCGGTCGACTCGACGAGAAGAAGTCCAAAAGACGTCCCCGTGCTTTTCTGCGCTGCAGGTTTCACTGCCATCTCCACCGACCTAGCCATGCGGTGAGTTGAGTATGTGTGTGTGTGTGCGTGTGTGTGTGTGTGTGGATGCCGCCTCAATCGTCGCGGCTCCGTGTTCCTTTGACTTGCAGAGGGTGCGTGAATGTCTGAGAATTTCTTCTTTTCTTCTTTGCTCTGCGTCCTTGCATCGACCTTGGTGGTTGACGGTCACTGAGGTCCATCTTACCCGTCGTGCTCGAGTATCCCGTCTCGCTACCAACCACAATCGACAGGATCGGAGGAACAAGGGACGGCTAATTACAGGGCCTGCTCGAACAAGACACCTGTTGGGGATACGGACTACCCAAGATGGACTTGCCAGGACGGGGTACCGGGATGGACACCAAGACAGACTACCAGAACGGTCAAAGGGCTGTTCGTCATTGGTTTGATTAAAGCTGAGCACTAGGCACTTGTAGTAGGTGCACGCCGGTAAACGGACGTTGATATGAGCCCATGCCCCATGTCCATCCACGAGGTTGCATGCAAGAGGAAAGGCTTCAGGGACCCGTCAGGGCGTAGGGCCTCTAACCGTGGACAGTAGGGTTGTCCATTATGCCTCAACCACAGCCAGTAGAACTTGTCAATCACAGCCGACAGCCCTGTCAATCACACATGAAGCAACCTCTCCAGATGTACCGAGTACAGACAGTAAAGCACCCAACTCCCGGCGGGTTCACCAGCGGAGATGCACGAGGCGGGCGCATGCGACCCGCGCAGAATACGTTGCAGGCGAATCCGTGCAGACGGAATACTCCTTGACGCCTCTTGTTGACTGCCATCGTACGTCTCTTGCAGGCCCCGACGGCATGGTTTGGTAATCGTCTGGGGGGGCTGAATTGACCCTGTCTGCGAAATGGCCCTTGCTACCACGCGGCATTCCTCCAGCCGCTGTCCAAGAGCCTTGTCCAAGCCGAAGAGCCGGTTCAACATGGACCATCCGAGGTCCATCAAGGGGGCAAAAAAGTGTCAAACTCCATACGGCATCTGGCTCGCAACTCGTCATCCCGACACCAGCACGTGCCTGTCAAAGATGCCACAACAAATGCCGACCAGTCACAGGCTCGTCGTTCAACCCCACACGCCCGTTCCACGATGCTTCTAAGCCACTTCCAAGCCTCTTCCGTTGCAACACGCCCCAGGACTTTTCGACAACGGGGGACGTGAGCACTTGAAACCACATAATCTAGCCAGAAACAACATAATTGGACACGTCGTCACTGGACATCGTCACTGGGTCAGTTTCTATCCCCAATCGCCCTTCACCGCCCCTCATCCCTCGTGTTGTCCGCATAAAGTCGTTTCTTTTTCAGCCTTGGAACCGCAAACCATTTCAGCCGCCCCAGACCCCGTCCAGACGTTCGGGGCAGGCAGAGTGGTCAGGTAAAGTGGTTGAGCAAAAGCAAAACGTCCCCTCCAGGCAAAGTCCCCCCCCTGCGGAACCCTGCGGAATCCTCGGTTTCGTTTTTCGAAAAAAGCAATGAAATGACAATTCTTGCTGCAAGCCCCGCCGCCCATGTGCAAGGGCGATCGCTTGTCTCACTGTTTCTGGAAAAATCTAGAATTTTGGGTTCGAAACGGGGCACGGGGGATCATCCCAAGTCGGACCTCGGTGCAACCCCGACGACAGGGCATTGACGGATCAAGGACTGGATCAATGTCTGGATCAAAGGCTGATCAAGGGTTGATCAAGGGTTGATCAAGGGTCGATCAAGCTGGATCAAAATGACAAGTCGTTTTTATACCCAACTGTGGATGCTTGGGCTATTCGCGTTGTCGTCTCTTCCCTCCCGTCGATCAGACACGCGAGATGACTGATGAGATGCAGATGCATCTGTGAGGATCGGGACAGCGATCACCACATGGTTTCCCGCCCAGCCTTTGCATTATTGGACATTGAACTTCATCATGTGAATGCGATGTTGATCAATTCAGCCACTCTGGTCAATCCAGTCATCAATCTAACGCCACTTACTGCTGTAGCGCTTTAGCCTTCTGCTCGTCGCCAAAACGGCAATCCGCATCGAGATGGGCGCTGGTGATTCTGTGGCTTGTAGATGGGAGATGGGAGATGCGCTCCCGGACCTTGTTTCAGTCAACAATTGCACCAAGGATGCACTGACCGAAGCTCGCTTTTGTTGCTCCCCGGATGCGCTGACTGGTTGTTGGACCAATTTCTGCCGCGGTTCAAATCGGCGCCGAGCGGAGCCGCTCATCAAGGGTTGCATCCATCTGAGACTTTCAGCTAGTAATGTCAGCTGATGATGAATGACGAGAACGGCGATGAAAAGATGTCGTCTCGGGGAAGCGAGGACTGTGGCTTAAGCTGGAAGTTGTCGACTGTTGCACTTCCATGGCTATGACCAGGCTTTGATGGAATCTTTGCGTAGACTCTCCGACCAAGTGGTGTGTGAGTGCTACTCTATGCCAATTTTCCGGCATGAAGAAGCGTTCAACAGACCCCAGATGAGCCTTGTTGATCAATCCTCAGTGGACAATCTCTCTGTAGACTTTATGTTAGCCGACTCTCTTGCTCAAGCCAAATGTTGCACTTGGTTCAACATGCAATACAAGTTGTTTTCTCCCAAGTGTGCCGTGATCCGTGGTCTCGAGTTTGATGCACCCTACCCTATATCCATGACCCTACCAGCAAGTTGCAACTCTGTCTTTCTTTCGAGTGACCAGTCTTCATGTCCGAAGAGACGTAAAGAGTATTCGGTTTTTGCTGGACTTTGATTCAAAATGTGAGTCAAGGGGTTTGCGATCAAGGCATTTAGTGGTTGGGAGCATGGGCAAGTTGTGTGCGGTTCACCAAACTTCAGGTCCCTTGATGCTTCCTCGGAGAAAAGGTCCAATGCCAGATGTCCAAATGAGAACTCAATTGATAAACTCAAACCCCGAAAACAACGCTTCCCGGTGCGGGTTACGCATGTGGTAGATCCCGTGGTTGTCATGGCTGTCATAGTTGCGTCACCAGCTGCCAGGTGCTCAAGGACACCTCAGGAGGTGGCGTATGGACGGGCAACCTGGCTGACAACTGAGTGAACCCTTGAGAATACCTGGCATGCAAGTGGAAAGCTGTTTTACCGACTCTGGTCTCATTAGTTGCCCCGATCTGGATGCTTGGACTATTCTCTAAGCGCAACGACTCGTAGACAAATATCCCTGATTGTGACCAAATCAACTGTTCGGTGGCTTTGTGCATCATTCAATCTTTGTCGCCAAGAGTTTCAAAGTAGAATCTTACTTCCAGAGGGAGATGGATCACCAGCTGTTGGGTTCCAAGAGGCTTGACCTCCAGGGCAGGTTGTGCCTTTTCATGGCGCAGCGGCTCACTGTAGCCACCCACCCACAAGCCCAGTTGCGCACGTTTCTCTCTACGTAAAACCTGATGACGTCGGGCCATCGTCAATGAAGCGACCCAGATCGTGTTGAAGGCATAACAGACAACGTGAGCTTTGAGTGAGACCAGCGGATGTCCTTGGATGACCAGCGCCCAGTTGATGAGCCGCACTCGCACGTGGCTTTCTAGTCCCGGTGAAAAGTCTAGAAATTGGCGATATCATTTGGTTTACAGCTGGACGGATTGTAAAAGGGCCCAATTAACCCGGAGCTATTAAGGATTGCGACGGAACCAACTTGCTCCCCAGTCACACTGCTATCAATTACGCTCAATCCAGGCAACCAGTCATTAAAGGAGGAACAAGACGTCAAGCAGTATTAGAGACACCTTGCCATTAGCTACTAACTCATGCACCCGTGTACTGAGAGTTCATTATAGACTGCCATTCGACCCTATCAAAACACTCGCCGAGTAGACGGCGAACGTTCGGCGAATGTTCGAATAAGCTGTACCGAAGAGTCCATGATTTCCAAGCGCCACGCGATCATTTGGCGATTGCCAGTTTTCAACAATTGTCTCAGTAGCAGGGAGTCGAGCGATGAGTAATAGCTCATGATAAAAATTAACCTTGGCATGTGTAAGAAGTTGCGCCTGTGCCTGTCCCAAAAAAGCGCGACAGTAAGGTGAGCGTTCGGCGAGTTTACTCCGTTGGCAAGGTGTTGGTTGCGGGGAATTGAGCCTGAGCCAAAAGACCGCTGTGAAACATCAAGTTTAGGATGCATAATGGGGTATTTGTTATGCCTGCACTGGGATTAGCTCTGTTATGATGTGGGAAGTTGGTAAAGACATTACCTACATTGTGTTTGTAGAAGAGTCGACTATGTATTTAAATGCTTAGAGACTATAAGACTGGTAAACTCTGTCTAAACACACCGAATATATGAGACTTGACAAAGCAATGCCATCACCGGGACAAGGGCATGGCAGCTTATGGGACAAAGGCTGAACAAGAATTCCCGCACCTGCGCGAACCAGTTGCCTGTTCCTTTAGCCACTGGACAAACCTGGACAATTATCGCTCTTGACTCCAAAAGTCCCAATTCAAGGCTGAATGCACTTAAACACTGAGATCCACTCCCGTTGCATCCCAGCGAGGCATCCCATCCCCAGATCCACAACGGCGCCAATCTGCCTAAAGCTGCTCCACCCACGATGCTGGAATCACTGCTCGAATCACTGCTCAGTAACACTGCCAACAATGCTCAGAGCCTCATTCACGGTGTGCTTGCGAATACGAACCATTTCGATTGACTTTTGGGCGCCACCTGGGTTGCACTGCGTGAGAGAGGAGATGCGTTCATGTTGGTGTGTCGGACCGTCCGCCCAGCTAGGTAGCGATGTCGTGCATGGCTTGCCAGGAATACGACGTGTACGCTTTGTTACGCAGCCTCTCAACAAGCCGGTGCCGGTAGTGAAGCCAATAGTGAAGCCAGTGACTCGATATTGGGAGAGGCTGGGCTGAGGCTGAAGACGGGAACCTGTTGACAAGGATCATTGGGACCACAAGCGGCAGATGTCCCTGTTTTCTCAATGCCGGTTCTGTCTAGTCTTGTCGTCTCAACACAGATGCCCCAGAAACGTGTCTTGAGGCCATCAGTTTAATGCAACAGACATTGCAACAACCGGGTGCATTCCAGTGGGCAATCAGCAACCTTTTCCGCACCCGCAGGTCTCTTTTCAACTTTTTTTTCTCTTTCGTTTTCGTGGCACACAACTTAAGTTGTAACCGACAAAGATGCAGATGGATTACGCATCATCCGTGGCAGAGCGATAGCCAGCCATCCATGCTTGAAATGGTGCCGCGGGCGCCGCCTCACTTTTTTTTGGCGACTCGTTCTGAGAGGCCGCGTCAAGCCCCTGCAGCGACCATCAAAGGCTCACCTGGATAGCCTGGATGCACCGCGCCACCGTAACGACGGACGTCTCAAAAGGTGCCCCAGGGTGTTTTGCATTGCTTTTTGTTGTGGCTTCAAGGTTCCTGGCCTGGTCTGGGCTGGCTGTTGGTCTGGCCACGACTATTGATCTGCGAGGGAAAAGTACGGAAAAAAGGAGGATTCCAGGTGCATCCAAAATGGTGTGATGATTTCGGGTATTCCGGTCTTTTCGGCTGAGGAGTTGAACAGCCCGATTCTCATGCATCTCGCAGCATTCGTGTCATGGTCAACGTCCATGTTGAGCCAGCGGCCAGCCTCAAGCCCCACAACAAGGCGAACCAACCCCGCCGTACGGAGCACTATCGCCCAGTGCAACTCCCCCTGGAGTCACAGCGGCTCCTAGTGGCTGTTTGTGAATATTGGTGGTCCCCAACGGATCTCCCCAGTGGATCGCTGGGTTTGAAGCTGGTCAGTGGGTTGTCTCCTCAGCATTGTGATGGAAAATAGGTTGTATTGCAGCTGGTCGGTGGGTTGCATTGTACCTGGCAACCATGTCTGGCTCTTGGATGCCTGGATGCATCGCTTCAACGATTGGCAACGGATCAGCTTTCTCTCCGGCATGAGCTATGGTTGTCGAGGACCCTCTGAATCTCACTCAATGTAAGCATCCTCAGCTTCAGCCATCCGTTTCCATGGTCCCGACAAGGCGTACATCTCACGCAAGCCCCCAGGCAACAGCCAACCACAGTTCGCCATCTCTCAAGGCGCCCCGAATCTCCCCAATACGCCATGGTCTCGTGGCAGTGCATGAGGCAACCGACAGAGACGGAGCTTGAGAATACCTGTAGTCTTCCTGTACAGTCTACAACACCTGGTAACCCGTCTTTGATCCGTCTCCATCTCCTTGGCCTCCATCCCTTGGCCTTCTTGCCGGTGACTCTTTGTGACTTCGTGACTTCGTCTCCGTGGGTCCCAAGTTTGAGGCTTCGTCCGATGGATCCGCTATCCCGCTCTTGCAGGGGTGCCAACAAGCTCAAGGGTGACGTAGAGGGTACAACTGTCTGGCTTGTGCGAATTGCTCCAACCTCTTTGTTCTCTACTGTGCCGTTCACCAAGCCTCAGCTCAGCATGTACCTCTAGACAGGCACAAAGTACCTTTCCATAATACCCATTACCCTGTCGTGCCTGCCCCTCCCGCTATGCCTTACAGTTTTCTTTCAGGCGCCTGGCCCAATTCAATCTGGGGTCATTGGCTGCCTGGGACCGACTTCACACGTCAAAAGTCGCCTACATGTTTCCTCGGACCTTTTTCTTTTTCTTCCTTCATCTATCGTCTGTTTCGTGTTTTCCTTGATTCCCGCCAACCATATTCGGCATTTACTCGTCCCCCATCTATCGCATATATTCACGTCGTTTCGCGTCATCCATTCCTCCGTCACGACATCGGAGCTTCTAGCCGCTGCGCCCTCCCCGCTCTGGCTCCTCTGGCTCCTCCGTCTACGGCTTATCTCGTTCCTCTCATTCCTCGTCGTGACTTGCCTCCTAACTGTGCCTCGCCTGCTAGCTAGCTAGCTCGCTCTTGGTTTGACCTTGCATCGTATCGCAAGCTCAAATCATGGAGTTTCAGTCCACAAACCCAAGCTTCTGCGTAAGCTGGCTGCTTGGTCTTCAACCTTATCAGCATGTTCCCACGACCCCGCCTTGGGCCAAGCAATATGAATCTACCGACCCCAACTTCTCCGTCAGCTTCATTATTGGCATCATTCCCAGTAAAAAGCCCCGACGAATTCGGAAGAAGCGCAGGACCCATCGGGCAGTAAAACTGTCCACCAAGAGATTGGAAGATGGTCAAGACTTGGACCTGTGGGGTTTGCGGAGGTTGTACGACGATCTGTCAGACGAGGAGGTACAAGAAGTCGAGGCCGAGAAGCCTGCTTCCGAGGGTGAGCCCGAAGTACTGGCGGAGCCGGGATTCTTGGAGCTTTGTTCCAAGATGGAGCAGCTGTTGGACGACATCGAGTACGTGCCCTTGTTTGCCCTTGTTTTGTCCTGCTGGATGCTAATTGTCAGGTCTTCTCAACAAGATTCCGACGACGACGACAACGAATCGATAGACGGCTTGGACCCTGAAGATTGCCAAGACGAATCCCCGGCTCGAATCGAATGGCTGCGACAAAAAACAGTGGAAAAGGCAGAAAACAAGCACCTCGACAGACTCATGTCGCTACCCGGCATCGAAGAGGCCAAGGGCTTTTTCCTGCATGCCAAGGCCAAGATTCAGGCCGCGACTCGACGAGAAACCGACATGAAGAAAGAAAACTTTGATGCCGTCTTTATGGGCAACCAGGGAACCGGAAAGACGATGCTCGCAAACCTCTATGCCAACTTTCTATTGTCCATGGGCGTTGTCAAGTCCGTGGGCGCCATTACCGGCATCAACAAGTTTTCGGCCTACAACATGTCCAAGACGTCGACGCTCAGTTCAATCCACAGCACTTCCATTACCTGCGGCGGCTGCGTAAGTTTTCTCAACGGCTTCTAGAATTAAGCTAATTTTTAGATTGCCATTATTGACCACGCTCATCTCCTCGACCACGACGACTGCAACCTCTGGAACTTATACGTCCGTTCGTTGGACCTCCCCGGCAAGATTGTCATCATCTTTGCAGGCAACGGAGAATGGGGCTTGGCCGATCAAATTGGCTACAGTGCCCACGTGTCAAACCACTTTCCCGTGCTCAAGCTGCCCAACTATACAAAGGACGAGCTGCAGACTGTTTTCCACGGCCTGATGCGAAGGTGGTTCAAAAACAAGATGGAGGTTGAGGGCGGCTACGACGGTCCCATTATGAAGATTCTAATGCGACGAGTCACCCAAGGGATCAACGAAAAGTCGTTTGGCAACATCTGGCCGGTCCGAAAAGCCTACCTCGAAGCCTGCCGGCGACAGGTGGAGAGGTTTCGCCTGGCGCGAAAGGATGGCAATTACCTCGAAGACTACATGATGACCAAGGAGGATCTCCTCGGCAACAAGCCGTCGCTCGGCCCCGACAACAGCCCTGCGTGGAAGGAGCTGCAGGAACTCGTGGGACTGGACAATGTCAAAGAGTCGATTCTTTCGGTCGTGAACCAGGTCAACCAAAACTACATCCGAGAGATGCGGGGTGACGAGCCGTTGAATGTCAGCGCAAACCGGGTGTTTCTGGGAGCTCCGGGCACCGGCAAGACGACGGTTGCCCGACTTTACGGCAAAATCTTGGCCGACTTTGGCATTCTTTCCAAAGGAGAGGTGTTTGTCAAGACCCCGACTGATCTGCTGGACCGATACATTGGAGGGTCGGAAAACAACACCAAGGAGGCGTTGCGAGAAGCCAAGGGAAGCGTCTTGATCATCGACGATGCCCACATGCTGGACCCGGGACGATCATCCGCTGGCCACTCCCGAAACGGAGACTTTCGCGGTGGGATCATCGACACCATTGTGGCCGAAGTCGCCGGCACTCCTGGCGAGGACCGTTGTGTCATCCTCTGTGGCTATCCCGACCAGATGAAGGAAATGTACGGCAACTGCAACCCCGGCCTGGAGCGACGGTTCCCTCTAGACTCGGCCTTTGTGTTTGACAACTTTGACGAGGAGACTCTGTGCAAGATTCTAGACCTCAAGCTCGCCAAAGAGAAGCTGGTTGCGACCGACAAGGCGCGCGAGGTTGCCATGGAGGTCTTGAAGCGTGCGGCTGTGCGGCCCAACTTTGGCAACGGTGGCGAGGTGGACAATCTCATCTCCAAGGCCATCATGGGTCGACTACGTCGCGTCTCCAAGGACGCAAAGCCAGACGAGGACCTCGACGTGTTTCCGATCGAACCCCAAGATTTCGACGCCGATTATGACCGCCTCACGCGTGCTGTCGCGAACACGCGCGCCCTGTTTGACGGCTTCGTCGGGTACGAGGACATTATCACCAAATTTGAGGGCTACCAGTACATGGTCCAAGGGATGCGATTGCGCGACGTCGACCCGCGGCCGTATGTGCCGTTTACCTACGTCTTCAAAGGCCTCCCCGGAACGGGCAAGACGACGACGGCCCGCAAGTTGGGACAAATCTTTTACGACATGGGTTTGCTGTCGGCTCCGGATGTCATTGAGGTGTCGGCGTCGCAACTCATCGGTGAGTACTGTGGTCAGACAGGCCCCAAGACGAAGCGCCTGCTCGAGTCGGCCCTGGGCAAGGTGCTCTTCATCGACGAGGCCTACCGTCTTGCAGGACATGCCGGGTCGTTTGCCGAAGAGGCCGTGAGCGAATTGGTTGATGCCGTGACGAAGCCACAGTTTTCCCGCAAGCTCATCATTGTGCTGGCGGGATACGAAGAAGACATGGACCGACTGCTGCGCAGCAACCAAGGCATGAAGAGTCGATTCGCCACAGAATTCACCTTTCGCCCCCTGCGCGCCGAGCAGTGTGTCGAGCAGCTCCGGGCCGTTGTCGAACGCGTCGGCATCACCATCCAATCGACCCGCGAGATGGACACGTTGACGCGCACATCTCTCATGACCCTCCTGGGTCGTCTCAGCAATGAGAAAGGATGGGCCAGCGGTCGCAGCGTCGAGACTCTAGGAGAAAGATTGATTGGACACATTTTCAAAGAGTGTGCCATGAAGGGATATGCTGGCAAGGACCTGAGCGTTACCGGCAAAGAGTTAGTGACGATTCTCGGTCAAGCATCTGGCCACGGTGGTGCTGGAGCCAAGAAATGGGGTGAGAAACCCATGGGCGCGAGACAGGTGATGACACTACGGGATCTAGAAGGATACGAGTAGACTGGTCATTTTGTATTTAGTTGGTCACGAATCATGAGCGAGGTTGGATGGGAGTCTGGTGTTTAGCGCCCCGCGGCTAGAAATGATTTACTAATATCTGTCCGAATTGTCTGGTTCTTGGTCGTGGATATATGTTATGTTGAATGCAGGACCGGGGTAATGTTTGGTGGCATGTATGAGCCACCAGACAGCCGTGATGAAGATGACTCCGCAGAGAATGACCGAGTTGTAGTTCATCGTTGTAGCATCAAACGGCAGAGCGAGAGCTACGGTCACTTGTAAGCAGGACTCGGAGAAGGCCCGGAAGCATACGGATGGACTTACGGAAGCAGAAGAAAATGTCAAAGAGGACAATGAACAGGACGGCCAATCCGTTGACGACAAATCCCATGTTGCCGAGGTGGAATGGGCCTTGTGGAAAGCGTCTTCGTTTGGTCAACATGTTGCAAGCAAAGGGAATGGCGTACGAGACGGTGCTGATGATGATGAAAGACCCTGTGAGGTTGGTGAATCCTACTGGACTTGCCAGTGGAATGGCACCAAGACCCGAGGCAATGACGGCGACGAAGAGGGTCGCTTCGACTGGGCAGCTGAGAGACTCGTTGACTCGGCCAAAGATGGGCGAGAACGGCACGGCGTGGTCTCGAGCGAGGGCCCAATATGTCCGCGAGTTTGTGAGGACGGTGCCAATGACGCAGCAGAGAGACGACATGAAGATGATGAATAGCAACCCAAACGTAGCGGCGGCGCTGCCGGTCGCCTGGCGATATATACCCGCCAGTGGAAACGTATTGACGCCGCTCTGCAAGACGGACAGGTCGGAAATGGCATAGCCGAGGACGACGGCAAAGGCGAGGCCGTACAGCCCGCCCAGGCCAATCTGCAGAAAGATGGCCTTGGGTAGGTTCCGTCTCGGGTTGGTAATCTCCTCGGCAAGGTGCGTGATGGCGTCGGGCGTGCCAATGGTAAAGGCGCCGTTGAGCACGCCCGTCATAAAGGCCACGCCGCCGCCCCAGCCTGTGACGTTGTTGTCGTCAAACGAGCCCCAGACGAAGCGGTTCGACGCGTGCCGCGCGGGCATGACGGCCACGACGATGATGGTCACAAGACCGCCGACGAAGACGAGCAGCATGCCGAGGTGTTGCGTGTAGGGTACGAGGCGGTTGGCCAAGATGATGAGGGAGGCGCTGAGCCAGAGCACCAGCAGGTAGGCGACGTAGATGTGCCAGGCCTCGGACGTGAAGCCGTCGGCGTAGGTCGCGTACAGCTGCACCGCCGCGTTGGCCGCGACCTGCACGAGTGAGGCCAGGCCGAACATCCACCCGTAAAAGTTGATCCAGCCGGCGAAGAAGCCGGCCATGCGGCCCCACTTTGGTCCGGCCGCGAGGGTTGCCCAGTGGTAGACGCCGCCCGAGGTTGGAAAGGAAGAAGCGAGCTGCCCATGTTCGTTAGGATGCTGGGAAATCCAGGGATTTTGTCATTGTTCAGGTACACACCTCGGCGAGACTCAGCCCGATCAGCGCATAATACGCCAACGCCACCATCAACCCGTAGATGACGCCTGGAGGACCACCATTCACTAACACGTCAGCAGGGAATGTTCAAAGGGAATAGGGACTTACATATGGAAATGGAAATGGAGGAACCCAAAACAACCCATGCATTGTTGACGGTGACTGCAATCCCGGTGAGTCCGACGAGGCCATATTGCCTCTCTAGCTGGTCCTTATGGCCAGAAGCGTTGATTCGAACGCCACTTTCACCAACGGCAACGGCATCAGCACCACTTGCTTCCGCGTCTTTTTCGTCTTTATGCGTACTCATTGTAAATCAATTGCAGGCTGCCATGTCGACTACAACCGTCGGGAGCACCTCTATATATGGTGGCTAGATAACGCCGTGTTACACGTTCCCTGCTCGCGGGGGGGGGGGTTCATTGTCAGACTCTTGTTATCAAGCCGCCGAGATTGTACGATTCCTCCATCGTCAAGTCGCCTTATCCGAACCCTTGACATGTTGCACTCTTATCACGGACACGGGGGTGGGTCGTCGAGATAGTGCCGGCATTGACGCCTCGATAGATGCATGACCAGGGTCCGGAAAAGATGCCATTTTGGGATCGACTACACTCCCACGCTATCATCGCGACCTCCCACACTGTAATCATCTCCCACACCATCTACCAATCTATTCGCTGCCTTTTCCACTTGAGCATCCCAATTGCTCATCCCGACAATGATCCACTCGAGAATGCCCACCAGAGACAGTGCCACGCATTGTCCCATCCACAGCCCGGGCAACCCCCATCCGTGAAAGGCGAGATAGACGCCCGCAGGAAGAGCGCCACCGTAATAGCTAACGCAGTTGACCAGAGCGCCTATCCATTGGCGTCCCATGCCTCGGAGGGCGCCGCCGCAGCTGCCGTTGAGCCCGTCGGCGATCTGGAACAGGGCCACGTAGGGCATGATGTGGGCGACGAGCGCCACCACTTGGTCGTCGTCGTTGAAGAGCCTGCCAATGACGTTTCTCGTTGATAGCAGGGCGATGAGGATTAATGTGCCGAAAAAGATGGACAGGACGGCAGCGCAGTGGGCAAGTCGTCTGGCCCCAAGAGGATCTCTTGCTCCGAGCAGGTTGCCCAGTCTTGCAGACGCTGCCACGCCGAGGCCAAACGGAATGGTATTGATGATTTGATCAGCCGTCATGACAACCGACTGGGCGGCTAGAGGAATCGTCCCGAGACGCCCTGCCGCAAGGGCTACAATCTCAAACGCCCACCACTCGGTCCCAACGTGGATGACGCCCAGAAAAGCCAGTCTGGAAAATGGCCCCAGATGGGTGAGTGCTCGCCTCGGCGCAAAACCAGGCCAGCACTCTTTTCCCTGGACAAAGGCCGCGTAGGCCACCAGGAGAAAGAAGGAGAGCCAGTACGAAATGCCCGTGGCCAAGGGGGCGCCGTAGAGACCGAAGCCCAGGCGGTAGATGAAGACGTAGTTGAGAACCGCGTTGAGCGGAGAGGTGATGATGAGGGCGTAGGTCCCCGGCCGGTAGATGCCCTGCGCCTGGAGGTACTTCTTCATGCACTCGAACCAAATGTATCCCAAGCCACCTGGAGCGAGCAGCTGCAAGAAGCGAGAACTCTGGACGCAGATAAACTCCTCTTGACCCAAAGCCCTAAACAACGGCTCGGAGCAGAACCACAGGGCGACGACGACGGCGTAAAAGGCCGTCAAGACAAACAGCCCCCGCTGCAGCAGGATGCCCAGGTCGCGCTTGTCCTTGGACGCGGTGAAGCTGGTCGAGGCCAGCGTGTCGAGGGCCGTCGTGCCGCCCAGGGCGATGAGCCAGGCCGTGGCCATGGCGAACATGTAGGAAAAGGCGGCCGTGGCTAATGCTTCGGGCGAGAGGCGGCCGACGACCAGCACGGAGACGGTCTGGAGGCTGTTTTGAAGCATGTAGGCCAAGATGACGGGGATGGAGGCTTTGGTGAGGAACCACATTTCCGTCGCCCATTGGCGATACTCGGAGGTCCATTGTTGCTTGGACGGCCGAGGGAGAAGGGGCGTCGTTTCATCAGTTCGTGAAGTCATTGTGGTTGCAATAAAGTTGATGAGTCTGTCTGTCTCACATCGCCTCACCCATTCACCCATTTAAATCGTGATAATGCTCCCGCGTAAAAGAATACAACCCGTCTACTTTATCGTTATCACCCACCGCGCCCCGCAGACGCAGCACCGTTACACCGATATGCGGCCAAATCGAGACATTTTCATTCATCTGAATCATCCAACATCACCAACTCCTTTGGGCAAGTTAGCCACACATGCAGAGTGGGTGAAGTGTGGGGGACGTTGATCGCAGGTGGGTCGTGACGTTTTGTTCTGTTGAAGCATGCTAACTCTTTTCAGGCATGTACGCGCCTGGTGGACGATGTGATGCTTGTGACTGAGAGAAGAAGTAATCATGATGGAGGAGCATTTGCAGCATAAATACGGCCCCTTCCTCCTCTTCTGAGACCATCATCAGCACAACACTATGATTTCTACTACTATCTTCACTTTGAGCTTCGCTGCTCTCGCTGCAGCCCACGCAGGACATGAAAAGCAGGTTCCCATCTTGGGGCCTCTTCAGTCCCTGTGGTATAACGCACTCCCCGGAGATGGTGGTACGCAGGCCGACTCTGTCTTTTCCGGCATCACGACTTTTGGGCGGCTGCCATACCTGCCTTGCCTGAGCCACAGCGATATCAAATACGATATTGCCTTTATTGGTACGCCAGGTAACCTGTTTTTGATGTTTTGGATCGCCTGCTAACATTACAGGTGCTCCTTTCGACACGGGAACGTCGTACCGCCCAGGTGCTCGATTCGGTCCCTCTGGTATTCGACAGGGCTCTCGACGACTCAACCTCTAGTATGTCCTGTGCCATGTCCATTTCAATGCTAACAGATTTAGCGGAGGTTACAATGTCCCCCTCGCCACCAACCCCTTCAACAGCTGGGCCACCGTCCTCGACTGTGGCGATATCCCGGTGACCTCGTACGTCCGCTGTCCTCCGTGAAGCGAAGCTAACACGCGCAGATACGACAACACGTATGCCCTGCAGCAAATCGAGGAAGGCCACTACAGCATTCTATCTCGTGCTCCGATGACGGATGCGTTCAAAAAAGGACCCGCCAAAAAGGAAAAGACGTTGCCTCGCGTCATTACCCTTGGTGGCGATCATACCATCACCCTTCCCCTTCTTCGATCCATCAACCGCGCTTACGGCCCTGTCTCGGTGATCCATTTCGACAGCCATCTTGATACTTGTAAGCCCCTTCAATCGTACCTTGAACTCGCCGGTCTAACACACTCAGGGAAACCCAAAGTCTTTGGAGGCTCGCCGTCCGAAGTGGCCAGCATCAACCACGGCACGTACTTTTACCACGCCTCCATGGAAGGTCTTCTCGCCAACGACACCAACATCCACGCGGGCATCCGAACGACTCTGAGCGGCCCCAGCGACTACGACAATGACGGCTACTGCGGCTTCGAAATCGTCGAGGCCCGCGAGATCGACACCATCGGCACCGAGGGCATCATCAAGCGCATCCTCGACCGCGTGGGCACTACCAACCCTGTGTACCTGTCCATCGATATTGACACGCTGGATCCTGCCTTTGCGCCTGCTACCGGCACGCCTGAAACGGGTGGGTGGTCGACCAGAGAGTTGAGGACCATTATTCGAGGCTTGGAGGACCTGAACCTGATTGCTGCGGATATCGTCGAAGTTGCTGTAAGTCTGATGTCCCGCCTGTTTGCTTGTCTGACACATTTAGCCCGCTTATGATACAAACGCCGAACACACCACCATGGCAGCTGCAGACGTTCTCTACGAAGTCATGAGCATGATGGTCAAGAAAGGCCCTCTCAGCAAGATGATGGAGGCTGGCGAGCTGTGAGCAACTCGTCAGGGATCCAAAGGCTAAAATAGAACAATGTTGTACTGCAATTCCTCTGCAACCTGTTAGTCCGAACTTAGTAGGGTCAATCACATACTGAGCAATTCACTGGCGCACAATTTCCCGTCCAGGTCTTGCCACTCCGTTCTGAGTCTCCAGATATCCTCCAGGGCCCGCCGCACTATTCGAACGTGCAGCGAGCCTAGGCACACCTCGAGCTTGTCGACCTTGTCCAGGACAAAATTCTTTTGCTCGACGCTAAAGGCTTCGCAGCCGATGGTAAAGATGGGCATCGACATGGCTACCCAGGTGTTGCACGGCTGGCCCTGGGTCATGTTGCGTATCATTTCGTTGATGGATTCGACGGCAGATTGAATGGGCTGTGACCCAGACGGCATGTTGTAAAGTCTCCGGTACAGATGGATCAGCGTGGCCTGCTGAAACGTCTTGTGGCAGAGGGCAAAGTCACGATCCGACTCTGGCGTGAGAACTGACGAGATGGACACGACCGGAGGCGCCTTGTCGTCTCGACTAATCATCCCTTTGACCTTTCCAAGAAGCACGTCGGCCTCGGCATGCGTGCTTGGTTGGGCAGGCAGCTGATTAATGTGCTGCAACACGTCTAGAAGCTCTTCACTGTACCCCAAGAAGCCATCGATCTTTCCAAGCGACTCAGACACGGTAGCCACGCCTATGGGGGACGGGTCGGCGGCTGGAGTCGGCAGGTGAGGCAGGGTTTGGAGCGAGAGATATAAAAGATATAAATGCTTCATGGCCGACTGGACAGGCCCCGGGGCTGTGACGAATTGCTGGTACGCGTGGTCGCTCCCGAGAATGGCCTTGACTCCCTGAAGATGGATGTGCCAGGACGACTCTTGTCGGCCGGCAAAGACGTCTGCTAGACACCAAGTGAGACACGTCGCCAGCACAACCTCGTCCATCTGACCGCTGGCGAGGGCCGTCCGCAACAGAGCAAGACCGGAGGTCTGCAGGTGCTCTATCACCCGAAATATGTCAACGCCGTCGACTTCAGTGAGCCCTCTTGACGAGAACCCTGCCGCCGACAGAGCGAGGCCTGCTGATAGGAGCAGTGGCGATTGGAGCATGGCAGGGAGCAGACCCTTGCAGAGGTCTTCATTTATAGATTGGTGGCACGACAGAGACGGAAGGATGTCTTTTGTAAAGTAATCCAGAAGCCTTCGGTATCTTTGCGGTACCTGTACGCCGTTGGGGAGACTTTGAGGGATCAAAGCCAGCTCCGGGGCTTTTGTGCCGTAAACGAACCCGCCATTATCACCGTCTAACCAGTTAGACAAGCCTCTAATTCAAGAACGTACGTACCTATTCTCTCTGCAGAATCCCCCTGACTATCCAAACACACGCCAAAACACGACTTTTTGAACTTGCGTCCTCCCCAAACGAGTTTCAGCGTGTAGTGGCAGGACCGCATGAAAGCGGAGCACTGCCCGCACGACGGTTTCCGCTCGTCACACTTGCGGCGTCTCTTCCGACACTCTTCACACCCTTGTCGAGATCGTTTCCCGGGCATGATTTTCGGCGGATGCGTTTGAAGGGCGTGTCTTACGATTCGGGGGTGGAGGTCCTTTATACCGCAAGATAAGAGGCGAGATAAGACGGCGAGATAAGGGATGCCCCCACAAGTTGCCACCAATGGCTATGGACTGAACGTGGATTGATAGGTCAAAGTGATTGATGGATGGTTGTAACCAGTGTGGGTTTGTGAGTTTGTGATGGAAGAGGTTGAAAGGGGAGTTTCGCCATTTGGGCTTGGGCCAGTGAAGGTAGTACGGTTTACTTTGGGTTTGATTTATCTAGATCAAGTCAGTAGCTTTGATAAGCGTTTAGAGCCCTGGTAGAAACTTTTCGAGACTCAGCCGTAGCCTCGAGGCTTCCGAGTTTGTCTAATTGTCATTGTGGCCCAGTGACTCAATTTGGTTGAAGAGTTTCAGGCTGTTGAAACATTCCTGAGTTGAGACGGAACTGACATAGCACTTCGTTTAAAGCAACGACCCGATTCAGGGAAAAGACCAGCAAGTTCACGTCATTTATTTTACGACAGGTTAATTAGGACTATAAAAAGCTTCAAAACACTACACAGGTTACAGACAGATGAAAGAAATGAACAGTCACAGAAACAGACAGTTAAACAGACAGTTCAGACAACCCTGCATAACCCCACACCATTGCATTACAGGAAATCCTTGTAAGAGAAAGATAAGAACCATTAAGCTCTTGAAAATTCCCTTTTCGGCATAGCGTCTTCCCCAGATCTTCCCCAGCGCCAGGCTCTTGGAAATTCCTTTTTGAGAATAGCTTCTCTTGTATCTATGCACGTCGCAACTCTACAGTTATCTCATGCACGTTTGCAATTGTATGATGAAACGGCTATCTCACGCCGGTACTTGGTTCAAGTGCATCTATCTAGCCCTTGAAAATTTCTCTTTGGGTATGGTGTGAATGGGACGAACAAAATTATCGTGCCTGCTGCGGCCAATGCCTGCTTGCTCAGTGTGAATGGGATGAAAATTACCGTGTCCTGCGCCCAATGCTCTCCTGATTATCGAATTCTATGCGCGAACAGGACGTTACCGCGTCCTTACCGTGTCGAACATCCTGCTTGCTCGTTTCCCTCCCCATTCCCTAAGTTGAATCACTGGCGATCGAGTTGCCCCCTCCGCCTTGTGCTGAGACACGTCTCCCTCCAGTCCAAACCCGTACTTGGACTCCCCGCCGTGGTCCGGAACCAAGCCGAAACCGACCTTGACCTTTTTCACGTCGCGGTCTTCTTCCCACTGCACCCTGTTGAGGCTCTGGCCGCGGGTGGCTGCGACGATGGAGGAGAAACGCGTGTCGCGCACCACGTACTCGCTGCGCATTGCCGAAACGCCAAACACCACGGCGATGATGGCCATGAGGATGGCAAAGGAGTACACCACCCACAGGTCGTCGCGGTGGTAAAAGTACACATTGGTGGTTCGTTCCCTCATGCAGGGATACCGCAGATTCTCCCCGCCCGTGTCCAGCATGGCCATCTTGGAAGGGTTGCGCGCCCACGACACGGCCAGGAACTGCGGGTCGGACAACAAGGACAAAATCATTTCTTCATAAAACCTTTCCACCTCTTTTTCAAAGTCGTCGACAACTACGTAGTTGTTCCTCCTGACGAGCCGCGTCTCCAGGGCTCGCGTGTTGGCAATCTTGTACTGAAACGCAATGGTCCCGTTGAGAATGTCGCGCAACTGCTTGCCAAAGGAATGGTACGCTGCGGTTCGACGGTAGTTTCGCAAGTCTTTTGGATACACGTAATTCTTTTGAGGCGTCGCAGTCGTATTGTCTCGCAAACCTGCGTTGCCCCGGTTCACTTTTGGGAGAAACCGCGTATCGATGACTTTGGCGCCCAGCTTGCGCTTGACTTGGTGAGACTGGATGCTGTTTGTGTAGTTTAGTTTAACCGTGTAGTGTGCTTTGTAGTGCTCGCAGCCGATTATCTTTGGAATAAAGACGTCGTCTGACCACTTTGGGTCCTCCTTGTCCGGAGGAACTTCCGATGGGGTCCTGTTGGCCACGGCGAATCCAATCCACAACAACGGTTCAGTCCTGAACGCGCCGAGGTTTTTCGGGAATGGGGGCTTTTCCTTTGGGATGCCTCCAGGCCAGACGTCAAAGATTTGCTCCATTCCATAGTCGCCCTGATCTGTGCGGCCCAGGTACAGCAAATCTCCCTTTGGCACAATTGCACTCGTATTAAACGGACACTTTGCCTGTCCGAGTTTCTTCACGGGAGAGTCAATGCCAGAAGCAAGTTCCTCGCACTTGTAACTCGGGGCATCAAACTCGATGGTAAAAGAACAGTTCCAGCCTTTGCCACAAATCTCCCGCCCGGCGTGCTGTCGCGAAACGGCTTGCTGGAGATATTGGCTCCTCATGGCGACTTCTTTAAATTGTTGGCTGCTGGACGTCCAGTAGTCGAACTGGGTCGAATTCTTGGGGTCGATTTCCGTTGCGACGGTGGTTGTGTTCCACGTGGACACGGATAGCTTGACCAGGCCGTTACCCACATTCTTTGGAAGTCGAAAGTCGTTTGTTTCTTCGTGGGTAAAGTTGAGCGTGTTGATCCCGGCACACGTAGTATTTTGTTGTACAATCTTGGGCACGACGGACAGTGTCTCAGACGTTAGGATGACGACTAACGGGGTGGCCCAGATGTAAATGGCGAGACACATGGCCACCTTGGCGCTCTTAAAGGCCTCCCAGTGGAACAGCGCGGTCAAGTCTTCTGCAGCGGCAAAGAGCGAGTCGACGGCTCCCAGAGACAAAATCTTTTCTCGAACCATCATCCACACGCGCTGACGGTAGGCTAGAATGGCTGCAGTAACAAAGCTTGCCTTTGCAAAAAAAGCCAGCGCCGTGCCGTAGCGGAGTTTCCGCAATTGATCGTCGGCCTCTTTCCCGTGGAGGTGGTTGTAGAAGCCGTGATGGCCACAGGCAAAGGCGATGCCTGCGAGCAAAAATGCATACATGCTCCAGGCCGGGGTCCAGTGCCGCCTGAGCCAACCGGCGCCGCGTGGGCCCTCCGGAGAACTCGGCGGAGGGTCCGGCGACGCGGTCCGGAGCAGGCCGGTATGGCTGTCGTTTGCGCGCCGGCTCTGCGGCCGCGTCTGGTGCACCGGCTCCCAGATGCTCGAGGGATATCCCGTGTCCGACCGACCAGGCTGCGTAAAGAACGTCGTCGAGTGTCCCATCCACGGCGTCTGCGGAGCCGTGGGCGAGTGATACGGCGAAGTACCATCAGGAACGGGCTTCCTAGAAATGTTGCTAGGCGCCCACTCGCTGTAGGGATTCATCTTGACGTGCTGATCCTGATCGTTGGAGAATCATGGTGAGGGGTCGAGGCATTTGAATGCCGACGGCACTCGTGACAAGATGCGCCTCAATGAGGCCTCAGCAGCCACTTAGCTCATCCTGGCTGACTGCGTCTCGGTGACTGGGACACGTAAAATTGTGTCGCGCCTCGTGGAAGCTGATTTGCCAGATGCAGGTGTATGGATAGTGGCTTGGGGGCCATTTGATAAGCTCGTCAGACGAATCGGGACCCATCGGGTGGCCGCCCAGTAGGGCTCGTAGGGCTGTGATGGTGAGATGGTGAGATTTTGGAGCGTCTTCGGGCTATTAAAAAGTGATCAACGGGACTAGCCTTGGTACTCTCAGATTGTTTAGAAGGGCACGGCATCGAGGCGATTATCTTGTAGGCACACGTGTAACCACATCTCTTGGATGACCCGAACATATCCACCCTTTGAGCCTTTCGCTCGATACCTAGTAATCAAACTCATAGATCCAAGCCCCGGGCATTCGACCCTTACGCTTCAGCGCCTTCATACCCCCAGCCTTGCGTCGTTTTTTGGCCTGTTTGCGTTCAAAGCGACTCTCCATCAGGTCGCACGCACGATCGAGCCCTGCCAGCTGCGCTTGCTCGAAATCTAACAGCTTAGCCACTCCCCTCGAGTACCACAAGTCCCCTCGGTCAAGTGGCGGATAGACGGGGTATGACGGCAGTGAGGATCTGTCGTGCAATGGGAACATGGGGCTCCACGTAGGGCACTTCCAACTCGAAGCCAAGTGTTCCCTTGTCCGTAGATAAGGCACCATCCTCCTCCCAAATGAACTTTTCTGTCTCAGGTGAGGAAGCTCGACAAAAATCTCGCGCATAGGATGAGAGTCTGGGAACACCTCAACCCAGCAGGGCAACCGTCTGCCTTTCGACTCTCGAACAACAAATTGCCTTTTGTAAACCGTCTCTAGCCCATGCCACCCAACAAAGTCCTCTATCCAAATAGAAGCACTTTGATCAATTTCCACTCGGAGATATTCTTCAATATCAACCCCAGCCAGTTCCAACATATCCACCCAGGCCTCGGCCTCCACCAAAGCGCCGTTGGGAGTATCTGTGGAATCAATGATGTGGAAAATGGCGCTGTATGCCTTATTGGGGCTCCGAATTAACGGCCGACAAGGCCTGTGAACGTCTAGCCCGTTGGATATGGCATCTGCAAGGATCTTTGCCCAACCATTCCAATCGTAAATCTTGTCTGCGCGTTCATCCCTTTTTTGGAACTCCTCCAGCACACAATTGAACACCACCAAGTTGAATGGCTCCCAGTCGGTAGAAATGTAATTCTTGCTGGCACATATACATTCGCTAATGTAATCTGCGTCATAGACATCGTTCACGAGAGTCTCAAACTCGAGGAGCGTAAGACAGCCCCCTCGAATACCAATGAAGTCGTATGCAGCCCTCATGTCCACGGCAGGTCCCCTGATCGACACCATGGTCCTATTTGGAGACATGTGATTCCTATCTCTTTGTTAGTCATGAAGTGAACCCGACGTTAGAGGGATGTACAGACTGATGGGGGATTTCGGGAACTTGTTGTGTCAAGAATCGACAGATATCATAAGCGCTACACGCCGTCGCTAGCTATGATGAATATCAATATGTGTAGATTTTAAATCATTGTAATGCACTCACCCCAAATAACGAATAGTCCCAGTCTGCATGCTTCTCATCCCATGTCACCATTGTGTCGAGACTGAGCAATTTCTCGCCGAGAAGTTTTTGAAATTCACCTAGGTCATTCAGAAGCATGGCTATCTCGAGCCTCTTACCGGTACTAGAAGACCCCAAATACATTTCCAATATGTGTGGAAACTGGATAGAGATGGACAAGGGCCTAATGGAGCCACGCTGTATGGATAACTTGACGTATAGACCCAGCAAGGGTGAGCCGGCAAGAAACGACAGGTCTTCTCGAGTGACTAGATCTGAACCACAAAAGTTTGTTGATATCTTCCGTATTTTGGTTTTCTGAAGGCAAAAGAGAGAAAACCACCCTTGTCTCCAGTATTCCGCTTCTTGGCTGTGACTGGGCTTGATCAGCTCTGGTCTGTAGCCTTTTCGATTCTGATCGGAGCAGACAGTCAGCAAGACTGTGTGGGCCTCATGTTCATAACACTATAAAGTTAGTATGAGCTTACAAGCTTTGCATTGACGTACAGGAGGTTTGTCGTCATCTGTAGATGAAGAGACTGAAGCGAGCTGTCTAGGTCCTCGTTGTACTGCCGTATCTTTCCTCTATACTGCAGGAACATGGCTCCCATGGTGCTGATTGGGTTGCGTTTCCTTGCCGGCCCGGATGTGATTTTGCTGATCAGTTCGTGGAGCAGCACAATATTGTCACGACAGTCGGCCATGGTTTTGTGCAGCTTCTTTAGCAGAATGGCGTCCCATGGTTTGGGGGCTTGCTCACTTGCCGTGAGAGCAACCTCGAGTGAGTGGCAAATCACTTCAATGTCTTCGAGTTTTTCGGAGAGGCTGGCGAGCTCTTTCGCGGCAGACTTATAGATGGCGATCAACTTTTGAATAGTCGTCGCCGTCTGCACTAGCTGCATAGCAAGTGAGACGACGCCAAATGCGAGAGACTTTGGATCCATGAGAATGATGAGGGAAAATGGAATGCAGGTGGAGAGTTGGGAGAATATCAGGCTGCGAATGAGGCGGGGTTGCGGCTGAGCTGCTGTAGCTCATTACTCATCAGCTAGGACTCTAGAAGAGCGCATAAGATGAGGACCAAAGACCTGCCATCGCGAATCTCTCCAAGGACAGGGATAAACCTGCGAGAGGACTTACCAGCTCACGCGGTTTGTCAACAAAATTGAATCGAGCCACGTCCATTCGGAGACGCTGGACCATACATTGCGAGCTCAACGGGTGGATGTGTCTCATGCCAATCGTGTTCCAAGCATTTTGCTCTCAGACAATCAAAGATTCGGCGATGTTTTTGAAGAGCTGAACTCTAGTCGGTCGTTTCGAACAACTCTGAGTCTTTGACGAAAAGTACACATTCAATGAAGCTGTAGCAGACCCCGTCCATCGAAGTCCCAGCCCCAGAGCTTCTCTAGTTCTGAAAACAACAGGCGATAGTTGTTGCCCTGTAGCCTCGGCATCGCATAAAGGCCTGTCTGAGAGACGTCGAAAGCCTTCCTCTTTCACTGAGCACTCCCCAACGGCCTGTTCGGTGCCATCGTTGTGACTGTCAGTGTACCGCCAGCGGGCTTAGACAGAGACGCAGAGATGACCTATCCTTGAATCAAAACGATCAATCAGCAAGATGCTTCACGACGATGAGTCGATCCGAGTCCATAAAGAACCTTTGCCTCCCATGATTTTCCTCGATCTTCTTGCCCTTCACAAAGCTCACAACTCCACTCATCAAACAAGTCGTAAACCAAACCAAGCACCCACCAAACATATCTAGCGAGAATGTCAAGCAGCGGTGGCAGCTCCAACGCCGGTAGCGGTGGCGGCGCTCCTAGTGGCGGATCCCGGCCAGGCGGTGGATCCAGGCCGAGCGTTGGGTCCGGCGGTGGGTCCGGCGGTGGGTCCGGTCGTGGGTCCGGCCCTGTCAACGTCAACCCTACCGGCCAGAACGGCCATGGCGGGACCATCCAGGACGTAATCATCGACAAGAGCCTGAGAGACACCAAGCATATCTGATTGTGCGTGCCGGGTCTGCTTGCACCCCTTGTTAAAATGCTTTGGAAGTTGACTTGCATTGATCTGCAAGGTCAAGCGGTCAAATCTTGGAGCATCACCCTTGCATCAACAACTTAGTTGTTTTCTTCGTCACTGGAATCATCTTGGAACTCCTCAACATGACCCGACGTCATGGCCCGAGCTACGGGGTTCTTAACATCCACTACACCCGTTGCTCTCAGCCTAGAGAAAAGGGTCAGTAGCTTAAACGACCTAGGATGAAGGGGCAGACCTTTCAAATAATACAAACAGTCTCTCCGCCTCACGCTCCTTTTCCTCTTGTGTCATTTCGTACTGAGAGTCGGTGACCTCGGCATCCACATTTTGGCCCGTGATGGTATTCACATTAGACCCTCCCAATGCTGCATGTACAGTCTCCAAGTCGTCTGGTGAGAGTAATGTTTAATGACTGCGAAATTCCCACCCCATAGCCATATCCCAAGTTGGCGATGAGCTGCTTGGGGTCCTCGTCTGAGAGTTTGAAGAGGAGCCAGGCGGTGAGATGTTTGAGGTTCGGCGCTGTGATTTCGGCGTCATGATTTCGGCGCCATGATTTCGGCGCTATGATTTCGGCGCCAAGTCTGATCAGTCTATGTGGGAGACAGTCTCCCCGACCTCGTGCAGTCGTGCGTGCGGTCGCGGTCGGACGCTATCATACGTGCACGGAGAAGGCGCTTTGTCTGGATGGTCAGTGGCTCGAAAGAGTAGTGCCATGAGTGGTGAAAGTGTCTTGTCCACATCTTCTCCGCCTAGGTTTGCTGGAACGGCAAGGTCCAGAATATCTACCAACTTTCCACGATGGAGCTCGGGAGTTTGTCTTCAAAAGGAATTGCAAAAAGGGGAGCTGATGAGAAGCGACACCGGGGGGCTCAGGGGTAGCGAGGGGATAGGAACTTTCTCAAGCATCTCGAGGGGAGGAGATGCAGAGCCTCTGAATTGATATTCGTATTTGCCGTTAGCCGCGAGGGGCCAATAGTCGTATCGGGGGAGCAAAGGAGCATTAATCTCGTCGAGAGGGATACGTCGTTGGAGTCATTGCTCTGCTCACGTGTCAGCCACACCAAGCCTCAAAACTCCATGGAAGGTCACGCACCTGCGTGGGCTCAATCGACAATTTGGGGAACCCTGAATCGACAAATAACTGTCTCGTCGGCTTCGACACGTACAAGATGTTGTTTGGGCATCGCAAGGCCAAGTGGCGAGTGGCTGACGAGACATCCTCGAACGTGCAGCGACCGATGACGGTGACGCTCTCTCCTAGGACAGTGCCATCGTGCGTCCTGGGGCGTCTTGTGAGGTCGAGAAAGTGTTGGAGGGCTGCATCGCGTTCTAGACCGACTGCTACCTCGATCTTGCTCAGGATATCCGATATGCTCCCTTGGTATATTGGATCGCTTGCCCAAAAAGTCGTCCATCCAATCGGTCGTTGGTGATCAAGGATGGAAAGGTGCAGTGCAAGGCGGGCTGCTAAGTGGCTTGCCCCCTTTGTAGGACCATCCGGGTAGTTGCATTTCGCACTGCATTGAATGATTCAACAGCGTCATGGTAAAACACTTTGTGATACCTTCTCTTTACATCCATATTCGTCCGTTAGTTAGCTCGAAACGGCCGTGCACTCGTCGGCTTCCCACAGCGGCCCGAACCGAGTGACAAAGTCTCTATGCCTGGGCATGAAACCTTGAGCATCGGCGTTGCAGGGTTTTCGCCATACTGGTTGCATGCGCCACATTACTAAACCCGTGAAAACGGGAGCGTGAAAACGGGGCTGAAATTACAACGGTTGGCGTCACGTAGCTCAGGCTGTGATGTTGGGGATGCACACAGGAATGATTCAGCTTAGGATAACGCTTGGGAAACCCTCGGATGATATAATTCCACTTAGAGGTTGGACCACACTAACTGTTACGAGTGTGCCGACTTGATTTAGGTGAATATTAGATGCTAATGGTTCACTTCTATTCGCCCAGTCAACTCAGCTGAACAGCCTGGCTGTTGGTGTAAACACCCAACCAAAATACCGGTTGCTAGGTTGTTCAGCTGGTTGCCTCTTTAAGGGATGCATGTTCTAGACTAGCCACCACGCCATTCCTCTCGTCTGCAGTCTTACTTTGTCGCTCAGTGATAAGATGGCTGCTTTGGCCCGGTCCCAGAAGCACCCCGTGGTTTGGCGTTGCGGCCGATGTGAATGCCCTCGTCTTTATCTTTCTAGGCATTGCCTTCTCCGTTCTCGTCAGCGAAGAGCCATTGGGCGCTCCACTTGTGCGGACGCGGGCGACTGAGAGCTGTCTCAACTCCAGCGATATCAAACCAACCATGAGCCGGTTCTACGACGCGCCAAAAGTCGATGCCATTTTCCAGCAGTGCCTCGACTGGTCCGAAAACGGGTGCAATGACCAGTATAGCGTCTCTGAGGCCAAGATTGAGCAGCTCCGGATTACAAAGTGCCCGTTTGACCCGTCCGTATGCCTCAAAGGACACAAGTCGGCCCAAATAACGCACAACAACATAACGGCCTTTGAGGTTGGCATCAACTCGAGGCTCGACATGTCCATTAGTCACCGCTTGACATGCTCTCCACTGGACCTTAGTCGGCTCATGCTTCACGGCTGGAAAGGTAGTGCCATGACTCTGAGCAACGTCAACTTGTACAACGCCACGGAGATTTGGGCGAATTTTTCTTTGGGCTTAGAGACACTTGACGGACCGAACGAGGAGTATCCTGATGAAAACCCGGGCTACAAGGCCGCAACCGGCGAAGCTTGGAGAGACATAAACGTGCTGCCCAGTTACTGGGCTTCGGAAGAGCCTCATCTGCGTCCAGAGTACCTTCACCCTGAATTTAGAAGACGTGACGGTGACGCATTTGTGGTCCTGTACCGAGCAGGACGCGGCGGCATCTACAACACAGTGGTGGACAATCGCTGTTCTCGGCACACTACTACCTCAAGAAAAGAGATGCGTACATGTCCGACTTTGAAGTGACTGGACTTGGTTGCGTTGAACAATTCCAGCTGTGCGTTTCCCAAGGGAATTTTGCACAGGCTGGGGCCCTGCGGAAGTTGACGAGGTCGGAGTGAGCAAGCTCATCACGGGAAGACTTCGTTTTGACGACTTGCAATTCGAGCAACTCGTGTATTTATTTCTCCAGATCAAAATGTGGTTCTCCGTGTACGAATATCTATCCCCGAGGACACAATTCTTCAACATGGTGCCAGTCAAAACGCGGTTGTTGTCAAACGGCATCACAATACTAGGAGCAAACAAGATGGACCTATGGGTTGAAGAAGTCGAGACATGGTTCCAAAAGGCGATTCTCAACGGGCCGCTCCATGCTCGCAACAGCGCTCGATTCCACTCCGCGGGCCTCTACCGGTTCGTCGAGGGGCCATACACTGAGGCCAACAGCTTGTGCGGCAGGATACTCTTTCGGCACGCTGACTCTACCAATCTCTACGTGGTTGGTTTGGCGACGACTTGCGTGTGGCTCCTGTTTGTCTAGATAGCTAGTACATGCATCACCAGAGCCAGTGGCATCAAGGAGCTCACTGGCACTGCGAGGAGGTGGATGTGGAGTCGCTGGGAGAGAGTGAGGTTGGTAGAGGCAGCAGTCGCAATTGTTCGCGGAAGAGTTGCCACTCGCATTCCCGATTTATTTGGTCTGAATCGTCTCAACGCTAGAAATGATTGAGGAGGTCCGTTGGATCTTCATATCACGACTGATTATCAAAGTATCTTTCTTCCTTCGCCATCCTAACTGGCGCGAGGAAGTTGGCTGGGCTCGATGGATCGACAGACGTCGCATTCTTAAAAAAAACGGACGAGCACTGGCAAGGTGTAACCCCAGTCTTCTGTTCCTTTGAAACTTGTTTCATCTGTTGGACATTGGTTGCTGGGTGTACACCGGGCTGCGACTCAATGACCACTGATCTCGAATTCGCCGTTATTAAAACTGGTGGTTGTTCAGGTAAAAAGCTCCTCAGGGAACAGTTCTCTGATGGTCAATGTCAGTTATCATTTCGAAAGTTGATGAGAGCCGCGACAACTGGGTTGTTAACTCCCGGGTAAGCACCAAAAGGGAGTTAGTCGTGAACTAACTAGAACAATTGAGATGGTTGTATCGATTCAACCAACACCATTGTAAGGTAACGGATACTGTGGCCCTGATGAATGTCAACCTCAATTCAGAGTACAGTGTGGTCAATTTATCTGTGAATCGTACTAGACCGTACTCTGAATGAATTGATGATTTGGGAACTGTACGTGACTCAATGCGAATGAATGTGAATCAAGAAACAGCATCTCGGCTAAACGAACACGCGACTGCAATTTCGATGTTACGGCACATATATATAGCACATAAAGAGACTCGCATGTTCGGAATCCAGTTGTCGCGGTTGATCGAAGAGACCAGACTCTCAGAGACTCAGACGCGTTAAGTGGGCGCTAACCGCATGCCCCAGCTCCTCTCGCACAGATTGTCCGCCGAACATGCGATGCGATAGGAGCTTCGGCCCGGCAGGCTCGCTTCATGGAATTCGAACAAAGAGAGTTCAAACACGTAACATCCGTCTGTTCCATAGGCGGGAGAGGACGCGGTTGCAGTTGCTGGATGAGGGGATGAGGGGCCGACTTCTCTAGTGGAGACGTGTCGGTGACTGATGACGAGAGGGGGCTGGTTCTGCTTGGATCGAACCGTAGGTTAAGCAGACGGTGAATCGTTGTAGAAAATCCGATTCAGATTCTTATTTCGGGAGCAGTGAACAACTTCATTTGGAAAGTCGAAGCCAAAGCTGTTGCGTCAAGTGAATGTCTGTCACCCAGGATCAGGCCTGTCTCCCTGCAGTTAATCAAACCAGGGCCGCCCGGCCGCTACAGCGCACGGGTTCCAGCGTGCCCCCTTCAGCGGTACCTCGGCGTCTCGAAATCCACTGAACGCGGCCCTGTGCAGAACGCGTAAAGCACCCCCGCCCTGGAATTATGCCACAGCGGGGCCTCGTTCCAGGGGACTCAGGGCACTCTTCCAGCGGTTTCAGCGCACCGTCATAGGGGCCGCTGCACAAAACCCGTCACAAAATGAAGCAAACGCCAACGCCAAACGCCAAAAACGCCAACGCGAGGGAGCGTGTCCCCCCCCCATCGCGTCAGTCCCCCAGTCACCAAAAAACCACACCGTCTTAAATACCTCCACCAACTTCTTTTCTCTTGCCCGACCCTTCGCCCACCTCACCACACAACCACCATTTTTCCAACCTAGGCCTCCTTCTTGGGCCCCCTTGACCACTTCTCTCGACCCGGCCTTGTTTTTTGCGGACCGTCAACACCATCTTTTGGAAACTGTCGATCGTGTGTAAGTGCTGGGAAAAGCCATCAGGCTTCGCTATTCTGGTGTGAGGGGAGGAACCGCAGTCGACGCCTTTACGCGTGGTGTCTCGACACGCAACCCGTCGATAGCATTTCTCGACCGTTTCTCGACCACACTTCCGATAGCATTTCCGACAACGTTTCGGAGTAGACATTTTCGTCTCGATAATTTTCCGTCTCGATTCGGTTTCATCTCGACACATTTCCAGCCATGGACTCCATAACCTCTTCACCGCGCAAGAAGGTCTCGGCCGAGCCCACTCTCCCCGCTCTTCGGCAATCCCTGGCCGGATCCAAACGAGGAGCTCCGACTCTGCTGCCTCCGTTCGAGCCTCTCTCGTCGTCTCCGGGACTTCCTCGACCGGTCAAGCGCCAAAACACCAACACGTGCGGCCGCGCCCATCTCAAGTATCCCACGCCGGTGCCGACGTCGAGCACCGGCATCCTGTCGAGCTCACCGCCGCAGTTGTCGGCCCCCGAGCGCATGCCGCTGTCCGCCGTGCCGGCCGTCGAGCTCTCCGAGAGCGGCGAGACGCTCATCATGGGCCGCTCGTCCAACTCGTCGCACTACCAGCTCTCGGCCAACCGCCTCGTGTCCCGCGTCCACGTCAAGGCCCGCTACATCGCCGCCGCCAGCCCCCTGGAGCCCAGCAAGATGGAGATTATCTGCAACGGCTGGAACGGCCTGAAGCTGCACTGCCAGGGCCGCACCTGGGAGCTGTTCAAGGACGACAGCTTCACCAGCGAGACGGAGGGCTCCGAGATCATGGTCAACGTGCAAGACGCCCGCGTGCTGCTGCAATGGCCCAAGCGAGCCGCTGACCTGTCCGACTCGAGCTGGGACGACTCTCCACGAATCCAAACCCGCGGATCCCTTATCCAGTCCTCGCCCCTCCGCCGCGGCGCCCGCATCGCGTCTCCCGAGAGCCCTACCCCCGTCAACGCTAGCTCCCGCCGCCTGCAGGCCCTCCTCCCCGGCCACCGAGACGGCATCGACATTTACGAGGACGAGGACGAGCCTGAACTACCAGAACCCAAGCGCGAGCCCGTCGACCTTAACATGAGCATGCGGACTGAGGCCACGGTCAGCTTCACGAGCGAGCCCGACGCGGAACACGACCCGGACGAGGAGAACGATCCCATCGTGCACTCTTTTGGTCCCTTTGGCGCTGATATTTCCTGCCGGCTGGCTTCGATAACGACAAAGTCTCCCAAGGTGTTTAAAGGCATTAAGCGACCTAACCCGCTTATCAACGCGTTGGCTGCCGACCTGTTTGCCCCTCGCCAGATGCCCTCAAATCCTCCCTCTCCCAAAAAGGAGCCCGTCGAGCTGGACTCGCCCCTTTCATCACCGCCTAGAATGCAATCACCCACCCCCGAGCTCTCTGTCGAGCCCGTCGAGATTAACCCTGCCGTTGCCAACCACGTCATGAACCAGCTCGCCTTTTCCCGGCTCTCTTCTACCCCGCTGTCCACCATTATGCAACATCTGCCCGCGGAGCAAAAGGAGGGCTTGACCAAGATGAACCTCCGAGAGTGCATCGAGGCCACGCCTTGCATCGGTGTCATTGAACGCCAGGGCAAGGATGCCGCCGGCAAGCTCCTCGAGAGCGAGTACTACTACATTCCCGAACGCGACGACGACCAGCAACGACGAGCGGCTGTGGATGGACTACGAAAGCCTAGTCTACGGGCGTGCCGAAAGCAGCACAAGGTATGTTTCTATGTCTTCCAGCCACAAACCCAATTAACATCAAGATAGCAATATTACTGGAAGCGTCCTAAGACGCCTTAATCGCCCATCACCCAGCGTACATACCACTCTGGTGTACATACCACTCGCAAAACCCACTGTCCATCGTGTTATACCCCATTTTCCTTTCTTTGTCCATACATACGAACCATGATCGCCTCCCACGAGAGTTGAGAGCCTGCATAGCCTGAGGAGTCTTGTCTTTTTTTCTTCATTTTTTTCCTGTAGGAGTTGGGTGGAGCGGATTCGGAGGCCAGGTAGCGTGCAAGGGCGATCGATTAGATCGAGGGAGGAAGGTTTCTTTTCGAAGGTTTCCCGTCGGAGGGCATTTTTGACGGCGATCAAGATTGGGTCTTGTTCGGAGGGCTGGTCTGTAAGGCACATTATGCATGAGTCGAGGGATCAATTGAATCTGTTATACGATGTGTAGTGAGCCAATGCGTAGCGTGGGCCGATGCGTGATGAACGGGATGAAGCCTGTGACAATCTCATGATGCCCAGCCCGTAGATCGGAGATGGCGCCGAGCGGAACGAAACCACCCACCCGTGGTGTCACTCCCCCCATCACGATGCAAACGCCCCCTCCCTTTTCCCCAGTCACACAACCTGGAATGCACACGCAGCTCTGAGGCTTAAGGTAGGCTTCCCGTCACGGGGTCCAGCGGAACAAAAACGGAATGGTTTCTCTTGCAGCTTCAATGCCACCCACATGAGTCCCGTTTCCGCGAGGAAAACTGTCGATCATGTTTCCCCCGCTCGAATGCACGTCACCGTGATGGGCCGTGGGCTGACGGAGAGTTTCGGGCGGCTGGAATTTGAGAAGGAGGCGAAGGAGGGAAGGGGTTTAAGTAAGGGTTCGAGGGAGGGACTGTGCGTGGACTGGACCTTGCACAAGCATCAGAAGCAGCTTCGCCACTCCAATCAACAAGAACTGCAAACACCACTATACATCAATCACCACTACAACCCAACCACCTATTCAACCACCTACTATCCAACAATGTCCGACAACATCACCCAAAACCCTCCCACCACCGCTGCCCCCGCTCCCCCCTCGTTTGGCCGCCGCATGAGCGCCCACGCCGAAGCCGACGCTGCCCGAGCCATGCGTCACACCAGCAGATGGACACCCATATTCGAGCGCCGCCAGAGCTGGAGCAAGGAAGACCAGAAGCACGCCATGCACCTGGCCGACATTGATTCCGTCAAGACTGGGCCTGGATTTTCGGAGCGGTGATGAATTGGGACATTCCGAATGGGGATGTATGTTGGGACGAACGGGGGTACAGGATCCAAATTGGACAACACATGGGCCACTAAAACAACTGGAAAGATCAGACGGATGGGAATTTGGACGGATGGGAACTTGGACGGATGGGAATTTGAACGGATGGGTATTTGGACGGATGGGAACTTGAACGGATGGGTATTTGGACGGATGGAAATTAATTTATGCTAAAAGCATCACAGGCATCAAAAGCATCACAGGCATCAAAAGCATCAAAGGCATAAGAATGAATGCATTTATATCATGCAGTGGTAATATTGTACCAGGTATCTCTACTCCAACGCTCCAGTGCCCGTGAGTTAAAGAAGACGAAAACAAACCCAATTGTGCCAATCTCATGATTCCCTCCATGGTGAAATAATAATCCCATGCGTCCGTGCTAAAATCAGTAACATCTCATTACCCTCGTGCTTGAACAAGTAAATCTCGATTCAGTACTCGACAAAGGAAAATCTCATAGTCCCGTGCTTTCTTATACTCAATCAACCCTTGGAGACCCCTCGTTTGGCCTCCTCTCTAACCCCCTTGGTACTATAATATTCCCCCATGACAGCAGCGGCATAGGCAGAACCTGCGAGCCCTGCTGTTCCTAGTACAAGCTTCCGTCCCAGTCTGCGCTTCTTTCGCCCCTTGATAGGGGCTTGTTCAGGCTCGGGCTCAGTGGCTGGCCGAAAAGGTGGTGCTGGCTTTGGCGTCGGCTCGAGCGCATCGTAATTGACAAATCCAGTAGGGCTAGCGAAGTTGCCAATGGCAGGCTTGCCCGTCATGTCAATTGGGTTGATGCGCGGAGGAAATGCAGGTCGACCATCGCCTTCTCGAACCTTTCGAAAGATGAGGACATCGCCACTGCCTGATGCAACCTCGTATCCCTGGGCTTGGAGGGACTCAAAGTGAGGAAGAAACTTTGACGGGCTTGTCAATCGCAGCAAAATGTCGGAAAGAGTCGAGGGCGAGTCGTTTTCCATGGTGGTCGTAGCGTCGGCAATGCTCATTGACTGCGACAAGGCGTCAAATGCGAGAATCTTGTACATAGACAGGTCGTCGGGTTTGGTGTAGTGCTTTTCCATGGCCGGCAGAGTGTCCCGCCCGCATTCTTCTGCGAAACTCGTCTCAAGGCCTTGGGGTGTATGTGAATAAGGGTCCTTGATCTCCATGTCAATCTTTGCCCAATAGCGATCAATGGCAGGTTGAATCTTGTTGTCTTCGGTTGGAAAGCTCTCGTCCATGGAGCTGACCTCTGCACCATCCTGGTCTTCAACCTGGTCCTGGTCCTTGGGCACCAAGGTGGACGACGTTTCGGTCCAAGAGGTTGCAAACTCCTCCGGGAAATCCCGCACATAGTTACCAGTCAGCTGAGGCTCCAAATCGTCGGGCTTGGATTGGTCCTGCTCAGCCCTGCGCAAGGTTGTGGCACGGATGTCCTCTGCTGTCAGGGAATCGACTTCACAGTCGGGGTTGGTCCTGTGGTGTAAAGGATAAGTAACTGATGGTCCACTCCTGGTATCTTGGGGACCTGCCTTGGAATCGAACTCTTCAAGGCCGTGGGCGACTGCGTCTGGCTTGGAAACCGACTTGCCATCTGGCTCATTGTAGTGGATGGCTGAATACCTATTGAGATCTTTGTAGACCTTGGTAACCTCTTCGGGATGCGCCGGATACGGGGTATCAACAGAGTCAAAGGCCGATTGGCTGTACTTATCCAAGTCGGTGTAGTCGTTCAGTTCGGGGTGTTGCGCGTTGGCATCGGCGCCGGCAGCTTCAACGCCGGCAGAGTACTTGGAAAGGTCCGTGTAATGCTTGGATGCTTGCTCTGGGTGGACGCGAACCGGCCCATCATTCTCGTACGCAGCATACTTGTCAAGATCTTGATAGTTCTTCGACGCCTCTTCAGGGTGAATTCGAGTGCTGGAAGAGCTGTCGTAGTGGCGATATGCAGGCAAATCCTTGTACGACTTGGAAGCTTGTTCGGGATGAATCCGGGCAGTCTCGGGTTCCAAATCACGCGGGGCATACAGCGGGACATCGGTGTACGCTTTGGATTCCTCCTCGGGGGTCGGCTTTCGCAGACCGTCAGGCTCGTTCCATTTGACTTCGCCATAAAGATGCAAGTCGTCGTACTTTTTGGAAAGTTCCTCGGCAGTCAATTTTCGGAGACCATCAGGCTCGTTCCAATGGACTGGTCCATACTCGTTCAAGTCCTTGTACTCGCTGGCCGGATCCACCGAGGGCGTGTCCACCTTGGCGGCAAGAGGTTCTCCTCTGACAGTGGCGTCCATCTGAGCGGCTGCGTGAGCCTGGAGGGTGGAAAGTTTGGCAACAAACGGAGCATTGTACCCATCAAGGTCTTTGTAGTTTTTGGACTGTTCTTCGGGCGTCAGGCGACGAAGACCGTCTGGTTCGCTCCATGTCACTGGGCCATATCCACTCAGGTCGTTGTAGTCCTTTGACAGCTCTTCGGGAGTCTGTTTTCGCAAACCATCAGGCTCATTCCAATGCACGGCCCCGTATTTGTGGAGGTCGTCGTAATCCTTGGACAACTCTTCCTTGGTTTCCTTTCGGAGACCATCAGGTTCGTTCCATCGCACGGCGCCATACTTGTGGAGATCATCATAGTCTTGAGACAGCTCCTCCTTGGTCTTGCTCTGCAATCCATTAGGTTCGTTCCAGCGTACCGCGCGGTATTGGTCCAGGTCCTTGTAGTTCTTGGACAACTCCTCGGATGTCTTTTCTTGCTGTCCATTTGGCTCGTTCCATTCCACAGGCTTGTACTTGTCCAAGTCGTGGTATTCAGATTGTTCCTCAGGAGTGGCTTTGCGCGTGTCTGGACTGTCGTTGGCATATTTGTCCAGATCTTCGTACTGCTGAGAAGCCTCTGGGGAGGCCTTTTGCACACCATCGGGCTCGTTCCAAAGGGCCGAGCCGTACTGGTCCAAGTCTTTATAGTGAGTCTTCCTTTGCGGGGCGGTGCTTCCTTTGACAGGACCATATCGGTCGAGGTCATCGTATCTCGGAGAAGAGTTGAGTGGTTCGCTCGTTGAGAATTCTGTTGGCCTGTATCCGTCGAGATCGTTGTACATCATGGATGCACTAGACTTGGGCACCCTGCGGTTGGTTATGGGGTCGATGACGGTTTCAGCTTCAGCCTTCAAGTCTTTCGGGATTGGTTTGGACCCTCGTTGGGATTCCAGATAGCTTCGGATGTTGTTCAGATGAGACTTCCACATATCGTATCCATAGTTGAGAGGCTTATCGCCGCGGATCAAGTGATCGATGGCGCCTCGCTCGACATCCTCAATATTCTTGCCAGGTCGAGCACCGGAAAACTCATCAGACCAAGACTTGATCTCGTCGACATTGACATATTTCTTGTCGTGACGCTTGGAGGCTTGAGCAAAGGCAGCCATGGCCTTTTTGATGGTCTTGTTGGCGTCTTTATCCCACGAGAGATTGCGATTCAGCGACTCCATGTACTGATACCGGGCGCGATGACGTCTGCGGCCATCGTAGTGTGAACCGGAACCAGATGACACCGACCAGGCGCCAAAGCAAAATTGTCGCGTTTGGAGGCCACATCTCAGTTGCAAGGCCGTGGAGGAGAGGGTCGTAGATCCAGGAGCGCGGGGCTGAAGGGCCTTTGCCCGTGAGGAGCGGGCAGTTGACAACATGATGGATGGGGGCGCAGTCCGGTTTCTAAACTCCGAGTGTCAGCAAGGACATTCCCAACAGACTCGATGGCTGGCGACTGCCATTGCGAAGCATGTGCTGTGCGGAGTTGTCGGAGCGCAGATGCGGGGAGCTTACCAAGACGTAGGTGCGCAGCCGAGAAGCGGCGGATGATGCGACTAACACGATGTGGAAGAGCAGAAGACGATGTGTTGGGGTCGTTAAAGCAAGGATAGCTCACTGAGATAGCTGGAAGGATGCGAAAAGAAGAAGAAGAAGGAGTGAAATGGATGGAGAGAAAGGGAGGCTGAATGGAGAGGAAGCGGCAAGTTGAAGTAGAAGCGAGGAACCAGACGAGCATGGCAGACGACCAAGGCACTGGGGAGACGCCTGAGGTTCATCAGACCGAGTCGGGGAGTGGGGACCTCCACTAAGGTGCTTGGCTGTGCTTGGGGGGGGGTGCTGGAGAGTGAGACGCCTGGGGGATTGGGGGGCGGGTTCTAGGCTCTTTTGGGGCTTTGGGGGCCACTAGGGGGGGTGGCACAGGGGCTTAAGTGGTGGTTTTGGGGCTGACGACCCCTGCGATCCCTGCAATCGCCTGGGAGAGACCACAAAAAGCCACTGAGAGTTTGCGGGGTAGAGGGGCCAGAGGGGCCAGAGGGGCTGCTGCTTAGAGGACAGAGGGGCGACGGGGCTCTCGGGGGAACGTCGCTGCCTGTCTGTCTGCGTCGCCGGCGCATCTTCCTGCGCAGGGAGGGATGCAGATTGCAGCCACTGACGTACCTTGCTCGCGCGACACTGCGACTGTGCAGCAGAGAGTGCAGCAGAGAGTGCAGCGGACGAGGCAGCCGGAGAATGCACAAGCAGCCGTGGAGGGCATGCCTCTCGCCGCGACAGGACACTTTTGGGGGATGTGACTTGCCCCGAGAACCCAGTCGCGCCAATCAGCCATCGGTCCCGGGGAAGCGATACGTGGATGGCTGCTCTGGAACAGCTGGGTCTAGGACAGCTTGACATCACCAAGCATGCCCGCCAAGCAGCTTCACCAAGCATGTGCCAGCCATGACCATGGCAGACCCCGAAGCGGCAGGTCCGCAGGTGGTGGCGGCGGTGGCACATCAATTCTACGGCGTATCACGTGGCTCGCGCGTCGGAAGTGCTAGTTTTGGCCTTCTCACGATGCCGGTGTCCATGTCGTATCACGATGCTGTCATGCCGACGGGATCCTGCAATGGGACGGAATGGGAGGTTGGGTTTGGGCATCCGCTGCTCCAGACCAATCCTCGGGCGGGGGGATAACCACCAACCGAGGAACAATTGGGTTTTATGGCGTGGTTGACGCGGATCGCTAAGACAGACACGGGTCGACACTGACAGGCTCCTTGGGCCGTCCAGCGGGCGTGCCTTTGAATACCACCGATTAGTGTCCCCGCCAGCCCAGGATCAAATGCGGCTGGGCGGGCTTGGGGCTCTCGGTGAGTGGCAGCTCCCAGAGCGTCAACTAGGCTCTCCCCGTCCGTCCCCCCAAAGCCCTCCAATCCGGACCATTTCGTCTGGCCCGGCGCTGTGACTCGATGCATTCAGAAGGAGGAACAGGGGACCCATATCCCAGACAAGGACCCCCAGCTAAGAATCCCAGCCAAGAACCAACTAAACTCTGGCCTTTGGACGGCACTGATCATGTTGGCGGCTGTTCACTAGACAGATAAAGCAGATCAAAGACGGATGCCCTGGTCGCTGACAAAAGACGAGATGATTGGGTCGGCGTGAGTCAAGTCGGCCAGGGCGTATCCACACTCCACAGCAGTTGTTCTGAGGCACCCTGAAGGAAGCCTTGGACAACCTGACGAAAGCTTTGGACAAGAAGCATTGGACAAGAGGCTTTGGACAATGAATATCACATAAAAGACGTTCGAGTAAAGATCTCATCAATTCATCATCTCTCCCTCCAGCTCAACCATTCACCCTTCAAACCTCTTCAACTCAAGCATCCGCGTGGACCGGATGAGGCTCTGACTGACTCCATTCATACCCCGCCTTTATTTGCCCTTACCTTGACCAGCTTGGCCCGTGCTTCTTGTGACATCACCTGTGCCCCTCCGAGCATTTTCTCATTCCTCCTCACCAAAACAGCCCAGAGCTGCAACAAGCGCTGCCATAAGCGCATCTTCACGCCAACCAGCGCCTACGCCCGCCGCCGCCTCGCTTCGCACACGCCCCGGACAGGACAAGATGAAGCGGGCTCAGGGCAAACCAGCCGCTCGGGGCTTCGACACCGGTGCCCGTTTGGGATTCGGCGGCTTTGGTGGGTTTGGCGCCGGCTCGGAGAGCGGAACCTCTCTATCGTACCTCGCCGAACCCCCGTCCTTTGCTGCCGTTTCGGACCCCAACGTCGTTGTGTCGTTCAAGAACATTCTTAAAAAAGACAGTACCACCAAGGCCAAGGCGCTAGAAGACCTGCTGGCCCATGTGCTGGCTCATCCCCATGACAAGGATGGCGGGGTAGAGGAGGCTATCCTCGAAGTTTGGGTAGGTGATGCTCGCCGCCGTCTGTAGTGAAGCTGACATGAGATAGGTTCAAGTATATCCTCGAACTTCCATCGACAATTCCCGCCGAGTCCGCGAACTGTCTCACAACGTCCAGTTCGAGCTCATGAAATCCGCGCGCAAGCGATTTGAACGTCATATTCCTAGGATCGTCGCCGCATGGCTGGTTGGTCTATTCGACCGTGATCGAGCTGTTGCGAGAGCTGCCAGCGATGGCCTCACTTCCTTTCTCACGACTCCTGAAAAGGTCTCGGCCTTTTGGAACAAGTGCCAACCCCAGATCCTCGACTATGCCATCGATGCCATTCAAGAAACACAAGACACCCTCAGCGACGAACGGTCAACCACTGCGGAGGATTCCGAGGCGAAATACTACCGAGTGGTCACAGCCAGCATGTCTCTGGTTCTAGGCCTCCTCCAAAGAGCTGAGCCGGCTGGCCTCGAAAAGTTCCAGTCTCGATACGACGACTACTTTTCCCAGGAAAATGTGTGGAAAACAATCACCTTTAAAGACTCTCACGTCAGAAAGACGGCTTGCCAGTTGCTATTTGCATCCATCGACCGCAAACTGCCGTATGCCGAGTCCGCCAAGGTCAAGCAGGCTTTCATCACGGGCGGCCTCAAGACCAACCAGGCAGGGTCTGCCCTCGAATATGTTCGTGCCTTGACCAAAATGACACAAGTATATCCCGACGTCTGGGCTTCGTCCAAGTCCCCCACTGACCCCAAGTCGCCACTCTCTCGACTCCAGGCGTTCATTGCCAAGGGATCTCAAGGCAGTCAGACTCGATTCTGGGAATATCTGGACCAGCTGCTTTCGATTCTGCCTGCTGAGCAACTGACACCTGAGGTTGCCTCCAGGCTGTTGGGTTCGCTCAAGTCTGGCATCACAAATCGAGATGAGCCTCGAACGAATACCTCTCCGGCGTGGAAATGCTTCATTGACACCGCCAAGCGTCTCCTCGGTACCCTTCCGGCGGATGACCAGCTGCCATTTGTTCAGGAGCACCTCTTTCCCCTCATCGAGCAGTTTCTCTTTTCTGTTTCCGAAAAGACGGCCACCATCCCTCTTGGCCCCAATGCGATTTCTGTCCTTGTCGAAGCCTACGTTGCGACCGTTCAGTCGTCTCCTCCTGTCATTTCAGCCTCAGCCGAGGAGTGGAATCGTCTAGCCAGCGTATTCTGCGCCAAGATTTCTGGCTCGCTTCCCGAAGTCTCTCGGGACTACCATCAGTCTCAGGAAAAGATTGCCGAAGAAGGCCGTCGATGGTTCAGCCTTGTGGGACAGATTGAAGACAAGGTCACTGAACTAGGCCTTCCCGACCATGCGGCTGCACCCTCAGGCGTGGTTATTTCCCAGAGCATTGCCCTGCTTGAAAGTCGCAACTTGAAGCCCTATGGTGCCGCTCGGATCCTCGAGTATTCTCTGAGCACCGCTCGCCGCTTGTTTGTTGGGGGTACTGAGAAAAAGGTTTCTTCGTTTCTGCAGTCGCTTAGTGAGGATGCGACCAAAGCTGTAGCCTCTCCGTCTTCGCGTTATTTGCTGTCGTGTATTCATCTTCTTGGAGCCGTCTCTGATGAGCTCGCCGCAGTCTGGGGCTCGTGGATCAAGGCCATTTTGGAGCTACCCTCGGGATCTGCCCGCGATTCGGCGCTTGCATCTCTCATCTCCCGGGACAGTGGCTCAGCTCTCGCTCAAAAGGACCAAGAGCTGCAGAATCACATTGTCGCCCAGTCCGCCACTCTGGCCAGGGGAGAGGGGGGCTCTTGGGAGGTGCTTGAAGCGGCAGTGACATATCGAGGCTTGACGGACGACAGTTACCGAGAGCTCCTGCGACAACTTGTCGATATTCTCGAAAAAGAGCATCAGCATACTGAACCCACCTTGAGAGCTCTGGAAATCGCCGCCAAGGGCCGCCCCGACCTCTTTTCGCACGACGAAGCCATCCATACTACCCTGGTAGCCCAGCTGCTGAGTCTGTCCGAGATCGACAACCCTGCTGTGTCCTCCAAAGCCACAGCCGTTCGTGCCCTGCTTGACAATCACGGCGATGGAAAGTTACCCGTTGTCAGCATCATTCAGTCGAATCTTGAGAGGGCTGGATTGCAGTCGTTGGAGTAAGTGCCCCTCGCGCCGCTTGCGTCTGCTTTTGTTGCTAACCCGTTCAGTATCGAGACACTTGTCATGCAAGCCCAAGGTGCTGCAGCTACTACTCCATTGGAGGAACTGTTTCCCAGCACCAACATTTGGATGGCAGAGCTCGCTCCATTTTTGGAGCAACCAGTCAACCCCTCACTGACAATCGCCAACAACCTCGGTGGCGCTGCTACACTTGTCAAGGCTCCCGAGACACCTCCAGTCCGTGTGCCTCGGGATAGAAAGGGACGATCGATTCCGATGAGGATGGCCCTGTACGTCTGCCAGCTCGCAGAGTCTAAACCTCTGCTCTCGCAACTGCCAAATCGATTCCAGGTGGAACTTTTCTATCTCCAGTGCCTCACCGTCCAGCTCGTCTCCGATCAAATCACTTGCATGGAAGAAAACCGACTCTGGAAGACTGTGGGACACGCCGAGGCGAGTTCGCAGGCAGAGGGTTTCGTCTCCTCGATGCGCAACATGTTGACTGCCCTCACCTCGGAGCTCAAGACTTGGGACGGTTCGGTCGTTCGTGACCTTGTCAATTTGTTGATGGAGCACTCCAAGGAGTTGACGCCGAGGAGCCTATACAGCGCGAGGGCTCTAGGAGAACTGGTTCAGTCGTTGACGGAAGCCGGCGTCGTGACGCATCTGGAAGAGTCGCTTCTGACGCCCGAGGTGCTCAAGATCTCCCCCGTGACAGTCCTCTTGGCCTCTGGACTCATTACTGGATTCGGCGAGACCCTGCAGGCTTCCAAAGCAGTCAACAACTTTTCCAACCGGGTTGTCAGTGAGGTCGCCGGAGCAACTCCTCAAGGAGCAAAGACGCCCATGACACTTGTTCTCCTCTCGGCATGCGCGCAAGTATACGAGTTTGGCGAATTGCCCGTGGCCAATAACCGCATCGTCTTTGCTGTCCGGCAAATCACCTCGTGGCTGGACGAACCCGAAAGCCTGAGCGCGCCTCTTTGCGCCGACATCTGTCGTGCCTTGACGCACCTCCTCCCGTGCATGAAGGACGTCTATGGATCGTATTGGGAAAAGACGATTGAGTTTTGTATATCGCTTTGGAACCGTGCCAACGACTACAAGCTCCACGAAGCTCTCCCCTTCATCCACGCGTCTCTGAAGCTGTACAAAATGTTGGAATCGCTCCAAGAACCCAACGACGATCTCGTCGACGCCCTCAAAGAGTATGCCAGCGCCAAGCCGCGATCGCTGCTTGAGTTGCTGCGACTCCCTAGGTACTCGACCTCGCAGCCGCTGGAGATTGTAGACGCCCTGCTCTGTCGCGAAGTTGACAAGATTTCCCTTCGACACATCCCCGGGTTGTCCGACATTTTCGGCCTGGTGGCTTCGGACTCGAGAGATATCCAGACGGCAGCCTTTAACCTTCTCCACAAGGCGATTCCAGCACAGCAAGAGCAAAAGTCGATTGACGTGCTGCTCGAAAAGACAGGTGTGTACAACCAGCCGCATGCATGCGAGACAAAGACTGACTTAGCAGATGCTCGATTGCCCGATGAGCTCCTCTCGCTGTTGCTGGACGCTCCCACGCTGGAAAAGTATTCCGACGAGATGCTTGCCGAATTCCCCTCACCGATCCGCGCGTACCTTTTGTCGTGGAAACTCGTCTTCGATGCCTTTTCGACGTCTTCGTTCAAGATCCGAAACGACCTGACCGAAAGTCTCAAGACGGACAACACAGCTGGTCCACTCCTGGATTTCATGTTTGACGTCCTCGGACACTCGGCTGCGCAGCCGTTGAAGCTCGAAAGGGTCAACCTTAACCCTCAGCAGATCATCGACTACGACATCAAGCTCGCAGAGTCGGAGCCCGAAGAGAAGAATATGCAGTGGTTGCTGGTTCATCTGTTTTACTTGACTCTCAAGTACACGCCTGGCCTATTCCGCGCATGGTACATTGACTGTCGTTCGAAGCAAACTAGAATTGCTGTCGAGTCCTGGACAACCAAGTACCTTTCCCCTCTGACAATTTCGGACACGCTGGACGAGGTGCAGGAGTGGGCGGATAGCCAGGAGCCCCCTGCCATGGACGAACAGGAACTCGTCGTCAAGGTTGCGCGGGCGACCAGGGAGGTAACGGCAGGATACGAGGTCGACGAGGACCAGGCGTCCATCGTCATCAAGGTGCCACCCAGCTATCCCATCGAGGGTGTCACCGTGGCTAGCCTCCATCGCGTGGCAGTGAACGAAAAGAAGTGGCAGAGTTGGATCATGACAACCCAGGGCGTCATCACCTTTTCCAACGGCAACATCATCGACGGGCTGCAGGTCTTTAAGCGGAACATTATCGGCGCGCTCAAGGGGCAGAGCGAGTGCGCCATCTGCTACAGCATCATCTCGACCGACAAGCGCATGCCCGATAAGAAGTGCTCGACGTGCAAGAACCTCTTCCACAAGTCATGCTTGTACAAGTGGTTCCAGACAAGTAACCAGAATACGTGCCCTCTGTGCAGGAACCCTATAGATTACCGGGGATCTGACACGCAAAAGAGGAGGCAGTGATAGGAAGCGATAGGAAGGGAGGCGGTACAATAGAAATAGACTTGATATACATTGTTAATTTTGATAGACCATCAGTGTCTGGGTGCAGTCTGGCTGTCCGTAACCACGACATTTGTGTCAACGTCCCCAGGTAGAAATGTTTCTTCAATAAGCGCCCCCCACCCTAGAACAGGGCAGCTTAGACGCCCTGGTGGATCATTGGCCGCATGGCCTGTTTGAATGCTTGTCGAGCAAGTTTCTTGGCGTGTCCTTTGTTTTTCCGTCAGTCAGCTGAGGCGGAACGATGGATACGGGGACATACTAGGCCTGCGAGGTAGGGATGTCTGTTTAGTAAATGATGGAGAGTTGATGGGTTGGGATCTTGGTAGTTTCGTGACTCGTCAAGTACAGCATTGTTGGCTGGTGATGTGTCTGGTATGGCCGGCATAGATCTTTTGCCGCCGTCTTCTGCGACCACACTGTATGCTTGTCGAGACGAGGCGGACTAGCGACCAAAGGCCATTATATAAACACACAGGAATCCCACGCCCTTGTTAAACAAGGCGGCCATGTTGGAGACTGCGGTGGCTCAGCGCCTGGATCTCGTCAGTTTGATCCTCTCCGCTTTCAGTCAATTAACATACCTGCGCAGCCGTGGCTCTCTGGCCGTCGTACCGCAAAAGTGATGCGACAAGAATTCTCATGTCAGGGTCGACGTCAGGAAGAATAACATCCCATGAACGCACAGGAAAGACTGTCCAGAGCGCAAAGGGCGTAACCTTGAAAGTCTTTGCCTCGGGCCAAGTCTGTGGTGTGGGCGTACCAAGCGTCTTGAAGATGCTGAGGATGAGGCCCAACTGGCTACCGTCTTCGTGGGCCGGACGGGACTCAAAGATGGGCATCGGCGGGTCCCTGATGGCTTCCGATAGCATAACTCCTATGCCCCACATGTCCACGGGCGGCCCGTACGATGTGTTCCCGAAAAGCGTCTCCGGCGCACGGTAGGCGCCGGTTCCAATATCGAGAATCTTGCCGTCAGACGGCTCGGACGACTGCGACAGCTCCGGGTGCCAGGCGGTACCAAAGTCAGACAGGTAAGCCGGGCCAGTAGGAGATTGGAGGAGAATGGCCGATGGCTTGATGTCGCGGTGGATGATGCCCTTCTCGTGAATATCTCGTAATGCATTGAGAGCGTCGTTGAAGATGGAGCGAGTGTCGGCAAGCGGAAGAGGGCCTTTGTCGAGAAGATCGGCCAGGGTAAAGGGCAGAAACGGAAAGACGAGCACAAATTGCTGTTCTCGGTCACGAAAGACGTCAAGTAGAGGAATGCATGGACGCTTGACAAGCTTGAGAATCTGAGCCTCGCGGCGGGGATTGTGCGGCTCTATGTTTTCGCGAATGATGACTTTGAGGGCATTGTTGCCAGAACGGTAGACCTGAGATGTGACGCCTTCAGATATAGGTCTGCAGTCTGTGTAGGTTCCAATGCGGACACCTTCACCTTCGCCTGCGTCCTCAACATCTGAAGCGATGGAGCTTGGGGACGAGCGGGTTGGCTGACACGCAAGTAAATATTGTTCCTAGTCCCCCATCAGCTTTAGCTTGCGTATGTATCAACCCCCACACGCACCTCTGTGGATGAGACTTGAAAGGCAGCTTGCTCGATGGCAATGGCGTCGCTCAAGTTGGCTGAGCCCAAATGTCGCTGGCTGCGGGCGGTGAGCAAAGGAGCGGAGAACAACCTACGATAACTCACATTTGTTGGACGGTATCATAGCGCTTGGCGTTGGATAGCGAGGTCCTCCAGTCCGGCGTTGATGAGTCCATGATTTGCTGGCAAACGGGATGACGATTTGTAGTTGGAGTGGTGATGTTGAAGGTGGGTTGGAGTTGGTAGGTCGCAAGCAGTTAGGCAATGGCAACCACGTGCTCACGTCCCACTTAGACGGCCAGATCGAACTTGCTCCAACGTCCGACTACTTCAACAGCCCAGGACGACTTGCCACTTCTTGGTACCTACCTTTCATAGTTCACCAGCCAACTAATGAACGTCGTCCGTTAAAATGATTTTTTGTCAGGAAATCGCTCAACCCACCCTCCCAGTGCCGTTCGTTCCCATGCGGTGGGCATTCTGTCCAATGACTTGGGCATGTTTGTTGATCCCGATGTTTCCCAAATGCGAAGCAAATGGGTGGAAAAAAAGCGGCGATCGTCTTCGGAACGTGACTCCATGGCTCCGAGAAAGCAGGGCCATGCCAAGGTGTGTGAACCGAGTTCGTGTTTCGTGTGTTCCAACTGCACTCGCAACTGTCGGATGAGGCCAGCCATGCGAACCTCATTTGTAGAAACCACGCGCGATTCTACTCGCAAGAGATAAATTTCCGAGGTGACGCAGTGCACGTCGAGGTTTTGCGGTAGCACGTGGCTGTCTTTTATGCCGGGACCTGCATCCGGCTCGGAGGATTCCATCGGGTTGAGAAATCGACGGCTGGCGGTCCATATGCCTTGGTACTCGGCCATGAAAGCGCCAGCAAAGAATGAGAGCCTAGTGGGTCAGTGGTTTGTTGCAAAACGGTATACAGCACATCAACATACATTTGCGCTTGAATGTATAGAAACTGAACCAGTGGTGACTTCAGATCCGTAGTTCCACGAGCGGCCATATATGAAGTGAGGGAATGGTACAACGGTTTAATCTCCTCGCTACCGGTAAATAAATCTCCTAAAATCAGTGTATTGATGACGGCCCATGTGACTTCATCCAATGCATTTACACAGCTGGCCCTTTTGCGTAGGTTTCCGATAATGACGGCCCGAGTTTTCTCAGCATATGCAAGTAAACGTGGCATGTGTTGAGCAAGATGAAAAGCGGCAGTGACACAGAGAGCTTGCTGGATGAGGGGATCAACGTGAGCCATCGGCAATAAGTAGTCTCGGTACCCATTTCCTTTGCCATCGAACGATATCATGATGGAAGAGATTTGTTCAGCAACTTACATGGTCAGCCATGCTCAAACACAAATGAGGTGAGCTTACAGTGGTCCAGTAGAAAGCGCGGCAGGGCATCGATTGGGTCCAGTATTCGCGGGATTGGACATGATGGGGAGGTAAAAGAATGGGCTTTGGAGAGAGACCGATGAGGCGTAGACGTCAAGTCATCAACAGAGCCATCTTGTCTTTTGTTGGCCCGATGTTGAAAGACATTCCAGTGGCCACCCGAGTGTGGGCTTTCGCTGTGAGTAGTAGCCAAGCTCGTACAGTCATTGGCCGTCCCGGTGATAAGTGGATTGGTCAGAAGATCTTGAGGGTTACCAAATGTGTCTTGATTCGAGACCTGGGAGTCGTCGAATGCAGTGCGAGGAGTAACTTCATGAGTGGGGTGGATCGCTGAACCCATTCGCGGATCTCCTCGGGCAATGACGGTGTTGATTGGCACGAAGCGGAAACGAACACCATACCCAGGACATGCAAGGCCCTTTACCTTGCATTTGTTGCAATGCGGGATGGCTTTATCGCAGGTGATTCGTCGTCTCATGCAGAGATAGCATCCTGCAATGACCCTAGTTGTCAGCTAGGGGGGTATGCACAAGGCGGTATGCGGTAGATGGTGGGCGGTGGGGCGAACGCGTTGTTCCCTCATCCATGAGCTGCCTTTTAGTGGTCTTGGCTCGAGAGACATACCTCTTGCAGGTTTTGAGCTATCCCCCATGATAATCCGGGTGGTAAAAGTCGCGTGTCTAGATAACTCGAGTAGCTTACGATGTAGGAGGTTGCTAAGAGTGTTAGTTTGAATTCGAGTCAGTACCACGTGACTACCCTGAGCTTAGAAGAAGCTTGTCGGAACGATGCAAGTCATCCATCAGCCATCCATCACTGCGTTTCGCCATGCGAATGTCGCCTATACTACAGCTAGCACACAATGCCAAGCATTCTCTATGCTTTTTCAGGTTGCCCACCGGTTTGTTCAGCCTGAACAGACGACAAGGCGGGGGAAGAGCTTGAACAGGCCCAACTCCGACGCCCGAGGCCCGTGTCTCAGAGGGGGTTACGTAGGGCGCGCTAGAGTCAATCAAGGGGAAACAAGGCGGGTTCAATTGCCGGGGAAAAAGGATACAATCAATGCGCGAGTAAATAACAAGTAGATTAAAACAACTGGCCAACTAGATGCAGGCAAGGCAGGGAAACAAAGGCGCGGACCGTGCTGCATGACGGAGGCTCATGGACTGACATCATCTTGACCCGACTTTAAAAGTTGTTTTCGTCTGCTCCATGTCTTCTGTCTCGTGATTTTTCGCAATGAGCCGTATGGCTTTGGTAAGTGGACGAGGCTCGAAAAAGGAAGCTGCCAGACTGTCACCTCGGCTGAGACTTGGCCGCACTCGGGCTGGTAAGCGGGTTGCTGCTCTGGCTCTTCACACCCGTATTCCACCAACCAACCAACCGCCTCCACCGCCGCCACGTCTTGGCCAATCCCAGCCAATCCCAGCCCGTTGCAGCAGCTCCGCTTCCTTCCTTCCTTCCCCCAAGCTTCGGCCCAAAGTAGCCCCAGCCCAGCCTTTCCAAGTTTCCAAACGGCCCATTCGCATTCACATCCATCTCTACATCCGTCCACCTCCGCCTCATCGCCATGGTCTGTCTTTGCCTCGAAATCTGACTTGGCTAATTATTCCTACTCTACCGACCTCTCGGTGGGTCTTTTGCGTCCATCCCCCCGAGCGCTGTTCCCTCGGCGACCACCTCGACCTCCTCCGCCGACATCGCCATGCGCTCGAGCTGGACCATCTTGACCCCGAATAGCTCATCGCTCGTCTACGATCCACCTACGAAAGCAATAGTCTTTTTCCAATCATCTCTCTCTGCGCCAATCACTCGTATCTGGGCTCACCATGGAGGACATGGGAAGGACCGAGTATCCCGCCATGCTGGTGAGTCCACCCCAAGCCGCCTTTCGAGGCCTTTCGAATCAGACACCGACATGCTCTGCGCCAATCTCGATGTCAATCTCGGGTTCCAGCTAACCTCGTTTGCGCGATTCTACAGGCAAACCTCCAGCCTGGCCAGGCAGCTCATACCTTTACGGAGCGAGTAAAGCGCATCAACCGGGTCAACACCGAGATTGCAGATTGGCTACAGGTAGGACGCAACGAACATGCCAACTATCAATGACGAGACAAGAAGTTGACCCAGGTTTCAGGAACGCCGTCGCGTCGAGGAACAATACGTCCAGAGTCTGCGAAAGCTCGCACAATTCAAGGTGCCCAATGCACAGACGGAGCTGAGGTGAGCTCCTTACCGCGCATCCGACTTTCGGATGCTAACAGTGTACAGCGTGTTCCAGGCCCCATGGAACAAAATCATCGACTCCGTAGAGGCCGTTGCCCATTCCCATCACCTCCTGGGCGAACGCATCGAAAAAGACCTCGAGCACCCGCTCCGAAACTTCCACACCCGCCCCGATGCTCAAAACATAAACACAATGGCTTCTAACCTGACTGTCATGGCAAGGGATCTGGAAGAAGCTCAGGATCGATCGGACAAGCTCAGCAGGAAGGGCGGTCGTGCCAACACCCAAAAGGTCGACGCGGCATCATCCAAACTCGAGGCCGCTTCTCAGCAGTGGGAGGCACAGGCGCCATTCATTTTCGAGTCTCTCCAAGCCCTAGACGAGTCGCGGGTCAACAACCTCCGAGATCTGTTGACCCAGTATCAAACGCACGAATCTGATCAAGCCCAGCGTAGCCAGGATAACGCCGTCGAGACGCTGGCTCTGATGCTCGAAATCGACACGGAAAGGGAGATTCACAGCTTCGTTCACAAGGCGACTGCTGGAAAGACAAAGCTGCCCACAAGGACTTCCACCAGGCAATCTTCCATTGCGGCCACCACGAGTTCTGCACCAGCGCCGCCGAGCACTGGAGGCAGCGCCAGCATACCTCCGCCCAGCGCACCCAGCGCGCCCAGTATTCAAGCCCCCGCGGATGACGATGTCAGCGAGCACAACTCGGTCCCAGCCGAACCCAAGACAGGTGAGTCAGATCGCTCGAGTTCGGAAATCCTGCTGACTTTGTAGAATCCAAATTGAGGCGTCTCGGAACCATGTTTGGCGGACGTCGACGACAGAGCATGCATGCCGGCTTCGGTCAGCTGTCTCCTCAAAAGGCTCCCTCCTTTGGAAGACTCGGCACGAGTCACAGTCAAAACAGTCGTGGCGTCTCCCCCAGGTCTTCTGCCACCAATCTACACCAAGACCATAGCCGCCTGTCTTCTCTAGCCGAAACCCCCGACACGCCCAGGCTCGCCGATGCCGACTCGTTCCCACTCAAATCTGCGACTTCCTACGAGAATACAAACGGGGTCACACTTCACGACGCTCCGATGGACGTTCCCGCCGTCGCGTCGACTGCCAGCGATGTCAATGGAACCCATGAAAAGGATGTATCAGACGTTCCACCTCCTCCCGGCCCGCCACCGTCTCACCAAGAGAGCCAACCGCCAGCTGGTGTGTCCAAAGATGCCGAGGGCTTTACCATCCCCCCACCCATGAATGACCCCATATCGGAGGCTCAAAAGGAAGCAGCGGGCGAGGATCCAGAACAAATGTTCAAGCTCAACATTCAGCAAACTCCCGTTGAAGAGGAGGATCCTCAGGAAAAGCAGGCTGCCCTTTCCAGCGTGGTCAACAGTCTTAAGATCGGCCCTGCCACTCGCCGATCCAGCACGATCCGAGGTCGTCGCGACGTGCGCCACACAGTATACGTCCCGCCTCCTAACTTGCCAGAGAGCAACACAGAGTCTAGTCTCGGTGCGATTTCGCTGTCTCCCTCACTGCCCACGTCGATTTCCAAGTCCAGCGCCGTAGCCGCATTGGCGTCTGAAGCTAGCATTGCTGCGACGTCAGACACGCAGTCAGTCCGTTCAGGTAACTCGCTAGGCAGCCTCGTGCATCCCAAGCACCCCGACTTGGCTGGTCCCGGCCTCAACTCTTCCATCATCGAGACGGTGTCTGCTGTGTTCGAGGGTGGAGTCGTCAAGTCGTGCTCCATCACGGGCGAAGTGGCCTTTGTCAACAACCCCAGCGATTCGGGTGACGTAAAAGGTATGTTTGCAATTATCAGGGTTGAATTCCTCTAACAGCTCGCAGAGTATGAGACGATTCGCATCAACAACTTTGCTGCCCTCGAACGCATCGGACCCAACCGCATCTTTGTCCAAAACTCGTCTCCCGACCAGCAGGATCAGTTTTCCTTGGATGTTTCGCACCTCGCCAAGACCTCAACGGCTTTCTCGTACCGACTCGTCGCCGAGGAGTCGGAAGCCCTAGGACAGCACGCTCCTCTTCTGTTGAAGCTCGCTTGGAAGCCGCAAGGTGATAAGCTAGGGTTGCTGCTTCAATACCACCTTAACCCAGCGTCCAAGATGACTGCTCCGGTGACCTTGCACAACGTCGTTTTCGTGGTAACCTACGACGGCCGTGCCAACGGCGCGCAAACGAAGCCGAGCGGAACCCACCTCAAGGACAAGCACCTGGTGTACTGGCGTGTAGGAGACATTACACTCACTGAGGCCCCCCAAAAGATTGTGTGCCGCATGATTGGCGCCGACGGTGTGGCTCCCAATCCGGGACATGTCGAGGCCAGGTGGGAATACATTGGCTCAGGAGACGAGGTCGTCGGAAGCGGCATTTCTATTTCAAAACTTGATGAAGGAAAGGGCAAGGTCAAGGAGCTGTCCGAAGACGACCCTTTTGCCGACGACATCCTGACCACGTCGAGCCAGGAACCCCAATGGGTAGAAGTACCCGTGGTCAGGAAGCTCATCGGTGGAAAATACGAGGGTAGGTAAGCGGTCCTCGATCTGCTGCCATACAATTCAAAGCCTCAAGAGAATTCGCAGCCACGCGGGCGCGACATGACGTCTATGGAAGGCCGAGACAAAGACGGATTGTCTCGGGAAACGCATTGAATAGCGAGCGTGACGTTGGAGGATAATCCCGTCTTGTAGTTTTGGTTCACTTCCTTTCTTTTTGCATTTCCCCCCTTTTCCTGGTGTCTTGGTGGTTGGGGCGGTGCGTGTATGTAGTCTGTACGACTGAAGAAATCTGTTCATATCTCGGGCGTCGGTGTTGGATGTGGATATGCTGGACCTGTTTGGGCATACCTGATTGATACTTGATACCTAAGACCACTACTCGGTCCAGTTAGTACTCATCTTTGTTGCTCAAACATGGTATGCTGCAAGGTGATGTATCAAATGTGACTGAATGTCACATGTGTGCCCAAGTCCATAGTCGTAAAATGGCCTCCCAGCATGTATAGCATGATGCCATCGTCAGGTCCCGTCGCAATGATGTGTAGATCTGGTGGTTACCGTAGCAAACGCAGGCGTTGTACACTTCTAAATAGCCTCTAGTCTCTTGTCATACATAATACATGGGTACAAATGAAAGCGCTTGCGCGGGATCGAAGGCCAATGAGGCCATTGTTTGTGCAGGCGAATGGATTCGAAGCAACTAGATTAGACACTTTCCTACCCAGACTTTTCGTTTTTCGCCTTCTGTTGGCCCTTTCTAAACTTGGCAATCTTTTCGCCCAGGTACCGAATCGTACGGGACCAGCCGCCCATCAGGACGCCCTTGATGCTTTGAGAAGTGCTGGGCCAATTGACTGTTTGCTTGATGACCTTGCGCACCGTCTCTTGGAGCTTGGCGGGATCGTCAGTTGCGACACGCCTCTCAAAGTCGCCGCCTTGTCGCCGCGTGATTGATGTTGTCTCGTCATCGGCAGCCGCCTTCATGAGTTGATTAAACTCTTCCTTTGGCATGGAAAACTTCTTTTGGTACTGAAAGTACAGGCGCGAGCGAAACGTCTTTGGCAACCGCCGAACCATGTTTCCGCGCCGGATGGGGTCCATGTCCTGGTGCAAAGTATTGTTTGCTTCGGGGTTCAGGACCCAATCTTGGTCATCTAGGCGAAAAGCTCCCGCAAAGTCGACATTGGGCAACGTCTTGATGAGTGGCGCATAGAGGCGACGGAAGTGGACAATGTTGTTGTCGACAATGTTGGTGACCTTGCTCTTGTTCTCTGTCGGTAGCGACATTCTAGGGTCGCCTAGATAGCTGAGCCCTGCAATGGTGCTATACAGCTGCGCTTCGGTAAAGTCGGGTGGGAGAAGGAGCAAGGCGGTTCGGACGGCGGCGATGAGGTTGTGTTGGTTCGCCAGTCGCACCCTGGGGTGGTCTCTAAGAATCTTGACGGGTTTTTGAAGACGGCCAGCTAGATAGAGGCTGTCCCACGAAGTAAGATCGTTGACAAGGTTGTCGATGCTCGTGACGCCGTACTTGATGAGCATTCCGTTCATCTCGACAAACGGGTTAAAGTAGACACCGGCGCCCCAGCCCTGAACACGAGAGACGAATCCGGAACCGAGGGATGCAACGCCAGAATAATGGTCACGATGCTGCTTCATGTTGATGGAGTGCCAGTGCTCGGTATGGGTGACGCCAAAGATGAAATCAAGCATCTTGGGCGCCCCCTTTTGCGCCTTGATCAAAGCCTCGGGCGGGTGAGGATGCAGAGCCCGGAACTCGGCCTCGGTAGCATAGCGGCTTGAAGACTCTTGAGGGAAGACGCCGGATCCATAGGCGAAGCAGTAGACGATGGGGGCGTTGAACTGGCGCAACATGAGCCGCAGGGCTTCTTTCAGCTCGCTGTTGATAATCATGTGCTGGTTTGCGCCGAAGAGACGGTGTGGCAGATCATCAAACGAGTGTATAGAATTGTCTGTAGTGTTTTCCCAGTCATCGCTAAATGGGTTGGTTGAGGCGTCGGAGGATTGAGAGCTGCGTGAGGATGCACTGCTCCGCGCCGCATCGGTCGTCTCGGATCGATTGCCTTCGGTAGAGGTATTTTTGCTTTGGGTCCCTGACGTGGAGGACCATCGCGAGGATGGAGATGCTCGGCATTGGAGGGGGTACGTCGGTCGGAGGGTGTACGGGAGGTAAGTAACGCTACGAAGGGCACGAAATGCTGTCGCGGAGGTCACGGAGGTCGCGGAGGCCGCGGAGGACTGCAAAGATGTTAGAGCACACTCCTAAAAGGTTTTAGACAGCAAACATTACCCTCAAGCATAAGGACGCCATTCCGAAGCTGTATTCGACGTGTCTGAATTGTGGTATCGCTTATTCGCGGGTTGGAGGGAGCGATCAAAAGAGGGCGATCAAAGCGGCGATCAAAGAGGCGATCAAGGTGGAGGGGCAGCTGAAGCCGCAGTGAGACTACCGAGTCGCATGCTCTATGCAGCCTCGAGTCGCGGAATATAGCGACAAGTAGTCGAGCGTTCGAATTGGCGAGTCTGCGCTGTCTTATGGCGTCACAATGGATCCTGAGCTGTCGTCAACTTGAGGGTCGTCTGTTGGTGTTTTGTTGAAGCCTTGAAGGGAGCTTCTGACAGCAAAGCTCCAGTGCCAAGAGTGGGTCGAGGCTTGATCTTCTGCCTCTGGCCAATGACAGGTCGAGTTTGAACCCCTCCAAAGACGGAAGGAACGATCTCGCCAAGCAATACGACGTCACCGGAAAACTTCTCTCCGTGTCAACCTGCAAAGCACACCCGGTTACACATTAAAGTGACATGGATAGGTGAATCTTGTATAAATCATCAAAGGTCAAGGAAGCTTCAATTTGATCGGCGTGAAAGCATTTGGTCACCGCTCCCCCATCGACTCAACATGGAAAGCAAGAAAAGCGAGGAACGGGAAGAAATGAATGGGAGCGATCCCCAGTAAAGAAACCAAGGCCTCTTCGATTTCAGCACACAGAATTGGGATACCCAAGCAATCATTGGACGCGATTCGAGCCCCATTAACAGATATTTAGTGTACATAAGCACGTCCAAGAAGCGAAGTTGAATTGACCAACCCCCGATGCTCACCAGCACACTCCCTAATGCCTCCTTCAGCAGACTTAATTCGGTATGTAACTGCACCCTTCCAGCACTGATACCATCCCTGTAAAACACCCCTATGTGTGTCCATCTCTTGTCATTTTTTTGTCCAAGCATACTTGTCAGATACTCACAGCCACAACCAGAAACCCCCTTGAGCCTTGAGCCTTGAGCCTTGAGCCTTGATTAGGTCGTAACTTCGATGAAATCCATCAATAGCCCGGTAACAGACTCAATTATACCGGGCTCTCTTCGCTACGGACAAGCGCTCGCTCCTTCGTGGCGGCACATGAGGAATCGGGGACGGTCCTTCGGTGTAACCTCGCCCAAGTGATTTGGTCTCACGCGACGCCAGGCAAACATCGGAAGCATGGTGAGTCGACCATGTTGGTACACCAAGGGGGCTCAACCCAAGTGATTCAGTTTCGCCTTCACTCAGCGCCTCCCAAGCTCCTGTCCCTCCCAAAAGGCCCGATCCAGGGGATTTGGTGTCATGCGGCGCTTCCAAGGCGCCTGGCCCTAGTGGTCCTGAAGAACAGTGGCTGTCTTTGTCGTTCTGTTCTGGCGCTGGATGAGCAGATTGTTCCCACCGACAAACAGAGTGAAAAGTCTCCGGGGTCCCAATCGAAAAGGCAGCGGAACTAGACCGGCTGGGAGGAGCTTTCTCCGCTTCACGGAGGCCTTGCCACCAGGTTTGATCAGCCAAAAGATCCTCGATATCGTATTCGTGCATCCACCTCATTCCCGGCATCACGCCCCATTTGTCGATCCACACTCCCTTCTCGATCCATCTATTCTTCACATGCTCGTAAGCCTTTGTGTTGATGTCGGCAGGGTCTAAATCTGGGGCTTCTCCAAGTTTCAACAGCTGCTGAATTCGGTCGCGCGCTTTCGGCAATAGGTACATGAAGTGATGATATGGTCGTGATGCCTCGTGCTCACGCTCTAGTAAAGCCCGTCGTTCTGCAACTCGTTGTGTTTCTTCGTCGCTCTTCGGTCGGCTTGTATTCGCCTGTCGCTTCGTCGTGCCAAGTCTGGAAACAGGGGTAGACGCTGTATCAATCTCGGATTCGGATTCGAGCTCGAGTGAACCCCCATGATGCCAATGCCCGAAAGGCCCCAATCGATTGCCAAACGTGCTCCTCCACTCAGCTTTCCAGATTCCTCGTTCCATCCATTGCTTCTGAATGGTCTCGACCATGCGTTGATTGGTCTCATCGTCGACATAAACATTGTCAATCAAGTCCTCAAGGTCGCCCAAAAACACTTTACTACCATGCTTCTCCGCGAGAATCTTGGCTCTCCGAACGCGAACGTCGAATTCTCCTTCCTCGCGGACTTGATCCCTGAATTGAGATTCAGGCTCCGAGACGTGTTGTTTCATGGTGAGCTCGGGGATTCGCTGATCCCGAAGCCGCTCTTCATCGGTTCGTGGGTCAGCAAATGGATCAGTGGGGGCGAGCGGTGATGGTAGTTGTGGCGGGCTTTCGATGAATCGCGTTCTCGCCCGGTCGAGTAGTTGAGGTTGGTTCACAAGTGCTTCAAGCAAACGATTCACCTCAGGCAGATCAGCTTCCTCAAGTGGCCGATCCATGGTAGAAATTGCTAACAAACTCTGAGGGGCAGGAAAGTAGTTGGAGAAACGCGATCAAGCATTCACTTCATTGAAGGGGCCTACGGCGAAGACTTATTTTCGTTGTGGCTGGTCGTTTCTTTGTTCTATTCTGGCTGGTGAAACTTCGGGTGTTGTGTTCCCGTGCGACAAGTGATGATATCCGCTAGCCAATAGACTAAAGAGTAGAACAAGGGGCTCATAATCAACTGGTCCATGGTAGGGGCTTTTTCTTTGTTCTTGCTTCTAGCTCTAGGTGACAAAGCGTCAGTTGTCGTGTTTGCCAGGAATAGTATGGGAAAGAGAGTAGATTACACTATCTGTGTTGTATTTTGCCGGCATGCAATACACTTCGGCCGGCTTGCTGTGGACGATACGCTCTACTCACTGCCTACTGTCTCCTGTTCTGGTTCACCGCCACAGATTTACCCCAAGCCAAAGCTCGCATCCTAGACAAGCCAAACTTGAGGGGCACATTACATCTCTGTGGAAAGTGCCTTGTTCCTGGCAAGCGCAAGGCTTATCATTCACTTTGTTCATCAACGCGGATACGCCGACGAACGTAGTTCGCCAAAACGAACAAAGGAATCCAACAAATCATTTTTCAGATATCGATTCCATTTCAACAGCGCCTGTAGTCTCTTCGTAAGTAGCAATTAGTGAGTCTAGCCCAAATTCAGTTACTCCTCACCATAGAAGCTGCTGCCTCGGACAGCTTTCGTCTGGGGATGATGTGATGTCAACTCAAACTGCCACTCTCTCAACTCCTTCTCCATCCCACTATGCTACAGCGTCAGGAGGCGCTCACCGTGAGACTACCACCAGAAAATGACATGTCGGCGAGTAACTAGAAGTATTCTCAGCGCCCCAGTGTTTGCTTGTAGGTAAATGCAGATAAAACTGACGGATGCGTCCAGATAAGTAGCACATCATCCACTCAACTCTGTATTCTACCAGTTCAAATCCATTTGCGAGCTTGGATGCAAACCGTCACCTCGTCATGTCTATTCCTCACGCCCACCCTCTTTCATTGTTTTGCCTCAAACCACTCAACGCCCGGGCCCTTGAGGTCGCCAATGACCCAAACAACATACACATCCTCTCCAAGCACGACCCTGACAAACCATGTCTCGAAATCGGCCACGTTCGCTCAAAGGTCGGCAACACCACTACCCTTGCGACTCTTGGACGAGACGGAGATGTATCTGTGCAAGGCTCGAGCATTTCCAAGGTTCAATGCTCGTTTGAAATAGAATCGGACACCGGGCTCGTCGTGTTCTTCGACAGGTCGCATAGCCAAACGACGCAGGTGGGGGGGAAACGCGGCGCCGTTTGAGCGTGAACGCCCTCGGAAAGTTGTTGTGCTGCCCGATCTCAACACTATTATCGGTATGGGAGGCGTGGGTGGGGCTCTTGTTCAGTTTGAGCTGCACTGGCATGTCGAAACTGGAGAAGTTGCCGACAGAGTCAAGTTCCGACAGCGTTCCACCCTTGACGAGAACCCTCGCTTGGCTCAAACCACAAACTGGGCTGATACTGCCTTACCATCACGAATGGGAACCAGAGTCCATATGGCAGGGCCCCAAAAGCCTCGGATAAGATACAGGATCAGTGGTGATCCACTCGGATCTGGGCGGTTTGGAACCGTGTATCCGGCCATCAACGTGGACACTGGGCGATTTATGGCCGTCAAAATTCTCCGCACCATGCACTGCGAAACGGAGATGTCGGATACGACGGCTGTATTTGACGCGTTTAAGAGTGAGGTGGAAGCCCTTTCCAGACTACGCCATGTAAGTGAAGCTCTCTTTCCCAACTCTTGCGTGTGTTGTAATGCTTACGCTACCTAGCGTCACATTGTGGAGTTCATTGGATGCCAAATCGTGGATGGAGCCAAATTTGAGATCTTCACGGAGCTCAAGCAAGGAAGCTTGAGGTCGTTGGTTGAGAATGAAACCTCAGTCGTCGCCCCCGCCATCTATAGGACCGCACTCCAACAGATGCTTCAAGCCATCGACTATCTGGCGATGAAAGGCTTTGTCCACCGTGATGTGAAGCCAGAGAACATATTTTATTCGCCTGGCTCGCAGGCGTATGACTTCAAACTTGGAGATTTCGGTTCATGTACCCGCGCTGGCATCCGAACTTCCACTGTCGGTAGCTTTCTTTACATGGCACCGGAGACCAGTCAGGTGGTAGTTCCGACGCATGGGGTGGACGTTTGGGCGCTCTTTATCACAATCTTGTGGACAGGGGACATGTGTGGATTTCGCAAAACTTCAAGTGAATTCAGGTCTTCTATACAGGTCCACGAATGGATTTCTAAGATGATCTCAGAGCGCGCATGCCTTTCCCCAATTCGAGATATGGCAAATCCTGAGCCATCCAAGCGAGCTTCTGCGTCTCAGATGCTTGAGGAGTTGTTTGGTGGAGAAGAACTTGCCAGTACATGGACATTTCCAGGCTCTACCACTGGCCAGCAACTTGGTTTTCGCGGGAGCTCGTGAAACCGAGAGGGTGCTACACCCCATATCAGCAGCACGCCCCCCCGCCCCCATATCACCTTACGTCCATTTCATAGTTATTGCACTGCCCAAAGACACGCCAGCCATCTCACAGTCCACAACCCCCCAGATCAGAACATATTGCTTGCTCCCCTCTCCTTATGTCGTCATCGAATCACGCCACAAGGTCTCCCTTTCGGATCTACGCATTAGATTAATTGGATCGGCTCTGAGAATACAACATAAACTTGGTTTGAAGCACCCACAACTTGGCCCGTTTTGGGGTGATCAGTGTGTGCGTCGCTTATTGTGCAGTCAGATTAAGGCTGGGAAAACAGCCAGGCAATTCACGAGACGCATCTCACTCTTCAGTTCGCTTTTCGTACCTGTTATCATGTTACATAGTTGTCTACTTCTAGATTGAAACAAGAGGCGATGTAAGGTCGGACAGTACACTGTCTAATGAATACGGATTGCGGTTAGACCATTGGGTAGTCCTGTCGCCCAACATGGCTGAATGTTCCAGCACCTTGTCTCAACGCCATCTACAGCATCACTGCTGACCTCTTTCGCCAAAGCATTTGTCACGATGCCAAAAAAAAAACGCCACAGGCCTCAAAGGATCAACTTACTCCGTATCTCTGAGAGTGGTTCTGCTCCAAAAAAAGCGGGTTCAGTTGTAGGAAGTCAGGCTGCCCAATGCTCGATCTTTTGGCGACCGAATTCATCAACCCTACCAAATCTCCAGTGCCAGTTGAGACACAGCCCCGGCAACTCCCAGTTCATTTCTCATTCACAGGATATTTCGCATGTCGTTGTAAGCTCTCCAAATGGTTAGAAACTGGAAGGCGCAGCAGGGGTTAAGTTTATGAGAAGTAACAAGGTCATGAATGCCATTCAGTTACATACCCTACACAACATCCGGTTTTATGCCAACTTTTCACCATGTTTCTATTGTCTTGGCTTGAAAATTAACCCCAGCAGAACATTTATTCGAGTACATTCCGAAATTTCTTCCCGTGTCGAATTTCGTACCTTAGTCTATGCTCGTGGTTTATGCTCGCGTTGAACGGCCTGGAGAAGTCACGTGACGATTAGCTGCCGTGGTGATGCTCCAATCCACTCACGACCGCCTGTAGCATTAACGACGCGTCTCAACCATCACACAAGATGCGCTCCCACACGCCGCAAGGGCGAGAAAGTGCCGGAAGCCGTCGCAATTCCATCAACAATCGATTCCGCGCAAGCACTTCGTCCATCTCCAGGCCTCAGACTTCATTACGCGAGTCCAGGGTAAGTCAACAATGAAACAAAACAAACCCATTCCTATTCTAACCTTTTAGATCTCTTCGATTCGTGCGACACAACCAACATTTAACCTCTTCACTGGTGCCGAGGCCAACTCATCGCGACCCGCATCTCGTCAAGGCAACACTGCCGAGTCGGTTCGCCCAGGTTCGCGTGATAGTTGTAAGGAAAATATGGCGCCCCCCGATGCCGACGAATATGAAAAATACCGAAAGGAGATTGAGGCCCTCAAGGCTGAGATTGGCACCCTCCAGTACCGAATGCAAACGGCCGAGCAAGAAAAGGAGATTGCCATGTCGCAGCAAAACAGCAAGATGGAACAGGCGCGACGGCGCGAGCAGGACGAGGCCCAACAGCGCCAGTTGGCCGAAGCCGAGCGGGAAAAGGCTGTGACGCAGATGGAAACATTGCAAAGGGAGCTGGCCGACGTGAAAGACGAGGCCGAGCAGGACAAAAAGGCCCTGGAGCGCAAGTCTCGAGATGCCGAAGACGAAGCACGACTTTTGCAGGAGCAGTTGGAGGACCTGTCCACAGCCAAGGAAGAAGCTGCACGCATTGCCGACCGAAAGATGACCGACTTTGAGATGCAGATTACCGCATTTCAACGGTCGGTGCAAGAGTTGGAGCAGGAGAACCAGCAGAGGGAAGCCGCTCATCATCAAACGCAGGCCCAAGTCACCGAAAAGGACGCTCACATCGCTGACCTGGAGGCCGATGTGCTTCGACTCAAGGCCCAGAGTGGAGACGCCGAAACCATGGAGATTATCAGGCAAGAGTTGACCGAGCAAGTCCAGCACATCCGAAACCTCGAAGCGACCAATCGCGACCATCTGTCCGAGCTGAAGCACCTACGAGCCCTAAGCAAGGCGGTGGAGGTGGTTGAGGAAGAGAAGCGCACACTGCAGCGCAAGCTCGAAGCTGCAGAGACGCTCGAGGCGGAACTTTCTGAGGCTCGGATACAACGGCAGCGGCTTGAAGACGAACGGCTGGCTTGGACAGCCTACCTGCAGAACTCGTCCGAGACTGGCGATGCAGAGTTTGACTCTCCAGAAGCCATGGCCAGGGCGCTGGTTCAGGAACGGTTGACCACGGCCTCGTACATGGACAAGTTGGGCGCGGCGCAGGGAGAGTTGGCGGCCCAGCAACAGACGGTCCAGACTCTCCAAGACGAAAAGGCTAAGCTCAAGGGTGAGGTAGAAACGGCGAAGGCGTCGGCCAGCGCCACGAGCACCGACAAGGCTCGTCTTCGTCTCGAACGACAGCGCGTGCTTGCTGTCAAGGAAGTCGAGTACCTCCGGGCGCAACTGAAGACTTTCGACACAGAGGACGAAACCCTCGGGCCGGAGCAGTTTGACCAGGCGCGCGCCCTCCGGGTTCAGGAGCTCGAGGCCCTGGTCGACAACTACAAGACGGAGGTGCAAAGCCTTCACGCCGAGCTGGCATCGACGGAGCCGTCTGGCACACCTCTACCAGTAATTGGCAAGCGTTCGCGTGCGGAGGATGACAACGTCCAAGAACAGCTGGGCCAGCTCACACGCAAGAATCGCAAGCTTCAAGACGAGCTGTCTGGCGCCCAGACTAAGGTGGCGCTGCTGGAAAAGGACTTGTCTGCAAACCGCGAGCAGCTCACGGCGGCCAAGGAACAGACCAAGACGCGTGTTCTAACTCTTAAGTCTAACCCTACGTCCGACTACGAAGCGATCAAGCGTTGCACCCTGGAGGCGCTGCAGAAGGAAAACACCGACCTGCTCGCCACACTGCGATCCAAGGGCGGCAAATCTTCTGTCCCGATGATCCCGACGTCGGTTCTGGGCGCAATGGAGCGCGAGATTGCAGCCGCCAAGGCCGAGACGGCATCGGCGCAAAAGTCGGCACGCCGGCTCAAGGAAGTTTGGGGCTCCAAGTCGCAAGAGTTTAAGGAGGCCATCTTTTCGACGCTAGGCTGGACCGTGACCTTTATCCCCAACGGCAAGATGCGGGTGGAGAGTACCTTTTTTCCGTCTCAGACGGACGAAAACGAAAACTCCATCGTCTTTGATGGCGAACGCGGCACGATGAAGGTGGGAGGAGGGCCCAAGAGCGCCTTTGCTCGGAGGATCAGTGACCAGATTGGCTTCTGGGTGCGAGAAAAGGGGTGCATCCCTGGGTTCTTGGCCGCCTTGACACTGGAGTTTTACGAAGAGCACGCAAAGACGTCCAAGTGAGGACAAGGCTTGGGGCTAGATTGAACACCCGGATGGAGGAATATTGTTCACCGATGGATGAGATGACGACATATACCCTTGTACATACACATTGCCTTTGCTACGTACCTCACTGGTATTTTCTCACTGGGCATTTTCTTACGGGCTTGTACATTATTTCAGTTAACACGGTTTGGTCGAGCCATGCGCTGGTTCAATATCTAGTGTCTAGTGATCTGCGTAGCCGGATCTGCTAACGTATTGCCACGGCGGGATCCTCCTTGGCTTCGCCTGTATCGCTGTTTGCGTCCCCTCCTTTCCCGTTCGTCGCGTCGATCTTGCGTTCTTGTTGGCTTGGACACAACCGCGGCGAGAGCCTCGGCCTGCGAAGGCTCGGCCACGACCCGGTCAAGTATCCGACCTCCTTTCCAACCCGTCGGCGGAATGACGACCATGGCCATATTCAGCTCCGCGTGCGTGTTCTCGAGCTCGTGCTTCTTGCAGCGGTAAAAGTGCGCGTCCTGGTGCAGCTGCAGCCTCATGGCGAGGCCCTCGCAGTTGGTCAGGATCTGGATCAGGTCTGCGACGAGGCGCGAGCGATGGGCCATTTCGAGGAGCTCGTCGGCCCGGCTGAGGTCCTTGGCCCGGATGCTTTCGAGGATGTTGCTGTTGGTGGTTAGGAAATGGATCAGCCAGTCTTTGATAGGGTTGGACTCTAAGGAGTGCGCGTGCTGTTGGGGGACTTGGGTCGAGTTCCAAGCCTGATTATCCGTATTTCCCATGACGACGTCAGCGTTGTTGTCCATGTTTGCGTCTATGCCTTGGTATATTTGGGTCTATTCTTCGTGATCGGGTTGCCTAACCTCTTGATTGATCAGTGAGGTGTTGAGATGGATGAGGCGGTCTACGGCCCGCGCATGTACGAGTATTTAATTGCAATCACAGTAACATTTCTGACGGGGTTGTTCATTTATTAGATTCTACGCCGCGAACAAAATACATTGTTATAGAGGAACAGAGAAGCAAATGGAGTAGTCATGCCCTTATCGCATGAACAAAGGCACATCGTTTGTGCAAACGCGTCCTTTTTTCGCCTGTGCACCTCGGAAGAGGGAATAACATTGCCTGGCCTACAAACACACTATTCCAACAATGAATCTAACTGACGCTGTCGCTTGTATTCCGGCTCGCCTCCTTCAACTCTTCGCTTCCGACTCTGAGTTGCTGCCATGGCTACAACCTGTTTGCAATGCTCATGGAGTGCACTCAACTCCCGATTGACCTCTTCAAAATTGCTAGTGTAGCCCAAGCCCTTGTAAGGGGGCCTCGTATTGCATGAGAATCTGACACACTCCCTCAATGGCAGGTAGCTGCTGCTGTAATTCTAGCCACTTGGGGTCGCCTGGTCCAGCTGAAGCCGCAATGGAGTTGATCATGGCGCAGCGGTTGGTTATGAATTGCCCCATCCAACGTTGCATGTTCCTGACCTCAGACCGTACTTTGTATGATGCTGCATCCCATTCTTCGCCTCGTCCTACAGTCTTGCTAAATGTACCAATGTGGTACCATTCCCTCTTGTGCCCATCTTCAAAGGACCGATGCTGGCGAAGGCAGGAATCTGGGTTAGTGCAGAGGCCATCCATGTCATATTGTCGGGGTTGTGTTGTGAATCAAAGAGATTGCTTTGGGTAATGTTTTAATGTACAAGTTCTTGATTCTGTGGTTCGTAATTTACGCCCAATCACCAGGTCGTAACTCGCCGTTTTATAGTATCCTCAGACCACGCCTTATAAGTAGCTTAAGAATGGAAAGGGCAACAATCGCAGCCGACAACACCCTAATCAAGAGGCCTTGTGCTCAATTACTGATGGTAATTTGCCGTTTCGGAGTCTCTTCATATCATGCCTTGTCTGGCAACAATGGCGGTTGACAACGTCGGAACAATGAATCTGTAAACACCGGCGCCGAGAGTACAAAGGTTAATCATTACTGTCGCTGTCTCTAGACTAGATGTGGGGTTACAAGATATGGTACATGGAAAATACAGCCCGCCAATCATACATTTGAGCATCATGACAATGCAATCTCCCGGTCGACGTCAACCCAGCTCTTGAGGCTGCTAGTGTTGACAATTTCGCTCCGATCCAGCCGTGAAAGAGCCCGAGTGAAATCTCGCATATACTCTGCAGCACGGCGGGCTGGGCGTTCGTGGGCCTCGTAGGGGCAGTTGAGAAGAGTGACGCCGACATCGCGGACCTTGTACGTCTGTGCAGGTTAGTATCTAGTCAGTGGCAGGGAGAGATGACGAGCGTACGAGATACAGTCCGTTGGGCTCGAGGTGAGCGTAGGGCATGCTGTGTAACAAGTGCAGCATTTGGCGGCAGACGTCTTCGCGCTCTGTCCAGCTGGACTTTAGAGCGGCCGAGTACGAGGCGGCGTCCGAGGCGTCTTGTTTCTGGGATATCTTTTGAAGCAAAACGTCGATTTGATCAAGCAGCAAGCTCTGCACCCACAGGTGAGTGCCGTGGAGGTTTGCCCGCATGATCTCGACCTGTCCCGGAAGGGCTTTGGCATTTAGGTCGACTTTGCCGGTTGGCTGAGCATCGTACGCGGACATGGCTGGACGGCCCTCGGGAGGATGTGAAGCATCGCTTGGTCTGTCGCCTGTAGATGCCCACTGCCGCATCGGGCCCGGCACATCGTCGAGCATGTACCGAATCTCGAGCAACAGATTCCTCAGTCGCGATAGTCGCACTTCTGGAGTGTGTCGGCGCTCCCAGTCGCAGTATCCGGGAGAGATGGCTTCTTGCACAGACTTGAGAAAGACTCTGGAATGCAGGATAAACCCGCTGGTCAGACCGAGGGGCGACGCTGGCTGCGATTGGGTGCCTGGGGTGGATGGAGAGACAGCCGGCGATGGGGGACTCAGGATGCTGTTTTCGAGAATCCACTCATCGTCGAGGTCCATGGGGATGAGGGCTTCAAAGTTGACCTCGTGCAGCATGGAATGATCGAGAAAGGCGAGACGCTCCCGACGTCCAGCCAGGAGGGTCGAATGCCTGTCCATGTTAGACAGATGAACAATGACGGGCAATTACGGGCCGTAGACTTACGCAAACGTATAAAACATGAGCCAGAATGCCTTTTTTCGCAGCTGAGTCTCGATGCGGTTCAAGCCTTCGTAGTCGGATATGCGATGGAGTCCCAGTAGGCGGCCGACCTGCATCGACTCGACCTCGAGCATGCGACTTCGGTTGGTCTGGCCAGTCTGGAAGCAACCGACAGATAAGAGGTAGCAAACGGCCCATTTGCGCAGGTTAATGTGATCCCAGTAGCTGTGCGTCCTGAGGCGCATGCACACGTCGACGCAGACATTGATCATGGCCATCCTGGTATCGAAACGCAGGGCCACGTCGGGCGCCATGGCGCGGTAGGCGGAGAAGCGTGAGGGTAGCAGGCCGACGGTCAAGGCGGCCAAGGCGATGACTAGAGACAGAAAGTCTGGGTCGGAGAGGTCACGGTGCGATGCCAGGTCGGCGCGGAAGCTGGGCCGGTGGACGACGGGCACCAGCGGGTAGATGAAGTCGAGGTAGTCGGTCATGATGATGTCGAGCAGCGGCCGGGAGCACAGCTCGTCGGTCGGGAACCGGGGTTCGACCATAGAGGGAGATGCATTTGGGATGGTCAAGCTTGGTGATGCGCCTGGAGGGCCATACGGCGAGGAGTGATCTACGGTTGGAGGGGCAAGAGGCCGGATATCATTCCGGATGTTAGGCCTGAGCTCATTCCGAACGGCAGTGAATCGCCATTCGTCCTGGGGAGGGTTTTGGATGAGAGGTTCGGCGGGTTGATCATCACTGCTCTCACGCGGTGTAGATGGAAGCCGTTTCCTGCAGTATGAGTGAGCAAGGGGATCAATCATCAACGGCGAGTGAGCGGGGACAAAGGGTGAAGGATGAGTGATGAGTGATGAGTGAGCGAGCAGATGAATCAACCAGCAGCAACGGGACGAACCAACCTGCGCTTGGGACCCCGCGTGCGCGTCGGCACGAGGAAGCTACACGATATACCCAGTCTAATGCAGTCCTGGCACTGGGCCTGGGACGGCGATCCAGACCGCGGCGGAGGCGGCCCAGCTCGTTCGGGTGGCCCGTCGGCAAAGACGCACCTGCGCCTCCGGGCCCGGCACGCATCGCAGGCGCGGCGGGCGAGCGTCTGCGGCCTCGGCCCCGCGCCAGCGACCATGGCCGGCGTCGACGGAGGGGGCGACGCAAGGGGAGACTTGGACCGGCGCATTGAAATGGGATGGGCCTCTTGGTGGGTGTGATGTGTGTGGGTTGGGCGAGGGAGGAGAATTACCAAAAGCCGGGGCGGAGAAACGGATCCAAGAGGCCTATTTCTCCATCCTGGGGTGGCGTGATAATACCGGTGGTAAGGAGACTTTTCTCCAGGGTGCTCTAGCCAATTTGTGAGTCCCCATAGGCAGGGTGACGTCTTTTTTTCATAGGTAAGTAGGTGGTCTAGTCAGTCTAGGACCATTCGGCATGGGTTCTCTGGTAACCAACCACCATCCCTCCCCGCCTTTACTCCGCCTTTACTCCGCCTTTACTCCGTCTTCTGCGTAGTATACCCCAGGGGGGATAGCTGAAAGTAAGGTGCAAAATTAGCATGGAGACTCGGTATGTGGAGAGGCTTCCCTCGTGGTTCCGTCATGACATGGCCTGGAAACGCGAGTCGGATAGGATTTGCCGTTTTGGGCCAATTGTCGTTTCTGGCTGCCACGTGGACTAGCCGACGAGTGTTAAAGCGACTACAAATGTACGACATGCGCTGTAGGCTGAGAGAAACCCGCTGGAAGCTGGGAGCAACCCACTGTAAGTTGAAGCGACACCACTGTGAATCGATACTAACTCCACTGTAAATGCAGCTTTTGTACTGCACCGCACTGTAAATCTATATGCAATTTCATGTCATTCATCCATCTACCCAAACGCCTGGTCCAGAACCCCAAATCTATCAGCCCATCAATCTCTTCATCAACCTCGGTCTCATCACTTGCGAAGCCCCCTCCAAGTCCTGCTCTTAGTCAAAACCACCGTCTTTTCCAGGAACGCGCCGCGGCTGCTAGAACCGACCAAGATGCCGTACGAGCCCGCGTCGCTGCGCCAGCAGTCGTCCATCTCGCTCCAGTAGCTCGTCGCCCGCAGCAGATCCAGCGTCACTGCGCCCGTCTCGTTGGCTCCAGGTTCGACGTGCACCTTGGCGAAGCCCTTGAGCTCCTTGGCCGGCCGTGTGATGGTGGCGCGCGGGGAGCTGGTCAGCGGCGTTGGGGCCGCGGGCTTGACGTAGACTTGGACGACTTCGGCGCCGGCGAGGGAGCCCGTGTTTGCGATTTGGACCTTGACGGTGAGTTGGTCGGCGTCGTGGACAACCAGAGCATCGGGGGCTTCTGCGGCGTGGCCGTTTGCGCTACCATTGACATGCCCATTTGTGTTGCCGTTGACATGTCCATTTGTGTGGCCGTTTGCCTGATACCCCTGGGACACTTGTAACCCAGACAACTCAAACGTCGTATAAGACAAACCATGGCCAAACGCAAACAGAGGCTCAATGTCCAGCGTGTCGTACCAGCGGTACCCCACATACACGTCCTCGCTGTACAAAACACGACCGTTTTCAGAACGGAAGCTCAAGGCGCTGGGGTTGTCAGCCACGCGACGCGGCATGGTGAGGGGAAGTTTCCCGGCCTGGAATTGTTAGCATGGGCCTGAAATATCCTCCAAGTTTCGAGGCACGTACCGGGTTCACTTCTCCAAACAGCACGTCGGCGATGCCGTTGCCGCTCTCGTTGCCGCCGAACCAGGCCTGGAGCACGGCGCCGGCCCGGTCGACCCACGGCATGGCGACGGGCGTGCCGCTCTGGACGACGACGGCCGTGTTCGGGTTGGCGGCGACGACGGCCTCGACCAGCGCGTCGGTGCCCGGCGGGAGAGCCATGGAGCTGCGGTCTTGACCTTCGCACTCCCACTCGCCGCTGAGGCCGACGCAGAGCACCACCTGGTCGGCTTCGGCGGCGGCCCGCACAGCGTCCCGGACCGCGGCCTCGGCGTCCAGCTTCGGGCAGCCGCTGAAGCGCAGGCCGCCCTGGCCAAAGTCGACGACGCCCGAGGGCTTGAGGGCGCTCGTCTTGGAGCAGCCCCATTGCACGAGCAGGCGGTATGGCCGGCCGGCCTCGAGGCCGATGCTTCCCTTTTCCTCCACGGTGCCGCAGCCGACGAAGCTGGTGCCGAAACGCTGGTTCTCGACGTTGGACACGACTGGCTCGCCATCGATGAAGAGCTCGGCCGTTCCATGGACCGACAGGCCAAATTCCCACTCCCCAGACACCTCGGGCGTCAAGACGGCTTCGGCCTCGGCATACCAGACGTCGGCCAGGTTCGGGTGCTCGTAGTCGACGAACCAGTTGTATGAGTCGTCGAGCACGCGCTCCTCGAGCATCTTGCGTCCGCCGACCTGGCCTCTCGCCGAGGGCGGGTCGTTGTAGAAGCGCAACGCAAAGCCAGTCTTTCCGTCGCCGGTGCGCAGCGCCTTGCCCAGCACGGGCAGCATCTGGTGGCCGTAGGCGCCCTGGGAAAAGACGACGTCGCTGGCGAGGCTACGGATGCCCTCGAGCGGCGTCACGGCCTTGTACGCCCGCAGTCCCGCGCTGCCGCCGCCGCAGTACGTCGCGATGTTGGCGTTGGGCCCGATGACGGCAATCTTCTTGCGCCGGTCAAAGGGGAGTATGTCTCGCTCGTTCTTCAGCAGCACGATGGACTTGGCCGCGGCCTCGCGGAGTAGAGCAACGTGCTCGGGCGTGTTGAGCTGCCTCTCCGGGGCGTTGGGAGGAATCGACGTCTTCTCGAGGCCGTGCTTGATCAGCCTCAGCACGTTGCGCACTCTCTCGTCGAGCGTCGCCTTCTTGACCTTGTTGGCCGTCACGGCATGGACGAGGGCTTCTCCGCGCCAGCGAGTCGGCCCGGGCATCTCGAGATCCAGGCCGGCGTTGATGGCCTCGGACGTGCTGTACGTGCCGTACCAGTCGCTCATGACGAGGCCGTCCCACTTCCACTCGTCGCGCAATATCTCTTGCAGCAGCTGGCGGTGTTCTGCGGCGTGGCAGCCGTTGACCTTGCCGTACGATGTCATAACGGCGCGCGGCTGGGCCATCTCGATGGCCAGCATGAACGGCAACAGGTAAATCTCACGCATGGCGCGCGCTGTAACGAGCGAATCGACGGCCATGCGCTCGCTCTCCATGTCGTTGCACACAAAATGCTTCAGCGTCGCCGACACGCCCGACTCTTGCACGCCGCGGACATAGTGCCCGGCGATGATGCCGGACAGGATCGGGTCCTCCGAGACGGACTCGAAGCCTCGCCCGCCGAGGGGTCCGCGCTGGATGTTGATGGTAGGACCCAGCAGAACATGAGCTCCTTTGGCATGCGCCTCATCCGACAGCAGACGGCCGATGCGCTCGGCCAGGCTGGTGTCAAAGGTCGAGCCTAGGGCCGTGCCGCATGGAAGACATGCCGACGGCGTGCTATCAAAGAAGTGCGTGCCCCGGACGCCGTTTGGGCCATCGGAGAGCCGAATAGACGGGATGTTGAGACGGTCTATGGCTGTGGTATGCCACCATCCAGTGCCTAATATGATGTTAGAATCCGAACAAGACGAACAGAGCAGGGGGAACTAACCAGCCGTCAACGCAACCTTTTCTTCGAGCGTCAACTGCTCGATGAGAGCCTCGACATCCATGGCGCAATAGTGAAAATGAAAAGAAAGTGCAGATGCAAGAGAGAACTGCCGTCCGTCAAACTAATTCAAGCTGGGATAAAAGCAAGGACGAAGACGGGTAGAAAGTCATCACGCGAGCCGAGTTTTCACTTTCAACTTTCATCCCCGAGTCTGGGCCGCATGCCATGGTCCTAGTTTCCACACCAGGTCCACAGGATTCAGCCCACTCGGAAGGATCTTGTCCATCACTTGACGCGGAGAATACGGGGGGGACTCCAACGGCTGATTCCATGGGGAACGTGGAGGCGATTGATTACATTTCATTGCCGAAGCGGAGAATACGGGGACCCCGACGACCGTTCCACGCAAAACCTGGAGGGCGATTGATCAATTTCACTGCCGAAGCGGAGAATTGAACCATCTGAGTGGGCTCATGAGACATCCCATCGGCCGCCCCGACTAGTTTCGATTATAATTCTCCGCCTCGGCAGTCGATTCTCAGGCCCCCTGACTCAATTCTCCGCCTCAACACGTAAACAAATGATAATCAGACAAGGGAAACCGTCCACGAGGCCAGAGAATTCCCAAGCGCCCCCCGCGCGGATCCGCCAACGGGGAAAACGGAGCTAGAGCTTCTTCTCCATGGGGTAAGAAAGGTTGTCAAACCTGTCTCTCGCGTGCGTGTAATTGCCTAGCTGAAAGAGCTGGACGCAGAATCGAGAGAAAACCTGGCGACGAGCTGATCCTGGGACGGAAAGAGATCCACTCTATCGATTCCCTGCGACGAACCATTCAGGCGGGTCTCGTTTACGCCCGTTTGGCGAAAAGGTAGACAGCAGAAAGTATATAGCCCGCCATCACCCCCGGTCTTTGCAACAGGATCATCAAGAGCTCGAGTCTCATCAACACTGTACGAGTCCAATTGTCTGGCTTTTGTTGCAAATCTCTTCCTTGCTCTCGAAATCTGTCACAATGGCTGGACCGATCGCCAACATTGCGGCGCTGTCCGACGACACGCCGTGGTACAAGCACAGTTATATGCGCAAGCTCAACTTTATCACGCTGTCTCTGGTTCTATTCTGTAAGAGCCCTTTCCTTTCTAGAAGAACCCTTCTGGGGAACGCCGTCTAGGAAAACCCCTTCCGCCATTCAACACTTGTTAACCTCTCCAACCTAACCAGCCTCCGCCAACGGATACGATGGCTCCATCATGGGCGGCATCCTCGCGCTCCCCAACTGGAAAGACTTCATGGGCAACCCATCCGGCGCCTATCTCGGCTGGATCACCGCCATCTACTGGCTCGGCAACGGCATCGGCTTCCCCGTGGCCGCGTGGGTGTCCAACAAGTACGGCCGCAAGCCGGGCATCTTTGTCGGCTACGTCTTCCTCGTCGCCGGCGTGGGAATGCAGACGGCCGCCCAAAACGAACGCACGTTTACCTACTCGCGTCTCTTCATCGGCATCGCCGCCTCGTGGCTCGGCAACGCGTCGCCGCTGCTCATCAACGAAATCGCCCACCCGAAGCAGCGCTCCGTCGCAAACGCCCTCTTCATGTGCGGCTGGTACGTCGGCGGCACGCTCTGCGGCTGGGTTACTTTCGGCTGCCGCAACATCCCTTCCAGCTGGTGCTGGCGCGTGCCCGTGCTGATCCAGATTGTTCTCCCTTTGGTTGCTCTCCCTGGTTTCCTCATGGCCCCCGAGAGCCCGCGATGGCTCATCAGCGTCGGACGCAACGAGGAGGCTGCTGAGATCATCTCCAAGTTCCATGCTGGTGGTGACAGGCAGAGTGCCATTGTCACGAGCCAGATGACGGAGATTGAAAACACCATCACGGCCGAGAAGGAGGCCGCGTCCAGCGGATCCTACGCCGACATGATCAAGACGCCCGGCAACCGACACCGTCTCTTCATCTCCATCTCCCTCGGAATATTTGCACAATGGGCAGGAAATGGCGTTGTGAGCTACTATCTCCCCCTGGTCCTCACCTCTGTCGGCGTCAAGTCCGTCACCGACCAGACCCTCATCTCGGCCTGCCTCAACGTCTGGAACCTGCTCTGGGCCGTCGCCGCGGCCACGAGCATCGATAAGCTGGGCCGCCGCTTCCTCCTGCTCACTTCTGCGAGCGTCATGTTGGTCAGCTTCATCATCGTCACGGGTTTGAGCGGTTCCTTTGCCTCGACGGGATCGAAGACCGTTGGCATGGCCGTCATCCCGTTCCTCTTCATCTTCTTTGCCGGTTACGACATTGCCTTGTAAGTCACACTCAGGCTCGCTCATAAAACACATACTAACATCCCCAGGACTCCCCTCCTCACCGCCTACCCCTGCGAGATCTGGCAGTTTAGCCTCCGATCGCGCGGCCTCACCGTCGCCTGGCTGTCGACTGTCGGCGCCATCTTCATCAACACGTTCGTCAACGCCATTGCCCTCGACGCCATTGGCTGGAAATACTACATTGTCTTTATCGTCATGCTGGCCCTGCTCCTCGTCACCGCCTACTTCGCCTACCCCGAGACCCGAGGCTACACCCTGGAGCAGATTGCCATTGTCTTTGACGGCGAGGATGCTCTGGTCCCCCATTCTTCCGAGAAGATGGCAGAGGTTGCTGAGCACGAGGCCAAGGAGTTTGATAGCAAGGCCGAGCACAGAGTCTAGATGCTCTGACTCTCAGCCGCCGGGGTTGGGAACCACCAGAACTATCAAGTAATAAGGGATGTATTTTAATAGTACACCTCAATACACCACTTTAGCTAAGGATACTATACGATTTATTATATTTTAAACACTTCCAAATGCAAGTTCCTGAATGCATAGTTCACGGGCTCATGGTGTAAGCGTGTGGGTGCACAGAGACTTTTGGCCATTGTGCCAAGCGGCGAGCTTTTATCTACCCTACACGTGAGATTTGCCATGTTATATCACAATCATGTCAAACTCTTCCTCGTCATCGTCGTCCTCGTCTTGTCCATTCTCTTCTCCTTGTCCATATTCTTCCTCCTCTTGTCCATATTCTTCCTCCTCTTGTCCATATTCTTCCTCCTCTTGTCCATATTCTTCCTCCTCTTGTCCATTGGCCCCCCTCCAGCCCCTTGTCCATATTCTTCCTCGTATCCATCACTTGTCTGTCCAGCTCCCTGTCCATATTCTTCATCGTCCTCATCCTCTTCATATCCTCCTCGAAAAATCTTGTCCCTCTGCTTCTCTTGCTCAGATGCGTATTTCAAACTGGAAGTGAATAGCTTTTTCGAAAAGTAAATGCCGCTGACAAACGCCACGACCCCCTTTTCGTCCTCGTGAATCTCCGTCGCCAGATTCCCCTTGTTCGAGGCCCACGAGCTCGTCGGCTTCAGGGTAAACAGGCCTGGGGCGCTGACGCCGAAACCGAGCTCGGCCTTGGACGACTTGGACGTCATGACGGCGACGCCGCACCGGCGCGCGGTGCACGTCTTGGTCACGATCCAGACGCCGTGTCTTTCGACAATGGGCCTGTACTGCCTCAAGATCTCTGCTGTGTTGTCCTTCATCCATTGCATCGCTGCGGTTTCGTCGCCGATGCGGTTTCTTAGCACGGGGTTTTGAGTCGCCAGGACGGCTCCTTCTTCCCCTTCGCAAGTGAAGGATAGATTTATAGATGGCTCGATCGGAGCGACGACAACACTGGAGATTATCAGCATCAGTGCACAAGTGCCCCCCGGTCATGTATGCGCTTTAGACTCACGGGACACCAACTTCCCCGCCTATTTTAAACGAGACGACTGATTTGGACTGTTTGGGCCCCCAGATGAGGGTTTCTGGCTTCTTCTCTACGCCTTTAAACTTGTCGCCTGGAGCCTTCCATCCTTGCTGAATCAAGTCCTCGGGTTTGCCCATGAGATCGACGAGAGTGTGCCAATCTCCGTCGACATCAAAATAGCCACAACATCCGGGACGCAAATCCTCCGCCGTGGCCTTTTTATACAGCGCCCATCCGTACGGGTGATTTTGGAGGAGCCTGGCAAAGACTCTGTCGAGACGCGACTTGTTTGGCATGGTGAGTTTGGATATCCCTCGACTGAAAAATTGGCGGTGGGATGCTGGCTTAATACTCGATGCTGCAGTGGCGTGTAGAATGCAGAGGCCTCTTGGATGATGGAATTCGGGGGGCAATAGTGCGCAGCAGTGGCAATGGATGCGGGGTTTTCATCCCATTCGTAAGCACTGCCGTGGCACTGCCCGTCTAGTGGGGTGATTGATATCATGGCTCTGGCTCTGCGAGAAGACTGGTGAGAGTTTGGTCCAAACATGTTTCGAGTTGACGACCAAGAGCGGCCACCTTTGAGTGCACAAGTGGAAATAAGGTGCCCGGAAGCAATGGCAATGTGCTGGCTTGTGCTGATACGTCGTCAGAGGTCTTGGCGTTGGGCGACTTTGGATCTCGGGCCAAGGCCGTTGGTCTTGAAGCGAGCTGGTTGCATAGTAAACATGATGCTCGCGGACCAATTGGTTCGTTCCTAGGGTGTGCCAATATGCGTATCGTATCATAGATGCATTCCGTCTTCCATCTTCAAAACCAGCCCAAGACACGGTTGGAGAGTTCAATGCGTAAGCGGAGTGGATCGTCGATTTCTGGGCCTTTCATCGTGAACCTGGACAATTGTCGTGCCGGGTGCGAAACATAGAGATTCCGATGTCAGATTGAAGTGAGTAGAGGTTCTGATTGGATGATGATTCAACACACGAGCTGCTGCGTCGTTGCAGACTTGCGGGTGGTGGTGCGTGATGGCGGTCCCCTTGATGTGAATGAATCTGGTTGACATATGTCCATGGGCCTCTTGTTACAGTTTCATGTTGGGAAGTTGAACAAGGCAGTGGTGAGAGATTGGATAAAAGGCTGACAACCCGGATTTGGCCAATTGATATAGATCCCTTTGCGGACCAAGGCGGCAACCAAGTCGGCTGCATTCTCGCAGTAAGGACAAGGCACAATCAGGCAACGCGGCTAACAGCCCCTCGTGAGTGGACAATAAACGCAGCGGCAGGCAGCAAGCCTAGAACGACCCCGATCATGGGGTACACCCTGAAGCCGGAGTGTAAGCAGACTGGTTGCCTTTTCGGTTCGCGGGCTTCCGGCGGGGCTTCATGAGACCAGCTCCGCGCGCGGTGAGTGGTGGGATGCAATGTGACGACGAGGAACCTGATGCCTGCAGTCGCATTAGCCTCAGGTCACGCCCTATCACGCTCCACCGGCTCACGCTGCTAGGGCTGAGGGCTGGGGATTTGTGTTAAAAGCTCGGCTGGGACGCCTTGCGAGATGTTCGATTGTGAAGCCGAAATCGTCCTCGTCTTCAGTCTTGAAAATGGAGCGCCCATACTCGCAGCGGCGCTTCGCCTTGCTCGTCGGCATCGACCTGTATCTCAGAAACGGTACCAACAAGAACCGCGATGCGGCCATCAACGACCTTCGGGGCTGCGTCAACGACGTCAACCTCATGAAAGCCGTCATCCGAGACCGCTTCGACGTTGCAAACCCCGTCGTCCTGACGTCGTCCCCGGGCGCGACAGTGGGCAAGTTCCGACAATCCAAGGAACCCTCTGATGTGCTGCCCACTTACACCAACATCGAGCGGGCGTTTGCATCCGTAACTGCCGAGGCCCGGGCCGGCGACGTCTTCTTCTTCCAGTATTCCGGTCACGGCGGCCTGCTGCCCCGCGCACCCGGGTCGCCGCCGGGCCGGCGCCGAGACCCGTCGCTGCTCACGGCCGATTTCTGCCTCAACGGGCCGCCGGTGCGGGGCTGGGAGCTGAATAGGTGGCTGAAGCGCCTCAACGAGAAGGGCGTCCAGGTCATTGTTGTTTTAGATAGCTGCTACTCTGGGGAGTCGTGGAGGAATGATCAGCAGGTTCGTACGCCGGGGGACTGGGATGACGGTCCGGATCAAGGCGAGGAGGCATCCGAAGAGGCAAATGATGAGACACCTGCTGAACGACTCGCTGAACCACCCGCTGAACCGCCCACCGAGTCATCTTTCAGAAACGCCGCGCTGGAAAAGTCTTGGTCCATCAACCCAGACGGCTTCACCCTCATGGCCGCGTGCAAGGCCAACGAGGTAGCCAAAGAGATCAAAGTCAACGGCAAATCCCACGGCGCTTTTACCCACGAGCTCGCCAAGCTCCTGTCGGTCTCGCTCCGCGACACCACGCCGTCAACGTACTGCGTGCTGCGCGAAAAGGTCGCGGAGCGTCTCGAGACGCACAAGCAGAGCCCAGAGGTGTTTGGGCGCGATAGACTAGCCTTTTTTGACAACTACGAGCCGTTTCTGACGAATCCGCTGGTGTCGCGGGTTGAGGGGACCGATATTGTTGTACCCATTGGCAAGGTCCACGGCGTCCGTCGGGGAACGCGGTTTGCGCAGATTCCTCTGTTTCGAGACGTCTTCTTTGACGTCAACAAGATCAATGAGTGGGAGTGCCGCGCGAGCTTGTCTTCGGGCAATTTAGTTACGGGACAATACAGCCTCGAGGTTGTCACGTCGAAATGGGGTCTTGGAGACGAAGTATTTAAAGTATATGTGGACGGGGCACTCGGCGATGACTTCCAGGAGGCTCTATACGAGAGACTGGACCAGTTACTCGCGGGGTTCATCGAGGTGGAGGAATTCTACGGCTCTCCACCAAACAAAGAGTTTCTCACGTTGACCAAACAAGACCCCGACGGCGTTGCGATATCAGGTCCGTCTTCTCTGGTCGGATACGAGGGCCCTCTTCACTGCCTAGATCTCAGGGGCACCAGCGACCTGCAGCTCGCCGCCCGAGGAGCCGTAGCTCTCGCACACCTCGCTCGCTTCCGCCAGATCCTCGTCGACATGCCCAAGGAAGCCTGTCGAGAAAGCGCGCCGTTCGAGTCAAGTGTCACGCAAACCAGCAACCCAGGCGACGCAAACCTCAAGGTGAAATTCGTCTTCAAGAACACGGGCGACGGCGATCTGTACCTCAACGTGCTCAGCCTGCACCCGGGCTTCGGCGTCCGCCAGATCTACCCGGGCACGCGGTCGCGCGACGCCATGCGGCCGGGCAAGTCGGTGAGCTTCACCATGGAGATCAAGTTTCCCAGTGAGATCTGGGACCGGGCGAAGAAGCCGGCTTCGCAGCGGGACATGATCCGCGTCGTCGCTACCAGCGGCGAGGACGTCTCGTGGAGGAGCCTCGAGTTGCCGGATATCTGGCAGGTCGATCAGGTCGAGGCCAGGGCTCAGGGAGGTAATGGGCGGGATTTCAGAATTCTTGAGGATGAGTTTAGATGGTGGGTAGTGGATCATGTAATCGCTGCGTCCCCTCCTGGTGTTGTTTAGTCTGGAACTGTTGTGATTAGTGAGACGCACATATGTATTTGGGGCCTGCATTGTGGTATTGTTTAATACTATAGCAGTAAAAGTCAATAAAGACATAACCTTAAGAAGGGCCCTCAATACATACCCCCTGGCTTCACTGCTCGACCCCTCGTAAGACAGACGCAAATCTCTCAGCATACGATAGGAATTGTCGTGAATCACAGCGTTTAGAATCCCAGGACGAGGTGCTCCAGCTGACAACGCGGCCAGATTGTAGTGATATTGAATTCAAAGTACACACTTATTCAAGACTTGTACTGATGTTCCCTTCAACACACATTACCTAGACGCCAACGGAGACACAATGCTGGAAACGGGTCTTCGATCAGGCGGCACAAATACCCCCTTGGCCTCACTGCTCCACCACAACTCGGGGGAGTAATACGACAAGGGCAAATCTTCATAAGCCAAGTGCGGATTCCTCGTGACAAACTCTTCAAACGTCACCGAGCCGCTCACGGCCATGCACAGCTGGGCCTGCTGCACCCAAAACATGCTCTGCGTCGCCCCCAACGTCTCGGACAGATCCAGCGCAGCTTTGGCGGCCGCTTTTGCCGACGGGCCTCCTTTCTCGGTCGACAGGCGGCGGTGCAAGTACTGAAGCAGGCTCGCGTGTATGCCGACGTTGAGACTACCCGCGGGCATCAGGTCCGCCTCGTCGACCACGATGGCAGCGTTGAAATCGAGCTCCTCGCGGGGCGGAAGCTCCGCGGGCGCAGCGAAGCGGTGCGTGACGGCGTTGGCCATGCGTAGACGGGCGAGGTCGACCTTGGCGCGCGACGGACTCGCAAAGACGTTGGGCAGCGGCTTGAGATCCGGGTTGACAAAGCTCATGCGCGACGAGACGTCCTCCCACAGGTCCTGCGAGTAATACCTCCTCCACTCGGCCCCCGTCACGTCAAAAAGCGTCCGGAACGCCTCAAACGACAGCGCCGTCGCGGGTCCGTCAAAGGCCGGGGGCGACTGCGTCACGTCCAGCGACCGCAGCGACGCATGGACGAGCTGGATCCAAAAGTACGCCTGCGTCTCCGAGTACGGCGGCACCGAAGCGTCACTAGCTCGCAGCCGAATCGTCGACGACTGGAGCGCTGCGAGGGCCTGCTTGACAACACCGCCCCGTCTCAGTTTAGACGAGAGCGTCTTTTGCACGACGGAGAAAGCGAAGCGTGGGAGCTTGTAGTGATCCAGCTCGGGGGTGGTGGTACTCAGTTCTGCGCCTGCTTTCTTCCCCCTGAAGGGTGTAAGGGGTTGGAGGTCGGGTAGATGCCAGTTCTCCCGAGCAGATGAGCTAAACATCAAGTCCTTGGAGTAGTAGGCCTTCCAGAGCCCCGCATCCATGAGTGACGGCGTGAGGAGCATCATTTGCCCAAAGTCGGCGCGCGAGGGGAACGTTTCGAGGCGGTTCTCAGCCTTGTACGCCACTGCGGCGAGTTGGATCTGGTACAGCCAGAAGATGGTCATGGTCCTAGACACCATTAGTTTTGGTTGTCATGGTGAGAGACATGACGTACCGATGCGCAGTGTTGCGGAACTTGGATGGGTTCTTTTGCCTGAGTTCCTTGAGACGACCCAGAAAGTCGCCGGCGCAATCCAGCAAACTAGATCCTTTCGACAGCCCTTCAAACAAGACAAAGTATCCCGCTCTCAGATGCGCGTAATGGTCCCACGATTCGAGGTCACCCTGAACAAACGACTCCCAGAAGTGATCAGGGTCATCGGCCTGCGCATTAGCCTGCTTAACTCTTTCAACCAAGTCTTTCTCATCAGTAGCCCTCTCCGGCTCTTCGACCTGCGCATACGTCGTCTTCTGCGACGTCTGCTTCAACGTGTCTCTGATTTCCTTGACGACAACGTCCAGCTGCGCCCCGGACGCAGCGCTCAGCCCCGGGAGGTCCACGACCATAATGCGGTGGTTGTCTCGATACGTGGAAACCTCCGACTCGAAGCGGCTCCGGATCCCGTCGACGATGCTTTGTCGCTCCGACGCCGGTAGAAGGTCCTGCTTGTTCAGCAGAATCCACATGTGGCGGCATCCCAGCTCCGACATCCATCGCAGCGCCATGCGCAGCTGCTCGATGGAGTCTTCTAGCCTCTCGGCGTCACTGCAGTCGTGGAGAAACACCAAGAAGCGTTCTTTCACTATGTAATGCCGGATGAGAGGTCTCATCTGGTCGCAACCTGTTCCATGTTAGCGTCTCGCCGCCGGTGGGATATAGGGTAGCTCGCCTCCCACGTCCCACAGCGTGAGGCTCCCTCCATCAGCAAACTCAATTGTTTCGATATTGAAGCCAATCGTGGGAATTGCTTGGACCGTCTCTCCAAGCTTCAGCCGGTACAGCAGCGTAGTTTTCCCCGCCGAGTCGTTGCCGAGCAAAACGCCCGTGTGTCCCGGACGCTTACCCAGCAGCCAACGAGCGATCCCTATCCTCTTTAGCGACGGACCCAAGTTGGTGGCATACCCTAACTCACGCATGTTTTTCTTGCAAAAAATTCTCTTTGGGAAAGGGATCCTAGTTGGGGGAAATCGTGTCGCAGCGAAAAGAAAGGATGGGTGGACATATATTGAAGTTTAACTTGCTGCCTCGACGAAGTGGGGAGCTGAGTCGACGTGGCTTATATCCCGGCTTGTCCTGCCACACATCCGTGCAATGCCGTCTAAGACGCGGCTGAAGAGACGACTGGGCTGGGTGGACTAATGAAACGTAGCTTTGAGACATGAACAAGCACTGCATACGAACCCAAGTACAGGATCGTATTAGTCATCCGTGAACTGAATATGACCCAAACCCAGCCAAGTGGGTAGCGCACGATGAAGATCTACGGCGTCAAGAGAATATCCATGGAACAGTTCTGTTGCCTCGTGGTCGTTGTTGGACAGCGCAAGGGACGGGCTTGCGCGTGTTTGTCGTAGCCAGTGGCCAAGCTATTCTATGGCAAGATTGTCGCTTATTCATTCACCATCCTTTTGAGTACTTGCGGATATTCGTCACTGAAATACCCTTAATCCACAGTGCCAGCCAGAGCGACCGCACTAAACCTCAAGTCGCCGCCCTCTCTCTCCAGAAACTTTAGCACGCCAAGATTCAAACCCTTTTCACTCAGCACGTCCTCGTCGTTGTTCAATTCCCCCCGTCGAATCGGGCCCTGGCGACGGCCATCCAGCTCCCACAGCGCACCGTCGTTGCCCTTGACGAAGCAAACGTAGTGTAGGTCGATGTCGTCGCCGGCAGGAGGGGCGGGTGTGTCGCCAACGGAGGCAGCTTCGAAGTGCGCGGTGGCCAGGCCGTGGCTCTCTTCGAGGACCTTGGATCGCTCGGCGCCGGTCAGGGGGATGCTCTTCTTGATGATGTCGTCGATTGTCGAGCCTTCCTCTGTGGAAATGTTTAGCGGGGCAGTGCGGCAGCATGTAATGACGACGTACGGATGAAGCTCCTCGCAGGGCCGTTGCTGACGGCGTGCAGAATCCCCATCAGACCACAGGCATTGCGGATTGTCTGTCGCCACCAGATAACCGGCTCGCCTTCGCCTTTTCCCCTGTACGGCTCGGTCTGGCCATCCTCAGCCATGCGGTGGCTCTCGTAGGTGGCGCTGACGGGAAACACGAGCAGCAGGGCGAGCGCAGGTCGGGGGATAAAGGCGAGCAAGTCGGGATCGGTAAGGGAGTAGACGTCGTGGATCTGCAGGGCCTCGCTGACGCCTAGCTTGTGGATGAGCTTGGTCATGAGTTCTGGGTTGGCTTCCAGCGGGATGAAGGCCGGGCGGTCCTTGGGGACGTCGGGGTTTGTGAGGGTCGACATGATGGGTAGATGTGGTTGAGCGCTGCGAACAGTAGATCCTGCGACAGATTAATTGTCGATGGGAGGCTTGTTGGAGTTGCGAGAGCTGCCTGGAGTTGGAGGAGAGAGGGTTTGGTGGGGGAAAGCAGAATCCCCTGCGCCCTTTGGCGGGGTGATATGACGTCGCTCCCTGCAGCCTGGGCGCCTGGTTTCGCATTGACGGCTTTCATGGCGACGACGCGTGAATGAAGACCAAGGCATGATACCATTCGGGAATTGTCTGAGCGACTGTCATGTTCAAGTAGGTTCGACTACCGGGTAGGCAATTATCGATCTCATGATGGCCTCGCACTCTGTAGCCTTGGCGCGCGTGGGCCGTAGCTTGTCCACCCATCGAAACCTCCATCAACCTTTTGCCACGGCCCCCAGCCCTCTGAGCTATCCATGTTTGGCTGCAGCCGCATGGTTACATTTTCCCTCCCTCTCCGCCGGTCGCTTCGTCAACATCAGCCTTGTGGGGATCCATCGACTCGCCTTGACAGAAACATCAGCCTTCAAACCTTGAAGAGAACACCCCATTCCTCGTCCCAAACCTACCCGTCGGCGAGCGTCCCGTCACCCGGCCCGCGCCATTGATGCTTCGTTTGCGGAGCACGACACCGATCTTGGCCGGTGCCGTCCATCCAGGGTCTGTTTCGGGCCGCGCATCTCGCAGAGACTCCTATGTCTCAGTTGCGGCCGGCGCACCGGTGGAGTCGCGGGTTGAGACACTACCCTTCTTCATCTCGGTGGTCTCGGGAACGTCGCCGGTACTCTGGGACGGCGGCTCGGCTGTTGGTGTTGCACTGATGGGAAAGTAGAGGATGAATCCTTGTGGTTGCTGATTGGGCGAAGCCATCGTGTTCAGCTTGAGTAATGGTGTTGCAGCCGGTTTGTAGGGTTACCGGGGTAATAACGATAATGGCTGTTCTTATTGAGTATCCTTGTCGTTCAAGAAACATGGAATGTTACTTTGGCGTAGGTTCAGCCTGGTGTTTCCTGACATGGAGATTGGCTCTTGCCTAATCCGGGTTGGGAATGCCGCCTACCTCAGTTCATGGTGATCGTCTATTAGACTGGGTTCGAATCGGGATTCACTCAGCACACGTGCCTGTGGGTGGTCTGGTGTCATGTCATCCGCGTCTGTACTACTCTGTAATTAGAAAGACAAAGAGATCGCCGAACAAGAGGGCCCAATTTAGCTTGACAGTCCCAAGTCGTCGATGCTGGGCTGTCTTTGGTCTAACGGTCTTGCTTTACTTACTGGCCAAGCTCACCGGACTGCACGCAGGAGATGTTCAATCTCCACCCTCTGTAGTAGCTCGCCGCACTAGATCTGGAGCACGAGAATCCGGCTGCGTCCTGTACAGCCGGCTCAATTGTCGAAACCGTGATACGGAATTGCAAGACGGCACCTACCGGACAAGTGTATCCAGATTCAGCCAGGCCAATGCGCCAAAAGCCAACGAGAGTAGACCGGCTTAGCACAAAGAGAACAATCACAAGGCCGTAAACCCAAAACACACAACAATGATGGTGCAGTTCATTCCTCGAAATGAATTCACTGACGAGACTCGACACTATTGGAAGCCATAGGCTCGGCCGCCAAACCTCGAATGGGATTGGATTGAGCCGGTCGCATCTCGACCCCACAGCTAATCAACCAAGACGGGACAAGCCATCACCACGCCCCGGGTTGAAATGTCTTGCAGATGTCGTCGTTCCGGTTGTCTCGGAAGCGTTCTGGCTGCCGCTGACGAACCGGGTCGCGGCTCGCTAAAGACGAAAGCGCTGGGTATTCGTTTGTTGGACCAAAACGCCATGGACGGCTTGTTAGATGCTGTGCTGGGCGCGGTGCAACGCCAAACCACGTAACTGCGGCATGCCGTGCAACGTAAATCGATTCCAAGGCCAAACTCTCACGACGCCCCTAGAAAACCCGACTTGGTGGCACAGATGCCACTGTTGGATGCTACACCAATGGATGCTGGTTTCCATTGGTGTCATCTTGCATGCCCTCCCACGTGGAGTCCAGACCATGACTCGTCGAACCCAGGGTTTGTCTCGACAGCAAAAGAGGTCTGACCGGAACCGGTCACAGTGTCAGGTGGCTCAGCAACTGCCCTGGGCCCAGAGGGTTCACCTTATTAACGCGGGCTGCCTCGGTCTGGATCGATTCGTTGCCTGTCATCTTGGCCTTTTGGTTCCCCTCGAGTTGTGTATCCGACCACCGAATTGTCCGACCCTCCAAGTTTCTCTCCAGCAGCCCGATTAGCAAGCTGCAAAGCATTGGATGGCATTTGGACCGGCCAGCAGCTAGTGTCAGTCGGAGTTCTGTCAATTCCACTCTGTCAGCGTCACTCCCCCTGGTGGCCCCTCGAGGTAAGCCCCTGGTCCCTGCATCAGCTTCGTTCGTCAATGGCCCCAGCAAGCGATCAAGTCCCAAGTCCACAGCCCCCATTCTAAGCTCATCCTGGTTGCTGCGAGTCAAACGCCCCCTGGGAACCCGGGATTGCGTCTTTGATCGGCCACTCTCCCGCACCCTCACCCCCTTCCCCCTGCGCATCCGAACATACAAGCCTGCAGATGGGAGTTTCCAAGACGGAGCATGCGTTGCGAACGTCTCGTGGAACAATGCGTCTGAGGTGGCGCCAGACATGAGCGATGGCGTTTGTATCGACGCCAAGACTGATCCAGATCCAAACAGACACACGAATCCGAATCCACCACGACACTTGTTTCGCTCGCGTCGTCGTAGTCGCCCCGTTGCACTCGCCGTCGCCGTCGCTGTTGCAATCCATCGTCGCATTCTCAGGCCTTCTGGCTAGCACACTCGGACCTTCGTTGCGCTACTGCAACTCATCCTTGACTCCTATTCTTGTGGACCTTGACAGTCTACAGTACCATCGTGTTGGAATCGCGCTATTAGCCTGCCCTTGTACGTTCCTTGGACGTTCCGTTCATCCATATCCTCGTTCTCGAGCCAAACATTTGAACTGGTTCTGAGTCGGCTGGCTGTGAGGGTCGGCGTCCGAGAGCCCCTCCCCTCCACATGATGCATGCCGAGCTCCACGGCCTTTGCCCTGGATCGCGATCTTCAGCTAATCACTTTACAGCCACTCCTTGACTAGCGGGCGCTTGACTTGCCCTAGGGGGGTCTTGTCCTGCACGTCTGCCGTCAGTGCCCACGTCTTAGCGCGGCCATCCATCGACACCGAAGCCTCGAGGGCCGTTTCCTCGGGTCTACTAAAGGCGGGATACGCCCAGTTGCATTTTTGCCAGAGTTTGCCGCCTCGTTACTCGTGTGGGACACCTCACTCGCTCACGGCAGGTCCATGAGGCCTTGTACTGCCATCTCGTGAATCGTCACTGGCCTGTATACACTTCCGACGGCCCGTCGCACCTCGAGCCGCCATCATGGGCTTCCTCAGCTTCCTCAGCAGGAAATCTGGCGATCGAGCCCCGGGACGCTTAATCAAGACGCAGGCGTACGACTCGACGACAGCTGCCCACCCGCCGGTCCGAGGTTCGCTATGGAACGATCTTCAAACGTCTTCCAAGGCTAACGTAAATGTAGGGACGTACCCCGTAACGGGTAATGGGCCCTATGTTCTCGACAAGCTGCAACAAGCAGCGAGGAAACGGAGCACGCCACAGATTGCTAGCATTGACCCAAGCGACTCCGATACATTTGCCGATCTCGCAGCCCCATCGCCCATGATCCCTCGGTTTCGGGATTCTTCTATTGGGAGGCCGACTTCTGCGCCGTACAGCTCAAGATTGAGCATTCGTTCGAAATCCGTGGGCCGCAATTCCCGAGTCGCCAGCCCAGCCATGGTCCTTCGCCCAGACAACGATTTAATCCAGCAACAACTGACTCCGCCCGTTCCACCTATCCCTCCGAAACACCGTCGTCGCCGCAGCTCTCTTGGATCGACGAACCGGTTCATCGACATTCTCGACGCCCAGGGCGAGTTCAGGCCGTCCAACTTCCGATCTCGAGTGGATGCCTCCGGCGCGCGCGAGTTTGGCGAGGACGTTGCCGATCGCAACATGGGCATAAACAGCTCTGATCTGAGCAGCCAGGCCGTCCAAGCATTCTACCGATCCAGCGTCGGCTCCTCTGACCACTGGGCAGCGCCGGCGCCGTGTATCCCCAAGGCGGGATACACCAACAGCGAACGATCAACTCGGTCGCGACAGAGGAAACGGGACACGGCATCTTTCACCAAGGGAGCCGACATTTCCGCTTGGAACTCGTTTTCTGAGTGCCACGAGGTCGATGTCGTACGCCACGTCGACGTGGTGCGGCCCGAGTATCCTCGCGGTCGGCGCATCGAACGCCGTGCAGAGCTGTGCTGCAACACGAGCAACGACAGCCACTCGATAGAGGACCGAAGGAGGTCATTCCACTCATTCAACGCTCGCTCGGCGGAGCGATCGAGGCCCAGGCCTTTAAGCCTGCACCCGTCCATGTCTAATTTCCACGATGACGAGTCGTATCCACCACCGCTGCCCCGCTCTCGGCCGAGGACGAGCGGAGGGAGATCCGAGATGCACGGAATCGGGAACCTGGAGGTGCAGAGTCAAATGGATGAAGCTTTTGACGAACCAGCACCGTTCCCCAGTACGTATGCCATTGTAATGCTGCGAGTGAAGGCTAACGGAGTGACAGGCATCCCTGGGAGGCCTAGACATGGCCGGAATCGATCTCGATCGGAGAGCTACGACTGGCAGGCACAGTCCCGAAGAGGAGAGCCTACACTCGCCCTCTCACGCCCTTCCAGTTCATCGTCACTTGATGTTTCTCGTCCCCGAGCTGGCTCTCTGGGCGGATCGTCCATTCTGCCGCAGCGACTGGACGACATTAGCGAGCACATCCCCGTCAGGACCTCTTCGCTGGGTCTCGGTTCTCAGCCGTGCTTTACTCCGACGTCAAGTTCATCCGTCTACTCCAGCAACGCCTTTACTCAACCTCTAAGTCATCACACCCCCAGCACCTCGATCGACGCGTCCATGGGGGCTTTGTCTGAGAAGCTGGGCTACGACTTGAGTCCCAGTGGACCCAGCGCGGGGGATCACACCCCAGGCTACTATACCAACCCGGACGACGACTTTAATCTCGATGCCCTGGTCATATCACGGGACAAGAGGCAAGACGGCCCTGGTATCGAAGAACCTGAGCAGCGAATCGGTGACAGCAATTACTTGTCGGGATTCACCGACGATTCCGACGTCGACTCCTTTGTCGGAGTTCGGAGTCCCCCCGGCGGCGAGGAGGAGCTTCTCTTCAACGAAGGCATTTACAGCGCCTCAGGAGGTCTCCCAGGCTTGTTCGACTCTCTGCAAAGCCACCAAGCTCCAGCTGCCTTGTCCAAATCGACATCAGCTAGACCCATGTCCGTCAGCAGTCCCAGGGTAGCACAGAACAAGCGCAACATTTCAAGGCCGCACTCTATCCAAGCACGCCCGCGGCCGCGATCCCACAAGAGCTTCGAGTCGCGGCACGAACTTAACGGAGACCTGGACGCCTTTTTAGAACTGCAACATGAATTCCTTCGCACCGCGGGGCCTCTGTTGGCGGCTAGCTTTGGGGCCGACGACAGGTCCCATGGACGGCGGAGCATGTACGAATTTGACGAGGATGATGAACTGGACATCCGGACGACGACGCGAGTGAAGAAGGGCCCCAAGAGGGCCGACACGGTCACCTCGCTACGAGGTCGTCGGCCAAAGACCGCGCACCGACGCCGAATGGAGAATGATTCGGGCCACGCCGCCGATGCCGAAGACTAAACACGGCAAACGATTTTCATATGTCGGAACATTATTGACGCCCCCTTGGCGGGCTTTAGCAGGGTGTTGGGGTATGTCTAGGGGCATGCTTGTTGTTTTGGGCTTTAGATGACAGACTGACTACCAGTCACAATTCCTTTGTTTCTTTCCGGGGCGACCTGGTACACAAGCTTCGTTATGAGTGAGACGGATGGGGGTAACGGGACATGTTGCGTTTGCAGGAATTTCCGTAATGTTGGTCAATAATACGCCTAAAGGCACATTATCATGCTGTATCTGATTGAACTATCCGGTGACTGACGTCTATTCAATGTGTACTTGACCCAAGACCCGGTCCTGCGGTCACCACCGTGCGCCACAGATCTACTAGTCGATTGACTCGTCATTATTTGACTTGTCAATCAAATTGCTTTGTCCCGCATAACGCCATTGCTTCAGGTGAGCAACTTGGCAACGCCTCTAAACCCCACAACCCATCTGCCAACTCATCAAAAACCCCACGCAAGAAAAGAAAAGAGAGTCGATGCATAGTGTTGGCGATGTTTCGGATGACGCTCACCCGGCATCCCTTGCAGGCAACTAATGTAGCCCTGCAATGATATAGAAGCAAGGGCAAAAGAAGAAACCGCCAAAAAACCAAGCGTCCCATGCGGGACTCTTTCTGGGCCTGTGCCCACTGACGGAATCGAACCGTCGATCTTCTCATTACGAGTGAGACGCCTTACCACTCGGCCAAGCGGGCTTTTGATGGGCTGGCAACTTAGATTGCCGTCCCATATTCCTGGATCGGGTTCTCTGTCGACTCGACTGGAGCCAGGCAATCACACCGGATAGCAGCCTTGGCTCCGTCGCCCAGCTCCTTCAGCTTCTCGATGGCCTTCTTTGCTACGCCGAGCTTGGCATAACGCCCGCTGCTCGCCGTGGCATGGGTAAAGACGTTGCCGTGGATCATCAGCGCGCACACGACGTCGCTCTCGGTCAATGCGCGCACGCCCTCGTCGATGGCACACGGGACGTTAGATGTACAGATGCGCCACTGCGTGCAAAACAACTCCGTCTGCATCTTACGCGCCAGAAACGTGACGGGGTGCTTGTTAGCAAACGTGTCGTACAGAGCCATGTCCTCAAAGTATGGCTGTATGAAGCGCTGGAAAAAGTCAACCACCACGCCGTAATTGTACTGCGAGTCGACAAACATGGCGCCGACAAAAGCCTCGACAATGTCTGGGAGTGCCTTGGGCGGCTGTGAGGCGCTGAGCCAAAAATTGCGGCGCATGGCAGTGCCCTCCTTGCTGGCTTCGATCTGAGCGTCCTCCTCGGCCTGCTCGAGCTCTGCGACGTATCCGCTAATCTGGCCGCTGAGCGACGCTGTGGTGACTAGCAAATGCTTGTGGAGCTTGAGTTGAACGCAGAGGCAACCCAGGAACTGGTTCGAAGCCATTGCCATCTTGTGTTCCGTCAGCCATTGAGGGTCTGCTGCGGGATATTGCGTGAAGAGGTAGTCGACAATGGCCATGTCTAGCAAGGCGTCGCCCAGGAATTCGAGACGCTGGTAGTTGGGAATGGTCTCGTATGGATATGAAGGGTGTATAAAGGCACTCCGAAGCAGCGGCGCAGAGCTGAAAGTATAGCCGCAGTTGTCGGCCACTTGCTGGACGGCCATACGTTGAGCTGCAGTGCTCGGTCCAGACTGCCATGGCGGGACTTCAAAGTCCTTGTAATAGTCGCCAAAGGCCTGCATCTTGTGATTTTTGCTCCTGACCATCTGTGTGACGGCCTTGACAGCCATGTCAAAATTACCCTTTGTGCTAATGTACGCAGCTCCGATGAGGGCCTCGCAAACATCGGCAATGGACTTGTCGGCGAGATTATGTCGCAGTTCGGTTTTTGGCGCTTTGCCCTTCTTCAGCTTCAGATCCGGGTGCCATGTCCTTCGGTCGAGTGACTTGGAGCGCACAAACTCTTGCAGTTTGCGGTCAACGGCGTGGTTAAAGAGGTTTTGATTACACACTAGAAGCATTCGCTCAACGTGGTACTCAAACTCGTTGCTACTGGGGATCAGGGTAAACAAGGAGACGGTCGTGGCCATTTTGAGAAACGAGTCACCGAGAAATTCCAGGCGCTCGTAGTTATTGCCCATGCCAGCCTGGAAGTTGATTTGCTCCTCGTCATGGTCGCCCGTGTTGTCGCTGTCTTTGGTGAGGGCCTCAAGGGCAAGACTGGGAGTGATGACCAGGTCAAGGGAGGAGCATGCATCAAGTGTGATGAGAGCAGAGTCGATTCGGTGGATGATGGCAGGAAAAGTCATGGCCATGAAAACAAAGTCAATGGGGAGCTACACTTGTCAGTACGTTCTGTATTATGGCACGTATTACTCACGGGCGACACGCGGAGAGGCTCCAGGATGATGAAGCAATTGTTGTTTGCATCCTCGTCGACCTGAAACTCGTCGAGTAAGTTTCGGCGGAGCGACAGCAGCTCGGCATTCACAACTGGCTGATCATCCCGCCACTGCGCCTTTTGGCGAGACTTTAGCCAGAGACTGTTGCTGTACTCTTTGATGTTTTGCTCCACCAGTCGATACCCGCGGCATTTGTTTTCGGGCACATTCTCAGGGGTCGGGTCAGATGGCCGAAGTGACTTGTTGATACCGTGGATGACGAGTTTGCGAGAGCCAGAGTTGGGATCGGTGACGAATTTGTCATGAAAGAACTCTTCAGACGCATTCTCCCAGTCGAGTTTCTCATTTTCCTGCACCGTCTTCACCACTGGCCAATCAATTTGGGCTTGGCCGGCTTTCAAGACTTCCACGTGGTCCTCAACACAGGGGGCTAGGAAGTAAGGAATGTCTTGTGCTTGCGCATCGTATTCTTTGCTAAACACGTCTTCGAAAACCTTGAGGGTGAAATTGGCAAGTCTCTCGACATCCTCTGCAGTCAATGCAACAGGTTGTTCGCAAGCGACGAGCTTCGCAAGCGACGACTGACCGTTACCAAGAAACAATGGAACGTTTGGCAGTTGAGGAATCCTTTGTCGGGAAAGCAATAGCATCGGTCGACTTTGCCGTCCAAGGGCATCCGGGTTGTCGAGGGCCAGCGCTGTTACATACAGCTCCGGAGTCACTGTGCCCACCTCGGACCAAATTTTTGGTTTGAGAATCATGTTGTAATCGGCCTTTTTGTTGGAGCTGACGGCGAGTCGGGCGTTGCGCATGGCGGGCAGCTTTTTCGCAAAAATAGGTTGAAAATGGCCGTCGATATAAGTCTTTTTAATCAACGATACGCACATTTCAAATGCTGCAGAGCTTCTCGCCAGCACCTTGCTCTGCTGTGGAAAGCCGGATATTGACTTGATGGGCGAGGAGTCAGGAAGGATGACATCGGCAATAAATCTTGACCCAAACGTTGTGACAATGTACTCTGGTTTCGAGCTGATATCTCCAGGTGTGACGGAGGATACAAACCTAGCCAAGACCTCTAGGCTGTGGGCGTATGTGAGTCGCGCTCCTGTGGATGGCACTTCGTACACCTTTTGCCCAACCTGTTCGTACTGTGCGGCTGCCACGGCATCAACAGCCTGGTCTTGCAGCTTCCGATCAGCAGGAAGGGCGGCGCAAAATCGTCGAAGAGCAGTGGCGTCTCGCGTTGCTTGGTGAAGAATTCGGAGCTGTTTCATGTTTCCTTCTTCAAGAAAAATAATGTACCTCGAGTTGGCTTGTCGCGCTCGTCCTTTTGACTGAAGGTATTGGATGGCCGAATTGTAGAGATCGAATCGAATGACTAGATCGCACTCGGGAATATCGATCCCCTCCTCTGCTACGGGGGTAGCGAAAAGACAGTTTGTTTCGCCTCGTTTGAATCGCTGAAGAGCCAACACTTGGTCGCGGAACGACATGTTGCCGAAATTCGACGTGGCAGATTGGCAACCAACCTGTGAGCATTAGCAACTGGTCTGACAACTCGACTGCTGAACCTACCATGAACGAGCAAGCCATTCCAGGGATCATCATGTCCGGCTGCGAGAAAAGGTCTGAAAGAAGACACGCGGTGTATCGCTTCTCCACAAAGACGATGCAGCGTCGCCTGGCCGTATACCCATCGACAAAGGCCTCTCGTAAAATCTCCTGCAGCCGCTTGACCTTGGACGACAAGTCTGTCGATGTTGGCTGAATTGGCTCCAACACATGGTCGTCAATAATGTTTTGAATCATTCGAATGGCCTCAATGGCGCCCTCAGCCTGGGACGAGGCAGTGTTGTGCCCAAAGTCTCGGTCTGTCCTGGCTGCGAGCCGAGCCGTTTCCGTGTCGGTAATAAGCAACTTCCAGTACCGATCTGCACACCAACGCCCAAGAGACGAGGATGCTTCTTTTGTGAGCTCCAGCGATGACCGGAACTGGGGGTTGTAGGCAATCTGTTCAGAGACCTTGTGCCATAACTCGGTCACCGAGTCATTGGGGTTTTCTAACCGAGCATAAGTCTCCCTGGTTTCAACGACCTTTTGCTTGTGGTCAGAATGGGCCATGACTTCGTCAGAGAGAGTCGCAATCTCGCTGCATAGCATACTTTCAAGCTCGGCGGCTGCCACTTTGATATCTCTCGTCTGACAATCCACAGGTGAGGCCGTCATACCCAAGACTCGAGGTCGTTCATCGCTCTCGCGGATATAGTGGTCTTTGATGATGCGAGCGTATGGATGGTTCTTCTTGGCGTGGTGGGCCTCGTCGAAAATGAGCAAGTTGATCTGATTGATCCTGATGAAGCCGTTGGAAAGACAGTCGAGAAGGATCTGGGCGGTGCACACTACAACCATATTTTCTTCAAACTGTGTGTCCCAAAACTCTTTCGTCTTCATCATGATCGTCGTGTCGCCGTAGAATTTCGCCATTGGATACGCCAAGTTGCAGCTCAAGACGGCAAATTGCTGGAAGCACAAAGCGACTTTTTCGACCAAGAAAAAGGAGACCTTTTTTCGCATTCTAATCACGCGGTCTTCCAGCTCTTGTTCGAGGGTGTATCGCAGCAAAAGAGCCGCGATCAAAGTCTTTCCAGAGCCTGAAACTGTTAGAAACGCCCTGCCTGAGAGGAAGCGACAAACCAGTGTCCAACACCACAATGGTGTTCTTTGTCTTGGCCCGTTCGAACATCTCCGTCTGGTATTCTCTTGGACTCGCGATAATTTTCTTGTCCTCGCTCTCCTTGACCAAGTACGCGACGGACTGTTTGGTGATGTTCTTGGCGGCTTGTGTAGCCTTCTTTGTGACTTCATGTTGATTTTTGGTTATCCACAATTGAAAGGCAGCAGTGTCGAGACGTTTCTTTTCTGTAACCTTTCGCGGTCGTTCTGGGTTGACTGTGAGGCGGTAGGGGTTGTCTTCATCGACTTCGTCAGGCTCGTCCTGGGTCTCTGGTTGCATGAGGGAGACGGTTTGGTCGACTTCATCCAATAGAGGTAGTGCGCTTACGTCGCTGCTCAGAAGTGCATTCCCATTGCTGTCGGTTTCAACAAGATCAATGGGTCGTTTAAGAGATTCTCTCGTCGCAACGGGTTTGGTCTGCTTCTTGGGCGACAAGCAAATGAGGTCTTCGGGATCCATCGTGACGATTCGTTGCATGTGCAACGTCAGATGTGACGAATGAAACGGCCACTAAGATGAAAGAAATTCTGAGTATTTCCGAGTTGTAATCCTGATCCCATAGGTTGCAAAGCTGACGCTGTGGGAGGAAGAAAGTCGTGTAGTGTGTTGTAGAAGGTACAGGTGGCAGGCACCTCAGGCACGTGGCAAGCAAACACACAATCGCTGCGATGCGAAATCACATGATTCACTCGGACACATCCTAATCGATTTCATAAAGCAGCGAGAATTTGGTTGCATGCATTCAGTGTGTAATAGGCGGGTAGTTGCAGTGGTGCCATGTGTCTAGCAAACAACATGATCCCGACAGAGGCCGACCTCTACAAGCAACGGATCACCACAGGACTGTGTTCCGCGATCCAACTACACAACGCTTTATTTACGCAATCGATTCGAATGGGTGTATTCTGTTTTAGTATTCCTGAAACCACGCCGTGTGGTTTCCCCCTGCTCAGTCTTACGCTCGTCAGTGATCTCAAAATAGTCAGGCCATGATGAGAATCTACCTTGCAACATTGAACACTCTTCGAACAGATGTCAAAGTCTGTATTCATCCCAGTGTAGGTTGTCCAGGTCTCCAAACAAGGCAACCTCTAATACACCTTGTACACCTGAAAACCGTATGTATTCATGACAGCATTACCCTATATCGCCTACTGAATGCAACCCAAAGACCTCCTTGATAAAACAATTTGTTGACATCGTATCCTAAACTCCAGAGCTCAAATACAATCTTACAAGAAGCCATTCCAAAGACGTCATCAGTGGGTGTGGATGCGTCTAGATGATGGGGGGAGCATTTGTCATTGACATATCCTCTGCAATGGCCGCTGCACCCTCCGTCGACGCATTTCCGCTTCCCACCGTATTTCCCTTACCACCTAGGACTCCCATGTGACTCATGGAAAAGTGAGCTTCCTCTGCTTGGCAAGCATAAACCGCCATATCAGCGCACCCCGCAAACTTGGCGCGTTTGGCATCCTGCGCCACGCCCGCCTTGTGGTGATTCTCGACGCCCGCAAACTCCTTCTTCAGCTGCTGAAACAATTCAGCCTGCTTGCCCAAGTCCAAAGCGCCGCTGTGGCCGCCTGGTGGAGGCGGGATGATGCGGTCGGCCTTTTCTGCAAAGTGCGCCTGGACGGCGATGGCGGCAAAGGTTGCGTCGTCGGCGGACCAGGCGTAGAAAGCTTCGTCGATGCGGGCGAGGGAGCTAGGCATAGAGGTGTTTCGGTTCATGCCAAAGAGTGGCTCGCTCTTACCTGAACCTGTTGGTGTCATTGGGATTTTTTCGGCAGATGACGATGGTTGTCCGTTGTCTGACGAGCTTGGAAGAGCAGCGACGTTGGCCTGATCGTGCGGCGTTTTCTTCTGTCCTTTTCCGTTTGGTCGTCTAAAAGTGGCGGAAGATGCAGAAACGCTCGATGTAGCTCCCTTGGACCCTTGAATATCAGCAGCAAGTTGCAGTTTCCCCTTCTTCTGCGCTGCAGACGGCTTCTTGGGCGTCTTCTTCACTCGCTTAGGCTGATAATCAGAATCGCTCTCCGCCTCTTTGGGGGCAAAGTCATAAGCTTTGTCGTCTTCGTCATCTGTCTCCTAGACAGACGGGATTGCTTCGCGGTCTTTGTTGCCTGTAGAGGGCTGTTTTTTCTGCCACGGCGCTTGGATGTTGAGAAGACTGCAAGGTTGGCTAGGTCTGATAGGTTTTGAGGTTTGGGTAGCGCGCGATGGGCCGCTGTGCTGACCAGAGACGCTGCTCTGAGAAAGGACGGATGACTTGACGGAGGCGTAGTCATTGAAAGAGGCACCTCCCTCTTTGGAAGCGAGGAATCGATCCAGTCCCTCGGAAACTTGTGCCAGGGGGTTTCCGACCTTGGGCATCAAACCCAGCGAGACCTGAACTGGGCTTGGGAGGTGAGCTGTGAATGCGCCCACGCGTCGCTTGTTGGCTCCCGGCTTCACGGCTGGCAAGACTTCGGCGCTTGACCGTGTAGCTTGCATGTTGGATGGAGCGGATGGCTCTCGATGAGGTGGGCGAGTGACTGGTCTCGCCTGCGCAGGTGCGGCAGCGACATTCGACTGAACCACGGCATCAGCGCGACGAGCATGTGCTGCCGCATTGGGGTGCTGAACGGGGCGTATGAAAGCGCCCTCGAAAGACCTCAGGGCCCGGTTCTCCTCGATAAAAGTACCTGTGATGGCGCCCCTGATGTGTGTGTTGTAATGTGACAACTGACGGCTCATCACCTCGCGTAAATGCGAGCTCTCTTCTTCTCTGGGATTCCGGTGTTTATCACTAGGATCCCGGGGTATTTTGACCTCTGGAAGAGGATGGGCGTGTAATGGCTCTTGGTTCGAGGGTTCCTTTGCGGGTGCTGTTCGAACGCGTTCCTCTGGATGTTGTGTCCTAGTGTCTTGTCTTCTCGGCGACAACCGGCCCTTGAGGGTTCCCAGGAAAGGGCTTCCTGGCCGCTCCGGAACATGATCCTCCTGTCCAACAACTTTTTTTCGCATGTAATCCAAGTCGACCCATCCCCGCAGGACAGCGTTGTTCAGGGCTTGTTTATCCAGACAGTGCAGCATGATATCCCACTCGATGGCTAGCGGAATGAAATCCATCCTGCTCGCCCCCAACCAAGTTTCAAGCTCAGGGACATGATTCCCCAGATCATGACTGCGCAAAAACTCGCACCCGAGATAAATCTCGCTCGGTGGGATTCTATCCGTGCTTAGTAGTGGCCGGCACCTGCGGATCAAGCCGGGGATGGTGGTTTCCGCTTGCATCGCGTGCGCTACCAGCTCATCCCACTTGGTCCGGAAGATGGCCCTGTCGTACTCCCCCCACTTGCGGTTGTCTGCGACGTAGACGGCGACAAACTCGTGGACCTGTTCGGGCGCGAGGCGGAGAAGTATCATGGCCGCCTCGGAAAACCGGTGGCTGCCGTTGAGGATTTTGAGGATGATCCATCTGACGCCCCAGCTGAGGTCGTCCCAGGTGATGGCGCGGGGCCCGTCGACAGAAGGCGGTGCGTCTGGTGGAGTGCATGCTGGAGTGAGGCAGTCATGAACTTTGACAAGATCAACCTCTTCATCGGAGGCCCAGTCGATCATGTCAGCACCGAAGAGGGTGCCGGCGACATCCTTTTCAACGTCTGTGAGCCCATGCGTAGAGAGAACCGTGCCAACGGGATGGGCGTGGGAATCGCCACAGGTTTGCAGGCCCGATACTTTAATGTTGTCGAACCCGATGCCGAGATCAAAGCGATCCAACTAGGATGCTATCCGATGTGAGTGGAGTTACAACACACGACGGGAGTATCATACCTGTGGACCTTGGAGTGGAGCGGTCGCTGCCACATGAAGAAGAAGGGATGTAGAAATGTCTGAACGCATTCAAGTCTCTCGAGTCGTGGGAGCTGGTGTGACTCTCGGGTCGGGTAGCAGCCGGTCCGGTGCGCTCAAGCGCATGCCCTGCCGAGTCGAAAGGGGGTTGTAGCAGCTCTTGAGAGATCCGCGGCGACACAGGGCCAGCAGAGTCCATCGGGCGAAAGCGAAGGTCGCAAAATGAGGTTCGTTCGGGCTCAATAAAAGGCTGGCCGCTGGTGGGTGGTTCAGGAGGAGGCGGGTTGTCCATCCTAGTTGCGGTTTCGATATACTTTGACGCGCAACGGGATCACGGTGGTGTTGTGATGATGAGAGTTGAGAAGCAGAAATTGACGAGCTCAGTCACGAGAGACCATTCCCAAGTGATGAATGAAAATACAAATATCGCGATGCGCAAGGTATAATTGTATTCGCCGTGTTGTTCAGAGTCGAAGCATGCGCTCGCACTGACACGTTGAAGTGGCTATGATGCTTGCCAGCTGCGCGCAAGTAAACAGACGAAAGGAGTCGCGGAGTGGGTCGCCCGGATTAACGGGGTCGGTGATGGCCACAGTGAATCAAGGCTGAGGGCAAACTCGGCATCCTCTCATCTTAGGCTCAAGGTGAAGCAAAGCACACTGGGGAGGAAATGGAAGTGTAGAATAAGAGAGTAAATTAGCGTTGTTCCTGGGCCGTAACGCGTTAACACTGCTGTGGTGTTGAGTGAATAATTCAACGATACTGGCCGTCATGGGAGATACCCTTTGATGATTCGTTAACTATAACCTGTCGTTCAATTGGCTGAAATGTCGGTTCAATTAGCTCTCATCTCATAGTGATAACCCGACGGCCGAGTGTCCATGTCACTCTCGTATTTTGCCCTGACGAGCATGCCCAACCGTAGGCTCCCTTTTCGCCTGGTCGCCAATTGACATGCCTCACAACCAGCTCTGAAGCAAAACAAGACTCTATTTTATACTGGGTATCGAAACAATGAAACTATTCAGCAACCATACGCCTCATATTGCTGATCCTGAACGCCGACAACCAAGCCAATCCCAATACCGAATTGTTCCAGGACAAACTGAACATAAAATCTAGCTATATCTGGTCAATAAAAGAGGTAAGTGCGTCTCGCCCGTCGAATCGGTTGCGATCCGTCACAGAACCATTGCCAGTACCGAGTTGTTGTAGGACACTGAGCCTGACCTCCAGCTACATCTGGTCAACAAAGGGGATAAATGCAATTCGCCCTTCGAATCGATCACGGTCTGCTTCGTCAGTATTCGCGGTATAGTCGGATCTGTCCATGTCCATGAATTCGTCAATTTGTCGCTTGGCGTGTGATGTGTTCAGGGGGGGTCCAAAAGCCAAAGTCGCAGTCTCTCGCGACGACGAAGCAACCTGAGACCGCGCGCGGAGGATATCCTCCCAGGACTGAAGCTTTCGCTTGACATCCTCATCGAAGCAGCAGCAGAAGCGCTGGATGCAGATGAACTGCAAAGTGGTGACCATGCCCTTGCCGAAAATGGCCATGATGTAGGCTGCGGCGATGGCGGCGGACCGGTCGTTGCCCGTTTCGCAGGTGATGAGCACCTTCCCCCGACGGAACGTGGACGAGTCGGCTATTATGCAGCCGTCCTCGTTCTGGCGTTGGCTGTGGTAGACGGCAAGCAGGTGGTCGTTGATGGCGCAAATGATGCCGGGAAATGCGCTGACCATGTGGTGAGGGCCCTCAATGTCAACGTAGTGGACTTGGAGCCCCAGAGCGTGCGATGCCTTTTCGACACTTATCAGCGGGGTGTTTGCCATTCTCGCATCACGGGCGACGAGCAGCATGGTGATGCCCTCGCGCTGCAGAAACGCCTGGTCGCGGACAACGCTGTTGGGTCCCAGGTAGAGAAAGTCTAGCAGGGGCTGAGCCTCGCGGCGCTGCTCGTAAGACCAGTCGGCGGCGCGGTCGGTGGCGACCTGCTTGGCGTTCTGGGTGATGATGTCAAGGTCGCGACTGGTCAGCTGGCTCGGGTCGACGTCGGCGTACGACGGCATGAGGCCCGGGAGGGGATCATCAGCGCAGCCGTTGCCCGAGGGGGAATGTGGATGAAGGGAGGGCTTGGGGCGCGAAGGCTGTAGGGTGCAGCTGGGATGGCATTCCTGGCGACCGACGATGGGCGGCCTATCTGCTCTCCCGCCATCTGTGCGGCTGAGACGTCCATCTGTGATGCGTGTACTCCGTAGCCGAGATGCGGCTCAACCGAGACAGATGCGAGGTTTGAGTGGCTTCCCTGGTCAAAATCTCGAGGCTTCTCCGACGAAGGTTTCGCTCTGCAGGCGCTGGCGTGCTGGGACGAAAGAAACAAGAAGCTCTGCTGTGGCCCGTTGCCTCAATTCGATCCTGTGATGTTGAAAGTTGAAGGTGGGAGCGGTCGCCTGCAAGAACAAAGCCGTTTGGCTTGACGGGCAGTCGCCCACGCTTTTAGGGCGGGGGCCCCACTGTAGGCAGATGACTGGCAGGGGTCGAACTGCATTGCGGATCACACAAGCCCCCTGTAAATCGACCCTAAACTGGCGGGGGGCCATTTTCGGGGGACTTAGCGGCTGTCACTTGGTCGGCCCCTGGCGAGGCTGAAACGCGCAATAGCCTAATTTACGCCTGCACCCAATGCTGCTGGTATCAAACAAGCCGACTGACATTGACGTAGTTCCCTTGATGTGCCGTCATAGTATGACAGTTGCCCAATAAGAGCTGCGAATTCCGAAACTCAGTCTTAGGCCCTTCGCCAGTGGCGTCAAGTGTGCTACAACGGCGAATGCTAGTGAGTCTAGCGCGATAGAGACATGGCTCGCTCCGTTGTGCCCATCTGTTTGGAGTAATGATACATGACAATTACATTCAGGATATTCATCCTGGTCTATCGTTATTTTACAGTCATCCATCCGATTCAATAGCCCAAAACCATGCAGTACATGCCAACGTGACGTTCGTTCAGTGTATCCCTTTCCTAGGTCGTACACACATCTCAAGCACCCAAGGTGACTCCCAAGAGGACTCCGTTTCCATCCTTTCAAATCCCTTAGCCACTTGGTGCAAATGCGGCCGGAGTCTCTTCCGGTTCCTCTGCCAGGGCGGTCCTTTGCTTCTCCAGGGTATGTGCGCGGAGTCGCTTGTTCTGTCGCTGCCACTCGAGATCCTCGTCGGTAAAGTCCAGAGTCTCCAGCGTCTCAATCAGCCGCTGCTCGACTAGACTGCGGATGTGGAACGCCAGCGCTTGGTCTCTGAACATGCCCTCGTACCGGTATGACAGCCAGACGTACTGGTTGAGGGCGACGTGGAGTGATTCAAGCTTGTAGAGGTACGCTTGCGGAGGGCCCTTGAAATCTTTAGGTTGCAAGTCCAAGAATTCGATGGGAATTGCCTTAATCTTGAGAAGGTCTCCGTTTTCATTGTTTGCAACGATACTGGCCAGGGCGCGGAGCGTTTGGAGTGAGTTCTCGGCCCTGACCGCCACCGGCACGTGGCACATTGTCAGTCTGTCGTAGATGTTCAAGGGAATGTCTTGGATGGCATCCACAATCTCCAAGAGGTCGATGGGGATCCCGAGGGCATAATTATCACCAATGGCCGCCAGCTCTCGGATTCGCATCATGATAAAGGACAGAGGCGTGTCCTTGGGGAAGTAAGATGCGAAACGCTCTATTGCGCCTGCAGGGGGGGAAATGTACGCAATCTTGATGTCGTCAACCGGAGTGTCAAACGCTCGGTGAATAGTTCTCAAATCTGCGCGATCCATGGCGGTGACGTATCCAATCTTTTGTTCCTCAATCTCGGTATCGGGGGTGGTTTCCGTGGCGTTGCGGGCGGTGCGGTATCGTCCAGCGCGGCCACCAATTTGTTTTAGCTCGGGGAAAGTGAGCATTCGGTTCTGGCTGCCGTCAAACTTGGTGACGGATTCGAGAATGACTCGCCGGATCTCGAGGTTCAAGCCCATGCCGATGGCGTCGCTGGCCACGATAAAGTCGTAGTCGTTGTCTGGATCGTTGAACAGGGCAGCCTGCTGGACTCGCACCTCAGGGGGCAAGGAGCCGTAGACAATGGCACAGCGTCGTCCCGTGTGCTTCTCAATCGCTCGCTTTAGGGTGTGCAGGTTGAGCCGGCTAAAGGCGACAATGGCATCGCCCTTTTCAAGCCGATTAAAGTCGTTGTCAAGAGCATTGTCCATGGCCTCGAGCGGGCTCAGCCGCTCGTACCGGTGGATAATGCATTCGTCTCCAATGCTGCTGCAGATCGACTGGAGGAGCTTGACGGTGCGCTCCTCACCGCAGACGTGAACCTCCTTGGCCTGAACTCCCAGCAGGGCAGAGGTCCAAGCCGAGCCGCGATCGGGATCTCCGATCATTTGGATCTCGTCAATGACGGCAACATCAAACTTTTCGTTGAGAGGCGTCATTTCTACTGTGCAGCTTGAAAAGTACTGGTCGGTGTCCTCGGGAATCCGTACTTCCTCTCCAGTCATGAGAGCACACGGAACGCCCTTGGCCGTCAGTCGCTGGTACACTTCGTTGGCGAGGAGTCGAAGGGGTCCAGCGTATACGCCTCGTTTCGAATTTTCCAGTGCCTGAAGGGCTCGATATGTCTTGCCCGAGTTGGTAGGCCCAACGTGGACGTGAATGGTCCGCTGCAATGCTCGCGTGGCGGGAAACCACTCTTGGGGGAACCGGAAATCGAGTAGGCGTTTATGGCTCTCTTCCAGTCCCTTTGTGAAGCGTTGCCGGATCAGGAACGACTGAAATGAGTACTGAACCTCGTTGGTGAGACCCTTGAGGTCCTTGAGGATAAAGGCATCTCGGAGATTCCAAAACAGAGGGTTTTTATCCCTTCGTGTAATGTTCTTCTCTGCCATTAAAAAAGCCGAATCGAGGACATCCATGAATAGTGAGGCCTGTCGGTTGAGCTCATCCTCGCCGACGCCAGAAAGTGACACCTCATCGGCGCTGATGCGTGACAAAACGCTCTGGAAGCGCGACAACACGGTAGATCTGAACACGGCATGTTTTCCCGCGTACTTATGCACGCTGTCTAGACGGAGGCGTGTTTTTGGGTCATGACCTTTGCTCACCTAAGACTTGTAAGTAACCCGTGGTTGGCGACTGGGGATGTGCTTACAGATGTGGCTCGTGAAGGAGGAAATATGCGTTTGGTTGACTCATTCCGCGATGCTTGAGTTCCGGCGGGTGATTTCTTTTCATCCTGGACATTCTGTTCGACAATCTTTATCACGGGTTTGACATTTGCCCACAGTCGTGGTGTCGTTGAGAGAGCCCGTTGAGATGCCGGGTGAATGGCGGCTCTCGCAGCACCGAATCGGAGCGAAAATCTCATGGCAAACGCCTTCCGACCATGCGTAACATGGTCTCCGGAGAAGAAACAGGACACGCTAGTTTATAGAGACCGAATTGATCTCAAAGCCTGGGCCGAAACTTTTTAAAGATTTCCGATTGATGAAGAAGGCTTCGCTGAAATTTCCAGATGCCGGATCATCAATTTCGCCGACCCCAGACAGACGCGTCGCCCACCAGAAACCCACCGAGTGGGGCCTCATCAAGATGACGTCCGACACTCCCAGGCATTGTACATCAAGCTACTGTCGACATCTCCCTCGCTGCATTCCAGTTGTCTCCATCTGTTCGCTTCCCGGTCAATATTGCATCGACTTCCACCTAACACTTTTCTCTCGTGTCGCTAGACGAGTCAACCGACTCTCATTCGCAATCATGTCATCCTCGTCGGCTAATACTCCCCTTCTCTAGTAAGTCTGCTAGTTGCCTAGAGTCGCCTGCTGTCGCAGCTGGTATTGCGACGGCATATCAGAGGACACGACGAATCTAACTTGGACACCAGCTCTTGTATCGCACACAATACGACCATCCTCGCAGAATGCACCACCTCCGCTTCCTCCCAGACCTCGTCGCTGGCCTCCCTGATCCTGCCAAAGATTGAACACAGCGAGGCGCAAAAGTTGACGTACACCCATGGCCAACACCAAATCCATTACATCGCCGAGGCGCCTTCAGAGCATCCAGGCGCGCCCGCGGCCGGAGGCTTGACGTTTCTCGTCATTGCCGACTCGGCCCTCGGCCGCCGGGTGCCTTTTGGCTTCCTCTTCGAGATCCGCAAGCGCTTTTTTTCGCAGTTCCCAGAAGGCAGCGACTTCAACGACATGCCCAACTACGGCGCCGGATCCTTCAACTCGGAGCTTAAGGGCCTGATGGTCGAGTACGGCACAACGAGCGGGGGGCGAGACGATGCGATTGGGAATGCGCAACGGGAGATTGATGATGTCAGGGGCATCATGACCAAGAACATCGAGAGCTTGCTGGAGCGAGGAGAGCGTCTGGACTTGCTCGTCGACAAGACGGACCGACTGGGCGGCAGCGCCCGCGAGTTCCGAGTGCGCAGCCGGGGCCTGAAGCGCCAGATGTGGTGGAAGAATGTTAAACTGATGGCTCTCCTCGGACTTGTGCTGTTCCTGATCATCATGGCGATTGTTCTCGCGATCAAGAATTGATCAGTCGAGATTGCGACAGTACGGAGTGGTGGAATTAGCGAGCGAATGGAGCTCCAACTCCCCCCTGCCAACGGGCAAGTCATTCATTCCAAGTTTCCTTTACTTTTGTATACCTACGATGGCGGAATTCTGGTCGGAACCTGGTGGAACCGAGGCAAATGGTGTTTCAATGCAAATATGTTGCTCCTTCAATTTACTGATACCCCGAACCCGCTGTTCCCGAAATTGTGTGACTGTCGGGATGTTGGACCGGTGCGAGGGCCTTTGGGTCACACGCGGTGAACAGTGTCCTCCGACATCAGCACCTGTCTCCATTACATCCTTTTCGTCAAGTTGTGTCCTTGTTCCATCATGCGCTGGGTGAGTGAGATGGAATGTTGCTGGACATGTACATGAAATGTCGTAAATCGTCGCGAGCGCGGCTCCGTCTGAAAGCCCTGTGTGTTTGACTGTTCGTTCCCCGCCTCTCAATCCTTTCCCGTTTCTTTTCCCTTCATCCTCCGCTAGAATCCGAAAATCCGACGAGAAAATCATCATGAAACCATGAATTCCATCACCGACCAGTCCTTGGCGGAACCATCGGCAAGCACTCCGATGCGTCGTCGGCCTCATAACTTTGTCCCCCTTCGCTGGACATCTTGATAAACGTATCCCTGGGCGACAGGACTCTCCGACGCCGTGAACCCGATGGACGCCGGCGCTCTCCGGAGCTTGTCAGTGAAAAAGGCCGGATGCCGCGTCGAGGCGCAATGCTGAACTTGCGAGATGGACACAGCGGGACGTAGCCGCGTTGCCGAAGCCGTGACGGCACCTGGGCCCGACGATGAAGTGCACATGTCCCAAAGAGCAGAAAAAGAGGAACGATGCGGGGGTGAGAAATGTGAAATGCGGCAAATGTCACATTATCTTGGAGTCGTGGGCAAGCGGTCCAAGGCTAAAAGCGACAAGGACCTCCCTCGTCCTCTATGCTGCTCTCTGAATTGCCGTTTCCACGTGCCTCGGTTTCGGGCACGCCTCCGATCGATAAGGGGAGGATGACGGCAGGGCAGGTTTTCCCCGCATGACTAATGGATCTGCTGGGAGACTTTCTAGATTCGGAATGCGGAAATCCCGTTTCGCTGTCGGAATCTGGTGGGTGGATTGCAGAATGGGCAAGACAGAGCGACGTCAGAGCTAGTGATGGGCCTCTTTAGCCGTTGTGATCCTTGTTAATGTTTTCTTCACGAACCACTCGGACAACCCTTGTTTCCGAAAATGACGAGCAAATTGCGGGTTGCACACAGCAGCATTGTCTGATAGCTATATATCACAGCTGATTCATCCCACTCCGTGATGATAGGCCAGACCCACAACACAAATGTAGCTTGATGAGCTTTGAAAATGCAAAGTCGGCCAATTGAGAAGAAGTTCCTTCCTGGCCCATCCTCAATCTCAAGGCTTTGCCTACCGTGACCTTATCGAGACGGACATGTCTCTGCCGGTCTGCAACATAAACAAGTGCTCTCGACGTAATTCCCAATACATGGTATTTGTCTATAGTCTATCAATTCGTCAAGTTCATGGACCTCATTCTAGCTTATTTCGCCTTGTTCTTCTTGGCTTTCGCCTTTTGCTTCTCCTTCTCCTTGCCCTTCTTGATGGCGTCCACCAAGCCTCGCACCTCTTCTTTTTGTTCTTGCGCCTGCTTTTCCTTGGCCTTGGCCTCGTCTTGGGCCTTTTGTTCTTTGAGCCTAGCTTCGTCTTGGGCCTTCTTGGCAGCTCTCTTCTTGGCCTGCGCCTTTTCCACCTTTTCGATGAGAGCATCACTCTCCTCCCACAACTTCTTGGCCACTTCCTCATCCTTGATCTCGCTCCTGGCAAAGTCCATCTCCATGCACTCCTTGATCAGCTTTCCACCCTGTTCACGACCCAAATCTTTATCCATGGCGGCGTACAGAATGGACTGTGCAGCCATGTTGGGAGACTTGAGCAAGAACCACGGAAAGATGTATCCCACAAGGTAAAGGAACAGACCCCACAGGGATCCGCGAGTCAACCACCGACGGGTGCTGGGTGTACGTGCGAGTCCTGGGTCCACGAAAATGACACGGGTATTCATGATGCCGCCGTCGGGTCGCTTGTAGACGTCTAGGTGTTTTTGATAGGCGGTGCCAAACACGTTCAGCGCAAGCTTGCTTCGCGCGTAGGCAGTACCAGGGGACCACGTTGTCTTGGAAATCTCCTTTTTGAGGGACGGCGATCCAATGTAGGCAGAGCATGTAGGGATGATGATGCGGACGTCTCGGTCGATCGGTTGGATTCGTAGCGCGGGGCTGAGAATGCTCAGTAGGTGGAAATTCGCCAGGAAATTGACCATCCAAGTCTCCTCAATGCCCTCTTCAGACTCCTTCCTCTTGCCGCCAGGCGGTGTAAGGGTAGCAGCACACAAAATGACCATGTCGAGCCGGCGAGGCGGAGCATTGTCGATCCATTTCGTGGCAAAGGTGCGGATGCTGTGGAAGTCGGTGAGGTCGACCTGCTCGGCGTAGATGAGGTTGTTGTTGGTGCGCGCCCGCAGGTCTTGGACGTACTCGACGAGGAAGGGATCCGTGTCTGGGGCTTGAGTGAGCAGAACCAGCTGCGCGCCGCGCTGGGCGAGCTGCAGGGCCGTCTGGGCACCAATGCCCGACGTGCCGCCCGTGAGGAGGACGACTTTTCCGTGCAGCAGCTGGTCGGCCGGGTTTGCGCGTCCGGCTGTCCAGAGCTTGAGGAGGAACAAGAACGTCAACGAGAGAATGGTGTAGATGATGGGTCGGGCGTTGTTGGTCACAAAGGGAGGAAAGCCGTTCCCGACGATGCCCAGAACGAGAGTAATCGCCATTGTGACGGAGGAGCCGGAATTGTCGGCTGGGTAGGTAGTTGACTGAAAGATCAAGTCATTCCGGAAGAGCCGCAAGTCGTGGGAGACTGTAAGGATGCCAGTGGGGCTGGGGTTGGAAAGGAGAACATCTAGATGTCGTGTCAGGTAGTTTCGTCGCCACGCGGCTTCACGTGACGCAATTCAGCATATCCTCTCCCAACTTAGGGGAATTTTAACTCGACTCGTCCACGATGAAATGCCCCTGGGAAGCGTTGCATCCTTAATTGAACACCGCGGTTTAGTTATGGAAACACCATGAAGGGCACAAAGCCGAAATCAACGCGCGCCTTTCGAGCGCTTAAAATAGGTACAGTCTTAGGCCAAAAGTCTCCGTACACCCGTATTAAGACTCGGCGTCTTTATATCAAGATTGCATCAATAACTCTTTACACAGAGTATCCTAAAAATGAAGGTAATGCAGTACTTGAGCAATAGAATAGTGCATAACTTAGTACCCTTTTAAAGCACTTAGTTACGGTCTCCTAAATGCATCATAGTTTGTAGTGTAGTGTAGGATGTACGGAGACTTTTGGCTCGAAACTGTACTCAAGCATGTCAGTTCTGGTGCCAGGCATTTGTCACGGCCCAACTTCATCATGGCTCGATAAGGTTTTAAGAGACGTGTTCGACAGCTTGATTCATATGTATGCGTGCCAGATGGTAAGTGAATGAACATCGAAATCTCCAATTACCCCAAAAATAGGATCTCCCTTATAAGACAGTCCTTCTACACAACACCAGCCCTATCATTGAGCTCAAAACCAGTCTACAAGAGAATAGGCAGCAGAGCATCCCCCCTACGTCTTGCATATTCCACAGCTCTGTTATACTGGACATTTCTCAATACCTTCTTGGAGACTTTGTCTGTGAGCGTGTCCGTCATCTCCGCCGTGTCGTTCTCGTCGTACACCTCTAGAGCTGAAGCAATGGCCTCGCAGTCCCAGCACAGGCAAATCGAGTATGCCTGTCCAAAGTGGACCTGAAACAGCTCCTGAGTATCTTTCATCCCCGTCTCAAGAGTTGGCTTCCCGAGTTTGTCGTTGTGATTGATGAAGCGCCCGCAGCGGGACTCCGTTACCGTCCTGTAGTTTTTCGCCGAGAGCTGATGCGTGTGCCAGACTAGGTCAATGTCCAGCGTCGGTACGAGCATCTTACCGGGGTAGAGCTGGAAGAGTTCGAGATAGTTCTCATAACGTTCTACTGCTCTGGTAAGGGTCCCCGCGAGCGCTGGGCTTCGAATCCAGAGCTGGGCGTGCATCTTGTCGACAAAGACCAGTTGACGTGTGACATTGGCAATTAGGGACTTGAGCAGGACACTTTGGTCCTCTGGGGATTCGATGCTCACGGCAGCGACCGGTTCCGAGTCTTCTGAGGCTTCATTCGAAGGGGATTCAGGACTAGTTGGCTTGTTTACGCCTTCTGCTTCATCCGGAAGGGCCTCGGGGCTTTCTGGCTTCCCTAAGTCCTCAAGGTAGTCGCAGAGATTCACCTCAATCCCGTTGTCCTTGAGATATTTGCAAGCTTTGTCGGGCAGACTGTAGGTCCAGCTTCGCGAAATGGTCCCCTGGGACTCGATACAGTCGTGCTTTATTCGTCAGCGAACCGAAGTGTTTGAGAATCCAATCAGCTTACTATGGCTTTCCAGGGAAATGGCACTCTGAACAGGTAATTCAAAGACCTGGTTTGGCAGTAGTTGTGCCAAAATGAAGGATTGAGGAGATATGTGTGCCACATCATCAGAATGTCTACACGTTCACGTTAGGATTCTAAGGGCGAAAGAACACACTCCGATAGACTTACCTAACGGCGGCACATACGGAAGTCGAGCCTGAGGTGATTTCGAGGTATAAGCTCTATCTGAAATGGTCTGCGACGACTCCTTGGCCATGGAAGCGTCAATCGTCTTGGCCCACTCCACAAATCGCTCGGCTGCAAAGTCGAGGTACCGAGGCCACTTTTGCCCGCGCCGCGCCTCCCAGTCTGGGTCTTTGACTCTGACCGACTGGTTGATGTACTTGCGCAGCTTGCTCGAGTACTTGCGACGGTAGACGATCTTGGTCTTGGGTGCGAGCCCAAACGTCCTGTCGAGGTCGCTGGAGCCGACGACGCGGACCTTGAGCGCGTGAAAAGCCTCGAGGAGCTCCAAGTGGACCGCACATTGCGCCGCGGTAGGAAAATCGTCCGCTTCGGCGTTATTGAGGTCTGTGAAGACGTCTGGGCTTGGGATCGTGGGGTTCTCAGATGTGGTGCGGGCTTTGTAGGTGGAGATGTCTGAATACCGGTTCATGGAGTGAAGGGTGGATTGATGCGTGCCGATGAGGTACGACATGGTTACGGAGAGTAAGGATGATACTACTATTGACGGTTTCGTTGGAAGATGAGCCAGTCGAAGGCGCTGGACGCCATTCCTAGCATTTGATGCAGGCAGCGATGGAGTAGTACGTTGGCCGTTGAGAAAAAGCAACTTGATGTCACAGATGAGGCATACTTTGTGATCTGCACGTCTTCTGTCGTGTTTTCAGTCACCGAAGCGCCCAAGACACGCCGCCTTATCCGCTTGCGCAACAGATAGCAGCAAGGCAGAGTGGCTCAGCCGATGAAGCTGCTGGTGATGCCAGACCACTTTGGCCATGCATCAACAGGGGACCCTTGTCGGGTACCTCTGCCGGCCGGCTCGAATCCCCCCTTCGTTTCGAACACCGCCACAATGTGGGTTGCATTGCTGGGTTGAGATCGGTAAAGTGTCTCGCCCGATGGTCGTGGGTGCCTCTGTCGCTTAACAATCATGGATGGGTGGTTCAGGGCTGTCCAAAGTGTACTTATCGTTTGCCTAACGGGTCTGGACTGGCCCTGTTGCGGCTGATCAGTCCTGGTTTGCTGGTGAGTCGGACCTCTGAGGGCGTGACTATTCCATCAATCGCATCGTCTTGAACAACGACTATGAGCTTGTCCCCCAGCCACCACCCGGTGACAGTCGAGTCTCTCAACTCTTCCCATCAGCTATTCGGAGCTTCACCACATACCGGCGACCTCTTGCAATGTTTAAGCTGGGCATCATATCGTCGGTCATCCGCTTTGCCGGTCATATCCCAACTGGAATGATGGGTGTGACTGGCTTGAGCTTGTACAATGCCGCCAAGAAGCTGGGGGATATTTACGACGTTATCCCACATGGCCGGGTCTTTCTGCAGGGCCTGAAGATCGTGGGCCAAGCCGTACGTTGCGCCACTAATCACTTACAGCGACTCCAACGCTCACAATTTTATCTAGGGAATCGCCACCTTTTCCTGGAACTTTGTCATGTTCCTCGGCTCCCTACCGGCTTATGGAGAATATCTCATCATGATCGGCGTCGTCGACCTGGCCTTGACCGTCGCGCTGATATGCGGCGCCGTCATGCAGGCCGAGTTCATACCGCGAAGCCTGTCCGGGTGCGAGGACGCGACCAGCTGGAGCAACGGCACCGATGGGCGCAACTTTTTCCTCGTTGTCAACGGATCGGACGAGTTTAACTACAGCAGTCCCAAAAGTGCGTGTAGGGCTTTTGTCCGCAGTTGGCAAGTCACTCTTGGCTGCATGCAAGTGCTATAGTATCTACATTTTGAGGGTCATCTGGCTGACTGTGTATTAGTGTCCTCTATTGTTTTTGTACACTATCCACGCTTTTCCTGGGGTGTCTAGAACCTCCTGGTTCGTATTCACGGTCCTCGTATTATTCGTATCCACGGTCCTCGCGATCTTCTTGCAGTGGCTTCACGGACCTTTTGCATCTAATTTTTGTCAAACCCTTCACCTACCCTCTCGCTCAGATCCTTCCCATCGTGCGGTTTGCCGTACGGTACACCTCCAAGTTTATATACCGGGGGAGGACCAACAGGACTGCTCGTGTACGCAAGATCGAGCTCGCCCACAAAGCGCCCGCGTACGGGGAAAAGCCGAGTCTGGGAGATTCAGCGGTCCTACCAGCTCAAGTTGTAAACCGCATCGCCCGACACCTCCACTATGTCGACTTGGTCAACCTGAGCCGTTCGTCAAAACGTCTCCGAAACGTCTTCTTCGGACACGGAGGTCCGACGAGGGAACTAGACCAATTTCGACAACATTGCTGCGAAGGCGACAACAAGTTGCAATGCAAAGTCTGTGACAGACAAGTGTGCGAGGTGGGTAATGTTACCGTGTCAATTACATCGGCGTGCTAACGGATCAATACAGACATGCAGCAGTTACGCTCGTCATCGCAAATCATATGCGTCCCAGCATCTCAGCAGATGCCAGCCCGTATGCACCAAATGCTTTTATCTCAACTACTGCCGGTCAACCAACCGCCTCCAGCAGAGGCGACCATCCAAGCACGCAGCTTCGTGTTGGTCCTCTACGGAGAAGCGAGACGTTGAAGAAGGAATAGGTCAGGGGTGGCAAGCCGTCGAGGAGCCCGTCTGCCGTCTATGTTATGAAAAGACGGATGCTGAACGCATGAAGAGGATGGAGGCCCAAGATACTGCCGAGTTGCAGCGGTTGGCAAAACACCCGCTGGTTTGTAATACTTGCAAAGACCCGCTGCCTTCACGAGGGCCGCGGTGGTGGATTTGTACGAGCTGCCAGGTGGAGTGTAAATCCCACGCTCATCCACCGTGGGCAGCGTGATGGTTGTTCATGTTTATGGCACGGAGTTTTATATGAAAGCGTTCATTGCATTTCAGATATCAATTGTTGGGTAGATTGTCATCAGTTAGGTAAACAAACCTCGCAGGGTATCTCAGGGTGGTAGTCCTGTCTCGCAAGAGAGCTACGTGGAATGGCATCAACTACCCTGTCGCTGTCAGAACCTTTTCCATGCTTAAATCTGCCTTGTCGGAAGAAATAACTCACGACTTCAGCTGTCCCACCACACTCTCTTACAAGGCCCTGCTGCCTTCGCGCTCGATACTGCATCGAGACCCCGGCAAGTCGAACTGCACCACCCCTGTCGTGGCGCAGCATGGGGCGAAAGGCTGCCTGAGAGGCTGTCACTCGCTTGATCATCAAGGCGATCACTCCTGCATGCGGTTATCCTTGTCGAGCATCAATTGTAACAAGTCGTTTTCGTATGAAAGACTCAATGTGAGCGGTCACGATCGATCCTCTTCGGGGCCATTTCTTCTTGCCAAGTCCCACAGCGTTGATGGCGCAACGGCGCCTCTACTGGTGAACAATGTCTCGCCTAAGAAAGATTATCCCCATCCTCTCGTTGGGCTCCTCGCCGTCGTCGCCATCCAGCATCACTTCGGCGCCCGACTTGGCCTGGTCACTAGTCGGATCCGGAGGGGAACACCTCCTCGTAGAGCTCGAGGGCCTGTACTGGGATGGCGTCAAAGCAGAGCTCGAGAACATTGTTCGCACGCTAAAGATCTGGCAACAACCTGAGTACTCCGATGTTACTGTCGAGGAGGAAGAAGATGAACATCTTCATGGCTTCGACACGTTTCTTAACCAGGTCAGCCAGGAGGCGAGAGCGTTTGCGATTCGCTATGGTTCGTGATGTGATGTGGCCCAGGTCAGAACGTACTAACATGGCAAAGGGAACATGAGAGAGCGCGAAGAAAAGAAGAAGAGAGAGCCTTACGAATACTATACCCATACATATCCAACTCATATGACTGCTCTGAAAGATAGCGTGGCAGATCACATAGCTGAACACTCGACTTCTAAGACTAAAGCTGCTGTGAGGAAGTCGATTAAAGGTACTTCACATACAGCTTCGCAATGCAGCTAACTGACCATACAATTCCAGCGGTCCCTAGGCTCAAGGGAATGGAACATCGCGCCTGGACACTTCTCCAAGCAGCAGGTATGTTATTGTCTAGTCGATTCAGACGCAGCATCATTGATCAGATCTAGGATTCCTTGATATCGAGAAGCTGGTCGAACACCGGCCACCATTAGGCAAATTCGGATTCTGGAAAAGACCAGCAATCCCCCAGCGTAAGTGATCCGAGCTTCAAGACCGAGTCCTGTATAAGTTACCAACTCACGCATATAGTTGCGTTGTCTAAATTTGACGATGACTACATCCCTCGCTTTGAGCCGCTGCATTGCACAAGGCCGCAATGCAAAGCCGCAATCCGAGGCAGTATGTTTGTGAATCAAGACGAACCCGCCGTCGTATGTGAAGACTGCTATAGAAATCACTACTACGGAAAGGAGTCGTTTCTGAAAGCCTACAAGCACTGCGTCCTGGCAGAGTGCATTACGCCCGACGTGAGCAGAAGCATTTGTCATTGCAAGGACGTGCCGCACTTTGACGGCCAAGGACGAGCCTTAAGTCTGTATCCCGTTGATAGAAGTGCGAATCATGTGGATTCTGAAGGCATCGGGTCCATCAAGTGCAGTCTTCTCAAGCTGGGCGAAGTCATCGCCCTGGCCAAGTACGACGGGCTGCAGACTGTCGTGGGCATCAAGAAGCCGAGCAAACACCACAAGGCAGAGGGTAGATCAGCTTCGGAGACTGGCAAGTCCAAGCACAAGTTCGGAATCAAGCCAGAGGCAGAAGGGCCGCGCAAGGTCAGCAGCTGGAAGCCGAAGCAGATGCGGACAGTCGAGGGCACAACTCTCCACGGCGAAGACCGATCGCCCGCTTCGAGCTCTACCAGCGTGGCGACGGAGGCGCTGGCTGACGAGGACATTCCCATGTTCTTTCGGAAGTTTACGGAAAAGTATCCGTTTGGAAATGTCCACATGGCGCTTCGGGTTGGGCCTTTGGTCATTGAGAACGGCGTTTCCCAGTATGACTATCCTGTGATCCTGTGACGTCGAGAGCTGTTGCTAACCCCGACTGCATAGCACCAAGAGCGGAGCTCTCGTGTCATTGCGCGAGATGCCTATCTTTCACGAACGCTTTCCGCTACACTCTACCCCCGAGCGCAACTATGCCGTCGACGGAAGCGCTGATCGCACGCTCTGGCAACGCAAGCGGCAGTCTGAATCACGAAAGAGATACAAGGCCATCATGAAGCAAGTGGTCGGGGCACCATTTAGCGGCGTCCTCGTTCAGGACAAGGAGCTCGAGGTTGTTCGAGATGTCTTGGCGGCATGCAAGCAGCCCTTTGAAGACCCAGGTCTGCCGGCTTCTGACCAGATCAAATTGCTCGACTCGGCTCTTGGCCCTGCGCTGGATAAACTCAAGGCGCTACTGGGTAAAAGAGTGAGGTTGTATCTTGAGAGCATCTCCAAACGGCTTTTGGACCCTGATACCAAGCTCACATGGAGCGCAACTGGTAACAACTGTCAAGCGTTTTGCAATTCCATCATCGATCGGAACCTCTTTGAGCCGCTTGTCAACGGAACAATGTACAAAGAAGACCCGGAGGCTTATCCCCTTTACAGCATGAGCTTCGTCTGTCCAGACGAGGGATACAGGCAACGCGGCGTCCGGACAAAGTACGACGTTCCGAGTGGGCTGACGGAGGAGTACCTGCTACGCTTCCACTTTGGACGCCACGACGAGGCCGACATTATCGACACGTATCAAGAGTATTGGCATGATTGGGGCGCGTTCGGTGGGACGCTATACCGGAATCAGGACCTGTTCCCCTGGGACTGCACTGAAGCCTACGGGCGATACCCAACGAGATGCGGCGATTGCAACCTCGCCAAGCACATTTGGGCATTTCCGTTTGACTCATGGTCCATGGCATCACTTCACCTGGCACGGGATCGTCACATGTACGCCCCAGCTACAGTTGATCAAGCCATATCTGCCGTTGGAACAAATGCCAGCCCGAGTTCATGGATGCGGAACCGCCTCACCGTCCTCTCTGCAACATCAATTCTCCACCGCGTAGCCGCAGCCATGGCTCTCACGCGTGAGGTGAGACGAGACACGGCCTGGCTGCACATGATTAGCACGCGCCCCGATCTCGACCCGTCACTGATCAGGGTCAAGCTGGGCGGTATCCATCGTGCGCAGCCCTTTAGCCACTACTTTGAAGCGGGAACCTACAGCCATTACTTCCTAGCCCCATGGGCAACGTGGTCGCGGCCCGAGCAGACGGAAGCGTACGAGCTCATGCGGGACGGCCGGGTGAAGTTACCGGACGTGCCGTACGCATCGTGGAGCGAACGTTTCGCCTCGTCAGGTGGGGGTACCGAGTCTTCGTATGGAGGCTTTGGCGGCACGGATGTCGGGGGCACGAATGGTGCTGTGGATGCCGCGGCGATGAGTTTCGCCATGGCCTCGTTTAGTGACTCGCAGTTTAGTCCCGTCGAGGTGAGCCCTGCGGACGCGGACGGGAACTGCGCCGGCGGGTGTGGGAGTGCTGATTGCGGAGGGGCGGACTGTGGAGGGGATGATGGCGATGGTGATGGTGGTGGTGATGGTGGAGGAGGCGACGGAGGGGGAGGTGACGGAGGAGGAGGAGATGGAGGCGGCGGTGGCGGCGACGGCGGTGGGTGTGGAGGATGTGGTGGATGTGGTGGATGAAGAGGACGTTGCAGAATTTGTAGTCGGCATGTGAATAATTTGGATGAGTGTATCTAGGGGCAAGTCTCCAGCAAGTTAGTCGTATATAATTCCAGCCATCAACAGTCCACTTGGAGTCTTTTCAAGCCAAGCCATGTCACGACATGTCCAGTGACAACTTTGACAGGCTTAACTTGGAAGATCCCATAACAACATGAATGATGGATGTATGAGGGAAACACTTAGAGAAATACTCTAGATGCTAGTTCCTGTCCCAGGGTGCAACGATCGCGGCGTTGAGCTGGCGGCTCGTCGCTAGATTGGGTAGGAGCTCGCAACTACGTCACTCATCACCTTCTTCAGCTTTGCTTAATTATAACCTTAAATACCCATTCTTGTAGCTTAATTATAGCAACACTCGTCCACATCGCTACTCCTCTCTGTTTTTCTTCCTGATCCAAATCTCTCCCACTGGATCCCCAGGTTCAGCAACACACTCCCACTCCCCCATGCCATGGTGCTCCTCCGCCCTCCTAACGCCTCTGCCTCCTCCGCCGATAATCAGATTGCCCGGCCGATACGTCTCGTCCATCATCATGCGCCGAATCACACTGCCGTGAACGCGCACCGTGTCGGGGATATCCCGCGTCTCGCCACACGGAAGAGGCCATCGAATGGGCGCCCATGAGCCGTCGCCCTTCAGGTCCATCCGTCGGAAAGGCAGGTACTCCATGCACTTCCACGCCGCCACGGCCAGGCTGCCGAGGCCCTGGCCGAACTCGAGCGAGTCGTGGAGCCGGGCCCCGCACGCGCCGTGCATGATGCCGTGGAAGCCGTGTTGGGGCCGGTCCACCTCCGTCTTTTCGTCCGTCCCGAGGCTCGGCATCGTCGGCGTTCGGCTTGGTCCGCTGCCGCCGCTGGCCACGCGGATGTCCGGGATGGTGTCCGGGTCGATGGCTTTTACGTTGACGTCGTCGCACTCCCCGGCGCAGCATCCCATCTCGGCTACCTTGTCCTGGTCAAACGGTAGCCCGGCCTTCATCGCCTCCCTCACCATCCACGCCAGCGGGATATGGCTGGCGCTCTTGCTGTCCTCGAGCATCTCCCAGCCTCCACCGACGTCGGCGTGTCCTCCGGAGAACCAGACCTCGTCAATGTCCTGTCCGTCGTCCTCGGGGTCGACTTCAGACACTGGGATCCTCGAGATGTTGGACATGGTCTCGAAGTCCGGGCGTTGTGTCGACCTGGATGGCGTCCTCTGGCACGACTTGGATCGAGCACGGTACGGAGCGTAGTTTGATTCGGAGTCCCGCGCTGGGGCTTCTTTTTCTTTGTCAGGTTCATCGGGTCTTAAATAACTCGGTCGCCGGCCTCTTTCTTCATGGCCGGGCTCCTTGTCTGGGCCGTCCTTTTTCAGCGTGGCGTCCTTGAGATCCTCTCGCAAATCATCCACCATATTGCTGAAATGGAGGTGTTTATGCTTCCGAGTCGGCCCGTCTTGGTACATGAGATCCTGGCGAAACTTGGCCCGGCGTTCATCGATGCTTACAGCATGACGGATGACTTTTGCAGAGCTTCTAGCAGTATACGGGAACTTGCTGCGCTGCATCCAAGCCGTCTCGAAGCGCGGCACCGAGTTGACCGTGTCGAAAAGACCGAGGAAGCGAATCCTGCCGACGGGCCTGGAAAAGGTTTCTCTGAAACCCTTCATGAAGCGAAACATTTCGTCCCGCTTCTGCCTTGTTTCCTCGGCCTCGTCGCCTGTGCCCGAGACCATCTCGCGGGCCTGCCACTCGGCAAAGGCCTTCCAGGCGAACTTGACCATCTCCTCGTTGCCGTGCGACAGGAGTCCAATGTAGTCGAGCATCTCGGCGAGGAAACGGGCGATGTAGGCACCTCTGCTGAAGCCAAACATGTAGATTTCGTCGCCAGCTAAGGCTATGTGTTAGGAGTAGAGTTGGAAATGCGTTGGGAGCAAGGCTTGGACCTACGGTTGTAAAATCGCATCAGGAATCGGTACCCGCCGACGACATGCTGGTCGAAGGAGGATCCGACGGCTGAGTCTTTGGCCTTTTGATACCACGAGCTCAGCCGGGCGCGAATGCCGGTATGAGTGAGGGACCTCGAGACGACATAGGTGCCGATGCCCGCTAAAACCTGTCAGTCTATGCCGGCGAGTTCCCAGGAGGCACAGCGTACGTTGGTAGTAGTGATACTGGTCATTGGCGGTTCGATCGAGCATCCGAAAGATTTTGAGAATATTAGAATCGGAGTCGTCGCCGTGGAATTTGTTGCCAGTGCCATCGAAGCACAAAACTAGCTTCTGAGGGCTTCGACCAGGTTGCGGGCCTGGAATTATGGGATTCATAATGGGCGTATCCGATCGACTCTGAGGCTCGTGTCTTGGGGCATACTTGTCGTCTTTGGCCGGCGCATGATCCCTGACCGAGGCATGCTGCGCAGAGGCGGGGGCGAGATGCGAAGTGTCCATTTTGAGAACGGCAGTGGCACAGATACTCGGCCTGTATTGCCGTCTTGATGATCGGGATCAGAGGTCCCTGTTCTCATCAACAGCTCGCGAAGCTGGCAGTTCCTTGTGGTAAGTCGGTGAGAAGGAGTGCAGCCGGTCTGGACAATGGCATCGACCAAGCAGCGAACTATCGAAGAAGCAGCGTCAAACGTCGCGCAACCCGTCGACGGGGGACTCGTGAACCATAATATTGTCAGACGCGGACACTGACATCCTTGCGACTGTCTCAGACGCCCCAGGTATAGACTAATCGCCCGCTAGAGTAGGCCAAATGGAAAGCCATTCATCTGCAAACTCCAGTGCGGTGTGGCCAACGACACGCCCGAGTGGCATTACCAGCGCCGCTTGTGTAGCCAGCCACTGCGATGCAGGGCGGTGGGATGTCTCAGAGGAAAGAGGCCATTGAGAGGAGACGCGGTGGATTAGAGGCTGCGGCTGGTGGCCCTGCGCGCGGACATTCTCAGCAGTTGAAGATCCGGCGATCTTTTCCTGACGGGTGCATCGGGGCGTTCATGGCGTCTATCCCTAGGATCAGCTTAAGACCGATGAATATCTGGCCCTCGAGCGTAGCAAGACGAAAGGATCTCCGGTCAGTCCCAGAAGACAACAATAAAGCAAAAGAGACGCCAGTGCACATAGATATCCAGCATGTATTGCCGTGAGGAGTCCTCTCCCGCAAGGGATGCGGCAGTGATACCATATTGCTTTTTCCAAGCTTGCGGCCCGTCGTTCGCCAGCTCCTAGCCTCCAGCCTCTTACGTAGTACCGACCCTCTCAGCATCTACCGCCCGGAGGATTTATCCTCTTCGGCTGACGATTAGCGCCAGGAAGACCCGGGTCTAATAAATGAGTGCAGCGTAACGAGGACAAGAATACCTATCAGCTACCCATTCGGCACGGCAACATGCTGCGCGGAATGACTAGGGCGACGCATCAATCAAATAGCTTGGCGAACTGCGTCAAATCGCCCTTGTCTGCTTTTCTGCCCATGTCGGATCGCCCTGCGAATGGATCGTCGTCCATCCCGCGGTGGATATTGGTGTCTAATATGTCTTAGTCGGCTGTGCCAATCGGAGGACACCAGGGCGGGACGCTATCGAGAGGGCCCGTCCCTAGGCTGACTATCCAACCTCTCTCTATGGGCCAATCTGCAGCTTGGAAGGGCCTCTGAATCTGCGGCCGGCAATCGTGGCCGTCGCTCTCTGGGACGCCACATGAGGTTTGAGGGACAGCGTTCGCCTTGTCATTCGTTTGTGTGCAGCTGGGTGGGGGGGCTGACGCTATACTGATCCCCCCCCCCAGCAAGGGAAGACAGAAGACGAAGAATATAGGAAATGAATTCGGTGTTGACCTGTTTCATCGTGCCAGTTTGATTGGAGGAGTGAACATGATTGAGAGCGTAGATGCCATGATCGAGATTCTTGAAATCGCCATGGCTTGTCCATACATCGCGACTAACATGGATCACAACCATCACAGCTTGCTATCCTTCCAAACCGCCTTTCTCTTCTCCACAAAGCTCAACACGCCCTCCTTCATATTCTCGCCGCCGTCCAACCCTTGATACAACGGCCCGTGATCCACCCGCGCCGTGCTCTTCTTGGGGTCCTCGGCATCCCATCCTCCCAACAGCCCGTCGCGGGAGACAATGACGGCATCGGGCGAGTTGCCAGCCATCTCTGCCGCCCAGTTCAACGCCTCCTCGACGACCTTTTCGGGCGAAACAACGGCATTCACCAGCCCCCAGCCCTCCATCTGTGCCGCCGTGTACGGCCGGCCCAGCAGAGCCATCTCCGAGGCGCGCTGCCGGCCGACGCTCCGGATCAGCCGGGGCAGGGCGCCGGCGATGGCCACGACGCCCCGGGTCACCTCCGGGAGGCCGAACTTGGCTGCCGAGCTGGCGATGACGAGATCGACGTTGAGCACCATCTCCATGCCGCCGCCGAAGCACAGCCCGTTGACGGCCGCGATGACGGGCTTCTTGCCGCGCCGGTTGCTCAGCCCGCCGAAACCATTGTCCGCCCACTTCTCTCCATCTCCTCCACCTGCTGTTTTCTTGCTCTCCCGCTCGTTATTCACATCATGCCACTCCTTCAAATCCGCCCCCGCGCAAAACGCCCTTCCCTTGCCCGTAATCACAGCGCACCGCAGCTTTGGCTCGGCGTCGTACCACGCCCACAGGCGGTCCAGGGCAAAGTGCATGCGGCGCGGCAGGGCGTTGAGCTGCGCGGGCCGGTTGAGCGTCACCAGCAGCACGTGCGGCTTGGGCGACGAGACGATGACGTCAGGCACGGCGGGCGGAGGGCTGGAGAAGTGCTGCGACATGATGACGGATTGCGGGAATGTCGTGACGCTGAGGGTGAAGAAGTGAGAGCCAAAGTGTGAGTGGTGGATGGTTGGCATATATGAGTTGTTGATGTGTTGGATGTGTGAATGAGAGCCCGTCTCACACAATGCTGATACTAATCCAACGTAATACAATGGGAGACGCAATTCTTTTAGCCAACAGTGTTTTATCGATTCAGCACTGGTATCTTGATAGTTCAACGTCCATCACCAATCCAAAGGTGGTTCGTTACCCCAGATTTATTCCATCCAGACCTAGTGTGGGGAACCTCGGCACCTCGGTTACCATCTCCAATCTCATCGCAACGTCATCCTTCGGACATGGTCTTCCAGTAAGAATTCTCCTGAGAATTGCCCGTCACTCAAACAGATGCATCACAAATAAGTCAGGTCGTCAAGTCAGGTCGTCTTTTTGCAATATCATTCAACGCCAGCCCTCCCGCTCCCCCGGGGAATCCTAGCGCTGGCATTGAGAATCAAATATTATCAAGATCCAGCCATCTCTCTTGCAAACTCCGTGGATCCGCAAGCCTGGTGTATACGTGCTAGTGGTACAATTCGAATCCATCATTGTTCCTTTCCTCTCCTTGCCTCTCTCAACTCATCCCGTGGCTCATGCAGACCCTCTCGATTCGTCCCGTGGCTCAAGCAGGCAGTCCTCGCTTCTCGCACTCGGTAAAGAAAATGACCATACGCCAGAGCTTCTTGACCAAATCCTCTGCTTCGTCGTCCAGTGCCTGTCATCATGTTAGCTTTCAATCAGTTTGTGCAGGATTAGAAAACGTACCCCTTCCAACTCCTCCACCAGGGCGGCGGCAGTGCCATGTTTTCGAAGGTGCTCCTCTACAGCCTCCACCAGCATCTCCTCTTGCACGCCTAGGTACTCGACAATCTTCTTCTCCACAAACGGCCGTAACTTGTCTCGCACGATGGCGTCCTCCATGTAGTCCCACTTGACCTTCCACTCCCAGAGCCCGTCCTTGTTCGAGGGAATCTCCTGCGCCAGCGCCCTGACCGCCTGAGAAATCTCCTCTTCCGTCATCGACGCCGATGCCGACGTCGGCTCGAACTGGATCGGGATGAGCTGTCGCTTGGTCGAGGCATCCGCCTCTTCGTCGTCCAAAAGACCCTCCACTTCGGCAATGGTGCGTCGTTGGGGAGCCGCACGTGACGCCTGAGCCTTTTGAGCTGCGGCGCCGAGAGACAGCTTGAAGGGCTGAGGTGCCGTGACCGAGGGAGCCTGTCGCTCCTCCATCTCGTGAGCCTGCTTGTCCAAGAACGAGTCGGCCATGCCGCGTGCCCGCTCCATCGCAGCCTGCTCGCGGCGCTGCTCGTCGTTTTCGGCTCGACGATCGGCCTCGTCCCTTGCCTCCTCCTCGGCCCGATCCGTGCCTCTCTTCCGCACCCAGTCGCCGTGGTCTCGGTAATAGGGGTGCGACTTGCGACTTGATTCCTTTTCGTCGTCCCATGCCTTTTCCCGGTCCAGTTGCTCCTGCTTCCTCCGCTCCAGCGACTCTGCATCTTGCCGGTCGCGGTCCCGTTCTCGCTCGAGGGCGGCTTGTCTTGATCGTTCCCGGTTGCCCCATTTCCGCTCCGCCTCGAGGTACATCTTGTCCGCGTCGGCCTTGGCCTTTGACTGTTGCCGGCGGTGCAACTCTTCGTCGTCGGCGTCCGTGTCTTCGTCTTCCCTGTTGACGGAATAGTCCGTGTTGGAGACGCCGCCGTTGACAAACGCGATGCGGTTCTGTCCGTTCTGGCCCTTGGGTCCCGACGGGGCGTTGGGCACGCTTCCTCTTGGTCCCAGTGGGATAATGTTGGCGCCCGGAGGTGGTGAGTCGAGGCGGGACGGTCTGGGTGCGCCGTTTCGTTGCCGCTCCTGCTCTTCCATCTCTTCCTCCCTCTTCAGACGCTCCATGTCACGTCTGGTGCTCCTCTCGCGAAAGGCTGCAATCTCCTGTGACACAACCTCGCGCATCTCGGCGGGGATATCTGCAAGCTCGTCATCTTGGGCCAGAGGGATGTTGACTACTTCGACATTCTCTCCAGAATCAGTGTTGCCCATCGATATGTCCTTGTCAGATATCGCAGTAGTAGGATAAAACATGTCTCGAATCACACCCTTTAGAGCGGCCCGGGCGGCTTCTATCCTCTCGGTGGCGCCAGAGTCGTCTCGGCCCTCTTCGTACGACTCGACGTACTTGACCGAGTTGGGATCGACTGTGACCTGAAGCTTAACCTTGTCGATGCCTTCAAACGTATCGTCCTTGGGCGCGTCGCCGGACGGCTGCTGTCGCTTCTTGGGGACCTGAACTTCCTCGTCGTGCAGGACTTTGATGGCAACGGCGAGCGACTCGGTGTCCTCAAACTGGGCAAAGCCAAACTTGGATCCTCGGTGTTCCTCCATCACGCTCACGGCGGCGTCCCACTTGCGCAGCTTGCCGACAGCCGACAACAGCCTCTCGACACCTTCGTCGCCGCCGACGCCCTCTGAAATCTGATGTATGAATATCGTTCGCAGCTTCTCTTCGTTGGACGGGGGGACCAGCACCTGCATGACCTCCCGGGCGGCGGCCCTGCCCTGGTCCATCCCTCTCTCCATACCGAGGCCCTGGCGTCCGCCGCCGCCGCCCGATGACCCGGACATGCCGTCGCCCCTGCCGCCCATGGCGGGCGAGCCAGACTTACCGGCAGCGGTGCCGAGCCGGATCACGGGCGCGTTGAAGTTGATGTTGGGCATGTTGACGGGCGCTTGGAAGTTTGGTGGGAGGCCGCTTGGACGATTAGCTTGCGTGGCGCTAGACTGCTGGACACCCGGAGGCGCCATTCCCGGAGCAGAAGACATGCCTGGAGGAGGTCCTGCGCGTCGTGTCAGTGAGTTGTAGGTGTCGTCGCATCGCGAGAGAGGCGTACCTAGACCCGGTGGGGGAGCCATGCCGGGGGCAGCGTTGTTCGATCCTGGGTATCCTCCATAGGCGGGCGGCGCGCCATAAGGGTTATCTTGCATATATCCGTCAGCATGTTCGTCCGCAGTCAAAGATTGGGTATACTCACTTCCATACGGGTTGAATGCCATCTTCGCGGCCTCGGCGCAAACGCCACTCGTCGAAGGCGGTCGCTGGATTCGTTGGTGTAACAGCTGGTCGTCTCAGGATTGCTCGAGGCAAGTCCACGGTGCAAGATATTCACAGCCAAGTCCAAATATGACGGAAAGAAAAGCTCCTCGGCGCAATCACAATCAGCGGCTGGAGGGTGGAAATTCAAAGGTGCACAAGGCTGAGCGAGGAAGGTCTCTTTCGTGGTGGATCACCACCCTTGATTGGCTCCAAAAAAAAAACCCATCTCGGGGCCTCACCGCACCAACGTTTATCCGGCATCTCGCGACTTTTACTTTTGCAGCTCACCTGTCTCAAGCACCAGCTCGGTCGACGATAACCTCAGCCGCCAATTGTAATTGGCAGTAGCTCGTGCGGCAAGATGTAAGACGCGGTTCGATCTCGGATAATTTAAAACCCAATGCTTACGTTAAACAGGGCTACTACCTCCCGACTTGGCAGCACAATGCTGTCAAGCGCAATGCTGTCGAAGCTATCAGCTCCGACCTCATACCGGGCATTTACCACGTCAATTGCCCTACGAGCCGGTCCCTCTGACCGCGATGCCCCGACTCCGCCTCGAATGAACCCTCTCGTCGGGAACCGCAGACAGCCAACCGAGCGGGAGCCCCGAGCCCGAACCCCCGCATCGCCTAGGCCGGCTAACTCGCAACCTGCCGCCGCAGCTTCGCTGGAGGCCAATCTGCCGCCTCCTCCTCCTCCTCCCGAGTCCATCCTGGCCAACATCAACCTCGAACCTACCAAGCAGCACCCATACACGGCGTCCAAGACGGCCAAGCCCTTCAACCTGGACATTGCGTCCATCATCGCCAACAAGAGCATGGCGTTTGGCGAAGACATCAGCTCCGATCCCTTGAACCGCCCTCGAGTCCAAGCCAAGGCCGTCACGGGCCGAACCGTCTTCGTCAGGAGCCGCACCTCCCCCCTCTCGGGCCAGTCGCCCGTAGCGGCCATCAAGATCCTCGGCAGGATGGTGCGGGAGCAGAAGGTCAAGAACAAATACTTTAGCCAAAAGTTCCACGAACGACCGGGCCTGAAGAAGAAGAGGTTGAAGAGTCAGCGGTGGCGATCCAGGTTCAAGACCGGCTTCAAGGCCGTCGTCCACCGTGTCGTTGAGCTGAAGAAGCAAGGATGGTAAAGAAGCGTGTAGAATATGGGGCCTGTGAGCGTCACTGTACAATATAAAGGCGTGAGCATGTGTATGAAACGCAAAAGGAATCGCATCAACGCTAAATATTCATTCTATCGTGATAACATCGCATGTCACATGTACTCGTCAGCATCCCACTCTCGAGTAGGACTCGGTAGAGGGCTAGCCGCAATCTTTGGTCGGGATCTAAACACCGCCTCCATGTCTTCTTCGACCATCAGCTCCTCCACCACCATTGTTTGATCTTGGTCTTCCTCTACTACCTTGGGGAAAACACTCCCCTCCCTGCGGGGTGGCAGCTTGGACTTTCTCAGTGATTTCCTCCTTTCCAGCTGCGCCTTTTGCTTAGCTTTTTCAAAGCCTACCATGCTTTTTCGTGTTCGGCTGCTGAGATCATCGTGCTCATCTGCAACAATGGTTATACGTCTGTCTGTGATGGGGGCATTGGCCGGCTTGGGACCGAGCAGGTCAAGTTCGTCCTGTTCAGGATACGCCAAAGATCCACGGGCCATGGTGAGACGAGTACGCTCGGCGAGTGAGAGGGTGTGACGTGGCTTGAGTCGCCTCGTAGGTGATGGAGAGACTTGGTCCATAGATTCGAGAATCTGATCAGCGAGCTCCTGCGTTGGAGAAGGCGACATGTCTCTGAGGGTTGGATCCAGCACTTCTGGATCCTGTACGATGTGTCGTTCAGGAGACCCTGCGACAGGTGTGGGGTCATTGTCAATGTCTGGAGAAGTGTTTCGCTCCGGAGAACCCTCATCATACGCGGGCTCATCATATTCATCGGGTTCGGTTGAGCTTCTTGAGCCCGATGCGGTATTTGCCGCAAACCATTCGCCAGAAAGGGAAATCTTGGATCTCAGTGGTTGTCGTCTAGACTGGTCGAGTCGAGCCTGAAATGATTGGATTGGCTCGGGTTGGAAAGGCTCCTCCTCATCATACTCGCTCACCTCTGATACCGCCTCTTGATCCACAGAGGGCGTCTTTTGATGTATCGATGTTGACGGTGCGGGTCGTTGAAGAAAGGCGAGTGAGGCTGAGCTTTGTGGTGCTCTCGACAATTCATGCTCCAACCCTCGAACCAGATCTTCATAATCGTGGTGGAGGGTCGGTTTCTGTGTCCCAACTGTTGCCTTTCTGGCCCGTCCTACTTGAAGCGCTTCGTGAGCTCCAAAGCCAAAGTCAATGCCCTTTGTCTTTGGTTGAAGTTTTTGCTTCGACGGAGTCGGCCTTGGTCGGTCCTCGCACAACCGCTTGTGAAAAATTTCCCACTTTTCCAAACGCTCTTTTTGGGCTCGAACTCGACCGTCCAATTGCTCTAAGAGGCCGGTGCCATGCTCCTCCAGTTCAGCGAGTCGACTTTGCTGTACCCTACGCCAAACTCGGTCAAATGGCATGCCAAGCAGACCATCCTTTTTTGCGCCAACGTCTCCATAGAGCAAGGTCTCCATCCATCGCTCGTTGCCGGACCAGTTGTTTCGGATAAGGCGCCACATTTCCAACTTGGCGTCTTCAGAAATGGTCTTGCCTCCTTTGGTTTGCTGCTTTGCTTGAATAGCTTCATTTTTCCTCACGAGGCCCCTTTCCTTGATGGTCAAAAGCTCGGAGAAATCACGGAATCTAGCATTATCGGAAACTTTGCCGCGCAAAACACCACTCAGGGAAGCTTTGTGCACCAAGACCAAGGCAACGAGTTCCGCATTGTCGCTTTTGTATCCTCGATCTTCAGTCGCAAATGTAGAGGCCAGAGCAGCATGTTCTCGGCTAGCGAGAACCTCTTGGGACACGACGAGCTTCAGGACAGCTGATGAAAAGGCAGCCAATACTTCCGCAAGCCTCTCGCCCTTGCACTCGTCCAGCATGGTCTTTCGAACAATGGCATCCCTTCCCAGGGCCCCATTCTTTTTGGCTTGCTCGAGAGCTCGGAGGAGGGCAGCTCGGAGGTTGACGGACTGTACTTGGTCTTGAGGAGGAAAGAAGGGCTTGAGCTTCTGTAAAGGGTCAATTAGCCGAGGGGAGCTTCGAAACACAAGTGGCAACAAACCTTTTTGGTCTCCTCGGGGTCCCAGACAGCGAAGAGCTGGAACAAGGCCCACTCGACACATTGTACCCGCTTCTTCTGTCCCTGAGCACTCGTGCCACCGGCGGCAAAGGTCTCAGGCGCGATGCCAGGCCAGTCCGGGCGTAAATCGAGGTCGAGAAGCCGCAGGTTGGTCAGAAAGAGCGACATAGGAGGCGGCCCAGGCGTTGGGGCCTGGTTGGCGGTGAGAGGAGCTCCGGCGTTGGCATGCTGGGCGGACTTTGTGATGTTGGCGATTAGACGTGCAGAGCGGGTGCGGGTTTGCTGGACAGCGGCCATGACGGCATCTTCAACGGGATGGTGTCCAAGGTCCGACTCGAGAGGAATCAAAGGCCGCCGGGTGTAGGTGCGTAGTGGAAGTAGGCGATATGTGTGATATGTAGGAAGCATGCAGTCTGCAATGCGTTGGAACAAGGATGTTTGTGCCGAAAAGGCGGCATGAACCAAAGGTAAACAGATCCCGGTACTATGGACGGCATGTGCCATGGGGATGATGATGTGGCTGAGAATGTGTGGCTGATGATCGCTGTGGCTTTCCGTGAAGAATCACTGTGGCATTCTGTGGCAGTTTGTGGCAGTTGGTGACACGATAATTGTGGCTCCCTTAAGCATGAATGCATTTAGCCAGGATGCCGGAAGGTTAACTTGCTTGGGTCCTCGATTAGGAACAAGCCGAAATCCCATCACGACGCTAGGATTCGTTCCCTCAACCAACCAAACATGCGCTCCTCTGCAGGGGACCGATCCCTCGTGCCAAAGCCTTGACTCATTCTGGTCTCCCTCATCTCAGGTTTTCGCGTGCCAGCCGAGAAATCTCGTGAGTCAAAAAGCAAAGGGCCCCCCACTTGCAGCACGACTCGTCGCAGTGTTCCCAGGACAGGGCTGTCTGTCTTTGTGCAGGTGTTGGGTTGCACGTGGGATCAGGTAGGCTATGCTGTGTTGGTAGCTGAAGGCAATCAGGGGGGAGGGCTAAACAAAGGATGGCCGTTGGAGTCAACAATAGACTGGTTTAACAGTCATTCGTAGGGCCATGGCACTTTTGCATGAGAATGGTGACATGTGCTTCAACAACCCCATCAACTGAACACTGGAAAAGGTTCTGACTGCAGCCTTCAGGACGTCAAGGCAGCAAACGAGGCCTTAAAAAGGGCTTAATCTAACCCCAGTTCTCGGCCGAGCTTGTCTGGGTTAGCTCAGCCTTAACGAAGCAACCAGGGCCAATCCAACTGGGCCAACGGCATCCACTCTAGGAGAAACAGCGGCGGTTTTAGCACCGGTTACTTATGAGTTTAGGGGGGTGTGGCAGCTCCAAGGGTCCTTTATCGCGCGTACATAATAAGCAATGCAGCCCCGGCGCAGAATCGTCCCGGCCAGCCCTTTTTGCGCCGTCGTCTCTCGTTCAAGATCGCGCAGCCTTTTAACGGTTCGCCATCGCCCGCATCTCACTAGTAATTTTTGTGGCTGCTTACCGTTTTCATTTCTTGCATTCTTTTACTTGGATTTTTTGTTCGAACGCGCCTCACCCGTTTTTGCGACAGGGTTGTTTAATCAAAGGATACCCACAAGATCACCGCCACACTCAACTCTAAAGCCAACAATCGCCAACCTCAACTATCGCCAACCTCAACTATCGCCAACCTCGACTCCAGTATGGAGTTGAAGCACTTTTGGGCGGCTCTGCTCGCCCAGATCCTATTCGCCGCGTCTGCGTACGCCTCGCAATGGACAGTCACGTCGTACTATGCTGTTCGAGAAACGACGTCGACCTACTCGACTTACACCGAGGACTGGGCCGTCGACACCTACATCGAGACCATTACCCTGAAACCGACAGCTTTGGCAAGCAACTCCGCCGAGCCAACTTCAACGTACGTCTCTGAAGATACGTATTACGATCTCAAGATTGTCGAAGTGTACTACGACCCGACCGACATCGAGTCTAGCGATGTTGCCCCCACCAGCTCGTATGACTACGATGACTATTACTACGGCCCAACGACGTACTATTACCAAGACGTCTTTTGTCCGTTCACCCTAGCTCCCAACAAGCCGAACTATCACTAACATTGAACAGACACGGCTCCGGCCTCGTGTGAGACGGTCTTTACGGTCAAAACGTACACGTACATCTACGTACCGTCAGAAGTGCGAGACCAAGTCACTCCATACAGCGTGACGACGGAGATCAGCTCCTACAGTGACGGAGATTATACCTGGGTCACTGCCTACTTGAGCGAAGGCTACGTGGCCGTGACGACCCAGGCCCTGACCGAGGACTACATCCAGACATACTACTTGGACGATGTTAGTTAATCCCCTAAGCCATCTGAATATTTTGACTAACTTCGTGTAGTGCCGCAACCCCACGGCCACGGACAACAGCTACTACGGGGAGGACGGTAATTCCTATGACGACGACGACGACGACAGCAGCAGCAGTGGTGATTCTTACTACGGCTCATGCTACTACCTCACCGGATGCACGTCTCTCCGGGTCTGGGTCATCGTCGTGGCCTCCATCATCCCAGGTCTTTTTGTCATCGGCTTCATCGAATCGTTTTTCTGGTTCCGACGTCTGATGCTGGGCAAGGCAGCCCTTCGATTCGGCACCATCACCTGGATCTGCCTCACGTTGCTTGTCCTCTGCTTTACGCGCCACAGCCCCGCCCGAAACGCCGCGGACCGTCCCGCTCTCCGCCAGCAGTGGGACACCATGAGCGCCGGCACGAGGATAAAGCTCTGGTTCAAATGGGGCTTCCGTCACGCGTACCCCGTCGAGTTGCTTGGTCCCGACCCCAAGACCTTCAAGGACCCCAAGCCCGTGGACAGCTCGCTTCCCCCGAACGGGGCGCCGCCGATGATGTTTATGGGACCTCCTGGCCCGGATGGACAACCGCAGATGATGATGATGGGACCCCCAGGACCTGATGGACAGCCGCAAATGATGATGATGGGGCCTCCCGGGCCGGACGGCCAGCCTCAGGTCATGATGATGCCGCCGCTGCAGATGCCGCCTCCTGTCAACGGTCAACCGCCCATGCAATACGCCCCGTACGGATATCCGCAATACCCCATGAACAATCAGCCCCCGATGGATCCCAACAACCCGGCCACGTACCAGCAACCGCAATACCAGCAGCCGCAGATGTACCAGCAACCTCAGATGTACATGCAGCCGCCGGCCAACTCGGAGACAGCCCGAGACGCTCCTACCCCACTTGAGACGCCATCTCCGCTCAACACTCCGGCCCCGTTGACGACGCCTTCGCCGGTACACACGCACACTCCCATCAGCCAACAACCCCCGGTCATTCCGGCTCCGAACAACGATGCCGCGGTCCCAGTGACGAGGGCTGCCGACACCCCGGCCGAGAGTGCTCCTGTAGTTCCTCAACAGCAGCCACCGCCGCCGCCTACCAACCGGGACGCATAGACGGAGCCATGTGAGACGGTGCTGCCGCTATGAGAATTTGTCTTCATTGGATCCGATACCACGTAATTTTGAAAAGGCGAGAGAACAAACGACGGGGGATTTAATATCACGACTCAAGCGATTGAACTTTTGGAATCGGACTCCAGTTATTTGTTTTAGATTCATACCCAGCGTTGAGGCATCTGTCGTCTTTCAAATCCTAATATTCACGTCCAAACACGTCTCAATGATTCTAAACGCGTCATAAATCACGTCCAAATACGTCGTGAATTATGCCCTAACGAGCCCTAACATTTGCCTTCTAACAATATTTCAGTATTTGCGTCCAAATGTCAAAGTCTCCTTTGATACCGAAACTTGACCGGCGCACCCTACCGTAACTACACCCCATCCTACGGCCATGTTCGATGCCAGACTTGAGCACCATGGTCAAGGCCTACATGCCCAGGGCGATGACGAAAAGGGCCGGCCGGCAATGGTGTATTGTGAGGCGAGCTGGGATATGGATGAGTCGAATGGGTTGCATCTGGCCCGGATCGGTCTGTCATGGTTAGGATTGCTCGATGGCGAAAAGGGATGGCTGGGGACTTACGCTGAGGTCGCAGAATTCCGTCTCGTCGGTACACCACACTGCATAGTGCAAGTTACACACTTCCCCTATGACTCGGATCGCCTTGTATGGATCATCGCTCACCGCATACGACGAGAAATTCAGCCTGGACGTCATGTTAGCCCTGCCTTGGTACCCATACAGGCCTCTAATGGTACGTGGACATCCCTCTCGAAATCGCACTCCTTTCCGGGTGCCATGCGGTGCTGCGCATGTGGTAGCTGCTGTCCATCGTGTAGAAGTTGCACGTGTCGTCCAGCTTGCCGCTGTCCTCGACCATCTTGGCCGCCACCACCCAAGCCACGCCAAGCAGAGGCATGGGACAGACACATAGCCCACGATTAAAAGCACAGTTGAAGAATTGCAACAGGGACCAATACCCTCGATTTCCTATCACACAAGACAACTTACACGGACTCCCCTGGAGCATCATACCGACCGACAAGTCTAGTTGTCCCGAAACGGCAATTCGCCAGGGCGCTGACGCCATCGCCAACTGGTGTCTCGCCATCCAAGCAGTTCCCCGGTCAAGACTCGATTCAAATACCCACCCGCGGCCCACGAATCCGGGAGGAAGCGCCCTAACATGACGTTGCAGCGTCGAACCTGGACTGTTCGATGTGATTGTTTGCGGGGTTTGCCAGAATCTGATCATTGGAACCTCGTCTCAACCGCTCACTTACACGGCAACCAGCTTCTCCCCACTCATACAGCCCACCCCGGCATCAGTGGAGTCCTTGAGACGTACATGACCCCTGCCATGGACGACAACGACAAGCGGACGGCCGTCAACGCCAACCGGCGCGTGGCCAACATGACGGCGTCGCAGATCGAGAGCAAGCGGTCCATCGACCGCGCCAACCAGCGGTACTGCCGGGCCAAGCGCAAGACGCAGATGGACGCTCTGCAGGGGCAGGTCGAGGCGCTGACACGCGAACTGGACGAGGCGCGGAGGGAGCTGCGCGAAAGTCGGGAGCGCGAGAGGGTATTGCTGGGGTTGGGCGGGATTTCAAGCGAAGGTGATGCTTCGAGTGAGGCTTTGGATGTGGTTGGGACGTTTGGTGATTATGTGCTTTCTAGTGACGGGGGTCAAGGCGATGGGAATGCCTTATCCCACGATCTTGAACTGCACTTGACTCGTTCAAACACTCAAACTTCCTCGTCTCTCACAGCTGCATTCGATCAGTCCGGCTTCGAAGCCTTCTTCCCACCCCCATCAACAGCCTTTGCCAACGTTGACCCCCTCCTCGACCCAACATGGCATCTTCCATCCCCCTCACTCTCCCGACCCCTCCCCTGGACAGGCCACTTTACGCTCGACAAGTTCGACTCGCCCTTTACCAACCTCGCACCGGCCGAGTGGCAATCCATCCCGCTGCTCACGTCCGCCACGACGCAGCTGGACCAGGTCATCCTCAGCACGACCGAGACGCTGCGCCGGGGCGGGTTCCGGGCGCCGCAAGGAAACAAGTCGTTCCCGAGCATCTCGTCGCTGCTCAACCCGGCCTCAGCCACCGAGTCCGCAAGTAGTACGTCGGACGGCACATGCTCCATCTCGGCCGCCGCCGCCGCGCAGGTCGGCCGGTCGCCAGTGGCTTCGGCGCTGGCCCGGGTTGGCTTCATGTACTACCTCTCGCACATTCTACGCTGGTACGTCTGCCGCACAAAGGAGACCTACGACCTGCTACCGCCCTGCATCCGACCGACGCTTCTCCAGCGTCAAGTGGTGCATCCAGCATGGATTGACGCCATCCTCTGGTGTGTACTCTTCCTCTACCGCCATAACAAAGACTCACCCCATCAGGCCCGACATCCGCGACGCCATCATCCAGCACATGGACTGGTCGCGCTTCTACGAGTTCCGCGCCGCCATTTCCGGGTCGCTCTGTGTCGGATGGCCGCACAGGGACATGCGCAACGTCTTTGAGCCTGCTGCCGACGGCAAGGGCTTCAAGCTCACCGACGTCTTTGAGCAGCACCTCCGGAACCCCGATAACTGGTCCGTCGCTGCCACTGCGGCAGAGGCGTTCCCATTCCTAAAGCCGGTTACCAGGTGATGTCGTGTTTTATGTGTGTGCCAAAATTAGAATATGGGGTTTTCTTTGACGAATCGGCCGTGCTTCATGTTTGCTTGATGGTTGAAAGAACTGAATGGTGCTCAACCTCAAAGAACCATGTCAGCTCTTGTGAGAAGCATCACCAAGGTGTGTCGAATGTATATAAACTCGTCCCCAACCCATCAACCCATGAAACCTCACGCCATATTACAAACCAATTCACTCGTTTAGCACAAAGCCCATCATCATGAGGCTCACGATCGTTACCTCCCTCGCGGCCCTTTGCCAACTGGCCCTCGGCGTCGCAATGCCCCAGCAGACCGTCGAGCTCCAAGTCATCAACAACGCCGAAAGCGCCGATAGCGGCTGCAGACCCTAGTAAACTCGCCTTTTCATAGTGATTTCCCAGACATGGTCTAACTCGGCTTCGTAGTCAAGCCCCCGGTTGTTGCGTCCCGACGCTCTGCCAGTGCCGTGATGGTAAGACTTACCCTAGAGTCATGCATCCTAACTAGACTTACACGTCCAGGCCGCTTCTATCTCTTCAACAAGGAGGACAAGAGAGCTGGTGGCAATGGCTGCAACCCCCCGTGGGAGTTCCTGGGTGAGAGCCTTGGGGCTGTTGGGGGATACTGCTGTTAAGCGGTTAAGTGTATCCTCGCATTCGTTGGTCGAGTATGCCATTCCTGTGTCTATCGTTAACTTCCTTTCGGGACACTCGTTCATTTGAATATTTGTTTATCTAGACACTCGTTCATCTAGATACTCGTTCATCTAAATATTACTGTAATATGGTTCCCCACCTCTCTAAGTTTGTAGATAAATCCCAAGTGACCCGGCAATATCCTCCAACTCCATGCCGTTGCCCAAGTCCGGCCCCATCGTTTGATTCCAATCCGCTGGCGCATACAAAAACCACGCGCTACTGGGCTGCAAGATAACTTCTCCTCGCTCGTCGGTCCATCTCCGCACTCCCACGTTCCCAGCCAGGAGATAGGCCTGCGTGTCCACGCCGGGATGCGGATAGTCGACCATCTTGAGAGGCGCCTTTGCGTATCCGACGCGGACGTCCTCTAGTGACTCGGGCTCGTAGATGATGCCGTCCAGTTTCACCCCTGTAGAATCTTCCCATGCTTCGTCGTCTGGCTCTAGTCGTGGTTGACCAGTCTCGGTCCAGTGCATGAAGCCAGTGATCCATCCCGAGACTTCATACTCCGTTGCACCGGCACCGCACGACCACTTCTTCCTAGCTCGCACAATCTGCGCCCAGAAGGATGTCACCTCTTCGCTCTCAGGCTCATCCCACGTCTGAACGAAACGACTCAATATCGGCCGCATATTCCTCGCAAACGCAGCCGGTTCCTCGCCCCAAGCCTCAAGACGCTCGAGCTTCGCCAGCAGCTTAACCCAGTCTTCGCGCTCGCCTCGTAGCGTCACGGACGGGATGCCGCAGATGACGATGCCTTCAAACTCGAAAAAGTGCCGCATCAGGCCCATCATCAGCACCGCCGCCGTCACCTCGTCGTCGCCCGTGCTGGTGCTGAAACCTGGCAGGATCCAGTCCAGCAGCCAGTCCGTCTTGACGCGCGCCTGGATAGCTGATCCAAACGCCGCTACGACGTCGCGCCACGTCAAAGCCCCGATGCGGATTCTCTCCTTTCCCTCGTGAGTCACAAATAAGTCGCGGAGTTCCTCGGCATGGGCGGCCATGTAAAAATTGAGCTGCACGAGAATCTCAAACCAGACTTCGTCGGGCCGCAGCACGAGATGTCGATGCTGAGCCCAGGCGTCCAGCGCGCCCCTGATAAATCCATCTGACGAAGGAAACAACCCGGCTGGCAAGCCTCTGCCGTCGTACGACGAGAGCAGCAGCTCCGTGTTCTCGGCGACCTCCTCCGGACAGCTGCGACGAAACAGCTCCTCAGGCGACGCGGCGGCGCCTGAGGTCTCGAACGGCAGAGGCGGGACGGACGCGACGTGGACGGTGACGTCGGCGCAGGCCAGAGGTGTGAGCGCCACCAGGACGAGATGCAGTAACCGGACCATGGCTGGGTGTTAAAGCTAAAGCCGAGGGACGGTCAACATGTAGTGTGGAGTGGTGATACCAGAGCCAGATGTATCCACTCTAGCTCCATCAATGCACACCTCTCCAGCAAGCCACGGCATCTTCCAACGTAGCAAAGTGGTTGCAACGCCCATGTACTTCACCCCAAGACGCGGGGAGCATCACACAGAGATGCGGCGCGTGCCCGCCTAGGAGTGACGGGACTAATGCAAGCAAGAGTACCGCAGAATGACAGTGGACGACAATTGGTCTGTAGCTGCTACTGTCACAAAAGGCAAACACCACTCCCTTCGATTTGACTAGAGCGCGGTTGACGATCACAGCTTAACTGCAGCATGGTAGCATCGGCAGACACAAGGCATACGTTGAGGCGACCGGTCAACTTTGGCGTTGTTTTCTCGGTGAGGCTGTCCAGCTGTCTTGTAAGACGGCCCGACTTACACGTGGAAACCAACCCGCCATCAGAACTTACATGCCGCTTCTGGCTTCTCAAGTTGGTGTCGTCATGCAAGAGACAACGTAAAATTGTTGGGGCACACGTCCTTGAATGTAGCGTCACATCATTCACAAGCCTTCAAGTCTATCACATGTAGAAATACTTGGAAGTATGAGGGTTATTGAGATGCTTTCATTCAACTATCAATGGTTGCTATAGCCTTTACGGCTGGCATCTCTCAAGTCATAGCTAATTCCAAATCCGTCCCAGCGCCATGCTTTCCCTGCAAGCAAAATGTGTAATCATGTCTCGTTAAAACTCCGCGAGCCAGCCCTGTATTCGATACGTGTGCTCATGTTCCCAGTCTAGGCGGATTCAATTGCGCAACCCGCTTACTCGTCAGTGCTGTCAATCTGGACACGCTTGACGACCTCGACTAGATGAGGGAAAATCTTCTCTGAAGATTGGATGCCGCAGACCTGCTTGACAACGTCCTCGGGGCCGTTGGCAGCCATAATCTTGGACAACTCCTGAGACTCCTCGTCCTCCTCGACGTCTTGGAATCGGAAGGTCATCTCGATGGCATCGAGGAGGTACTTGATGGACTCGCCGTTCTCAGCCAGCTCAGCAGCGGGGCCGATGAAACGCTCCTTGCGAGAGAGCTTTCGGAGGGGAGCTCGGCCAACACGCTCAACAGCATCCTCAAGGTGGGGATTGCCGATACGCTTAATGATCTTGTTGACGTAGGCGAGCTGAGCATCCTCGTCGATGGTGTGCTTGGAGGTGATGAGGGTCTTGGTCTCCATCAAAGCACCGCGGACCTCGGCCATAATCTCCTTGTCCTGGAGAGCATCGTAGACGGTGCGCTTTCTTCGGTTGTAGCCGTGGTAGGCAGCAGTGGCGTGGCCAGTGTTGACAGTAAAGAGCTTGCGCTCGATAAAGGGCTGCAGGTTCTCGACCCAGTTGATGCCCTCAATGGAGGGAATGCCAACGTCCTCGAAGGGAGTGCGGTCTACGACCCACTCAAAGAACTTCTCAAGTGTGACATCGAGGCCAGCGTCGGGATCTTGAGCGGGCACAATTCTGTCAATGGCAGAGTTGGCGTAGCGGGCTCGCAGGTGGTGGTCGTCCAGACGGTCAGCCGAAGTGTTGCGGGGGTCCTTGATGTGGCCGGCCAGGGTGTCGGTGGCGCCAATGGCGTTCTCGCAGGCAATGACGTGCAGGGGAGACTCGTCGTTGGAACGACGGTCGATACCCTTGGCAATGACAGGGGCGATAAATCGAAGGATGTTGGGCCCGACAGAGCAGGTGACGACGTCGGCGGTGCGGATCTCCTCGATGAGATCCTCCTCGTGGGTGCGGGAGTTGATGGCGCGATAGTTGGTGATTGTGTTTTCGCTCGTGCCCTCGGTGCCAACCTCGATGACGCGGTATGAGGGAGAAGAGTTGATTTGGTCAATCAGGTCGCCATTGACATCGGCAAAGACGACTTCGTAGCCGGAGTTGTGGAGGAAGCAAGCAACAAAACCGCGACCTAGAGTAATGTTAGTCGACAAGGCGATGGAACGGATGTAGGTGCATCGAGCGTGTAGCTCGACTGCAATTCTGGAACATACCAATATTGCCAGCGCCAAAGTGAACAGCCTTCTTGCCCGTGATGGCCATGATGAAGTAGGAGACAAGTGGTCTAAGTGGTGGGGTTGTAGTGTAAGCGGAAGAGCGAGTTGACTGGCAAGCAGCGTTCAAGTCTTGGAAGCTCGGATGAACGAAGAGTAAATGGAGAGGATGTGATGGTGAGGAATGAGAAACGGTAGATGTCGAGACTGAGGGGAGGACGGCGAGCTTATATATCAGGGACTGAGGCCAACGACGACGAGAGTACGGAAGGCGACCGAAGGGGCAGGCAGGGTAGGTGCGAGCCTGAAGGCAAGCGCGACTGCCCTGGCTGTGACGACGGCAGGAGCGGTACGGTACGGTACGGGTACGGTACAGTACCAAGGTACCTGGCGGAAGGTACAGCCCACACCTCACACCTTCCGGGCCAGGTCTGTGTGGGGTCGGTTGTTGCGCCTTCCATCATCGCCGCCGTACGGTGACGACAAAAGGCAGTGAAACCACGCTCAGCGAACGAGCGTTGAGGAAAGGCCCCAAAGCCCAAGGAGAAGTGGGTTTGGCGCCGTCTTGGGGCCCGTGCGGGTGAGTTCACCTTGCGGGCTGGGAACCTGGAAACATGCTGCACCTCTGCTCCACCGCCGTACCGTCTCGTCACTCATCCACTGTACCGTTGCGCAGTCGGTCATCACTGACGCAGTACGGTACGGTGACGAAAAGGCTCCACCTGGCGAGACGGGGCCAGGGAGAGGGGCTGAATGTTGGGTTTTTGCTGGGGGTTCCATCACAGGGTTCAGCGAGGACGCCCTAGCGGAGGGGTACAAGGGGGGAGGGGAGGGGAGGGGAACCGCCTGCAGAACTCACTCAGCGGTCCACTCCAGCGAGGACGGCCAGTAAACGACCAGTGGCAACGCCCACAGCGACAGCGGGCTGCAGCGAACTTGCGGGCGCGGTCAGCGCCCCAGCGCCGACCGAGTTTCCCGCTGTAACCCCTCACCTTCCAGGCAGTGTCGCATCGCATCGACACGCCGTCATTGCGCTTCCCTTTTCCCCTGGCCGCTGTTGTTCTTCTGCTTTCGGTACCAAGTGCCAAGCGAAAGGATGAGGCCCCGGCGATGGACGCCCGCTGAGCCGCGGACAGGGTTTCGGCGAATTGATGCTGCCAAAAAAAAAAAAAAAAAACACCCGAAAAGCATCAAACGCAACAGCGCCTCTTCAGCGCCGTCCAGGGCTTGGTTTGACGGGCGCCACTGGGTCTTTCCCCGCTGAAAGCGCTGTGCCAGCCCAACCTAAGCCCACTGGACGATAGCACCCTCGAGAGCGCCTCAGACGGGTGGGTACCCCTCGTCCTGTCGGGCTTGTGTCTCACGCCACCACTGTCAGAAGCTGGATTGGGACCAGACTGAACTAACCCAAGACGTGATGAAGTGTAATTCATCAATCAAATGAGGCGGATCGTCGACATGGCTGTAGATGCTTGTACCGTGTGTAATTTGGTTGTATTACGCCGTGTTGTGCCGTGGTTCTCGGCCGTTCTGTCGTGTCCTCTCGCTAGCATCACAACATTAAACAGTTCGTCCATACGTCAATGCCCAGAACCATGGCCATGACTCTGACGCGATAACGATATCCACCATGGCCTAGTTGCATCCGGCGGCTGGCCCACCGTTTCTGGCAGTGTGTGTGCCACCGTCAGCGTCCATTACAGTACAGTAGCGTTGTTTCTCTTTCAACAGAGCCAACGAGAAGAATGTCTCCAGTGTGCTGCCGAGAGCCTAACAGAAGGCTGTGACGTCGGATGGGTTCGCTGGGGGTGGTTCTTGGTTCGGGTCCTGAAGATCCCCCTCGGATGGAGACTGGAGACTATCATCACAGCCCCTCCTTTAGTTCCTGACGGTGACGATAGTCACGCAATTGACTTCAATGACGTTTGCGTCCGGCGTCGGATCTGGTCACCGCGGAGAGACGAAATGGGGTGAGCCAGGGGGCGTTGGGAGTTTTGAGCATGGGCGAAAAGACGAAAGGCCAGAACACCGAGCATCCCATAATCGCTCCATCCATCACCCATTCATCACCTGTCAATGGATGAATGGATATCCCGCACAGGGCACCAGCCTGGATGAACGGAACACGACGCCTTCATCCCTATTCCCTCGCTCCCTAATCCCTCTCGCCCTTATCAGCCTCATGTTAATACATTACTTCTGTCTGTATCAGGCCTCGTACGTAATCAATCTGCTGTACGGCCTGCTCAGCCCTGCATCCGGAGGCGGAAAGACAGGCGAGTCATCCAGGGATCCAGAATCCATGACAGGAATCTATTTAGACGGAGACACCTCATAGGTGTATAGCTCGCCGTTTGCGGTCGTCAAAGCGTATCTGACCTTACAATCATGGTAGACGAGCTGAAGTAAAAACTCACGATAACAATATGGCTCATTCGTTTGACTTCCCGTGGCGCAGGGGGAAGCCCGTCTTGGCCGGCGATAAAGAAAACCCCAAGGCCAAAAAAAAATCCACCTTTGCCCAGACCATTGTCCAGACATTTGCCCCTTTGCGGCGCCGATGTTGATTCGGCGGGCAAGGATCGTGAAAGTTGTTGGGTTGCTATTCTTCCTCTCTGTGCCCTGACGAGCTCGACTCATCCCAAGGGCGAGACCCCGAGTCTCCACATGCAAGAAAGACAAGGCGCAGGGGAGGCGAAACAGATCAGGCCCGAAAGCAGAGAAACCTCGACGTCAATTGACGCCGGGCGGCGACGGCGGCAAAAAGGATGACATGGGCGAAGAAAGAAAGATGCTCCGTGGTAAGCAGTGCAGTGCAGTGCCCCATACCGTTCACGAGAAGTGGATTCTCTCTGCAGTAGGGAGGAAAAGACGACATCAGAAAGACACCAAATTAGCGCCTCTCCCCTCAGAAACCGGGGGCTTTAGAGTGAGGAGAAGCATAATTTGAGTGATGAATTGCATGTGAGAGACTTGCACTGAGACATGCTAAACGACGCCCTCCCCAAAAAAATGCTGGGTGAGCCCATGAGGAGACGGGTTGACACTTGCGAGTTGGAGAGACTTGGAGTCCCGATCAGACAACACGTTCGAAACACAGCTTTTCCCCAGACAAGCCACCAAATGCAATGGCACACACGTGCGGGGGTGCCGCAGCTGATAGGACGGGACAATTCGACGCCATGTCTCGGGCTTCTGGCCGCAGTATCCTCATGACAAGGCCGGGTGAAGTCACGGAGACACATGCGGGAAAGATGGATCAAGAGACAAGGCCGCCATGGCACTTCCGTTTCATTCCCTTCCCTCGGCAGATGTCTCCTCGGGACCGTCAATCTTGTCAAACGGGACGTGAATCCGCGATACCCTCGAAATCCACTCCGAGCGAGGCAGCCCAAAACGGTACAATGCATACCCACTACGTCATTTTGCCCTGCCCATCCTACCCTCCATCTTGCCCAGCTCACGTAGTCCATATCCCCATATCCAAACCCAAGGTGACTTGCGGTCCTATTATGCCCTCACCCATGTGAAAAAAGGGTCCTTGTTTTATCCTATCCCATGCTTCGGCATAATAGCAGCTTCGACCCGGCAGGCAGGGGCCTCGGTTCGAGCCGCTTGCAAATTCGCCCGTCTCTCAGCCAAAACTCGGTTCCACATGCCCTGATATCTGACTGTGCTCTCTCGAAACGACATCTTCCTCATGAGCTGTGAATCAACCCATCCGGAATATTATTTCCCCCCATGTCCCAGTCCCCGTCCACACCCCTGTTGGCCATCCCGGTTCGCCTCCCAGAGTCGCTCCGTGCATCTGGCTACCTACCGCAGAACCACCGAGAGCGTCTCGATCCCATCGCCTGTTTTTTTGCTGTCCATCTTGCTCATCTTGCAAAACCCAGCCCCATAGAATCTGTAATTCCCGCAACTGACACAGACATAAAAAAAAGACCTCATCAATATCCCATCCTAGTGCCCCGACCCGGAGCAGACACCCGACTTTCCCGTCTTCTCGCCGGGGGCAAAACCGCCCAAAGCAGCCAGAGGCACAGCAATGGGGAAAAAGGGCACAGCCTCACTCCCGTTCTCCAGCTCCGTTACGACTTTTCAGAGTCCCACAGTTTTGCACCGTCCCAGATGGCCAGAGATAACGCCAGCCCCCGTCGAGCCGTCGAACTTGTAGCCCAGCAAATCCGAGCCCGTCCCGACGTCCCCTCAGTGGAGCACCGGTTCCCTGAATCATGGATGGGATCGTTGGGGCATGCGTCCGAACAGGGGCTTTCTTCAGGGCTTGTAAGCCAGTAAGCCTGTTGAGAAGCCGCCAAAAGGGCCTGTTTTTTCCTTAGGGGCCTCGACGTTGCAGGGCCTCGACTGGCCGCCGCCTCATTGGTAATGGCGATGTCGTCCTGTCTTGGCCGTCCCGGGTCGTTCCCCCGATGGGCGTATTGATTGCCGCATATCGCGCCAAAAAGGCCTTTTTCCTGACAGCCTCCCATTTCCCATGAACCAGACGGGTTTCCTCGTCTAATCTTGCCTAGCGAGCCCTGCGCCTATTTGATCTGGAAGCGATCCCGAGTACGCCATCGAAACGTGACATGGAAACACCAGATGCCGATTAACAACTCAGGGGCGGCTCTTCGGGATAACCAAGTCGCCAAGTGAATGCCGTGCCATATTACATCCACCAGTTTCCATCATGTGTTGCAATTTATCCAATATACACGTCTCTGACAATAGAACCGAAGACGTGGACAATAGAGCCGAATACGCTCCATCCGTCTTCTTCTGATATCCGCCGAACCGCCCATGGCTCCTCGCCATCTACTCCCCCGAAGGCAAACGAACCGACGTAGCGACGTCACCCACCCCTGAAACCTGGGCAGGGCCTGGCGGAACCACTTCCATCGTCTCAGAACGGTCTCGATTGTCCGAACCGCCGCCGCCCCTCCCAGCGTAAGTCATCAAAGAGCATCGTGAACCAGTGTGTGTGGAGCTTTTTGCTCACTGACGAAAACCCAAGCCTCATCGCGGGTCCCCATCAAGCAGCTATTCGTTGTCTTTCACTTCTCAGCCTGCCGGCGTGTAAAGCCCTCATAGTCCCCCCTCTCATCCGCTCTTCGGCCCGGACATAATCAACAGCCTCAAGCAAAACAGGAGACAAAAGACCAAAACACGAGACACATTTCCCATCACGCCACGACCTCCTTCAACCCCAGATTTCCCCCAGTTCGGCTACGTTCCGAACAAGGGCAACCAACCTCCTTCTCCGTTTCCCCGCGACTTCCCCCTCATCGAAAACCCCACCAATCCTGCATCCCACGGCTCCGCGAAAATGGAACCGCAAGGGGCAGGTCTGGTGGGTGGTGGTGTTATTGACATCTGGCGGCCCTCTAGAGCGTCTTGAATCCCCCTGATAGGCACAGCTTGGGGTCGCTCTCCCGAAGCCACCATGCACATGATGCTGGATCCGTGTGAGACACCACACAACACACGTGGGAGTTTGGGGTCGTGGAGATGTCCCGTGTTGTACACTCTCGTAGTTTTGCTCTGTGCTCTGATGTCCCTGTAAGTGCTGACCACCGGCCGGCCGGAGATCATCACTAAATCACGAGAGCCGGCTCCTCTCCCGCCTCACCATCTTCCCAATAATGAGTCGGCTGTCCGGTATGCCGTTTCGAAACAGTAAACAGTGCCACCTCATCTTGCTTCCTTGCTCAGACCAACATATATCCATGACCCCGACTTTGCCCGGACCTCTCAGTTTGCTTCCTACGCACCAAGGGATATACCGGGTAGCCAACTCAGCATTCGCGTCCTCTTTCGGCCGTCTGCCTACGATCCGGCAGGCTAGACGGAACCCTGACCATGATGGATGTTGGATTCCCTCGCGATGAGCTGTATTAGTCGACCGGCAAGAGACCATTATTGCGCGATTGTATCGGCTGTCATCTAACTTCAGGATAGCACGGCATCGAAGGACTCTCGGACGACGGTCGCGGTGATACAACTTGTGAGATGACTTCATTGATACTGGGATCTCACTAAGCGGCTTGTGAGCGCGACTATGGACTGTTCCAGACCATGTCTATTGCTTGATAGCTCCGACTCCGCTGCTGATGGTACAATCTGACGGGCAAAGATGTCTAAGACCTAACAGCTTGTTAGCCGATGATACTCTGACAGCAACTTTCAAAATACTGTCGGGTACTGTCCCTAACATCTACAACATTCACATGAGTAAGGGTCGATGGGCCAGTTTGTACTGGCGCCATGTGGCACCAAGTTCAAGTAGGATATTGTCTCGTTCAAACATTAACATCGTTCCTATTCATTTATGACACCGTCGGATCACTCCCCATTTTCTTTAGATCTTGGCGTACTTCTTGAAGGCACCAATGAGACCGCCCGTTGACGAGTCGTGGCCCTCTCCGTTGCCAGCCTCGTCAAGCTCGTTGAGAATCTTCTTGGCCAGCACCTTGCCCAGCTCAACACCCCACTGGTCGAAGCTGTTGACGTCCCAGATGGCACCCTCAGTAAAGGTCAGGTGCTCGTAGTAGACAATCAGAGCACCGAGCTCAGCGGGACCAATGGTACCTCCGACCAAGATGGAAGTCGTGGGGCGGTTGCCGAGGAATCGCTTGTGAGGGACCAGGTTCTCGGGGGTGCCCTCGGCGCGGACCTGCTCATCAGTCTTGCCAACCATGAGAGCCTCGGCCTGGGCAAAGTAGTTGGAAGCCAGCATCTTCTGGTGGAGGTTGTCGGTGATGGGGTTGTGGGACTGGGCGGCCAGGATAAAGTCAGTAGGGATGAGCTTGGTACCCTGGTGGACGAGCTGGAAGAAGGAGTGCTGGGCGTTGGTGCAAGGCTCTCCAAAGACAATGGGGCCTGACATGTGTTAGCAGGGACTCTTTCAGAGCGGACGTCAAACATACCGGTGGTGTACTTGGCCGAGGAACCATCTGAGGTGATGGTCTTGCCGTTAGACTCCATGGAGAGCTGCTGGAGGTAGGCAGGGAATCGATGAAGGTACTGGTCAAAGCTGCGGCTTGTTAGTACCTATTTGGTCAACATGGCGAACTACTTACGGAGCAACCAAGTGAGTCTGGGCCTGGAAAAAGTCCGAGTACCAGACACTGAGGAGACCACCGAGAAGAGGAATGTTCTCCTTGAGGGGAGTTTCGCGGAAGTGCTTGTCCATGGCGTGGGCACCGCTCAGGAACTTGTGGAAGTTCTCGTATCCGACGTAGAGGGCAACGCTGAGGCCAATGGCGCTCCAGACGGAGTAACGGCCACCAACCCAGCTCTCAAAGCCAAACATGTTCTTGCTGTCAATACCAAACTTGGTCACCTCGGTCTCATTGGTAGAAAGAGCAACAAAGTGCTTGGCAATCTCGCCCTTGCCGTCAGTCTTCTCGAGGAACCAAGACTTGGCAGTGTTGGCATTGGTGGTGGTCTCGGCAGTGGTAAAGGTCTTGGAGGCAACGAGGAACAGCGTGGTCTCGGGGTCGGAAGCCTTGAGGGCCTCAGCCATGTGAGTTCCGTCAATGTTGGAGACAAAGTGAAGGGTCATGTCGTCGGCGCCATAGTACTTGAGGGCCTCGGTGACCATGACAGGGCCACTGCATCATGAGTTAGCGGGGTAAATTGGAGGGTCAGATCATGGAAGCGGGTGTGATGCTCACAGATCAGAACCACCAATGCCGACATTGACAATGTTGGTGAGCTTCTTTCCGGTGAAGCCCTTCCACTCGCCGCTGCGAACCTGCTCGGAAAACTCCTTCATGTGCTCGAGGACCGAGTTGACGCCGCCATCCGAGCCCATGACGTCAACGCCATCGACCTTCATGTCCCAGCCGCCAACGTTCCTCAGGGCAGTGTGGTAGACGGCACGGTCCTCGGTGAAGTTGATCTTTTCGCCGGCAAACATGGCGTCGCGCTTCTTCTCAACGCCGGCCTGCTCGGCGAGCTTGACGAGGAGGTCGAGCGTCTCATCGGTGAGGAAGTTTTTGCTAAAGTCGAAGAGGATGTCGGAGCTGACGCCGGCGGCCTCGAAAGTGCGGGTGAATCGTTCGAAGCGCTCAGGGTCGCTGGCAAAGGCCTCCTTGAGGACAAACGACTTTCCGACGGTGTCGCGGTGAGCTTGGAGCTCGGCCCAGGCGGGGAGGGTGTTGGCGGGGGCCATTTTTAGTCGAGGGGAAGGTACGGGGGAGAGAAGCTACAAGAGGGCAGAGTATTAGAGTAGAGAACAATTGGTAGTAGACAAGATGCTGGCTTGTATGAGAGCAAAAGGGTTGGAAGCGAAAATGGAGAGGAGAGGAGGGGGTAATGAGGAGAGGGAAGATATTGGATGGTTGGTAGTGTAGGGCAACCAGCTGGGCAACGTGGAAGCAGGAACGCATGGCACTCCTTCCTCAAGTCGCAGGTTGGCCACCCCACCACCAAACATTCCACCTTTCCCGTCCGCCTTTCCACGTCCCTCGTCCCTCATCCTCATATCATGGGTCCATCATGATCTACACCTCACACCTCCCGTCACCTCATCCGACCTCACCTCATCCGACCTCACCTCACCTTCTAGCCGGGGGTGGCAGGTTCGGCGGACATCTCGGCGGTGGCGCGGAGGGACGGGAACGAGGGGCAGGGAGCGTTGCGCGGCGCCGACGGAACAGCGCAGCGTGGGGCATGATGCCACCGAGCGTATGATGCAGCAAGATGATGGACATAGCAACCTGGAACATACCTGATGGCGAGTATACACGGGGGGCAGCAAGACGAGGCAATAGGTCGATTCCCGGGTTTGATGCAAGATGAGAAAATAACAAGAAAGAGAAGGACGTCGGATGGGCAGAGATGAAAAGATGAGGGAGGGATGCGAGATTGATCAATCATCACGGCCACCATGCAAGCCCCTCTTCCGCCCTGCCTGTCATTCTAGCTTCTCGGCGCTCATAGGGCCTCAAAAATCCATCCGCTTCCTATCCGCAATCGGGGCCTCCCTCATGCCAGCCAACTCTACCTGCATCAGGTGTGCGTCAGGTCCCAAAAATGAAACTTGTTGGGGGTGGATAAAGCTCTCGTCGGATGAGTTACTTACTTCTGAAGCCTGTGACGATGAACCCCGCCAGAGCTCGCAAACCTAACGGCGGCCCCTCCATCCCCCCTCCAATAGCGGTCCAATAGCGGGTTCGCTCCAGGGCATGCCACCCACTACAAGGTACCTGACAGCTCTTCAACACGGGCAGTCAAGCACCATCATAGTGGGGGCGTTCATTGCTTGGATATTTCTCACTCAGCAAACCCTCCAGCTTTCGTACCATGACCAAGACCTTGTCATCTCCAGCCATCCCGATCCGAAGCTGCAGATGCTACAGATCTCATGCTTAGTCCATTAGTTCATGCCCTGTCTCTGCTCTATAATCAATCACTGCCCCGTGATCTACAACTACTCAGCTCTCCAACCACCCCACCATCGCCCTTTACCATCCCCCACCTCCACTCGCCTCCACCTGCATCTCTCCAGCTTCTTTCTCCTCCATCTCCGTCTCCGTCTCCGGCGCGGCGTCGACGCCGAGTGGACTTTTCACATCCGGCAGTTCCTTGATAAACAGAATTAGTGCCGTGCTGACACACCGCGGTGACCGTGGCGAAGAACCGCACAAATAGGCCTCACATCTCCTCGGTCTCCTCGGGAATCTCGCCGAATCACCCACCAATGGCCCACTCCAGAATCACACATTCATCTCTTCTTCTTAGCCTCACTTTTAGCATCTTTTCGCATCTCAAGATGTGGCCCCCCAATGAATTCATTGTCGCATGACCCACCCCCACTGTTCGCTGCTGTAGATGTTTTTTCTCGAGTAATACCACGATTGTCTCAGCAAAACATCAATTGGCAAAACTCTTTGCTCGATACCAAGATTGCGAGACTACATCACAGAAAATACAGATCACTCTCAGTACAAATCATAAGATATCACAAGTTATAAATCACAAATACAAATCACAAGTACAATCCATCATAAGAGCAACGTACATCCTTGTTTGTACTGGGACCCCCTTCAGGCTTGGTCCCATCTACCATCTAGCCTCTCCTCCCTCTGGTCCCTCCGAAATGTCATCCTATCGGTGGCAAGACTCTCTCCCTCATCGCCTCCATCCATACCCATCCACCGAGCTTCATGGTCATCGTGTAAGGAGGGCAAGCTGGCTCGTTCGTTCTTGTCTGACGGCCGCCTCCCAGACTCGAGCCTGCTCGCTGTCTATTCTCCCTTGCGCCTGTTAGGCATTCATCCTTACGTCGCTGCGTCAACTTCCAGATTCTCCTTTGGAGAAAAGCTACCGTGTATCGGCATCTGCAGTCTATCGGTTATCCTGCAAGCTTCCAACAAACGAGGGATCCTTGACACTGCCGCCAGCGTCTCCCAGGCCTGCAATTGGTCGGTTGTAACTGAATCCCTGAAACTGGTTTTGCATCGTCTGAGACAGCAAAGGTCCCTCGACGTAGGAATCTTGAGGTGCCTCTGACGTGAATTCTGGGTCAAAGTTTGCAGTGTCCAAAGCATCCGCCTGCATATGGTTAGCAAACGTCATAAAACATTGGAATAGGTGTACTTACAACACTGGGCTTAAAGGTAGGCTCATACTTGCGCTGTAGCAGCTTGCGCCAGTCGATGGCGTGGAAGAATGGGTGCGCCTTGATCTCGGCTGATCCGTTGGCTCCCAGTCGCTCGTCGGGGTTGCGGTTCAGTAGCTTGGTCAAAAGATCCTTGGCCGCAGGCGGCACAACGTCGGAAAAGTGAAGAGGCTCTGACAAGATCTTGCGATACATTTCGTTGGTGTTTTCGTCGTAGAAGGGAGGTAGACCCGTCAACATCTCGTATAGCAAGACACCCAAGGTCCACCAATCAACAGTCTTGTTGTAGCCCTGTCCCATGAGCAACTCAGGCGCCAGGTACTCGGGGGTACCACAGAAAGTATTGGTTCGGTCTTCGTCCTTCATGTCCAACTTGCAGAGGCCAAAGTCGCACAGGGCGATGTGACCCTGGTAATCTAGCAGAATGTTTTCGGGCTTGAGATCGCGGTAGATGACGTTGAAACCGTGGAGGCATTCCAAGGCGCACAGCAGCTCGGCCGTGTAAAATCGGGATCGGTTGACGTCGAAACGGTGCTCCTTTTGCAGGTGGTGGAAAAGCTCACCTCCGTTGACAAAAGCCAAGACAAAGTACAGCTTCTCTGGTGACTGGAAACTAAACTTGAGCGGCACGATGAAGGGGTTGTTGATCTGCGCCAGCACAGACCGTTCGGCCAGAGTATGGGCGACTTCGGATCGCGAAATGATGTGCGCCTTGCGGATCGTCTTGAGGGCGTAGATTCGGTTGGTGTCCTTTTTGCGCACCTGCATCACCTTGCCGAAAGAACCTTTGCCCACGACCTTGAGCAGCTCAAAGTCCTCAATCTTGAGCTTGCCAGCCCGAGTCTCGACGTACTCGACGCCAATCTTGATCTTTCCGGTGCCGTACTGCACGTCGACCCACTCGGCGCCACGGTGACCTTCACCCTTGTGGCGAGCTGCATGCTCGGCAGCAGCCTTTTCGCGATCCTTCTTGCTCGCCTTGGGGTCTTCGACAAACGGCTGTCGCTCTTCGAATCGAGGGTTGATGCGGGCCACACCCAAAAAAATGTCTTGGCTACGTCCGGATCCTGGAGGCGCGGCAGGGTTGCGCATGTAAAGGTGAATGACCAGCTCCGTCACTCTTGACACATCGAACTTGTACTGGGTGTTGCCACCAGCCCACAAAGGGTTCTCGGGGTTTCCGTCGACCGAGTTGACAAAGACCTGAACCTTGTCGAAATCGAGCAGAGCATAAGGCATGTACTTGCCAGAAATTCGGCCGTGGTTGGTAGGGATGCCAGTGAAGCCGCCAGCGGATGAGTGAGGTCGATTGGCTCCGTTGATGAAGGAGCTGGGAGCGCCGCGTTGTGACGATGGTGGCCGCACGGAGCCGGCCATGTTCAAGGCGTTGCCCTGAGACAGCGAACCTTGGTGTGAGGATGCAAAAGCATTCCGATGCTGTTCTGGGAGGGAGAATCCATGACCTTCATGGAGGGTGACGACCAGGATACCGGGCTTGGGGGGCTTAACAACGGGTGCTTGGGTCATGGCCTCGGAGGCAGCTATTCAAGGTCAGTCTAGCCCACAAGCAATCATCCGCACCAGGCACTCACCGATGGCATTGTCGGTCGTCGGGGTCACGGCGCCCGTACTCGGTTGTCCCTTTTGCTCCTTATCTGTGATGGTAGAGGTGGATGGCGATCGGGAAAAGGGGCTCAGAGGGCCAAGATGGGTTTCCTTGAGCTCTAGTCATGATCAGCGAGGGTTAAGCAAAGGCGGGGGCCGAGCGCGAATCAGACGGAAAGAGCAGCGGCAGATCAACGTCAAGACGAGAGATGCAGAGGCGGAGGCAAAGGCGTAGACGGGCAGAACGTACTCTTTGTGATATTCCACGACATGGTTGCGACTGGACCAGCGAGGTATTTGCAAAGGGCTCAGTGGTGTTGTGATGCCAGGTCGACGACTGGGTCGACGACGAGGTTCCGGAAAAGGAAGCGATGGAAAGCCAGATAGTATGAGATTCTTTTTCGCTGGTAGAGCAAACTCTTAGCAAGCACAGGGCGTGATGGCGTGGCGATGCGATGCACCCGTTGGGCTTGACAAGGTGGTGATTTGTAACCCCGCAGACAACCGTGGAGGCGCGTGGTCGGGCCGCGTGGAGGATTGACCAAGGAGGAGGCGCAGGACAACGGCGATGAAGGAGATTCGAGGGTTGGAAGAGGAGGAAGAGGACGAGAAATCGATGCTGTTGGAGAGGGTTCGAGGTTGAGGTCGAGAAGAGGACGAGAAAAGAGGGAGGCGAAGCGGACGTAGCGAGTAAGTACTCCGTGGTGGTCGGTGGTACAGCGGGCGGCCTTACCAGGATGCGAGAAAGGGATGATGAAATCCAGGATTCCAGGATTCCAGGGCCCCTCAGATTGCGGCTTAGGTGGTTTTGGGTGCCAGTCAAGCCAGTCCAGCGCTGTCCATTCACCGGCTTCAGTGGACTGTGCCGTAGTGGGACCTGCTAACTCCGGGGGGGATGACACTCGCACTGTGGCCGGGGCGCGTGTCAGAGAGCCCGGTTGCGGGGTGGCACTGGTGATACAGTGCGCGAAGGTGGCCATTATGGAGCTCTGACTGTGCGCCCGTCGACGTAGCAGAACGCCATCTTGATGCTCTCGGTTGAGCCACCACGGCCTAATGCAATATCGCAGAGCCCTGTTCGAGGCAGATGAAATATATGACCAAATTACAAGTTCTGGAGTAGGCTAGCCGATGCTTATTACGGAGTTATTACAGAGGACACGGGTGTTGATTTAGGAGCACACACATGGTAGATTTACAGCCAGCCTCACCACCAAATTCGGCTGAAAGACGCCGCGTGTGTCCTGTACAGCCACGGTTTGAAGGAGAGGATGACATGCGACATACGTACTGGGCAGGACGTGCTTTCGTCTCTGACATGTGGGGAACTAACCATTCGTGATGGTGGAACAATTTCTTTTAATAGGAAGCATCTCGCAATAAACGCAAAGCAGCTAGGCCATGTTGCATCGAACCCCGGTGGACCATGCGTGTGATTGTGGGCAAAGCCATCAACCATCCCACAGCTGACTGGTTCAGCTAAAGGAAGCTGGGGAGAGGCGCGTTTCCAGCCAACACCAGACGAACTAGTTTCTTGGAAGAAAGCAAGTCTATTTTGGGTACGAGAGGGAGACATCCAATTATAGAGGCTTTGTATGAGGGTGTTTGGAGGTGTCCGCGGATTCCGATTTCAGGGTCTGATGTTGGGCAGCACAATCTATCATTCTAGATAACATTATATTTTGACATGTAACTGAGCATCAGTCTCAATCGATCCCATAGAGGATGTGAAGCAATTCAGCTGAGAGGATACGGAGTCAGGATGTTCACTCTCGACACTCTTACCCTAGAGCCCCTTCAGAGCCCCTTCAGAGCTCCTCTTGACCCCCTCATCCCAATTGGTGCCCCTTTTTTGGCTGCAATCAGCCACTAGATTGTCGCAGACTTGCAGCGTGGCCCCTGGCGATAAGGAGGTGGCGGCCTGACACATTAGGCAGAAACCTCGTGGCCAGGCTGGCAACAGCCACAGGGACACATTTTCGAGAAGCTCGAAATTCATGTTCAACAGGAGCTCCGAGCTGCTGCCAAACCCGGGTTAAACGATTGACGCAGTAAACGGTCTTATACCTGCTTGAGATCTTTCGATTTTTCTCCTTCGGCTCCCCAAATTCAATCGACGTCTTACCTGTAGCGCCGCATGGTGGCCGGTTCCAGGGACTGCTTCCGCTGACCCCACTACGTGCTTCGACATCACCGCCCTGGCCTGGACAGCTTACCTCTTCACCTGCGACAACCACCGCCAAGATGAAGTTAGACGTCAAGGTCAGTACTGCGCCGATGACTGCGATGCGATGCTGTATTTCATACCAGCACTACTCTCTGACACTTCTCTCCTCCTTTCGTCCCTGTTCCGTCCCTGTTCTGTCCCTTCACCCCTCCAACCGTTTACCATGCTCCAACCTCGCGATCCTCAAGCTGACCCTCTTGCGACAATAGCGCCAGCTTTATGCTCGCAGCGAGCGAGTCAAGGGCATTGACTTTCACCCTCATGAGCCATGGATCCTCACCACCCTCTACAGCGGTATGATGCAGCCCTCGCCGCGCCGCCGGGCAAGTTCACAAAGCTGACCATACAGGCCACGTCTACATTTGGTCCTACGAGACGCAACAGATTGTCAAGACCTTTGAACTGACCGATGTCCCCGTTCGTGCCGGTCGATTCATTGCCCGAAAGAACTGGATCGTCTGCGGATCGGATGACTTTCAGCTCCGTGTCTACAACTACAACACTTCCGAGAAGATTACCTCGTTTGAGGCGCACCCCGATTACATTCGAGCCATCGTCGTTCACCCTACGCAGCCCTTTGTGCTTACCGCCTCCGATGACATGACCATTAAGCTATGGGATTGGGAAAAGGGCTGGAAATGTGTGCAGGTTTTCGAAGGCCATGGCCACTATGTTATGGGCCTCGCCATCAACCCCAAGGACACCAACACCTTTGCGTCTGCCTGTCTTGATCGTACTGTCAAGATTTGGAGCCTGGGGTCCTCCACCCCTAACTTTACCCTCGAAGCCCACGAGACCAAGGGTGTCAACCACGTCGACTACTACCCTCACTCCGACAAGCCGTACCTCTTGACCACCTCGGACGACCGAACAGTCAAGATTTGGGACTACACCACCAAGTCGCTGATTGCCACCCTCGAGGGACACACGAACAACGTTTCATTCGCTTGCTACCATCCCGAATTGCCCGTCATCATTTCCGGTTCCGAGGATGGTACTATTAGGATATGGCACGCCAACACGTACCGATTCGAGCAGTCCCTCAACTACAGCCTCGAACGAGCGTGGTGTGTGTCATACCAAAAAGGAAAGCAGGGCATTGCCGTGGGTTTCGACGATGGTGCCGTTGTGGTCAAGCTGGGTCGAGAGGAGCCTGCCGTTTCAATGGACCCCTCGGGCAAGTTGATCTGGGCCCGACACAACGAGGTTGTTTCTGCCATTATCAAGGGAGGAGGTGAGTGACGGTTTTGCCCTGTCCTGCTGTTCGCTGCTAACGAATCAGATGCTTCTGTCAAGGACAACGAGCCGATTTCGCTTCCCACCAAGGACCTCGGTACCTGTGAGGTGTATCCCCAGACTTTGATTCACTCTCCCAACGGTCGTTTTGTCGCCGTGTGTGGTGATGGCGAGTACATCATCTACACTGCTTTGGCTTGGCGTAACAAGGCTTTTGGATCGGCATTGGACTTTGTCTGGGCTTCCAAGGACAACAGCAACGACTTTGCCATTCGAGAATCGCCCATGACCGTCAAGCTGTACAAGAACTTTGTCGAAAAGTCAGGCGGTCTGGATGTCGGCTTCCAGGCTGATCGACTCCACGGCGGAGTTTTGCTCGGTGTCACTGGACAGGGCGGCGTTTCCTTTTTCGACTGGGCCACCGGTGGTCTGGTGCGAAGAATCGAGGTTGAGCCTAAACAGGTTGGTACTCGCGACAATGACGAGGCGCGAACTTGCTAACAAAAGTAGGTTTACTGGTCCGATAGCGGAGAGCTGGTAACGATTGCCTGCGACGACACCTTTTACGTGCTTCGATTCTCCCGCGAGAGCTATGTCGAGGCTGTTCAAGCTGGCCAGGTTGAGGAAGATGGCGTGGAAGCTGCTTTTGAGGTCATTACCGACATCAGCGAAAGGTATGCCCGACATGCAGGTTGATTGAATCTTGCTAACAGAGTCAGCGTGCGAACTGGAGAGTGGGTTGGCGACTGCTTCATCTACACCAACAGCACGAACCGTCTCAACTACCTCGTCGGCGACCAGACTTACACCGTTTCTCACTCAGACAAGCCCATGTACATTCTCGGCTACATCCAAAGGGATTCTCGAATCTACCTCGCAGACAAGGATGTCGGCGTTACGTCATTCTCTCTGTCACTACCCGTCCTGGAGTACCAGACGCTCGTACTCCGAGAGGACATGGAGACGGCTGCCGAGATGCTCCCTACGATTCCCCAAGATCAGCTGAACAAGATTGCGCGCTTCTTGGAAGGACAGGGCCATAAGGAGCTTGCCCTAGAGGTTGCTACGGATCCTGAGCACAAGTTTGAGCTTGCTCTTGGACTCAACCAACTCGAGGCTGCGTTGGAGCTTGCGCGAGAGGCCGACGTTGACCACAAGTGGAAGACTGTCGGAGACGCTGCACTGGCAGCATGGGAAGTGACTCTTGCTGCTGAGTGCTTCACTCACGCCAAGGATCTGGGATCTCTGCTGCTTCTGCATTCGTCTACCGGCGACCGCGACGGTCTGACTGCTCTTGCTGCGCAGGCGCAAGCAGCTGGATCGCACAATGTTGCCTTTTCCTGCCTCTGGCTGCTTGGTGACGTCGAGGGCTGCACCAAGATCCTGACAGATACTAACCGATTTGCTGAGGCTGTCTTGTTCTCACAGACTTATAGGCCCAGCCTGACAGTACCAACTGTTGCGGAGTGGAAGGATAATCTGGAAAAGAGCAAAAAGGGTCGCGTAGCCAAGCTGATTGGTGTTCCGACCGAGGATGAGGACCTGTTTCCTGAGTGGGATGCATGGCTAAACCTGGAGAGTCAGGGCGGCGAGGTTGTGGAGGAGGAGCAAGACGAAGCTTCAGAGGAGGAGGAGAGTGAAGATGACGAGTAGGAGACGGTCAAGAAGGTCATGTAGTTCTGGCAGACGGTGCTTAGACACGGACGGTGCAGAAAAGGCTGGCTTCATTTTCGTTGGGGGTTGCCAAGGGGCATGAATGAGTATAATGAGAGATAAAAGATCTATTACTTGATGTTGATGTTGATGTTGATGTGGATGTGGATGTGAGATGCTTGATGTCGAGATATCGTGGGTCGACCCCTGTCATTCATTCATTCATCCTCCCTTACTTTTCAGTGAACGAAGCCGCGAAGTATCCGCAGCATCGTTGGATTCTCATGTTTTGATCGCGCAGCATCCCCAAAAAAGCCAAGGCCTAGACCCATCTCGATCTAGCACAAGTACCAGACCGCTCCAAGTCGCTCTTATCACAGGCTCAGGGGCCTTGCTGAGCTGAATCCTGGAGGCTGGGGCTGCCTCTTGTGGCTGCGAGCCCGACCGTATGTGAGTGGCTGGTTCGCATGGGGACAGCGCATGTTTGGAGGCGTTGGGTCTGCTGCGCGGTAATTATTTAAGCGACCCCCCCTCCTAGGTGATCAATGCAGCAGCGTTTGGGCCATTTTGTTTTTATCTGTTGTCCCTCTTTCTCTCAATCATCTTCATACACCCCCCTCTTCGAACCAAAACCTTACAGAATCGCACATCGAGATGCCGACTGTCGAAGCGCCTCAGAAGACGGCGCCAATGGAAATGGTGCCGGCCGAGGAGCAGCAGCAGCCGCGGATTGTAGCCCGGCAACCGGTAAGTATCTTTGATGAGTTTCCTTTTGCGTTGGGTCTCGAGTCAGCCGCCCCCTCTCATCCCATCTCCGCCTTGGCTTCGATTGAGTTGCGCCCAGGTCAAAGGGAGGCGCCTTGGCGTGTCTTGTGCTTGATTAAAAAGTCCGGGCTGACCGGTGCAATAATGAACAGACGATGGAGCCTCGGCCTGATGCTGAGCCTCGCGTGTCGATGCGTGGAGGGGGCTTGAGCTTTGGATGTGACTTTTGTAACGGGTCTTGCCGCTTCAACAAGCACTGCTGCTAGGTTTAAGAGAGTGGCTTGATTCAATAAGATCAATGAGAGCGACTTGGTTCTAGCGAGAATGGATTGTGCTGTTCTGACGATTATGATTTGATGGGTTGATGGCTGTGGACTGATGGACTGATGGAGGGCGTGCCACTGACTGTGGACGCGGGTAATGGTGGTTGGTTGGCGGGGATGAAGAATCTCAGTGTGAGAGCGACTAGACGAGAGACAGATGAGAGATAGAACGTGGAAGGAGGAATATATCATTCAATGGAGGGACTCCCTCAGTACAGGCAGTGACTTTACTACCCAACCTCTCGCTCTACATGTTGTGTGTATTGCCTGTTCGAGATTGTAAACAAGGCGTTGCTTCGCTCTCTGAAAGCATGTGCCTAAAAACATGGACACTTTTTTACAATGCACTCATATGCCTTGTCAAGCTCCGCCAGACTCATGCTTACTCTGGTCTTGAATTGGTACTCCATCTCTTGATCTGTCAACTTAAAGCTCTTTTTAAGACAAAATCTCGCCAAGCTACTCCGTAATCATATCCGAATTAACGTGCTGACCGCAAGGATCGCCATGACACTTGCTAGACCCCCGGGCCTGACAGCCACACGAGCTCGGGATTTCCCACGGTGGATATCCAAGTGGGGGCCAATTCTCGCAAATACGAAAATGGAACTGGACGGCCCTGTATTCTCCCGATTCTGACTGAACGCATCGACCGCATTCATTTCACTGCCGGTGGGCATGGGTCGGGAATTCCGCTCACGGGACATTGCTGCCGAGGGGATCACCGGCTAAGGATGAGCAAGCGGAGGGACCCCTGAGGAGGGCGAAATTCTGGGCGCCGGAAGCGAGTCTTGGAGCGTGGGGATAAACAGGGGTGCCCACTCACATGCTTTCATCCAAGACGCGGTAGGCTGCACTTTCGATGGGTTTGGACGACATTCTTCGAGATGGGTTTATGGGGACGAGACAGACACGAAGGCTATTGGCACAGGCACTTTACACTGTGGACATGCACACGGCGGGGATTGGCACAGGATGTGATGACTCGATGGGGACATCAATTAAAAAAAGATGGTGTAAAAGAAGCTAATAGTTACGGCGAAACGCTCTGCCCAAATCCCGTTTCCAAATGACGCTCTGAAAGCAGTCCGCTCGACGGCCGTTTGCTCATCCCATGGAACACATCCTGTCAGTCTTTGTTTAAACATGTACAGTGACAAGGCATCTACAGCATAGCAACGACGGCGCCGGCAACGGCAACGGCGGCATAGCCCATGCCGGTCAGGCGCGAGGCAGCGCCGGTGGTCTTGGAGTCGTTGGACGAAGTGGTCTCCGATGCGTCATTGGAGCCGTCGGTAGCGGTGGCATCGGACGAGCCAGAGCCCGACGAGCCCGACGAGCCAGAGTCGGACGAGTCAGACGAGTCCGAGTTGTCGTCCGAGTTGGAGCTGGACGAGCCGGTCGGGCAAGCAAAGCCGCTGGTGTACTCGGTCAAGGCCGGGCAATCTTTAATGGCCGAAGAGAACTCATCCTTGTGCTCCTCAAACCATGAGCTAACCTCGGACGTGTAAGAGGCATACTCGTCGCTGAGGCTGGCGGGGGTGGTAAAGTCGCAAGGGTCGGTCTGGGGGTTCTCGAGCAGATCCGACACTATTTCATGGATTAGTACCATACTCTTATCATCGGAACGCTGGGGTGCTGCAAACCTATGTCGCTAGGGGGCATTGGGACATCGTCGTAGAGATCGAGGACGGCAGTCTGGCACTCGGGAGAGTAGATGCCCGTCGTGGGGACCGCAGTCATGTACGTGTAGGCGCTGGTGGCGCGGGCCTCGATCTCGCGCTTGACGTGAGGGTAGGCGGCCATGAAGCCAGAGGTGGCCGTGACGGCCGAGACCATGAGGGAGGAGACGAGAATCTTGGACTGCATCTTGAAGGAAGTTTGGTTGCGGTAGTATATGGAAGAGTAGGGATTGAGTGACAGTGATGGGAAGACTGGCCGAGAGACACGGCCCAGATCCAGGAGAGCCGGGCCTCTTTATACCAACCATCTCGGGGGCCTCAACAGTGTTCAAGCCCCGATACCCACCTCTGCCTTGACATCTAACCTTTTCTCTCGACTCGTTCCTTCACAAGCTCCCCCCGTAGGGCTAGATGCGCCTGGCGGCGTACCTAGGCTGTCTCAGCTATGTTGTCCAGCGGCCGTCCAAATCTCCTCCCCAAAGCATCCTAAAGCATCGACACCAGCGCTTAGCCTGACTCGGGATAAATCGCCTGCCCTACCGGTAGGCAGACTTGCCTGCCAGCGCAGGTCTAAATTAAGTCTAATATGAGGCTGGCCTCTTAGCAGGTTTCTGAAGGGGGGCGCGCCGTATGAGACTGGGGGAGAAGCCTATGGGATGGGGAAGAGGTATCCGCACCTCGGACTGGATGCCGAAGAAGGGTCGACGAGCTGGTGATGATGGCGGGTAAATGGACTTGCTGGGTCGGCGTGACTCAAACTAGTCCCGTTGCAGAGGTCAATTGTAGGCGCAGCATTCATGGTTGGGTACTGGTATGCTTGATACCGAGTAAAGTTGACTCATCAGCCCTACGGGGAGGGATGCCTGGCATATACGCGGACACAGATATCCGACAGCGCGGCATTGGGATTGCTCCAAGTACGAACCAACACAAGGCAGACAACAGGGCAATGCTTGTTTCTGATGAGGTGGGACCGTCCAGAAAAGCTGTGCAGAGACAGTCTCAATTGTGATCCAGTGCCGGCTCGAGCGATAGCACTGGCTAAAGATAAACGCACCGGCTGAAGCTATCAGGCAACGGCTGAAAGAAAGCTGAAGTCCTAGATGCTAGCAGTTGGGGCATCTCGACCCGGCCGGTGGGCTCTTCCCTTGGGGCAACCACCCATTTTCATGGACGACAATGCCAAGCTGGGCCGGCGCGTGCCATTGGGGACTGAGTGGGAGGACAATTGCCCTCTGCAACTCCCGGGATTGCGCATTGAGCTAAATCAGGCCCTTGACGAAGACAAGCCCAAGCTCTGGACGCACTGATTCAAAAAAGATCAGCCCTGAAACTAGGGAGAGAGGAGCTGAGGATGGGCTCTCGGCCAATGATGGCGCCGGCAAGACCATCTCACGAGACTCGTGGGGTTGGAAATGAGCCTTGCGTCTAGGTTCTAGGCCTTTTGGCTAGAGTGGTGTGGAGAAATTCGGGTGCCTCCCCTTGTCGGCACTAACACAACTGAATCGTAGAGCTGAGGTCCCTGATGTATGGATTGCTGCCTACATGATAACGATTTTCTTAAAGTTGAGTGGTGGGTGGAAGGGAGGGTGGGATGATGTAAAAAAAGAAAGGAAACGGGGCGAATCTTGAAGCAAGGTTGGCGTTTGGGATGGCCATGCTTGCTTTGAGGTTGTTCAGACTGCCGAATCTACGGCTAAATCGGGACGGCCAAGGCGGGGAGTTGCTTCAAGCGCCAAAATACATCAAATTAAGGCGGGTAAAGTGGCATCGAGCTGGCCAAAGTGCAAAACAGAGACTGCTGTGCAAAACAGAGACTGCTGTGCAACTCGGGAATGTCTCCCTCCCCCCCTCCAGAACAAAACAGCCCTACCCCTGAGATGGCAAAAACGCCTCTTGTCCTGTTTTTTTTGAACCGGTGGCTGGTCGTGATTGGGTCGGTGACATGCTCACTTTCTCAGCCCCAAGCCACCATTCCTAGCCCGGCTTCCTTTTTTGGGTGGGCGAGACCAACGCATTAGAGTCTTGTGGAGTGAAGCTTGAAATTTTTAGGGTCGTGGCGCTTTGTTGGTCAGGGCGGTGTCTTTTTAATGCGACGGCGGTTGTACGGAGGAGAAAGATGAGGGACGGGGAGAGGGATATGGGATGGTGGATTTTAGATGAAGGGATGTGATGAGGGAAATAGTAGATGCAAACGGTGAATGTTATCCAATTAAGCTTATTATCAATTAAGAAGTATTCTTGTGGCTTGGTAATCCTTATCAACGCACCGTCACTTGTCGGATGGCACCGTCACCAGGCAGACGGAAGCTGGCTGCACCAAATTTCGTTGCATCTTTACCCGTCGAACCTAACCCTTCGTCTTTACATCAACCACAAGTTCCGTATGCCCTCTGGCATCCCGCCTGGCAATGGGCCGTCGTCGAACCGCACCAACCGGCCGAAGAGCAGCAAGTTTCACCGAGGGGCTCTCTTGTACAAGTTTGGCTTCCGTGGCTGGACCCGCACCGGCCGTTGGTTGAGGCGGGGAAGGAGTTGGAAGCGGTTGGTGTCTGCGTCGTTGTTGTCTTTGTCGAAGTCGTTCCCGATCCTGACGAGTCGACCGAGCGATACCAATTCTCCTTCGGGTCGTCGAGACACTCGCCCACCGTTACCGCGTTGAAACCGTTACCGGCTATCGACTGGAGCGTGTACTCCGTCAAGTTGTACACCGACTGATACACGGGATCGTGCTCGATGGCCAGCCACTTGTTTGTGGCTGGACTCCTTCCCTCGACGGCGGCATCCCAAATGTCCTTGGACGTGTGAATCAAACCGGGGCTGTCGTGCAGGTACCCCTCGGTGTCGAGGTTAAAGTAGACGACGTGGTAGCCCAGCTCGGCCAGCCAGGCGTCCGTCGTGTCGTTGCTGGCCGAGTACGGCGGCCGCATGTACGTTGGGAAGTACCCGAGGATGTCGGCGATGGCGATCTCATTGTAGGTCATCTGATTCCAGAACTTGGCCTTGCTCAGGCGTGTCAGGCGTTGGTGGGACCACGTGTGGCTGGCGACTTGGTGGCCGTCGGATATCATCCGTCTGATTAGGCTCGGCCATGCCGTTGTCTCGTCGTTGATTGCCCCTTTTCCTAGGTTCCTTCCCGTGATGAAGAAGGTGGCCTTGGCGTCGTATTTCTGCAACGAGTTTAGTATGGTTGATTGATATGCTCTACGCTCAAGCTAACATGATATGCTTGATGTACCTACCGCAAGGAGGTCCAGGAGGTCCTCGGTGTAATCATACGGCCCGTCGTCGTAAGTCAGCGCAATATCGCCATTGCGGATGCATCGGTAGATGGGATCTCCGTAGGGAACGCTGCCCAAAAAAGACCGGTCAACATTGGTAGTGTCCGGCCCTGAAGGTTGAACATTTGCATCGCATGCCGGACCGTAGTCGATCTGACACGACGGAGCTGAGCAGTAGAGATAACCATTGCCACACCATCTGCTGTAGTTAGTACGACGTGGCTGATGACGAGTTGGACGAGACTTTCCCTGCGCTAGAGCAACATTCGGTGCTTTCACAGACTGTACCAAAGCCGGTGCCGCATCTACCGTCGGCCGAGAACTGTCGCTTCCCGGGACCATCGGCGTTCGACTGTCGGTCAAGCAGGGCACGTCTGTTGTTTCGGGAAGTGTCCAATTTCTGCCGTGGATGCAGGGGGCCGTCGGTGTCGGCTAGGGTTCCCGTCGCCGCGGCGAGCACCAACGCACTCAATCCTTTCATGTCTATTTGTAGAGAAAGAGTGACTGGCAGAACGAATGTAAGCGTCTGAAGCAGACTCAGAAGTGTTGAGGATTCCAAATGGCCGGATTACTGCGAGCTTGCTCATCGCCAGCGAGGAACCAGGCTATATACATGGCAATTGCATTTCACCGAGGCGTCCATCGGTGAGCATGCATTATCGTCGTCAAGGACCTCATAAGCTCCTCATTCGTATTCAACCACGTCCATCCCCTCAGTTTACATCATGATCCTTGCGAACTGTAGCCAAGCCAATATCTCGTCGGCACTGTGCCACCCTAGATGTGACACAATGGTGAGCAAGTGGCCTGCATAACCACGCTAGCGGAGATGATTGTTATCAAATACCAATAGGCATTTATCAAGTACCAGCGTGGGTGAGGACATCACATCGGCGTATTAGTTCCACATCGGGAGGAGAATCGGAGTTGCGTGCTTGGGGCGTTCGCTTGGCGTTAATATTATGGCTTCGACCCGCGCTAATCTATTGAAGAGGCTGTTTTCTCGTGGCTTTCAGCTACTGGAGAGTTCTGTTCCTGAGCACCTAAGACGGGGCTGCATCTGTAGCGCAACATCGGTCTCGTATTCCCCAAGCCCAGATATGCACTGCGACGCCACGGGCTTTTGGGGCTCGGGAGGATTTGAAGAGTTGCGTAAGGGGCGGAAGTCATAGTGCTGCAGAGTGACATTCCTCGGGTTGATCGACGTGAGGCTTCTGTAGTGCTGCAGGTTGGTTGTCGTCACTTCTATAATATTCGTACACCCGAGGTTTCCACCATTCTCCATGGGAGCAGGGCTTATTCCTTATTCGTTGTCCCAACCTAACGCGGGCGTGGGCATGATTCCATCCCTCTTTGTGGGCGTCTGCAGTAGGAACGTCGCTTTGTGTCGTGTCGAGCGCCGTACTACGTATGTCCGAGCACTTTGATGGCCTATCCTTTATGATTCATCTTGCTAGGGTTACCACTAGTTATAATCCCTAGCCCCTTTCGTAAAATTGGTAGATCGGGGAATGCGCGAATGTTTCGACGCGACTCGGCGCACCGAGATCTGCACGATGCATCTAAGCTGCATCCTACCAAAGGTCACACGTCCCAGCTCGACTTCCGTTACGCAAGGACAACACTGCAGGTACCTGGCGAAGGAAGTAGTGTTAATATTCTCCGATTCGCAACGTTTTCCGCATTGAATCAAGACAGGGGATGCTGGCAGCTGCAGTTAAATGCAGGTCTTTGCGAATGTCGTCGTCATCTCACCGGATTAGCATGACACAAAATTGCAGAACCTTCTTATGACTCAAGAGTGTACTTTTAGACTGCTAGTTTAGATTGAGAATTATCCCCTTGTTTATCAAGTTATTGGAACACAACATCAAGCTCGGTGTAGATGCCTCGCGCTGGGATCTCATGCAACAAGCGTGGCGTGTGTCACCCAGTCGTGAAAATTAGGAACGCCTCAGGAGTGTTGAGTTAGGGAAGAATCTCATCACAGAAAGAGGAAACACACATTTGAAATGTCTAGTTCTTTCATCATATTCAATGAATTCCAAATTCCTTCTGGCATTACAACTTTTGTTGCCCTCGATAGTGACCTACCCTGTATTGATGATACGAATTGAGCACCGATCTCATAAATAACGCACACAATGTCAAGAACGGCATTGAAACCTACTGGTAAGGTGAAAGAATAATTCCGTCGATTAGCAGTAATATACATTGCGTATGCTCGGCGAATGCTCGGCGAGCGCTCGGCTTCTGTGGATGGTACGTGGTATGGACAATACTAACTAGCTGGAATTGTTAGGTATACCACATTTAACTCGCGTATTGTTAAAGCCCCCTCGAGGTAGGGATATTGAGACATGGTTGGTGTGCTGAATCCGTGGTCCTACTAAGTAACTCCAGACAAGCAAGACAAGCTCAACCCCAAAATTGCCACTCTATCGGAATAAGTATCAGTCAGGATGGATTGGATGAGACAGCTTGTTGACGGTTGAAGATCTTGTCCTTTTCTATCTCTTTAGTAAGGAGGAAGGCCAGTTAGATATCCTAGGGACCGGGGGATCCTCAGGATCCCTTCGGTCTAATCATCCTGTCTGATGCTGTCGGAATCCGTAGATCCCGTTGGAAGCCGCAGATCTAGGTTTGAAGTTTCTATCTAGGTTCAAATGAAACCACGGTACGGATCCGGGCCTATGCAGAGTTGACTTTTCCTATCGGACCTATTCGTCTGACAATGAGTAGAAAATTCGTCTTGATGGATCCAACATAGACGCATGTTTGCATTGAGGTATCAAGGTTCTCTGTCGCCTAGTGATTTCCTGAAACGTAAAGTAGTTCGTAATGTTGAGATGTTGGCGATGCGCATGTGGCAACACTGATCCAGTGCAGGATACACAGGCTAGAATATAACCACTCCTAACCGTACAGCGAGCCAATGTCATTCTTCGATCTTGAGTGGGTGTTCGGGTTGCAGATCAATTGAGGCCGCTAGGATTTGGACCTGGAACTCGGTGGAACTAGGAAAGTTGCCTTCCTTACGGTAGCATTGTCTCATATCCACTGAGGCATATTGAGTGCTTTGAAAGTCGGAGTCTATCTACTTGGAACTCGACATGCCCTCGCCTGGCAAGTTTCCCCTGAAAAGTGCAAGGGCTACAGGCGGATGATATTCCCAAACTTGGATGTGACTGACGACGAGCCGACTGTTGAATAAAGTTGGACGGCAGTGGCTCGTCAGCTCGGGCGATTCCCGATGAGCGTAGATTGACTGCTTGCCGTAGTCCGCCAAGGGTCTTCTCACAGGGCTGTGTGAAATTTCCCCCGAAGACTTGCCTGGAACGACCGTCCATAGTTACGTAAACTGACCCCATTGCCAGAAGGAAATATCCACCTGCCCATGGAAGAAACGGGCCACCCCCAGACTTCGGCTCCTAGTCAACAGCTCAACTTGTTGGAACCATTGTCGAGGTCTACAGCCAGGAGGATGGCTGGCCAAACTACAGTCCCAAGCCATCTCTACGACTGGGAGTACCAGGACCGCTCTTGGTTTTGTGAAGCGCTGTGTTTGAGGTACGGTTCTGTTCGACAGACGTATGGTCTGGACGAGAACTTGACGAACGATCATAAGTGCTGGATGTGTGCCGTCATGCAAACGGTGCTTCCTCCTCTTGGGGAGCGGCTCCCCTGGAGGGCGTCACCGGGAGGTATATTTGAAGTGTCTCTCTAGAAAGAGAAGAGTTATCATTAGCTAAGTGAGGGTGTGGTACGGCTACAACGTCCGAACCGAATCGGGAAGATGAAGCCTGTCTGTGTCAGCCTCACCATCACGAGGTGTTGATTTGTTGATTTGGTGGTTTGTAGTGGAGTAGATTGTCGGCTGTTAGCTCGATCACTCGGTCTAGTTTGGCTACAAGTCTTTAAAAGTTGAATACTATATTGAAATTAGGTGAAGAGCACAGTCTATTTTATGATATTCTATACGCCTAAATACTGGCTCTTCGACATGTTTCTTCCACTAATTTCTGGTCTAAATGTGGCATTGAATGGAGACTTTTGGCCTAAGACTGCGCCAAGCACTTCCCGGCGTTATTGCAGAGTATTGGGCGCGTTTCTGCTCTGTGAATTTTCCTTAGAGTGAGATGTGCCAAGATTCTTCCAGAAAAATGATTAAATTGCCTCCACTCTTGTACCTTGAACGAAAACATTTTCTCATAACCATGACCAGAAACAGTACGACTGGAATATCCCGTATGGTGAAGATTGATATCGTTCAGTAAAATGGAAGTTGACAAAAGAACAGTGGTATACATATCAAGGTAACTTGCTTTGCCTCACGGGGATTTATGTGTCTCTTGGTTGCGTCAAGATTGAAGCCTTTTTCCCTGTGCAATTCCCATTTTATTCTCTTTCGGATCATGGTGTTGATCCTGGTAATGGGATGAGCTCGAAGCTATCCCATTTGTTCTAGCAGGAGAAAGCTTGGTGGTGTCAATCCGTGCCGCGCAATTTGGGGTTGGTTGCTAAATGTATATAAATGCCACCGGGTTTGCTCGAGTTTGATATCCTGAGTGAAATGCGCAGTGTCTGATCCACCACGAGATGGCCCATCCCTCCCACGAAGCAGAGGAACTACACGTACAAGAGGGAGTGGTGTATCTTCGAGCCATTTTGAATCCACTGGCCGACATTGCTAGCACTTGATGCCCGAGCACCACTCAACCATCCTTACCAACCGTTTACCATTTACCGAGCGATGGAGTTGAGGCTTCTCCTGGCAGCTAACGTGTGGAGCAGACGTCCTTTTCAAGGGTTCCCACTCCGCTAGTGTTCGGAAATATAAGTCAAACCTTTGGGGAATCATAAAGTCGCCACTTTGAACCCATCTCCGAGTCCGAGCCGCCTTTGTCTAATCCCATTCCGGTTGAACATCTGCAGCCCTGTGGTCCTTGCCATCCAGTCGGGCCGCTGCATGACTTGATTGAGATGGTGCGTCCTACGTCGCGTGACCATTTGTCACTTGGGTTTTGGTTTCTGGATCTTTGTCATGTCGGTTCTGTAGACCATGTCTTGAGTCTCGGACGTCTTTGCGTATTTTGTCGACTTCTTCACCTTGCAAGAGCGGAATGTTCCCGTGATGTCACGGACGATTAAGAAAGAGGACCCAGTGCCCAGACGGATGATCTCGGTCCGCATCATCTTCACAAGGAGGCCATGAACATTGGTTAGTATGAAACGCGGGGGGCTTCGCCTCGAGAGGCATGGCAAAGCGGAGCTTCGATGTCGGTTCCAAGGCTTCGGTGATGAATCCCCACTTGGCCGCCGTTGAGGGAGCATTGATGAAGGTGACAGCGGAATGATCTGCTTCTGATGGATCCAGCAAGGAGAAATTAGAATCGTGGGGGGTGCTGTCGACGGACAACCGATGCAACACTACCATGTGATCTGCCTCGGCTTGCGACGACGGAATGCGCGCACGAAGAGCCAAGACTCGGACGGACAGTGAGGACATGAGAAAACATCCACAAGGTGGCCGATGATGTGGCTCTCCTCGATCAGTGGACTCCCAAATCCCCGGAACAGGATCGCTTCGCTAGTCAGCATTGATTGCGTGGGATGACTCCCGGGGATAAAATTCTTCTTGAACCATGGCGTAATGTCACCGATGTTACGGCATAGCTTCTTTACCGATGGCCCGATGACCGGCCGATGGCCACTGCTCAAAGGCTGAAGCCACTCGGAGGATCAGTGCTCCCCCGGCAGTCTCGTTATCAATCTACGTTTTGACCCAACGCACGACGCTACCGAGGATGAAAAGGGTGCCAGCCATGCAAGAAGCCACAAGCGGCTCCTGGATTGCACGATCTAAACCTTGTCTGTGCCGCGCGGGACACCGATGAACGTGCTTTGAAGGTGGGTTCGAGGACAAGACTTTGACCTTGAGCATTTTCATAGGACGGCTGTACGAGGAGTGGCCAACATATGACAGGCCAAGAGACTACCAAAGGCCAAGCTAATTTGGAGGGATTCGTGACTTGGTGGAGCAAGGTCACGTTGCATCCACTGTTAAAAACATCCATGGCCAAGCATCGGGGGTTCCGTGACCGGGCACATGGCCGAAGCAACACGAGTACTCAGGATCGTCTCGCCATGGATCAGTTAGTGCTGATAAGCGAACGGAAGTTGTCGTGGCGGTAGAGCGTGATTGAGAAGCCGTTGGTGGAGCGAGACATGGCGTTGCACACTCTGGCACTACAGCACAGTAGGTGACATCACCTTCTTCAGACCACAGAGAATCTTGACTCGCTCCATCAATTCCAACGCGGTTAGCGGGGGTGCCCAAAACTCCCGTCCGTTGCTGCGTCGGCACTTGAAAGTGGTACGCAACCACTGACTGGCTCTGAGCCCTTCCAGCGACGGCTCAACTGTAATTACTGAGTGACAATGCCTCGGGGGCCGAAGCGTCTGCACGCAGGGTACAGAAAATCACTGCCTTTTTCGGATGCCCAGGCGCACTAAGACAATGCCTCCCTTGCAATGAACCCACCCCTAGGCTCAATCCATGCATGATCCTCTCCGTGGAAGCCCCATCAGCAATGGAAATCGACCAGGCTTTGCTTGGCGACAGCAAAGGCAAAGATCAAGATCAGGATTACTGGCCGCAGTCGGTGAACCCGCTCTTGCATGCATGGGAGGGGGTCCGAAAAGGCCTCACCAGCAACGAGACGGCCATCTCATTGGCAGTAACGCGCTGCGAGGGCTGCGGGGCCAACATGGGGATGGCTAGGCAGCTGTTTAGCTGGATGGATGGGCGGCATTGATGAGCAAATCGTGGCCTGGTTGGGTGCGGGATGTGTGATTGTGACAAGTAGAGAGACACGAGCTGTGAGAAGTTGAATGAAGCTCTGGGCTGAATCTGTGTGATGCTTGAAACTGAAGTCATAGACAAGCTAAAGCGGCAAGCAAGCTGAAGAGGGAAGCAGAGTTCAAAAGTGCAGCCAGTGGGAATCGCGAACCACTTGTGCTCTCACGCACACACGAAGTGTATCAACTCCATGCCATCCGCTCAAGTCAACCCAAGCCATCGAACAACTAAACTCGTCTGCCACAGTGCCAAAAATTGCCAGGGATTGACTTTTCTCTCCCACGCCAAGCCTCGCGTCTCACGAATCAGCATCGTGTCTACGTCCGAGCTCGGCCATTTACCTAAGGCGATGCCGGGTCGACCGAGTCCTCCCGCAATGTCCAAAATCTCCAGCATGACCTTGTCGCTTTTAGAGTGGTGCCCCATGCTAGCTGTCTACAGCAAGTGAGCCGATGGGCTGATGGCACAGATCCATCTGATTAAGGACGAACGGGCAATCAGCAGGGGGGCAAAGACAAGAGACACGAAAAGTTTGCCATCCGATCTAATCAATCTGCACAGCGGATGCCTCTTTAGGTTGCCTTTTTGGTTGCCTCACTCCGGGTCCCCGCTTCTATATCAACCTGCGCGTCCCCTCTTGACTTTCTCGTCCTCGTACCGAAACACACACACCCAAAATAGACGTTTTGTCTTTACATCTTCCAATATGTCGTCTCCCGTCCAGGAGACCCTCGGCTTGGATGACCCGGAGAAACATCGGCACTCAGAGCCCCACCCAGAGCTCAAATCGCTGCGCGATGTCAAGTCGCCTGGTGTTGTACGCATCCAGGCCATCTCGAGTTGCATCACCCCGATAGACCGCATCTTCATCTTCTTTGGCGTCTTCCTTGTAGCCTACGCGTATGGCCTTGACGGTACTACTAGGTACACGTATCAGCCGTTTAGTCTATCTCTTCTGAAATCTTTAATATCTTTCTAATTCATACACAGCTACGCCACCGCCTCTTTTTCCAACCATTCGCTTGTCTCTACTGTAGCGACACTTCGCGCCGTGATTGCTGCCGCTGCTCAGCCGACTTCGGCTAAAATTGCCGACGTTTTCGGCCGCGTGGAGTTGATTTGCCTCTCCGTCTTCTTCTACGTCCTGGGCACGGTTATCGAGTCCATCTCCAAGAACGTTTCCCAGTTTGCTGCTGGAGCTATCATCTATCAAATTGGATATACGATGATTATACTTTTGGTAGAAGTCATTGGTATGTTTCCCCTACAAGTTGTGAGATGAGGATGTTACTGGCCCCCCGGGTGCATGATATCAAGGATTTTGTGCCAGCAGCAACACGCCCTTGATGGAGCGGACAGCTAGATACAAGCATGATATCAAGACATTATACACGAGAGATGGGCGACTAACTAGTTGCTAGTGGCCGACATCACCTCGACAAGGGCTCGATTGTTCTTCTCATACATTCCTGCCCTTCCATTTATCATCAACACCTGGGTTTCAGGAGACGTCACCGAAGCGGTACTAGGTGCTACCTCATGGCACTGGGGGGTGGGAATGTGGTGTATCATCTATCCAGTTGAGAATCCCCTTTCTTGACATTGGATGTGTTCTTGCTAACGCATCTCAGGTTTGCGCCTTGCCGCTGATCATCAGCCTGTCTCTGGTTGGCAGAAGAGCGAAAAAGGAAGGTAAACTGGACAATTACAGATCCTCTTTCCAGCAGTTGGGGTTCCAGAACCTCGCCGTTGAGTTGTTCTGGTTGCTCGACACCATCGGCATCATTCTCCTGATTGCCGTCTTCGCCCTTATTCTCGTCCCCCTTACAATAGCAGGTGGATTTCAAGCTGCTTGGAATTCCCCACAAGTTGTTGCCCCACTTGTTATTGGCTTTGTTTGCATTCCCGTCTTCGCTTTGTGGGAAGTCAAGGCCGCGCCGCACCCGCTCGTCCCCTTCGCCCTCATGAAAGATCGAGCCATCTGGGGCCCAATGGGCATTGCAATTCTGCTAAACTTCGCATGGACAATGCAGGGCGACTATTTATATACAGTTTTGGTTAGTATACCTTTGTTCCTGTTACCGCACCCTCACTAATACCTAATCTAGATCGTTGCATTCAACTTCAGCATCAAGGCCGCGACCCGAGTTACATCGCTGTACTCGTTCGCCAGCGTTCTCACTGGAACCTTCCTTGGCCTCGTTGTCTACAAGGTCCGCCGTCTCAAGGTCTTTATCGTTACTGGGACTTGTCTATTCTTGGTGGCCTTCGGAGTTCTCTATCATTATAGGGCCGACCCGTCGAGCAAAGGCCGAGCCGGGGTCATTGGAGCCCAAATATTCCTCGGTATTGCCGGTGGAATGTTTCCCTACCCCGCACAAGCAGCTTTGCAAGCGTATGTCAAGCATGAGAATCTTGCAGTTATGACCGGTGTCTACCTCGCCACTTACAACGTAGGCTCGGCGTTGGGTAATGCTGTGTCTGGGGCAATTTGGACGCAGGTCTTGCCCACCACACTAGGCAAGAATTTGGCAAGTATCAACGAAACTCTGGCTGTCAGCGCGTACGCCGATCCGTTTACTGCGGCTCTGGAGTGGCCGATGGGCACGCCCGAGAGGACTGCCATTGTCAACTCGTACCAGGACGTCCAGCGCTACCTCACCATCACCGGCATGTGCCTCTGCATCCCTCTCATCGGCTTTTCCTTGGTTCTACGGAACCCCAAGCTCACCGGAGACCAAAACCTGGTCGAGGGCGACAAGAGAAACACCAACGAGAACACCAACGAGCAAGCCAGCGTTTAGAGTTGACATTGAAGCTGTAACGCCTTGATTAGGACTCCGATAATTAATTTAGTAATATCAAACAAGTACTGCACTTGCACATTCTTCGCGTTTGTATTTTCCATCGGGTGTTGTTGTCGTTGGGTTGCGCCACGTGATGCCAAGACAGACGTCCCAACTCCACGTGCGTCTAACTTCCACTACCCACGAACCTAAAAATACTCAATTGCGACGTGATTTGTCGTGCAGTCACTAAGTTATTGTTGTCAACCGATTCATCGTTGCTGTTTCTAGATTATTGGTGATCGTATTGACGCATTTCGTTGTGCGCTTGTATCGACTGCCGTCGCAGCAACACAAGGAAGCGATTTGCCATTCGACCATGTATGTGGGTAGTCAACGACAACCCACGTACACCAATTGGATCCATCTCCCAACCTACGACGAATTCACGTCCAGTTGAGTCGATGATTCGTGGCACAATCCTCTGCCTGGTAGAGAATTTGGTGTTCCGATAATGACCTGAAATCTGTAATGTTCGTCCACCATCACCGTCGGATCCGGTCGTATCTTAATGGCACCACTTGAATCTCTTTATCTTGGACATGAACAATGGATTTCGATCTTTCAGATCGATCACTTTGCCCAGAGTCGAAGAATTGTATACGTAGAAACCTCGACTCGCAAACCGCTAACCACCAGCTGATGGTCAATCCAAATGGATTAATAAGAAGCACTCAATTGAACCCTAACGAATACTCAATTAGCCCTACGGAGCACTCAACTAAATCGTACCAAACGCTCGATTAGACCATACTAAGTACCTAAGTCGGCTCCGCCAAGCGTTCAATTAGAGTCTGCCAAGCACTCAAATCGACCGCACTGAGTAAGCATTTAATTAGACCATACAGGACACTCAACTAGAGCTACGAAGTCCCTCAGTCGACTCTGCCAAGCACTCAATTAGACTATATTGTGCACTTACTTGGACCACATGTGCACTTGATTAGACTCTATGAGCACTCAATTAGACCACATTCTGCACTCAATTAGGCCATATGAGCACTCAAATAGACACTACAGAACACCCAACTAGGTGATGAAAAACACTAAAATCAAGCCCGCCAGGGATCCAAAAGACGATAATTGGAATATCCCTTCGGATACACTGCGATGCTAATTTAGGCCACATTGTCATAATTTTCTTCGTGCTGCGGTAGCATGAATTGGTGTAAGCCGTTTACCCCCGACCTTTTGGGCTCTCCTTAGTGTTGCAGCTGCAGCTTCTTAGCTTTATGATGATGCATAGGCTATGGATGAAGATCCCTTGCGCAAGGAGGTGTAGTAATAACTGCTCTGTCGAGATGTGGGATACTCTTGTTGAAGTGGAGAGAGAAGTCGAATTTGCGAATGCAGAGCTGATTCTTCGCGCTCTGGCAAGCTGGGATTTGGCAGCGGTGGAGGCGCCGCCGGGTCAGCCGTGGCCCATTAGCTGGTCTAGAGACAGACACAGATTACTAGGCCGTTCTTTTTACACCATGGCTGACGAGTGTTCTAGGAAAGTCCATGTCGACTATATGAACTGTGGATCGGTGGGTCGGAGGGATGGGTGTCGAGGTAGGTAACCTGGCAGTATCAAGAGTCAGCTTCTGTGAGATAAGTATCGGCAGGTCATCCAGGGGTGCTTGGAGTCCCAAGGGTCACAAACATACGGTCATGTCGCTAAGAGTCTTTGTCGAGTTTGCAAGCATGGCGATTGACTTGTAGCATATTGACACATGGGTTGTGGTTAACTTCAACAAAACTGTTGACAATGCTGCGGACTAAGCATTGACAAAATCTTCTTGGTGAAGTCCGCCTCACCTTGCTGGGTCAGCTGGGGTTCATTCAGTTTGCTGCTATGTCTCATCTCGTAAGGCCAGCCGTGCATCCTTACAATGCGGAGTGTCTTTGCAGAGAGTGAAGTAGTGGTCCGCAAGTCCAGCTCGCCTTGCTGAGTTGAGTCGTTCAGTTTGCTGCTATGCCTCATCGCATAAGGCCGGCCATGCATTCTTACAATGCGGAGCTTCAGACCAGCCTCTTTGAAGAGAGTAGAGCAACGGTCCGCACGTCCGGCTCGCCTTGCTGAGTTGGCTGAAACTCGTTCAGGTTGCTGCTATTTCTCATTTCGTAAGGCCAGCTATGCATTCTTCAAATGAGGGCCCTTAGACCAGCATCTTTGTGAAGTAGCGGTCTCGTGAAGCATGCTGGGCTGTCTGTAATCCCAACAAGGTACCGACGCAGGACGAGGCAGTTCTACTCGTCGTTTCCTTGAACGCATTATTAGCCGTGCGACGGTCTGGGAAGGTCGTTACGTCGAATTCTTGCTTCTTCGAGAGGTGACGACGCTTGTAGAGCGCCAGCTCGTGCTTCATAGTAGGATGATCTTTCAGCCCGTTGATGAACTTGGGGAGTGTGGATTTGGCATTTCCTATGAACTTGTCAGTACCAAGCAAAAAGGCAAAATCACGAAATGAGAAAGCATACCACCGAGCCGCAGGCTTGTCATCCTCATCGTCGTCGACTTTTAGCGACGAGTAATTGTAGGGTTGATCGAATGGAGTCGGCAATGAAAGGACGCGTCCGTCGCTGTCGGATGTCGTAGGTCGGTGTTATGCAACAGATGGCGTCTGGAAATTCAGTTAGCGCAAGCTGAAGGAGTCAGGCGAAAGGGGAGGGTCGCCGTTTCTTGATCCTATGGCAGAGATGCTCAGTGGGCGGGTTTGTCGCAGACTGGTGAAATGGACGGAGATCGGATGAAGAAAGCGTGAATCATGATGTGCGGGAGAGGTTCGGCGTCATGTCACAACTCGTTGCCCGCCGCCTTCCAGGCTGAACACTATAACGAGTGAATGAAATGCTCGACCAGTTGAGTTGGGACCAGAATCCGACAGTTTTGTTTTTCATCAGGTGCTTGAGGCTCGCATCGTGACAGCCGTGAGCAGCTGGCGACAGGCAAGGACCCAACCCATTGTCAACGCTTGAACAAAATATCCATGGTTGATTTTGAAAACCACCACTGTGTTTCTTGAAAACTTCCATTTTTGTTTCTTGAAAACCCCATCTTTATTTTCCGAAAACCGCAATCTTTGCTTCTTAAACGCACCTACTCAGCCATTACGCAACTCTCTCGTTGAACAAACACATCAGTGCTGCCCGACAAGCAGCCTCAGTCACAAGCGATCGACCCGAATCTCACCAAGCATCCACATCCACCTGGCCAGCCTCCCCTCTCAAAGAGAAGTCAGACTTCCTACAACATTCCCCGATGCACTACATTAGCATGTTCACTAACGCCAGTCAGAAGTCTCATCACCACCCAAGTCCCCAGACGCCCATCAGAAGCTCAAATACCCTGGGCTCGAAAATGTCTACTGTTGGCAATTCCAACCGTGAGCCGTCGACGACGATGTACGGAAAGGCCAGCACTACCTCGGCCAATCCGACCTTGGATCCATCAGAGAATGACACCCCACGGTCGTCCGAATTTGATCATATCCGACCTGGGGCCGTCGCCTGCGACGCGAGAGACTTGAAGGAACGATTGCACGAGGTTGAAGTGCTTTCAATTGATACCAGCGAAAGGATCGATTACACGGCTACACAGCTCGCTTCCCTGGAAGCTCAAATGATAGAGGATGATACCGAGATCCGCGTTAGTCATGAAATACTCGCTGAGATATGTGAGGAGGCCAAAGTTTCCGAGGAGGCGACCCGAGAAGCCCTAGCCCGAGTACGCGAGGAAATGAGGGTTGCTTAGCAAGCGAATCGAGCAGCGATACTGGACCATGTACACGAGGAGATGCGGGAGACGTGACACGCTGTACTAAACCAGGTACGCGAGGAGGTGAACCTGGCAGTCGAGGAGGCGAACCTAGCCTGTCGAGAGGGCCATCGAGAGGGTTCGCACGAGACTCGACTTGTTCTTCCCGCGCTTAACCTCACATCTCAAGTTATGATCGATTATTTCGTCACCTGGGGTAGCCTGGTGGCCTAAAAAACCACCAGCTCCGAGAGTCTCTAAGTTCGGCTCAGAGCTCTCAGGGGTTACCTGGACCACTTGCGGCTGGGTTCCATCCCAGGTGACGCCTTTTATTCCCTTCTTTTTCTGTCCAATCTATCGCTACATCATTTATTCATGGTTTGCTCAATAAACTGGCTACAACCAGGCCGCTGTTATAAATCCAGCATCGCCCTTCCAGCTCTGGGCGCCCATTGAAGGAGGTGAGGTGAGAGTGAGGCTCAAGCATGCTTCGAGCCTAGTGGAGTGGCTGTGGGGCTGAAGCATCGAGAGCACGCGAACCGTGGGTAATGCTGGGCTTAGCGTCCTAATAATTGTCCGACGACCTCAACTATACCCGCCTTCAGCCGTTGAGTTTGACGACATGTGATGAATGCGCAAATGTCATCGTGAGTAAGATTTATCTGAGCCTTAGCTATTCGCGATCTATATTCAGTATGCGAAATGTCCAGTGGCACTAGATCATAGACAGACGGACCACCAACCAGGATGCCTGGAGGCCTATAGCTCGGTAGGAATTTGTTTGACATGGCATTTAAACACCCGTCGTTTGCCCTGTAAATAGGTCAGTGGCCGTGCGTCGCTTGGGGCGCGCACCTCCCATAAGGATGAGTGCCAACATACCCATCCATCCGCCTTGCACTATTCGGACATTATGGCAACTGTCGACTTGTTTCCCGGTCATGTGAGGCGTTTATTTGTCCCAATCTAGCTTTATCTTGCTTGTTGTTAACTTAGATTGAATGTCTATGATCTCGTCATGTGTTGCGCTGTTGGGAGACGCCATGTCGTAAGATCCAGCCCAGGAGTGATGCTTCTCCCTCGATGACCACTTGTCATCAATGCCATATTGACGTATCACAAAGCCGACTAGTTGCCACATGTCGCAGGTGAAGCACGCTCGAGCGCAGGACTCCCTCCTTTACTGGTCTAGTCTCATATCGAAAATTACCACCGCTCTCAGTCACCACTCCCAAAGGGTCACCAGCCCGTTGGTGACCTAGCGGAGTAATGGATAGCGCGGACCTTGTGAGATTCCAGGTTCGACTCGTTCGTTCTGTAGGGGCTCAAAGTCTGATGTTTCTTGCGAGGTTGCGGGCACACACCTTGCTGTTGGGGTTCTCTTTTTCTTAATATTGTCGCCAGGAGTGTGCCACTATATAACTAACTGGAATACGCCTTCATATAATGCGCGCCCCCAGCTCCATGTGCCTGCACCTGGGATATTAACGAGGTTGAAGGGAATTGGCAAGTATGGTCCAAGTTGACTGATGGTGAGGGGTTTGGGGAGGCTGTGGGGCGTAAGGCTGAAGTAAACGATGTGCGATGTGGAACCAGGGGCTGTCTTGACGTCTCACGAGATTCACCCAGGTCACCAAAATTGAGAAATTATTGTCTAAACTGCAAGTCGCTGTTTGCTTCGAGAGCGTCATGGAATCCAATGGTCCATGGTGGTCCGTGCTGGTTTGCTGCCTGATGCATCTGGTGTACAGTTGCCGAGTTTCTCGTTGACGTTATGAATTTGCCTTCTCTCATCTTCATACCAATATACTCTTTGCACGAACGCCACTGCTTGCTACGATGCTTTCCCCTCAGTGATCAGATTGCTCGGCCGGCCGGATCGAGGATTCGGCATGTATCACATTGGTCAGTGTCCTTCCCATTTGATATCGGCTTTTCCCCTTCACATTGGAAAAGGGGCTCTACTGACGGTTGAATACAGTCGCACGTCAAGACACTTTCAAGACCAGATTATCCGACAATCTACGGATGAATTTCAGATTCATTCCCTCGTCGCATGTTCGCCACTGTCATCGCACCTCTTCCCGAGGCCCTTCGAGCCTGGTGTTCCGAGAGGCGTGGACGCGCCTGAGGGTTCGAAAACGACAACGAGCATCTCGACGCGATGACGCAGAGCCAGGTCCAAGATACCGAGTAGTTGTACCGAGCTTGTGTCGGGTCACCGAAGAGAGGCTCTTGGCATACTTTATCCAGTTCAAGGCCGACACAGATCCGGCAGCGGAACTAGGAACCACGATCAAGGGTTCATGACCAAGCTGGAGCTCATAACCAACGCGCAAACTCAGTCGGGGTCATTGGCGATGCAGAGCTGAAAGTCAAGGAACCTTTCAAGGTTCTGTAGATTACGCCACGACAAATTCGACCCGAAGAGTCGAAGCGAGATTTAGTCGTATTTGCATCAACGACGTGCCGGACAACAATGTGAATTTGGGAAAAGGTCCATCTTGGGATGCTTGAGAGGAGCTCGGGGTTCGATATGATATACATCGAAGCCTTGATGCAAGAGGCCCTCCCAGAGGACAGGCAGCGATTTCGCAAGTATCTGACAGATCGACCACTTCGCCTGGGCTTTATCACAGCGCCAGGTTCTCCCAATCCTCTACACTAACGCTTACATTAAATATGTCGTCTTCCTGGCCAAGACGTACACAATTTGGTTCATGATTTAGACTAATTTGTATGTGAATTAGGCCCCAGGATTAGGAAAGACCTCTCTCGCTCACGGCACACTCGGCATGGCAACGCGTCACAAAGCCTTCTGTAGCGCCCCAAACAACGTCTCGGTAGACGGCTTCGCCGTTCGACTCAATGCAGTAACCGCCCGGGTTACTCGGCACTGCAACAATGGCAAAAATATCGAAGATGATATTCATCGCAAGCTCATCGTCCGGCTGGCAAGACTGCCGCGTACCAGATAACCACCCTGAGCAAACTGATGGGCAAGGCCAAAAGCCTCGCAGCTGCTCGGAGCTCCTCGCCCCAACCCCATCAGACTCGGAGAGGGTGTCAAGCTCGAGCAAGACTACCGCATACCTGATCCCCATCCTGGGCAAGCTAAGTGGAAAGGCTAAAAGCCTCGCAGCTCCTCGACGCAACCCTGCCACATTCAGACTGTTTATCAGACAAGATGGATTGGTTGAGACAGCTTGTTGACGATGGAAAATCTTGTCTTTTTCTTCTGTCTTGGGAGGAGGAAAGCTAGCTATTTATCCCTTTGGATCTGGCTGATTCAGACGCCCTTGAGATGCCCTTGGGTCGACGAAGCCGTCACAAGCCGACGATCTTGGATGACAAAGAGGGCAAAACTAGCTGTTTGGATCAGTTTCATGTAATACTCACTACATGCCAATCGCCTCTTTCACCGAACCGAACCCATTCACTCCGTTTTGAAGCAAGTGATGACTAAATTGTAACAAGGCCAAGTGAAAAAAAAGCAAATGTTTTCTTAGAGCAGTCTGAATTATCGACAGTCCTTATCCTAAATTAGAAATGAAAGCGGGGGGGAAGTCAATGTTTGAGAGTCTGACGTGTTTCCCCCCAACCCTTTGGTTGGTTGGCTTCACAACGTACTCCAAAGTACCCGCGATACGATATCCACATGGTCACAAGAGTCGGGGGAAATGATTAAAGATGGGGACACTGGTATCGGTGCACCAACGTAGATATAAGCGCTGACTGGGTCATGTGTTGCTAGAAGAGGATCCGGGGAGATAAGGAAGCGTGTTCGAATGCTTCCCTACTCTGAAGCAAAGCCAGCCAACCAACCTTGTCGCATGTGGGTTCCCGGACCGACAACAAAGTGCCTCACGAGAAAGGGCTGGCTGCCAAGGCCTCCCCATCCTTGCTGAGTTCGAGTCGCAGATAAGCTTGTGCATTCCAGTTTAATCGGGGCGTCAAGAGGAGGTCGGGATAGCCGACTCTGCTCATAGCCGCAAGAAGCGATGGTGAGGACACAGACCGACCCCGGGAAGAGACTCCATTTACCATGCTATCTGTAATTGACGCCATCTAATTCCATATCATTGCCATTCAATTTGGCCTTCCGATGCAGTCAGCCCGCAATTGCTAGCAATTAATCGCACGGCTTGACAGCCCTGGGACGAAAACCTTACCCTGCACTGGTTTTTGTTCAACTTTGCGGTAGCGACCAACGCCCCACACCATTAAGAGCTGCCGCTTAACTTGACCATGAGGTGTGATTGATTGAAATCATACGTCATTTGGTGTAACCGGGGTCGGGTGGAAAAGATGATCGCTGGCTGTCTCAACCAACTGTGCGAGATTTTTCGCACCGCGATTGACCTTGAATGAGTCTTGATGGGGAAAGTGTTGAACTAGAAAGGACAAACCTTGGTTCAGGCAACAGTGGCAGAATTTTCTCCCGTGATTGGAAATTTCCCCTGGCGTCGGGTTACAGCGAACTCTGAAGGCAAGATCGCCATCTTTCATGTGCCGAAAAGATCGGCCTTGGAAGCCGAGAGATGACAAGTGGAGGGGGTTTTCGCCAGCCGAACCAGTTCACCTGGTTGGCTCGGTTCGCATTTGTCAAGAGACCCACAGATTCGATATCAGCAAACACTTGGAAGGATGCAAGTGTATCCAACAGATGCAAATGGTTCGATGATGGAAGGCTGGCGCTTACGTCATTTCACACCAAACCGACAGTAACGCCGAGAGATGTGGTTCATTGCGGGTCATAACTGGGTCCGTACCGAGTCGTTGTTGGTCAATTTCTGGTCCATGTGGGTTCATGCCGGGCCCGGCTTGGCGAATCCCGGACGACGTCGGCTCCGCTCCGTGGACCGCGATGACGACAGTCACGACACGGAGTTCCTCCGATACCAGCCGCCGGGCTCATGAGCAGCTCATGAGTGGTTCGTCGGGTATTTTTCTGGATCGCGCGATTCATGATGGCTATCTCCCGGCCACGTTTTCTACATGCGGTCGCAGTTGTGGATTGCCATGTAACGTGCAACTGGAACCCCCCTGCGCGCTTCGAGGCATTCCCCCAACGTCATGGGTGATGATCAACCTCAAACATGCATGTTCTTGTGGGTCGTGCTTGAAGGAACGTCAAAGAGATTTTACAGAGTTTTAATTTTCGTGCGCTGACGGCGGCGAGAACGTGAAATAAGCTACAGTCCACCTCCCCGTGGGGAATATCATTGTGATATAAAGTGTGCCAAAGCTCCCCGCTGCTTTTTACCGCGTTTCAACTGTCATCAAAGGCCAATCTTGTATCTTTAAAGCATAGCTGGACTTGCATCTTTGAAGCTGGACTCGCATCTTTAGAGCATAGCTGGGCTTGCTTCTTCATTTGGCACATTGCACATTTACTCAAACCGCCAACATGGCACCTCCTACCTTCGCCGGGCTCTCTGGCAATAGGCTGAGTTGGGCCATCTCGACAGTCGCCACGACTGGCTTCCTGCTCTTTGGCTATGACCAAGGTGTCATGAGCGGCATCATCGCCGCGCCTGCCTTTAATGAGTACTTCCCAGAGACGTATGGCAAGACCATGCAAGGCCTGGTCACCGCCATCTACGAGATTGGATGTCTTGCCGGAGCTATGTTCATTCTCGCTACCGGCGATCTTCTCGGACGACGAAAGGCGATGATCTTGGGAGGCTTTATCATGATCCTGGGCGTCATCATCCAAATCACCTGCGTCAAAGGACACAGCCAGCTCGCGCAACTGATCGTGGGTCGCATCATCACTGGTGTTGGCAACGGCATCAACACATCTACGATCCCAACCTACCAGGCTGAATGCTCCAAGGTGAGTTGATTCAAAACCATATCTCGCCCAATCTAACCTTAAAAAGACGACCAACCGCGGCCTCCTTATCTGCATTGAAGGTGGAGTCATCGCGTTCGGTACCCTCATCGCCTACTGGATCGACTTTGGCGCCTCTTACGGCAGCGACGATCTCGTCTGGCGATTTCCCATTGCTTTCCAGGTCCTCTTTGGCTTGGTACTATGCCTGTGCATGCCGTTCCTTCCAGAGAGCCCTCGATGGTTGCTTACTCACGAGCGATACGAGGAAGCCGAGAAAACTCTCGCAGCTATCCGCGGTTATGAAATCGACAGCCCCGAAACCAAGACGGAGCGAGATACCATTCTCGACTCAATTAGGTCATCAGGGCTAATCTCCGGCCAAAAAAGCACTCCTATCAAGGCCTTGTTCACAGGCGGCAAAACGCAGCATCTCCGTCGCCTACTGTTGGGCTCAGGAAGCCAATTTATGCAGCAAGGTGAGCAGATTCAAGACTATTTTCAACCTTTACTGACACCTCGTTGAAGTGGGTGGATGTAACAGTGTCATTTATTACTTTCCCATCTTGTTCAGGACATCTCTGAACACATCAGAGAACACCAGCCTTTTGGTTAGTTCCCCTGCCTTTGTTCGTCTTGTTGTTCGGATTCTTACGTGGCCAAGATTGGAGGTGTTTTTATGATTGTGTATAGCATATTTGCGACAGGTTCATGGTTCCTTATTGAGAGGGTTGGTCGCAGAAGGCTTCTCCTATGGGGAACGGCCGGTCAAATGTCTTCGATGATCCTCACCTTTGCCTGCCTGATTCCTGGTACTGAATCTGCCTCAAAGGGAGCCGCTGTAGGATTGTTCCTTTATATTGCAGCTTTCGGAGCTACTTGGCTTCCGTTGCCTTGGTTGTGAGTTGATTTCCTGATATCTAACTTCAATCCCCAACTTACAACCAAACAGGTACCCCGCTGAGATCAACCCCATCAAGACGAGAGGCAAGGCGAATGCTGTTTCAACCTGCACTAACTGGCTATTCAACTTCCTTATTGTGTTAGTTCCCCAGCGTTTCCTAAATTTGTGATTGCGCAAGCTTTGGAGACATTTCGCTAACATGCATTGCAGAATGGTTGTACCAGACATGATTGACAAAATTTCGTGGGGAACCTACTTGTTCTTCGCGTGTACCAACGCGTGTTTCTTCCCAATTATCTACTTCTTTTATCCCGAGGTTCGTATTCTCATGTCGATCAATTCCTTGGGCGCCAACTGACTTTGACCAGACTGCAAACCGCTCCCTCGAGGAGATTGACATCATTTTCGCCAAGGGTTTTGTCGAAAACATTTCGTATGTCAAGGCAGCAAAGAATCTGCCATTCCTGTCGCAAGCCGAAGTGGAAGCAGAGGCAGTGCGCCTTGGCCTGGTCGATGGTGCTAGTCGGGGAGCGATTGATGAGAAGGCACCCGCGGACGACAGCGGCGAAACCACTATTCGTGAGACGGATTCCGGTTCCGAAAAAGGAAGATCGGAAAGAGACGAGAACTAAGAGCGATAAAAATCCTTTGACAAGATTGAGATGGCTATGAATGAATGGCCGAATGGACTGAGCCACAGGAGCACAGCCACACCGGATTTGATGGTTGAATGGCCATGACGGCACAGCCGGCCACAGTAGAGTGGCGCAAATACCCAAGAAGAGAGATATTATTATGCATAACTTCACATTCCATCGAATTGACCCACATTTTGCTTGCCGCTGGATGATAGCGCTTGATGAATCACGGCGCTAAGGTGACATGAGGTTGTTGCTTCTTGTAGGCCTGTTTTTCGGCCATGGGCGCCCTGTTGCAATTAGCCAAGATCTGCTCCTCCGGGCTCCATTACGAGGGGAAGTGTAATTTCGGCGATCTCTTCACCTGTTAAGCGAGTGAGGGTGGGACAACGCATCAAACACGTAGCTGGTGGTGTCTAACGTGATAAATGCACCCACACAAGGTAGCATTTGCGACAATTCTCACTTTCATTCTCACCTCAGTTCTTACCAAAAGCCTCACTGTTCAGCACGGTTCGCCAGTAGCGCTCCCTCCAAAAGGTCTCTCTTTGTTGGCCCTCTCTGCAGCCCTTTGAGACACCCTGGTCTCCCTTGCCGCCTTGGCTCCCTTGTTGGTAACTGAACAGTGGAATGATGCATTTAGTATCCGTAGATGATTCGCCAACAACCCCAGTCACCCCGTCGGCCTCCAATGTGGCAGTGCCATGATCCTTTGGGAAAATAAGCTTGTATTAGCCTGGGCGACAGCCGATCAAAGCGTGATGAGAAGATAAATAGAGGCCGCCGCTTGGCACAAGACAGTTAAGCTTGTTCCCCAGATTCTGACAAAGTCACACTTGGACTCAAAAATGCGTTCATCAACATCGATATTGGGCCTCGCCCTCGCTGCAATTGCAAACGCAGCAAGCACAAAGACTACAACCGAAACCGTGTTTCTTCCTTCGCGATCCACAGGCACTGCCACTCGCATTTATGCCTCTCTTATTACCGAGTCGGACAGCACGACGAAGTATGTCCTCGCATGTTCAACCCACTTTGCGTCTCCCTACAGCTGCGATGGCCCCTACAACGGCGTGACCGTCACCTACGGCGGAACGTCCGAGATGGACGTCAAAATCGGAGCGACAACGTACGATTGCGAGCTCGGGTCGTCGGCCGTGTGCGCGACCAAGACGGCGTCGTCGGGCGACGAGGGCACCACCACCCTGGATGCCTCTCAGAGCTCGGCGTGGATGACGGCCATCACTGTACTGGACACGGGCAACAGGTCATCTAAGAAAAAGACGTCGACAACGACAAATACGGCTGCAGAAGCGACCAACACCAGTGCGCGACTATGCAAACGCAAAGGTCATGGGAGCGGTGGTGGGAGCTCGAGCGATAGTTCTAGCGACAGTTCTAGCGACAGTTCCAGCGACAGCTCAAGCCATAGTTCAAGCGACAGTTCGAGTGATAGCTCGAGCGACAGCAGCTCAAGCTCGAGTTCCAGTAGCTCGAAAAATAAGAGTGGTGGCGGTGACTCGGAATGCTCGGCTGCGACAAGTACCAAGGAAATGAGTGTCTTGGGTCTGTTGCTTAGTGTTGGTCTGGTGTTTACTGTCCAGTTGTAGGAGATGACACGGGCCGCGGCGTTTGAATGGTGTGGTTTTTAGTAACGGCGAATCGGCGCTGTCCCTCATGATATCTGATGGATGTTCAGGTTGGGATGCATGCCCAACATAGATACCAATTGAATGCAGAATTCTTGTGCCTCTATTCCGCTACTCAGATCGGGGAGAGCAGAGCACTACCATCCAAGACAGCCCCTTACTGGTAAGCTAAGTCTCATAATTAAAACTCGTAGTAGTGTGACAGACCACGAAGGTGATACGTCGTCTGTTTAGAGAAGCCATGAGTTCATCGATCCTTTCAGTTGATTTACGCCCTTCAATTGCCCAACGTGAAAATCCGACCAAGAGCAACGGCAAAGCGGCCTCCCACATGGTACTACCTGGCGCCAAGCCTTACCGAGACAACCTTCCTGTCGAACTGGTCTCAGCGTCACGAGACGTACATGCAGAGGTGGTGTGGAAACCACTCTGTTCTAGGCTTCTAGGCTCCCAGCTTGCCCAAGTGGGCCGTCAAGAATGCGGCATTGCTTGTTCATGTGGAGACAGGCTTGGCAATGCTTAAATAGGGTACGAGTATGAGATCGAGCCAGCGTACGAAACACACCATGGAAGACATGCCACGTTACGATAGCCGTGGGCGATATGAAAGCATCAATAGCTTGAAGGCCTAACCGTACACCTTTCGTCAAGCGACCTACCGCGACAGGAATATCGAGTGATCATAAAAAAACTCTGATGAGCTGAAATCACGATTCAAGAAATTGTCTGCAGTTAAACTGGCGCCCTCAGCCAATACCGTAGACACCCTGCGTCGATGTAACCACCCGACACCACCACTGTTGCCTATTGATAAGGAAGTTAGCATGAAACACCCGCAATCGACTTGATGAAACGATTGAATACTCACAGTCGTCCCAACAGTTGGTAAAGCTCTGCCAGGCATACTTCGAACCGTCTTCAAGAGGATTTCCTGCATTTTGCTCATCGACGTCGGTGATACAATTATCGACCCATGCTGCCTTAAATGAGGCTGTAAAGTCACCGTTAGTATAATTTTGCTCGAGGTAGCCAGAATCAGGTGAAATGGTAGTTCCGTCGTAAAGATCGTACCACTCGTCCGCCATCGTGGCGATACCGCTGACGTCTTTATGATTGGGAAAGTCACTTTCGTCGTTGCAGACAACGTCTTGTATCTCCATCGGCTACTTTGTGGCAGTAACAGCCGGCTTAGCTTTTGTGGATGTAGAAATCTGTTCCTCTGATGTCGTCGGAGCTTCTGTTTCTGTGTGGTCAAGCCTTGGGTGTTGGAAACAGGGGCAGTGGTGACGGGAGCTTCAGTCCTTTGGGACTTCATGTTGGCTGGCGCGGAACCTGAAGCAGCTTCATCTGACTTAGTGGCTCTAGATGACTGATTTCGAGGAGATGACGTGACTGTGGAGTCAGTTGGAACCGGTGCAGTGGTGATTCCAAAGGTACCAGTGGAAGTAGCAGCATTGTCAGAAGAACCCGAAGTCTCTTGTCTGATGCTCGACACGGCCCCAGGTCGTGTGGCTGATCCGGTATCTAATTCTGTTCCCGGTGCGGTACATGAGTCTATTGCACCTGTGCTGGTCTTCGAGCTCGATGTTTGCTGTCCGATGCTAGATCCAGCCTCAGACTTCGTTGTTAACTGGATGCCTGATCTTGTTATCCGTCTAGTGTTTGAGCTTGTTACTCTCTCGGTGGTCCTTGAGCCCTGGTCGGAGGTAAAATTACCGTCCATAGGTACTGATACGGAGGAGGGGGGTAAAGTAGAAGAGGCAGTGTCACCATCGCCTGTACGACTTTTTGAGAGCGCAATATCAGTGACAGTAGACCCGGACGCCACTGCCTCGCCTTTTGATGCTGTTTCAGCTCCAGTAGCTGCAGAATTCTGACCAAATGTGCTCGCAGAGGTAGGTTCTGGCGAGTTCATGGTAGTTTTAGTCTCTGATCCTTGACCGGGGACCTTAGTTTGGTCATTAGATGTTCCCAGGGCATTTGCAGTCGTAGTAGACGCATTCGTTGCGTTTGAATCGGTAATGCCTGGGGTACCATACGTGGGTAGCACAGGATCAGATGTCGCTGAGCCATCTTCAGGGCCAGTCGTGGTAGACACATCCCCAGGGGGGGAGTTTGTTGAACCGTTCGTAGGAATGGATATAACTCAGCCGTCGATAGAAGTAGAGGTGCCTCCTCCAGGAAGAGATGTACTGGATTTGTCCCTGGACATAGAATCAGTGGCTTCATTGCCAGGAATAGTGGTCATTGTTCCCTATCCAGACACAGAAGTAGCTGAATCATTCCCAAAAGTGGTTGTAGACGACTTCTTTCCTGGAAAGGAAGTGGCTGTTCTATCTCCAGAGATAGAGGCCGTAGATCTGTCCGTAGAGACAGCCGACTTTCCTCCAGGAATGGTGGTAGCTGATTTGTTTCCTGGGCAAGAGTTATTTAGCCCACCCTCTGGAATTGAAGGAGTTGAGGCATCTCTTGCAGTTTTATTTGTCTACTCTTGACGTGTTTCCAGTTGAATTAAGATATTGGCAGTTTCCGCTCGATGAAAAGTCTTCCGAATCTGTTGGGAGTGCACCGCCATTCTGGCTTCTGGTAGTCGAGTCTTGGCTAGTAATGGCGCGGGCGTCTTTGCCGGATCGATATCAGTGTTCGTACCAGTGATTGCACCACTTGAGGTATCGGAGCTTAGTGGTATCTTGGCAGAAGTTGAAGTGTCCTTGTCGCCTGGATCAGGGTCACAAGGCCTGCGCTTGGTGGTAGACGGATTAGAAGCTGCAGTTGGAATATCATAGCCAGGCTCATCAAACCCAGTGGTCGTAGAGATCTGCCCGTACAATGCCGTTGTCGTCACAATTCGCTCACACTTACCAGGAGGGTTGCAGGTCGTATCTTCTGGGCAAAATTTGCCGTGGCAACAGATAGTTCCTGTAAATAGTTGGCAAGATATATTATCAAAATATCGGTCAACTTACCGGACCCACAGAGGTGATGTCCTCTGTGAGGTGACTTAGATCATCCGGACAATACGGTGTGTTGGTTGTTCTCGTGGGTAGATGCATTCCTTTCGTGCGCATTCAGATTAGCGAAATGAGGATGATGAAACATGCAACTCTGCCGCAGCACCGGCCAACTCGACAAACATTTCTCAGTTATTGATCTGCAAAGACAGAACTTTTTACTGCTGGTCGTGAGATCCCAGTTTGCCAAGGGGGGCGGCTTTTGGCTGGAAAAGCCAAGAGCATATAGATTCTTGACCGCAGTGGGGTGATTCCAACGGCCAGGGGTGGAAATGCCCAGCCACAGAGCAACAGACAACGGGAACACTTGGACTGATGCTATTTAAATACATGTGGAAAGCATAATACTGGGTACTCCTGCAAGGGGCGAAGCGGGACAAGTCTACCTGCATTCAGCATACTTTTGGACATGTGATGGGAATGGTCTTCGGTTCGTGAGCATTATTAGACATGTCGATTGATCTCTGTTTGGGTTCATTTGGTCTAGTGTAACATAGCTCGACAGCATTTAGCTCCAACTTCTCATTCTATTCTAACCACTGTATCTTCATTCTGTTTATCATGTCGTGTCACTCAAATCTCTCAGGAAAGTTTCCGCTCATGGCCTGGCCTTTTTCTATCCCGCATGCCCGTCGATAGACGAGCCTCGGAGCGAGTAACTCTAAAACATCACAGTCGCCCCAATTGAGCTTCTGGGTTGAAATCATATAAAACTCTGCCCCCAGTTTCTTTGCAAGTGCATCACCCTCTTCTCGCGAAACAACACATGGGCGATCAGTGCAGCGGTTGCCAATAACAACCTTTGGTATTGGCCCTGGGTCCATCTCTGGCCCCGCCGACGCTGCGGCGTCTTGTTGCCCGTTCTTGAGAGCTCGTCTCAAGTGTCGCTTGAGTTTGTGCCAATGAGATTCTGACTGAGCAGGCTTCTTTCCCAACCAGGCTTTATAGAATTCGTTGACAGTTTCATGGAACTTTGAGAGAGCCTCAAAACTCTCTCGGTTCGTGTCGTCGTATGCAAGCACAAGCGCTTCGGCACCACTCAAATGGTTCATGAGATTTCCCGGGCTGTCTGTGTTTTTCAGGAAGTGACAATCAAGACCGAGCTCCATTTGCTTGTTGTTGAGAGTAATCATACGTTCTTCTGGGGCTCTTTGGACGGTGAGCTAACGTACTAGAACCTTTAAGTAAAGCCAACTCACCCATATAAAGAGAAAATGTCATATTCGCAGTGAGACTGTGCCGACCAAAGCTAAACCAAGTCAATCAATGACTCAAGGACGCACTTAACTCTTCATACCCTTTTGAGAACTTCAACTGGCCCGACGCCGCGTTTCTCGTCCCTAGTAGCGCATATTAGCACTGTTGCAAAAGGCCTTGGGTACAGTATCTCCCTGTCAGACAGTTCCAGATACTGATCAACAAAATTGGCTTGTTCTTGCGTGAGAGGCATTTTCAGAAATGTAGAACCAACTGATGGAAGTGATTTGAAGACGCCGAGATCGTGCGGACGGGTCTGCAGGCTGTATGACGCGCTGAGGCTCGGGTGGGGTAGCTCTCAACGTGAGACAGCGTCAGTCACCACGGCGCAGGTGAGGATTCCGACTCCCAGTACTTGATGTAATTTATGAGGAGCAAATTACAGTATCAAGATTTAGCTGCAGCTTGTCATTGGGGCTCGTGTTGGTCAGCTGCAGAATTGATGGAATATCCCTGCAGACGCATAGCCACAACTAGGTTACACTCACAACGCCCCGCGTTGGTCGTCGATGCAGCTGCTCGACTGATGAAACATGTGTGAAGGATCATCCCTGTCGTTTCTCTTCAGCGCTTCAGCGCCTCAGTGCTTGACAACTTAGCAGAAAATTTCCATAACTATTTCTGTCACACGCCTTAGTAGCTGAGCTGAGGTCGAGTCGCCGAGTTCGGTTATATGGAGTGGCGATATTTGATCGTGGCGTGGTCATTCATCCTGCGTCTATGGCGGCTTGTCAAGATAGGTGGAGCAGATTTGTTAGTCGGCTATACCTACAGGACACAACAAAATGGCTTGTGCATGCAATTCCTTTGGCTACTACGCAAGAGCCCTACTATACGAGATTTTGGGGGCCGAGTAGCCGATTGGGACACAAACTCCGTACCTCGGCTGAGCTTCAAGATACAATTCCTTAAATTGAGAATTCTTTTCACACTATTATCGTACAAATAGCTATCTCATTCAAGCTCCGCCTTCTTGATAAAGTTCGACATGACGTTCCACATCGCGACAGGGTTCGAATACATGGGAAAATGCCCAGCACCAGGAATTTCGGCCAACTCCACGCCATTGGAGGAGAGAGTTGGTAGATATGTCAAAGTGGCATGTTGCTCGCCAAACATAAAAAGCCGGGGAAAGTTTGCTGAGATGAACTTTGACAGCAAGCCACCGTTGTCGGAATGTGTGACCATTGACCCAAGGATCCCTTTGATAGCTTCAGGTCGCACTCGGTCGCGTAGCCCTGCTGCATATATGCCGCTCGCGTAGAATGGCGACTGCAGTGTTTGTTCGATAAAGTCGTCGAGGAAGGTTTGCGCAGACTTTTCAGGGTGATGGAAAATACACCGGCTGATGAAACAATCCTCGCTCGCGAGGTTTCCCTTGATGTTGACAAAACTTGCCACGGCATGTGGGATCCGATTCGCCAGCACCAATCCTGTCAACCCACCCATGGAGTGGCCAACAAGGTGAAACTTGGTGACGCCGAAATGTTGCAGCACAACTTCAGCTGTCGCGACGAGGAATTCGATATTTGGCTTGGAGAGATCATCGCAGAGACTCTTCCCACAGCCGGGGGCGTCGTATGCGATGAATGGCCGTCCTTGGAAATCTTTGTTGAGGCTAATGTCGATGTAGTCTTCCTTGGTGCTCCCCCAGCCGTGTAAGAACAGGATGGGGGTGAGGCTGCCATCGCGACGAACCACGGCGAGGTCCAGTGCAGTGTCGTCTACCTTCACTTGGAGCCTCTCGTGGATCGTTTGAGACCCGAAGCAATCGGTCTGAGTTGCCATGTTGGATTTTGCAATAGTGAGAGGAAAGGAAAAGAAATTGTCTGCTCGTGACTGAGGTTGTTGAATCAGACTTTTGTGTTCTTGGCATTTGATGGAATGCTCAGAGGTCTTTAAATAATGACATCTGCTCTCCCATCTCCATTTTCGAGTGGATCTATCTGATGCCAAACTTTTCTGCGGCAGAAACGCATCATGTTCCCGTTTCTGACTCAACATGCCGAGCCCAAGGCGAGACGTTGCCACAGAGGATACAGTTCCACATGGGTGAACAGCCAATAGATGATCTTTTTCATGAGAGTAAAACGAAGGATATTCTCATTGACGGGGAAAGAAATATTTCCATGAAAGGAACGAAACCAGTGCCCGAATTCTCTAGGTCAAAGGACATTGACGCCGAAGTAGGATATGTAAGCCGGCATCTTTCTCTCAATGCCGAGCACTTGAGCTAGATTCGGCATGTTTGGCCGACACGCCGAACTCTATCAAGTCTTGGTCACCGACTGCATTGCAAAATCCCGTCTCTTCTTTCAGGTTCTCAACTAGATATTTCGCGGCGACAGCCTGACATTCAACGGTGCCTTGATCCAGTTTGTAAACACCTGCATGTTCTCGTGATCATTTCTTGGGGTCCATTCAGCCCAACTCTCATCATTAGTCATTGCTACATCATTATGCCACAGCAGCTTGGCCGTGATGAGTCTCTGTTCCATGTATGACAGACTAACATCAAAAATCAGCCCAGCTCGCTCAATCTAGCAAGGACACTTACTTTCGGCCGATGCACCCTCGAGGACCTAAGCTAAATGGGTTGCTAGCACCCAGCTTATCAGTAGCATTGGTCTTGTCCAGCCAACGCTCAGGTCGGAACTCATACGGGTCCTTGAAGTTGTCCTCGGTGTGTGTCGCAGCCCACATACAAGTCGATACGGTCGTGCCGGCAGGAAGGAAATGCCCGTCAACGCTGTCTCCTCCAGCGGGAACAGACCTTGTAAAGCCTATAGGAGCGCTTGGAAAGATCCGCAGGCCCTCTTCAAGAACGGCAGTCAGCCATGGGAGCTTGACAAGCTCCTCGTAAGTAATTTCGTCGTCACTTTTGAAGGCGCCTCTGATTTCGGCTACAAGTTTGTCCAAGACGTTTCTGTTTTCCGGCCTGAGGAGGTGATTGAAGAGTCCAGCCATGAAGCTTCCCGTCGTTTCAGAGCCGGCGATAATAAACAAGGCGCCGTTGACTATGATTTCATCCTGGTTCAAGTTGTCTTTGTCTTTCTGGTTCATGAGATAGTACAGAAAGTCCCGGTGCTGGTTAGTTCCAGTTTGCTGAATGCGTCTGAGAATCTTCTCTCTCGAGTACTCCAAATGTTTTCTCCTCTGATCTCGTAACTCGGTTGGTGCAAAGATTTTGAGAAACAGGTTTTGCAGCTTACTGCCTGTTGTCGCTAACCGGCGGCTGGCTTGCTCAATGGCGCCCGCCTTGATCGACTCCGAAATGACCGGGACCCAGAACCGGAGATCGCTGCTTGTCAGACAACCAAATGGCTCGCCTAGCGATAAATGGCCGATGATGTCGAAGGTCGTGTAAGAAAACCAGTCAGCAATATTACAGACTTGACCAGTGCTCGCAAACTCATTCATCTTGTCTCGGAAGACGTCGACGTAGTTGCGGATCAGATACTCTTGTTCTAACAGCGCCTTGGTGCTAAATGCGTGTGAGAGCGCTCGTCGCTGACGTGCATGGTCGGCATCACCGGCCATGGTTATTGTGACAACACCGGGCACCGTTTGAATGGATCCCACATGAACTGGGTCTTTATGAAAATTCTGATGGCCAGGTCTGCTGCCGTAAATGTCCTTCCATGACTTTTCAGAGTTAAATGTCAGTTCCGTCGGCGTCAAACGGACAACAGGCCCGTAAATGTCGTGGAGTTGCTTGACGTAAAATGGAAGCCGTCCGCGGATGAGCTGATAGCTCAAAGGAATTGGGGAGATTCGGTTGAGAATCGGGCCGGGATATTTGGCCAAAGGATGAAAATAGAGACGATAGATTCCGATGGAAATGAGATAGAAAGAAATCTGTGCCACGTTAAATTGAGTTCAGGGAGATGAGGCAGCTGGGGGTCTCGTACCAGAGCAGCGAGACCGGCAATAAACAAGGAGGTGCTGATACCCAGGAGAAACGTGTCGGTAGTGGCCATGATTGCCATACTGTCTGTACTTCGCAGCAACAATAATCAGAACTTTGCCTCGAGGAACCCGTGGTAAAAATGTCAATTCCTCGAATACACCTATTTATGTGACTGAATCTGGCATCCGTTTCCCCACATCTGTGGGTAACTAGTCGGGTATGAACATCCGGCCCGGATCTTGAACTAGCGGTCGGGTCTTTGGCACCGAGAAACAACGAATTGCACTTTGAGAGATCATCATATTTCCGTGAGGGGAAGCTTCTTAATTCAGCTGTTTCTAGGTTTATCAAAATTGGATTGCAGTCGCTCTTTCAATCAATCAACGCATTCATCCTTCCATTTGCGGGCGAGAATGAGAGACCTAGGCTGTCGGTGGAGTGAGGTCTTGCGAGTTAAAAACTACGGTTCTGCTGAAACACGAAAGATTTAAAAATAAATAGTTTGGGGAAACTTCATTGCCTCAGAGATCATCGTCAATTGATGATGCATTAACATCATTATCCCCTCCAACTTCACATCTCGCACTTGGCCTACCCTGCACGTGACAGTATTTGCAATTACGCTCTGTCCACACAACAGCGCATAATTAACAGACGAGGCCAGGTGCATGAAACGTCCTTAATTTTGGGGTCTTTGAGGAAATGATAAAATTCAGCAATTAGGAGTCTGGTCAAGGCGTCAATGACTGAATGCCCACCACGACCAGGGCCAAGACCATGACCACAAAATGGTGATAAATCATTTCAAAGATGCGACAGTGAACTAATAGCTTGGTATTTCCGCCTCGATGCGTGCGATCATAGTATTATGGATGTAGAACTTTCTGAAAATAAGTCCAAGTTGACGTGGAATGGAGAAACGGTTAGGTTTGAAGCTGGAGTAATTTGTAACGATGGATTGAAGCCACGCACTGGCCACAATCTGCTTGGAGCACGAAGAGAACAGAACGTAAGAGTAAACCCTCTGCGAGGGGTGGACAAATATTAACGCGGGAAAGAGGGCAAAACGTTAGTCGACGAAGGGGAAAAGCACGCCTGCTCAATTACGGAGTACGTAGCTTCGGGCAAAGATTGGTAATTCAGGGACCGACAGTTGAGTGTAAGACCCTTGTTAGAATCATCAGCCATCCCCGAACATTCACGTACGTGCTCATCTTGGACTGCCACGCTTTTCCGAAAAGGGAAGACATTGGGGATCTCGTGCTTTGTGCGGTGAGGATGCTGAGGAGGAAACCCCAAATCGCGCTTGGCACACAGATCTGGACCCGAAGAGGCTTAAATTCGGAGTGTTTTGTCAATGGTCCTTGGCGCGGTGGTCGTGTACGAAAGACTTTGTCTTGATAATCAGGCGCTGAGCAAGTCAATTGCCAAGAAATGAATGTCGCGTTGCAGAGCGACGGACATTAGACCCGGACTTATGTCGCAATCGATGCACAATATCTCGTGTGTAGTTTGTGTTTTGGGGCGGATCCAATTGAGATTGCAGTCGGCCAGATTAATGTCAGACCACAAAGTGTATCTAGAGACACGACTGGTGTAGACAGCTGTAGTTCTCAAGATTGGTATCTTACGATCAAGCGGTAAGATTCCTTCCCTCCCAACTGTAAAACACCAAAACATGCTTTATGAGGTGCCGAGCTCCGAGATGGTGAGCCCCGAAAAAGTGACCCCGCATCGTTCGTTGCTCGGACTCTTGTCAATAATGACGCCAAGTCGAGGATGTGGATGACTCGGCGACATAGCCAATCAACGTGGACATATATGAAGTATCCCTGAAATCAAGTTTACCGTTGAGAAGGAGGGGGGGAGCAAGACGAGTCACCTGGTCTGCCGTTGCGACAGGAGAATGTGGACAATGCGCTGAGGCTCGACGGAGTCCAGATCTTTGGCCGTGGGAATTGGACCGGGGGATGAGTCTGCTTCTCTCAACAATCAGCGACAGGTATCTTTGTATGGAAATCCCACTGTAACAGTACATCCCGGCCTCTCCATGTTTCTGTCGGTCTCTAAATCTGATGCCGAACTTCAATCAGCACGCCTCCACTTCCCCGGCCTCGTCGATGAGCGTTCCAGTTTCCCCGCACTAAACCTACCCCGGATTCAGCGGGTCCTAGCTTCGGCATTGCCAGCAAAGTTATAAATATTGGGAAGGAACGTGCTGGAGATCATCAGGCCAGGACAACTCAGCCTCTTCTCATCTCTTCCATCCAACGGGCTACCTTTACCATGGCGAGCATCAAGGAAGAACGCACGTCCAAGGACGACTACAACGTCAAGCATGTCAACAGCGTCCTCGACGAGAAGCCCGTCAATACTGACGACCGGGATTACACCGGTACCGCAAAGAAGACTGACCCTGAAGAGATCCGTCTCGTAAAGAAGCTGGACCTCTGGATCATGGTGAGTTGCGCACGTCTCCCAATTGAACCACAAGACTAACGGTCCTTAGCCAACTCTTTGCGTCATGTATTTCCTGAATTACGTCGATCGAAATGCTATCGCCCAGGCTCGTCTCAACAACCTCGAAGAGGACCTGAACATGACCGGAACCGAGTTCAATACTACCGTGTCCATGTATGTCCCCGAACAAACAACTGGCAGTGCGATAAGCTGATGAGCATAGATTATTCGTGGGCTACGTCTTGATGCAAGGTATGATAGTCGCTACAACAGCCGTGACAGAATTCGCTGACTTGGAGTTAGTTCCTAGCAACATGTTGATTACCAAGGTAAAGCCGGGAAGATACATGAGCTCTTGGATGCTTGTTTGGGGAGTTGTCTCTGGTATGTCCGCCTGCCTGTATGCTGGGCCGTCCAACTAACCAGCGACAGGTTGCACCGCGCTCGTCAAAAGCTACGCTGGTCTGGTCGTCTGCAGATTCTTCCTCGGTATTACTGAAGCGCCATTCTACCCCGGAGCGACCTACATGCTCTCAATCTTCTACACACGAAAAGGTACGTCCATACTGACGGGTGGTGGTGGTGGATAAAAGAGTATCTTGCACCGGAGGGCATGGACGGCGGCGAAGAACCTCCCACAAAAGCTAACCAATCAACAGAGGTGGCCTCTCGAATTGCTGTTCTTTACTGTGCTCAAATCCTTGCGACTGGCTTCTCAGGCCTCATAGCGGCCGGCATCTTTGCTGGCATGGATGGTCTGCACGGAATCGCTGGATGGCGCTGGTAAGTTACCCTATCTCCAAAACTTGCTCCACCATTAACAATAACAGGCTCTTTATTGTTGAAGGCGCTGCCACCGGCCTTGTCTCTATCATTGGATTCTGGCTTCTCCCAAACACTCCCTTAACGACTTCTTGGTTGAACCCGCGTGAAAGGGAGCTCGCCCACTCTCGCATGGAAAAGGACAAACTTTCTGATGCAGATGATCAGCCCGTATCTGCATGGGAAGGCCTCAAGCAAGCCTGTGCAGACAAGAGGACGTGGTTGTTCTGTTTGATGCAAAACTTCCACTTATCAGCTTGTTCATTTAACAGCTTCTTCCCGACGTAAGAATACCCAAACAACACGTACTGCTCATTGCTAACATGTCCTGTGCTCTAGCGTTGTCAAGACTCTTGGTTTCAACACAACCATCACCCTCGTCATGACCTGCCCACCATTCATCTTTGCTGGTGCCACCGGCATCTTCTTTGGTTGGAGTTCCGGCCGATTCCACGAGCGGACCTTCCACATTACTGCTGGATTGAGTATTGCTATTGTTGGATTCGCCCTCGCTGCGGCCACCTTGAATACTGCTGCTCGCTACGTAGCCTGCTTCATCTTCCCGATGTATGTGGTTATTCGATCTCTCCTGACAAGTCATGTTAACTAACAGCACCTCAGGGGCGCTTACGCCGTGAACTCGGTCATTATCGGATGGGCTGCATCCACTTTGTCCCAGACCAAGGAGAAGAAGGCGGTCGTGCTGGCTATGACAAACGTGGGCGGCCAGGTATGTTTTGTAAACTCTAAAACGGTATTCTCTTGATACTAACTCTTCCAAGATTGGTTACATCTATGGAGCTTACCTCTGGCCCAAGTCTGATGGTCCTCGCTATGCCATCGGATTTGGCGCCTCTGCGGGCTTTGCCTTCTGCTCTATCCTTTGTGCCTGGTGGATTCGCGTTCTCTTGATCAGAGAGAACAGGAGGATCCGAGCTTCGACTTCCGAGCACGTGAACCTCTACGGATACTAGTCGGCGAATTTTGTCCAAAACGACAGGGAATCTGTTAGGCGAGGCGGATGTTGTGATGGCTTCAGAGGTTGACAAGTCACTACGCTGCATATGACGCTTGGTCGTGGTCTGCCACTGTATGAAACTGAAATATTTATAAATTGAGAAACACTATCAATGTGGGCTGTCTCTTATTTCTTGGAGATGGTTTGCTCGATGGTGCTCGGCAATCAGTATTGACTACTACTGCAGTGTGCAGACTACTCGATCCGTTCGCGCTGTTCTGGGCAAGTTCATTAAAGATGGCGTGTGATAATTATGTTCATGTGGCCCAACCATCTCAGAAATTTCCTCTAGTCTCGGCATTGAGCTGTTCGGATCGCCAATCAATCTACTTGGTCATCCTTAACAATGGATCATGCTCGTCCACTCCCCTTGCCGGACATGAGATTATGCCCCTGAATTTTGGGGCTTATCTTTGGTGTTGTTAGGCACGGATGCGGCGTGTAGTAAGGCATCATCTTACAGCCACGATGAAGAGTTAGGCTTGTGCGTTGTAACCATAAATCCAGTTTCAACCATGGTGGACTAAGTGAACGCGCAATGGCGAAATAGTCAAGTCGGTTTTAGGAGGCGTCAACAAGGCAACTTTGGTTGCTGACGTTGCAGCCATCCCACGGTAAGGACATTGACCGCTCAATGTCAATGAGTCGAGGGGTATATACAGCTCGTTCATCGATCACTCTTACTGATTGAAAGTGCGCCGAGTGTAAATTCATGCAATGCAGAAGCCCAATATGCGAAATGGTTTGCTTTTACACTTTGGAGATACGCACACGTGCAATTTGATACCGGATGGGAATTGCACACATTGCAATTGTATGCCACTGCTAACCTTGTTGTGTGCCTTGTTCATCGTTTCGATCTAAATTCTGCGATCTCAGAGTAAAGTTGTCATCTCGGTCTCTGAATCGTCGAGCCTGTGTGAAAAATCAGTTATCTTCTTCCATTTTACCCTCATTTTTGTTCAAATCTTTACTGGTACCCAGGGGATCATCTTCTTAGGGACGCCCCATTCGACTCTATCCTCTAACTTATATACTACTATTTCCCGAATCACCGTTGGCAATGAGACGACCGACGTCAACATGGCTGCCATTCAATCCATGCAACCTATCAGCCACCAGTTTGGGAACCAGCCCTGGTCTAGTCTACCATGCCACATGGTATCTTTTTATACGAAATGCGAAGTTGAGGTATTGAGATGCTGGACTTGGGTTTTCAGCCCTTAGCTGCGGTCTTTCCTCCTGCAGGCTTTTTCTTATTCTGGGCTACTTTGATCCCCTTCTGGGTTCAATGAGGTTATTGATTCATACGCAACATGAAAGGTGTTCAGCCCCAGTGTGTACAGTTCTAGGATAAGGGTCTCAGTGCACTACCCGTTCTGCCCTAACGCCCAACTTCCCTGTTCAAGGCTTTAAAAATGAAATTAGCTAAGTATCATTTGAGAGCTTTACTTAATAAGTAGCAAGCAAACTATTATATCTTAAATATACCTAAACACCATTTCTTAACAGTTTATATCCTGCTGTTCTAAACGGGGGCGCATATGGAAACTTTTGGCCTATGACTAGAGGAAATATGAGTATCTCCTCATCATTACAAAATGAATTCGTTATAGCTTAATCGTACCCTGGAATCTGCGGCGGGGTCCATTTCCACCATACCTGCATCCACGGTAGGATAAAGCGGCATAGTTTCACCAAATGTGTCAAACCATAGCAGACTAGGTGATATTGCCGGTATCAAGTCAGAAAAACCGTTTGTCAAGTCATCTCCAACTCCGGGGCCAAGGTCCACGCCTGGCGTTTGTCCTCCAGGCGCAGAAGAGCGTGGGATCGTTCTTGGGCTCGTAGCCGTATTGTCCTCGACCTGCATTAACTCTTGGTCCCCGGTTGCCTCCCTCGCCACGCCAATATTGTGGATGCTACCAAATAATCCGCCGACGAGATTACTTTGGCGTTCCATCTTCCATCGCGCTCGCATTTCGACGTACATGTCGCAAGCGGCCTGCATGTGCTCGAGGATCAGGAGATGCCTTTTTGCAACTGGATCATGAACTGCGAAGCGGTGGAGAATGTTCTTCGCTAGGCGTAGGCTTCGTTCTAATGGAAAAGATGTGTCAAAGTCGCCAAACAGTGCGACACCCAAGACAAGTCCCGAGACAAACACCGAGTTGATTAGAAACGGCAATCTCTTGGGTATCAGCTCGGCGGTTAAAACAGTCTGCAAAAGATCGACAGTTTGTATGGCGGCCTCGAGGCATGAGTAGACCAGGACCTGGTTGGAGGACGAAGCGCCAGGTTTCTGTTGGGCGGTGAGGATGGGATTTGGGTTGGAGTCGACGTGTGCAGACACGTCTTTTAGAAGAAATGGAAGCGATACGAGGATAATGGTCCAGTAAGCTGTCTGTTTGAGGTGAAGCAGGCCCATGTTGGGCTGGTTTGTGCCGTCCGAGTTCTCAATCAAGTCTCCGGGTTTGATGCCGTCGACCCCAAAGCCTCTTTGTGACTCGGCGGCCCAGCGACGGTGGTGTTGAGTAATTTTCTCAATAACCTCGGTTGATATCATCCTCTTGGCATATATGTCCGATAACACTGTCTCGAATATCATGGAGAGGTCGTTCCACGCCGAGTAGTCCTCCTTGGCGGCAGTATCCCTCGTTTCTGAAGTAGATGGCGGGCGTCCTAGGGAAGCGCTCATAAAGAGGTCTAAAATCCGGATGGCTTTCCATAACCGCTCTCGTACTCGACATTCTGCAGGAGGAAACAGAGCAGATACGTCCTTCCTGTGAAGGCCTAGGGAGTATGCGGCCCGGACACCAAGGCCTAGGTACATAAAGGCAGAGTTGCGCCTTGAAGCGCCGAGAAGATACATGGTTATGAGAGCAAAGGCTTGGATGGTCGGGATATCGGGGTCTTCCATAAGTGTCTCGACGGTGAGATAACGACCATAGTTGAAGAATTCTTCAGCCAGAGTGTCTTTATCTTCTGGACCCGTTTGCGCTCCTATCGCAAGCACCAAATAATAAACTGGGCTCGCCGCATCTTTTTGCCAAGCATCCATGTCCCGTTGAAGCTCATCCTGATCAAACAGCAACAAGACGCAGTTGGCAGACTGCATGTACCATCGCTGGAGATATTGAGCATCTTCCGGAGTCTGTTTCTTGGGCGGATTCTGAGCGCTCGACATGATCCATCCACGGCGTGTGTCGGGAGAAGACTCGACAATTAGGTGCCGCAGAGGATCGTCGACAAAGGGACAGCTTCCCAGGCATTTCCTGACGATACGGCGGATGTTTTGGAGGAACGACAGAGTCGCCGAATCACCGACGAACATATATTGGGCTTTGGTTTTGACAAGACGAGACATCTGTGGCACCTTTGCAAGCAGCTGGGACGAGGTAGATGTGGCCTCGCTCGGCGGCGCAGCGGGCGACGTGAAGGCCGTGTCAACGACATTATGAGCTGGCGAAGGACCGCCTCCTCTCGGGGCTAAGTCGTACCCTCCACTGACGGCAGACGTGGGACTCATCCGCTCCGGGGCCGGGCCGTACCCCGGAGCAGTCGGAGTCGGAGCGATCGGAACGTGCCCTAGAAGGAAGTCCGGATCCGGGCTCGGCAGTGAGGACGCCAGCAGCGGGAACCGGGTTGTCGATGACTGGCAATCTCGGCCGAGTCCTCGCTTGACGCAACGACGGCAAGGCCTCGTCCCATCGCATCGCTGCTTTCTACCCTTGCAGTTCTCGCATGCGGAGCTACAGCGTTTGCGGTCACCGTCTCTGACCCTCTTTGTTGGCATTTCTGGGATTTTTGTCTGGCTCTTGCTCGCCAACCCGTATTGGCAGGCCCTTGATGCCACACCTGGTCACCCAATTAGTCACGGTACCAAGTCTCAACAACCCCAAGCATCTCAAGGTTGCATCCACTTCTCAATCACAGTGGAGCAACTGTAAGCAGTGTCGGAAAACGCCCTCGTGTACAATGGGGGGAAAAAACTCACAGCAGGACGTGAAAGAACTACGAATGCTATTTCCAAGTTCCACACTGAGAGGCGCAGTGACAAATGCAGGATTCTGGGTACAAGTACTCCCGACCCGAATTACCGACAAATCCGGCCCCTCATCTGATGAATTGCGTCTGTTGTCATTGGTTCAACCGTCGAGAACATCTCCACACGCCTCGAAGCTACGCACCCGGTAGCCGAAGTATCGGCTAGACTCCCACAGGCGTGTGCGTCCATGATTCGTGCTCTTTCACATCTACATTGCTTCAACTGCTCTGATACATATTCTTCAAAGTTGCTAACCCGCGGCGCTCGATTAAACCGGCCACCCAAAATGTCTCAATACAAAGCTTCATATCCGACCGACTTGAGGATCCTTCCCGAGGTGGACGCCTACTTCAGGAAATTCTACGAAATTTCCGACACGCCTGGCCTGACGGACAAGTATGTGAATCTGTTCACGAGCGATGCTACGTTTATTCTTGCCTCGAAATCGAGCAAGGGTACGCAAGGTTAGTTTCCCGCCAGTCTCACTAACAAGAGAATGCACTGACACATGGCGTAGAAATAACTGCCCTGAGGGAAGGCATGTGGACGAGCGTTGCCTCGAGGAAACACACACTACAAAAGATATTCCCGTTTGGCAATGATGCCACTGAGGTCATGATCTACGGGTCTGTTGAGCTCGGGATGCGAAGCGGATCAACTGTGGATGTTGACTGGGCGGCGCGGGCACAGCTGGTTAAAGATGAGAGCGATGGACACTATCGCATGAGTTTCTACCAGGTTTTCCTTGTAAGTGACTTCTCTTCTCGAAGTTTTTCTCCTTTTTGGATGCTGTCTGAACTGACACCTCTAGGATACCGGAGCTATGTCTGCCCCAAAGAAATAGTTATCGCCAGATGGAGGCACCAGGGTTCCGGAATGGAGAATCATCACAATAGACTATGGAATATCAAGACACCCAATCTATAATCCTTGCGCCGACCTCATCGGAGGCTTCGATGCAGTGCCAATGCCCAACTCCTTCCAGCACTTGAAGAGACTTATCTTCGTCCTTTGATCCCCATCTAAAATCAGGAGCGATTAGTTGTGTGGAAATACATCGGCATTAAAGACGTACTCGCTAAATATGACCTGCGCATCGGCAACGGGGCTGGTTTTATCCTCCCCGCCCGCAATGATGAGAAGTGGGCATTTAGCGGAGGAATAGCTTGGACGACCAGCTTCAGCTATCGCCCGGCAGAGTGAATTATATCCCTCTGGTTTCTGTGATAAGAGGAGTGACCGAATGAACGCCTTTTGCGTTGTTGTTGACTTGGACCCCGTTGCCGCTCCTGGGATGGTACTCGCCATGGCTTCCATTCCGGCTGCGACTGTAAGCCTTCGAATACGCTCGCGATTTCAAAGACATATAAGCTCACATTTCTTCACAGTCTCAATTCGTTTCGAGAAGATCTCAGCAAGGGCCGGTTTTGGCAGTACCGGCCCGATAAGGATGGCCCCCTTCAGCTTGAGTTTCACAGCTAGCTCTGAGACCACAATAGCTCCCATTGAATGGCCAATGACAATCACCTCTTCTGGTCTAGCGCCTGTTTGCTGAATGATGTTCTCAACATCCTGCGCAATGGAGTGGATGCTCGTGGGCTCATGGTCAGGTTTCAATTCGGAAAGCCCGCTTCCTGAGGGCTCGAGTTAGGGATTCGGGCCAGGATACAAGAAACCAGTAGGCTCACGTACCAATAGTGTCAAAAGCAACGGAAGAGTATCCCTTGTTGGCTAACTGATCCATCAAAGGAGTGTAAAAACAATGAGAAGATCCAAGGCCGTGGATGTAAATAAACTTGGTTGTAGCACCCTTGGGTCCATCACGGGCGGTAAAGAGGGGTTTCCCTCGGACCTCGAGGAATGGCATTTTGAGAGTTGGAGAGAGATGCTTGAGTCTCGAGGGTAGTCAGTCAACGGTGAAAGATACGCTGCAGGGTATGATAGAAGAGCCGCAACTGTATCCGTCAAATGGAAGCGAGCGACCGGATAACATCAATACACGACATAATTCAAAGCTCGTCATCCATGGCGGATAATGGTATTTCAGACACGGCAGATGATAGTGGAGTGCGGCTAAGGACCGATCCACTCACACTCGTCTCAAGACGCCATCGGTTACCGGGTGCTTCAAGTGGAGTCTATTTCGGCTCCCGGGTGTACGATTTCTTCGTGAACCGTATCACCGCATCAAGTCTTTTCGATTTCCTTCGGATACAGGGCGCAGGCGAACCATTGGCGTAGACCAGACACGGTAAAAAACACTGGGTGCGGAGCAACCCGGCCCGCGTACAAACTAATTCGGTGCTTGATTAAAAGTTCTGGGTCCGCAGCAGACGTAATCGGCACTAGGAGAACGGATATCTGCACCTGAATTTGGTGGAGCAGCGACGGATGGTCTTGTATAAAGAAACATGTCGGGACAGAAACCGCTTCACGGTCCACGCTAGTGCTGCTCAAACGAAAAGAACCTGAACATGACTGCCACCAAAGCCCATACGTACTCGGCTGTAGGGGAGGCCAGCCGTATCTTGAAGCTGCTCTGCGATCAAGTCGACGCCGTGTCACTCCCTCCTGCTATCCAGGATCTCGTACCACAGGTCAAGTTTACAACCATTCGGGATTTTCCATACTTTCCCATTCCGTTCAAGGAGACGGAAACGGGAGCCGCGCTCAAGGCCATTGAGGGAAGTCTTGCTTGCCTGCTGGCTGATCTCAAGGATGGTGCCCCGAAGAAGCGCGAGGTTGTTGTAGATTTGGAAAAGACGACAGCGTTTTTATGCCAGGCCTATTTGGCGACCGTGGGAGGTCAGGGAAAACTTGATCCTGGCGTCAAGAAGCTTCTCAAGGGTATGTCAAAATTTTATTGAAAAGTACTATATATTAATTGAAGATAGATACCGATCTGCTCCAAGCGCAGTCCATTTCATACCGACGCATGTCTGCAAACCTCTACGAGACCAAGGTCCCTGGAGAATACTACCACATCCATGGATCCCTCGAAGCCTCGACAACGCTTGGCATGATTGGGCTTGAGTCGCACAGGCCGGACCTGGAAAGCCACGAAGACATTGTTCGCGTCATTGAGGGTGCCGTCAAGAAGTTTTCCACCGATGAGTTGGAGGAGATGAATGCTCGGCATCGACAGGCGGGTGTGCCGGCGCTCAAGCACGATGAGTTTTTGAAGACGCCACACGTATGTTGTATTCTGATACTTGAAATGGAATTATGGCTGACGCGGTACCTGCTCGTAGGGTAAGACGAACATTAAGCTATCGCCGTGGTCCGTCGAAAGCCTGGAAACCGAGACGCCAAAGGTTCCATTATCACCAACCCCCGCAGACCAGAAATGCCGACCCCTAGAAGGCATCAAAGTCCTCGAACTCTGCCGTATCATCGCCGGTCCCATCGTGACTCGCATCCTGGGCGAATACGGAGCCGACGTGCTCAAAATCACCAGCCCCAACCTGAGCGACGTGCCCTTTTTCCAGGTCGACGGTAACATGGGCAAGCGCGCCGCCGAGTTGGATCTCAAAACCCCCGAGGGCCGAGAACAGTTCGAAGTGCTCCTCGCCGAGGCGGATGTCGTCGTGGATGGATATCGTCCAGGTGCGCTGGAGCGTCTTGGATATGGTGCTGAGGCGTTGGCGAAGCGGGCCAAGGAGAGAGGCAAGGGATTCGTCTATGTGAACGAAAATTGTTTCGGGTATGAGGGTGAATGGGCGAGTCGGCCTGGCTGGCAGCAGATTGCAGACTGCGTACGTATCCCCTCATCCGTAGCCACTCGCGGCATCCAAGATGATCTACTGACACCGCTCCAGGTCAGCGGCGTTGCATGGGAGCAAGGACGATTCATGGGCCTCAACGAACCCGTTGTACCGCCCTTTCCCATTTCTGACTACGGAACAGGGTGCATCGGCGCCATCAGTGCCCTGGCCGGCCTGTACCATAGAGCCACGAAAGGCGGCTCTTGGCATGGAAAGGCGTCGCTGCTGCAGTACGACCTCCTGCTGTTCAAGGCTGGAATCTACTCGGACGAGGTGCAAAACCAGCTGCGCAGGGACATTGGCGCCGACTTTCTGGCGTTGAACCACGGCAATAGTGTTGATCAGATCTCGGGGACGGCGCTTCGGCGTTTGCGGGTGACGAGCCCGGAGGTATTTACGGAGAAGCGACTGCTAGATACTTGGTATTCGTCTGCGTACAAGGCAGATGTGGAGGCCGTGTTACCTGTTGTCGAGGTTGACGGTCTGGATATCGGGTTCAAAAGAGCGAGTAGACCTAACGGATCAGATGGAGCTACGTGGGATTTTACTGGGGATGAAGATTACCGGAAGACTGATTAAGTAGCATAGCATGTAGCGGGATGGTTACTGTTAAATTAATTGAAGTGTATGTAGGCCCCTGGTACCACACACCCGGAAGGACGACCATATCTAACAAAAAAAAGTTCTTTCGAAAAAAAGACCAATGAGAACAATAGTACGATGGATCTAACTTTATTAATTGTATAGACGTGTGTCTTGAATCGTGTGTTGTTGTATTATGTCCCCAAGAAGTCATCCATGATGGTGAAGTGTTGACACATTGAACACGACTCCTCAGCCACAAACCACCAGGATAAACCACCACTCATCACAGTACTCAAGCGGCAAATTGTCACGGACATTTCTACGACAATTTTGATTTCAAAATTCCCCATAATCATCAGTCACGAGGCATTTTCCAGCACGTCAAAAGGCCGTCCAATCCTAACTGGGGGATAGCCGCTCCGTCCGAGTGTCGGCTAAGGTCTCATCGGAATGCAGCCACAAACCCCGTATCCGACACATTCAACACGCATTCCCCGCCTTTCCCCCGCCTTTCCCCATGGGCATGATGGTGCATCCAGCCAGCAGCATGCTTTTTGTAATATGCGCCTCGAAATCGAACCATGGCCGGATCATCGCCAAAAGAGGAGGGTCCTTGTAAGCGTTCCCGTACATCCGTCCGGCGCTACACATCCGATGGTGTAGAGCCAGACATAAAGCAGGTGGCGACTCTCCTTGTTTTTGGAAGCTTCATCAACACATTTATTGCTTCCCAGCTGGCTTGATTACCACAACAAAACTTCCTCGGCGTCTTGATCACCAGTATTCAACCCCAGATATTCATCCAACATCTCTGGCTCACCCACCACCACAATGGCCACCCAAACCACCGTCGAGTCAGCGGCCACGCTTCAGAATGTACCACCGCTATCTGAAGATGGCGGTCTCGGCCAGGAATTCACCAAACACGTCGTCACCTCGTTCGGCCCAAAGACGGACCCGCGGCTCAGGGAAGTCATGGGCTCATTTGTCCAGCACATCCACGACTTTGCCCGTGAGGTCAACCTGACGGTCGACGAGTGGCTGGCTGGTGTGGAAATGATCAACCAGGCCGGCCAGATGAGCAACGAGCGCCGCAACGAGGGGCAGTTGATGTGCGACGTTATTGGTCTTGAGACGTAAGCTGACTGAGATTTTCTTACGTGCGTGAGACTGATGTTGGTAGGCTTGTGGATGATATCACACACCGGAAACATGCAGCGGCTGGAAACTCTGGCACTCTCACGGCGATTCTGGGACCGTTTTGGCGCGCTGATACGCCGACGCGTCCCAACGGCACCACCATTTCCTTTGACACGCCCAAGGACGGCATCGTTTCGTACTTGTACGGAACCATTACTTGTGCAGACACTGGAAAGCCGCTGCCCAACGCCTCAGTAGAGGTTTGGCAGGCATCAACAAACGGCAAGTTTACCGGTTCTTCCTCCCTCGAAAGTATCCTGACATCTTCTAGGTCTCTACGAGCAGCAAGACGCGGACCAACAGGATTGCAATCTTCGTGGCAAATTCATCACAGACGACCAGGGCCGCTTTTCATTCTACTGCCTGAAGCCCACACCTTATCCCGTGAGTATACATGGTAGATCAATCCAGGCCCTCGCTGACCATGATGACCTCAGATTCCCGAAGACGGCCCAGCCGGAAAGCTTCTCCGCATGCTTGACAGACACTTCTATCGCCCGGCACACCTACACTTCATGGTATACAAGTTCCCTCCGAGAAGAATCACTTTGGACGGTTGACTAACACCCGCACAGGTCATCGCAGACGGCTTCAAGAGCGTCACAACGCAAATCTTTGACTCAGACTCAGACTACCTCGGCAACGACACTGTTTTTGCCGTCAAGGACGGCCTCACTGTCACGTTTCTCCCCAGGAAGGGAGACCCTCAAGCGGAGTGGGAGTTGGAGTTTAACATGTCACTGGCGAAGAAAAAGGACACCGCATGAGCGGAGATGTATGATGTGATTTTGCGATGCCCCAGCCTTGATATGAAATGTACGGAGAATCGAAGGGTTTAGCTTTTGGTACAAAGGATTTTATGGAACGTAAATTGGTCTCTTTTGATTCAACAGGCGTAGTTGTCGGGGCTGCGATTCAACACATGTGAAAGAACATCCCGTCACATTTCGGGATGTTGTCTTCCATACAAGTGAGAGTGAGGTATCGTGAAGTTTTTTATTTAACTTCCCAAAACATCCTTTCACAGCGCAATTCATCGGCTCCATAAATTACGTCGACCAGCTCCTCCCCCCCATGGCAGCCAACGTTCCCAGATTCCCGGTGCCAGCGATTTGGTCATTGTGAGCCTGTAGTGTAAGCGAGACTGCGAAGCTGACACACACGAGGAAGAACTTGGGTAGATTCTCTGCGGTTGGCGATGCGATGCCCAAAATATCGTGGGATGAGTTGGCCATCATCAAACGATCAATTTGGCAACCCATTCTCATAGTCGATCCCACAGGAAGTTATTTCCAGAATACTGTTTTTCCCACACAAATCACCACGAAAAATGAATTGATCATAAAAATTTGCCCTATTTCTCTTCCAGGCCCAGAGTGCATCATCCGCTCCAACGTGTTCGGCAGCTGGGAAGCGAAAGAGATGATTCCTGGCAACGGAATAGCGCTGGAAATCGGGATACAAGATGCTTTCTGATATAGTGACAAGAGAAAAACGTAGCAAAGTATCGCGTTGCTAAAGATACGCGGAAGGCACCGCCAATGATCTGCCCGTGGTGGTAGCTCAGCTGAACTGGAGTTAGTTGCCGTCTTGAGACTTGCATCCAAGAGCAACACATCCCAAAGGGACAATACAGATATTCTCCCAGGGACGACCAGACTCGCAGCGGCACGAACCTCAAAGTGCTGCATCTCGAACGAGCACCCTGTCCGATTGGGAGTTCGCAGTGCGCTTTGCGCCGGCTACAAGTGCTGCGCGACGAGATGTGGCGGTGCTTCTCAGGAGTCTGCTTGGGTTCTTCCACATTCAGCATCACGGCGCAATTCAGATTATGGAGTAAAACCGCCATAGGACTATAATATTGATAACCACGATACATAACTACGTACATGACCGTCTCGGCATAAAGAGCAATCTGATTTCTTCATTCTGTGCTGTACACGTGCTCTGCGTCATAAAAGCAAACCAATCCACCCCAATCCTTACAGACGACTCGGGGTCCTCACGCCGGACGAAGGCAATCGGTCCTTGGTAATGTCAAACCGATCCAGGTTCATGACCTTGTCCCAGGCGGCGACAAAGTCCTTGACGAAGCGGTAGGAGCTGTCGGAGCTGCCGTAGACTTCCGCGACGGCGCGCAGCTCGGCGTGGGAGCCAAAGACGAGGTCGTTGCGGGTGGCGGTCCACTTCTGGGCGCCCGTCTTGCGGTCGCTGCCGGTGAAGACGTCCTTGTTGTCCGTGGCCTTCCACTCGGTGCCCATGTCGAGCAGGTTGACAAAGAAGTCGTTGGTTAGGGCGCCGGGCCGGTCGGTGAAGACGCCGTGCTTGGAGCCGTCCCAGTTGGCGTTGAGGGCGCGGAGGCCGCCGACGAGGACCGTCAGCTCCGGGGCCGAGAGGGTCAGCAGGTGGGCGCGGTCGACGAGGTACTGCTCGGCCGGGGCGCGGTTCGTCGACTTGCCGTAGTTGCGGAAGCCGTCGGCGGTGGGCTCGAGGTAGGCGAACTGCTCGACGTCGGTCTGGTCCTGGCTGGCGTCCATGCGGCCGGGGGTGAAGGGGACCTGGACGTCCCGGTGGCCGGCATCACGGGCGGCCTGCTCGATGGCGGCGACTCCGCCGAGGACAATCAGGTCAGCCAGCGACACCTTCTTGCCGTCGGAGCGCGAGCTGTTGAAGCTGGCCTGCAGCTTCTCGAGGGCCGAGAGGACCTCGGCCAGCTGAGCCGGGTTGTTGACCTCCCAGTCCTTTTGCGGCGCCAGTCGAATGCGAGCGCCGTTGGCTCCGCCTCGCTTGTCACCGCCGCGGAAGGTGGCGGCCGAGGCCCAGGCGGTGGACACGAGCTTGGACACGCCGAGCCCGGAAGCCAGGATGTCTCGCTTGAGCAGGTTGACGTCCTTGTCGCTGAGCAGCAGGTGGTCGACCACGGGGATGGGATCCTGCCAGATGAGCACCTCGGCGGGGACCTCGGGGCCGAGGTAGCGGACGCGCGGGCCCATGTCGCGGTGGAGCAGCTTGAACCAGGCGCGGCCGAAGGCGTCGGCGAACTGGTCCGGGTTCTCGAGGAAGCGACGCGAGATCTTTTCGTACGCCGGGTCGTACCGCAGCGACAAGTCAGTCACCAGCATGGTCGGCAGCTGCTTCTTGGACGCGTCATAGGCGTGGGGAATCGTGGCGTCTGCGTTCTTGGCCACGAACTGGTGCGCGCCGGCCGGGCTCTTGGTCAGCTCCCAGTCGAACTTGAACAGGTAGGTAAAGAAGTCGTGGCCCCATTTGGCGGGCGTGCTGGTCCAGGTGACTTCCAGGCCGCTGGTGATGGTATGCGGGCCCTTACCGGAGCCGTACTTGTTGTGCCAGCCCAAGCCCTGGGCCTCGATGCCCGACGCCTCTGGGTCGTCGCCGACGTTGTCCGCCGACGCGGCGCCGTGGGTCTTGCCAAAGGTGTGGCCGCCGGCAATCAGAGCCACCGTCTCCTCGTCGTTCATGCCCATGCGGCCAAAGGTGTCGCGAATGTCGTGCGCCGCCTTGGCCGGGTCCGGGTTGCCCCCGGGGCCCTCCGGGTTGACGTAGATCAGGCCCATGTGCGAAGCGGCCAGCGGCTCCTCGAGCTTGCGCTCCGAGTCGTTGGTGCCCTGGTAGCGGACGTTGTCGCCCAGCCAGGTGTCCTCGGCGCCCCAGTAGACGGACTCGTCGGCCTCCCACACGTCGGGGCGGCCGCCGCCGAAGCCAAACGTCTTGAAGCCCATGCTCTCGAGGGCGACGTTGCCCGTCAGGAGAATCAGGTCGGCCCACGAGATCTTGTTGCCGTACTTTTGCTTGATGGGCCACAGCAGGCGGCGGGCCTTGTCGAGGGAAACGTTGTCGGGCCAGCTGTTAAGGGGGGCGAAGCGTTGTTGGCCCTGAAATGACAGTTAGCCACGGAATCCTGTCCATGGTACGGAGGAGTGGGAGAATATCTTGCCTGTCCACCGCCACCACGGCCATCAAACATGCGATAGGTGCCGGCGCTGTGCCAGGCCATGCGGACAAACAGTCCGCCATAGTGGCCAAAGTCAGCAGGCCACCAGTCCTGCGAGTCGGTCATCAGCGCATTAATGTCGCGCTTCAAGCCCTCGTAATCGAGGCTCTTGAAAGCAGTCGCATAGTCGAACTCGGCGCCCAGCGGGTTGGTGACGGCCGTGTGCTGGCGCAGGACGTTCAGCTTCAGAGCGTCGGGCCACCAGTCGCGGTTGCGGGTGCCGCCGCCGTTGACGGTCATGAGGCGATGAGCGGGACACTTGCTCTCGGCCATGGTTTCGGTTTTGTTTGGGGTATCGATGAGAGATGGGCTGGAACAGATCAGACTCTGGGGAATCTGAAATGGAAATGTGAAGAGAAGAAGAGTTGACCCGGCGATTTGTCCCAGAAAGATTTATCCTCAGTTATCCACAGGCATCATCATCCTCACACTAAAGAATCCGGCACCCCGCATTCAATGACCAATCCTCTGAACCTTGTTGGTTAGACCAGTCGGTCGCTTCCATGCGTTCCGCTTCTTTGTCAATGTGCAACTCTCTCTTTCTCCCAGCTTCAACCCAATCACCGACCCGCAAGCTACACAAAGCGGATCACGACCGGCATCATGAACCAGTCCCGATTGCATGCTTTTCAGCGTCGCATTTCCGCTATTCTTGGTAACTACCTAATTACTACGTAGTACACTGCACCACAGCATAATACAAATACATCCTTGTGAATTGATCCCATCTGCCGCTAATAACCACTCTCACGCCTTCAACTTGCACCTCCGGGCGGGGTAAAGCGGGGTGACCCGGAAAGCGTGATCGGTTCCGAATCCAGCAAAAACACCCTGTGCAGTCCGAAGCCGAACCGATAAGCTGTTCCACAGAGAGCAAGCTCCGCCGTGAGATGCCGAATTGGTTGGAGCTGCATCTCTCGGTTGCTTTATCCCGTTTCTCTCTATTCTTTCTCTTCCGCACCCGTCATATAAACCCCATCTCTGCCCTTCCCTTCCCATCTCCCTCCATGTCTTCTCCCCCGGAGCAAAGTCGGGAAACCCAAGCTTACCTGCCGAGGCATCCAACACCGAGAGAACCCCGCAATGCTGCTGAGACCGCCCTGACAGTTGCATCTTTTTAGCCCCGATCCACCAGCCCCCTGCCCGTTGCTGGTCCGAAACAGGGCAAAGATGTGCATGACGCCTCCCTGTGGCTGCAGAAAAGGAAAGCGACAATTCCAAATCTTTGAACGGTGGTGAACCCGGTCACGTAGCCAATGGATTTCCCTCTGGCCGAGGTGTGGGTGACACGGAAACTTCCATGTGAGGCGTCTCCATTCCCCAGACATCGTCAGAGACAGAGGAGGATGAAGATCCCCCGCAATCAGATAGTCCAGACTTCTTTTGTTCCATCAATGTTCCGTATTTTGGCAGATTGACTCAACTCAATGTCTCCCCGTCTCCTCCATCAAAAACACCCTCCCCATCTCCCCATCTCACCATCTCACCTCTCACCATAGGATGAAGTCGTCCGCGCGGGGAACCTTGCCCTTCAAATGCCGACATGACTCGGGAAGCACAGACCCCCCCTTGTCACACGCAAAAAATGGCCGATTGAATCGAGCAAGTTGATGCTGTCATGACGAAAAGACACTGCCGAAGTGGGGGAACTTGTTCCGACCGCCGAGTCACGAGCTAAACCTCGACCGCGTGTCTGCGTTTGTGCAGCCGTCGAAGATGGCGGACCAATTGGATGTTTTGCTTGATCAATCGTTGAGGTTCAATTGGTCTGTCGTGATGATGCAGCATTTAGGCTCTTTTGCTTAGTCATGTGCCTGATGACGTCCTCGAGGGAAGCGATCACGGAAGGTGAAGAGGCGAGTGTAGGGTAGGCTCCAACCCATTCACATGTGCCACCACGTTGACAATCGTTGAAAAGCCAATGATAACTTTCCAGCGTTAGTCTAGAATATGAATGAGAAGTCGTAGAAAATCCCCTGCCCCTATTATATAAATACACAACTCCTAAATTGGCTTTACGCTGGCCAATTTCACTCCGACCACGGGCGTGATAGGTCTTTGCGCTTTGGGCACGCGGCTCCAACCCTCACATGAGATACCTCGACATTGAGCTACCAAAGTCCATATACTTGACGCAATTCATTTGCTATCGTGTGCTTGTTAGCCAACACAACTATACACCTGAGGCTCCAGTAGGTAACAGCAGTACCCTCTGCGAGCCCCCCCCCCCCCCCCCCTCCAAGTGCTTGTTTGCGCACCTTGAGATTTAGACCACTTTGTGTGTGGTCTTATTTCACACTCCTACGTAAATGCATATGTTTTCATTTGGCACGACGGACGAGTTAGTTCACCGCCATGTGATAGCTGGGGTTCTCTCGATAATGAATACGTGTACCTACGGGTCGCTCTAGAGAAGCTCGAAGTGTGAGTCGAAGCGGGCAACGGTTCAAGGCTTACCGGCCATGCGATTGATGGTCCTGGTCCGGTCTGCAACACCCACCTTTGCCTCGGGGTCATTGGACACGAGCGAGCCTTTCATTTGAGAACGATCCACGTCGTTGCTGTACCATTTCGTCATGAGAGGCACCGGTATTGGTGGCATCGAGACTGCTCCTACGCAAGCTCATAAGTCATCACTTGACAAAGTTGAGTATGAACTCGACCAATAAATATTGACGGGCCAACATGGATTCATGTGGAAGCACCGAAGCCGCCAGTCAGATTTACCTCGCCTACTTTAGTTTTATTTGGCCTAGTAATGAAAGTGAACCATCCATCGCCCTGACGATCTGACTACATGAACCACCTCTCGACCTGTCAGTCTGTCTAGCGACCAACCCCGGCGGGTATTGCTAAATTCCCGAAACATGTCAATACTACGTCACATACGCCACAACTGAGAACTCACAAAGGCTATGTGACTCAATATGTCCAATGGATGGTGAGATGAGCGCGCTCCGAATGATGGGTTTGTGCATATCTCAGCTCTGTAGATGCAACAACATGGGCATGCACTGTCCAATAGAAATTGGAACGGAGCGCACTCCGGAGAATGGGTTGATATCTCGTTGAGAACTCATAAAGGCTATCGCTCATGTCCAATAGAGATTGCGACGGAGCTCACTCCGAATAATGTGTTTGTACATAACACAGCTCTGTGGTATGCAACAACGCGAGCATGCACTTATACGAGCACCGCCGTTTTACAAAAACGACTCCTTCCAAACTTTGTTCCTCAGCATCTATATGTCTATCTTGGTGTAAGTTTTCTAGCTTCACAGAGCTGGAAAAGCTTGATCGTGGAACCCGTGGAATCATTGGCGGCTGGAAAAGCTTGAATTTTAAAGAAATTCTTTCTTTCTTTCTTTTGACTGTGCCAGCAACTCTCTCGCCCTAATGTAGCGGACAGCAAAGTAGTTGGCTCCTCATCATCCGACCTCCATTCTCTTTACATGTGACTCGCATGATTATGCATCAATCAAGCTCAGACTGGCAGTTTACCAAACTCTTCACATCAATTTTCGACCCAAATCCAAATCCAGATCTCACAACATAATCTTGACGGACCACACCGGCATGCCGGCCCTTGCGTCATGGTCTAGTTCGGTAAACAACCATCTGCAGCCTGATTTGGCCTCCTGGACTTTTACATGGTCAATCCAGATGTCCCGCAAAACTTTGACGGCTGCGAGTTCCAGTACGGTCTCGAGAATGACCGAAGTACCGCTGGCGGTGATAGCTTTAGATTTGAGTTCTTCTTGCTGCCTAAAGCCACGGTTGAGGAGTGCGTAGAGCACTACCGTGGTGAGCTCGAGGCTCGATATCTCGCAACAAATCTGCACGGTGGAGATTGCTATGAAGAAGAAGAATAAGCATTATGAGGGCGGCGGTGGAGCGGATGATACATTCGAAGATGGAGCCACGAGCCTGGTTGAAACCGTGGTTTGTGCCTCTCTTGCAGAACCAACTTTTGGCGATGAGCCCCAGCATGGCATGGCAGGTGAACAACTTCCAGGTCTGGTCTGGCCGAAAAGTCACGAAGACTGCTACTTTATCAACTATCGTGGATGCCTCTTCATGTATATCGACGCAACCATCTAGAGGGGCCCCAGATATGACGACCGTCAGGCCGAACTCGTCAAATTAGATCCCATTCCAATTCAATGGGAAGAGGGCGAAGTTGTCAGGTGGGACCCCATGGCACACCCGATTCATTCGGAGCTGATGAACCCCAGGGACAGGGAACACTTTGAAGAGGGGGGCTCGTTAGCTGGATGGATAACAGAAGCCGTTCGAACTGCGACGAAGATGTCTTTCAAGCCACATGCGACGCCGGGGCACTAGGATGGACGTCTTGGTGATGCCGGAATAATTGAGTTGACTTGTATATAGAATACTCAACAGTGAGGAATAAAGTATTGCAAAGCAAGGCCGGAAATGCACACTGTCGGGGAAAGTGATTGAGAACATTTCGCAAAACTGAGCAGTATTGTTTTCGTTTAGTGCGCAATTTGATAGGTGATAGCTGGAGTGCGTAAGTACCAGGCATTTTTGGAATCCGCAACCATTGTTTTACCTGATAGACCCATCATATTGTCACTCAAAGATGTGACAATTGAGACCTGCCGTGCCAATAGCTTATATATTCCGTTTGAAAATTCGCATGAGCAACGAAACAGTATCACAAGAGGTAGAACACGTTACAATGACATGGTCCTTGATTCGAACACCGGCTTCTCGAAACTGCTGCAGTTGCTGGTTGGTATAAGTCGCCTTGTCGCTAGTAAACTCAATGGCATCAAGCTCTTCGACGTGCTCAATCATCTTGCGCAGTTGATGCTGCCAGTTTATCAAACCAACTTCGAGACGCTCAGCCTCAAGCCAGAGTACGGCAGTCTCCTTGGAAGACAACGGCGGGACTTGACAGGAATGCTCAACGAAAGAGAAAAGGTGGTAATTGCTTCCAATCTCAACCTTGGCTATCCGATGAAGTTCATCCAGTTTGTCGCAAACGAGTTTAATCTGTCTGTCTCGCTCAATGTCTGCAAAAGTCGCCGGCGCGAGTACTGGATGAAGAATTGACATGTCCGAGTCAGACAGTCGCCTGGTGAGGATGGTGGCGTCAGTCTCGTAGTGGCCGCATCCAAGGAGCACGGCGTTGGTGGTGAGCGTGTCAGGCAGGAAAGTGACAGACAACCCCATGTCCTTAGGCCACGACGCGTCGGTTCTGCAATGATAGACTTTCCGAGGTCAGTAATAGCATAGAGTATATATGTGAAGTTATTGGCTTACTGTGAGACCGCTGCGTGGCATTCTCTCGCTTCCAGTCGTACCACATGCGGGAAAACATGCAGCTGGCGTCACGTTCAACTCTTTCAAACACTAGAGCATGAGTGAACATTTTGTCCGCCAATTCAGTAAAAACGTTCTTTTCCCGGGGCAACTTGGATAGTGGGTCTTGGTCAAGCCAAGGTCTCTTCGCTCGATCACGAAAGCCTGGCATTGTTCTTCTTGATATGTATCAAACTTGATGCTTTTCAGCTGATCAAAGGAGGTCTCTGCGTATGTGTATAGCCAAGACATTGTTTTTTTTAGGCTTCAGAGGCCAAGTGATGTGCGATGAAAACTGCGAGTTGCCTAAGCATAGATGGTGTTTGTGTTTTCTAAATCCAGCCAACCGCCCTGCCTTTATGGGCGTTAGTCCTCGTGTTCTACAGACTGAATCATGGACTTTACGGCACCCTCAGTCACTGTCCCGCAAACCAGGTAGATCAAGATCAAACGACTTCGTACAGACTGACTCACGGAAAGCAGAGGGTCCTCATCAACTGCTCCGCCTACGATGCATTGTGTCTACACGACAAGAGTGTTTGCCACTGTCGTCGTTTTAGCCCGAGTGGTAGCTGCATTCGAATTATTGAAGCCAACAGGCCATCGATTTGACTTTCTCAAAACTCATTCAAACTAGGTGGCGGTTTGTGTGTAGGTCAGAAGCAGTATGTAGTGATTAACAGCCTGAACTCCCGGCAAAGATATTTGGTCGAAACGATTTAGTGCTTGCTGCTCCAGAAGCTACTTGGCCAGGATCGCAACTTTTACATCAGTGTGACGAAGTGCAAAATGCAGCATAAGTCTGTGGTTCATTGCGCTAAATAGTTAACTGCTGCGCTTAAAGGCTGCAGATTTTTCTCCCTTACATTGCTGTCTCTCACCGGCGCGGCTGAGGCCTCTCCCACGGCCCATTTGACACGATCGAACAGTCAAATCAGATCCGTTTTTACAAAGTAGAATACTATGATTGCTCGGCGAAAGCTTAGCTTCCACTATGTAGAAGTGTTGCAAACACTGGCCGGAAAACAATGGTCTTGGCCCACACCTGTTCGTGGAGAGAATCGTGGATGTAACATAATGGCACCCACAGAAGGAGAAATGGAAGGGTGCTCAGTTCATGTATATATAAGAGCATGCCGAAGGTCAAACATGGCGGGCATCACACTAGTATGATTTCTCAGTCATACGGCGACTCTCAATTCCTAATGCAGCTTCGCATATTTGCCGAGGCAGTGTACGGTCAAGCTCTGTGGGGGATAAATGGGATGGCAGTGAGGTAGATGATAGTTGCAATCGATTAGGGCAAAGCAGGAGGTACGTACTCGTATATGATGGATATATCACTAGCTATGTTTGGTCGACGTTGAAGAAGAGAGTGAGGCGAGATTTCTAGGATGTTTCTTTCCTCAGCTATCGATGAGATTTATTGAATGCCAGCCCAACTGGTAGCTCTAGAGTGCATAGCCCCGAGGCCAGAGAGTTTTGCTCCTAAAGCCGCTAATGTTGGGGCGGTGGCGGTCCTAGGGTTGCTGGAGGGGAAAGAGGTAGGGGCTTTTCAGTAAGTTGGGGGCTTCAACGGTGCGCAGGAAGCGTGCCGAGTCTAGTAATTTGATTGACGATGTGAAGTCATGAAATAGCTACTCTGACATGAGGTTGTGCGACTTTTAAGAGGGTCCACAGCACGTCGTGCCTCCTGGACCTCTTGCCAGACAGCATCAAGCTCCTCGTACGAGGGATGGTTCAGAAGAACCTCCTTTAGCTCCTCGGGGCCCATAACAGGCCATTCCTCTGTGTTCTCCGAGCCTCGCTCGATATCGGGTTCGCCCATATCTGACGTAAGGAAGAGCCGTTTGTTGTCCAGAGTTAACCAGGTGTCTCCGTTCCTGAACGTATAGAACATTCCGATGTAGTCCGCATGCTTGATATCGATCAAGTCATATGTATTCGGAACATGGAGGTATTTGATCATGGTATTCTGGTGCGTATCATCGGTCCACATGCGGATATTTCGCGTGCCATCTGGAGCAATATCGGCCGTGCTGGCCTCCTGATCAGAAGGCGGGGTGGAAGGGGTCGCCATGATGAGGGGAACCACGGCAGTAACAAGAAGTTGAAGGGGGAGCATGGTGGCTCAATAACAATTTAAACGGCTTGCGGGGTTGGGAACTTGTATACGTGATAAGGGTATCTTTTTGAAGTGGTTTGTGGTTGTGTGAAGAGTTTAGTGCAAACCTCCTCTGTTCTCTTCCCTGGCGGCCGCTCGCAACCACCTCAGACCTTGGGGCGTTTGAATTCTCCTTAACACGAGAATCATGCGATGTCACATGCATCTCCACGATAGCAAGTTGCCTCCAACGGCCTGTAAGCATTGCGACACCTGTTCAAGGTGGGGGCACCTTGGGTCCTTTTTTATTAAATCAGAGCAGTCAAGGCCGCTTCGAGATCTATGCGGAATGCTTTCCGCAATCAGACTGAGAGATAGACCTCGTGAGGCCATCTCAGTGCCGCTTATCCGTCCGCCCATCGTAGTTGTTGATACTGCAGGGTCTAACTCAGTGTAACAGAGATACCGTATGCAGAATGAACGAGCTTGCTAGCGATGGCATAAGCAGACACCACTTATCAAAAGTGACTGGTAGATGGTGCAAAATCTCTGCCCACTCTTTAAGGATTCTACATAAACTTACCTGAAGATTACTCAATTACTCTAACTGCTATATATCATCCAAATGGACTAATTCGAGCCTTCTTTGTGCCCACCGCCCTCCTGTAAACTGATGCCCTCAGCGATGTCTTTCTAATGCAATCAAGCAGCTTACCGCTCGTGTAGCTTTAGCCGTCAGATCACCTTCCTGATTAGTGTATGGGGTTGTATGGGACTTTTGTTCAGCTTGCCTCAAGCCAACAAAACAACAAGCAGGCAACAACTAACAACCAACAACCAACAACCAACAACCCGCATGGGTCTAGCTCGGTCCACCTGGATCGAGACTTGCCCAGCAGCCCACCGCCACAGCGCCAGCCTCACCACTTACACCTCAACCTCGTCGATTGCCGCTCGTTCCGCCTGCTGGAACTCTTCCACATGATCTGACCAACCGATGCAGACACAGACGCTGGGGTCGTCAGGGCATTCTGTTTTCACCTGACTCAGGAGCTTGAGCTCGGATTGTTGACTTCACGGGGCTCTCTCTGCCTCTTTGGGCGCGGCACCGCTGGGAAAGTTTGTTTTCGTTTGTCTCGGGGCTTGTGGCTTGCGATACACCAGAGTCTTGATTGAGATTGTCCCAGAACCTCGGTGGTGGGAATGCTGGATGGCTGAGCTTCGGTTTGTTTGATGAGCGGTGCACACCTCCGGCGATGCCGGGCTCGAACACGAGAGACGTCGAAGCTTGTGGAAGGTCGGTATGATTATCCAGTCGAATGGATGGTCTTATAATATGAATATCTCTGAGCGCTGGAGGATTTGGACGGGTATGTTAAGAATACTGGATCCGGAGGCTTCATTAGTCCGATCCTCAAGTGGCTGATCCACTGCGTGTATATATTAGTGCTAGATTTCTCAGCCTCTATTAGTAGTCTTCAACCTTCAACAAGATCTTAACCTCATTTCAGCAGGGTAGGTGTAGAAGGTGGTGAAACGACCATAGCGGATGAGAGTAACCATACCCCGATTGGATAGCAAGCCCCTACGGAAGTTGGGGGCGAGTCCCAGAGGAAGGCGTCCAGCTAGCTCCTACAGAGCCAGCAGCGGTTACTAATAGCACAACCACTTTTAAAGTAGACGGTCCAAGGGATTCAGGATAGCTAGAATAGCATCTAATTAGACGCTCTACCCAAAGGGTCTTTGGCTGCAGAAGGTGGCAAAGCTTGAAAAGTCAGGCTGCAGCTGAAGGTTGCGGTAGGAGCTTGAGAGGGACAGACTTGCGACTCCAATATAGAAGAAGCAGAGGATTTTCGACAGCAATAAGTCAAGGAAGCAGTTCAATGAAGAAGGAGGTAAAAGAAAATAGTAATACAGTCAAGAAAAGTAAAATCTCATTGCCATGCGTCCACCGGAAGGTCTCGTTCCTTCTCAGTGTTGCTGACGATGATATCCATGAGATGTCTGCCTGTGCAGGCAACTCCCTTTAAAAATCCCCCGCGTCGGACCCCTTTGTACGATGCTAAGACTGGCCCTAGGTCCCCCTTTTTGCATCCACTGTCCAATCTCACCTGCGTCGATGGTTGTTTTATTCTAGATATTTCCAACCTATTGTAAGCTACGCCCTTCTGGAATGAGTAAGAAAGTACTGCATTGAGTTGATACTATAGTACTCTAGTGTAGTCCTGAGACTGCATGGCATCAAAACACTGCGGCTTACATTCCGAAACCAGAACCGCTAAGAGCGAACCGCATGCCTAGAGGTCCGGTCTCAGATGATAAACTCAGGTAATTGAATACGCACCTTGAAGTATACTGAATTGTCAACGTAGCTGACACCGTGAGGAGGCATTTAAGGTGTGGTAGTCACTTAGCATCTACCACTACAATTAAACTATATTGATACATTCAAAAGTAAAAGAGGAGAGCAATAGCGAATATCACTGCATTGAGGGGCGACCGCTTGGTCTTAACCGGGCCGTGACATTGATGTGGCTTTTGAGCCGCTTGCGTTAGATATGTCAAAGCCTATGCCTCACCTAACTTCGAACTGTCTAGGATACTAATAAGAATTGATTAGACTCTTATAAGATAAAAGCCATATAGATCGTAAGTAACATAGTAGTTGATAATATTGGACATTATAAAACTGAAGAACAAAAGGTTATGCAATTATTACATCAAGTGAATGAATAAATGAAACGACTAGAAGATGGCTGAACATAAAGTAGTCATTGACTATATTCTGTACTACTGCCCTTAGTGTTAAGACGTGTGGGCATTATAGGTCGTAATCCCTCCCACGGGGCTACTGACTCATCGGGACGCTAATTGCCTACTGCAGAAAGCGTTTAGAATCCCCCGACATAATATGAAGTCTTGACAGCACCGTCTAGTCTGAGTATATACATGAAGATATGGCCAGGACTTTCTCGCTATCAGGTGAACCTACAAACATCTTGTCTAGTTCGCATAGGGCCAGAGAGAACCACCATTGTTTCCATACTGACACTGCCTGTGGTCATTTCCTTGGCAACCGCTGTTGCACCCGAGATTGCCTTGATTGACTCCGTTGTTGTTGCCGATTTGATTCACATTGGCAAAAGCCCAGTTGTGGTTGTAATAAGAGTCACTGGCGGGATTTCCCTGGCCAGGACCGCAGTGGGTATGCGTTTGATAGTTTGCGTATCCGTTGTGATACGCCATCAAGGGTTGATACCAGATGGAATGGCAGCCGGACTCTACAAAGTTCCATTGACAGGTACGGGTATCGGTCAAGGTGCGCGTCTCGCCCCAGGCAAAGCTGAAGGATGCCGTGATGACTTCCCCAAACTCCGCACTCAGTCCATAGGTCCAAGTTTCAGAGACGGCGAAGCTTACGGCGATGGCCTCGGTGCACTGATCGCAGTAGAAGCAATTGCCCACCTGATGCCACGCTTGGTACCAGTAACCCCAGTCGTTTTGGTCGTACCACCTCTGTTTCTCGGTCCAGCAGACCGGCGGCGCCGACTCTCGCTTGGTGAGGTTGCTGATAAACTCGGCGGACTGGTCGGGGACGACTTCACCGGGCCGGTATTCGGTGCTTCTCACTTTATTCTGGTGGCGAATTTCCTTCAGCTCCTCGCGGGTATACCGGTTATGTTTGGTTTCCACGGTCCCGTTGGCGTGCACGATTTCCGTGATGACATCTGAGGATGGTTGGCGGAGGCTTAGACAGATTGGATCCGTAGTCCCTTCAACGCACGGGATAAAGGTAGCGTTTTCCGGAGGTCCATTGTTGTCCAATCTTAAAACGATCGGGGTGGAAAAGCCGGCTGTCACAAAGGACAAGATGAGGGTACTCAGGAAAATCATGATGAAAGATGATAGTCAAGTATAGGATAACAAGTAGACGTCCTCTACTGAGATTGATGTTTAAAAGCTCCTTCTATAGACAGAAGGATATTCTCTTGAATTTATACACCTCAAACAGTGTCTCTAGATGTGATCTCCACATAGGCAAAGTTCAGGCATACAAACTCAAAAGCTTACAAAGTCTAGCACTATACGACTGTTTCAACACCTTTTCTTAGTATAACCTGCTGAATAAAGCTAAGCGAATCAGGGTGGATTTGAGGATAGGGAGTAGTTTGATGGCAAAGCGCTTAGTGTAAGCTGACTAAATGATGGTATTGCCAACTCTTTAGGCGACTCCGAGGCCTAAAAGTCGTCCTCCTGCAAAAGTGTGTATATAAAGATCGGACGTTTGTGGGGCTGATTCGGTCCGAGTGGCTACACGACCAAAAAAGCCGAGTGTAGGGCATTCTCGTATTCAGTGGGGAGCCATGTAGTTGACCGTATGTTGTCTTGACCATATTGCTTCATGTGGAAGGTGTGACTGAGAGAGGATGTCTACCAGGTGACAAAGCCATTAGTGCGCATTGCAGACTTGAAGAACAATACATGCTAAGCGAAATACTCGAATGAAAGCGTTTTCGGGCACGACAAGAGACAGGCATACTGCAGGATAAGGAGAGGGAGGCGATTTGCCTTGCCCAAAGAGGCAGTTCAATCAGTAGCTCGGAATCGGAAGCTGGCCGGCCAGTCACAGCTCAGAAATATCCTCGGATAAGGGTGACAAGCGACATTATACGGGGCATGACGCCGAGGTCGGTACCAATTAGGGGCTGTTATGCCCTTTGTCCCTTACCGAGACAAGGTATGTCTGCCGAACTCCGGGACTCGCGACGGCCCCGACGAGCGAAGATCTGACGTTCCACCTTGGGCACAAAACCCATTAAATATGGCAACATGAATCATAGATTCCTTTGGCCCGGTTAACTTGAGCATCGTCGCAACGGCACTTGCAATTTCTAAGACACAAAACGGTGCTCTTGGATTGCAAGTCGGTCGCGCACGTGGCATTAAGGATGGCGATCGGTTTGCCTTACGCCTCCCCGGCTTGGCAAGCTCATACCCGTAGATGCCAAGATTGTCAATACCAGGGCAGTGACATGAGATCTGGAACCACTGCATAGGCTAGAGTACCCCACCTGTCCTTGAACGGAATGGATGGCGACAGCCCTAACTAGGTATACTAACCATGCTTATCATGATAATTACGCCGGTCTCTTCATTAAGCCAATCAAGTACCGCGCTTGAGGGCTCTAGGCCTCTCCCTTACTCCCCTGTCCCGTCATTGCTGGGCGCCAACTGAGACTGTTCCTTGAGTACAGTCTGTTTACCAAAAATAGACAATCAGAGCTGCTCAAATTAGACATCGATTGAGATTCCTGGACGAAAGCTCATCAGGGACTCGCCAGATCAGTACCTCCTTGCCTCCATTCCCAGCTTCGTGCGCTGCCCTGGTTCGATACCAACCCATCCAGATTACTGAGGCATGTCTGCATTCATTTGGCATTGCTGATTTCCACAAAACATGGCCTAAAGATGGTGCTAGTTCTCCTCTTCGTAACGAGACCAAGAAATCGTGCAGGCAATAAGGGCAGATACGGAAAGGAAAATTAAAACGGTGCACACGCGGCATTTCGAGCGCAAACTAGAGCATGTTGAAGATCACACATGGCGGGTATTGCACTGGGGTAATGTTACACTCGGTCGATTCTTGGTGAATGCGAGTAACTATTCGCCGAGGTACCTGAAAATGTCCCAACTGTGACCGTGACTCGCTATGCTTGTCCATCTAGGGTCCCACCGTTGTAGAGGCTAGCAGTTCCGTGTTGGTTCGGCAATTCCATCTTAATTTCTTGAGTGGTCAATTTACCGTACATGCCATCAATCATTTATGAGTTTCCGCCTCCGAGACTCCAGTCAGATTGGCTAGCTCGGTTGATGAAGCATCATATTCTAAAGCATCCATCCGAGACTGGAGTCAGACAAACCGACTTAGTGCTTGGCGTATCTAGTCATAGAGCACCCGCTTCTGCGTCCAAGACTCCACACCGACAAGCAGGTTCAGGGCGAGGGATTAGACTTCGATCATTCGATGGGTAAGTTCGGGCTTCACGTTACAGTTTTTTTTTTCCTGATAGAGGGACCGGTTGCGACGCCTTCATTAACCCTTCGAATCCCTAGTTTGTGACTGCTTAAGCCAACTTGCGTCGTTCATAGGTAAGGGAGTCCATCCGTGCCGTGAAACTGTAGTTCACACGAAAAGTTTTCAATGCAGGAAAATGGTTTAAAACGAAAAGTTACGACGGAGATTCTTCGCAATCAAGTCTTTGCAGGCTCGTATAAAACCCGCACAATCTCGCGTGAGGAAGCGAAGATGGGCTGTGGGTAGCAATGAGTCAAGAAGAGGCCAACAGGGCACTCGAATCGTTGTTACATATAGTAGCGCAGTATGAAGATAAGACGGACGGGACACGCCCAAAATCCCACGACCCGAGCTCTTCGTAAGCGGAAACCTTGTGGAGAAACTCGCCGTATTTCTATTAAAACAGTCGGATCAACCAGATGGCCTGTCCTGAAGCCCCCTTCTCCCATCTTCTCTCACGGTCGTTTAGCAGAGGGCTTATGTTCCGACATGAACGCCAACAGCAAACGACTGCCAGACGCATCAACCGCAGGAGACAAGGGAAAACATCTTCGAACTGTCTGTTTTGATCAAGAGATGGTGCGCCAGGATCATCATAAGTGAATATGATGACCACGTGTGCGTTTACGCAGATGATCTGCTTTCGAGGGAGTGCGTAATCAGTCGTTGGTATCCCTTCACAGCCTCTTCAAGATCTGAGACAGTCAAGTATTCGTGAGCTGAGTGAGCATTCAGAATCGATCCAGGTCCGTAAAGATATCTCTTGTGCTTGCCCTTGAGACTCGGAATGTCTGTTCCGTAATTAAGAACAACGGTTTCAAAACCTTATCGCCAATTAGCTCTTGGTCTCTGCGACGATAATGATTCATACCTTCGACATCGTAGTCTATAGGCACAGGCCCAATGCCATAAGTGAACTCGACTTGGAGATTCGAGTCGCTTTCCGAGATGGTAGTTTCGATCAAGTTTTTTAAGGAATCCGGAGTGCCAGCCGCAACTCTAACCCCGCCTATAGCGTACGCACTTGCAGGAATTACGTTACCAGCAACGCCGCCTTCTATCTTGCCAATGTTCAGGGTGCTATTGCCAAAGTCTTCGCTCCATGGCAACTCGAGACGTTGAAGAGCTGCTAAGCCGCGAGTGAGGCTGTCGATTGCATTGGTGCCAGTTTCAGGATATCCAGAGTGACCTGCCTTCCCCTTTGCCGTGATTGTGAAGCCCAAGCCCCCTTTGTGGCCACGAGCAAGCTTGAGCTCTGTTGGCTCTCCAAAGATGACAGACTCCCACGATAGGCCTAGTTCGTTTACCTGTCGCATTCCAAGGCCGCCCCGTTCTTCTCCCACGACGAAAAGCAGCCCCACGTCGCCCTCCTGGATCTTGTCTTCTTGAAGCAGTGTCTGGACAGCAAATATTTGTGTCGCCACGCTGCCCTTGGCGTCGACTGTTCCGCGTCCTCGAATCACGTCACCATGTCTCTCATATGGCCAGTAAGGAGGAACCGTATCCAAGTGTGATGTCACAAGGACTGTGGTTTTCCTCGAAGTGCCAAAGTATGCCAGTATGTTTTCTCGATTCTCCTCGACGGCTTGAGTCTCTACAGTGAAACCAACGTCTTGGAGATAACTTGTCAAAAATGCGGTCACATTTCCTTCTGATCCTGTGATTGAAGGTCGCTCGACCAATGCCTTGTGTAGATTGATCAATGAGATTGTGCTTTGCTCGGACGATAAGCTGTGTAAAGGCTGCTGGGCGCCCCCTGCGGCATTGGACTTCCAGATCGCAAAGGAAGCGGTCGATAAGTACGAAAAAAGTCTCATAATGGCGAATTGACAAGAGTGGAAGTACGTGTTGGAAGACGAGAGCAATGATGCTAGACCGCGAGATTGATACAGGTCGGAAGACAAGTAGGGTAAGTTTTTCGGGATGGGAAGAAGCCGAACTAACCGTTATCCCGCTCGGTTTAATGACGGAATGCACTCCAATCTTGCGATTGTTAATTTTAGGCCAATGAACGAGAGAGACCCCTCATTTCGGCATTTCATCATTGATGTGCAGTATTCGTAAATGACCAAAAAGCGGGTCAATACTATTTGGGTTAAATACTCGTATGTCTCAGTGATAAGACTGGCCAATCAAGTATAATGTAGAACGTCACACATCAAAAGAGTAGGGAGCCCTCCGTTAGGGTAGAGGTTACTCCTTCTTTCAAGATGTGATAAATATGGTGGAAAATGGTAGGTGGTACGCCCCCACGGTGGTGATAGTGACTGCTGCATCAGCTGTTTGATCTGACGACGCTGTTATCTTATCTGATCGTTCTCCCCGTTTAATCGCCTTGGAAGATCGGCGTGTTTGGGGGTACTGCATGCTTAAAGCGTCGATTTATGGTGGGAGATGGCCTTGCAATGTAACCCGGCTATCCGGCTATCACATCCCTAGTGACACAACCCTCCTCATGCAGATCGACCTTTTGGTGGCATGCCGGATAAGAAACGCCGGGATTGAGAGTTATTTGAAGGAGAGCTCGACCCTATCATTCATCGCCTCGGCAGCTGTCACATACCACTTGCCTCAAACGCAACCATGGCCTCATCCCCGTCTCTTCCAAAAACAGCAGAATCGGGCATTCCGAGACCTGCGTTGGATAGTGATACACCAGATGAAAAGGTTGGGACGCTATCCAACACCGAATCAACAGAAGAACCGCTTCGCACAAGCCGTTTTCATGCCGTGACTCGGGGAGACGCAATCCCAAGCTCCGATAGCGTTGGGGATAGCATCACCGGCTACGACGCCTCTGTTATGAGAGCCCGAGCAACGTTGAGTAGTGATGAAGAAAAGAAACTACTGCGACGAATTGATTGGCGTCTCATTCCGCTGCTGTCGATCATGTACATGGTAAAAACTATAGATGCTTCCAACGTACGTCAGACGTTCCCCTACACGCATGAAGCCGTGATGCTCACAAACTACCAAGGTGTCAAACGCTAGGATCATGGATCGAGGGACTCCCCGTAACATTCTGATCGAGCTCAATATTACGTCAGATCAGTACAATTTCGTGACCGCAGCATATTATGTTGGTTGATGTCCCCCTTCTTCACTCAATTCTAAAGTTAATACTCGTCAAGATCCCATATATCCTTGCAGAAACTCCCTCAAATCTCTTGATCAAGCATTTGAAGCCTTCAGTATGGCAGGCAAGGATTATGGTCAGCATTTTCTCACATCAAACTTCCATTTCGAACCACGGAGACTAAACATGGTAGATTTCTTGGGGAGTCGTTCTTTGCTGCCACGCTGCAGTCAAAAATCCAGCCGGTCTCTACACCGTTCGTGCCTTTCTCGGTCTTTTGGAAGCAGGTCTTTGGCCTGGTATTCTGTTGCAGTTTTGCTACTGGTATCGACCCGATGAGATGGCATCTCGAATTGTGCTGGTAACCTTGCTTGGCAACTTCAGTGCCGTTTTCAGCGGACTCCTCGCATTTGCATTTGATGGCGTTTATGCAAGGAACTTATCTGGTTGGAAATGGTGAGTTAACAACGACTCGTCAAGAAATAGTGGCCACTCACCATGTCTTTTAGGCTCATTGTGACCGAAGGCATATTCACCATTGTGCTCGGTATAATAGTTTATCTGGTTTTACCGGACTGTAAGAAATATCTCTATTGAAAAGCAGGAGAGCAACTCTGACATTGATTCCAGTTCCTGACACCGCCCGCTGGATGTCCCAGACAGAGAAAGACTTTGTACAGGCTAGACTCCCCGTGAACGCTCCCAGGGCCACGGAAAAGGACTTTGACGGGAAGGAGTTCTGGCGCACGCTCAAAGATCTGAAGTTATGGCTGTTTCTGCTTTGTTGGGCATTCTATACCGTTGGGACAACCGGTTTACAATTCTATCAGCCTACAGTCATTGCGAATTTGGGCTTCACGTAAGTTAGCTTGCCATTTGAATACCCACGTGGCTAACCCGTGGTCTTTAGGACCATCGCTGAAGCTCAGCTGCTCAATATCCCTCCAGCCATCTTCGCTTGCTTACTGACTATTGCTTTCGGATGGGTGGCCGGTACTGGACGTGTTCCTCTGCCTGCCATCCCTCTGACATTCATGATCATCATTGAAGCATGCTACATTGTTCTATACACCTTTCCCAATACAGGAGGTGTATATGCTGCGACAGTCATCGCAGGTGGCTTCTCTACAGCATGGTAATTACATCCTCTGGTTCATTCTGCAGAAATCCGTGCTGATATTGACCCACACAGGTACACAATGATGTGGCCATGGCGGGTGCAGACCACAGACGGAGCCACTGGATCGGCGTTTGCAATCGCCTTTGCCAATAGCTACGGACAGATTGGCGGAGCCGTCGGATCTCAGCTCTTCAACTCCAGATTTGCGCCTCGCTATACGACATCGTTTGGAATCGCCATGGGCTTCATCGGTGCTGCCATAATCATGAACCTCGTGACGTGGTCGGCTACATGGCGGGTTGATGTTGCCACTAGACACTTGAAGAGGGCTCGAGTCATCGCCGCAAAGCGGAATGAGGCCATTTTAGATGATGTTGATATATATGCTGAGAAGAAATCCGCAGCGGTTTGAGTTGCAGATACAGACATTGGTGGGAGATCGGAATCTGGTAGGCCGTTAATCTGAATGGGTTGGATTTGATGGCTTGCTTTTCAAAAATCGCCCGGTTGGAGCCCGCGAACTTGGAGTTTGCTCGCTCAACACAGATGGCTTTAGAGATTATGGAACATGGCCAGCCAAGATCTACCAACTGTGATCACACCGAGTCTTTGTTCAGTTTCTTCTCTTCTGGGACAGGGTCATTCCAGTGCATTTATTGGCTACCCTAGACTACTTCGTGTTAGCCACTTTTCTCAAGTGGCTAGAAGCGGCATAACTCTCTTGATCTCACTCAGCCGTGGAACCATCGGAGATGAGTTATCAACTCAACGATAAGTCATGACAAGTTGAATCGAGCAGTGGGAGGACTGCAGTCAGACGAAGGCGTCGTATCCGAGAAGCAGTATCTCAATAGTATCGTATTTCTCAGTAAATTGCACTGCCATCTGTCTTGCCATGAGTAGCGCTACGACTTTGTCAAATGTTCTAATCCGATTATCAGTGGGGTCAAGTAACTTATTACGCTTACCCACCAAAACTCGGAGAAATGTTGTAAAAAGACGGGTAAAATCCGGGTTATTGCGCCCTGCAGCTGCAATGCTCGTTGGAACGAGGTCGAATCGCATCGCAGGTATTGAGGTCAATCATTCTTTGGCTACATGCATCATCGCCCACTGAGCATCGTCTAGCAGCACAACTTGTCTTGCAACGCTGAAACTTATCTTTTGCTGGTCCAAGGCTGAAGATGTTCACAACGCCCTAACAAAGGTGATAAATTCCTGATTAGTACTAGTGGAGTCAAAGGGTGCGTTTGACGCGCATAGCTCCACATGACCTTCATCATCTGCATCATCCACACCCCATGTTCTACGCCATTGCAACAGTTCGCAGGGTCCGATAAGGTTCAGATTGCATCGGCATCTATACAATGTCTGCTCAAGACAGCGCAATAGGCGGCCTGGGCCTGGACCTCTCTGTGGACGATTCGTCATCGTCGTTCCTCGCCTTTGCTCAATCCTTCGACGAGCCCAACAGCGACGATATCAACAGCGGCTCCGACTTTCTCGGCTCCAATGACGAGGGCCTCTTTGAGGAACTGGATCTTCTCCACATGCTTCAATCCAATTCCATGCTTGAGAGCCCATCGTTCACGCCAACTCATGGGCACGTTGACATGCCATCGCAGTCCCCTTCGACAACTCTTCCAACGAGAGCCGCAGCGACTTTTCGCCCACCTTTGACTTTTACAGCCAATGGGGCACCTCCGCCTAAGATTGGAACCCGTTTCTCGAGAGATTCCGTGAGAATACTGAGAAACTGGCTCACGACGCACAGCCATCATCCCTTCGCAAGTGAAGAGGACAAAGAAATGCTCCAGCGCCAGACTGGCCTGTCGAAAACGCAAATCGCCAACTGGCTTTCCAACTCTCGACGTCGTGGCAAGATCCAGGGTCCGAATCTTGCTTTGCCGCAGCCTCCGGAAAGTTCAACAGGTTCGATTGAGATCCAGCGAAGACCAGGGACCCCGGCCCCGAAATCCAGGACGGAGCTCATGAATCCACTGGAACGATGGGTTGATTCTCCGCCGGAAAATGAGCCCGCAACAGCGACTGCTATCGCGCGTGCCATGGCATCAAGCTCAAGGGCGTCCTCGGGTACGTTTGCATGCCTATGGGAATGATGACGAAGAAATAACGATTCTTCTGCCCACAGCTTGCTTTTAATAGTCGCTGATAATATTCTAGGCCATGACAGCCCGTCTAGCTACCGCCCCTCCAACGACGGATCAGGTACTCCTCTTTCTCGAGCTTCATCAACTGGAAGCGTTGTTACGTCACGATCGAGCGGTGGTTCCGCCCATTCTTATGATTCTCCGGATCTGACTGGGTCACTAAAACTATTCAGCCGCTCTCATGCACGGCGGAAAAAGCGGATCGGCCTTCGACAAATGCACACCAAGACGTCCCTTGTCGTCCCTCTGAATACCTTCCAGTGTACGTTTTGCACGGAAACCTTCAAGACCAAACATAACTGGCAGAGACACGAGAAATCACTGCACCTGGCACTTGAACGATGGGTGTGCGCTCCGAATGGGCCAATAGAGTTGGATTTGGAGCAAAAGTCCGTGTGTGTCTTTTGCGGCTTGGCTACTCCCGACGAAGCTCACATAAAAAGCCACAACTATTCGGATTGTCAAGAGAGGGTGCAAGATGAGCGAACATTCAGCCGCAAAGATCACCTTGGCCAACATCTGCGACTAGTTCACAATGTCAAGGCCGCAGATCTCCGTGGACCTCTGTCTCGATGGAAAGTTGCTGGACCAGACATACGATCGCGATGTGGATTTTGTGGAGTTTCCATGGAAACCTGGGGATTCAGAGCTGATCATCTGGCAGACCATTTCAAGTCGGGCAATACCATGGCCGACTGGAAGGGAGACTGGGGTTTTGAAACTGACGTGCTTGCAAGGTTGGAAAACTCGATACCCCCATGTAAGAGCCTTATTCGGAGAGACGGTTTGTAATACATGTGCTAATGATTGTTAGATTTCATTGAAACGGAACGAAACACGCCGTTCCCGTTTGAAGCAAGCAATGCACCCTCGGAACTACCTCCCAACGCATATGAGTTAATCGAGCTGGAGTTGATGCACTTTGTGCAGGGTTATTACGATGGATCCAGAAAATTGCCAACATCGGACGAGATACAATTTGAGGCCTGTCGAATCATCCTCGCGTCCGAAGCCTCATCGAGCCAAGATGTTCCAAGTTCTTCGTGGCTGAGAGACTTGATCATGTCCTCGGAGAGCATTGTGCGACAGGCCAAGTTCAGCCCCATGAGATCCAGCACTGAGTGTCGGCTGCCAATCTTGACAATTTTAGGCCAAGTTGGCTTTTTCGAGTCATGCCCATTGGAACAGCAACTACACGAATTCGTGCGGTCCGATCCACCGGCCCCTTTAACGGACCACGAGCTTCAGCAAGAGGCATCTCGGATCATTCGCCGAATCGAGGACCAGTCGACCTCGCCCGCCGAGTTCGTCGCGAACTGGCTGATTGAGCTCGTTGCGTCGTCGACGACTTGGCTTAGCGGCTTTCGACTTCGAGCCAACATCTCCGAGCCCGAAAGCGGCGTGGAGACAGGTCAACAGACCGAAAACTCGTCCAAGATTGATTCCATCATGAAAAATTATGCCGAGCTTGAAAGGAGATTGTCTGAGTATGTCGACCTTCTCCGGGCTCATGGAATCGAGGCGGACGACGCGACTCTTCAGCATCAGGCCCAGGATCTCATTGCAGAGTTTAACGATGAAGAATGGAAGAAAGTGGCCTTGTCTAATAACACGTGGCTTACGGCATTCAAGAGACGATACATAAGTAGCCCCAGTGGCCAAGTTCAGACCAATGACTCCCAGCTGTCGAGCGCACCTATTGGACGACTAATGTCTCTTGGGTCTGGCCTTGCTGCCCAATTATCCTACGACACTTCAGGGCGCAGCTCCTCTAACGTATCGGGAAAATCTGCAAACATAGAAAAAGGTCCGACATTTACGAAGCGGGGTATTTTGTATCCCCACAATGCCAATTTTCATCGATGGGTTGCGTTGGAGTTGGCTCGCTGGGTTGTAGCAACCATGTCGCCAAATAACCCGAATCAGCACGTCCCAACTGACGAGGAGCTACAACATCAAGCGCGGTGGATATATTATGACGAGTAGGTTCCAAAGTCGCGTCCACTACGTCGTTGGCTATGGAAACTGACTAGACTCGACAGTGACGACCCGTGGAACCAGACACCCGCTGACAATCCGGAGTGGTTGCGGCGTTTCAAGATTGAGATTGGTATTTTAAAAGAAGCTAACGTTGATATATCACAACAAGTGTAACCTGGCGGTAAAAAAAAAAAGACCAAGACAGAGAAGAGTATAGAGTCTGAATGATTCCATTGGTACTCCTCGTGGCATATTTTCTCAATGCAATGAGAACGGAGAAGAATTCGGGAGCTGTCACTCTCCAGAGCGATATAAGAAACGAATACCTTTTATCTTGGGAGAATTAATACGACTGTATGGAAGTGGCAGCCTAAACAGAAACACCAAGTCTCTCGGCTCCATTCCCCACAGACTGTCTCGTCAAAGTCGTCGCCCATCATCCGTACTCCTAATGTCTTTAACTTTTGAACACCTTCGATGTATCCTCTAACAGATACCCGTGACATTTGTCGACTGAGTTGATTATGGATGCATCAAAATGTAGCCCCAATGTTGTTCGGACGAGTTCATGGTATAAAGTCGACCAGTCGAAGCTGGATTGTCGGAGACGGAGTTTCGGAGGTGGAGCTTGTAGTCGATTGTGAATTGTATCTACCTAGGTGGTGCCGTCTCTGGGTAATCGATGCCGCACTGCAAACAAGCTCTTTCGTACCATTTGATAGGAATTCTGTCGCTTTCATATCACTGCAAGTTGATCAAGGTCTGAGAAATCCACTGGCAGTGACTGCTGTTCGGGCCGTACACCATTGTCAGGCAGGGTCAGTTCGCTGAGAGTCGGACCCACCTCTGCCAGTTACTAGGCACATTAGGATTCTGCCCCTCCTGACCGCTAGGCCACCGAGGTGGTTATATATACAACAGTTCAACCAACACTCTATACTTGGTAACATTCTTTGATCTCACCACATTCTTCTCTATCCCTATTACTCGGTAGGGGCTTCACCATCCGGTTCACGAACACTCGGTTTCTTTCCATACCGTTTCCCTAGACAGTATGGTCCGAACAAAGACGCGGGCCCGAACTTTAGAGGAGAGGTTCCCAAAAGACGAGTACCCAAACGGACCCCCCATCGTTCGCTTGGCACCGAAACTCAGATTCGTATCCAACAATCTCATATTCAAGGATCATACCGGCAAACCAGCCCTAATGTCATGGTGGAGCAAGGGGGTCAAGCGTCCCTTGCCTTCCCTCCCTTCCTGGGTCTTCTACATGGTCCATCCGGATGTGCCACTTGATTTTGACGGCTGTGAATTTCGCAGTGGTCTCGAGAATGACCACTGTTTAGCGTCAGTTCACGACGGTGAGCACCGGTACGAGTTCTTCTTTCTTCCTGGCGCCACAGCCGAGGAATGCCACGCGCACTACCGTAGAGAGATGGAGGCTCGCGGTACCATCTGGCGCCAAATCCGCAAGGTTAAGAGAGCCATGAAGGATATGAAGCAGGGCGGAGAGGTGGAGGGCGATTCAGCAAAAGAGTCCACTTCTGATCAGGAGTCCGATTTTGGTCAAGAGTCCGCTTCTGATCAAGAGTCCGCCTCTGATCATGACGCCAATCCGGACGATCAACTTCCAGGCTTGGTCTGGCCAAAACGCGACCGCGATTGTCGAGATATCTGGTATCGTGGCTGGTTCTTCATATATCCAGACGCAGACATCAAAAACCAGGGTGCTGCTACCGAAACTCACGATGTCTACCTTGTAACATTCGACCCTATTCCTCAGGAATGGTATGAGGAAGAGGGTAACACATTTGACCCGATGGAACACCCTATCTATTCACAACGAATGGAGGCCATGGGCCCTGGGTATGAAAGTCGGCTTTCCAGATGGATGGGAATGAGTAACTATTCACACTGGGTGGAGGAGGCTGATAAAGCCACGGATAATGCTGTGAAGCTAGGTTGGGAGTCTTGGTGATGCAGAAAGACAATGACTTGAATTGTTTGCAATGAGTGAATGGCAGTGAGAAATGAATTCTAGCAGCTTCAGAAAGAAGATGAAAGGAGAGAGCATGGAACCTAAATGGGCCACCTTGGAAATTCTCATTGTCTCAGTGTGATCAGCATAGGAGAGGATTTCCGTAATATTACAGCTCATCGCCAGGACTGGAACCAACCGGCCCGTCAATGATGAAAGTCACGGGCTCCCCCTGAGTACAGATCTCGTCGGCGGGGCCACTTCCATGGCTGTTATCGCAGACGGTGTCGACATTAGAGAGACCACGGAGGTCCGCATGCCTGTGCCAGTGTCAGAGCACGGAGTGATTGAGTCGACAGACGGCGGACTTACGAATCCCCAACATCGTGGTACACCATTGTAGCGAAGTCCACACCATTTTCGCCAGCAAACAATGCGAAAGAGTAGTCAGAGTTTCCACAGGGGAAGATCTTGATAGGTTCGGGAAACGCAAAGTTGGAGGCCGAACACTCCAAGTTCTTAGCGTTGTCACCATTGAGCGTGAATGAGACACTCTCAGCAGTGGCCCCAACGGGGCTGCCCACTTTGTGCACGGAGAGGTTAGAGACCTTGACCGTCTCCTCCCGCCCGGCTAAGGCTGGCGCGGCGAGAGCTAGCAAAGAAGCCAAAATTTCGGAGCGCATGTTGATAACCTTGCGAAAGATGAAGATTAAAGTATTTGAAAGGCGGTTCTGATTGCCTTGGTTGGTTGTTGTTGTTGTTGTTGTTGTTGTTGTTATGTCAAGATACAGAGATGCGAGTGACTGTGCCCACGATAGTCGGGGCTGAGCTACTTTTATGTCTGGCTAAGGGAAGGCCAGATTTTCCCCAAGACCTGATCGCGTAGCCACTTGCAAAATACGATAGTGATCAAGGTAAGACGGGCGTCGGGTCTAACCTGATCCACGTACTCCGAACGCGCCAAAGGCCAGGCAGCCATTGTCTTGGCGTATGAGGTATCAGCCTGTGAACGAACTGCCCCATGAGAGGTGGCACATTAGCGCTCCTTCGATGAAGACGCTGCGCCACCCTGCAGCCGGCAAGGATGACTGGGATCTCGCATGCTTTCGTTGTGAACTAGTAGGATAGCTGGCCTCTGGCATTTACCCGTTTCCCCGCCTCATTGGTACAGGGATCTCCTGACTGCATCTTGGCTTTCGTACGTGGCTTCGTGTACGTAGGGAAGTGCTACCTCAAATTCCAGATGCTGACCCCTCGCAAGATTAGGAAAGATGGTGGCATTAAGAAAGTCATTGCGCCTGCCTTGTGGAGCATTCCTGCAGCACTGAAAACTGCCCCAAACTGAAGTTTCAGCGAATTAATCCATGTTCGTTTATTTAAAGGTACAAAGTAACCCTGTGGGAGTGCATTCAATCTCTTCGTGCCGAAATATGCGGATAACCAAATCTAGTTACTCATGCCTTGCAGTGAATCGCCTCCTGCGTAGATGCAAGGGTATTTCTCTAATACATTGTTCAATTCCTCTATTCTTACAGACGGCGACGGGTCGCCTTCTCCACCATGAGCCGTGATAGGTTCGTTCAATGCACTGGAAGTAGGATATAGCTCCTTTGGGCAACCTCAGAAGATGATTATCTGGGAAAAGAGACTGCTCATGGGACCAGCGCTCTACGCCTGCAGGACAACAGAGGCGGAGCTGAAGGCAAACACAATGGGCAGTGGGAGGACGTCCGGAGATGATTCGGAGAGTGTAGCTGGACACAGTCTGGAGAGGACGTGATGGATGAGTAGAGATAGCACGACGGCCGAAAAATGGCGGTGGTGTTGAAAGGGAGAGAAGGGAGCGCACAAAGCGAAATGCGCTAGCGTAAACAATCGAGTTTTGTATTCTACTTTTGATCGGAGTAAAGCATTGAAAATCATTTGCTGAGTTGTTTTGCGTTTCTGGGGCATAAGAATTAACGCCTGTGAGCGTTCCTCATCAATTCGACTAATCAATGACTTAGTTAACTTAATTCCTTTTCTTTTCAGCTCTTTTTCGCGGGTGGCGTATTTGGCAATGGTTGACATGCCAGAAGTATATTCCCCTTGATAGAGGACCATGCAGGCTCAAACGTTCTGATACTCCTGGCGAGAGATCCACTTACGACTGCTTCTTCTTGATAGACTTCCTCTCCATAGCAAGTGACCCAACAATAGTAAGCAGAGCGAGTCCCAATGGGATATATAATGTCTGGACAACGGCAGTCTCGTACCCAGAGAGCACACTACTCAGTCTCTCCGGCCCAATCGATTCGCGCAGCCCGGATAATCCCACTTCCTTGACTGTTGTGACGTTGGTCTCTGGCGATGAGGCATGGATCTCGCTGTAAAGTCGATCTTGAAACAATGTTGCCGATGCGCATATCCACATGGCAGAGCCCATGCCGGATCCAAAGTTGAGAATAGCGCCGCCGGAGGAGACGTCATCAATTGACAAAACTGTCTGGAGGGCGATTTGAGGGCCTTGGATGCCGAGACCTACTGCGGCGCCAACAAAGGCAAGCAGGCCAACGGCCTTGCCAATGTTCTCTTCCAGGTCGAGGGTAGTAAGCAAGCCAGACGCAATCGGAGTTAGAACGCTCGTGGCTATCATAAATGCTACTGCAAATTAGTAAACGAACATCAGGTCAGACAGAGATGACTGACGGTAGTAGTATCCAATCACGGTGGTGCCAATCCCAGAAGCAATGAGTGCAGCCGCCAGGCCGCCAATCATGGGAAGAGCGAGGACACCTGACTTTGTAGCTGTATAGCCGCGTACTCCCTGGAAGTAGATGCTCATGTAGTACTCTGTGACGGCTAGTATTCCCTCGCAGCAGGCTGAGAACCACATCCCGGCGAGAATGCTCCTTTGCTTCCAGACGTGTGGTGGAACAATGGCACCTTCGCCTTGGAGGTGCTGCAAGTATCCAAATGCGGCGAAAAGAACAGCGCAAATGACGATCAGGAGGATGATACGCCAGTTGCCCCAACCGTACTTGACGCCTCCCCATTGTAGTGCCATGAGAAGACAGGTGATGGCGGGTACAATCAGCACTGTCCCCAGTACACTGATCTTCTTCAACTTCTCCTTCAGGGTTAGCGTCTCATCTTGGTTGACTACTGGATCGTGCACTCCGTAAGCGGTGAGTATGAAGCAAATAACTCCCAGTGGGATATTGATCCCGAAGCATGCTCTCCACGAGAAGCCATCAACCAGGGCTCCCCCAATCATGGGTGCAGAGACCAGGCCGGCACTCTGCACAGCGCCAATGATGCTATTAACAAGACCTTGTTTTGAGAGAGGGAAGCAATGACGCAGAAGTTTGAATAGACCACCATTGATGGCGCCGCGACCTAGTCCGGTGATTGCACGGCCCAAAATAAAGACCGAGGACGAGGGTGCGAGTGTGCACACAAGAGAACCCATCTCAAAGATGACGATGCCGATGAGGAAGATGGTCTTGATAGGAAAGAAGCTGTAGATCTGGCCAAAGCTAGAGATCAGTTAGAATAGCTTCTTCGGCATGAAGGGAGATGGGACCAAATACAAGAAGACAAATGCACTCAACGTCATGCCACTAGAGTGAGCATGGTTAGTCTTATTACAATCCTATGTTTGCACGGGTGAGAGTGCTTACTAGGCAGCTGAATACCATCCGATGTCTGCTATAGTCTCGAACTCGTCTGTGATACTAGGGATGGCGACTGCGACGATTGTGAGATCCTGTGTCATGATCATCAGTTGACAGTTCATAGTACGAGGTGCAATTGGACGTGTGGGAGGAGTGGGGAAACGTGGAGAAAGAAGAGACGAAAAAGCGCCATGCGAACTAGAATGATCAATTCACTCACTAATCCGCTGAGATAACATGCAATGCAAAGTGATACCATCGTGGACCAAAGCTTGGGCCCTGTGGGGTAAATAATGCTCTCTTCAGTGCGGCCGTTGTTGTCGTCCTCAATCTCAAGATTCTCGATGGGTCTTGGATGATTCGATGGGCTCACGCTCCCTTGTGAATCGGGCAGCGGCTGCTGGAGAATAGTTTCAGACGCCATGTTTGTAATAGCGCAAGTGATTAATGCGAATGCTGTGTCGATGGACAAAGCGTGGCAAGGTGAATCAAAATCTCGCCGGAGGGGAAGTGTGTTTTATTTCCGAACGGCAGTACTCGTATTGCCCGTACGCGCAATGAGCAACGTGGATACTGCCGGATTTGCTTCAAGCGCTTACATCGTACGTCCGGTTAAATGGTAAATGACGTGTTGGCGAGCGTGCGGGGTGCATGTCCTTTCAGAGGTTGGTTGCCTGAATTGCATCGTAGCTTATTACGTCGGCTTGGGCATGTCATGTCGTTTTAACAGAACATATTAAAACTGGAGTCACCTGCTCTTTGAAATGCCGTCCGCTCCATCAAGGGTAAGTTCTTCGCACAATGGCCAAAAAAGACACTTGTTGTTACAATTTTTAGCATGTCCCAAGCCCATTCCACAATGGTTAGTGCTTGTACACAATAATTTATTATGATACCTTAGCAGGCTTGATATGTGACAGTGCGTTGTAGTCTGGGTAGTCTTACCGAGTTGTGTGTTGAACGAGAAGACCGAAGACGTGGGCTTCTACTGATCTAGTGAGACCATTGCTGGTCTAAGCATTAATATAATAACCAAACTGTCTAAAGCGTAACCTCATAAATAGTGTAAAGCCGTCGGTGATAGAGTCATCCGTCTCAGACTTGATATCCTTGTCTGCTATTCGCTCTAGTGTAGTACTGACATCAAGTGTTCCCACTCGCTGGTTGTGTAGGCGTAGCACGAATGAGCTCCTCGCTCTCGTCGAGCTGAGGCACCAAACGCTCGACCTCTCGGGTTGACTGCCAATATACCGTGCCAAACCTGTACATCTCACCGAAAGTTCCCGGCCTGTGGTCGGCATCCAAGAACCCGTCCCTTTTGACAAGATCTCCAAGCGCTGGCAGTCCGCCTGCCGAGTTGTGATACACCTTGTACATGTGACTTTGTTCCAGAACCTCAATGACAAAGGCTTCTGCAGCCAACCTCTTTTTCAGATCCGGATCATCAAGCGATGTTGTGAAGAGCTCGACTTGTTTCTGGCCGTCGTAATTCGTCATGATGGCGCCAAGGATACCGTTGTTGATTCCCTCCACCATGAAAACCTTGTCTCGAAAGAATTCGCGCCCATTCCAGCCTGTGTTGATGTCAAGTAGATTCCTCGTGCGATCCCCAATGAGCATGTGTGTGACATAGTCACTCATCTCTAGGACCTTATCCTGAAAATTCCAGTCTGCCATGCCTGTAGCGAGTCCAATATCCTTGACCAAGGGTAGCTCGTGGAAGCCATTGGCGTTCGTGCGGCCCCTCCACAATTCTTTGTAGCAGTCGTGCCAGTTCTTGATAAATGTGCAGCCTTTCCTGGCGCTCACCATGTAGTTGCCGAAACTACCCCATTCCCTCCTGATCTGGCCTGTGATTATCCAAACGCCCATCTCGTAAGGCGAATCTGGAGTTGTGAGAGGGTCCCAGAGCAAGGGGTCAAGGTGCGTGTGCAGCATGTTTCCGACATCCATCCAGACGCCTCCATACGTAAAGAGCAGTGGCAGACGCACAAGGTCGGCGGCGTGCTGTGCTGCATGCCTCCCATCCATAGTCTTGTTGTTGAAGCAGTCTGGAAACCAGTCATCATCGACAAAATTGTAGATGTTGTTGGGCGAGCCGTCGATGAGGTCCACAACGCGAACTGTCCAAGATAGGCCGAGCTTCTGCACCCAGTTCAGGACTGTGCATCGATAGCTTGGGTACATGGCATCCAGGCCCTTGTCCCAAAAGGCCCAGACATTCTTTTCCGACGTGATTGGCTGGAATGATTGGAGTTCTGCCAAGATCTGTGACTCCGGTCGTAAGTTGAGCCCCGACCGGGGCACTTCACGCAGATTGATGGCTGACTTGGGTAGGGCGAAATTAGTCATCTTTGCTGTGATCTCTTTTGATTGTCAAGAAACCAATGTATTATTCCTGTCTTGTGGCGATTACGATACTTATATTCTCCTGTGAATTTTTAATGTTTTAAATGTAAATGACTCATTATGATGGCAACCTGTAACAGGTTAGCGTATAGGCGTAACATGAGACAAGTACGCTCATACACACCTTGATTTCCTTTCCTTTCTTTTACGACAATCCGCGGGGCAAAGGCCTGGTGCTATGGGCAAATGCGATTGAGGTGTTAATGAGCGAACGCGGGGTGTTTCTCGTTGGATAGATTGGTTGCCTGGATTAAATTGTAGCATACGTCGTCAGCTTAGATGCATCTCAGAGAAATGTACTATTTTATGAATAAAGGTAGACTGACAATAGCTACCTGGGCGACGCTATAGAGCTTGTCGGGTTTATTACTTCGATTCTTACAAGGTCGCTGACTTAAAGGTAAGCTGCAGCAGTGACATCGATCTAGGGGTGGTAAAAAGTGTTTTCTCGTATCTTTAACCTGTGCATCCTACAAGACCCATGAACCTTGGTTTCTTGAAGACCTGATTCCCAGTTGCCGCCTGATTCTTTCATCCTAAGCAACTAATGACTGTCGCACGTGATCGAAACGTCAGGTAACACAAACGGGGTGTTGGGCATCATCAACCGTGGCAACGTCGGCATTAGCTTTCTACCCTTAGCACGAAGATCCGCACTCTAATCTTAGATCGATGCATATCTAAAAGGATGACCGACGTCGAACAAGACAGTGGCAATGGCCAAGAACAGTAAATCGCTCGCATAGTTTGGGCCGCGCATATCCTCGTTTACTTGACTAAGCAGACGAATCACACTGAGCTACAGCCTGATATTGAAGAAGAAGACGACAACCTTGACGATGTCCAAAGTGACGTCGAGTCAACGAAAAATGAACTTCTAGCTGGACCCCAACAATCTGTTTGCTCAAGAGCACTCGACTGCATTGCTCAACTTCTCTCACCATCCAAAAGCTGGCATGATGTCACAGCAACGGCTTTGTGCGAGCGTGAAGACTTTGTTGAGATCCATGTTGCCAGAAATGACTGGTTTGGTAAGAATAGCGCCGAACTATTTCAATTCGGAAGGTTCTGCGGGATGTTGGAAAAGCATCTGTCTACTGCGACTGAGGGTAAGACCATGTGTGCCAGGTTTGTTGTTCCTACGGTGCGATCTGGCTTACACAGTGATAGCCAGTGGCAGCTCTAAAGCATCGCCGACCGATTTTGAGCGCTTGGCAATCGCTCATGCGTGTCAAAGAGTTGACCATTAAGTCAGACACACCTACGAGCGATACTCGACTCCGTGGCGAGTCGCCGTGCTTGGAAAAAGAAATCTTGGAATGGCGACAGGCTAGCAGTTGCGACGTGGACTGTCCTGATTGAACATCTCTTCTGCGACGATGCAGAGACGGCTTCAGCCAGAGAAAGAACGGTTCATCAGGCCAACACATGCGTCACATCTCCAGGAGTCCGAAATCTGCTCCATGTGGCATTTGAGGCCATAATCAAATTGAAGCTTTGGCATGGTTTGTTGTTTCTTGCCAGACCAATAACAGACTGTCAGCTATTACAATCCATAGCAGTTGCGCAACCACAGTTCCGCAATGTGCGAATCACGCCAATTTTCAAATGGCTAAAGACAACTATCAAGCCCGAGTACCAAATCGATATTTTCGACGCCTGGGTTCGATTTATATCCGCTTCACCGCCGGCCTCGATGGAAAAGACTGTTTCTCAGTTTCGCCATCGATTTACGCAAGACTGTGTGAAACCCAGCAGTCTACATGCTGAGGGTCAACTTTTCGTACACTTTGAAGACCGGCATGCCCCCAAACCCACTCTCAACTCTTTTGGGTGTAGTAAGAAGGCGTGTTTCTTATGTCAGGAGTTTTTCCAGGCCTTGGCCGAGCCCATAAACACCCGAAGGACACACGGCATCTGCTATCCAAGATGGGGAGTTCCTCATTCAAACTCATCCGAAGCAAAGACTGCACTGAAACAACTCGAACGAACAATTGTTTCCCGAATCAAAGCGTGCCTGCCTGGACCAGCTCGAACTGGCAAGGTCCGTCACGCGCCGCCGGTGCCTCAATCTTCCATCATGCCAAACTTCCCCCAGTCTACCATTGACGATTCCCGACAAAGGGAGGAAAGACTCGAGAATGCCAAAAAAAAAACAAGAAATGGCACTCAGAGAACAGCGCCTCATCCTGTAAGTTGATCCATTTTCCCCCCTCAGCCTGCGTCTTGCCGAGAGGCTATACTCATGTCCAAACAGAGAAGGTCATGCTTCGACTTCAAGACCAGAAACTCACCCAGTGTCCGGTTTCGAGCAACACGACTCCTGTGTTATGTGCAATAAGAGCCCAGCAAACCTCTGCCAAAGATGTAAAAGCTGTCACCATTGCTCAAAGCAATGTCAAACAAGCGATTGGCCCAGCCATAAGCTTCTTTGCAAGGCTTTTTCTACCCAGGATCCCCAACCATCTCCGAGCCACAAACGAGCAATCTTCTTCCCTGACAAAGGCCGCAAACCAGTGATGATATGGTTGCAATGCGAGCTCATACAGCCATCCATGACGGCGAGGATGAAGACACGACTCCATTCGAAAGGGCCAACATCTTCTCATACTTAGGAGCCGACAGACCGTTCGAAGGGAACATCTTAATCGAAGACAACACGGTGCGAGATCGGAATCTTGGATGTGGAATGGCACAATGGGCGCCGCGGAAGGAAGGTTACTGCATCGCAGTAATACACCGGGAAGCATTCTTATATGACGGCTCGACCATTAATACAAGCATCTTGGCATCTGTTGGGACGCCTGGTCAAACCCATCACCAATTTCGTGGTCCCATGGTTGCGCTGCGGAGAACTCCCTTCGAGACTTACGAAGATATCACCTTGGCCGATTTCCGACACATCATTGATTACTTCGTGAGCTATGCAATAACTAAAGTCAGGGAGAGCGACCAAGACCGAGGCTTCCTTTCATTGGCGACGATCCGCGGGGCAAAGATATGCTGCTACGGGGAAATAAAGCTCCATGGCTCAGAACCACACATCTCAGTGGACATAACGAGGGGCCACCCTACTCGGCGGTATGGAGCGGGGGATGTTTCATCTATTTCTGAGCGCCTCGTAATGCCTCTCAAGCTGTGGAAGGATCCCAATATCGGAACCTGGCGTCATCCGCCTGGTTGGCACGAGATTATAGGCGCTACCTCCAACCAAGATGCTGCCTTTCTGATGACCAGGACCGACTTTGAGAATTGGGGCTGGGCTCCACCGGAATGGCAGGTGGACCTTGGAAACGTAATAGCTGTTCGTGTGGATGACAAAAATCTGACCCTTGACGACTTCAGGGCGATGTGCTACTTTGTCCGGCGAAAGCTACAGCCGATGTTTGAGGACGCCTTGGGACTTGGTTCAGTTTTGCGAACGAGGAAGTCGGTTCTAGACTTCATCACCTGGGAGAATATGCAGAAATACAACGCCAAGATGGCCGAGGACGTCGGGTCAGGTGGTCAATCTGGAGGCGACGAGAAACTTGACGACGCAGGTTTCGAGTCTGACGAATTTTTCTTCGATGCCGAAACGGGCTTTGTGTAGCCCTGCGATCACACATGAATAATCTTTTGGGGAAACCTGTTGTTCAGATGGTAAGTGAAATTGTAACAGATAGGTCGATTAAGAGGTTGATTAGCTAAATTGTATCGTAACTGACGTCTTGTTCAGAAATGTCCTGGGAAAATACAATCTTTCAACTGAAACAAATGGTATTGGATTAAGGATGGATATGTTAAATGTCGCGTAATGGGCTGCGTAGGTTGTCGTAATTGCTAACCATTTGAAGCAGATCATTATCCACCAATGTTCTCAGAATGTAAACCTCCTAGTTCCTTGTCCCATCGGCCTTTGCCTCCTCGCCCTTCATCTCAACTTCCGTCTTATAATTGACGAAGTCCCTAACACTGATGCCCTTTCGGAACATCTCGTCCAGCTCCTCGAAGCTACGGTTAGCTGTCTCGGGCTGGTAGAACCACAAGTATACGACGCAAAGAACACCAATTCCACCAAACAAGTACGCAGTCTTGGCGCCGAGGTTTGCCTGGTCGGGGTTGAAGAGGTAGGGAATGGTGAATGCCCAGACAATGTAGATGGTGTACTGCGTGGCCACGCCGATGGATATGGTCTTGACGCGCAGCTTGGACGTGGCAACCTCGCAGAGGAGCGTGTAGGCGGTTGCTCCGATGGAGATGTTGTAGAAGAAGTTGTAAATCATGATGAAGGCGACGGATCCCTTGATGGCGCCGGGGGAGCCCTCGGTGGCGAGGCTGGCGCAGATGAGAAGAATGACGGTGATGGACACGGTGCCCCAGAGGGTCAGAGGACGACGGCCGACGCGATCGATTAGATACCACGAGCAGATGTTGCCAGCCATTGAGATGCCGTGCTGAGCAATCTGCAGCTTGAAGCTGGCAGAGGTGCTGTACCCGGCGAGCTGGATGTAGTATGTTCCATATGAGGCGATGAAGAAGACACCGCTAAGAGCCTGGATTGCGAGAGGCATGATGGAAACAATAGTACGACGCAGGTTAGAGCGGCGGAAGCAGTCGATGTAAGTCGCACCGGCGGCCTCATCCTTGGCCTCTTCGAGCATGACCTTGAGCTGAGACGCCCGCATATCGAGATCGGCTCCACTATATCCGAGACGACGAAGGGACTGCACTGCCTGTTCGTCCTTTCCAACACTGTACAGCCAAGTGGGAGATTCGGGCATGAAGGGCACGAAGATGGCGCTGATGGCAGCGAATCCAAACTGGGCGCAGAAGACGGCGCGGTAGGACCAGCGGGTCTCGTAGTTTCCAGTCTTGTCGACGATGATGGCGGCGGTCAGAGGGCCCAGCGTCATCATCAGGGCGGTGAGGCAGGTCATGATGCCACGGAGAGAGAGAGGTGTGACCTGGAAGCATGAGAGTTAGAAAATGCACAGCGAGAGTATTGAGACGGGAGACGGAATAGTTACCTCGCCGATATAAGTGATGCAGACGGACAGAAGTGTGCCCGCTACAAAGCCGTTGAGAAACTTGCCACCAAAGAACTGGGCATTGGTCGTGGCAATAAACTCAATAGCAATGGCAACAAATGACACGACAATAGCACCAATGGTCAACGGCTTGCGCCCAAACTTGTCAGCCAAATACCCAGCGCCAAAAGTCCCAACAATGGAGCTCGCAATCGGTCCTCCGTAAAAGGCAGACTGCCAGTCAGCATCAAGTACATACGACCCGTCGTACTCCCTGCCAAAGTCCTTGCGGAAGCCCGGGATGCCCAGGACCATGCCCGCGGCTTGGCCCTCGAAGGATACGAGCAGGCAGGTGATGACGGCAAAGAAGGCCCAGGCAAAGGACAGGGGCCGCTGTCGAATGGCCTGCAGGGCGCTGAGGTCGTGCTCTTGGTTGTTGGCGATGTGGCCGAGGTCGGCTTTGGCGTCGTGGATGTGTTGGGCGCCTTCGGCATCTTTGTCGTTGGACAGGTGAGAAGCCATGATGGAGGAAACAGAAGAAGCAACTCTGGGAGAGGTTGAAGAGAGTTGACTGGTTGGTGCAGATCAGAGGCAAGAAACAAGGTGGACCTTGCAGCTATTTATGCATGTCGACGACTATGAGAGCCGTCTGCTCAGCTCCAAGTCTACCAACCCAGATCACCAGTCCCGAATCCGGGGTCTCCAGCCTGGGGACCCCAGAAAGCAGACCACCTTTCGTCTTCCATCTCCACCACGCGGGATTCGTTTTCCCTCAGGTGACATTTTGCCACCAAAAGAGGCGTCGGGGAGTATCGGTGTGGAGAACGAATTCGTAGTGCCGCGCTAGGATTGACCTTGGCTGGATGGATCCTGGGACTGAAAATCTCCCCACAGTTGGGTCACATTGAGAGGATGAGTGGGAACTTGGAGCGTAATCTCGATCACTGCGTTTGCTGGTGACATGCTCCATGAACTGTTCAGCCAGTTCAGGGCCTGCATGGAGAGAATACCCAGAGTATAGCCAACCGCTTCAATCCGAGCTTGAGACAGTGACGACGCAGACACAGAGACCAAACGAGTCGGAGTGCACAAATGGCTGGCTTCCGCCGAGGCCCGGCAATGGAGCCCTTGCTGGCCAACCTCCTCTCGGATCCCATGCCCGCAGCCTTTACCATGCCACGGCCCAACCAGACCGAAACTACTTCCCCGGCCTTGACCTCCGGTCCGTCCCCGGGATCCGGCCCCGCCTCGCGCGAGTCGGGCTCGTATGCCCGGAGGCGCGCCGGCACGGCCTGTCTCGTGTGTCGCGGCCGCAAGACAAAGTGCGACAATCAGCGGCCCGTTTGCGGCTTCTGCGCGGCGACTGGGGGCGCTTGCGTGTATCCAGATGACACGCCGCTAGATCATTCGAAGCTGGACAGAGGCAGTTTGGCGATTCTACAGAGGTTGGGCGAGATGGAGCAAAATATCACGGCGTTGCTGCATCGAAACCAGAGCTCAGGGGAAGGGGCAGTTCCGCAACAGATGTTGGCTTCAATAAATGAGGACCATGATGTTTCTGAATTTGAGGTTCCAGATATCAGCAGCCAACCTGGTCCTTCTAACACAGCCCAACCCGACAGCGACCGCCCCCCGGCCGCAGATGTTGTCACGCGAAGCTCCGAGATGAAGGTCGAAAGTCTCCTCCGATGGCCCGTCTTCAAGATCAAGCAACACCCTTCTCTAACCTCCAGCCTCGGACACGACGGAGGCCAACTGCAAAGCGCAACCGGGGATGGCATCTTCGACCTCGACCCTGAGGTGATACACCAGCTGGTAGAGAACTTTTTGGCCACAAACCACATCAAGAATCCCATCTTTGACGTCGACCAGTTGTGGAACCGCGTCAGAGGTATTTCGGAAACGGGACTACGGTGGGATGGAGCGACGTGCCTCGTGGTAAGCATGGTGCCGCCCCCTGTTTGACCTCGACTAACCCTGCAAGCTGCTCATCTGTGCCGTCAGTGTGCTCTCGCCGCCGATCCAGCACGAGCGCGAGCCTGGCTTCTCCAGACGCCCTGAACGCCTCAGGCGCGCCGAGCTGTACTTTCAGATGGCGCAGCGACGTATTGGAATGCTGTTCCACAGCAATTCGCTCATCGCCGTGCAGTGCAGCTTCCTCACGGCTGTATACCTCATGACGACGTTTCGCATCATGGCTGCGTGGAAGGCGTTTTCTCAGGCCGGCACGCAGTGTGTGGGATGGCTGGCTGCCAGAGGGCATACGCGAGAGGCCATGGACAGCCAGTCATCCGTGGCCGTCGAGATGCCCCAAGGCGACAGCGAGCAGAACATGGAAGAGAGCCTCTATTGGAGTTGCCTAAAGAGCGAACTGTAAGTCCAAAGCACCCCCCGTCCCCCAGAACCGCGGGGGTTAACCAAGAGACAGGGAACTCAGAACCGAGCTGGGGCTGCCAGGATCGAGCCTCAACGAGATGCAGTACTACCACGTGTATCCATCCCCACCGAGCCCGAGTCAGTTGACCGGGGGGCCCACGCGCTCGGAATCAGCTGCCCAGCGCGAGCGGGACACCCTCGAGATTGGCTGGTTCTTCTACCTGGCCGAGATTGCGCTGCGGCGCATCATGAACGAGGCGCTGTCGTCGCGTTACTGGGCGGATTCGTGGTATTATACAACGAGCTGGTGGACCGCTGAAGGCGAGAACAGGTATCGGGATGATGTGGAACGCTTCAAGGCGAAGTTGGAGACGTGGAAGGATATGCTGCCGCCGTCGATGAGATTTCCTAGCGAGGCCAGCGAGGCCACGGGCGACGCGTTACGGGGAATCTTGAGGTCTCACCTCGTAGACATCCTCGACGTGCTATACTTCCCCGCCGTCCGCGCCGTAGCCTGCGAGAAAGTTCGCGACCTGGGTCCCTACACACTCTCGGCCGCCCGCTCAGCACTCCTCAACGCCGTATACCGGCTGACACTCTGCGAGGAGGGCTTCTGGCACCGGCACCAGGGCACATGGCTGATGCTCCGGACGTGCTCACGCAGCCTACTCCAGCTACTGGCCGTGGCGCTGCGGGCCCAGACGGAGCCGAGCCTGGCGGACTTACTACCGGAAGGCTGGGAACGGTGCGCGGGGAGGATGTTTACGGTTATCGAGTACTGGGAGCCTGAGAGCCCGGATCTAGGCTTTCTATTGGCGCGGCTGAAGCATCTTGTCTCCATGGTCGAGCAGGGGGGTCAAACCTAGTCTTCAATATCCTGATCAGTCGTTCCAACATGAAAAGCAAATCCCGTGGCTAGTCGAGTCATGGGCGTGCCGTGCCGTGTGTTGATGCCGGGGTTTGCGGATGCCACAAAAGTGGAGCACCGATATTCCCCGACTGACCCCACACCGATACTCCCCGGCCCACTCTCGGAGATGCCGGGGGTTGGACGCCGGCTCCTCCGCTTCATCAGCATGTTGTGAAGGGAAGTCAGCCGACAGCCAGGCTTTGTGTTGAGGAACTCATGAATCGATATCTTTCACTCAAAAATCATTAGAGCTTTAAAGGGCTTCTGCCCAACGTTCTCCTCTCTCTTGTTATCGAAACTCATACTCTCAGAGACATTAGCCTCGTCCCACAATGGCATCAATTACGGTCCTCTCCAAAGAGGAGGAGGCGTCTCCCGCCATCTCTTTCAACCCTGAAAACACAATTAGCGACATTAACCCTCTGATATATGGCGGCTTCACCGAGTGAGTTCAGCTGCATGCCCAGACACCCGAGAAATGCTAACTGTCCAGACACATGGGTCGCTGCATTTACGGCGGCCTCTATGAACCTGAAAACCCCAATGGCTTATCAGACGTCAACGGCTTCCGCACTGACGTCATCTCCTGCTTCAAGGAGCTACAGGTCCCCGTGGTCCGCTACCCCGGCGGCAACTTCTGCGCCTCGTACCGCTGGCAGGACGGCATCGGGCCCAAGGACAAGCGTCCGACTCGGCCCGAGCTCGCCTGGGAGGGCATCGAGCCCAACACATTTGGTACCGACGAGTTCATGGCCTGGTGTCAAGTTGTGGGCGCCGAACCGTATCTGTGCTTGAACATGGGAACTGGCACCCTTGAGGATGCGCTTGGGTGGTTGGAGTACTGCAATGGGAGCAAGAATACGCACTTTGCGAATCTTAGGCGGCAGAATGGCCGTGAGGAGCCATATAATGTCAAGTATTGGGCTCTTGGAAACGAAATGTGGGGGCCATGGTATGTCTTACCGCTGACAGCATCATTCTCAAAACACTCACAAAGTGTAGGCAAGTTGAGCAGCACTCCAAGGAGGATTATGCCAAAAAGGCCATTCAGTGGGCGCGAGGTAAACCATTTCCAACGCAGATCTCCACAGACGCTGACAAAATTCCTAGCCCTGAAACTTCTTGACCCATCAATCACTCTTATTCTCTGCGGCAAAGACGGTTACTCAGACTGGGACCGATACGTCCTCCAGCAGTGCATCAAATCAGTCGACATGCACTCCATCCACTACTACTCCATGGGCAAAGGCCACTACACAAACATCTCCTCGGTGTACGCCGCCGAACGCGCCATCCAAGTGTGCTCGTCGCTCATCGACGTGGCCAGGTGCGAGTTCGACCTGTCGCCCTTCCCGGACGTCGAGCTCATCAGCACCCGGCCCAAGAGCAAGAAGCGTCCGACCATCTGCTTCGACGAGTGGAACGTCTGGGACCCGGAGCGAGCGCCTGGAAACAAGGGCGCCGAGGAGCGATATAACCTGAGCGATGGGTTGGCCGTGGCTATCTGGCTAAACGTCTTCATCCGCAACTGCAAGGACCTGGGAATGGCGACGATTGCGCAGAGCGTCAACGTAATTGCGCCGCTGATGACGACACCCGAGGGCATTTGGAAGCAGACGACTTATTTTCCGCTGCTGCTGTTCTCCAAGTACATGCGCGGAAAGTCGGTTGCCGTGCACGTTCGAACGGGAACGTATCAAGGCAAGACGTTTCCCGAGTGGGTTGAGACGACTTGCACGGTACCCAAGCTGGACGTCAGCGCTGTTATCGACGCTGACGGGTGGATGAACCTAGCTGTTGTCAATTCGGATGAGACTGCGAATTTGTCAACGCAGTTGGCTAGTATCGAGAAGGGAGTTGAAGTACAAGTTTTCACCCTGGGTGGTGAGAAGTTTGTGGCGACAGACGCTAATTCTCCAAAGGATGAGAAGGTTGGTATCAGAGAGTCAACATGGGCCGCCACTGGTAATGTCTATACATTCGAGCGCTTGAGTTTCACCTTGATGCGTTGGAAGTCTGCTGCCCTTTCTAGGAATTAATCTGTCGTTGCTTCAATTTTAGAAAACCAACAATGCGAGATAAGACTCATAGAATAGATACAATTCTGGTTTGAGTCCATATCTGAGGTTTCGATCCATCCACCTAGCATCCAGAGGGTGTCCGTTCTTTCAAGGACAAGGTGCTGGCATAATGGCAAGTATCCAATGTCGGCCGACTTTGGCATGCAGTCGCGAGCTAGCAATGAAATACAACTCATTTAGATATAGCCCGCCTCTGTGTTCCTTGTGTTTGATGTTTCGTAAACATCCAGCGGCTTCATTCTCTAGTACCTCTACCAATGCAAGTACCGAAAATGTCTGATGCGTTCAACAACGTACCACTACAAGTTCGATGAACACGCGTCGCATCGGGATGTGGTGATACGTTCAACTGCCAAGAATGTGGCATGAACCGTCCCCAATCACCTACCCGTGCCTCCGAACCGCTCATCTGGAGGGTGACTTCTGTAGTTCATCGGAACACCACACTCCCAGCAGATGCCGATGCCTCGACCCCATCTCAGCCGCCGTCCGAATCAGAGAAGAACTGGAATCGGATTTGGAACTTGGAGACCATCGTTTCCATGGCCAGCATATTTTCTCTCAAGGCGGATTCCCTCAATGCCTTTATTTATGGTTTTGATAACAAGTCGCAAATCCAGGTCCATGAAAAGATGTTGGACGAGGAGGTTTTGATGAAAGCAGCGATTGGGTTACGAAAAACAAAGAGCGGAATAGAATTACAATTAGTACCAGAGGAAGTTGGTTAATGAAGCTTACATCGTGTTGAAGACGGCGAAAAATATGGATAGTGAGAGTTGTATGGCGTATTGCAAGCTATCATCGCTATTTCGATGCACCCTTTTCCACAAACGTCCCCAATCACGGCGGCTGATGCGCAATGTTGTCGACTCTTCGGCGCTTTTCGAGGTAAGTAATAGTCCCAGTAAATTCGAATGAAAGACAACTTCGGCGAGTAACAAAAGTAAGAATATTTGCCAACACATGCAGTAATCCGCAGTCGTTTGACAATGAGTCCGTGAAGCTCAATTGGTAAGGCGAAATATTCAAGTTATGGGGTCGTCTGACAGAATAAGCATTGCTTTGGGGCAGTGCAACTCTGCCTTGGATGACGTAGGTTCCGCCACAAACATGTTCTCTGAAGATCATATTTTGCATGGTTCTTTCTTGATGAATGCCCATGGAAGCCGGTAGTCATTGGTTATTCCCGAGATCTACTACGGAAGCTCCGATGGAGGATGCAAGGCACATGTTGAGCTTAACCCTACTCTGAGCTTGGCTATCTCTGGTAGGATCTTCCGCCGCAAGTTGGCTCCGCGTAAGGGTTCTGCACGGGAATGGAGTAGCTGTGAATGCCGAGAACCCAACTATGCTCGGACGAATACATCTTCACTCGGCTTCTACGGAGTGCGTAGAGAATCGCGAATCCGAGACCTATGGCTACGGGGTAGCTCGTATTATATTGTGGGCTACGTCATCAGAGTTTGACACATGGCCATCAAGGTTTAGACATACCGCTGTAATCACCGCATCTTCCCGATTCTGTTGAAACTACGTACTCTGTAAGTGTGTGGATGCTTCGAGTGTCGATTGATGAGACAGCTCTGCTACAGGAAATCCCTCGTTTGGGTGTCTCGCATCAGCTGAGAATAGACAAACAATTTGACGACACAAATTGCTTACCGCCAAATGACAATGACGCGATCACGGCATGCATCATGTGCATGGCAATGCTTGGCATATGGGAATGCTTGGCGAGTGTGGGATATCTCGGCATGGCCGACGGCTCTCAGCTTCGAATGGGAGCTGCTACGTACTTCGTACATAATACTACGCACAGTAATTGGAGAAGCCGCGTGTTCCTCAACTACGAGCCAAGAAAGAAAGGCGGAGACAAGGCAAAGCGTGATGGATTCGGCCCCGCGCACTCCGTAGTGGTTCTTGGCTCTTGGATCCGACCGTCTCAGCCACGCCGAAGATCCGGTAGAAGTGGCTCATATTGGGTGAGCTTGGACAAAGTCTTGTACTGCCGAGCCACATTCTTGCATCTTCCCTTGGCCTCGCCCTGGCCGGTGCCGATGTAGCCGATGCCAAGTGTGGAGTCATTCTGCGCACGCCTGCGCCACTGACATGACGTGAAGCTAGCCAAAGCGACAGGTACCAAGAGCTGTAGAGCTAGATGACGAATGACGATGTGCTTGTATTAAAGGACACGGGATTCTCGTTGCAACCAATTCCGGCTTTCCATCAGTTCATACACATCCAATTACAACAATTCCGAATCCATCCGATACCCAATTACACACACCATGTCTGCTCAGGATTACTACGGCGGCGGCAGTGGCGGCGGCAACCAAGGCTACAACAGCCAGGGCAACCAGGGCTACAACAATCAGCAGCAAGGCTACAACCAACAGCAGGGCTATGGCCAGCAGGTACGAGGAGAAACCATTACACCGCACGAGGGAATTCCCATTTCTAATATTTGTCACCAGCAGAACCAGTCCTATCCCGACCAGCGAGGGTACGACAACAACAACAACAACAACAACAACTCGTCATACCAACAACAGCAGCAGGGTGGACAATATGGCGGCGCTCAAGCCTACCCTGGTGGCGACGGCCAGCAGGGCCCAGACGGCGAGCGAGGTCTTGGAGCGACTTTGGTCGGCGGAGGAGCGGCTGGATGGGCCGCACACAAGGCTGGAGGTGGCTTCCTGGGTAGTGCGGCCGGTGCCATTGCCGGTGCCATTGGTGCCAACTTTGTAGAGCACAAGTTCAAGAAGTGGGTTCTTTTATATTTCCATCAGTCATTGAGTCAAAGACTAACCAATCCTAGGCACAAGAAGAACAAGAAGGAGCACAGAGACGGCCGCCCTCGAAACTACAGCGGAGACTCCACCTCGAGCAGCGATTCCGACTCTGACGATGACCGTCGTCGACGCGACGGCCCTCCTCACGGCGAGCGGGGCGGACCTCATGGCGGACCTCCCCACCACGGCGGACCTCCTCACCACGGCGGACCTCCTCACCATGGCGGCGGCGAACACGGAGGATACGGTGGACAGCACGGCGGTCCCGGCGGCGGCCCCGGTGGATACGGAGGCCCCGGTGGTCCCGGGGGATATGGCGGACAACACGGCGGCGGCGGTTATGGTGGTCAGGGTGGTCATGGTGGAGGCCCCCGATGGTAATTCTACCATCTTCGTCCATCCTCCTGAGTCTAGTATCGAGCGGCGTTTTGGGAATGCGCCTTGGGTGGCAAGCTAAGCCAAGATTATGCGATGAAATGATTACATGATTGAGTTCAAAACAGTATTCTGTTAACTATCAAACCCAAATACTTGGATATCCATTGTCATTATCGTATGTGTCAGTAACTTACAAACTTTAACCGTTTACGTTTTCGATTGCTTCTCAACTACGACTGCACAGGGTCATTTTTGAACCAGTTGAAAGGCTGTGTCCAATTTGGATGCTGTACAGCCACTTGACGAGCAGGTAGTCACAATACCACTCCCCCCACAGGCCAGCCCGTGTCATCCATGAGTATTTGCACACTTCTGTGCCATCTCTCGCTTCCATTTCTTTTCTTCTTCTCGTAAGTGAGTGGCATCGAGAAATTTATAGTAGCCTGTAGCCTATGTTTAACCTGAAGCCATCGTCTTACCAATGAATTAGGTCCTGTCCAGTCAAGTGCAGAGGGAAGACAAGTATAGACTGCCGCATCAAGTCTCTAATGTCACTAAGATATTTTCAAAGCCAAAACATAATGTCATCAGAAATCAGAACCCCATTAATTTTTGCTGACATTCCGAATAGCCATTCACCGTGGTTCGACTTGCCTCGGTAATTGGGCTTTGGAGAAGGAAGATATTCATCACAAGGCTCGCCTTGGTATTTTATTTGTGACTATGCTTGAACTAGAACCTCACTTTGCTACATTTGTACTTCTCACAGCATATCCTTGTTGTTGGGACTTGATGATACTAGCTTTCTAATCATCTGGTATATAGTCAGTCACCATCGGAAGTCATAAAGGTTTGAAATATTGTCTCATGTTATCATTAGTTTCTTTCCTATCTATGCCATGGAAAGAAAGTCTATAGTATTAAGCGCTCATAAGGCCAACCACCAGTTTTGTTTCCCAGTCAAATGCTACCCCGCCGTCCCATATTTACATTGGTATCAAAGCTTTTGTACAAAATCGTGTTCTGTTCTTCGCCAGTTAGGCAAACGACTCCCTCGTGTTCACCCGGTCGATGTCGTAGGGGTTGCCGTCGTACGACTTTCGGCGGATGGATGCTGCGCCAACAGTCGATGCGCGAGAGCGAATGGCAGCAAACGTAGGCTCATCAGCGACGGTAGAATCATCGTCGCTCAGCTCATTCTCGGGCTGGGCAGTCTCTTCCTCGGCCTTCTCTGTCTCTTCGGACGAGTCTTGGCTCTCTTGCAAATTTCTCATAAAGGCGGCCGATTGGGCGGCAAACTTGCACTTGGATCGAATGGCCGGGCCGTACTTGTAGAAGAGGAATGGGAATGGGACACACGCGAGGGCCAGGAAGGCGGGGACTGTGGAAGCCCAGTGGATGCCGAGGCTGTCGTACATTTGAGTGGTGAAGAGGGGGAACGCTGCTCCGAAGAGGGAGCGAAGCACCGAGTTGGCGGCCAGGACAGAGGCGGCAAAGATGGTGTAGGAGTCGATGAGGTAGTTCATGATGCTCAAAAACACCAGCACCATGCCGAAGCCAAAGGGAACGCCGGCTGCAATGCTGGCCATCCAGTGGATGGAAGGCGAGTTGGTCCAGGCAAACCAAAAGAGACCGATGGGGAGGGCAATGGATCCGATCATGGCCGCGTAGAGACGCGCCTCGGGAGGAGCAAAACCACCGTGTTCTTGCTCAATCTTGATGTATCGCTTGTTGGCAGGGATGGTGTAAGCAATCGCGAAGAGCATGCCAATCATGATACCAAGGAACGACAGGCCGCCGACGCCCTGGTTCCAGCCGCGGTTTTGTTGATAGACGATGGGGAACGCGGCGAAGAGCATGTACAGAGTTCCGTAGATGATGGCCATGTAGATGGACAGCAGCAGAACAATGGGCTCCTTGAACAGCAAGATCCAGGGACGGAGCAAAGCCGTCTTCATGGCATTGCCGAGGGTAATCTTGCCGCGCTGGTGGTCGATGGAGCTAACGTAGTGCTTGCCCGTCGTCTTGGACAGCTGCGCGGCGCGCTTGCGGAGGATGACGGGGGCGTACGTCTCGGGGACAAGAAGAGATCCGATGATCCAGAGCGCGCCCGAGAAGATGGCCAGGAAGCCCATGACCCAGCGCCAGCCCTCCGTCATGCCCAGGAAGCCGCCGATGACGGGGCCAAGGACGGGGCCGAGGAAGGGAGCGGCGGCGAAGAGGGCCATCGCTAGGCCTCGCTGGGCGGCTGGGAACATGTCTGCAATGACACCGCCGGCGTTGGTTAGAGGCGACGAGCCAAAGGCGCCAGCCAAGAAGCGCAGGATGATGAGTGTCCATGCGTTCTGAGCACCAGCGCAGCCGGCGTTGAAGGCTGTGAGAGCGGCATATGTTCCAAAGAAGAGTACTTGGCGTCCGAACAACTCGCTAAGAGGCGCCCAAAGCAGGGGACCGATGGCAAATCCAAGCACAAACAGCGAGACGCCCAGCGTGGCAACCTCTTGGCTGACCTGGAACTCCATCATAATCTCAGCCATGCCGCCGGTGTAAGCCGACGAGACGAGGGCGACAGCCAATGTGGCGATGGCGACGGTCATGGTGATGAACCACTTCTTGACGTCGCTAAAGAGCATCGGGTTTCGGGGGTCGTTGGGGATGAACACTACTAGATAGGGATCTTGCTCTGTACCAGCGCCCTTGTATTCGTGGCTGAGGACGTCAGTGGTGATGCCGGCCTGGTCAGCGACTAAGCGCCAGTAGGGGATCTTGGTGAGCTGGACTGGCTCGCCATCGAGCTTGGGGGGTTTTTCTGACGCCATGGCTGGTGGCAGTCTGTGTAGTGCGTGGAGTTGTGGAATATTCGATCGCTATCGTGGTGGTGATGGGCGGGTTTCGAATCGTGTGTTGAGAGTTATCGAATGTAGGAATGTCTCGAGTCGATGGGTATAAGTCTCTTGTTTTTAAAAATCTGGACATGGACGTGCTATCGCTTTGCTTTAATATCGTCTCCCATCCATCCCTCGGCCGATACAATACGATGACGTCGCCAGGGTTCCTTTTTTTTTTCGCGGCATTAGGCCGTCTTAAACCCACCCCGGACAAGGCGACGGACTGTTCAGCACCCCGACCCCGGGCTTCATGCAGCAACGGGATTGGCTAGCTTTCCCATTTTTGGCTACCATTCCCATTTTTAGCTGAGATTTTCCATCACCAGTTGGCCATGGCTTTCGGGCTCTCGGCCGTAACGCTACAGGGGCAAGACAAACACCGTTCGACTGTGGAACGTAGGCCTATCGCCTTCGAGATACGTAAGATGAGATTCGGTAGCGCAGGCCTTTGCAGATTGCAGTGGGCGGTACCCTTGCATACAAAAGTCCGCGGAAAGCTACAAACTCCGTTGACTGGGAAGATTGTACCTTGTCAAGCAAATTCGGTGCTACATCTTGTGTTCACGATCGCCATGTGTCTTGCGTCAAGATGAAGCTGTGAATATTAACCATTAGAAGCCACAGCAGGAGCAGTAATGAATGCTTTAACCGGCGCCGAAGCGGGCATGCTTCACAACCCTGGCCAATGACCGTTGTCGAATTTCCACTTTCGGCCAACCTCGGTACCGGGCTCGGCCATCTCCGTGCCACGAAAAGCTTGAAAACGTCATGTTGAGATCCAACCCCTGTCAAGCCGAGGCTTCTCTCATTAGCGTCTTTTCTTTTCGCCGCTCCGCGGACAAAATGCACTATCTAAAGACGAAAAGACGGAGTTCGGGTTGCCCAAGGACCGTCCTTTGCCCCCGACCCAGCGAATACCGTGGGGAGTGCTTTGAAATCATGGACCAGGCTACGGAATACGGAGTAGAGATTATTCATAGGGGGGAGATTGGCTAATGCGCCGATTAACGTGGCATCTTATCTGCTGCCCGAGCCCGCGGACCTGAGATCCCGTTTGATCGCTGCCGTCTACCCTAGTTCATCTGGACATATCGCACCTAAATCCGACACGGGTATTCCCTACGCCATGTGCGCCCATGCCAATCTTTTCCCCGATTGGTACCGTTGAAAAGCTTGTCAGTAATTAGATATAATTATGCACAAGCAGTCCCGTCAGCATTCATACAGGTACTTATGGTGATCCAAAGCGCCGCAGTCTTGGTCTTGTCGCACAAAGACCCACGTGGTTGATGGTCTCGTTTGCGTATGGCTGGCGGCTGATTGGCTGTATTGAATCGAGTGAAGATGGGTAACATGGCAGGGGAAGTAAAATTGAGTCAGCTCTGAGCACAACTCACTATCATAGAAAGGTAACAATAATAACCAAGTACCGACTAAATAACGATAACCCAGTTACTACCATTAGCCCAGGAAAAGAGTTGACTCAAGAACGATACCATGAACCTGGCGACTAAGACCGCTTTCTTTTCCTCCTCCCCTCTTCTATCTGCTCCTTCAAGGTCCTCCAAATGCCGATAAACTCAAACTCCGCGGGAACTGTGTCAGGGAGCGTCTCGGACTCCCTCACGGAGTTCGCGTGCACCAAATCCCGGCTAGCCTTCAGCTTGAGGTACTTGTTGCTGACAATCGTGATTTCAAGCCGTCCCTCTGAAGTCGTGATTTTGAGGGGCCTCGAGCTCGCGAGTGTGGGTGGGTCGCACAGTTCGAACATGGTCGAGGTGCCGCTTGCTAGGTAAACCTGACACATCAATCCTTTGTCCTCGGGCTCTATGGTGTTGAGGTCGAGGCGTTTGGTTGGGCTATTTTCGTGAAAAAAGTGCTCGACGTAGTCGCCACTGTAGAGAATGAAGCTTTTGTCTTTCAGAGAGATGGGCACAGCTTTCTGGTCCTTCTCTGCTTTTAGGAGAGCTTTGTATGCGGTATCGTATGCAGCCTGGTGTTCGCTTTGAGTTTCTCGCTCCTCGGCACACCTTAGCCGCGATAATTTCTTCGTGGCTAGAAGCTCCTCCTTCCGATCCTCCCGCTCTAGCCTGATTTCTTCGTAGTAGCTCGCATCACTCCCAGTCTCGGATATTTCTTCCTCGTGGCAGCAACAATCGCAATCTTGTGCGTCGCTCTCCTGAATTTCCTCCCCCTCTTCTACCTCATCATCCGGCTCGATGTAATCTTCACAGCGTTGACACGTTTTCTGGCATTCTCTTGTATCCAGGTCTGAGATGTCTTCATCAAAGACATCATCCCTAAGGTAAGTGGTAGTTGGACGATGGCCAGCGCGCTGCCTTGAGCTGGTGAAACCTTTCTCAGAGTTGACGTCGCTTTCGATGAGGGCCAGAATCCTGTAGTACCACGATGGACGAGTTCTGGGAACCAGCGGGCGGGTTTTGTGATCCATGGAGTCGGTTCTCCCCTTCGATTTCTGACTTTTTTTCAGGAGTATACACGCGACCTGATGGCTCGTGTCAGTCTGCTTGGTGTGATGCGTCTATCATTGGCTGTTGGCAAGTGAATAGAATGAGGACAGATGTCTCGGAAACCGGAATACAACAAACAAATTATTGCGGCACAAAGAAATACCAAAAAGCTGGGATTCCAATGGATAGGAATCTTGGCATGTGGTGGTGACTTGGAAGGAAAACAGGTGACAAGTTGAAACTTAAGCCATCAAGAAGGCGGTGAAGAGACGGGTCTGCCATGGTGACTAAGGTACGAAGAGTCCAAGAGGCGGCAGAGCGCAAATCTCCTGTGGAGAGTGAGGTATCAATGAATCAATCCTGGTTTCATGCTGATAGCAGCCACGGCAGCGTTATTTTAGCCGCGTCTGCCATCAGTTGAAACAGCCCATTTGGCCCGCTGATGGTTGGCCATCTACGTGTATATTCTCTTCCGGTGGAGAGTGCTGCTACAGGGACCGCAACAGCGAGTTGTCGGTCTTCCCTGTCGGTTTGCATCGCTTGAGCATCGTTCATAGTGCCAAGTTGTGTTCGATATAGATGGTAATTATATATCGCAAGGTGTGTAGCTGAATTGTGTTTGGTTGAAAGTAAATGGGGATGAGCAGTTGGTTTTGTTCATATTAGGGGTTTCCAACTTCGGTTCTGATGCTCATGCTTAACAGTCTCCTACACTTGCTATCAACTATAGAGGTAATTGTTGCAGGGCCCGAAACTGAATTTTGGAGAAATGCTGCCAAGCATTCTTAGACTACATAGTCTTCCCGGCCCACTTAACATGCTCAGTCCATCTAGTACTGGTATAGCGAAGAGTTGAGAAGAGTGAAGGGCGCTAGATGATCAGTCTTTGGGTCCAACGATCCAAACTGTTCAAAAGTAGCCTAAAGAGAGTTATGAGCTGCCTGCAGACCACCATCCACCCATCCACCGAGGAACGAAGTCCAACCGCTGTTGGTGAGAACCCGAGAACTCGTATCGTTGAGCTTCTCGAAATCGTAAAACATGGCTGCAATGTTATTGTCCTGACCTAGGAATCCGAGGGAAAACGCGCCGTATGAGTACAGATCGAGCGGGTGTTAGAAGTGCCGTTGCCCAAGTGAGGGCTTTAGCGACCGTCAACAACTTGGTTTTTACTCCTAGCTCCGTAGTTCTGAACTTCCTGGAGACAGAGCTACACAAAGCAATGTATCGCGTTCCATTTTCGATCGGACGGAATGGAAGGGCAGTAGGGCCGTCTGGGCCACATTGAGAGAGGCCTCGTGGAGCTAATCACTACGACTCAATGACTCCAGAAACAATACTTACAGATTGTATATATGAATAAGAATATTTATTTCTTTGTCAGCTGTCACAGCAGCATTCGTGGCTGCTTCCAATGTGGTCTTGTTCGTGATGATATCCCTCCAATTGACCAGATAGACACGCGTTATCTCCTCCTTTATTGCATCCCTCGGCTGTTACATGGCCGCCGAAATCCCCTGTCGCTAGCAGACGCCACGACTTACACCAAATTTCTGTCTCCTGGGTGTATATTGGTTATATGGTAATTCCCGGAATGATGGTCCTACACATAGCTGGACGGCAGGTTTATCGATGAACAAGGCACAATACAGGTCGCATACATTAGCAAACTGGACATCAGTGATTCCGAGCACCTGGGCACTTTTTTATAGGTTCGAAGAACGATGTGGCAATGATGAGAAACGATCCCTGGTGTGCAGTGGTAGGCCCTAGCTCTTAAGGCTAGTTGTTCTTTTACCCGGCAAAGCTCTAGTCGGCGAAGCGAGGTTGGAATGATAAGGTGTGGGTCTCACACAGCTGAAGTTGTTAGTAGGATGAGCTTGGCACGGCTCTCCCCCTTGTAGATAATCAACAGCGATTTGTACTGTCTTGCGCGGCCTAGCTATCGATTTTGGTTCAACGATGCTGCGACTTGTCTCCTTCTGTAGAGCTAAAATTGCAGTGTAACTTACATGCGGGAGGCCTACAGCAGGTCTAAGCCTCTGTTTGAACAAATATTATAATTAAAGTCGCTTTGAGTTATTGTTGTTCGGGGCTCCAGTATTGAATTCTTACTGTGATTCTTAGAGCTGCTTTTTTTTCATCCCCCGTTTTACATTGGTCCGCCCTCTAGGCGCGTGCTATCGATGCCTCAGTGCAATATATATTAGGTCAATCTCAAGGCACAGTTGCAGAGCTACTGTAGGCGAGTGAGTCCGGCTCAACTAACGGAGCATCGGCAAACGGGCTACACAAGCCGGAGAGAGTGCGCAGGAGGGTGTTGCCGCTGTTTTCGTTCTATACCGAAACTGGTCAAGGGTATCATCAAGGGCTGATAAGACCGTGTTCGAGACTTGCAATCATCATGTTGTACTACGTAAAGAGCATGAGGAGAAGAGAAGTTGACTGCGTAGTCCAGGGTAAGGCAACAAAGACGCAATGGAACAGGGGATTGTTTCGTCATTGCCTGTGAACTAGCCGATCTATCGCCCCAGACGTCGGATACGCTAGCCACATAATAAAGTTGGCTAGACTCGGTTAAAAATGGTGGGCCGAGTTTTTCACGATTCACGCGGCTAGCTTACGCGCCCAGTTAGAAGACAAACCACGCAGACAGTTATCAGCACAGCGAGAAGCCGAGGACAGCTACCCCAGGAAACCCAGGCATCCCGAGCTTCACCGAGCAAACGAATACGTAATCAAAACTGCTTTGTCTGCTTGTTGATCCACCCAGGGTGGAGTTTTTGACGATTGAACGAACCATCCCCAGATTCTTACTCTCCATCTACCTTCCTCTTCAGGCGTAGCCTGACAAGCTTAATGTCTGGATCCGACTGGGCCAATTCCTCCTGTCCATTTCAAGTCACTCTCCTCTCCGAACAATCACGAGAAATGGTCTTTGTTCTTTCATTCGGCTAGTTTAGTCGATGAGTTGTGCCAGTTGGTTCACATATGCTTGCGTAGATGTGAGCAGACTAGACTATGACGATAAGCCGGGACTGTGTCCAAGAGGCTTAGATGTAAACCAGATGATCTTGACTGGGGTGTCACGAGACAATCTGTGCTACGTATCGGTTGAAAGGCGAAAAATGTGCTTGGCAAATTGATTACTGAGTGTCACGGACCGTCCATACGAAATGGCCATGACGACACCCTTGCCCATTGTCTGATGTTGTTGATAGCTGTAGCGGGAAATCTATCGCCAAACCCTCAGCAACAAATATACACACACGAACACACATGGCACTTGATATTTGTACGATCCAGAAACTTGCCACAATCTATCGTACTTGGGAAATGGACAATTGATCGTGGGCAATTAAGTACCCAATACCACCGAGTCAGACCTTGCCTTCGGGCTTGGCGGCGTAAGGCCAAGCTCGACCATCCTAAGCTAATTGGTGTGTTAGAGTCGCCAAGAAAGCCAACGGCCGCCCAACATACCCGCCCACTGAAGCTTATCTCGCCTTACCCATTGAGTCACTACGTAGCCAGCCCCCCTCCGAAAGAAACTGGGCTTGTTCGGTGACGCCTCGAGCCCTGATTTCGCCACCAGGACTGATCGAGGATGGACGAATGCGGGGGATCAAGTGGTATCTCGGGAAAGTCTGCATGGGCCTTGTCAACCGCGTGCCAAAAACTTGGCCATTTTGATGTTAGCGAACTCTGGGCATGTTTGATAAGTAGCGGGTTGGCAAGGCCTTCAAATGGTTTAAAATGGACTGCTGGTCCCGCCGTCTTGACTTGACAGATCATCCTTCTCTCATGCACATGCCAATCCTTTGCGTCTCCCTATGAAACCACACTTGCTTGGACCACGTTTATAACCCCCCATCGTACAACCATGTCGTCACACGACTTGGAGAAGACGTCCCCGTCTCCAAAGGGACAGAGCCACGATGGCCTCACACCCCAGGAGAGCGTGCACGAAGCTGACCTAGCCGAGTACAACGACGATCGAAACGGACAATTCCACAGGTCCTTTACTCCCCGCCAAGTACATGTGCGTTGGCTTCGAGCTCCAGCAAATTTCTAGTCCCTGTGATTGCTGATCTTGCTTTGCATCGTCGCAGATTATTTCCCTCGGCTCGAATATCGGAAGCGGTGTCTTCATCGGCACCGGCAGCGCCCTCGCAAATGGTGGTCCTGGAAATATGATTATTGCCTATTCCATCGTCTGTTCGTGTGTGTGGGCTGTCCTGCAGACGCTTTCGGAGATGACCATTGCCTTCCCTACCTCTGGCAACTTCATCGACTACGCCGGTCGCTGGGTCGATCCTGCTCTGGCATTTGGTGCTGGCTTCGCTGAATGGCTGGGCTGGACGGCCATTATTGCCGCTGAAGCAGTCTTTTGTGACATTCTGATCAACTTCTGGGCAGGAGGCAAGGTACCACCCGCCGCGATCTGTAAGTCTCGGTGACCCAGTTAATACATGTAGCTCAACTGACCGTGTGACGTCGTAGACACACTCTTCCTGGCGGCAACCTTTATCATCTTCTGCCTCCCCAACACCATCTTCGCATGGTTCGAATACGTCACTTCGATTATTAAAATCTTTCTTTTTCTCATCATCATCTTCCTCTCTCTCGCCCTGGTTTTGGGAGCAGGACCGAATGGTAAAGTTGCGGATGGCTCGACGTGGACAGACTTGCCGCCCTTCAAGAATGGGTTCTCCGTGAGTTCTTCCTGATTTTGGCCGCTCTTGAAACTGCTATTCTAATCAACACATCCGCAGGGCTTTTCCAGCGCTGCACTACTCGCTGTCTGGGCTGTCGGCGATCAAGTCTTCATCGGCATCATGGGCGGCGAAGCCCAGAGCCCTCGACATGCCATGGGACATGCCACGAAATTAGTCCCTTACCGCGTCGGAATTGTCTACATGCTCAGCGTCATGTTCATCACATTGCTGGTGCGCTCTGACGACGAACGACTGCTCGGAGGAGGCGGTGTCACTGCTTCCCCCTTTGTCATTGCAACCATTGATGCAAATATCCCTGTGATTGGAGACATCCTCAACGCTGGAATGATTATCGGCATCCTTGCTATTTCCGCAGAGTCGGTGTATCTCGCTTCGCGTGTCGTTCGAACTATGGCTCACCAAAACTTGATCCCTGAATTCATTGCTAGAGTTGACAGCAAGGGTCGCCCGAGATGGGCCTTGGGATTGACGTGCGGTGTTGGCACGATCCTCACCTACATCAACTTGGCTGGTAAGTTTTACCAACACCTGACTATCTTTGAATGAGATATTGACCGATATAGCTGGTGGTCGCACTGCCTTTACCTGGCTCATTTCGATTACCAGTGCATCCTTCTTTTGCAACTGGATCATCATCTCATTTACATCATGGCGGTTTCACGTCGCGCTCAAGGCCCAGAATGACCCTCTCTTCGAGCAAACGTATGCCTGGAGCTCTGTCATGTGGCCGCTCGCTCCAGTCTGGCTCATGAGCGTCTCCCTGGTGCTGACTGCTAGTTGTTTCAGCCTCGGTATCAATCCCTTGGTGAGATTCCAGTCCACAGATGAGTCAATTGAAGAACGAGAAAGCTAACCTTGATTTCAGGGCGGCGCCGATTTTACACCAGAAAACTTCTTTCAGTACATCATTGGGTTGTTGATCATCGTGGTATTCACAGCAGCATATAAGGTCATAATGCGCACACCGTGGCGTGACCCTGCTACTGCTGATCTGAAGACGGGACGACGCAATCTCAGCACGGAGGAGCTCAATGAGCTTGATGCGTACTACGCGTTGCCCACGTGGCGCCGTTTTGGAACCTATGTTCAACTCTGGTAGACCAAGTAATGGCAAAGGCTTTTTGACTTGTAGTTTCTTCAGTCATAGACAAGGCATATTTATTTATTTGCTGATATTCATCATGAATGTGTGTCATTTTTCCTCGAAATCGGGGAGGCATTTTTTCGCCGCTGTGAGCGCCTGCATCACTATGACCTCATACCATTTCTCTTGGAACCCTAATGTCCAGCTGGTTGAACGTGTGTTCTCGGTATATGATCTATGAATTAAATCTTGCACCCTGGTGTGAAGGCCTACCGGTACCCTAGTCCCTTTTCAAAGCTCAAAAGATATTACGATCCTGGCACTTCGTATATCTTCTTCTCGTACTCATCCGTCCACTTGGTCCCGAGTTCGTGCCTCGTATCCGAGGCTGGTGATTCCAGCTCGGCCGCGAATACATGGACCTTCTGGCCCGGCAACTCATACCCAGGGGCCACCACCAGGTCTGTGGCCATCTCATGTGTTCTAGAATCGTTCGAAGGTGTCACAATCTCCGGGAGATCGTGTCCACCGAGTATTGATTCATCGTGGTTATCCTCGTCCTTCTTGTTTCGGAAGCGTCGAATGCCGCAAAATCCCACTACCCCGACCAAAAAGGCGATGCCGACAATAGTTGCGGCCGCAGCAATACCGGCGATAGCACCTGATGATAGTCCGCTCTTGTTGCTGTCAGAATCTAGGCTCACGGTTGTGCTTGAAGTTGTCGTGCCTGTAGCTGTTGTGCCTGTAGCTGTTGCTGTCCCTTCCGCCAAGATGGCAGTCTCACCCGCTTCGAGCGAGTCTCGTGTCGCTGCTACGGTTGGTAATGTCGCTGCTTCTGTCTCCAGTATGGCCGCTGTGCCAGTGGCATCAGCACTTGCTGTCAATTCATCCAGAGATGTTGTCGACTTCGATTCGGACGATTCGGACACGGAGCCGGTCAAGTTAAAATAGCGAGATCGACCTCCATCCCTTGAACCAGTTTTGTATATCCTCAGGTAAAAGATTGAGTCACCGAGGGCTGACGGGTTGAGAGTACTTTCGCTTTCGATCACATCGTCGAACCCTACTGTCCAACGATAATTTGTGGCGTTCGTGTTTTCTGCATCAGGTTGGGTCAGACTAGGTTAAACGTAGAGGCTGCCGAGGTGGACTAACGCAAGATCCAGCCAGTTGCATGTGAATCATCGGAGAAGACTTGGAACAGCACCAAATTAATCTCGTCATATTCAGTCTCCCACTCGATATTGAGTTTATTGCCGATCGTGTAGGTTGGATTATCGGCCAAGTCGCCTGGCGGGTCGCCCGCGGGATTGGTGAATGTCGTCGACGAGAGGGCTGTGGAAGCCAAGGCTAAGCTGAAAAGCAGCCTGAAGATGTTGAACATGACCGAATCCCGCTGAAAACGTCGTTGCTGAGAGCGTAAGCCACAGAGAAAATCTGCCTTGTGTGCAGCGAGCCGTCTGTATATCTCGTCACATGGCTGTGGGGATCGATGTAGGTGAAATTAGCCCTGCAATCTCTTAGCTGGGTCTCATAGCCACAAATGTTCCCACTCAGGCAATTGCACGGAGCACTCTGTTCGCCTTGCAAGGTTGGCGCTTGTCCCGCCGCCGGACATCAGCGACGCTACCTATTGGGAAGGATTTCAGCCGCAGATGCACTAAAACTCATTGAGGCTTGTCAGCATCTGTCAGTGAGTTGATGGTTGTAATAGGGCCCGATACGAGTAAACATGTTTCATCTATCGGCCGTGCCACCTACTAATCTTGATGACTCTGCCTGATAACAGCTGCGACTCAAACACATATTAATGATTCCTTGTTGTCCTACACAATAGCAGCGGTCAATTTTATTCCACCCTCGACACGACACTTCTTAGGCTCTTAGGCTCAAACTTCTAGGCGAATTGCAGAAAGCTTCGCCGCAGGTTTCGAACAAAACACTGCTAATCAGGCGGTTATCGTAGTTGACTGTAGTTATGCAACATCGGACGCGTCATAGACTTTGATGAGAGGTTACACAAGGTCTATTGTAAGAGGGGTCAAGATGACTGCCGTTGAGTTATTGGACAATGACAGGGGGTGGTCTACGGAAGACGCCCTGCCTCCAAATTGTACCAATCAGATAATGTGTATTGATGCGGGAGGCTTTCCATTCAACGTTGCCTTTTCTTGGAGCCCAATCATGTATCGGTGCCTTACTGCCTTTTATGACTGCCCAGGTGAATCTCAACCTCGAGCAGTCAACTTGATCTTCTCTTCTCAGAACTCTCTTCGCCTACCAAAATCATCAACTCAAATCCTCCTTTTCGACATCATCATGGGCACGCATGTTTTTGAACCGAGCCACAGTGTGCTAACTAGCCCTGGTCGTCTCCGCAAGATTGATCAACTGCGAGAGAAGAACATTTCTACATACTTGCCTCTCCCACAACTCGTCGCCGTCGGTGATCAGAGCTCGGGAAAGTCATCTCTGCTAGAGAGTTTGACGGGGATACCGTTTCCCCGTGGCCAAGAACTCTGCACTCGCTATGCCACTCAGATCACGCATCGCCGTGATGACGATTCACGAATCGAAATCAGTATTATTCCTGGACCGAATGCTTTCCCGACAGATAGAGAGCGTCTGGAAGCGTATCACAAACAGGTCGAGACGGCCGGCCAGCTTCATAGTGAATTCCCGGAGATTTTGGACGAGGTAACCACGCTGTATCCTGGAGTACGGCCAGATCTAACATGCGATTCAGGTCAACACTTTGATGGGTATCCGAACAAACAAAAACCCAACTGGCGACAAAACCTTCAGTGAAGACATCTTGAAAATCGAAAGATGCGGCCCGAACGAAGACTACCTGACTGTGATTGATGTACCTGGCATCTTCCGCGTCAAGACAGAAGGAGTTACCACAGAGCAGGATGGTGATCTCGTCAAGAAGATGGTCAAGAACTACATTCGGGATAGCCGCACCATCATCCTTGCTGTCCTGCCCTGCATCGTTGATATCGCGACTCAAGAAATTCTGGCCCTTGCTGAAAAGGCTGACAAGATGGGCGAGCGTACTCTTGGAATTCTCACTAAGCCCGACTTGGTCACAGAGCGCAGTGCTAAAGCCGTCGTCTGCAATTTGGTCCAAGGAAATCGGCGGCCTCTCGCACTGGGCTACTACGTCGTGAGAAATCGTGGTGGCGATGACGACCAACTCGAAGACTGCAACGTCCATGAGCGAGAGGACATGTTCAAAGAAGATCCCTGGAGCTCTTTGCCAGATGACCGTGTGGGCATCTCCGCATTGCGTGAGAGGTTGCAAGAGCTGTTGGGTCAAATCACTGATAAGGCTTTCCCAGAGCTCCGAGCACAAACTCGTCAGAAGCTTTTAGAGGCTCAAGAGAGTCTGGCCAGACTTGGGCCTCGGCGAGATTCGGAGCGAGAGCAGCAGCAGTATCTGGCAGCCGTGGCAGGCAAGTTTCAGGCCATCGTGCGAGCCGCGCGAGATGCCGACTACTCGACTAGTGAAGCATTCGAAGACGACAAGCTTCGTCTCGTTACAGCCGTGATTAACATCTCGGAGCGCTTCAATGATGATTTTCAATTTCGCTCTCATGCTTATGCTTTCGAAGAAGGAGTGTCCTCCTCAGACGATTACATTCGCCCTGATGAAGATCTTTTTTCTCTTTCTAATAAAGGCGCTTCCCCAGCACCACAGTATGAGCCTCAAGACGATGAGAGCGCGGATATCCTATCCGAGAACTCCGGATCTGAAGAGTTTCCGGATTTGGAGAACATTGTTTTCAGAGAATGGACGACGCATATGCCTCAATCAGGAATCATGACCTGGATTGCCGACATGCATCGTCGCTCTCGGGGCCCAGAGTTGGGAACATTTGGACCACGGTTGCTCTCTCATGCCTTCCGCGAGCAGTCTGTAAAGTGGAATTCCATGACAAGACAGTACATGAGCAAGATTGTCTTGGCCGTCCACAAGTTTATCAACAAAGCTTTAGATGAGGTCTGCACGGACTCAAGGGTTCGCAATGAACTCGTTTCTTGCATGATGAGCGAACTCCTCGACAGTTACACCAGCGGCATGAATCAAGCCACATTTTTGGTGGATATTGAAAGAAACAAAAGACCATATACGCTCAACCACTACTTCAACACCAATCTCCAAAAGTCCCGCGGCGATCGCATTGCGGAGACCCTACGGGCGAAAGCCCATATGTTGGACACTCAAACTGGTAACTCGTCGGAGGAGCGGCCTTGGGTTATGCTCAAAGACGTCCAATCAACCGTGAGCAACAGAAGCAATGCTGAGCACACGGTAGAGGATATCTACGATATTCTCCAGGCCTACTACAAAGTAGCCCGCAAACGCTTCGTTGACAACGTCTACCATCAGGCTGTTGACCATTGCCTCCTCTCAGGGCCAAATAATCCACTTGGCTTGTTTTGCGAGCAGTGGGTACTTCAATTGGATACTGAGAAACTCAACACCATTGCCGGCGAGTCCAGGATGGTCAGAGAGCAGCGGAACAGGTTGGAGAAGACCCGACAGGACTTGGAGGAGGCCGTCAAGATATTACGTTAACGCAAGTGGCTCATCGAATTGACGAAATGATCTTCAATCTGATGAAAAAACGGGAGGGGGAGTGGGAATACACGTCAGGTATTGAGAATTGTTAGGGTCGGTGATCACCAGGGTGAATGAATTGATAGAGCCGGATATTGCCCCGCTGTGTTGAGTCGTAGCGAGTAGCAAACTGGGTGATACACACGTCCAACTGGGACCAACAGATCTTGGCAGCTGTTCTCTAAACATTGAGGTATACTCTCGATTTTCAACAGCAAAATTAATCAGCGTCTATGAATACTTGACTTTAGCTTTCACCAACTGAAATTCGTCGTCAATGGCACTTAAGCCGTGCATTTGTTCTCCATCGTTGGTCCTCGTACTCAACAGTAAACGTAGCCATCCTTCGCTTCCAGCCTCCCTAACAACCAATATCTTCTTCCAAGTTCGAGAGCTTACAACTCCTCCACTGACGCCCTTCAACTCTCGGGGGGTTCTGACTACAATGCAAGAACAAGTAACTGCCAAAAGCCTGCCCAGCTTGTTCTGCACCATGATTTCCGTGATGATAGGATTACTATCAGGTGCACTAAGACCAAAAACGCGTGCAATAACAATGCTGAAAAGGCTAAGAGTGGATGTTTTATTCAGATAGTCTATCGTGGCCTGATTTGAAAAGCCCAAGTCACTGTCAAGGATAGCACCGATGCTGTAAGGGCTGATAGAGGCGGGACGACCGATATTAACATCGATCCACACCTTGGCCTCAGCCTAGCGAGCTTGAACGAGGCAAAATGTGAGGGAGAGAAGTTTTGTGTGTCCATGTCTCCGTTTTCCAATTGTAACGCGTCAAAGTAAGCGGAGGGCATCAAGATAGCGGCACTAATCGGCGCATCAGTCTCACTGTGAGGGTTCAGAAAAATGGGTTCAGACACGCGGTCATGAGTGTCGTTTTCAATACTCTTCAAAAGATCCCCCAGATATGTTGAGTTGACCTCCCAAGGGGGAGAATGAAACAACTCAACTCCAAACCTGACATGATTGTGGATTCCATAACCTTCTGAGTCCAACAAATCGACTGTCTGGCATTGAACTGCCACCAGAGGTCGACTCCATGACCTCATGTTGGACATTGACTGAGGTTTAGATTTGAATAGCATTCGTTCATAGTCAGTGGTGTCACGTTCTAACGTCCAAGGCGTGGCCGCGAAGCTGTCTGTGATGTAGCTCATAGGGCAGGTGGCAGAGGCGATGTTTGAATCTTGACTAATTGACAGTTTAATCCTTCGTCTTGAAAATTCGCCGTGAGTAGAGTCGTATGACCCATTTTCTTGGTACGGACTCAATTCGATCTTGCGCCAAATATCGCTGAAGCTTGCCAACGTTTCGTCCAAGTCCATAAACTCGCATTCATCAGCCACCGTTGACATGTTGCACCAGAAACCCTCTGCTGAGGGAATATCCATAGGATATATCCATAGGATAGGGCTTTTAGGAATGAAATATGTTTCAGATTCATTCTCAAAACGAGGAAACTCCCACCATATAAGGAATTATAAGAGTGGCCGAGAAAGGACTTGCTCCAAGACCGAGAATAACCAGGAACACAATCAGTGCACTAGTCATGGTATGATAAAGAAGTGATGTTGTTAGATTCAAGACTGTACCCCAGGATTCCCAGCTGAGTATGTACTTTATCGGCGACCCGAGGTGAAATGCTGAAGTCATAAATCCAAGCGGAATACCATTCTCTTGCAGCAGAGAATGGTACAGTCTGTGCAGGAGTATATCTGTAATATATATCAAGAGAAAGACTCGTGCGCAATTGCGACATATTGAAGGGCATTCAATTTATCAGATTTGATGAAGGGCTTCCCAGCGAGCTTTCGAAACATATAGACCAAGGAGGAGCAAGGCGACTTCGACTGCTAGCATATGAAACAGCGCAAAGTGCCAGAGTACCGACATCCTGCCGTTAATCACACTTCCTTGCTAGACGCTTCGCCATTCCATGCCTTGAAGTCTGTCATGGGTGCAACATAGCTTGTTGCTCGTCTCCACCACGACAAAGAGGTAGCCCCAGGATCTGAAAGCAATTGCGGGTGCTCAATTTCTGGCAAAGGTCTTTCAGTGTCCGAGGGAAGTGTCGAGGAGTCTTCAGCTCGGAGCTACTGGGAGCTTCTTCTATAGACGTCGAGGGGGATGAGGCATTTCTTTGAGAACCGGGTTATTTTGTGGTTCTCAGCCGCCGGGGACACATTGTGCGTGACTGAACTTGGCTCCGGAGCCGACGATGATGGATCAACCAAAGCGACCATCTCCTGGGAATCTTTCCCTTCAACATCTTAAATTTACTAGATAGGGTCCTGTTAATAAGTGGCTAGACAGACCTCCCAACACCGATCAACTAGGGATGTGGTGGAAATGTCGTTGCCGGGCTCGTCGGCGTTGTTGTTCACGTTGGGATACGAATATACTCGTCCCAAGTCCATATACACTTATCTACCTGCGCTTGGCGTGGCGATCGAAATACGTGATTGAAGTTCATTGAGCAGAGAGCGAATGATGTAAGACAATATCTGTCACCTTTTTAAGCTTATGGATTAAGTATAAAACCGATCCTTCTTGGCAACTAGACACCAAGGTACAGATGCTGGTTCATGGCATAATCGCTGGCCCGTATTCATTGGGAATTGTACATAGTTGTAATTTCAAGTGTATACTTGTATAATTCTTACCTATTTTTTGAGAGAATTAGTGTAGTTGATGACGATAATTGAGGGCTCAGTTAAGGTTTTTCTTGGGATAGGCAGGTGCTATGATTTCACCGATGTGTGATCAATGTTAAGAGAATATGTTCGTATTTGCATCTCGTAGACTTAAGATAAGAGCTTGACTAAGTAACTAAGTCCACAATTCCGTATGTACAAATGGATAGGTCATGACAAGTGCTTTACAGCGACTTGGTGGCCCATCCCAAGCGAGTGTTGCCACCGTCGAAAACAACGAAGCCAGCCTTGAGGGCAATGTCGCCGAAAATGTTGATGCCGATATCCTCACTGGGCTGGAGACCACCGAAGCAGGTGCTGGAGCCCTCAGAGATAGGCGAGTAGTTCAGGTATCCCGCAGGGATGGTGAACCTGGCAGAACCAACGCCAAAGGTAAAGGTAGGGAGAGTGGCGCTGCAGGGGAAGACGTAGCCGCCGACGCTGTTGTTGAGCTTGGCACCCGAAACCTTGGCATAGTAGGCCTTGTTGATGGCGCTGGGGAGCAGAAGGAGGGTGGTGCCAGTGTCGGCGATGCCGTCGATGGAGGTCTTGGTGAAAGTAGCAGTGCCAACAGCATAGCCGGTGGAGGTGAACTCCCAGAAGCCCTGGGAAGAATCGATAGGGGTGTAAGTGATGGCTCCGGTATAAGCAGTGCTATCGATAAAGCCAAAGTTGTACTTTCCAGGGATATCCTGCTTGAGATCGGCGGTGAACACCTTCGAGTCAAGCGTAGAAAGGGCACTGTCGAAGAAAGTCTTCTGCTTGGTGGGCGAGACGGTGTTGATGGAGCTGAAAGCCAAGCCGAGGAGACCATCGAGGTCGGACTCGGAGGTGAAGCTGTCAGAAACAGTCTTGGCAGCCTCGACGGCTTGGGCGCTGACAACCAGGCCACCAACGTTGACCTTGTCGGTGTAGACAACTCCGGAGGAAGAGCTTCCGTCACCGTACGAGATGGACCAGGTGGCGCCAGTCAACTTCTTAGAGGTGGTGCTCTTGGTGGGGTCGTACTCGGCCTGGCCATTGACTTCGCTCGACGCGGTCAAGGTGCTGAAGACCCAGAGATCCGAAGATCCAGTATCAAAATCCAAGTTGAGGACCTGGGCAGGCGTTCCAATGCTGACAGGGGTCAACCACTCGCTGTCACCGTCAGAGGGCGTAGTTGTAGCAGCACCGGTGGTGCGGCGGGTAGGTCCCTTCGTGATCTTTTCGACAGTTGCAGCAAGGCCAGCAGGCAGCTCGGCGCCGTACTTGCGGTAGGCCTTGGCAAGAGCCAGAGGACCGCTCTTGGTGAACTTGGTGTTCTTGACCTGGGAGACGGAGAACTTGCCGCCTTGGACCTTGTTGGTCGTCGGGACAGCAGCGACGGTGCTGGACAGCGCCAGAGTGGCGACGAGAAACGTGGTGAAAGTCATGATGAGGCTAATGCAGAAATGTTTGGATAGGCAAGGTGCTGAAAGACTGTAGAGTGATGCTGAGCGAGTTGTGTCTGATTTTCTTTCTTTCGAAGGAGAGGCTCGCCACTTGTTATATATTCGTTTCTTGACAAGTTGTCAATATTATCGTCGGTTGCATCATGAGATTTCGGTCTCTAGAAATCGTCATAGTCGATAGAACTTGAATGTCGAAACTTTAGTTCGGCACTGAACATCCGCATCACCTCCCCAAAGGAGCTTTATCCAGGGTCCAGCTCATAAGTTCCGAAAGCTGTCAAGCCAAGCATTGGCAGATCTGATCATGCTTGATCCCGTCTTGGCGATCGCTTGGCTTGCATCCGGTAGGGGTGGGTGGGATGAAACTCTACGACTATGGTCCTTTTGCTGCTCTGTCTGTCGACGAATCGGCAATTGCGGCACTGCTTTGCGCAAAGGAGAAGGTGGGCAGAAAAAGGGCGGATACTATGCAAAAAGGACCGCCTTAGGCACCTCCCGAGATGGGAAACTGTTTTACGCGCCGATGTAACAGCTGGATAACCAGGTCAATGGCGATCACATGGGCGATTTGACGCGATAGGCCTTGCATGAAAGCCAATAGGTCTCGAAGCCAGGCTCGGGAGTCGGCACTTGCCAAGCCCCAGAAAGCGAACGGTGTTAAGAGGGACGGAAAGGTGGACGGAACAACTTGGGAGGTGCTGGCTAGTCTTAGTATCGTTCCGCTATGAAGTACAGGGGTAACGGTCGCGACTTGATTGGCCCGATTAGAGGCCCCTTGAAATATTTCAAGTTTGACCAAGATGCCGACGGAATTGCGCAATGGCCACTGATTGGCCGACCCGGTTTCGGCTCCGCGATGGAGTTGCTCAGCTGTATCAAGTACACTATCTTCGGGATTAATGCGAATATGGGACTAGGCTATGTGCTAGAAGTCGAAGATTAGAACAAAAACAAAAGTACGCCATATCCAAGCATATCCCTTTTCTAAAAGCTACGACGTCAAAGGGAAAACCACCGTGCTTAGGCTTGAAACTAGCAAAAGGCCTCCCAAGCGACAAACTATAGTCACGCGATTAAGTCCGCACCAACCGGGAAAAGCATTCTGTAGTGATGCAATCACTACCAAAGCTCGTAGGAGGCATAATGAGGATGATGGATAAGGAGGGACCATAGCAAACAATCTCCCGTTGCAAAACACGCAGAGAGAATTACACTACACCAGCAACCACAGAGGCTAATATATATGAATTGTCGATCAACTGCATTAGGCATTTCAATCCCAAGAAACTCGTATCCAATACCTAAATGAATCTACGAGGACTTTATGCAGGTATCTCCATTAAATAGGTGAAGACATGGCCCAGTTTTGAGGCTTCGAATTAGGATTTGGATTCTTTCTAATGGCCGAGTTTCGGTCGCGCCGCAGTAATACTCATTGCAAGTGAATATCCAGGCTGTACATGAAGGATCGCTCGGAGACTTATAGTATTGAACCTATCTTCCACGAGTAGTCCTGTTCATTTTGATAGTCTCTGGTTTTAGATTGGAGACCAGGCTCCGGTCATCTATTGAAGATGGACTTCTTGAATGGCTAGTAGACTTGAATGTTTGTCCTAAGCCTAGACAAGTGCAATATTCCGAGTGATTGCTCTGGATATCCTGGAATGTTTTAAGCACGGAGGTGGACATCTCTGATTTTCAAACTGACTTTCCTTCCCCATGCTGTGACCCTTCCGTCTTTAAACACCCTCGCAGTAAGTCTGAATTTAGATGTCAAAAACTATTTGACGAGGCGAAGCCCATCCACATTCCTGTCGGTATCCACCAAAAGTGAAGAGATCTTGCTCGATTTCAATTCAGTTCTGTCTCGACGGTCATCTCAGCCACTATCTACTTCCGATATGGATGAGACAGCTTGCCAAGACTGGATGGAAGCGATCATGCGGTCCAAAGAACTCGAACTAGAATCGGTCGGCGTATTTAATGAAGTCATGCCTATGATGGAAGAAGGGTAGACTTGGTCTAGAAGGGGAGATGAGATTGGTCACTCACAGGTTGAAAAAGTGCAGGCCCAGGAACGCCACCCATCTCTGGTTGCCAAATCCCATATGAATAGAAATAATGTCTCCATGATAAATTGATCTATCAAAAGGCGATACTGGACAGGGGAAAAAAACTTTCCAGTCCGACGAGCCGTGACAATGGTGTAGGGTAGCAAAGGCCTTTGATGCAGTTTATGGTGTTGTGATAGAAGCTCATCATAAGTTGACAAAGACAATGTTCATAAGTTAGTAAACATAGTAAATTAAAAAACATGATACCATAAATTGGCGACTGCTAGGTATAAATTCCTGGATGCAGGATTTCATTTCTCACAAAATCTGACTCTTCATCAAATTTCTTTGAGCCCCAGCTCCCTCCAAACGGGTCTGGCAAAAATAGTTTATTTCACTCTGTCGATTAGTTGAGCAGAGAATAGGGCACATGGAAAAGCATAAAGCAGATTAATGAAGAAAATTGACTCAGAACCCAGATGAACCATTTCATTTCTCAGATGCGAAGCACAGATGCGTCGCTGGATCAGTCGCGTTTCAGCCGGTCCGACAATGTCACCGACTCCGACGGTGGCCGGGCCTAACACAACATCGCGGAGTCGGAATGAGGAGAATGGGGAGAGGAGAAAGGCTTGACTAGTGAACAACCGAGATCCGTCGGATTCAACGTGCTGCATCTGCATCGAACAATACTCCGAACCGGTGTCAGGTGGGATTTGAGCATGTTGGTAGGCTTTTCGAAACATCAGGCCACAACCTGTGTTGACGCTTCTGCGAGTACTTAAGCTGGATGAGCCCGAGACAAGAGGTTGAAGAACCATAGCATCTGCTAACACTCCAATCAGTATTCCCTCACTTTCACCACATCTCCAACCACCATCATGGCTTTCAACCTGAAGACACCCAACCGAAAGATCCACGCCGGAGTCATTCTCGTCAAAGGGTAAGCCGAGTTCCGCCTGACTCCTGACTCAACTCACAATTTCTGATGCTGTGCAGAATCACCGAGATGATTGACGTGGCACCGTTCGAGTTCTTTGCGTGGTTCGACAAGGAGTCCCTCAAGATGTTCAACTTTCCGCCTGAAATGCTCGAGGATGCGCTCGACATTGAACTTCATTGGGTTACCGAAGATGGGAAACCGAATAAATTGAGGAGTGGAGCTCAGCTTGTGCCGACGGTGAGTCTTGATCGATCTGCTTCGCTGGCTTGGTGAGGCTGACTGTAGGTTAGGACTCGTTCGAGTCTTGCCCGCCGCTGGACATTGCGCTCATGGGCGCTCATGGTCCGGAGTACAAGTTGACCAACAGTGACAAAGCCTTTGTCCGAAAGTCGTACGAATCTTGTAGCGCATTTCTGTCCATCTGCGGCGGCATCTTTGCGCTTCTCGAAGCCGGCCTCCTCCAAGACAAGACCGTCTCGGCTCCTCGCCTGCTCGTCGACACGTTAAAGACGCAGGCTCCCCAGGTCAACTGGCAGGACAAGCGCTGGTCGCACGACGGAAAGATCTGGAGCTCCAGCACGCTCCTCAACGGGACGGACCTGATGCGGGCCTTTGCTACCGAGACGTGGGGAGGCCGGAACGGCATGGTCGAGGCGGCGCTCGACTGCGGCCACTATCCGGACCGGGACGTTGATTTTAACGACTTCCATGGGCATCACTACCCAGCCGAGTTTTTTCCTCTTTTTTAAGTGCTGACCGCTAGGGCCTTTTGATCCTCCTGGTGTTGGAGGGGATGGATGGCCTGTGGGGAAAAAAGGTACCATGAGCCCCTGGTCAGACCAGGACAGGCCCCAGAAGCGGTAATGATTAGCACTGTAATCGCCGATGGAAGGATTCGTTCGCGGGAGAAAAGAACATGTACGAATAAAAGCTCAATGCAACCCATTTGCCGCGTCAGTGTATTGAAGCTGTGAACCGTGGTGCAACAACAAACTGTGCTGGGGGTGACGCGGCATTAGATCAGACCAGTGGCCACTGACACCTATAGGCCACTCTGTAATTCAAACACCATCCACTAGAATCGTGGCCCCCCGTTCCTAGCACAGTGGGTGCTGTACGTCAGTCAGCGTCCCCCCGTCACTGCAAGGATCCAGACGAACCCGTTATCGGCCCCTCGCTGCAGCGACGGAGCGGCTTGCTTCCCGCTGTGGAACACGATACCTGGGGAGGCGTGGATAACTTGATAATTCCGTTTTTAACAACTGATGTCCTGGCTTATCCGTTACATGTTCGTGTATACCATAAATGCGGCCGTTGCATTTGCCTTGGCATCACGGCCCGAGGCTTGATTTCTCGACGTACCCGCTTCAGGCGACGCCTCTGTGATTATGTGATGACTAGTCCAATCTGCGTACTTGCTGACTAGGAGTGAAGCACTGTCAGATGGCATGACAAATATCCATAAGGACCGTACACTACGCAAAGGACCGAACCATCCATATCTAGACCCATCGCCCGACTTGACGATATCTTGCAATGGGCTTATCGCGGGCTTTCTGCACTGCGGCGGGATACCGGCACTGCGAAGAGGGTGTACGGGATATCGTAGTGGCAAGAGATGGTTGAGTGCTGGTACTTTGTTTGCCACATGAGGAATCATTTGCTGGACATGTGCTCGCAGTTGAATACGGTCTTCTCTTCACCTGCATCCGTTGATGCCGTGTCACTTGATAGATATTCGGTTCTTCGGCTTGCATCACAAGGCCCAGAGTAACTGGGCAACCACGTACAGAGTAAATGGCTATACGGGTATACAGCAATCAACACATGGAGCCACGATGGCACAACACACCACAACCCGCCCCCAAACCCGTCCTCTCCTAGCACGGCTAGTCGTCTCGGGGCTGAATCAATCAACCAAAAAAGTTCCCCAGCACATACCCAGCGATACCGCGCTGTCGGTAATGGCTGCAGTCCCAGATGAGGTCAGTCGCCCGCATTCGGCCGGTCCCTTTGTATGTGCTCTCGACGGGCCAGCAGTGGGCCAGAAATAATCTGGTGATGCGGAATTTCGGCCACAGCTTCTGATTGGACACGGCTTTCGTTATGCGGGGAGGTCAAAAAGTTCCCTTGAACGGGCTTGGTGTGGAGAAGACGCCGATGCCGTAATATCCGGGCTCCCTGTCCTCTCGCCCCCTGGTCTATCCTCATCCATTGCTGGTCTATTCCTGCTCTTTCCCGTCATCCCATCTATCCTCGACCTATCCTATTCGCCCCCGAGTCTACGTAGCATCCCGTTCTTGTCTTCTGCCCCTTATCTGCCGTGTAGACCAGCAGCCTCATTGGTCTACAGGCCTCGTCTGGTTTCCTAATCGGGCCATAACCGGCTTGTCCCGTTCGCAGCTGGAGTTGTTGGCTGCTATTTGTCGTATAGACGCACTGCTGCTCTCACGGGCTACCTTCCTGTCCCGTCTAGACCATCCCTCCCCCGAGGATCGTCGACCAAAGGGTCCTTTTGCCTCGCCCAAACGGAGCCTCACTACTCCCCTCTTTAGACTCTTTGCTTGCAGGGCCCCGGTATCGAGTGCGTGGTCTGTTTCTGTTCCGCGATGCCCGTCTCGTGTAAAAGGCCCATTTCTCCATCGGCCGCCCGGGGAAGCACTTTTGTCGTCGAACTTTTGTCTCGCGGGGGACTTTTTGTTCCACGATAATGTCCCCGCCACGTTCGTGATACCCCGTAGCCCGTGGCGATCACCTCCGATTCCCGCTATCTCTCGCTGCGCCGAATACCGCCCTCTTCGTGGGGATCGATCAATCACACGCGCTTTATTTCCTCTCACATAATGATTCCAGCGCATCGGGGACCTGTGTAATCAGGGACCCCCGCAAAGGATGAACGGCCCATCGGAGCTACCCACCTTCCCAAGAGAGCCACAAGCTGCTTGTGAGTTGGTGGCGTCCCGGGGATACTGTACTGCAGTGACAAAGGTGCAACGGCGGCATATATAGACGCTGCGGTTCCTGTTGTTGTTTCGAGTCTCCTCAAGGTCGTCTCAAGACTCTTCTATCGATTTTAAAACTGCCAAAAGCCACTCACCATGGGTTTCAAATGGCGAAAGAACGCGACCGAGGGCGTCCCCGAGCCCGAGGTCGTGACGACGGGCATCGACGTCGGCGGCGTGTCGACCAACCCCGAGGCCGACCTCAAGAAGTTCAAGAAGCTGCACAAGTGGGATCCCTTCCTGGATGTCGAGAAGCTCGACGACGTCGACCGCGTCTTGGAGACGGGAGACCTCGAGAAGGAGGCTGCCGTCGAGCAGACTCTCCTCTCTGAGGACTCGCCGTACCCGGAGGTCCGCGCATCGGTATGTCTTTGTTTGCACAGAGTAACCTATTCAGTGGCTAATCGTATAGGTCCCTCCTACCGATGACGATGAAATGCCCATCAACACGATCCGCGCCTGGACTATCGGCGCCGTCATGTGTACCATCATCGCGGCTTGCAACATCCTCCTCGGTCTGCGATACTCGCCCATCACCATCACGTCCACTGTTGTGCAGTTGGTGTCATACCCGTATGTTACCGTGCATCTTCAATCACTGGTTGCGTAATCTAACAATCCGACTGCAGTATCGGTGTTGGCTGGTACAAGGTCATGCCCGACTACCGTTTCAAGCTCTTTGGCCGCGAAATGTCCCTCAACCCCGGTCCCTTCAACGTCAAGGAGCACACCATCATCACCATGATGACGGCCGCCGGCTCCGCTGCCAGTTACGCCATCGATATTCTCCTCGCCCAGGAGCTGTTCTACAATCAGTACTTCAAGTAAGATTCCACATCAGTCTCTATATACTCCCATACCCAGGCTAACCATGGCAACAGCTGGGGCTTCCAAATCATCCTCATCATCTCCACCCAAGCCATGGGCTTTGGCGTTGCCGGTGTTTTACGTCGCTTCTTGGTCTGGCCCGCGGCTATGATCTGGCCCGCGACTCTAGTCACCACAACCGTAATGTTCTCACTTCACGACCACTCCCCCTCCGACCCGCACGCCACCAACGGCTGGAAGATTGGCCGCTACATGTTCTTCCTCATCGTCGCGCTGGCCACCTTTGCCTACGAGTGGATTCCCACCGTCATGGCACAGTTTCTCAGTCTCTTTACCTTTATCTCCTGGATTGCTCCTCAGAACGTCCTCGTCAACCAGATCTTTGGCGGTCAGACTGGACTCGGCATTGTGCCCCTCTCGTTTGACTGGAGCACCATCAGTGGTTACTTGCTCAGTCCTCTCCAGACCCCCGCCTTTGCCATCATGAACGTCGGTGCCGGCATCATCTTGATGGTCATCGGATGTGCCGGTCTTGCTTGGGGCGGTCCCGAGTTCTACCGCTATCTCCCTATCAGGTATGATATTCTGAGATGACTTGTATATCCTAGACAAAGCTAACCCATGTCCTACAGTGCCAATGCCAACTTTGACCACTTCGGCGCCCGCTACAACACCAGCCTGATCCTCACCCCCGACTTCACCTTCAACGAGACGGCCTACAAGGAATACTCTCCGCTGATGCTAGGCCCGGCCTTTTCCCTGTCGTACGGCATGGGCTTCGCCGGCCTCATCTCGACTCTCGTGCACGTCTACATGTTCTACGGAAAGGACATTGTCCAGCGTACAAGGGACGCGGCCCACGAGGAGGCCGATGTCCACTTGAAGCTCATGCGCCGCTACAAGGAGGCCCCCGAGTGGTGGTTCGCCGCCATCTTTGCCGTCAGCTGCGCCTTTGGCATGATTGCGTCGCAAGTCTGGGAAACTCACCTGACTTGGTGGGCGTACATCATTTGCATCTTCATCGGTGTTTTCTTCATCCTTCCCGTTGGTATCATTCAGGCCATCACCAACCAGCAGACTGGTCTCAACATTGTCACTGAGATGATTGTCGGTTACATGTAAGTTCCCTATACTTTTGCTTTGCCAAACAGCTTGCTAATGACATCATAGGACCCCTGGTCGTCCCATTGCCATGATGCTGTTCAAGAGCTGGGGCTATATGCTCTGCTACAACGGCCTCCAGTACGTGTCTGACATGAAGGTCGGCCACTACATGAAGATTCCCCCGCGTACCATGTTTGCCGCCCAAGCCTTTGCCGTCGTTTGGCTGTCCATTGTGCAGATTTGCACCTACAACTTCCTGCGAGGCAACATTGAGGGCATCTGCACCCCGGATCAGGCGCAGGGTCTAACTTGCCCCATGGCTCGCACCTTTTACAACGCCAGTGTCATCTGGGGTGTCATTGGACCTCGCAGAATGTTTGGTTCTGGAGCAATGTGAGTTACAAAAAGCCAGTATCATCCTTGTGATCCTCTTGTCTAATCATTAAACCAGCTACTCTTGGGTCAACTACTTCTGGCTCATTGGTGCCGTTCTCCCTGTCATCCAGTATTACCTGGCCCGCAAGTACCCTCGCAGCTTCTTGCGCTACGTCTTCTTCCCGGCCATTTTCGGTGGTGCCGGTATGATCCCGCCAGCAACCACTTGGTGGCTCGGCCAGTGGGTTATCGTCGGTCTCATCTTCAACTGGTGGATCAAGCGCAGATTCTTTGGCTGGTGGAGTAAGTCATTCAATTACAGGTCATTGAACCCTGCTAACATTTCAAAGTCCGCTACAACTACGTCCTCTCTGGTGCGCTCGACATTGGCACGGCTCTCTGCATCGTCATTTCCACCTTCGCTCTTGGCCTGTCCAACACGAGCTTCCCAGAGTGGTGGGGTAACACTGTTTTCGACAACAATCTCGATGCCGTGGGCGCTGTTACCAAGGTTCTTCCCGATGATGGGTCCTTCTTCGGGCCAAAGTCGTGGTAAATCTTCTGCTTCTTCGCCATCTGTTTTGATCCCGCGAATATGGGACAGTTTCGCAGTCCCCAGTTATTGTATTGCATAGCAACGAGAGGATGATGCACCGTATTACGAGTAGATAGCCATTCACAGACCTCTAATACTATAATGCTTTTGAGATGAAACTGACCGTGAAATAAATGGCTGTGGCGGTGGGCAGTGTAAATGGCAGCATTGGGTTTTTGAAATGCTTAAATTGTGCAGAAAACTGAGGTTTTTTTTTACCTTGGGGTAACAGCAACACGCCCGTGATGGAGCGAACGGCCAAATAGAAGAAGAAGGAGTAAATGACAGTGTTGTCACAGCTTCAAGTCTCATCGCTTGGTCCGAGATTTGCTGCTCCACGAACCACCGACGATCCAATTTCCACCCATCACCCGTGCCTCCTGAACGGGATTTCGGAAGCCCAATGTCACCTGATCGATGCGGTCCCGCTAGAGAGACCGACTTTCGCGCTCTCGCTAGACGCCCTGGTTGATCATGGGGCTGCCAGGGATTGAAAGAGTCTGATGCGAGTCACTCGCGGCCCAAAAACCGAATGAAGAAATCTAGAAATCTTAACGAGGTAGGAGAAAGGCCTGTGCAATCGAATTGAATTTGAGTTTAAAAGAGCTCTCTCGTTAGCATTTACTGTAAAGAATCGAGCTTAGTTTCACAGGAACTCATCAGGCGACGTCGTCTCTTCCGTATTCAACGACGTCTTTTGCACTATACCTAACGGCGTCTCTTGTCCTCCATCCACACATGTCTTCTGTGAATTACATTTTTAAGGTAGTATTAGCATCCTCTTTCTCACATCCAGCATTTATTGTATCAGTCTCTTCCAAGTGCTTGCAACATGGCTTCCGCCCTCCATCAGCAACTTGAAAATTCTCAACTCGGCCTGTCATCCAAATGCTACCGATTCCTTCCGGTATTTTAACCAGTTCCCTTGCGAGCTGCACTAGAAGATATGGGAGCTCGGGCTCAGCCATGAGCGTTTTCTCCACGTTGAATTGGGCGAGCCTTCCGATACCATTGACAGCGGCGAAAGCATCAACGATATCGAAAGTACTGACAGCCCTCCGAACGATCACACACCCTATGAGATGTACGACATCATCTTATCAGAGCGACAGCCTATAAGCAAGCTTGCCCATGTCAATTCTGAATCACGCTACGTTACATCTTGCTTCCATCGGGTTCAGCTGCCTTGCCAGTATTCTTAGAACGGCAAGGAAGACATGATTGGGACTTTCTATTTTAACACTGAGCTGGACACCTTGCAAATAAGAGGGAAGCAGCTTGCCCAATCTGCGCTCGACCTTCGGGCCCATGATCCACGTCGCATTGGTCTTATCAGCCTGGCGACAGACCATAAGTTCGTGAGAGAACTTCGATCCCAATTTGGGGTCCAGCGCAAAAACCCGGTTTCCAAACGAGAAAAAGCTAGTCTACGACGAGGTATATCCAGACTCAAGCATGTCTTGTTTTATCCCTGACTGGGAGTGAGTACTTTTTTTCAGGCGAGCTAACATTTGTCCCCATCTCAAGGGGTCAAGTTAACAGTACGGGTTGAAAAGGATCGCGCGGACGAGTGGACCCTGAGAACGAAGGATATGGTTCCCGCCCTATCATGGCTACTGTGACTAAGTTTAACTGCCTGCCACATGATCATCGACCATCTCTAAGATTATTCCGGATATATGTGGATTGGCCCTATCTACGATGGACTATTCGTAACTGGTTCAATTTTCTGGAGGAAAAAAACGCAACGTACGGCATGCCCACGAAATGGAATATCGTTTGATGGTTGCCTTTGGAGGAAACCATGCAGGGAACCGCAGGGGGGGAATCGACACCAGATGGTACATCAACGACTTCCCAAGCCCCACGATAACGAACAGAGATGAAGCTGTCGGCTGGGTTCGTGAAGGGGATAAACGGTGGAGAGCAGAGGTGCGGAAGGTCCGAGAGCTCGAGGAGAGAGAGGCCATCGAGGAACCTCGCCAGTACCAAGAGAAGGGACAATCGCTTGGACTAGCTATTGAGTTCTGGCTCTTTCACATCGATGCCATTGATCTTGTGATCGACCGGACGGGGGACCCTGCTGAAGTGCGAAGGCGTTTGCGGGTGGACTGTAATAAAGTGTCAATGGACTTGTCGAGGTCCAAGCCTGAGCTCAGTGTATTCCATCTCTCATAGATTCTGTTGAATTCTAGTGAAGGTGTTATCCTCATAAAAAAAAGAAAACAATCTTTTTTTCTTCATGTTGGCTGCCCGCTCCTTTGCTGGGTTTTTTTTTTGAAGGGAAAAGCCCATGTACATTCCTAGTTTCACATCAAGACTCGATATTTTTCATCCGACTTATCACCAAAAGGGGTTGTAGATAAGAACGAGCATAACGTCGGACTTGAAGTAATAATGCCACATAATTTAGTCCATTTTGTATCTACCTAAATACAATTCCCTGACTGCACATTGTTTAATGGTTCATGATGTAAGTGGAAATATAGGGAGACTTTTGGCCCATCAGTGTATGACTTGATAACTATTTTCTCTACTAGTCCAGTCTAAGTAGTCAAAGCTGTATGTTCTACTGTAATTTTATGAATCAAAGTCGTAAATCGTGATATGAGAATATGAAATGTCGTGAGATTAAACAAGGTCCTGTCGCGCCCTCTCCTTACGCAGTTCTTGGCCCTTATCAGACCAAGAAAAGTGACCAACAGGGACCTGGAAGAAAGAATTGCTAACATCAATAAGTTAGCAGTGACACTTTATTCGGCCCAAGAATGAGACCAGGGACACCGAGGTGAACATACCTGCTGTCTTGGATACCCGCCAAAGCGTTGTACCACGCGAGGAAGGAAGCAAAAAAGCCGAAAAGGCCGGCAGCTTGCTGAAGCGCATCCCTCGCCGTTTCATTCTCCAAGTCGTGCGCGTAGCTTTCGCAAGCAAGCAAGAGGAAGCATATGTCTGCGGCAAAGAACAGGAGGAAATGAGCGACGCTGGACCTGAGCGTGCAGATCAAGAGGAGGGTGGTGAAGATCCACCAGGCGGTCAGGAAGAAACCCATGACGGAGCCGGTATCTCCTTCATAGGGACCGTCTGTTCCGAGGGTGTTCCAAGTTGGCGTCAAGAGCATACCGTAGGCGATCCAGAAGCCGCCATAGGAGGAAAGAGCGGTGGCACCAAATGTATTCCCAACAGCCATTTCCCTAGGAAGATGCGTTAGTCATGGAATCACGATGGACAAAAGACGAGCGATGTCTGGAGACAACATACCACATGCCAGCAAGTAGCTGGACTAACCCGCCGTAGCTAAAAGCAAGAGGCACGGCGATATTGGGAGTAGTCTCGCCGCGGACATGCATGTTCACGCAAGACAGAACAAAGGTGGTGACGGCAAAAGCGCAGAGGCCCAGCGGTGACGGGTTGGCGAATTTGCGAGGTTCAGAGTGCATGATGAGATGTGGAGGAGCAGCACCATTCTGAGGATAAGCCCACGGCGAACTCATTTCTGAACAGGTGGGGAGATGGTGTTGGTGATAGACGTAGTGAGGGTGCTCGAGAGTCTTGTCCGAGTCGTTGTGGAGGTCATGAACGTGGTCTGCCATTTTGCATCAACGAATGTGTCGTAGGATGTATTGAAGGACGTATCAAGAGAAGTGTGGAATTGGGATGATGGACTGGAAGATAATTGATGGGTTACGCTGCTGTTTACTTATACCTTATTATTCGTGTTTGTCTATTGAAAGTCGGGAGACTGCCGTGTGGTGTGACGGTGGAGGAACCGGCCGCGATCCACAAAATAGATACGAGCCAGGGTTGAATCGGAAGCAAATCAGGAGACGGCACGGAGAGACAAATCCGCGAACAGGGTAATTAAGAAGATTATGCTTTTAAAGACTGGTCCGTGTGAGCAGATTCGGCACCTTGTTTTACATTCAATATACTGGGGCCTTTCTAGAACCAAGTGAAGCGGTCTCAATGGTGTTGCTGGGAGAGGATGCAGGGGTGAGAAGGCGTCACCGAATTTTGACATGGATGACATGGGTGACTTGATGGCAAGAGCATCACTTGAGGAGGGGAAAAACCAGTCTAATCAAAAGAATACAACTGGATCAACGCAAAATCACAATGACCATACTAGAGGACTATCTCGGGTCTCATTCTAAGATTCCCGTCCCATCAGTAACTCTAAGCCGCATTCCTCCGATGGTCGGCGATGGGCTATTTTAAGATTTTTACAACGTGACGTTTCATCAGCGTGGCAATGCCGAGACCATCAGCCTAAATCAGTCGTGGGCCGTTTATATGTTCCAGTGCGTGACAGGGCCTTGGCGAACGCCGCCTGCAGGGGTTATAGGCGGCCGAGGGACTCCGGGTCAAGGATTTTTTGCTTTACGCGTTCATCTTGGCGTTGCTGATGAGTCTTCGATCAATGTGATCATCGTTATTATTTGTACTCTTGTTCCATGTTTGTTGACTGTGTTCGCTACCAAGACTGCGATGGCCACTGCAATCACGCCATGACTGTCAATCTGGGACAGGTAGGGAGGACGATTCTGGGCTTTGGAATGATCCCAGTGCCAAATTGGCACTGCCAATTGATCAACAAGCGCACCAAACGGGACAAACTCCCATTCACGCTCTTGGCAACAGGTTTTGACCAGAGGTACAAGTAACATGGTCTCATCTGAAAAGTCGCATTGCTGCATCGTCTCTATCTCGGGTCAATCAGGTCAGCGCCTTGGCCACGGCAAATGCGCGCTGGCTGTTGAAGCTGCTTACCTTGGCGGCTTGATACGCAATCAACCTTGAGCGCTCCCAACACACTGGGATTGCACTGCAACAGCAATAAGAAATGGTCCTGTATCTTTCACCCGTGGTCCATCATGTCAATCATCAAAGTAATAGCTCTGTGAACCTCCAAGTGTAAACGCTCACTTTACTTCCTTATCCACTTTTGCAATTTCTGCAACGTCTTCGTTCTTTTGCTGGGGTTATCCACGCTGGACCCTTCCCCTCCTTCACTTCGGACTTGTTCGATATTGTCAATAGACGCCTCCGCACTCGACGGTTGAGTGATGCAGGAGTCAGCAGTTGAGCCAGTAGTAGATGGGCCCATCGCTTTGTCCCTCCTTCTTTGGGTGCGGGTTGAAACCGAATCTACTACAGACTGCCCACCTTGGTCACCATCCTGGTCCTCTCGAGTCGTGTCCTTGCCCTCCCTCCCATGGCCTAACAAGACCATGTGCCCAAAAATGACGGCGCCTTGCTGGCCGAGACCTCCGACATCCACCGGTGTCATAGGCCTAGATGTGATTCTGGGATCCCAAGACCTCTTTGGCACAAGGAATTGCACCGGACTGACATGACATGCTCCCAGAGTCTCTACACACTGGCAGGCTCGCAGCGGGTCAGACGACGATAACCACACGACCTTCTTGGTCAGTTCGCCAACGCCTAAGCCGGGCTCCATCCTCGTCAAGCGCCGCTCGTGCAACATCTGGAGGGTCAATACAGAAGTGGCCAGGCAGTCGGACCCGGTGAGCACACACTTCCACTTACTGCAGACGCTAGACGGGTCGTTGGGGCAGATGAGGTTCCTAAAGCCGTTTCTGAAAATGGTTGTGATGCCCACTGCCGGCAAGAGGCCTCTCCATCCGGGTCCCCATGTTTCAATGTGCTGCATACGTGTGCGCACAGGACCAAGGGGAGAAATGACGTCTAGAATGTCGAATCCGGTGACACTTCTCTGTGGATCGAGAGTCTGGGGTATCCTTATACCATCCTTGGACGCCAATTTTACCTGCACATCAATCAGGATCTCAATCGAATGGAGAATCTTCTTTACTCGCGTCTCGAGTTTCAAATGCTCCGCAACTGATTGCCCATTAAGAATTCGTTTGCTGATGACGTAGAGGTTCAAGTCGAGGTTATCCCAGTTCTTTAGAGTCTTCAGCACCGCATGGCGTCCCGTACAAGTGTCCCACTGGTCTTTAAACTTGGAAGCATCAAAAACCCAGTCGTGGGTTGACTCGGGATCGTGTTCATCAAGATACAGCAATATACGCACTAAATGAAGTAGTGCAGATGCGCTGTCGACGAGCCATGCCCGACGATCTAAAACGTCGTAGAAGACAATGGGCTGGAGGCTGATCCATTTAAGGAGGCTTGGGTAGTCTTTTTCTCTCTCGAGCCAAAACGGCTGCTCCTTTTTGTTCACAGACATATTCAACCCGCCAATAAAATCAGGCCCTGCTTCGATGTACAGTTTGTCAATGACGATAGATGCGGGGGGCTTCCGCAATCCAGATGCCCTAACATCTAGCGCCGCTGTTTTGTGTCCTATAGATAATGCGTCAGTGAAGCCATTTCGGGGACTGGAGGTGAGCAACCCATGCCGCACATATCGGTAGTGTTAGCACACCAACCGACAAAATGTCGGCTGCCTTCGAGGTCTCGGAGCGAGAATCCTTCGGGCATTTGGATGTCCAGATTATCGAGCTCTGGGTCAGCATATGAAACCCGCACCTCAGGGCTCCGGCTGCGAAGAAGATGCCAGACAATCGTTCCGGCAGTGGCCAGAGTGGCGACCAATAACGAACTGAAGCCCTTTATGATTATCTTCTCTCCCCACTGCACCACCTCGCGGGACCGGACGAGGCAGGCCATACAGCGTAAGGACATCTCAATACCGGTATTCTTTTCGGACCTTCTCAGGACCGGGTAGCCACTGACGAGAATGGGATGCACGAAGAGAGGGCCCCTGCAGAAGCCATTGCGTTCAATGGGGTCGCCATTCTCGGTAACCTGCTTAAAATTGAAGACAATCTGGCAAGATCCTGCCACCCCTGCTGTTGTTGGAGCCGCGTTTTTCTTTGTGGATATCTGGAGATCCTTCACGCGAGGGGTACAGGTCACCATGCCTCGACGTGGTGCGTCTGGGGAGCATCTCAGGGCTGCAGCCAACCACCCAACTTGCTCGGCAATCTCAGACACAAAGTACGGATCCCCAGTTGCAGAAATTGAGCAATCGGAAGGTCCATTGATATTTGCCCGCAGTTTGGGAGTACTTGGCTCAATGGGCGGGATACTGTCAGAGAGTCTATCGTCTTGAGTCACAGGTGACTCTAGTAGCTGATCTAGGGGTATGATGTCAGCTCCCGGTCGTTCGGCGAGCAGCTTTGTTCGGATTAGACTTACAAACACACTCTTCTCCCTTAGGGAGAGAGGTGAGCTTCTTAACTAAAGTGATGTTATGCTCTCCTGTCTCCGGCCATGTTTGGGCTATGTACTCTCTGACAGCCGTGGCCTGAGCTTCGTACACTGTACCCGTTAAACACACCACTCTCTCGAAAATGTCTATCAAATTCAGGTCCGACTCTCGGTCAAGACAAAGGGTCATAGGGTTCTAGTTTAAGGAAAATGCAATGGTAACGGTGGAAGACTGTTTGTGGCCGCTTATTTGGCGGAGAGGTTCTTGTGTGCGAAGCCGATTCTGAATCCATGTCCCAATTTCGGACATAGAGCCACCGCTTCCAATGCTCAGTTGATTATAATGCCGTACCATGGAAAGTAGCCATTTGTAAGCACCGTATTTGCGAACAAATTGCTCGCTGTCCGTGAATTTAAAGGGGAGCGGCTTGTCCTCGAAGTCACCGATTGAGTCTTCTTCCCAGGTGTCATCCGAGGGACCTGGTTCGACTTGACTAAGCCAGTCAGGGGCCGTCTCGGTGGGCTTCTGGAGCAACTCGCGTCCGGGCTCCTCTTCATCGCTCTTACTGCGACTAATGGAGCCAGTGCCGGCAGTGCCGGTGCGAGATAGTAGGCTAACAATCTCCCTGGGCGCGATCAACTTAGGATAAATAATCAACGCAAGGGGTAATCCAGAAGTTCAGTTACGGGACGCAGTCCTTACCTTCGGTTCCGATGGAGAACCTTGGATATCCACCACTGAAACGGATTTGACGACTCTCCATGCAGCTTCAAGGCAAACCTCTTCAATGCCATCTCGAGGTACTTGTTTTTTAAACCCGAGGCCCTAGGGCTGTTTATAGCATCAACGAGGTCTCTGGAGAGCTGATCCGAGAAGACCTGGAGGTAAACATGCTTGGAATCATCCAGTAGGGAATCCATGGAGTATGTGGTCTCTACATCCGAGTCGCGCCTGCTACCATCATTCTCCATGTCAATTTTGGCGGACAAATCATCATTTGAGGCGGCCTCTTTTCCCGTTCCTTTCGAACTTTCGCCTTCTTGTTCTTCATGCCTGGAGTTGAAATTGACATAAGTTGTCGGGAACTGGGCTCAGCCGCCTATTGGAAGGCCAACCGGTCTTGAGGGGAGAAACATCGACCGAAAAGGAGGCGGCATCCTCAGCTGCTGAGCCCGCTGCCGTCTCTCTTCCTTCTCGAGAGTTCTGACAGCACTAAATTTGGAAACGGGTGTCCTCTTGAAGTAGGCTGTGATGGCGACTCGTTCAAACGTGGGCTTGTACTTACCGCTCTTTGGGTGGATGATCTGTTTCTTCTTCTTGCCCTTGTGGTCGTTTTCGAGGTACTGAAGCTCTCGTTCATGGACCTTTCGAAGTTGTGACTCGAATTGGATCAGTTTGTAACAGTACCGCTTGTCTGGGTCATTTTGAGATAGTGTTTCTTTGGTGAGCTCTAACTGGCGTTGGATGGCGAGACTGCAGTAGGCCATCTTCTTGGTGACAGACTTCGTATCTCTTTCAAGGATGCGGAACTGGCGCTCTATTTCCTGCTGCGAGATGCCGGTTCGTGTAGTCCGTCTAGCATTTTCCCAGGTTCGTGTCGAGTAAATGCCCTCTTCGTCAGCATCGTGTCGGCTGTTAGTGTCTGCCTTCTCAAGTCGAACTACAGCATATGTGGACAGGAGTTCGCGGGCCTCGGCCTCGGTCAAGCCTTCGTTCCGGATGTCAGAGATCTTGATTGTATTTGTTGATCGCAGGTCCCTAGGGACGACACGATGGGAAGGAGGAGGGGAGTCGAAGTCTGGTGGCGGCCCCATATGCATCATAGGTTGTTTTTGGTGTTCCGTGGTTGTATGCATCACCTGATGCATGTCTGAGAGCTTCTCCGGAGCGGCCTTAGACAAGATACTACCGGTGCCGGCATTGGTATCTCGCATAGCCAACAGACTTGGCTCGTTATCTACCCCCTCATTTTCCAGCTCCACAACCCTACGACTTGTAGTCTCCACGGGGAACAGCCTCTCCAGGTCTTCCACGAGTCCCATGATCTGGTCTGCCAGCTTTTCGAAGTTCTTGTTGTTGCACAGCGCCGACTCCGCCGTATCCTCAACTTCAAAGCGCGCCAAGTCATCTTGGGTCGGATTGATCTCGTACCACTTAGATGACTTCTGTGCGGTCTGTAAGAGCAGTTCGATCTCTTCTAGAATTGCTCGGAGCTGTTGAGAATCTCTGTCACTTGGCGTATCGATGGTGAAGCGGACTTCTTTGTTGATCCCGACTGCCGCGCCCCATCCACTTAGTCGGACGCTGGCGATATTAAATTTGCGTCGGCTGCGCTGGAAGACTCGCTGGAAACGGGGGCTCCGTTGAATGTACACGAAGCAGTCGAAACAGTGGTTGAACAGGGCCTCCACGGCGTCCACGCTCAAAGGACTGGCCACATCGCTGGAGACCTCGGCCATGCTAGCAGTGTGAGATGAATTAGTGCGGATATTTCTTGGCCTCACGATGAGAGCCTTGTTCGTACAACCTACGCCGTGTGAGGGGATGGTGCGGCTGACGAGAGAGCGTGTCCCAGTGGTCAGTTAGGCGCCGCCATGCCCAACTGTGAGCTGCTGATTGGGTTAGGCTGAGAACTTCTCTAATCATCAACAATGCCAAAATGGCATCAGCAAACCGTGACGAATATACAAAGAAGCCCGTTAGCGACCTCAATACCGACCAACATAGTAAAGCTCATGTGGGTAACCACCGGCGCCCGTAGATATAGGGCTGGGTTAGCTAGTATAAGTCGAGGTGAGTTAAAGCTGACCTACGCCAACAAAATCCCATATTCAACCTAAACAAAAGCAGCTTTACTTTAGGTAAGCATGAGCGCCTTTGTTGGGGCCTCACGACACTCACAATATGTACAGAATAGTGACCAGCTTGCACCCCACTAGAACAAGCGAGATCTGATTGACTAGACACACGATGATGCAAATAACTCTTACAAATACTAGACAAGGCTAATTTCCGTCTTAGGAGCCGAAAGCCATTTCTTCAAAGACTAAATCTCCATAAGCCGCGTCGTTGGTAGATGTTGTCCCTTTCGTGTGTCACAACAAAAGCTTGAATCCTGCCATCATGCGGCTTGCTCAAGACAAGCAGAAAAAGGACATACCCTTTCCGGTAGTCCTTGTCGTCCACTGGCGCCGTTTTGGAGTTTGAGCCATCCTGGCCCCCGCCTTTGCCCAGGTTTTGGTGTGCTTGAAAACTGTCTCCGTGCCTTGCTCTTCGCTTTCTATGATATCTGGCCACCCTACCGTCACACGGCCAACCCGACGTACTTCAGCTTCATTGAGAACGGAGCATGTCAGGTGTAGCCGGTCATGGGGCGGGGCGTCATCAAACTTGAACAATACCTTGCCCGGGGCCCATGGCTTCCAAGGAAGTCAAGTTGATCCATGTCTACCTAACCGGTGACAGGCAATCAACTCCAGTTTGGAAGTTTTGGAATGCGTACTGGCTTTCAACCTCTGTCAATTTTCCACAAAAGGCACCCTACTGGGAATGATTTAAAGACTCCAAAATAGCGCTGGCCCCCAAATCGTCTTCATGAGGAAGTCAAAAACTCCTTGAATATCGAGTGGCCTATCCTCCGCCAAACTCGGGTGGCGGAATGTGTACGCTTCCACCGCGGTACGCCAGAGACTTCGAGGATCATTGTCCCGGCCATACCCAGAGTTCACAGTGTCATGCACAACACGTCTCGATTGAATCCTTGCAGGGGGTAGTTGGCAAAAGGCTTTGAGATCGGCGTCGCATCCCTGCTTCTACACTGTAAAGACGGTTTGAGGTCTCCGAATACCAGCAACATCACATGTAGAGGTTTGATGTAACGCTGGGTAACGCGATGGGCCACGATAGGTCATGATCGGTAAAAAGTGATGGTATCTAGAGGTAAAGACCGATGAAGATTTCTTTACCCAGCGTCGTGAGGGTACGTACCAACCCCACATGACCATTTATTGCGGGCCTACTACCTCAGACAGGATCTCAAGGCCATAGGTCACGATGTTGCTCTCTACATCGTTGAGATCTCCCTTTATAGTTAATAGGTTTCCAAATATGCTTGCAACATACTGACATCGCAACCAGTGACAAACATGAACACCTAAAGCCGAAATACTCTACTCTGTCTTCTTTGGCTGGGAACTTGGCGCAATTGTGGTGACTTCTTCTAGCGTAAGACCTTAGCCGCTGGCACCTTCTCAGCTATGCTTTCCGGAACGAAGCACGACCTAGCGCAAAATATGCTCCTTTCATTGCCACGTGCTAACGGGGAGAAATTGCAGGGTCGCATAGTAAGAGTATTATAATCCTTTGCGCAAGGATTTTGCGGGACATTAGCCTATAAGGGGAATCTGTAAATGATCCTCCAGGCGACTTCTAGGCTGCAATCGAAAAACTGTCTTGGTTTGGTCATAATCCCGAAAGGTGGGTAACTCACGACCTGTGACTGGTCCCTTGTGACGGCGAGGTAGTCACCAAGTCCATAATTACACTTTGCAGACGTGGTAGCGGATGATCAAGGGAACCAGCTCGATGGCACCCTAGTGATTTGATCTGCGCTATCATCCGACGTACCGTTACATCCTAGACGCCTTGACATTGCAACCCCCTGGCCAGTTGGAATTAAACACCGAGGACCTGTTTTCATTGGCCTTGCGCATAATTGCCAGCGCTAAACCGGACGGAAGTAACTTATAGTGGCCATGGAGTTCTTCAAGCCGAAAGCAAATCGCATCGGGCCGTTTCCTGGAGAACCCTGTTTTCCAAGATGTTCATAGAGCTGGGCATACTTCGGTGGAAACAAATGCAGTCTCAGAAGAAATAACACCTGCTGTTTTTGCCCATGACCGACTGAACCCTTGCCTAGAGGCACGGCATGGCAGGAACATGGGACGAGCAATAAGTATGATCTGGTCAGCCGAGTCACCTCCCATATTGGACAAGTTGAGATGGTTTCTACAGCTCACAGATATAAGAACAGAGATTATTCTGATACACAGTATTCTCCTACTAACTTCTTTGGATAAATCCTATCCACCTGCTTGAACAAGTACAGCCCCTTTTCCACTTCCGCCATGCAGATATTCAGTCAGCTTCTCGTCCTAGCCAGCCTCGCAAGCGGTGTCTTGGCTTGGGACTCCCCAACGTACAGCGGCTATAGCAAAATCTGGGTAGATACGTTCGATGGTTCCGCCGGCCAGGCTCCGGACACGAGCAAATGGAACATCATCACCGGATATCTCAACGTCAACGCAGAGCAGGAGGTGTACACATCCTCAAGCAACAACATCCAACGAAGCGGAGGTGCTACCCTTCAAATCGTCCCGCAGCGAGATTCTTCCGCGCTGTACGGATGGACCTCTGGTCGCGTTGAAAGCAAGTATGTCTTGACGCCCAGCGCGGGCAAGAGAACCAGGATGGAGGCCCAAATCCGATTCGGGACCAACGCCCAAGCAAATAAGCAGGGCATCTGGCCCGCCTTCTGGCTGCTCGGAAACAGTCTCCGGAACGGGGGCAGCTGGCCCGCCTGCGGAGAGATTGATATCATGGAAAGAGTCAACGGCATCTTCACAGGCTACGGAACCGTTCATTGCCAGGTATACCCCGGCGGAATCTGCAACGAGGGTACCGGGATCGGGGGGGCGATTGGTATCCCCGATGACGGCTGGCATACTTGGCGAGTAGACATTGATCGAGCCGCTAGTAGTTGGCAGTCTGAGTCTATCACTTGGTACATGGACGGCACCCAATTCCACCAAGTGACTGGCTCCCGAATCGGCGACCAAGCAGTTTGGGCGTCGCTTGCCCATAGTCCCCTTTACTTTATCCTAAACCTGGCCGTTGGAGGAACTTGGGTATGCTCACTATCCCAAATATGATGAAATGAGAGTCAATAGCTAACAAATATCCCAGCCTGGAAACGCGAATAGTGCGACGCTTGGAAGTTGGGGTGCCATGATGGAAGTTTCGTATGTCGCCCATTATTCGACTTGATGCGGGAGCAAGGATGTAGCGGACGGAGATGGATTCTTAAATGTTGTTTCAATGTACTTATATCAGTCGTTACTAGATCTTAGAGCTTTGTATATCGATATAACGGACCTAATCATGCCCTCGACCGTCCAGCCTCGCCCCAAGTGTAACATAGACAGCTTCAGCCTCTCCTCACAATCCCAACGGCGTTCCACTGCCGCATACGCCTCTGCGCATTCACTGCTTACGCTCTGTACCCTGCTTCATCTTTCACAAGCTGTATGCTGAAGATATCGCCTAGTCCTCTACTTTATCCATGTGTAGTTACTGTTGAAACATAAGTCTCAGTAGTCATCTGGGAGTTATCCCCTTTTGAATTTCAACAGTTACTAATAGCGTCTTTGAGCGGACGAGTGTGCGCTACAGCTACACTGGTAACTCACAATTCCATAGCTCATATCCGTACAACCTCCTACCTATCTTGGATCATTTAGTAAATGCTGAGTACCAGCATTCTTGACGGGTGCTTCCCGGAGGTCTGGAACTCTGTCCTCGATTTGAACTTCAAGCTGGGGAACACGTTCAACACGGCTCGGTTCGTGTGCATTAATTCGAAGTTTCTCCCATTTCCATGTTTGGCGCCTCTAGGTATCATTTAGGCACACATTAAGGAGTATCATGCGTAGTATCAGCCACATAATCGATGAAGAGGACCGGGCTATCTCGGACGCCGCGCGTCTAGAGTCGTCAGAACCAGACGGTGCTAAAATCATTAACAAACGGGGCAAATTTCCCAGTAATCCCGAGTGCTTGGCCCACCGAACCTGAGCCGCCTAGATGAAATGCATGGGGTTGAAAGCTGGGGCTGGCCGGATAGAGCGGCCGGAGAAAATCCCCACTGGGTTCATATAAAGGCATTATCCGCATATGTTTGCCGCGTTTCCGCGAATTATGGATCTAAAGTTCCCATTGAGAACCACAATATGTCATCTAGGTCCATGGGTGCAACGTGAAATAGATTGAACCGCGCTTTCTTGGTGAGTGGTTACTTGCACGCATTGCGTACCTGTTCGTTTCAAATACAATGCTATCAATTCGCCAAACGGAACATGATGCCGGGTGAAACATATATGATTCACTGGTCTTCCTCAATAACAACAAGAACAAACCAAGCGACCGGATCGTTCTGACTTCAGTTCTCACTTGTAAAAGTTTCACCTTATCATCATCCACCATTTGTCGCTCTTTTGATACCTGTCTGGAACCCGGAAATAACCTCGCTGGTTGGCAATCCCCGGCTCTACCACACCATGCAGTACCGACTCTTGTCAGCACTCCTCGCTGGAGCAACCACCGTCTTGGCAGCACCAGCTCCTGAGCCAACCGCAGCACCTAATCTCGCGAGGACTGTATCGAAGCGTACCTCGAACGGCTCTTGCACCTTCAGCGGGTCGGACGGCTACTCTCAAGCCAGTGCCTCCAAGTCCTCCTGTGCCACCATTGTTCTGTCCGCACTCACTGTTCCTTCAGGAACTACGTTAGACTTGACCGAACTCCCTGACGACACCGAGGTCATTTTCGAGGGCGAGACGGTCTGGGAGTATGAGGAGTGGGAAGGCCCCCTGTTCGCCGTCAGCGGCACCTCCATCACCGTAACAGGCGCCGACGGCAGCTCGTTAAACGGCAATGGCGCTTCATACTGGGACGGCGAGGGGAGTAACGGCGGCAAGACGAAGCCCAAGTTTTTCCAGGCGCATGACTTGACCACGTCGACGATTCGGAACATTAAGATCGTGAACCCGCCCGTCCAGGTGTTCAGCATCAATGGTGTCCAGACGTTGAGCCTCACGGGAATCACCATTGACGCGTCCGACGGTGATGACAATGGAGGTCACAACACGGACGGCTTCGATATTGGCTCTTCTGACGGAGTGACAATTTCCGGCGCGACTGTTTACAACCAGGATGATTGCGTGGCCATCAACTCTGGCACGGTAAGTGGATATGAATACTCCATTTTAGCCGAGCAGGCATCTAATTGCATAACTTCATAGAATATCGTCTTCACTGGTGGATACTGCTCAGGTGGCCACGGCCTTAGCATCGGCTCCATTGGTGGCCGAGACGATAACACCGTCTCGGGCGTCACCTTTGAGTCGTCGACAGTGACCAACTCGGAGAACGGCGTACGTATCAAGACCAAGTCTGGAGACACCGGATCCGTGTCAGATGTGACCTACAAGGACATTGAGCTTTCTGGCATCACCAAGTACGGCATCATTGTTGACCAGGCGTACGATGGCGACGAGGCTACCAACGGCATCACCATTGGCGACTTTACGCTGGACGGCGTCGCGGGTACCGTTGATTCTGATGCAAACTATGCCATCTATGTCAACTGTGGGAGCGATAGCTGTACTGACTGGAGTTGGACTGACGTGTCTGTCTCTGGCGCTGATGATTCCTGCTCTAACCAGCCCAGCGACGTCACCTGCTCGTAATCAAGAGCAACGATCTAGGTATGGGCTGCTGCTTGTAAATATTTTCCTTCTTATTTCTAGGTGGCTGGACCAATTAGCTGGTGTACATACTCGTGCAATGAAATATCTTACATATGACTTCACATCTCAGGCGTGTAATCTTATTACCATGACATGTTGTGGAAATTTGTTTTGTTGACGATTATCATACCGCGCAGCCTGTCTCAAATTCCGAGACCTTCCGCGAGAGCCCATCACTCACCGACCCATCCGAGACCTGATTTTGAGACCTACCAACGAGTACAATACGGAGTAAGTACACTTAGATAAGTAAGAGGTATGGCACTGCAGAGATTGATCACACAATGTGTTTGTGGATATTTTGACAACAGAAGTGCATTCGCGCGAATTGTGTGTTAATGTAAGAGTGTCAGAGCTCTTTGGGGCAAATCTCGAAAGCGCAACAGTGTATCTGCTGCTCACGAATAGCAACGCATGCTGTCTTATCACAGATAAGACTGCTGATGCCAACCTCAGCTGGAGCCACTTTTTCGTGATGGAAAGCTGAAATCGCAAACCGTTTTGGTATCGAACGCGTGGTCAACACGCAAGCCAAGACCACCAGTATCGATTTAAAATGAGGTCCCTAGCCTGCTTCAACCTAGCTGCAAGACACAACAACCCTTTCAGGTTAAAGCCTCGAGACAGAACAGATAACCTCATGGCGCTATCGAATATCCAGGGTAAATACCACGAACCCTTGCATTACATTCCTGACGTTGCGAAAAACGGCTTGGTTCGCGCTGTGGCATGCTTGCGATGGCGTTGAACCATGTCTGCATCGAGTTTTGGCTTCGTCCAGACTGAGCTTGGCTCGCTGGGCTGACCTGGATTCTGGGACGGCATTGGAACGTGGTGGAATTTGACCAAGCCACATCTTCAAGGGCGCAAACAAAATATCGTACTATCGAACGCCCCAGCTGGTGATGGATGGTGATAAGGTGCGTGATATGGTAAATTTGAGTGGATTTTGCGCCAGCTTGGCGATGAGGCTGTGCGGGAAAAAAGGATTTCAATAGCAGCCCATTGCCCAGTTCGATTGCCATTGAGCGATTCCTGCGTCCATTCCTTTTCAGCCTCAGCAATGTCTTGCCGCCGGATCCTAGTACTACTGTTTTCCCTGCTTGCCGTTTCGCTGGCCTGGGAGTCGCCCACATACAGCGGCTACACTCGTATCTGGCAGTCAACTTTTATCGGAAAGGCAAACTCGTTGCCACCTGCGAGCTCTTGGAACTTTGTTACGGGCGACAACAACTACAATAACGAGTCGCAGTCGTACTCGAAGAACAAGCTCAACATTCGGCAAACTTCCAAACAGACGCTTCAGCTAGTCCCGAGAAAGAATACCGCCGCGCTCAAAGGCTGGACGTCTGCGCGCATCGAGAGCAAATACAGCTTCACGCCGACAGCGGGCAAAATCACGCGGTTCGAATCTTCCTTGCGGCTAGCTGGAAACGCGGCCAAGCACAAGAAGGGAATCTGGCCCGCCTTCTGGCTGCTAGGAACATCCTGTCGAAATGGCGGTACATGGCCAACATGCGGAGAAGTTGACATAATGGAAAACATCAATGGCGAGAAGATTGGATATGCCAGCATGCATTGCGATGTGTTTCCCGGTGGCATTTGTAACGAAAGCGTTGGCCTCAGCAACTCAACCAGGCTAGCGGATGCCAAATATCACGTCTGGCGTGTGGAATTCAATCGCAAGAGCACCACGTACACCAGCCAGTACATTACATGGTATCTAGATGGAGTAGAGTTTCACCGTGTCACCGGTGCTCAGATTGGCAAAGCCTCTGTATGGAAGGTTCTCTGCCAAAGCCCTTATTACACGATTCTCAACGTCGCTGTCGGTGGCTACTGGGTGAGCTTTTTCTCCAAGATCTTTATCAGAAGTGAATTCTGCGTGATTGTGCTGACATTTTTCATGTAGCCCGGTTACCCAAACGCAAACACATGGGGAGGAATGGGTAGCATGATGGAAGTCGGGTACATTGCCCACTATGTGTCGAAATGATTTACATGTCACTGAAACTGATGAACAAATATTTAATAAAAACTCTCCTTTTCTCATGCTGGTAATGGAAAATCGTGTCCAGAGTCAGTGCGTTCCTTTCTTTCTGCGTAATTCATCCTGTTGTGCAAAGCTCTGTTCATACCCATGATCTAATGTTTGTAATTGAGATTAAATGGAATCCATTTAAACTTGAACTTGGAAGTTTAACCTTAGTCATGAGAAGTTGGGCTTGACAACCTGAAATATTTGAAATATTTAGACTGAACTTCCACATCTGGATCTTCAATTGAACTTGCTTTAGGTTGTTTGAATTTGAAGACTAACCCGCTAAGCCATGTCCGGCACGCTTGGACGACCCGTTTCTTCAGTAGACCTAATGACTCAGCTTGCTAACACGAAAGCGAGGACTCCAGGGTGGCTGTGTTGCAAAAAGTGTAAAAGTTGAGAAGAAGATTCATAACTACAATTGAAATGCTTCAATTTCCCCAGATATTTAATCATCACCATTCTTACTTGTAGCATATTCTAGTGGATTTAATATTAAATATCGGGAATGCTTACCTGAGCGTAACGGTGGTTTGAAAACCGGAAGTGCGAACTGCACGACCCAGTCGAAAACACTCTGGGTTCGCTTCCATTTGGTCATATTTCCACCGCCATTTCTTAAACACATTGGCCCAAATCGAGACGGGTATTACAGATATCTGAGGAGGCAGCTTAAAACTAACCAATAGCTAGAGATAGAATTGTTTGTGTTGTGCGCCCGACTGGAAGATCAGCTCATCAATGTCCGCGCACCACCTTTACCTCCGAACACAGGGGGGTTCCTTTCGCACCACAAGAGTAGGCCGCGTTCTGAAGGTTGGTTCGGAACTAATTACCCCTTCTGGAAAAATTGTGGAAGTACCCCTGCGAGTTAAGGGCACAAGGACCGACTGGAACTGATTCTGCCGCTCTGATGAGACATTGGGTGGTTGTCAATTAGACTGGGCTTTGTAAGGTTGGAGTGTTCCGATGCCGCGGTGTTAGGGATTACTAGGAGCTTCACCTCGAAAAGAGGCAATATGAGTTTAGCAGATCCTCTGATATCTATTGATTAGCAAGCCGTAACTTGTTCAATTCTTGTCATCCCCTGGGCGCATGCAACCTTGAACTTTGGCGACCGTTGGAGCGAATCTCGTTTGTACACCATATCTGTACCCGATTGAAATGGGTACCGAACACGTACAATTTGCTCAGAAAGTGGCAACGATGGTGTATCCATGCGGCTATGTTGAGATACACGCCTAACAGAGATCTCCAGTGTTTTACCTGTTTCAGCTATGTTGTGCCCAATGGATGCGATACTCAGCCAGGTCGCTCTGAAGTCATCCCTGTAGTAGCCGATGTGGTTCTTTATGAACCTCAGAGTGTCCTAGACAAAGACACGGGAAGCTTGTCGCATTCCCCCCTGACGGTATATTTCCTCAAACCCTACTAGTGAGTCACGTTGTGAGAGTGCACTATTGATCGCACATCGAAAATCAATAGTCATTTGTAGATCACTCTCAGTTGTGATGCTGTGGGATCTAGGCCCGCGACTGGAAAGGATGCAGTGACCGAGTGATTCAACCCAATAGCCTCGGTGAGACTCGCGGGCATGAGCAAATGATTCGGTTCTGGGAGCGGAGATGGCAGCCGAACGCTGCGGATTAATGCGAAATTGGTTAGGGGGTCACTTGCTTGATTGAAGAGGGGCTTCTGACGAGCCATGCATGCAAAAAATCCGAGTTAGTCAATGGGGTGAAGGATGCAAGTTGGAGGAGTGAGATACCGATGGTCCAGTTCGTGCTCCGTTTCATCCTCCATTTCCTCCATCGGCCGCAGAACCTCATGATTGAGTTCGTGAGTGAGGTTACATTGATTGAAAAACGCATTGGCCGGCTCACAATTAACTAGGCTATCAGCTCCATATTGTATCATCGTGAGACCGAACGATCGTCGTCATTGTCTCCTGACTTGAGATCAATATCAACCGTTTGCCGAATGAGACCGAGGAGCTTATGATCCGTACTGTTGCACGCGGACTGGGTTGAAACAGGTATTTAAAGCCAACTAAGCTCAAGTTCCCCAAGCTATTGAACTCTGGAGTGCTCAGACACATGGCTCTTTCTATCTAGGTGCTTGTGGCTAGGTGCTGTCGACTCGAGGATTCTACCAAGACTAGGTAGGTCAAGCACGCAGTTAAAAGGAAATGAGACGACCAAGTTCAACACTACCAGTAGAGTTGCTAGCAATCCTGCTGACCAAAAGGGCCAAGTAAACCCAACCTTAGAAGGATAAAAACCACGCTTAGGGGCGGGGAGGCTGGTAGTGTGGCTGCTACTGACAGGTCTCGAAGGGTGCCTGCCGTTACTCTGCGAGCTAAGACTTTGCAATCTTGTTTATTTGGAAGGGCTCCGTATGGTCGTGACCACCATTGAACGACGCCAATCCTCTGTTGCCGAGAGCCGAATCCAAGGCACTAATCGCCAGACAAAGAGGGGAGGGTGGGGAGAGATTTCTAAGAGGGCAGTGAGCCAGTGAGCCAGTGAGCCAGTGAGCCAGTGAGCCAGTGAGCCAGAGAGCCAGAGAGCCAGAGAGGGGGCAATTGGGCTCCAAAACTTAATGATCAGATGGTAGCGTGTAGAATTAGGGACGGGCTTGATGGCTGCCCCAACCTCTGGTCCGCATTATCGATGGATGAATTGCCTCTCACCACACTAGACAGCTTTACAGATGATGGTTCGATGGTATTTTTGGTGCCCTGAATCCTAGTGTCAAACACCGACTCTCGTGTAAGCCATCAGAACATAGCCCTGGTTCTCCAAACACAACAAAGAAACAGCCACCTCCACGCACCAAGTCATGACGTAGTCGCAAGTCCGGCATCTAGCCCGAAGGGGGGCGCAGAATTCCGGATCACATTGTAGCCGTCCGCTCGGCTTGCAGCTCTTCCGGGCGACGATCCGAACTAACCGACCGCCTTCCGGGGGCTAGCGGCCTGTCTTAGCCGCGTCTGGATCATCGGGCGCCCATCAAATTGCCAACGCATCGCCTGTCATTGGTGGCCTCCCCTGGCCCGAAATAAATGGGGTTTTACTCAACTTGGCTTCATTTCCTGTTCCAGCCCTGCGTGGGCCTAACTCGGGCCCCGGATGTTTCTGGGGCTTGTTACGCTAACTTGTTCCATCTGTGAGCTGTTTGTAGATGCAAAGGATAGGATGGGGTAGCAAACTGTAACCATATGAGAATGAGAAACAAAACGCACATGGAAACATTGTTTGAATTAATGTTCCGGGACTGGTGTAGAAAAATTACTGGGCTAAAGACATTTAATTCCGGAACCTATGTCCCATCATCTTCTCCGTACCTCATTCGTCTACATGCAGTCGAAAGGAGAAGGCTCTGAGACAAGTCTTAGTCTTTGGAATCTAGCCAGTCCAATCATCGTCGGCCCAAAGCTAATCCCCAAGTCAATCGATTGCCTCATCAGGACAAGGAGGTGGACGGCAGAGCAGCTTCCGCCCCGACGGCCAGTATCAGGTGGCTCCTTTGTTTAGCCTCCATGCCCCTCTAGAGGCGAGGCGAAGGCCCGAACGGAGCCTAAGGGATCCGGGACGCTAGCTTAGAAGAGACGGTGCTGATTGCTCTAAGTCAAAGGTGTCTGAGAGACGCCGGTACCTTGGGACGAATGAACGAACCTTAAGGAGCTCATATCTACCTCTGAACGTCCTAGAGTTTTTGGTATTCCCTCTGTCACTTAACACAAACAACTACTGAGCTTACACGACCACCTCAACCAACATTCACTATGCGCTTCAACAACATTGCCCTGGCGGCGACAGCGGTCGTCTCTGCTACTGCCCAGCGACCATCCGACACACCCATCTGCGACTACTACACGACGGCACTGCTCAAGAACAATACTGCTGAGAATCAGCTCACCCTTCTGACTCTACTTGTAAACACCGTTGTCATCGGAAACTGTGAGTAGCCGTGTCCAGAGCTTTGCTGGCTGAACCCAACTGACATCGTATCCTCTCTAGACACAGAGCCCAATGTCGGCATCAAGGTTCCCGGCATTCTCGCACCCGGCAAGATCAACGACACCGACGTGAACTTGCTGCCCTACTTTGATGGCGAGCTTGCGTCGTCGAACAGAGGTGGAAAAAAGGGAGTGGCTGTCAACTTCCTGGATGGAGGTGGTGCCGCGCCCCTGATGAAGAACAAGCCGGCCGAGGATGATTCATCAAACCAATAGTAGGCATCACTGAAGGAACCCCTGTGTTATGCTGAAACTAACACACTATCTAGCTTCCTTCTTACCCACCTTTACCAGTTCTTCGGCTCCCTCCTTGGTTGCTCCATGCAGGGCATGTCCGGCTTCGACGCGTACACCAGCGAGTCGTCCATGTACAAGGTGCATAAGTTCATGGACCTCGACTACGCCGAGGTCACCTACTTTGTCACCCAGGTCGGTCTTGCGGCCGCCTCGTTTGGCGTTGCGGAAGACGATATCAAGGGTGTCGCCACGGCGCTCAACTCTCTCTTCAACGTCCGCTGCGCCCCCGCAACGACCGTAATCAAGGCTCAGGGCTCCCAGCTTCAGTCCATCTGCATCGCCGAGTCGTGCCCTCTGGCCATGGATGGCGTCTGCTCCAAGTACGACACCCCCGTCGAGCCCAAGAATGCCACTGTTACCGGCTCAAGCACCGCCACCATGACCAGCGGAACTGCCATGACTGGCACTGAAACTGCCACGGGAACTGGTGTCGCACAAGCCACCAGTACTGGAGCCGCCGCTGCTGTCGGCCTGGGCTGGGCAGGTATTGCTGTCGGATTTGCTGCTTTCATGCTATAAGTGATAGTAGTAGGTATTTAATTCTAAATAGGCAATGTTTTTACTAGATTGGCAAAAATCAATACGCCCTTAATACAGTACCGCTTTCGAGACAGATGGAACTCAATCTTACTAGAATCGGCCTCGGACACAGGGCTGAGCTCCCGCTGCTTTGACGCTGAGCTGCCGCCAAGGAGTTATCAAGCACAGATAGGGCTGAGCGAGGGCTGAGCTGCCTAGAAGAGCCCACTTTCGGGGCTGTACGTAGGGCCACAGTCAAGTTGGAACCGCGTGACCGGTTCTGGGTACGCCCCCAACCCCGCGGGCCGCGTGCCTGTGTTTCTACTTTCTTCCAAGTTCATAGATCAAACACTACGATGTTCGACTGCTTGGCATTGAATTTATAGATCACTTGGTCTAATGGTATGCCAAAACAACGCGTGTTAGCCTCCTGAAAGTCGTTCCATCCTCCATTCTTCAACACTTTTTCCAACTCGTCTTCCATTCTCACCCCCCCCCCCCCCCCGCTTGATACGGTAAGAGACAATGCACCTGAGAAAAGGGATGCTTGTCGGCAATTCCCTGCTCTGCTGGTGTTTTCGAGTCCTCAACCCTGACCAACTTGCTGCTGTGTGTATACACCAGCACAATCTGATCTAGAGGGAGGCCCTCTTTGAATGAGTAGGCTTCCTTCAACTGTGGCCCGAAGTTGCCCGGCTTCATCGCGATGTTGATAGGTTTGCCCGTCAGTGTCCTTACTGCTAAGTTGACGCCTGGAGAAGCCTGCGTTGTGACGATGCCAGTATGGCCGACCTGGGTATACCAGCGGTTGTTCCCAACCTCCTGTATGAGAATTAGCAGAGAGTACTGAGACGAGTTGGAAATATCGGCGAGACTCACTGCCGAGAATAGGGACGTCGTAGCTCCCCGTCTGGTGGAGGTTGTAATCGACGTCTCAGAATGGCCGTCGGAGTTGATGAGCCGCATTTTTCGATAAACCCAAGAGTTTTGTAGGCCAGTCTCGAAATCCAATGGCATCTGCTGAATATCCGGGCTATGTTCCCTCTTGGCCACGCGACTATCCGGCAGGGGCATGATAGTCCTGACACTGGTAGCATCATCCGCATCAAACCCAGGTTCCGGGTCAGCGTCGTGGACTGTCCGACTGTGTGCATCAAACCCCCAATGGTGCTGTTGCTTTCCAGTCTGGCCAGTCTGACTGACAAGGCTGAGTTGGTCGATACTACGTGTTCGACAAGACCGTAGAGCCTGCTCACAGAATCCCTGATCTCAGCTGTCGCGCTTGCTTGGAAAATAGTCAACATACAGTTGAGCGAGTTCTTGTGGTTTTGCAGCCTCTGGACTAGCTTCTCAATGTCCTTTTCCTTCCGTACCCATCTCACCCGATCGAATACCCCCGAGATGCCGCTTTCCTGATACACCAGCCCCACGTCGTCAACCAAAGTCTCGAGATCGTCTTTGGTCATGACGCATCCGGTCAAGGATGCCGCTAGCTGTTCCAAGAGAACAGGCTCTCGGCGTTCAGTAGGGACGGCCATGTGGTCGATCAGGAAGTGTTGCAATTGGCCCAGCGCGGCCGCGACATTGCATAGCTCATTGAGTGCGGACCTGCACAGCGGCGGCGCGTCGGACTGGCGGGCTATGGTCGATAGGAGCTCAATGAGCTTGGCACCGGCGCCGAGCAAACCAAAAACAGATACTGCGATGGATAAAGGGTCGGCCATGGCGAATGCTAGGAGCAGAATGATCGAGGAAGATGAGTTTGACGATGGGGACCCAAAATGATGAACATCATTCGAGTAGGTAGCTGGTGGTGGCTGAGACGGCGCGCCTCCTCCCGCATGCCTTGGAGTCTGCCGTGGCGGAGGCCATGTGCAGTGGCTTAGCCTTTCAGAACTGCCGTGTTCACCAACTAGGCTTAGCCTACACCCCGCCGCTCTATTAATATTCAAATTCGACATGTTTCTCGTTTTACTCCCTTCAGATACCTCACTATCACCGCTTGCATTATGGTCACGCTTTCTTGTCTCTCACTCGGTCAAAGTCCCGCATAACCAGTCCGAAGGGGAACGCTGTGTTGTCTTTATCAAGATCCTTGTAGACCTTATCCGAAAGAGGACGCAGAGGCTCTGGTGTCTCCCAAGCCAGTTCTAGATCTCGTAGCCAGGACCAGATCAAGGGACGTCTATGCCAATTTGATGACCGAGTGGATATGTAATATGTCATTTAAGCACTCACCGCTTTTCAAGCCGCGGTCGCTGTGTGGTTGGCGTGGGATGTCCCTCGGCGTTGCATGGAGTGCTGGCAAAGGAAACGTGTCTGGGTTCAGAACTTCAGATGGCCAAGCGGGCGCTGGAGAGCTTCGCACTTGCTTGGTCTGGGAAGCCGGACCTGACAATTTATACCTTTGAACTGGTTCACGGCGTCGCAGATTTCCTGCAAATCCTCCCCCATTAGGCGATGTGTCCAGTCGTACATATTGGCAAGATATCTGCCGTTACAGACGAGAAGGGACTCGAGCTTGGAGAAAGTTCAGGCGGCAGGCCCTTTTCTAAGTTTCCAGACTCCTCGCGACGTTTGGCGCGAGCAGCATAATTCTCGTAGTTGGGGGTATATGCAATATCCGCAACCATTGAGAGACCGGAACAGTTGCCGTGGCGGACATAGCGAACGATAATCTCAAACAAGGCCTAGAATCGTATGGAGGCTGAGACCTATGCCTGTTGTCGCTTCATCCACAAGAAAGGGTACAAGCAAGGAACTGAACCACTCGTGGTGCCGGCGTGTAAATGGAACTGCGTAAAACCGCATGACTAATTTGGAGGCGAATCCCAAGCGCTGGGCTAGGGTTAGCAGAGAATTCTGAATGCTTCATTGACTAGTTGACGATCCGTTCGCCGTTGCTGGTCGTTGGGCTCCGGTCAACATTTTGTAAAGAGTGACGACTCTGGTTGAGGATGTGACAGTCTGAATCTTGTTTCCATAGACTTGTATTGCGCTGGATCCGTGTAATCCATGGCGATTGTATTGAAAAGTCATTGGCAAACCGCTTAAAACGCGCCCTGGCTTTCGATGTTTCTTCTCTAAAGTCGAAATAACTATTTTGCTTTAGTGACTGTGCTTGCAATACCACCGATACGCCATTTGGGCAAGAGATCAAGGACTGAGCTGTTCTGTCTATTTGAGATTCGATGTTGATATTGCGAAAGATGTTGTTTCTTCATCACTACGATCATCTTTCGTGGTTGCTCAGACATTTCGAGTTGCTAAGATGTCTATCCGGTCAGGAGCTACTCTGTGAAAGAGGAACCCAAACTTACTCGTTTATATCTGTGTACAATAGATCATGGAATTGATGCCGGATCAGGAAATGCAATGGCAAATAACTCCCTAGGGAGCCTTCCTTTATAACACTCAATGTCCTCCATCCTTAACCACAGACGCGGCCTGTTTTCTCAGCCTGGAATTTCAGTTCGTTTATGCAAGTGATCGGATGCATCCCCATAGCAAGCCGTCAAGAATACAGGGCGTTGCTAGCAGTAACATGTACTTTCCCTGAGAATATCAGCCCGGTTAGCAAAGTGGACGCATGCGTCTATCCAATTGGGACATAGATCCCATTCCCCAACCCCTATTGGCCTTCATCGGAGCCTCAAACCAATTCAGAGCTGCGTGTATGTTCTTACCCAGGCCAGTTGCATGAAACCCGCACGATTTCAACGCACCCATATCGGTCCAAGTCGCCGACATGATGCGCTTGGTTATATCTGGCGGGACCCTAGGAGTGCCTTTCATTCCAGCAACAGACCCCGTGACGCATCCCATTTCAAACGAACTCACAAAGGTTCGTCCAGCACCGGAAAAGACATCGTAGTATGTCCCGTCAAAGGCGTTGTCCACGCCTCGCTGAGTCTCCCCCGTGAAGACGGTCTCTGCAGCACTAACCAAAGCCTTCCTACTGACGCTGGCGAGTCTGCCGACGACCTCTGCCCCAACAGAGCCCCGTTCAGGGGCGATGTGACTGACTGTAGCCACGACTTTGGCTGGAGTTGCGACGGCACCAAAGGCCCCTGTGGCAGCTCCAATGCCTCCGTTGCTAGCGACGACAGTGCACCAGCCGCCCCAGAACTTTCTGGCATCCCTCTCATCTTTGTGTTCAATCGAGTATGTGATGCCGGCAACACCTGCCGCTGCCAGGCCACCGGCGAGAGCCCCGAAGAGAACACCTGCACAATCCACTGTTTACTCCCTCTAGTCAACGCATATTATGTTGCTTTGCTGCCCTCGGCATCTTCCGTGAACTGTCTCATGGATCATCTCGGACTTTCATGTGGGGTGGAGATGGGCGCGACTCAAGCCGTCGCCCTCCACCCCCGCATGGAAATTCTGAAGAACCTCACAAGGGGAACATCAAGCTGCGTTGAGTGGTTCGCTTAGCTCACACGAGACCGTGCGTCGGTTAGCACGGCGATCATTTACGTTCTAGACTAACAACTTTGTCTCCCCATGGAGACAAGGCTTGACTTGCGGGCGAAGGGTGGGGATGCACATGTCGGATCTGAGATGGAGTCAGTGGATTCAATGTTTGCAAGCCAAGTCTAAAGTTGCAACAGAAGATATATTTTGGACATCACGTCCTGCCTCTGATCTATATCAACGGCCATCTCTGTCACATTTGCCTCGTTACACCATCTCATTCTTAATATACACAGCCATCAGTCTTTCGCCAATACACGTGCCAGCGGCCAGCAATGGAAGAGAAAGCCTCCATTGGGTCTATTAACCACGACGAGAAGCCGGTGGCTTCTACCGTGGCCCATCAGAAACTAGAATCGGACATTATTTTGGGTCGAAGAGGTTCTTGGGAGGCGACCACCGAGGAAGCCCAAGCCGCCAATACCCATGAGCACTCCCTCACGGTCCGTCAGGCTCTCAAGTCTTACCCATGGGCCGTTTTCTGGTCTCTGCTCGTCTCTATGTCCATCATCATGGAAGGTTATGACACAATCCTGATCGGCTCGCTCTACGCTTATCCGTCCTATGCCCGCCGATTCGGTGAACAGGATACCGCCACAGATACCTATCAGATCAAGGCGAAGTGGCAGAGTGCCATGGGCAGTGGACCTCAGGCTGGTGCTATTGTTGGTGCGCTCTTGAACGGCTTCATCATCCAGCGCTTCGGCTATAGACCAGCTTTCATGTTTGGCGTTATCTTGATGACAGCTTTCATCCTCGTCTCTGTTTTTGGAATGTCCATCGAGCTCCAGGCTGTTGGCCAGATTCTCTGCGGGTAAGACTGAACCCCAAACTACACCATGCTGCTCACTCTGTGTTCCACAACTAACTTGACTGATAAAGTATCCCGTGGGGTATCTTTGCGACCATCGGCCCTGCTTATGCTTCAGAGCTGTGCCCTCTTCCTCTCCGCGTCTATCTAACCGCATATACTAACATGTGTTTCGCAACTGGTCAACTGATTGGCGCTGGGGTCCTCAAGAGTTTCATCAATCGTCACGATGACTGGGCCTGGCGCATCCCATTTGCTCTTCAGTGGCTATGGATCCCCTTCCTCATTGTTGGCTCAATACTAATGCCCGAATCACCCTGGTACTTAGTCCGAAACGGAAAATACGCCGAAGCTGAGCAGGTCGTGCTGCGGTTGATGGCCGATGATGAGAAGCCACAGGCACGACCCTTGGTGGCACTCATGATCCATACCAACGATATCGAACGAAACATCGCTGAAGGTACCTCTTACTGGGATTGCTTCAAGGGTGTTGACCTGCGCCGAACCGAGATTGCATGTGTCTCTTTTCTTGGTCAAATTACATGCGGTGCCCAGTTTGCCTACTCTGCTACGTACTTCTTCCAGCAAGCCAGCTTGGACTCGGAAACCTCTTACAACTTGAACCTAAGCAGCACAAGTATCGCTTTCTGTGGAACCATAGCTTCCTGGTTCTTGATGAGGCACTTTGGCCGACGAACTCTGTACATCACGGGCATGTCTTGCATGAGTTTGTGGCTATTCATCATTGGTGGTTTGGCCATTGACACCCACAATCCAGCTGTCAAATGGGTTCAGTCAATTCTCTGCATTGTCTGGCTTCTGACGTTCTCTCTCACGGTCGGACCGGTCGGCTGGGCCATCCCGGCTGAAGTATCTTCAACCCGTCTTCGCTCCAAGACGGTTGTTCTGGCCCGAACCTCGTACTACGTCGCCCAAATTGTTGCCGACGTCATCCAGCCCTACATGATGAACCCCAGCGCCTGGAACTGGAAGGGTAAGTGGTCCTTCCTGGTCTTGATTTGCTCCTCTGAATAGCTTGCTGACATATTCAATAGGCAAGACCGGTTTCTTCTGGTTCGCATTCGCTTTTGTAACAGTAGTTTGGGCCTTTTTCCGACAGCCGGAGACCAAGGGGCGAAGCTACGAGGAACTCGACCTCATGTTTGAGGCGAGGCTCCCAACCAGGAAGTTCAAGAAATACCACGTCAATGCTTATATTGATAACAAGAACCAGCGGGTGCAGGAGGCTTAAACCTTCACATACCTGTGTCTCCAATTTTCACGGGAGTGCTTTCTTGAGGAACACAGGGCATCTTGTGAGGAACAAGGGTGGAGGAAAGCCGCTATCATTGTATACGCTCTTTATCTGTATTGCTTAGTGCTTGTTTCTTCCGTTTTTGGGCTTCAAAATATAAGAAAATCCAATCCAAAGCAATCCAATCTAATACGCCCCTTCAGTGTGAGGCCTATAGTTAGGCGTTACGCTGGAAATTCTCTTTAGTTATACCTGGTTCTCGAATACCGGATCTCTTGGGTAGCGTGGGCATAGGTAGATAGCTCAATCAGGTAGTTATAGGCTGTAGGATTTAGTAATCCACACCTCTGAGACTCTTAATTGTCGGAAAGCTAGCGTGGCACTTGGATGACTTGATGTGTGTTGTCTATTGTCTCTCTCCCTTGCTGGGCTATCTCGGCGTTGGCTAGGAGTTTATGCTTCCCCGACCGCCTTCCTATTCGGGCTGTGCCCAGCCACCGCTCGGCGATCGATCGGCCGGACCCTGAATATCACCACGTGACCACCCGATCAAATGCTCTGTACATGATCCAATCTAACAGGTATGCCTGGCTATTTCATGATATTTCTCGCTTGAAACCTTTGTCATTCCTCTGCAGAAATCACCATCCACAATGAGCAGTGGCCGCTCCTGAAAAGTGCTTGAAGGATCTACATGCAGATGGACTTCGCCGTTGGTTCGTTTTATGGCGAATCGCGGTCTTGTTTGGCGCCGAGGGGCCCTGTTGATGTCCTGGGTAACAGGGACAAAAATACGCCATTTTTTGATATCCTCGAGACGCTTCCTTTAATGGTATGTAAAATAGTCTTGACTATGATGGCTTATAATCCTTTCACTTGCTACTGGCCCCCTTTCAGGAGGGCGAGATTCGGGCAGGATGACAATTTCAGCATGAGCATGAAGGCTCCTAGCCCCTAGTCGCCTTCCCCTTACGCATCGTAGCAACAATCTGAGTCGTCCTCCGCTGGGTCAGGGGCTTTTTAACCGCCTCGCTAGCCCTGCTATCCCTACCGCCCCCGTCGACGCGAAAGCTGAAGTCCACGACGCCTACCAGCCCGCTCACCGCCCGCACCAACCCTTCAAGGTCGTCGCATACTAGCGTGCCGCACACCTGCGCCGCGACGAACTCCGCGAAGCCGCGCAGCTCCAAGTGTGCGTCCAGGAACCTGGTGTTCTCGGCGATGTCTGGTTGTTTGCTCTCGGGTTGTGGGTCGCGTCTGGTGCACTTCTCCACGGCATCATCTGGGGCTTCCTGGCGCAAATCTATGGTAGTCAGGCCCGGGTTTCCGCGTCCATGTGAGAAGTCCCGATGGGAAGGTAACGGATCGTCGTCTTGATCTAATTCTGCGGCCGTGTCATCTTTCGGCAGCTGCACCAGTCTCCGCATCGTCTCGTAAGGTTGAGGAAGCAGCAGGAAGGGTGGCAAGCTCTGGCCTGAAAGCATTGCGTTTGACAACAAGGTCAATGTCGACAGGACGGTATGGTGCGTCGGTTCTATTCCCGGAAGGACCTCCGCGAGCGCCCGCCACCAGCGGTTATCTTGCGCGTCTGCGTCGGCATCTGATGCACCAACTGCTCGGTCTTCAACTTGCTCATCGTCGGAGTCCTCCGTCTTGTGCGTTCGTGGCGGGTGTGTTAGGGCATAGCTCATCAGCGTTAGATAGTCCATGATACGCTTGCTACGCATAATGATCTCTTGGTATGTCTGAACTGGAAAGCGGCCGCCTATGGTGGGCTCCCACCGCTGCCACGCGACATGAGATTCGATAGAGGACATGAGACGCATAACTTTGCCGAAAATCTTACGCCGAGCTTTTAAGAGGTGGTAAGCAGGCGACATTCCTGACTCGATGTCGCCTGCGGTCCCTTCAAGCTGCGATTGCATAGTCGAAATTATGACGCTGAAATAGTTAGCAAGAAGGTATATGGTCGCGGACAAATCCTGTCGAAGCCAAGTCCGATCGGTTAAAGGAGAAGGGAATATTGTCCAGAAGAACGCAATCAGACTGCCTCCGGCGACAACAGCGAGCCGATACGGAGCCAGGAGATAGGTTCTACAAGCATTAGCCTGTGGCGATCTGGAGAAGAAGGAAAAGGATAGGGCTTACGGGTAGTACGGCTGTCCCGTCTCTGTAGCTAGAGCTTCACCAAGCCGTCTGACCTGTAGCTCGTAGCCAAGAATAATAATTTGAGTAATAATAGTCATCATGACAGCCGTAATAAACCGGGGAAATTTGAAAAAGTAATATTCAATGAAGATGAAAATCCATAAAAAGACGATAACACCGGGAGTCTTCTGGTCGACGATATACCAGATAATGAGTGAGAATATCATGCCTAGGCAGGTGCCCCCAACTCGACAGAAGAAGCCGAAAATAGACTGGCCAGAAGCTGTCGAGAGTGAGTACTTGTGAAGTCAAACTCTAAGGGACGCAGATACCTACTAATTGTCATTCCTAGGGCGATGGTAATCATTGCCCAATCTAGTCTCTGATCTTGGAAGAATTTTTGGGTTTGTTCCAAGAATGCCACGATGCCGATCGTCATCGTAGCCGAGGCGACTCGAAAGCCGAAGGCCGACTCCTTAGATCCTAAGACTGCAGAGATCTTACGAAGCCCATTCCCCAAATGTTGCCAGGTATTGGTGGCAGGAAGATGCTCTAGGTCCTTCTTTTGGTTGTAACCATCTCCGTAATTGACTTTGTTCGTCTCCAGGATATCCTGGCTCTGCTTTGCACTTGAGTTCGGTTCTTTGAAGATACTCGTCAACCACTTCCATAGCAGGCGTTCGGAAGGGAAGAGTAAGCGTTTATGCTTCATTGTGCCGTCCTTGACCTTCTCTTCAGCGAAGGCGACGAGGTCCTGGACGGCTTCCGCAGCCGCATGCATCAGCTGTTGCATATATAGAGTTACGTATAGTTGGGTCTGGTTCCTTGGCATGGCGACGCCGGGCATCAAGTGCTGCGGATGGGTAAGTGTTGCTTCGTCCCCAACTAGGGTTCGCTCCCTAGCGCAGGCCCGGAGGATTTCACTTGTCTGCGAATAGAATTTCCGGACTTTCTTATCCACAAAGCTAGCAAATCTTTCGTCGCCTGGGTTGACCTCATCGCCGTGGGCCTCGACATCGTCCGATCCGCTGCTCCTTGACTTCTTGCCTGCCTTTGGTTTGGGGAGAATCTCCAAGCGGATGCCAGTGTGTTCGAGTCCTTGGTCGATTGCTTCGGCCAGGATCTGGAATGGAGTGTGCATTTGTTTCATGATATCATTCCACACTTGCTTCTCCCAATTCATTTCCGCCGCGATCCCCGCTAGTGTGCCCTCGTCCGCATTCCACCTTCGACGCTCGGCGACTCGCTGCAACATGTCTATAATCGAATTTATCGCCACTCTACGGGCCGTCAGCCGCATTTCTGTCTAGAGGTAGGGGATAGCAAACTCGCATTGGAATCGTGACGTTCCGAATCAGCGTGAACGTCTCGCCAAGATCTTTCGCGTCAAGCGTTCCCCAAGCCATATCTCTCTTCGCATAGGTCATATTGCCATGTGTCTTCCCAGCCAAAACTCTTATTGCCCTAGCTGTCTCTTTCAGACACTTGGCTGCTTTCCACCCCTCGCTCATGGCTTCAAACTTCGCCTTCTTCTCCAATTTCTTGTTCCGCGAGACTTCTCGCTCCTCAGCATTTCTCGTCTCGATAGCAAACACGTCCTCTTTTGCTAAGGCCGCCAGATATTCCTTTTGTAGACCGACTACCTTTCTGAGCAGGCCAATGAGCCCCTTGAACTCCCCGATCACTACCATGCGACTGCTAATAGGGAAGACGAAGAGCGACACGCCCGCCGCTAGTCCCACACCAAATAGCATCGCTAGAAGCTGCTCTTTGACGAAGGCCTCCGCCGCCGTAGTCGTGGCAATCATGGGCCCCATGGTCGTGCTACTGTTGATCAAGATACTATAGATGACCACAGGCAGGCTAAAGCTAGGCAGCTTCGCCCGCACAAGGTTTGCGAACCAGATATTGGCGAACAGCCATACTGCGCAGACGGCCGATTGGGATGCATTATACGGTGGTGGGGCTATCGTCGTACCCTGGGATGTGGGGGGGGAGGTATGAATGCGTGCTTGGATGGAAGACCAGAGGGCGAGGAGAGAGACGGCCGAGCCAACACAGATGGCAAGGAGGTTCAGGATGAGGTTCTGGATAAATCTGTCGCGCGGTAAGATGGCGATGGCAAGGACGGAGATTACCGGAATTAGATAGCCCATCGTCGTAAAGTAATTATATATAGGTGGCGATTGGTATATCGATATACCGATGATAGGAGGGATGGAGCCTCTGACGAAAGAAAGAAGACATCAGTATAGGAAGTCCCCGAAGGGGCAAAAAAAGGTGGATTAATGTCTGACTTAAACATGAGGATTAAGGTGGGAGCATCCAGCTCGACCTTGCCCATGAAGCGCTTCAATGTGGCGGGCTTCGGCTCCGGCCGTGTACGTTCCTCCACGTCGTCACCGACACCGGCGGGTTCCTGCGTCTCCGGAGACTGGCTCGGGGGGTCCATTTTGAGGTTGTTTCTAGGCTCGCAATGAGCTGGGATATTCGTATGTTCGATGATCACCACTCCGTCCCTGCAATTAAGCCAATAGTTCCAATGGAAGAAGTGCGAGGCCGGCATAGACGCGCGAGCAGGGTTATAAAAGTCGAGTTTGGGCATTGTACCCAGTGAAAGTCCGGGAAGCCGACGGTGATTTAGCTTTGGCCGATGCTGTCATTCCACATATCCCAATGGTGAGGGGAAATTATTTTTTGTGATATTGTGCGGCAAGGAGTGCCTAATCCCCAGTGCTAAGGGTAACTTGGCCGCCGCACCTAACGACGCGGAACTTTCCGCCTCCAATCATGTGAGATTTATGCTTCGCAGTATCATGCCACTTGTGCATTCATGACCTCAGAGGGCACGCGGTGCTAAAGGTTTCACTTGGTGAGAAATCCTGACGAGGCATCTATCTACCTTCAGGGAGTAGTACGCGGCACTTCATTTGACTTGAAAATGAAATCCGCACCTAGGCCTTACTAAAGTGGGAGCGAACCCCGTAGGATAAAGAGCCAGTTACGACAACTCCGGCATGACGACGATGAATGTTATGGACGGAATTGCTATAGAAACACGCTCTACATGCTGTGCTACTACTCCTAAGAATTCATGCCCGTCTATGGCTGAATTGACCTAGGCAATATACTCAGAAGAAAAAAAAGCTACTTTGCTTTGATTTTCGTGTGAAGGGGTGTGTGGCGGGCAGCTTGAGAATCGTGTGTAGATCATCCAAAATTGCTGGTTTCCTCGGGTTACACGCACCAAGCAAACGAGAGTGTGGAAAAGTCTTCAACTTCGTCGCATGTGTGAATGGTCAATTTGTCAAAGCACACCTATTATCCTTTTTTCTCCTTTACGCTACCATCTCTAATCCAAATTATAAACCTCCTGCGTCTCCGGATACGCGTCCCTGCCGCTTCGCAGCTGCCGCTTCCTCTCTGACCATAACGACTCCCGGAGCCTCTCCGTCAGCCTGTCAAAAATCCACTCGCTCTCCTCCTGGCTACCTATTAAAGGATTGCGATTCCCGACCCACGACCACATAAACTCCTTGTCTGAGTCCTCATCGTTAGGATTCTGGCGCTTTTCGATTGGCTTGGCCTTGCAGTGCGTCTGTGCATTGTGTTCATCTTCGCCGATGAGCTTGAGGTACCAGGCCCATTGGTCGAAAGTGTAGCGATGCGGCTTGGATTCTTTGAGGTGGGTGGCGATGACCTGAATCTCAGAGATAAGAAGGAAGTGGAAGTTGGTGCCTGTCGGAAGCTCATCGTGGGGATTGCGGAGGCGGGAGAGTGAGCGTTGGGATGGAGCGCGAGTGCATTGTGGGCGACGGCTCTGTGAAACCCTTTGATCGACAACTGAGGCGCTGGGGCCGCCTCTGTCATCGTCTTGGAGGGTTTGTCCGTCGGGCTCGGTCATGATCTCATCTAATCGTTGATCGGTGCTCTTCGAGGATACCGCCAGCTCCGGCAGCTCCAGCAGCTCCGGAGATGCAGAGTCCAGATGGCCTGGGAAGGCCCTACCAAATGTAATCTTGCTGATAATGTGCTTCATATTTCCGATAAAGCCTTCGTCGCCCGGCAGGATCGTGACATTTCCTAGTCGAAGGGTACTATATCGGATGAACTTAACCACAGTATCGCTAGCATGTGAGATGACCATAGTCATGGTGGGCAAGGCTAGGAGAGACCAAAACACAAAGAAAGATTTGCCTGCATTAGATATAGGGGAGAGATCACCATATCCGATGGTAGTCCAGGCCTCGAAGCAGAAATAGAAAGAGTCAAAGTACGACCAGCCCTGATAGGGCTTCTCGGACTTCTCAAAGATAACCGCACCTACTAGCCATAGAACGAGCCATAAGCTAGTAGAGATGGCCATGGCCATCCATCTTCTGCGAGATAAAGCTTGGTCTTGGATCTTGTGCAATAGAGCAAACTCGGCCCTGCGGCGTTCAAACTCGGTTGCTGGGATTGTGTCTGATGGTGGGCGAGAATTTTTAGACTCTCTGCGGATGGGTTTAAGGATTTCATCATCACCCCTGCGTATCATAGTTCGGATTATCCTGCGTCGCGTCTTCTCCTCTATCGGGACTGCGAAGCGGCGTCTTCCACGCTCGAGGATTAGGCTCCTGACTGAGTCGATGATTAAACCAAGACTGATGATACCAAAGAGGACGTAAGGGATCAGGAGAGCTCTTCCAAGCGTAGTCATAGGGGCGTAGTCACCGAAGCCGACTGTGAAGAGAGTAACGTCTGCCCAGTACACGGCATCGAGGTAGTTCCAGTCTTCGACTTTGGAGAAAACACGGGCGCCAAGGAGGAGGTACATGAGGAACGTGATGGTCTGCAACATCAGAGTGCGTTGACTAAAGGTTAGCATAAAGTCCTTCCCGTAGTAACCAGATGAAGCACCCCAGAAGGTCACGGCCATGAGAGAAGCATCGAAGAAGTAGAGGATGGCCGCCCAGATGCTATAGTAAAATGCCTGGGACCAGATGAGTTCGTTTTCGGGGAACTTGATGTCTTCAAGGAGCGGTCCAGCGGCAGTAGCGCTCAGAGAGATGCGGCATATAGCTGAGATATACCTGTTGATCCTATGTTAGGAGCATTCCGCCATTGCATGGAGTTTCTGTGTAGTACCATCCGACTATTATGATGGGTTGTACCAGACTAAAGCGGACTCTTCTTGCCATGTTGAGGAGTAGAAACATGTTCGAGGTGATGGCGACAACAAGCTGGACGGCATTGGCAATCGTCAACCTATAGTAGCATATATCAGAGAAGAGACGCTCTCGACAATGGCCGGAGTAATTCTGGGATGGCATACCAAGACGGGTCGGCGACGAAAGGAGCATCCTGGATATCTCCCCCGGGTACGAGATGCTGTCGCCAGGGCTGAACTAGTGCACATATACTAAACGCTGAGGCCACAGGACCGAGAGTCCCTGCGATCATGGGGAACGCCAATGAGAGGAACCACCAACGGCTACCATACGGCGAAAAGGGCATCGTGTGAGCACTAGCTTAACGGCTGAAGCATCCTCCTGGGAATATGTGTTCGTGTTCCTTGTGGCTTACCTGGGTTCTAGATGCCCATCGCCATTTTGAAACCTTTTCTCACGAGAGGCACAGCTCTCGACGACCTGGGCTTCCTGATCGATGTTTTTACCCAAATTTGCGTCGCCCATAACGGGCATCTTGTCTCGTCCCATTGTCGACCTCGCTGAAGCTCAAGAAGGTAAATGTCAAGTTTCTCTATCCGAAAATTGAAGAGGAGGCGAGTTGAGAGGAATATAAGGGATCGCTCGAAGTTTGAGGATGAGAACCCTCTCCTCTCTTATCGAATAGTCGCCTTCACAGGCATGGCTTAGAGTACGAGGTCTCTTGCTGGCGATGAACTTGGCAGGGGACACGTGCAGAGGATGACGTTTTATCTTGGCTTCAGCGGGGGATAGCCGCTAACGAACCTCATTGCTATTAATTCTGGCAGCAGCGTCCGCTAAGCTCGGCAAGCGATAGCCGGAACAGTCTGTTAATTTTCACTTAGCCCACAGCACCTTGTCACTGGCCGTTTTCAATTGGGCTATCGCCCCCATTCGAGTTTATTTGTCTTTCTCCTCGTGATTCCAACATTCGAGGCCATGTGCTTAAGGTTCCAGTTCAACAGCTACTCTTATTGCTGCTGAAACTTTCCAACAGTCCACCTTAGCGCGCAGTGCCTTCGGTATCCGACGCTCCTTCTGCTTTGCTGCGGCTGAGATAAGCTCACTCCAGGGCTTCGGGAGGATTTGGCCGGTCGGAGGACATTGTGGGCGGTCGATGTCTCGGATAAGAATAGGGGTATAAGATGATGGAGAGTTCGAAGAGCATGCAAAGACACAAGGACAGGATTCCACGAACGCTGCGACTTCAATGCGATGCTATTTGCCGGGCTATAGGCCGGGAATTTTAAAATGGAAGTCGGTCGCAGCAGGCGACAGAACAGAGATATCATCACTACGAATACTAGGAAGGAACGAGACCTTCTAGCTATCTAATAAAGATGATCTTTTTACTTTTAACATTATATCATTATTCTTTTTAATGACATCCTCTCCAAATGTATCATTACCTTGCCTTTTTACTGCAAAAATCCTCTTTTCCCTTAATATTAGTATTGCATGTCTACCAATATCAGACCCTCACTGCACTCTTAGGCTGCAACCTGACATTTAAGCCTTGCCACCTTTTGCAGCTAAAGACCCATGGGATAAAGCGTCTAATTAGACACTTTTCTAGCGATCTTGAAGTCCTTGGACTGTCTACCTCAAAAGCGGTCGTGCTACTAGCAGCCGCTGCCTACTCAGTTGGAGTAGGCTGGACACTTTCCTCTGCGACTCACCCCTGACATCCGTGGGGGCTAGCTATCTCATTGGGGTGTGGTCACTCTCGTCCGCTATGGTCGATTCACCAATGCCGAGATAGCCCAGATGAGAATATAGACAATATATAGTGATTAACGGCTAAGTCACCCGGGATGGCAAAACCTCAGTCAAGATGCTTTGCGGTTCTCGGCTGACGAGCGGAACATGGGACATCCGCGTCACCGGGTTGGATGCCATTGGTCTACCGAGTGCCGGAACGATCACGATTCAAGCCTATCAATTCAACTATGTGAACGGTCGATTTGGAAATGTCGCAGCTCCACTGAACCAAGGCACATATCCCCATACGTACACTGGGAACGAGTTGGTCTTTTATGTGAGCCCTAACCAGATCACCGGATATGCTTTCGAGTTTGTACTGTGAGGAACATGGGAATCACCTGCTACAGGAAGTTCTAGGAGTGCATGTGAGTGAGACAGTCGCGTGGACGCTTCCCTTTCACAGAGGATTACTGAGGTTGGAACTTCGATGCCTGGTTGAGGGGCTGAGGAGGAATCAATAGTAGATAAGATCATAGGATGAGTATATGTAATTCTACCATTGAATTCACGCCTGTTCAACACATGTTGTGAGCCAGCGGCAATGAAATCAGGTTTTGCATATCCCAAAGGGCAACAAGTAGGAAGGCATATCTATTCTTGGAAGGTAGCCTTCGAGGCTCTCTTGTAATTCTCCGCCGCGGTCCATATGTCTCCCAATGCACCAAGGATGGTGGCCACCTCCTTTGAAACCTACTCGGTACCGCCCGTTAAGCAAAGGTCGCGAACGGCCTCTCTTCTGATTCAATGTTCAAGGCCATCGTTCTGCCTGATGTACAGTTTGGAAAGCATCGCCTATACGTCTGGGTCGTGCATCCCCAGTCCTCCGGCATCAAGTTCTTTTACACCCCGTTGGAATCTGACGGCTTGATCAAACCATGCAACGAAAGCAGAAAGCCCTTGGGAGTGGGATCCATCAAATCGCAGGTGCTGACAGAAACAAGCGCCAACTTGAACCTTGTTCGGACCGGGGACAGGTTGCTCGTATTCTGGAACGGGGCCTCATGTTTGACAAGTTCAAAAGGCTTGTTCCATTTTGGCTACTCCACAACTATCAACCAGGATGCGTCGGTGCTTGATAAAATCGGATGGACGGACATTAAGTTCGAGTATGAGAGACAGCTGCCTACCTCGGATAATACTTACAATCGCAGCTTCTTAACTGTCATTGTTCCTAGCCACTATATCTAAGATTCTTTAGGTGTTTTGAGTCGTTGGCCTAAGTATGGAATCATAGTGATGCACTAAGAAATAAAAAAAGAAGAATCCCGTACCGATAGATGCTGTCTTCGAGAGATCCATGATTGTGTGAAGAGCCATACTCGCAAAGAACATCGATTTTATTTGAGAGCAATTATTTTAATTAGATGGCGATGATGACAGCGATGACAGCAGCGAGGTTGGCACCGGATACGATTGTGGTGGTGCCGTAGGCGCCAATGTGGACGATACTAGTCATGGGCATGAAAGCCACCACTCGGCCGACTTTAAGACACATTGCGAAGAAAACAATGATATTACACTGTGTATTCTGCTTCATTCATCCCATCTACTCCAGCCTTTTGACGTCGGGTGCTTCGGACCGCTTAAAATAGCCTACGGAGAGCAGATAGAGCATTTGACCAGATGCTCTATAACCCATATTTCAAAGACTGACTGCTTCCTGGCCTTTTACGCCGCCTTTGAGGCCGCAATGACAGAACGTAATATCAAGGGAGGCTTTAGAGGAGCAGGGCTTGTTCCTCTCGACCCGGAAAGTGGGCTTTCAAAGCTTGATGTGCAGCTACGGTCTCCAACACCGATCGATGAGGAAGCTAGCCATATATTAGGGTTGACGCAGAGAAGGTAGAACAACGCCGCAGCCGGCTTCTATTCCTGTCGCTCCTAACGGACTGCGCTCGGGACCCGGTGAGAGCTGGTGGGCTGCCTACATTGGAAGGTTTGGCGTAGGAAAGTTGCACCTACGACATAAGGTATTGATTCACGTCCTCGTCTCCTTCCTCCTCCCTGTCTCTCTCATAAATCCGTTATAGGAGCGGTCGTATTTTGACCTAATTAGGGACCAAACCGAGTCGCACTGCCTCTTCCACATCAAAGATTTCAAGGAACAGTTCGGATGAGAGGCCTATACTTCGTTCTAGGACGAGAATTGCCATCCAGAATCCCATGTGCTTAGTTTAGAATTGCCATCATTTAGTTTTGCCTCGTGCTCCAGAAGGGAGGATAGGGGGACTGGGGAACCGCACTTGCATTCGCGCAACTTGTTGCAGCGTCTATTTCTATCGTCATTGCCTTTGTCTAATATTAGTTCTAGCCTTGAAGCAGCTGCTAGTCATAGGGCAGATCGACATCGACATGGAATCGAAGGTTGGGTCTGGTCGCCGTTAAGCTGGGCCGATTGATGAGGCCGTCTTGAAACTGCAGGCCAAGTTGTAATATATTATCTTGATTATGGATGTTCGTCAACTCAGGATCCAGTAGGCTTATTCCGAAAGGCATTGTGTCAGACACGATCGCAATGTGGATCGATCTTACGGTCTGAATTGATGTGTGTTGCACACTGGGAAAATGATGATATTGAGGGGCCAAATAGGCTATTGCAATTGGTGATAGATTCAGCCCTGATTTGGCTGCTCTAACTGTTATCGATGATGATGTCTCTGTCTCGAGGCTGCGATGCCCGACCCCTCATTCCTTGGTCATCGTGGCCGGGCCGACTCCTCCGTCTTAACACATTAGGGGGCAACGTGGGGGGCAGGTCTCTTGTTTGGTTGTCGAGGTCGGCCCGGTTGACGGACTGAGTGCCGACAAGGTGAAAACCAGCGGAACCTCAATGACTCTTGGGACGGGGGGTATGTAGTTGGAGAAAACGGGATGATCTACCCGGACTGACAGATATAACCACCTCTTGTTATGCTCTTCCAGGAGTCTTATGTCAGACGAATAGGTCCGATAGAAAAAGTCAGCTCTGCATAGGCCCAGATCTGGACCGTGGTTTCCTTTGAACCTAGATAGAGACTTCAAACCTAGATCAACCTCAACAACCTAAATCGTCCCCAACAACTTAGATCCGCGGCTTCCAGCGGGATCTACAGATTCCAATGACATCAGACGGCATGATCAGACCGAAGGGATCCCAAGGAACCCCCGGGTCCCTAGGATAAATAGCTAGCCTTCCTCCCTACTAGTGAGAGAGAGAAAGACAAGATCTTCCATCGTCAACAAGGTGTCTCATCCAATCCATCCTGTCAGATAAGTGGTATTCTCTTACTGTTGTGCTGCAATGCGACACGCTGATTGAATCTATTGCGCTCGGCACCGGCCGTCCATTCATGGTTACATATTGATCATGATGTATTAACTTGCTAAATCGAAAGATGCCAACCAATTAATCCCAAGAGCGTACCTGCTCATACACGTAGAATAAACACAGGCCGAGTGTTCGTGCCCGGAAGCCAGCGGCCTCTAATCTGACTTGACGCTGACCTTGCCCTCAAACCACCGCGCAAACTTCACGCTCGGCATGTCCACGCCTCGCCAGAACATGTCAGCAAAGGTGATGACAACCGGCAGAGAGAGCATCATGCCGAGCGCAAAGCCGGCGTCGTACCACTTGCCCTCGACGCCTGTGATGTTCCAGGCCAGGGTCATGAGGTGGAAGCCGAAGATGCGCATCACCGGCCCGTGGACCAGGTACAGGGAGTAGGAGATCTTGCCCAGGTACTGGATGAAGCCCGAGTTGAAGAAGCGCTGCCAGAACGTCGAGTAACCCGCCGCGAGCAGAAATATGACGGCGCCGATGCTCTGGTAGTAGCGATACGGCGCCTCCCACCACTTGGGGATCAGGGAGGTGAGGAAGATCCAGCCAGGGGTCTCCTCGCCGCCTCCGTCAGGCTGGCTCATAAAGTACAAGCCCACGATGCTGACCAGGTTCCAGAAGATGGGCCCGAGTCGTCCAGAAGTCCTGACTTGCTTCTCGTCTACTACCGGCAGAGCGGGGGCTGTGACATGAGCGCCGCGGATGTGATCCCACTCGGCGAGGCACATGCCGCACAAGAAGAGTGCGAAATCCCATCTATTCTGTCGAATGGTGACACACAGAATGCCGAAGACGGTGAGGGCGCGCCACATCGTCTTGAGGCGGGCGGTACCGAGAAGGACAACGAAGAGGTATAATGAGCAGCGGTATTCAACGGGGATGGTCCATAGATGCACATCGTACTCTGGTGGGCATGTTAGCACAAACGTGGGTCAGCGAGCAGCTTGCGGTTTACATACTTGTGAGAGCTCCGCGTGTCTTAAAGTCAAAGACTTTAAAGGCGTAGTAGATGTGGTATGCCCATTGCTGAAAGTGCACAAATGCGGAATCTGGTCGTCGCGGGATGCTTTCGACCCAATGTCTGAAGTACTTCTTGTTCTTGACAATCTCTCTGCTCATCTCAAATGCGCCAAGGCGGATCAAGCAGACAATGAGGAACGTAGAAACCATCGTCGGGATGAAGAGTCGGAGAGCGCGTCGGAACGTCATGGAACTCATGGTCAGGGAGAAGTCTAGCGTCTTGCCGCTCCGAATGAGCCTAATGGGCTTGTAGGACAGGGCGTAGCCGGAGATGACGAAGAAGATGGACACGGCGGGGGGTCCGGCGTACCACAGACGGACAAAAGGCAGACGGAAGAAGCCATAGTAGTAGTCGTGGTAGCCCCAGCCTCTGTTGATGACCCAGCCGTAGATGGTAGTGTGGCAGAAGAAGACGAAGAAGGAGGCCAGGCCGCGGACGCCGTCGAGGTAGGCCGTCTTGGACAGCTTGGCCGGGCGGATCTGCTCGCGCATGTGTCGGCCCTGGAGGAAGCTGGGCACGCAGAACCAGGCGATGCGAGCTATCAGGGCGCGCCACTGCGTCGTGCGGACGGCTTCCATGGGCGACTTGATGTAGTCGGTCACTGTCGACGTGGCGAAGCGTCGGTGGAACGTCAGGATGCCATCGTTGCTTCTTCTGTGCTCGACGTCGGGCGTCGGCGACGATGGTCGGTCAAGGAGGCCTTCGTTTTCTTCTCGAGCCGCCGACATGCGGCCGAGAGCGTGGCCGTTCATCTTTCCGTCTTCGTCTTCGTCTCGTGAGCAGCGGCTACAACGGGTATGCAAAGTGTGTCGTTGGGAACTGAGGACGAGTAGTAGCACAAGCGAGCGTGTGACCAGGAAACCGCAACGCGAGGGGAGTAAAACGAGTGTAAAGAAGGAAAAGGTCGCCAGGGGGGAGCCCAAACACGGGGCTTAGGATATGAAGCGGCTCAGAACATGGGAAAGAAGTTGAGAGGCAGCGCGAAGCAGCGAAAGGCGACGAGTGTTGAAAGGGAAGGGAGTTTGAGAAGGGCGAGAGATCGGCAGAGTCGCGAATGAACTACCAACACGGAACCTGTCCGGCTGCTTCGCTCCAGCTTCTCAACAGGTTACAGACGTCCACCCAGCAGCCTCTACAGTACTTTGGCAGTTAGAACAGGGGCAATAAAGTCTTACAGGGCACACTGCCACACACTCCAAGACCCCTCGAGGGTGAGTAGGATCCGGAGGGGTGCATCCTCTTTGGACTACGAATGCTAGAACCAGATAGCGGTCCTGGGTCAGTCAGTCACCAACCAAAGTTGTTTGGCACGGAAAGCGGAAGCAAGCTTTTTAGCGGCTTCAGGGGTCCCGGTCTGGTCTTTTTGGGGCAAGGGTAAGGGGGGTGAGCATTTCATTTCATCCAGGCACTAATGAACCAACTGGCGGGCAAAGGAACATTGCGTTATGGGGCTATGGCTGCGCGTGAGATATGTGAGAAGGTGAAGAAAGGGGTAGAAATTCAGACCTTATCACCCATCACCACCCCCCCCCCCCTCTGATAATTACTGGTTAGCCTGCGCCGAAAGCCTCGGAGATCATAGCCCTGATGATGGGGTTGATCAGCGCGAGCGCGAGCCTTGTGGCTGCTCTGCAGTCCAGATTACCTGTACCATGTCCACAAATCCCTGCTTGTTCCGCCCCCCTCCCCCTGCAGTCGAGCCGCCAGGGAGCGAATTAGTGGATGCGAGAGTCAATTAAGCATGGACTGTGGACTCGCTAGTTGCCTCGTACCGAAAGGCTTACCGTACCGGACAAGCGAATGGATGGTTCTTGCTCCAGGTACCTTGCTCATTACAGGCGCTCTGCAGACTGCACTCTGCAGTAGGGCTCTTGCAACATACAGGGCCCTTTGACATGGCGTGATACATTCTGCGTCATCACACCACGTGCATTATCGTGGCTTTGGTCTCCAACGGCGGGCTGACGGAAGACACCATCGGTTGATTCTGCTTGGTGCAAAGGAAAAATACCTGGCTGCAACTTGGCTTGGCCCCTTTTGATGGCCTTGTGGGGTGTCTGGTTCCTTGACAGGGTGCCTAGTCCCTTGACGGAAAGAATCCCTTGAAGCGGGTACAGATTCGAAAGACATCAGCCGAAGATCCGAGAGTTGTCTCTGCTGATCCAATCGGTATGGACAGTCTGGCCCCAATAACTCAGCCCCAGACCCGCTCCAGGGGGTCATGGAGCCAAACCTGAACCCTGTGGAGTTCCGCTTGCTCTGTCGAGGCTAGAGCCCAATGAACGGCCTGGAAAAGGATACCTTTTCACCCCCTCGCTAGTGAAAATATCGTTCCCGCCCAGCTCCACAATCACGACATTGGCACCCTCGCTACAGCCACTTTGGCAGGCCCTTGCCCAACCCGATCGGCTGAAACCGCACATGGGGAGTACTTTGTACAGTGTCGACCAAGTTAAGACTGCAGTTCAGTTCCAGACAAGTCCAAGTGGGAATTCCGTCAATGCTACGGAGTACGGAGTAGAATGATGCCAGCTCGTATTGCTCCACATCCGTTGACAGACCCAGCCGCCACAGTCCAAACTGACAGACTCCCCTACTACGTACGTATTTAATCTACCTGTCTACCCAAGTTAAAAGATGGCGGCCACATGGCCGTGCCGCCCATGAGAACTGTAGAGCTGTTGAAAGATGAGCAGCGTGGTGCGTCCTCTGCAAAGGCCCGCAAGGCTGTTGTGGAGACGTGAGCCCTGACCCCATTTTATGCTTAATTGCTCTGTCTCGCACCATTCACTTTGCCCACCCTTGTCCTCTGTCTTCTTCTCCAGATTGCCACGCCTCCACGCCAAGGCCAAGCTGGCATGGATACGTGGTGAAAAGGGTTGTCACTTGGCCATTACGAAAAATGCGACAGAAACCATTCAACATGTCACATCATGTGTACTGGTATTTGGAGGTGTGTCAGTCAAGACGAGTTTTTTTTTTTAGCTCCAAGAGTGCCGCTGCTTCCGCGACATGTAACCAACAGCCCCTTGATCTGATTCAGCCCCGTTGGAGGATCTGACCAACACACTTTTGATGAATCTGACCAACACACTTTTGATGAATCTGACCAACACTTCATTGATCGTCCAAGCAGCAGCCCGTTGACGACAGGTCCAGCCATCGTCCCTTGGCGATTCTTGCCAATATCTCTTGGCGATTTCTTCGGTTGTTCTAGCAGATCTCCATCGCGGGCCGCTTCATGGGTGGGGAAAAAACCTTTACCCACTGCGACGGCAATCCTGACCGGATGGACACCGGACACTGGGGGAAAAAGAAGAAAAAACCACACGTTTCTCAAGCCTTTTATGAGGGATTCCAAAACAAACATCAGGCTGAGCGGCAGGGTTGCTCATTCGATGGGTAGGACGACCTGCCTGCTTGAAATCAACCATCCCTGAATTGAAGCTACCCTAGACCTCTATCTCAATAATATCCGTCACTCGTGATGGCGGCGACCGTTGTTCAGCGAGACAATCACTGAAATGGCAAGCGGGCTTTACAAAAATAGCACAAGTTTCCCAACAGGCTGGAAGCGGTTTCAGCCATGTTTGGCCATGAACGGATGCAGTCACAGCAGTTTTGTGTTTCTGCGTGTCGCATCATCACACAAGACGGCTGAGGGGATGGTTAGAGACCCGCTGCTTCCATGTTTCGTTGCATTCGTTGCAAATCCTCGCAAGCATTTCCTCATACTTGCACCTCTTTCTATCACCTTGGTTCAGTTTCCTCAGTTCGACGTACCGACTGACCAAAGGCAGGACTTGTCACTTGCCACTTTGACTCTGGCATCAGAGAGCCCTTCCTGTCTGACCATGAACCCCTGAAACGAGCGGAATGGAATGACCAAAACGGGGGCCTTCGTAAGTAGCAACCAATCATGACTTGGCATACGGAATGACCATCACGCCGGTCTCACTCTCTGCGTCACACGCTTGGCCTGGCCGTCACAAGGAACAATGTTCGCTGATTGACTCTTCTCTTTTGCACTCGAGAATACGAAGTGACTCTCTCGTACTCCAAGCGAATCCGACACACAAGAATGTTTCCATACGAGCCGTTTGAGTCTGGTGTTGACGCCCTCCGCCTGCTCGTACTGTTGCCCCGCTCCTCGCCCAAGGACAAGGGAATCAATTGCGAGTTGCACAACAGAGCCTTTGGCAGCAAACCCGCATACGAGGCTCTGTCGTACACTTGGGGCACGCAACCTGCGACCAAGACTATTGCCATCAATGGACAGCCCTTTCTCGTGCGCAGCAACCTGTACAGTGCGCTTCAGGCCCTCCGGCTCAAGAAGAAACCTCGTGCCCTATGGGTGGATGCCATCTGCATCAACCAGGATGACATGGCCGAGCGCAATTGGCAGGTCAGCCTGATGGCATTTGTCTACACCCGTGCCGAGCGAGTCTTGGCCTGGCTGGGCACCTCGCCACCAAACTCGCAGTCTGGCTTCTTCTCGGACGAGCAGTGGTATGCCATGTCTCACAATCCCTACTGGACCCGCCTTTGGATCATCCAAGAACTCGTTCTCGCTCACGAGGTTGTGTTTTGCCTCGGAAACAATTCCTTCGACTGGGAGCGAGTCCAAAGCACAATGAACCCAGAGTGGCGGGCTCTTGAAGGACGGAGCAACGCGATCAAGAAGCTGCGAGATGAGCGATATACCAGCGCGCGGAGGCTGGAGAACCTGGTGGAGCAGTTCAGGAAGGCGCAATGCACTGAAAAGCGAGACAAGATTTATGGGTTTCTAGGGCTCGTCTACGACAGATCCGACAAGGCCATCACGGTCGATTACAAGATTGGATTCGCACAGCTGTACGCTCAAGTTATCCGCTTCCACCAAGCCACACCTGCACCTTCAGACAGTCCGTTCTCGGCTGACATTGATCGTGCGGTAAAATTGGTCAAGTTTAGTCAACTGATACAGAGCATTCTCGGCGATGCCGTTGCTGAAGAAGCACAGAGCAAGACAGGCGTGGACTGGCCAAAGACTTTGTATACTGCAAGGGGCTTCATCGCTGGCGAAATCATCCTATTGGGACCAACCCCGACTGAGATTGTATCGTCAGTGAGGAGTGACAAAGCATGGAGGCAGGCCATTTCAGAAGCCTATCGGGAGTCGTCGGAGTTGCAACAGGTGCGAAATACCTACGCGGCATTCTCTCAAACTATTTTGAGCTGGGACGAGCGACGCCTTGGTAAAATCAAAGAGCTGTACTCGAAATTTTCATTCGGATACCGTCTGGGTGCTGGAGAAGAGGACTCTCAGTTTGGAAAGGACGGTACGGTAACCGCCGATGCACCAGAAGCCAGGCTGTTTGTTGGGACAAAGTCCTTGCTCGGAGTCGCTCCTCCCAATGCACGTATCGGAGATCTGATCTGCACTTTTCTTGGATCCAATGTCACGCTTGTGCTTCGCAAGGTTGCGGAAACGGAAGACCGCTATATGTTTGTAGGACGGGCTGAGCGATTCAGAGAAGAGACCGACGACTCAAACGGGGACAGTGATGTAGAATATGGGATGGAACGTGACTTTGGTGAGCTGACTATCGAGGAGCGACAACACGCCGCTGAAGATGCTTCGTTCCAGAACTTCATCAGCCTAAAGATAGATCTAGAAACCCTACAGAAACTGTCTGCCTAAATTGAATCTCTGGTATAAAACTACAAGTGTAGTGTTTCAGGTAAATATTTAAACTTCCGGCTGAATTATGGCCCCGGTCTCAAAGCTCGCTAGTGAGGATGTCCTCAACCAAGGCTGAATGATTCGGGTTCTTTCATATCCGGTCTCATGAGGAACATACCTTCTGTTTCAAGCGACCTGCGAAGGCTTCTGGCAAATGGGCTCGCGGGTGTTTCAAGGAGTGTGAGTCGAAGTCAAGCCAGAAACCAATGCCCTCCATACAGGGCTGACCGTTTTTGGCGAAAGGCAAAGTGTTCATATTGCACAGACCCTCAAGCCGAACCTTTTGATCTGAGATTGCTAATAAGTTATAATAAACACCATCAAATACGTAGTGACACATAGAAAATCCCCATAACTTATTCCGATTCGCCACCACTCTTGGCCAGTTTTATTCAAGCAGTGAGTTGTTGTAGTGCGTACAGATCCAACTTGAAATCAAGCATGTTTTCCAACGCCTTCCTTTGAGGTCCTCGCACAGAGCTTTTCTTCCCTTTGGAACTTTGCTCTCCGCTTGCGCGATAGTTGAGAGCATCGTGGAAAAAGGGCTCGGATACAACCCGGTGGAGGCTTTCGGCCGACAACTCGGCCCTTCCAACAATCATCCATCGATCTTCGGCGACTTTACGGACGATGAATCCCACAGTGCATTCCCAAAACGAGTAGATCATGTCCCCTGCTCTTGCTTGTGGCGGAAGGAACCCCATAACTCCCTTTGTGGCCAAGAACAGTCTTGGCTCAGAGCTTTCGGAGCTTTGATCTGTCTCTTGGTGATCAATTGACTGATCATCCGCACTCACGCGATAGCCATACGAGTTCGAGAAGTTCCCTGTTCGAACGGGATTCAGATGAGCTTCATCCCAAGCCAACATTTCGCGAGAATATTCCTCGCTTAGTCTCCGTATCTCATTCAGAAAAGGGTCTTTGATGCATTCTTCTTCGATGGTAGCCACCCACTGTCTATTCGGCTCCAGCGAGGAGACAAGCTCCTTGTACGTCGGACCAAGACGCAAAACCTTGCCCGCAAAGGCACCTCTGGCGATGAAAACGTCTCCACGAGCTGTGGAGCTGGCGCTGGGCTGATTCTTGTCAACAGTCCCCTCCAGTGTTTTCTGTGCCAGATGGCTGAAGGCGACCAGTCTGACGGAGCGTTCGAGTTCCTTTGAAAATTCCAAGTAGCTGTTTTTGTGCCTCCACGGCCCGAAATCGAAATCCTTTACGAAGCACCGGGGCCAATTCGGCATTGGGGTTGACTTTCGGTGGTATTTTACCAGCTTTGTGTACAGATCGAAGTGACCCATGTTGTAGTCAACTTCGATGAGGTCTTGAGCAGCTTCGTCGGCCATGCCAAGAAACGAAAACACCTTGTCAAGAGGGTCACGGCACTTGAGACTGCTGTAGGTCTTCAACAAGACGTCCAGGCGTTGAATATCGGAGCCTCGCCTCTCACGGGTAACGTGGAGCAGCTCGAGCCGTCGACGGATGTGCTCGAGCGCATCCCCGACGATGAGGTTGGCGCATCCCTCAATATAGAAGACTCCGACTCCAAGGTGGAAATGGATCTTCTTTGCGTGGAAAATTTCTTGAATGGTCCAACGGCGCGACCAATATAGGCTTTCAGCAATGGCAGCGCGATTTTCATCGCTCCACTGCATGTACCAGAGACGGTCGGGAGTCTTCATGTCGTCGAGATCGTCTTGGGTGAAGCGATCTGGAGCTGAACCGAGCCAGGCCAACACTTTCTGGGCTCGCGAATAGATGTAGCTCATCAGACTCGCTTGGTAATTGCGTTCTTCAGTGTCCGCTAGGTTGATACAGAGGGCATCAACCCACAGAGGTCGTGGCGAGGAGCATTGAAAAGTCTGCAGTGCACTGTAAAGATTGGCTCCCACAAGAACCTCCTCATCATCGACCTTGATCTTTTTGTCGGCTGGTTCTTCGGACCAGACATAGGACAGAGCCTCATAGTGAGGCTTGCTGGTGAAAGTTGTGTGTTGCAACTCACAACATATCTCTCCGTCGGCCGCCTTCGGCAAGAGAACCAGCAAGCGGATGGAATCCACCTTGGTGTCAAGCGGCTTGAAGGCGGACATTTCGATCGGTAAAACAGGACCGTTGGGATAGAAGAGAACTGGAACTGGAACTGGATTGCGTGAGAAGAACAACCATGTCAGGATTTGTTGAGAGATACCCGTTGCGAAATCGATTGTCTTTCAGGAATTCGAAGCTGAAACGCTGATGGGCCTGGATGATGATGTGGAAATTGGCGTCCAGGGAGCCAACGAGGATCGGCGATTCCAACTATGCTATCCCCACTCAGCACGGCATTACAGGGATAAGTCAGATCGGTCCAATAATAGGCCGCAAAAAGCAACTCAGTTCGGCTTTAACCGTCAATAAGGGCTTCGCAATGAATGATTGCTTCTTCGCTGGCTAAGCCGACTGGGATTATCAGTTGGCAGGTTTGCATATGGCAATATGTTTCAAGCATTTACAATCCTTATTCCTAATCAGATAAGTGCGTGTCTCCTTTGGCGTCAAGAAAACTTCCAATGCGCTCAAAGCAAGTGGCCAGTATTGTATCGATCCGGATAGAGTTCTATCATTCCTGTAGTAACCTCCCTTGCATCAACTCAACTAAACTGCCTATATATCTGGACTGATGTAACTTACTCCAATTGTCCGTATCTAACGCAACCGGATGCTCAGCTTAGTGACATACCTAGTCGTTCTGTTAACATACACCCTAGTCCTAGACTGGACAGTATCGGCCGTGTTCGATGATATCTAGAAGACCAGCTCGATCAATTACAGGCGCACTTGGTCCAAGGATAGATCAGACAAGGCCTGTGCAGCACCTCGCTTGCCACTGCGAAGTGCTCCCTCCATGTATCCGCGCCACTCGTTGGTGAGCTCTGTGCCAACAAAATAAACACCGCCAAACTTCTCGCTAATCATCTCACCATCCCCACCCTTGCCAATGACCGATCCTGGAGGCGTCGTAGCAAGGGGGCAGCCCCATCCCGCCCACCTGTCCTGCATCCACCCCGACGTGATGGATCCTAGGAACTCGGACTTGACGGCGTCGTAGCCTACTCCGAATAGAGAGCCTAGCTGCTTGAGAATGGCTTCACGGCGGCCATCTTCGTCAAGGCCTGCCCATTTCCGACCCGGGCCTGCACAGAGGAATGTTGCCAATGCGTAATTGCCCTGTCCGTCGACTGAGGTGTCACGGCAGTGGTTGATGGGGCCCCGGAAGCTCTGAGCCAAGCCACAAGAGTCTTGTCGACGCCAGAAAGGAGTCTTGAACAGGCAGATGTATTTGAAGTAGCATCCGTAGCGCACGGCCTTGGTGTACATATCTCTGTGAGGAGGAAGAGGGGGGTTGAAGCTGACATTCTTGTACTCGGGTCCTGGGATGCTGACAATGACCTTTCGTGCTTTGAACTGCTGGCCATCTGTCGTTGTCACGGTGCAGAGCTTAGAGCTGTTTTGAGTGATGGTGCTGACGGGCGACTTGAGCTTGATAGAGCTGGCGGGAAGCAATCCAGCCATGCCGATGGAAATAGATTGAGTTCCCTCCTGAAGGCGAAGATACTGCGCCCCATCTTTGCCGTCGTAGCGCAGATTCACAATGCCGAGTCCACCTCGAGCAATCTCCAGAAACGAGAGTGCCGAGACGTCGCTGGGATCCTGACCGAGCGTGCCACGACACCAGAGCCGAGCCGTGTTGAGGGCTCGTGTTTCAGCCCCCGCGTTTCGACACCATTGCTCAAATGTCATGCTGTCGAGCTCGCCACGCTTTGGCTGTTGGAAGTTTTCCTGGTTGAGGGATGCCTCTTCGACCGTGTCCCGCAATGCGGTGATGTTGTCTATCTCTGTCTGTCCAAACTGCAAAGATGTCAGTCGAATGGGCTTCGTCATTAAACGAAGGGATGGCGCAAACCTTGGGCATTTCGCCAAACGGAAACATATGACAGTCTCCATTGGAATCCTCGCTAGCCACCAAGCCCACGATATTCTGCACCACAGGCGTCAGGCCAAACTGCTGGCAGTAGCTCCAGACGTGCGACTGGTTGGTGTCGTTGAGCCATGCCGCGCCCATCTCTTGCACACCCTTTCCATCGGGACGCTGCACCGAGTGAGTCTTGCCTCCCACTCGATCGCGGGCCTCGAGGATGACCACAGATAGGCCAGCTTTCTGTAGGTCCAGGGCTGCTTGGAGACCGCTTAGACCGGCGCCGACGACGACTGCATCAGCAATGTCTGCCATTTCGTAGAGGTATTGGTGTACTGATAGATGAGTGATGCAGAAGAAAATGGAGTACAATGTTAGAAGTATCTTGAAGATGAATCTGCTGCAACGTAATTATAGTGACGTTTGCTTCCCCAACCCATCCCCGCCCCGGAAACGAGTTCGTCCCGCGTCAACAACGTTTGCGCTCAGTTGAAGCTGAGGGACCGGCCCGGTCGCCCAAGAGCAGTTAGCAGCCCAAGACTTCTAAAGAGTCATCGCCTTACTGAATATGGATGATCTATCTTGGATGGTTCGAATTGCTGCCAATAATGTTGCGATGCCCGGAGCTTATCGCGGGGAAAAGCGTGCCGTGTACAGACCGAAGGTCAAAAAGCCGGGATTGGGGCATCCAACGAGCGAGCTACTGAAGAAGCGGGGTCTGCTAGTTCACCGGCTACGCCCTCTTACAACCACTTGTCATGAGAGACTTGCTATCGTTGGGTGGTCTCGGCATAGCGCCGAAATGGTCCGGCTGCTCTTCCGTACGGTCAGCAGCCAATCCTTTGCCCCACTTGATGATGAACATCTCGGGGTTGACTTCCCTTCGCACAGCCGATCCGATATCATCCCGGTGCCGGCATCTCGCAATAGCATGAGACGACGAAGACAAACTGAAGGCAGAAGTCCGGCTTCAGCGCCTGGAAGGACCCTCCGTAAGGTCGGGAGGCTCGGTACTAAGAAAAGGCATCACGATCAAGTAGACGACCGTATGAAGATGCAATTTCCTGCATAAGGAATGTCAAATGATTATACCGGGAATACGTGTGTCCCCAAGTCCTTCAAGGTGTCTGTCCAATCCCTTGCACAACCGATGCCCTTTTCCTCCATTTCATCCTCCCTTTCCCAAGCTCGTTGCACCGTCTCCCATTGCTTATTGATGTTTGCAATTCCGTAGTGCTGTACCCTCTCCCACCATGCCCTACACGGGCCTCTCTCAGATTTGACAGTATTCATGGAAGCAATAAATATTGGCCACGTAATTGGAGCCATGATGTTCGTCGTGTCGTATTTTAGGGTGGCCTTTGAATCCTCGGCCGCGTGTGCATGCTCGGCTACTCGCCTGACTTCGCCCAAAAGATCTTGCGCCTCAAAACGTTGGATACGGCGATAATAGTAAATCAGTGCCGCGTGATGCCAGGCGCTTGCCTGATGGTTGAAGATTGTCATGAGACCATCATCGTTGGACGGAATCGAGACCAATTTCTCTGATTCCAGGGTCCAAGACAAGAGTTTATCGCCCAGGGCCTCGCAAGCTGCGAGCAGATCATCTGGCAAAGACGCGTCGCCGAATCGAGCTGCAAACTCTGCAAGGCGGCACGTCTCATGAATTGCGGCTGCAGTGCTTGATTTGACGCCGTACATGAACTCAAAGCAACCCCCCGACTGGATCACAGAATCTTCTGTGAATGAAATGTCCTGATAGCTCTCGATCCATGGCGAGGATGGGGAGATGGTGAATGATGTTGTTCGAGCCATCAAAGCCAGGAAGGCACCTATTTCGTTCAGTTGTCGAGTCTGGCCGCTGATGGTTTTCCATCGTCTGCGAGAATTGCGCAACTGCGTGATGCCGTTGAGGTGCACCATAAAATCATCATCCCCTGACATGACCTGGGAGAATGTCAGCGCGGAATTCCTTGAACCCACTATCAACTCATCAACACTCACCCCTATTGTAACCAGAGACAGCATCGCCATTAACAGGACGTGATGGTCCGAGCCTGGCAGCTGGGAGTTGACCGCATCTTGCAAGGAATGAATTGCGCGGTATTTATGCTCTACAGCCAATTTTTTGTACCGGATCTGGGCTTTGTCGCAATTCCAGAGGTGATATGCTGCAGATGCTAGTAGTGCATGATAAAGTGCGGAACGAAGTTTGGTCTTGGCGGCTCTGTTATCTGACACGTGGATGCATGCCCCTTCGATTGCAGTGGGGACATACAAACCACGATATGGGTTTCTTGTGTGAAGAATGGCTTGGAGAACATCAGCAACATGAACCATGTAGTGGTGCATTAATAGGTCAGCTTCGGTATCTCCAAGTAGACTGCTTCGAATGTGTTGTATTGGAAGATGGATCAACTCCGACGGACGAGATGTTGGAGTTGATAATGCTATCGGGTTAAACTCAACCAATTTGTTGTTTTGTGTTTCGATGTCTAGCATCATGTCTTCTTGGTTGCAAGTTCTGGCCTTATCCGCTGTCAAGTCTGCTCGTATACTGGAATAACCAAACAGATGGGATGTGGTGTCGGGTGACGAGTGAGAGTTAGTTGACGCTGATGAAGCGGTTGATATGAGGCTCAGCTCTGGTACCTGTATATCATGGTCGTCGTGATGAAGGCCTGTGAGCGTGGTGTGTTGGTTGGATCGCCTCCTCACTTGATTTATCTCCGAGTTGTCGAGAGGGATGGAACAAGTGAGATGTGGAGTGACTGAAGTATGCTTCTCATCTCTGGACTCGGCTATGGCTGGAAATATGGAGAAGGGACCCTTTCTAAATGAAAACATAGACTCGGCATCTCTTTCGATGGTGGCAAGGAAGTCATTAATCTCCTGCATCCGATATCGACGACCGCTAGCTCTATCTTGTTGGATATTAGTGTCAGCTCACTGCAGGCCTGTCGAATAATAGCCTTACCTAACACGATCCTCCTCCGCCCTTGAATGTTGGATGTAGTGGACGGGGTAGGCTGCCCAAACGGATCTGACATCCACTGCAGTCTGATGTCATAGCCACCGCATGGAACGCCTCGCTTTTCGCAGTTCCCACAAGCCGAGGGTCTCTCATCACACCTGACCTTGCGAGACTTGCACGTCCAACAACTGGTTGCTCATCAGTAAACGCTGCGTCAAGAGTCAAGTTGGACTCGGCTTACCCGGTGTATCGTATGGCTCGCTGCCGGGATGGCCGAGACGTCATGACGAATGCATCAACTGGAACCGAACTGCCACAGCTTCTTTGAAGGGTTCAAGTATTGTATTTCGCGATCAAGACCTCGTTGAGTGACACGACAGCCGACGAGCCATTCTCCTGCAACTCTTTAGCGCACATGATTGTGAGAAATGACTATCGATGATGACGGCCGATCCCCGCTCATTCTTATCACGTGACTCACATCATCGCCCGACTGAGCAAGGCGCAAAGCCACCGCATTTAGCCGGCTCTCTCGAAGCGTATGAACTATTAATTACACTGTCTTGACTCGTCGTACTATGCTGTCAATCCTCTTATGTGAAGTCGTCTAGGTGTATGAAATCCGAGCATCAGAACCGGCAGTTGTAAATTTCTCAATAGCTTCCCGCATAGTCTTGTACCCAGATCAGCAAGACAGCGGCATCAGGGAGAAGCAAACTCGAAATGTTTACTAAAAAAAAGAGACGAAAAAAAAAAAAGAAACTCGTACACAAAAGTGATGATGGAAGATTGAAGTTTGCGACGTTGGCTTGAGCCTGTAGATCTACATCTTTGATCAGGCCACTCGAAAGCAAAGTCGACGGCTCCTCGTACTTCTATCATACAGTACCTGACCTAACGTAACCGCGCGCGTGGATTATTAGTTTCAGATGGAGAGGAATTTGTCAGCCCAATGACGTGATACCCGCGCGGAAGCACCACGCAGAAGCATTTCAAATCGACGATACCCCACTGTCGGGGTGATCTCCTGATACGCATCACTATTGGTAGATTTAACACATGTTCGAGGTTATCATTACGGTAGACAATTTTGTTAAATACCATGGCTTGCACTCTCGGCTCTCCTTTCAATCCCACATTGTATCAGCAACACTGACACATCTCCGCCATGGCCTTGAACTTGGGACCTGTAAATGGCTCCAAACCCGACACCTGATAGTCTGATTGCTAATGTGGAATGTAGTCGGTACACAAGGGTGGGAACTTTGCCCGGCCCGAAAGCGCCTTTCGCGGTGTTGTCTCCAGGGACCCGAACTCCAAATTCGCAGCGGAAAAGGGACGTTATGCCCTCTATGTCTCGCCTGGTTGCCCCTGGGTATGTTGTCACTGCCGCAACTACTGAAACTACTGTGTCTAAACCGAACTAGGCCCACAGGACCCTGATCGTCCGTTTGCTCAAAGGCCTCGAAGACGTGATTGACTTGTATCAAGTCCACTTCACATTGGGTCCAGACGGTTGGTACTTTAGCGGTGAGGGAGAATCCTTGCCCGAAGACCCGTTGCATGGCTTCAAAAAGCTCAAGGACCTCTACCTGCACGCCGATCCAAGCTACGTGGGACGATATACTGTTCCAGTTTTGTGGGACAAAAAGACCGACACTATTGTCAACAATGAGTCGTCGGAGATCATCCGGATGATGTATACAGAGTTTGACGCATTCATCCCAGAGCATCTAAGGGAAGAAAATCGACCGGGCGGCGGCTTGTACCCTCCGCATCTCCGACAAGATATCGACAGCATCAATGAGTGGGTTTACAACACAATCAACAATGGCGTTTACAAGGTCGGCTTTGCAAAATCACAAGAGTCCTACGACAAAGAAATCGAGCCCCTCTTTGCATCTTTGGATAGAGTCGAGGCACTGCTAGCCCGCGGCAGCCCCTACATCTTGGGCGACTCTGTCACCGAGGCTGATGTGCGACTGTACACCACCATTGCGCGATTCGACGTTGCATATTACCCCATATTCATGTGCAACCAAAAGCTTATCCGCCACGACTATCCTCGGCTGTATTTGTGGTTGCGCCGGCTCTACTGGGACCAGGACGAAGACGGAGACGTCCGAGGTGCCTTTTACAAAACCACTGCCCCTTATCTTGGTCTCTACAGTCGCGGGTACGCTGATTCAAGAAACAAGATTGTTTACGGGGAAGGTACGCCACTTATTGTTCCATCTGGACCAAAGGTGCTCATCGATGCGCTTTCCTGATTTTAATTGTGGACGATGTCGTTGTCGGATGAGCCATCTCACCTGGCATGCAAATGTTATGGGCCGTTGCCCTGGGTCAAAAAACGAGCCTGGCGTAGGAGTGAGTGGGACTCAGTGAGCTCAATTATGGTAACAAGAGGCCGAGACGATTGAGTCAAAGGGGGGCATTAAAGGGAGATTGAGAGACAGGTTGTCACGAATCATGACCAATTGACCATCACCAAGCATAACACTTCACCTTCGCCCAACTTGTCCCCTAATCTTGGCTGTCAGTCAATATGAGCGTCTTAGCTAATTCGTTGATATTTGGACCGGCATCCATTCCCGGTTCACTCGGCGGACAATCGTGTGTCACGGACACCACTTCACTAAGTTAACACTTAAATTATATTTAGAGACCAAACAAGCCAGTAGTACTGTTGGGTAGCACTATTGAGGACAAGTAACTCAAATTGCGAGAATGGAACAGTGATTTTGACCATCGTGCTGGCAACTTGCTATTGAAGGAGCGGACAGCCATTCAGACACCAAGAAACGAAGATGTGCATTCGCCTGCCTTCCACTTTGAAGCATCTATTTACGAAGCTTCAAGCCCAGCATGGAAACGGCGGCGAGAATGACAGGCACGACACTCACCATCTCGCCCAGTCCAGCGTAGGCGGGCGGGATGCGAAACTTGACCCACGCGCCGCTGGCCATTGTGACGGCAAGGACGTTGTAGACGCCAGACCAGACAAAGTTGAAGGCCATGCGGTGGAACGAGGCCCTGCTGACGTTGAGGAGGAACGGGATGCCTTCGAGGCCGTTCATCAGCACCACGTCGGCCGCGCCTTGGGTCACGTCGCTGCTCGTCAGGCCGCCGCCCATCTGAGCCCCGACGTGGGCTTGCGCGACGGCTACTGCGTCGTTGGTGCCGTCGCCGCAGAATAGGACGTATTTGGTCTTGTCTTCCATGAGGGCCGAGATGTAGTCGCGCTTCTCTGAGGGAGTCCGCTCCCCGGCGACGTTCTCGGGGGCGATGCCAACAAGGTCGGCAACGGCCTCGACCGCTTTGGTCTGGTCTCCGGACACGAGGTGTATGGCGATGTTGCGGGCCTTGAGCTCGGATATGACACGGGAGGCTTCAGGTCGGATCTTGACGGTGAGGCCAAAGACGACGAGAGGGATGGAATCGCGAGTCACGACCAGGGTGGTCAGGCCAGCGTGTTGGAGACGGGTCACCTCTGCCTCAGAATCGGCCTTTGTCCAGCGAGCGTTTCCGGCCCGGAGTGTTGAGTCCCTGAAGTCTGCCTCGATCCCTGCGCCAGGGACGACTCGGATATTGACAACTTGGGACACGGCCTTGACAGCCTGCTGCTCCAAGTACTTGTCAACTGCGGCAGAGACTGGATGCTTGCCGCCTGCGACCAGCGACTTGGCTAATGCCATGTTCTCCTCTTCGCTACCTTCGAGATGAACCTGCTCAGCTACAGCTAGCTCGCTCTCGGTGATGGTTCCCGTCTTGTCAAAGACTACATCGGTCGTCTTCCGCGCGCCCTCGGTAGTATCGGCCGACTTGATGATGACGCCCCCTCTCGCTGCGATGCCGCCCGCAACAACAAGAACCATGGGCACCGCGAGGCCAAGTGCACAGGGGCATGCGACGGCGAGCGTAGCCACAGCATATGTGATGGCATTTCCGACGCCCTTTCCAGTGCTGTAGTCGAGGGCTTTGATGCCCGCGGGGATCCAAATGACGAAGACGAGGATCGCGACGGCCGCCATGGCGGGAACGAACCAGCCGGCGATCTTGTTGGCCAGGTCCTGCAGCTCTGGCTTGGAGTTGGCGGCTTCTTCGACGAGCTGAGCAATGTCCGTCACTGTGTTCTTTCCAGGCAGGCGGGTGAGCTGAGCAGTGACTGTACCGTCGCCGTTGACAGTGCCGGCGATGAGGGCATCACCCTTTTTCTTGACAATCGGCAGAGTCTCGCCCGTGAGCATCGACTCGTCCACTTCGGTCGTCCCAGACACGACCAATCCGTCGGTGGGGATACGCGAATGCGGAAGAACCTTGAACTGATCGCCGTATTGGAGCAACCGGGCGTCAATCTCGCGGTCGCCATCCCTGCCAACGAGTACAGCAGTGTTGTTCTGCTTGGACCGCAGCGACACGGCGGCAACGGCTTGGACGCGGGCAAAGGCGGCGATGAGGCGGCCAGCGAGGATCAGGGTGATGAGCATGGTGCTCGTCTCGAAGAATTGCTTCTCATCCAGTGGCTTGCCTGCCATGTCGAAGCTAAACGCGATGACCGAGTAGACGTAAGCCGCTGTGATGCTCATGACTACCAGCATGTCCATCTCGACGGCACGGCTGTACCAGAGCGCCGACAGAGCTGGGCGGTAGAACTCGGGGATGGCAATGCTTTGGACCAGCGTAGCGAAGACGAGAGAGACGATTCCTCCCGTCTTCTTGCTTGCGAGGTTGTCGCCCCACGCGAGCACTGCCACTGGAATGGTGAGGGCAGCAGCGAGAGCCGTCTTGACGAACTGGTCCCAGAGACGACGGCGGCTGTTCTCGAGCTGAGGGTCGCCACGCGGCTGGGCCAGCCCGTCGCAGCGGTCCTCGACGAGAGCGAAGAGGTCGCGGGCTCCTACCATGTTTGGGTCGTAGGCGAGACGAACATTTTTCTTGTCGAGCGACTGGACGTCCGTCACGCCGCGAGGAGGCTCCGCAGCGAGTCGCTTCCCTTCCGCCGGCGAGGTCAAGATGTCGAGGAAAAAGTCGCCGCCGATGATTTTACTAAGTGAGAAGCCGCTGGCCGTGGACACGAAGCGAAGGACCTCGTCGGCGCTGGTGATGGAGGCGTCGATGTTGACCTCGCCCTTGCCGATGACAAAGTTGACTTGGGGCTGGCTTACACCCGTCATTGTGCCAAAGATACGCATCAACTTGTCGACGCAACTCGTACAGTCCATGCCACTGACCAAGAAGCCAACAGTCTCGATAGCGCTGGACTTTTCAGGGTCAGTGCCTTTGACGCCCTCCTTGGCGTTGCTCCCAGACGGCTTAAAGGTCGGTATCGCGGCCGGCTTTCCCTTCTTCCCAGCATGCTTGTGCCCTGAATGTTTGTTCTTCTTCGCCTTTGTTGGTTTCGACTGGTTTCCCATGCAGCACGTCTCGAGCGAAGCCGCGCCTTGGTCGATGACGCTGCGGCAGATGCAGCGGAGTTGCTCGAGGTAGCTGCTGTACTGGTCGAAGGCGGCTTGCAGGTGGGTGTTGCAGGCAGATCCCGCCTGGTGATCGCCATGCTCGTGCTCGTGGGGATGGTTCAAGGACTCTAGGACTCAGTTAGCAACCAATATCAAGGATGAATTTGACAGAGGGCAGACTTGCTCTCATGGCCCGGGTCATCACTGCAAACCTTTCCGCACTCGAAAGCCGCGACGGCCTCGATGCACTTTTCTACAGCCCAGCGTTAGAGACTAGCACTTCTTAGAGTATCAGCAGCGTAGCGGGAGTGCATGGGCTCACCGTCGCAACGTTCCTCACTTCCACAGCAAGTCGAGGCTTTCGACATGATGCTCGAGGCATCGGAGAGGGAGTCGTCGCAACATCCACCATGGCCATGGCCGTCGTCGAATTGGGAGTCGTCACAGCATCCTCCGTGCTCGTGAGTATCGATCCCCTGCGTGCCATGCTCGTGGAAGGTGTGATCGTGAGCGTTATGCTCATGGCCGTTGTGGTCGTGCCCGTCTCCGTGTTCGTGGAGCGATGGTGGATGAGACTGGCCGCTCCCAGTTGGTTTCGCACAGCATGAGGCACCCATGGTTGGAAGAATTGAAGCAATAGTAAGACGCAGCTAAATAGTGAAGAGACTGTATCATGGAGTGTTTTTTGGAGGTCAAGTTGAGGTGCATGTTAAGTAATTATCGTCTTGTCAATACGACAAGGGTCGTTGGTCCGCTCCGGGGCGACTTTGACGGCGAGTTTCAAAGTCTCCGCTCTGGCTCCCGCTCCCGCTCCAGGTTTCCGCGCCGATACAGTATCACCGCAGTAATCTCACGCACTAATATTGCGCAATACAAGTGGAAAGGTTCTGGAAGCATTAGTTCCGTTGATTCGAGACGTTTCTCGATTTGTTTATGCAAAATGATTTTCTGTGCCTTGGCGGCGAGTTCCAAAGTCTCCGCTCTAGCTCCCGCTCCAGCTTTCCGCGTCGATTTGACATCACTGTAGTAACATTGTGCACTGATATTGTGCAATACAAGGGGAATGGCTCTGAGAGGGCTAGTTAGATTGTTTTGAAACATTTCTTAATTTATTTATGCCAATATAATTTTCTGTGCCTCCTCTATTACCGCCCGCACCTGATCGACTGTGCGAAAACATGCGCAAGCTTTCGTCATGTCCACCTCTTTGGGACACAAGTCTGAGGGATGCTTGGCAGCTGGTAACGATTCCGTGTTGCTGCAGCTCGTCCCCGTCTCGCAGTTTTCGTGGCCTTCGGTGTGCAGCTGGCTCTGTCTTTCTGCGAGCCCGTCGCTCAGGCTGAAGAGACGATTGAGTTCTAGTTTCAAGCTTGCCTTGAGAAACGCAATGTAACTAGGCCCGTCAACTGCTAGATCAACTGCGCTGTGCTCGCCCGTCGGTTGGCCGACCATCAAATTGATCAGCGACCCGTTCGCCGAGGCCTCAACGGCGCCTTGTTTCTGGTGGAAGAAAAAGTCTCCATACGAGGACCCGATGCTCGACAGCAGCGAGCCCAGCAGGTAGACGTTTCTCGAAGTGCGAGGGCTCTTGGCGGACTCGAAGCAGACGCTGCACTCTAGGATTTCCTTTGCCGACTCCATGGATTGCCTGAGAACCTTGAGCGCCTGGAATGTCTCGAGCGAGTTTTCTATCAGAGAAAAGTGCTGGTTCACCAACTCCACACAGGAGCACTTTTTGGACGAGCGTCCAGGAGTCGTGGCAGATTCTGATATTGGGGCAAAAGTCGCAGTACTTTCTGGAGTTTTGTCGCTGGGTGCCAAGGAGTCATGATGGTGCGGACAGGGACTGCAACGATGTTCTTGTGGTGGCAATGGTGCAGTCCCGGCAGCGTTGCCATTCGTTGCAGACGGCAAAGCTTGCTGGCCTTGCGTGGCGCCCTGTCCAGCAGCAAAGTCCATGTTGAAAGGCGGAAGCGGCGTGTTGAAGTCATCCAGAAACTGGTCCATCATTTCGGGAAAGCTGCCGACATCAATGAGATCGGTCGGCATTGAAACGGCTGTCGGGGCGGGCGCATTCTCCTGTCTCGGTTGGACGGATTGACGTCGACGGGGACGGCCCATGGTCCTCATGAGGGAGTATTCGCAGTTTAAAGCAAAGTACGAGCATCGTTCACAGAGTGGAGTGTGACGTGAACACCTCACTTTCCGTTTCCCTAATGAGACAGATTCAGAGTCAGCTATCGTCCGCTATCACTCGGACCAGCCCGCCTGGAAGGGCCTGAAGAGGGGGCGTTACTGCAGGGGTCACAGGCCCGGTGCTGCGACTTGTCGCTTATACTCAGGGGCTCCATGTCACCAGCAACGGGCAAACAGAGTCAGTATGGTGGCTCGTGGACTCGGTTGGCGCCAGGCGGAGCGTTTGCAGAGTGTATGCGGCCATCAAGGTTCTTGGTCGATCGGCTGATGGGGACTCTTGAGCCTCCTGACGGCTAAAAACACGCTCCGTGGCGTTTGATTGACGCGCGGAGCGGAGACTTTTGAACCGCGGCAGTGAGAGAAAAAAGTCGCCGCGGTGGTGTGGTGGGGCAAGAGTTGACGATTACTGAAGCAGCTTACATAGCGTTCACGTGACTAATTCCGGATACAAGTGATTTGATGGATGAGAAGCAGTCAATGGATTAGAGTCAACGGGATCATCTTGAGACAAGGTAATACATCAAAGAAACGGAGACATGGATGGGATATCACACAAGGGTCTCGCGAATATCGGCAGTGGATTTCTCCAGCCAAAAGTCAAAGCCATCCTGCCACTCTAGACTATCAAACAGACGCTTCGATGGAGGGGCAGGGGACGTCACTCATCAAGCGGGTTATCTAGCACAATACTCCGTAGGTCAACACCAAATGAACCCCTCATATCCAGCTTCAAACACCACGCGGCAACATTTCATTATCCACTCGACGTCGTGGACAGCATTCGAATACACAGGTTAAGATGAAGGGGGCCGTTGATCAGGGGCTAATCCGGTGATAGGACGGTGTTAAGAGCGGGGACACCCAGTTGACGTTGCAGGGTATCATTTGGTAAACCGTCACTCAACGGTGCAGTCGCTGTACTACCCTATACTCTGCGGTACATCCTCCACCGCAACCGATATCTCCCTCGTATCGCTTCACAAGTCCACGACTGGGTCCGGGGATTGGTCCGACGCCCCGTTTCACAAAGCACAACCACGTGTTGCTATATATAACCCTGGCGGCTTGAAGTGGCGAGTGAGAGCCGTGTCATGTTCTACGTACCGTCATATTCACGTCGCAATTTCTCATTCCTTCATCACTCGGTTCGCAAGCCAACTCACTGGCGCAAACACCTTCTTTCCTCCCTCCACAAAGTCACGACACAAGGCAGCATCGCCTCCCCCACGGAATCGTCACCCGATATGGCAGCCAAACGCTCGTCGTCCGAAGCCGACCGGAAGCTGGAGAGCGGCACGGGGGGTCTTCCAAGTAAACCCGACCGCAGGATACACCCAGCTTTTTTCATTACGTGCGCGGCCTGGCCCAGCTGCTCGACCGAAGATGTGCTTACGCCCGGACAGATTATGGATTTTCATGAGCTCCAGCGTCATTCTTTTTAACAAATGGGTTCTTGCAACCGCCAAGTTTGGTGAGGCCCCCTCCTTCTGCGACAATCCAATCGCAATGTCGAGAGTGCTCCAGCTGACCTCGTATCGACACCAGATTTCCGTGAGCAGCATTCCATCTAACCCCGCGACTCGCCGAGCAACCACTAATCTCGGCCCTCCAGCCTTATTTCTGACCACATGGCACATGGTGTTTGCCACGGCGACGACCCAGATAATGGCCCGATTCACCAAAACACTCGACTCGCGCCACAAGGTGCCGATGAATGCGAATATATACGGGTGAGCAACGAAAAAGTCATTTAGGCGGGAAGAAGAGCTCTCTTGGCGTCAGTACTATCCTGGCAAGCATACTTGATTGCTGATGGGTCGGAATGCACAGGCGGTCCATTGTACCAATTGGTATCATGTTCAGCTTTAGCTTGATTTGTGGCAACATGGCGTACCTCTACCTCAGTGTGTCGTTTATCCAGATGCTCAAGGTATGCATGACAAAATTATTGGTTTCAGGCGAAGCATAGAAGCCCAGATGACTGACATCCATCAGGCTACCAACGCTGTCGCAACCTTGCTAGCGACATGGGCATTCCGCATCGCCCCGCCCAATGTCAAAGTCCTCGGAAACGTGTCTGTGATTGTCATGGGCATCATTATCGCGTCTTTTGGAGAGATCAAGTTTGATCTGACCGGCTTTATCTGTAAGTTTCTGTGAGGCTTGGCGTGTTTGGAGGCGGCACCTGACACATTGCAGACCAAGTGAGCGGCATCCTTTTCGAGGCGCTGCGCCTTGTCATGGTCCAACGGCTGCTCAGCTCGGCCGAGTTCAAGATGGACCCTTTGGTTTCACTCTACTACTATGCTCCGGCCTGCGCCGTGACTAATGGCATATTTACCATGTTCATCGAGCTTCCAAGAATCACAATGGTCGACATTTATTCGTTGGGTATCGGCACGCTCATCGCTAATGCCATCGTTGCCTTCCTGCTCAATGTCTCTGTTGTGCTCCTCGTACGATCATCATGCTCCCAATTTTGGTCCACATCGCTAACTTTCTTCTAGATTGGCCAAACCTCAGCCGTTGTCTTGACCATGTCCGGCGTCCTGAAAGACATCTTGCTTGTTGTCGCGTCCATGGTTATTTTCCGTGATCCAGTCACCGGCCAGCAATTCTTTGGGTACTCAATCGCCCTCGCTGGACTTGTATACTACAGGCTTGGGGCCGAGAAGATGCAGGCCCTTGCCAAGGATGCACGGCTACAATTTGGCCAATTTCGTTACAACAACCCTGCAAGGACTAGAGTCCTCGTTAACCTGGCCGTATTTGTTGTCGTTATTCTCGGTTTGTTGGTTTGGGGACCGACTTTGCTTGGCGGACGACTGGAGGCCACTGCTGGCGATGCATCTCAGAGGATCTAGGAGATACTCTTGCAAGTGCGCCACTTCATCCATACCGCCCACTAGATTTTACCAAGACGGATAGTTGATTGGGCGAAGGGGCATTTGGATGCACCTCATCGATGTTGATTTTGCGACGACTGGACTATTAGATTGATTTTGTGAACAGTGGAACATGGCATCGAGTAAGTGAGGGAGGTAATTTGGCCGCCTCTAGTAATGATAGAGAAGAAAATCCTTGGTGCAACCAAGCTTGTTGGCATATCGGGATTTTGTGTATTCATCTGAACTGTAGATATTGTTTTTGCACATAACCTTGTCATGATGCAATTGAGACGCCTTCAATTCGAATCGTCTATCTAATTAAACGAGTCGATGGAGAACCTCCTCGCCAGCAAGCCATCTCTCAACATTCTCTGCTGTTTCAGCATACCACTTATTCATGATGCCCTCCTCGACATAACCCATATGCGGCGTGAGCAACACACGGCTACGCCCTCCGCGGCCCCAATCCTCAGTCCGCCAGGGCGAGTCCATGGGCAAGGGCTCCATCTCGAAGACATCCAGCGCAACGCCACGGATGCGGCCATTTCTAACCGCGTCTAGCAGCGCCGTCTCATCAACGAGAGGGCCGCGTGAAGTATTGACGAGCAGGGCGTCTTTTTTCATCACTGCAAACTCGTCCGCTCCGACAATTCCCCTAGACCGCTCGCTAAGCACGTAGTGAAGACTGACCACGTCTGCTGTCCGGAACAGCTCACTTTTCTTTACCACAGTAAAGGACTTTCCACCAAACTCATTTTCTACCGGCAGACCTAGCAAAGTCGCCATCTCATCAGCCTTGGCTTGCTCCAAGCTCGAGCTCCAGCAAACGACCTTCATTCCGAATGCCAAAATTCCAATCCTCGCCACTGCTGCTCCAAGACGTCCCATTCCAACGATACCGAGCGTCTTTCCTGTAAGCCCGACAGCCATATCAGTCTGCCACCCCCCAGCTTTGATCGCTGCATCGTCAGCACTGATGTTTCGTGCTAGTGCAAGGAGCATGGCCCACGTATGATGAGTTGCTGGATGCATCTGTCCTTTCTTGATGTCTTGCACAATGGCCCCGGTTGAAACGGCTTGATCTGTGCGACCCTTTCCTGGAGCAGCCACCACTTTGATACCCAGCCTTTTTGCTGCTTCGAGGTCAAATGTTTCAAACTGGGTGCCAGTGCAAAGCAGCAGTTTCAGATTGGGGAGCTCTCGAAAGAGTGACGAATGAAACGATGTCCGCTCACGCATCGTTGAGATGGCACTGAAAGGCCGGAGCGTCTCAATCAATGCTTTGCGTTGCTCCGGTGTTGCATTCGGAAGGTGCGACTTGAAGGTCTCAATACGCAGAGCCGACGGCGCAATATTCTTAAAGTGAGGTTGTGAGATAGACAAGTAGTCGTCCAGAATGGCGAGAGACGGTACAGTGGATGTAGAGTACCTGCGATTGAACCAAGGGAAGCTTGAAGGTTTGCCCTTCAACGATGTTCGAGTGGTTGACAACATATCGACTTGAGATTTCAGTAAAACGGAACTGAGTGTAAACATTAACCGTTAGAACAGAGAATAAATGAGACACATCAAGAATTAGTAGGGTGATGAGACGAGAGCCGGATTTGAAAGCGCATTGACTGATCGGCCTATGGGCAACTCCGATCGGTATACGACAATCTCCGACGGGGATATAATGAGATGCGGTCGGCATCGATGAAATCCGAACAGAAATGGGGTGAAAGCTACAAAAGCACTCTTATTTTAGGGAAAGCGTAGCTTCATTAGTTTGAATTGATTGAGAAATCGAATCGCGCCTCTCTATTCGATGTGAAGAGACTAAAGTGGATTGTAGTCGAAGTTGTATCCGCTGCTAAGTGCCAAGCGAACCGATCGGAGGGTCTTGGATTTGCACCCTTGACCAACAAAGAGCTTCTTGTTATGGCGTCTTGGCAACATAATTGCACTTGATTCTAGATTGCTTGGCGAGCTGTGTGTTTTAGATTCACAGGCTATAGAACGAGGAAGCACTCGCAAAGGTTGATCTTTTCTGGAAGACAGGCAAAATTTGTTGAAGACGTTCATTAAGCAAGAGCTTATGAACTCGAATTTTCATAACTGCATTGTTAACAAGGATTGCGGGCTGATCATTCTGACTGACGTTTATGTTCCTCATAGTTGGTTAGACAAATATTCACTGCAGAAACTGTTCCAAAGATATCAAGAATCTCATTAAGACTGTGCCATTTTTTCACCCAGATGCGAGGGAAAAGCGTTGAGGTGACGTCGCTTGCTGCTTGCTAATGTGTGGTCCTAGGCTCTCAAGTGTTTCGATGGTCGAGTCATCTAATAGACCTCAATTCTTGTTCGAGAACGGCAGTTAGACTTCTTTGTATACCTATATGACCAATTTATAGGACATTGATCCACATAGAGCTATATTAACACGAGCCACACTCTTTCTATCAATCCCATATCTGTCAAATCCAACACCAAGAGGCTGTTCGGGCTGAGTTCAGCAAGAAGGAGCTCAGACTCGCGCTGCGGGGTACCTGGAGTCGTCACGCGAGCTCCGATGTCACGTAACATAGCCAGGATCATTGGCTTTGCATCCTGAAATGCGACTCAACTGCGACACTTCTTGCGCTCTGCTACCCAACTATCCCGGGTCCACCAAACAAAAGGATGATGGTCAGGTCGGGACCCACGCTCATCAACCGCCGCTCCAGATCCTTGACAGCTTCCCCCGCTCCTAACGTCCGGTCTAAAGCCGATTCCCTCCGAAACAGCTGATTGCAAGACTCCCAAATGTGGCCAATGTTAGGATGAAAGAGAGGGAAAAAAGCCCTCAAGGGGGTCAATTAGGCTCAATGGGGAGCGGAAGGGTTAGTTCAAGCCTACACCACAACATGACATCTAAATGCAATCATGGTCGTTATTTCCGGCTGAGTTCGCCCGCATTATCAGAAACGAACAGTGGACACTATTTAGATAGTTCGGGGTAGATTGTAGCAGCTGACTGCGACGATCATGAGGGTTAGTGAGAATTGTGCGTATTGGTAAGCGTATCCTGGAATTCGGCTGCCTAGAAATTCCACTACGCTGCATCAACTGACGTCACAACTGACGTTCTGAACGTTCGGTAGTGAACATGTCAACGTGATGAAGGGTTTTGGGAGGTGGTGTGCAGCTCCGATCCCTACCGTGATAGGAAGCTGGCGCCCGCAAACCGCAGCCACCATCGGCACTGATCGAGCCCAAGGCTTGTTCGTTGTAGGATTCGGGACCCTAGAGCCTTGCCCTCCATGTTTGATAATCCATGCTAGCGCTGACAAGTCCCGGGCTCCTCGAGAGAAAACCCCGAAGTAAGTCGCTCATGGTTCCCCCATGGGGTTGGATATCACGTTGTCTGCCGTGTGCTTGTCCATGTTATCCCCACGGGGGTCCCTCAGGAGATTTATTTAGATGGACATACAAATTCTCAGGCCCAGCCACAAAATTGTTGAAGCCCAGGGTGTCTCAAATCCACCAAGCTGTCTGGAAACTTCTACCCACCATGAACGAAAAGTCGTCTACAGAGCTCGCCGATACCGCTCGCGACGAGAATGCGGCTCAAGGTGTAAACACTGGGTTCTCTGAAACGACTGAGCGCCGTCATTCCGTCGCTCTCAACATCATTGAGAACCCTCTCAGGGTGAGCTTTGCATTCTGTAGTGCTGTAGTGAGCACTCACGCTGACCACCTCCGTCCCCACAGCGTAGCACTAAAGAGCAGGCCAGTTTCGATGCCCGTCTCTTCGCTGAGTCGCATGGCATGCCCGAGCATGCCGATCTGTTTGGGCGTGCCGCACTTGTAGCTCGCGACCCCCAGGAGTTCGAAACTACTCCTGAGCTGGACGAACAAGAGCGTGCTGCACTCTCATATGAGAGAGATCATAAGTGGCATGGCCCCTTTATGCTCTGGTATTCGATTGGCCTGTGTGCTGTCGGAGCTGCCACCCAGGGTTGGGATCAGACCGGATCCAACGGAGCAAACTTGACCTTCCATGAGGAATTCGGCATCGATGGTAAAGGGAGGGATGAGTGGATCGTGGGAATCGTCAATGCCATCATCTTCCTGACTGCTGGTCTCATGTGAGTACATGGACATCTCGGAATTCTCCCCTTGTGCGATTGCAGCTAACCTTGGGTACCTACATAGTGGTGCATTTATCGTTGATCCGCTCAATTACTACTTGGGTCGAAGGGGTGAGATTTTTCTTACCGCTTGCTGCCTTACTGCCACTCCAATTGGTTCTGCCTTTGCGCAGTCATGGCAGGGTCTGTTTGCTGCGAGATTCGTCATGGGAATTGGCATCGGCGCAAAGAACGCAACGGTTCCCATCTACTCGGCCGAAATGGCTCCAGCTCGAACACGAGGTGCCCTCGTCATGTTCTGGCAACTTTGGGTCGTAGCAGGTGAGGCCTCCTTCATCACCCGTCTCGAGATAATATTAACTGACATCTCCAGGCATCTTCTTGGGCTTCTGTGCAAACGTCATTGTCAAAGACACCGGTGACATCTCTTGGCGGCTCCAATTGGGTTCAGCATTCATCCCGTCCTTTATTCTAGGAGTTGGCATCTTTTTCTGTCCCGAATCCCCTCGTTGGCTGATGAAACACGGTAAAATCGCACAAGGATACCATTCCATGTCGCGTTTGCGAGCTCATCCCATCATCGCTGCGAGAGACTATTACTACTCGTATGTCATCTATCAGGTGGAACTCAAGGAGAATCGTGGCGCGGGCTACTTTTCCCGCATGTGGGACTGTTTTGCCGTGCCTCGCATCAGGCGAGCCAACTACGGTGCCTCCACTGTCATGATTGCCCAGCAAATGTGCGGCATCAACAGTAAGTTGCTCCGGTTCTCTTCCATTGGATTGCTCTGATATCATGCAGTCATTTCCTTCTACAGCTCGACCATCTTTGAAGATGTTGGATACTCCCAGACCGAGGCACTGTACGCGTCTCTTGGGTACGGCGCTATCCAGGTCGTTGCCACGATTCCGACTTTATTTCTAATCGACACTAAAGGCCGTAGAACGTTGACACTGATTGTGAGTGACCCCATGATCTTCCAAAGAACAAGACTAATGAAGCAAATGGTGTAGACCTTCCCCCTTATGTGCATATTCCTGTTGGCAGCTGGACTCTCTCTCCTGAACGATTCGGGTAGTCGTGGAGCACAAATTGGGCCTGTCGTGTTGTAAGTTTCCCGTTCGCAATTGTTATGAGCGCGTTCTCTGACTGATTCTTTTGAATAGATTTGTCTACTTATTCACTATCGCCTACTCTTTAGGTGAAGGACCAGTTGCATTCCAGTACTCTGCTGAAGTATTCCCCACCATTCAGCGAGAGCAAGGAATGGCTTGGGCTGTTTGCATCAACAACACATTCGGTGAGTATACATAATTCTGTATTGCCAAGACCTCACTGACTGACCTTCTTGTAGCTGGTATCCTTAGCTTGACTTTCCCTCGAATGAAAACTGTCATGACGCCAACCGGTGCTTGTAAGTGAACGTCGTCACAATTTGCTATTAGCGCACTTGCTGATTCTGCCCTAGTCGGTTTCTACGCTGGTCTCAACCTAATCGCTTGGTTCATGATTTTCTGCTTCGTTAGAGAGACCAAGCAACTAACATTGGAGGAGTTGGACCGTATGTAGACGCGCCTGACCCACACAGCTACTTGCTAACATTTACGCAGAGGTCTTTTCAGTCCCTACAAGCAAATTCATAAAGTATGAATTGACTGTGTGGCTTCCTTGGTTTATCAGACGATACATCCTGAGACAGAAGATTGCTAGACCGCCGCAAATCATTGCCCGGGCTGAGAAAGCCCAGAGTATCAGGGGTGTCTAGGCCTGTCAGGTTGAATGGGTTGTGCACTCTAAGTGAGTGGAGGTGACGAGATTTCATATGGTATCAACTGAAAGGTCAGGTGTTGAAGGGCATCAAAGACTATTTTGGTGAAATCTAACTGACCAATCCCATGGTCGAGGAGCTCCCAGTAGATGGGACTGCGACTATCGAATCGTTTAAGGTGTTACACGGATATGGCTGCGCCGCGGGTCGGTATCTAACCACAGCACGATAACATCGCGGGCCACTGGAGAAAGGCAGGACATGGTACTGCCGAGAACCGCTGGACCAAAGTACGGTTGCAAACTTGGGTGGAAGGTACGCGCGGTACTGGATCATTTGCGGCGACGAGAAGGAGGAGGAGATGGCAGCAGTTACCGGCATAACAGGAGAAAGTTGGCTGCGGCTTTGCGCGCCAATAGTTTGTCCGTGCCAGCCGCTTATCATGCACGTTACATACTGAAATATGCATAGATGATCTTGGCTTGAGAACACACTCCCCCCATCTTCCCTGACATATTATCGATAGCCTTGATATAACCTTGCACATCAGTCTCGCTCCTCCTATGATTAATCATGGCGCTAACGTTCCTGGAGTAAAGCAGCTGATTGAGGAGATACCGGACCTAGGACATCTATACCCAGGGTCGGGAAGCTGCTAGCCCCTATGTCCGGCCTGGTCCCACAAGCTTCTTCGGCTTAACGAATCAAGGTGCCCAGGACATCCCCACCTAGCAGGGGGCTTTGACCTTTGGCATACCTGACTTTCAATATATGATGAAGCGTCAGTTCATTCGACATTAGTTTGTGACGCTTGATTGACCCAGAACAGTGAAGGGCTTGCAATATGGAGCCATTCAGGAAGCAATTTTCACCAGAAGGCATTCCTGATCTATCAGGAAGAGTCATTATTGTTACAGGGCAAGTACAAACTAACTGCATTGGACCTGACTACTGACCGTGTGGCTACAGAGGCGCAACTGGAATCGGCAAGGAAACGGTGACCCAACTTCTGCGACGTAATGCTCGAGTATACGTGGCGTCCCGGTCAAGGAAGAAATTCCAAGAGTTGTTGGAAGACTCATCAGTCCCCGATAACTACGAGTCTTCTTTGAGGTTCCTGGAACTGGACTTGTCAGACATGAAGAGCTGCATTCACGCGGCGGAGCAGTTTGCGAAGCTCGAGACGAGGCTTGACGTCGTGGTCGCTAACGCCGCACTCTCTGTGATGGTAGGATCAAGCCTGAAAAGGAATTTCCATTTATAGCTCTGACGGGCACGGTTACTAACACTCAATAGCCTCAGACTCTGACGATGGATGGGTTGGAGATCCAGTTCGGTGTAGGTTTGCTAGACTACTGCACGTGTGACATATGGCTAACTCGACGTTAGACAAACGTGAGAGTGAAGAAATTGCCAATCTCTATGGGCGGAGGCTAATCATTACAACTTTAGCATCTCGGACACTTTGTATTTATTTACAACCTCTTGGTAGGTGCCTGGTTGGCACCCTGCTCTATCCATTGTGAGAGTCGCACTCACAAAGTCAAAATGCAGGATCTAATTAAGGAAACGTCCAAACGCTTCGGCGAAGCCAGGGTCGTCGTTGTCGCATCACACGCTCACGCAATGTATAAACCCGTACCAGGCGACATCATTGACTTTGAGGACTTGCGTGTTGAAGGAGTGACAAGCATCCAGACAATGGCGGATGTTCAAGCAAGCTTGCAAAGGTATGCGCTGTTAACACCGAAAAGTTGAACCATACATGACAAGGTTTTAATACTAACAAAGAGCTCAGATACGCCCGCTCAAAACTTGCAAATATCCTCTTCGCTCGCGCCCTTCACAAACACCTCCAGGAAACAGGGCAGGATAACATCTTCGTCAACTGCCTCAACCCAGGTCATTGCCCTCCACTTCCTCCATCTCTTCCGCCGCTGACTTCTCCAACCTCCAGGTACTATAGGCACGTCCGCCGCCACCGATTCCGCCGCCATCCCGTCCTGGATCGCCTTCCTCACGTCGTCGGTCGTGCGAATAACTAGCATCCCCGTCCAGGACGGCGCCCGCACCACTCTTCTACTCGCGACCGACCCAGAGATTGCATCGCGGAAGTTGAGCGGCAGGTACTTTGACGTCGGTCCATTGTCGGGGAAGTTCTGGTATGGGTATAGCTGGGACGCCACCGAGGCCAAACTCTCAGATGCCGCCAGGAATGACGAACTGAGGGAGACGTTGTGGAAATGGAGCATGGACATGATGGAGACAGTGTTGTGAGACTGTTTTTCCTACTCTAATATTGATACCCGGAAAGGTTTCATTTCAGCTTTGGACCAATCACAGCTCTACGAACTCTCGAACTCTCATCGCACGATGGGCACTGACAATGGCTATTGAGGTTTCTCGAGAGTTTTTGCTGTAACAGAGGGTGTGCAGCTATCAAGTTTGTCAACCGCTTGTCCAATTACCTAAAGAAGTATGTAAAGACTTACAAGGTTGCATCCGCAATTGCCACATTGCTGCAGAGGGATCTCGAGGGCAGAGAGGTCCACATTGGTAGCAAGGTTAATTGTTTTCACAAGCATTCCCAGTATTCTATTTAGAGCATGCAGTTCTTCAAGTAGATCGCGGACCTATTTGGGATGAGAACGGAAAATTTTGACATCGTTGTAGAGCACGATGCTAGAATAGAATACAAAAGTGGCCAGCGCTAGGATTGCGGAAGCGAAGACTGCTGGTTCTGCAATCGTGGCAATCATCGAGCGTATATCCGGATGCAAGATGTGTAAGGTTGAGAACAAGTGACTGTTGATATAGTCACAAGAATATTGAAAGATAGGTTGGGCGTGATATCCGTCGACGGACGTCTTTGCAGTGCCGGAAGAGTCAACCAGACGAGGCATCCTATGAGGGAACCGAGAGTTTGCATGCAAACACGAAACCGTCTGACTCGGTCGCGAAGAGCTCTCATTTTAGATGACCCATCAAAAGCCACGGCTCGTGTAAGGCGGCCCGGGTAGCAAGATGGTTCGGCCCGTATAGCAATTGCCTTAATCTTAACGTCCAGAGACTGCGCATGCTCCAACGTCGAGTCCTTATCCTCGGATGACGCAATATCGTCGTCAGCGCCCAACTTCAGCGCATTCTGCTTCATACTCGAGCTCCTCGAGATGGCCACGACCTTGCTGGCACCCAATGCCTTTGTGAACAGGATAGCAAAATGGCCAAGTCCACCAACGCCGATGACGCCGACAAACTTTCCCGGCCCGACGTCGTAACGCTTGAGGAGAGAAGATTGTTAATCCTCCGCATAACATCGGCGAGGCGTGTTAAGGCGCGATCCCGCACGGGTTTGGCGACGAAGGACGCTGGGTATCGATGGTATAACGCGTAACCGCCTTGGGCGAAATTGCCGTTTTGGTGGACGCTGTTGTAGGTGCTGACTCGTTTCGGGCAATAGTTTCCTGTCTGGTTTTCGCAAGCTTCGCATGGGCCGTATCGGGAGTGATAAGAGTCTGCTTGATAGCCCACGCTAACAACGTCTCCGACTGCGACGTTGTCGGCCTGCGACCCGACACGCAGCACTTTGCCGACGATTTCATGGCCTACTATGCAAGGGAACTTTGTGCTAACTTGTCAATTCTTCTGTCAGCGTCTCGTTCAGGAGAACTGAGTACAGCGGGGGCTGCGCTGGAATAGACTGACCCATCTATTGCTGAAGCTGTGTATGTCGGAACCACGGATGGCCGAGTGGGTAACCGGGATATCGACGCAACCCTCTTCCCATCGCTTGGGTCCAAAATCCTTCCAGACGAGGTTTCCCTGGGCAGATGAAGCATCCTCACCTACCCAGCCCTAAAACTTGTAATCAGTAGCCATGTCTGCTAAGCAAGCAAGACGGTGACAGTCTTAATACGCGTGAGAGTCGGATACAAGATTGGCTAGGTTATCACAGTGCACGATCGACACAAACTCTAAAGAAAACCCTCTGTCAGACGGCTGGAGCCGACGCAAGATCTGATTAGTACTAAATGCCTTACTTTCACTTTGATGACGGATGAGAAGTGCTTGTTCCAGAAAGAAGACCCCAACACCACTAAGAGAAGGAGCTCGCCGAGACAATAGCTGTGCTGGCCTACTCTGTGTGAGGGGCCCTTACTTCTGCCATCTCGACGGGCTCGACTGTGTCACAATCATCATCATCGCTTAGAGAGATAGCTTGATAACCTCCCAAGGAGCAGTATGCAAAAAGTCCCCATGAGACTCCTGATGCTGTCAGGTATGTCATCGCAACCTGAAATAATCGTCAGCTTAATCTATTAAAATTTGACACAGGAAAGCTTGCCCAAATTTCCGGACCCCAGGGTTTGCCATATATCAAAGGTGAACACACCACGACCGTCAGACCGATGAAGTAAAAAAGGGTGGAATATCCTATGAACATCATCGGGCACTGCCAAGTGAATATCAATCTCCAGCTGAACTGCCACTCAGAAATCCGATCCGTTGAAGTGCCCTCAAAGTCCGGAGCTACTCGCCGCCTTGGTGAGCCTCGTGTGAGTAACTGACTGAGCTGGCGTTCTATCTGCTTTGTAGAGGTCAAGTGTGGATCTATAGGTAACTCTCCGATGAGGGCGAGCAGCGACATCTGCTGCGCAGCGATCAGGATGCCGCACACGGAAGTCATGAGAGACGCGTACCAGAAGCCTGAGGCTACCCAGTACGCATCTTGAACGTTGGACCACGAGAAAGATGCAGTGACGATGGCCGTAATGGTAATTCCCTAAAACAAATGAGTGTCCAAGATAGTGGTGGCTTGGTGATGAAAATAACTAACCGCAATAGAAACAAAGCCCAACTCATCTTTCTTCCGGACTCGCCAGCCTAATAATAGAGAATGCAGCTTCTCTCTTTCGATTGTGTGTTGTGAGATGTCCCGCGCCGCGAACTCGTCAATCTTTAGAGCCGGCTGAAGCGTGTTGAAGAGGAAGAAGCGATGGTATGGCAGCGTGATGAGCAGTACCAAGCCTCCAAAGAGGTAGTCTGCAGGTGTAACCAATGCGCTCTGCTGGGGGCGGAAAAACCCAGACATTCTTCTCGGGCCTTGAATCGGAATAATGTTGAAAGGTTCAACGCCGGTAGATGATCTGAGGTGTTGGAAAAGAACCTAGAGGAGAAATTCTGGGTCGTCACGAATAAAAGCGATTCGATGCTTGCTCGTCATTTGTTTCCCCGACACATGCACGCGCTGGAAGGCATGGGGCAGCAGTGCAGCAGCGCCACAAACATTTAGATGAGCTGAATGCCTCAAAGCAGTTTGGATCGACGCCATTATTTGACGTCTCATTTGTCTGACATCTGCTGCCATCAAACAATTGGTTAGAATTGCCACCAACCGATGCTGGACACGACTGACAGGAGAAAATGACAAGATTGCGGCGTGCTGAAACTTTTCTAGTGTATTTGAAAGCCAATGAGACGACTTAATCTGCCCGTTACTTGGCATGCCACCCATGCTCGGCAGTGAGCAAGGCCTAAGCAGGTTGAAGCTACATACTTAAGTATCTCAACACTTTGTTATTCGAGCCCACAGCTCACACATCACACGACCGTCTTCGAACATCACGTCCATTGTTACTCACAACTATAACGTTGAATTCTTGAATATGTGAGTAATTTGCCTGTCAAGCATACTTTTGACAGCGAAAATAAAATACAAACTGTAATGGACAGATCTGTGTTCACCGGCGAAGGTGCTCATCGCATCATCCTCAGATAAAGTCGTGACTTCCACCGCTAAATGCTGAATTCCAATCTATTTCCAGCATAGTCACGCGCGAAGAAACGCGTCGGGTACTCTACTCCCTGTGCACCTGTGTCCCACCGTTAGCAAACCTCGCGTCTATCACTGGCGGTTTGAAACCCAGTATCCCTGGGCTTCAACTTACCAGAGCTCCTCTGCCCAGGTTCATCTGCTGACATAGGCGCTGCTTTACCCCCAGCCTTGTGATGATCCCAAATTTTCACCTGTAGTGCGAGCAGAGCCTCTTCGTTGGCCACTCCGAAGCATGGGTGTTGCGCAGATGTCGGATCGACATTGCGGCCAAAGGCAACATGCAGTTGCTGGCCCGAGGAACCGATATCAAACCTACGAGTTATGAGCGAGGCGACGTTGAGATTAATTGATCGACTTACCAAGCGAGCGTGCCCTTTTGGAGGGCCGGCACGGGGCGGGGCGTCAGGCCTATCGTGTTGCCATAGAACTCGATTGCCAGGTCGAGTGTGCCATCTGGCACGTTGATGTTGACGTGAGCGAGGCCTGTGCACATTGTGAGAGGGGGGATTTTGAGTGGTGGCTGAGTGTGTCAACTGTCTTGAAGATGGATGGTTCTATTAGAAGACCTCATCGCGGATAAACTGGCACGTAATGCGGGGTATGATAAGTATTTACCCTCATTTATCGGCGATTTTCGGTGTTTAGTCCGAGGCAAGAATAGCGCGACTCTACTCTGTAGAGGCCTGATGGTCTTCTGTCCGAAGCCGTGATTTTAGCCCCTCGCGGCCATGATCATCGCTTGTCTTACGTGGGTGGGTACTGCTGTCTCCGTCTGAAGTTAAGTGGGATAAAAAGAGGCCATATTCACGAGTGACTCATCAATTGCGGGCGCGAAATCAGCCAGGTCATCGCCGTTACCCTGAGATTGAGCGATGGCATATCTCAGAGTGGAATCAAGTTGTCATCGTGCTGCTGGGTCCTCCTCTTCATACTGCAACAAATTTTCCAAGTAGTTTCGTGAAAGCCTAGCAGCCTCCGATGGTGCTACTGGCACCCACCATGCATGGTAAGAGAGGTGGATGACTTTTTAGCCGTTCATCAGAGCTTCCCATTCTTCATCCGCGGAAGCGTTCGGCAAATCATCAGCTGGGCTCCCTTGTACACTTACCATCCATGAGACCATATCCACGCGACCATAACCAACGACACGGAAAGATTGAAGAACAAATAGATTAGTCTGCAGTTCACATCGCTCATCTCCTGTTCCTTTCTTCTTCAAAGGTTGCCCAGCTTACTAAACTATGTTCTTCTTGCGGCGGGTCATACGTGCACAGCTAGCTGTGCGAATAAGATCACGTGATAAGTTGCACAGCTAGCTGTGCGAATAAGATCCTTATGTAAGATGGAAATGTGGCCTTTGAAGAGGGGTAACAAGCTGCAAATTGCCCCCCCCCCCAAATCAACGATCAACGGCTTCTACGGGATCAGTTCAACTTGCTGCGCCTTTCTTTGATCATAATGAACCCAATTGACGTTCCCAATTGCTTCCCTGATGATGTCCTTCCTCCTGAAAGCGAATTCAACTTACGGGAGGAACTACACATAGCAATTAATGCTTGGGCAGCATTATGAGGCTATGCCTTCGTAGTGAAAACCTCTTGGAAGACCACTAGTGGAAGAACTGGAGTCATTTTTAACTGTGACTGTGGAGCAGGGCGGGCCCCTTCTATCTCCTTGAAGAAATGGCAACGGCAAACTGTAATATGTCGTATAGGATGCCTCTTCTCTGTCATTGCAAAGGAAAGCCTGTGTAAGACTACGTGGAGTTTAAAGCATCGCCCCGGAGCTGGTTTTGATTAACATAATTACAAGCCAAGCTTCAGTTAACTGGTATATCTAATACTTCGTTAACTATTAAGCTCAGAGGAATTAAGAATCTAATAACTCGCTAATGCCGGCATTGCACTAAAAGAGATCAGATCCTATTTATATATGAACTTAAATATGCTTGCTATATAATAAGATATCTATAATTGCATTGCATGAGGTAAGCGGGATCTTGCTTGAGGTTAAAGCAATATGTATGCCTTTGCTGATTAGCTTGAGAGTGAGGGCTTTTGGAGTTAAATTCACCTTGATGTAAGTAGTAGAGTGGTGGCAGTGTTATTTGCATATCTAAAGTTATTGGAATACCTTAAATCATATTCTGAAGTACTTATATTGGACTGTATATATAAGATTAATAAGTATAAGATGCCTCTTCTTGATATAGTTGGTGTTGATGCTTGTTAATGATCCTTCTGTATTGCATTTGTATTTCTGAGTGGTGAAGAAGAAGATGACTTTATCTGGGCTCTTAAATATTTATGGAGTATGTATGAGCTTTGTGGAATAGCTCTTCTATCAGTGATACTAATAGATCGCTGCCTTGCTTGTATAAATGCTGTTTCTTCTTCCTCTTGTTTCCTTTAGTTAATTTCAATATTATATATATGGTATATTAATAAAGTAGTTCTGAGCTATTGTATGCCTGTATTTACTTGAGATAAAAATAATCCTTGAGGGCATGAAGAATGGAAAGAGTTCTATGGCTCTTGGTATGAGATTGTGGCCTTACTAACTGAGGATATCTATAATGAGAGACTTGAGAAGTTTAAGGAGTGTTATATCCCTACTTATATCAATGAGGTGGGCTATATTATGGAGATCTGGCTAGATCTCTATAAAGAGAGGTTTATTAAGGCGTGGGTTAATTGATACCTTTACTTTGAGTAATATGTTATATTACGAGGTGAAGGCATTTATCAGCTTGTTAAGTCTCACTTGAAAACCTTATAAGTTGACCTCTTCGACGCCTGGAGAATTATTAAGCTTGTTTTATTAAATTAGCTTACTGAACTTGAGGTAAACCAAGCTAGGCAGCATATTAGCATATCTCTTTAGTTATCTGGGGTATTATATGGTAATATCTGTGGTTGGATCTTATATAATGCTTTACTGAAGGTTGAGAATTAATGGTAATGACTATTGAGTAATTTTCCTATATGTATAGGGGTCTTTACTAAGACTCTTAGTCTGCTTTGTGCTCATTTATTTAAGCTTTTACTAGAGTAAAACTAGCCCCTTTAACTATATTATTTCTACTTATATTGGCATCTCTAATGCTTAGGGAATTCCTAGCTTATTATTGAGCTTTATATACAGTTTGATCGCCTAGCAGCTAGTTCAATACTGCTATTAATAAGCATATAGCGAGAGCCTTGTGTATTTGAATAGGTTGAGAAGGAAGTATAACTAAAGGCTCTGCTAATATGTTTGAGATGTTATAAGTAAGGCTATATAATGAGGTCTAAAGCTTGCCCTTTACGATATGAACATCTATTGCAAGCTCCTGCCTAAATCACTATTACAATATATATAATAATATATATATCTACTTGCTCTATGATTTGCTTACTATTCCCATTATCTTTGATAGGATCCTCTGTTGTATCTGAGACTGTAGCCTATATAACAATATATATAATAATATATATAATAACTTATATAATGTCTCCTTTAGCTATTATGATAGTAAATGCAGAAGCAATATCTGCATTACGAGCTGACGACCCCCTTGCTATCTTCTAATGATATAAAGAAGCATGAGAGGCCTGGTTTAATACATTACCTCGAGGAGCCTATAAGACTAATTAATAATACTGGAAGGCTATGGGGTTACCTTTGCGCTTTAGTAAAGCAGACTATGACTGGTGCTTTAACTTTAAGTAAATGGGGAGTTATTGTAAAGCAGGAAATAGTATTAGAGACTGGACCAAGGAGGAGATGATGAGTTATCTCGATTGGGATAAAGCTGAGAATAAGTGGGTTGAAGAGAATGTAGAGGCAGAGATGGTAGAGCAGCCCTTTTCCAGGCGGCGAGGCATGTGAGATATATGGGATGTGGCTGAGAGAGATCTTTAACTATAGGAGAGATTGTATGGTGATGAGAATCCCCCCTGCTAATATATGGAATAGAAATATGAAATGTAATTATGATGTATTATTAGAAAGAGAAAGAATGGGAGAATTTCTGAGTATAGTTTTAGTGATCTAATGGCTTGATTTGATGGAGTTGTAGCTAAGTTCCTATATAGAGGTAAAGAGGCTTAGTAAGTACTTATAAAATAATAAGAAATGTTATAATAATAAGATAACTATATATTTATTAAACTATCTAATTATATTACTGTGTTTTTTGCTAAATCTACTGAATATACCTATTTGGATTAACATTCTAAATATAAATTCCTGATCCCTCTATTGTCTGGAGACCTGATAGGTTAGAGGTCATCCCTACAGCAGCTGTTGGCTATACTGTGCCTGGAATTGTGATATTCATATTGCGATATGAATGATCTAGAGTTTGAAGTCGATTATGAGTCTATATAGGAGTTGCATTTGGAATAATGCGCTGTTGCTATTGATGAAGAATGTCATTGAGATACCTAATATGCCACTCTCCTCTAAGCTGGTATCTAAATGGCAGCACTTCTGTAGTAATAGGCTGCCCTTAAGGAGGATATTAAGTGGCTTAAGCTCTTATAAGTGCTTGGGGGTCTGCATAGAGCATAGTGGGAGAGGTTGGATCTGTTGGTAAAGTAGTAGCGGACCTCCAATACTTAATAGGGAATGGGGCTGTTGATATATGAGGAAGTCGGGATGGGAGCTGTGCTTGTTGGTTATTGGTAATAGGCTGTAGAATAAACTGGTTGTTGCTGTTTATTGGGAAAGGTCTTGCTGGTGTTGCTGTATTATCTATATAGATGGGGATGTTTTGAGCGTTCCGGCGCTGGCTTTGGTTGCGGTTGTATATCTTTATTATGATGTTTGATGAAGAAATAGGGAGCTTATTCCAAGAGGTAAAGCCCTGCTTTATATATTACATGATGTAAAGTGATTTATTTCCATTGTGGCAGCTGTGATGCTATCACGAGGCATTGTACGTTCTTCACGGCCTTGGGCAGACTGGTATGCTGCTAAAAGATCACATATTGTGCATTGAATAACTACGTATATACTGAATCATCTCTCTATTTAATTGTATGAAGAAATGCTGTGAGATGTGTGTGTAACAGAGATCTTATGTACATTTCCATCTTACATAAGGATCTTATTCGCACAGCTAGCTGTGCAACTTATCACGTGATCTTATTCGCACAGCTAGCTGTGCACGTATGACCCGCCTCTTCTTGCCACATTGCTTTTGGCTGGCCTCTCATATATGTACGACCGGCCGTACAAATAAGATCACGTGATACATTGTACGACCGGCTGTGTAAATAAGATCCGTTATGTAAGCCCGAAAAGGGGTAACATCCTGCAAATTGGCACACCAATTCAACGATCAACAGCTTCTACAGTATCAATTCTCGTTGCCGCGCCTTGCTTCCGCTATAATGGATCCAATTGGCGACTCTCATGGCTTCCCCAGCGATGTCCTTCCCCCTGAAGGCCAATTCAGCTCACGAGAGGAACTGGCCATAGCAATCAACGCCTGGGCAGCGCCACGAGGCTATGCCTTTATCTCCCAGAGGTCTTCGAAGACTGCCAACGGCAGACTTATGGTTACCTTTATCTGTGACCGTGGAGGAGGGCGTGCCCCTTCTACAGTCCCCAAGAAACAGATACGGAAGACCGCATCACGTCGTACAGGATGCCTTGTCTCTGTGACTGCAAAGGAGAGCCTATGCGGGACTCAATGGAGTCTCAGGCATCGTCCTGGCCCTGGCTTCGACCGACATAATCACCCCCCAAGCTTCAGCCCAGTGGCACATCCAGCACTTCGCCAATTATCACGCCCAGATGAATCAACAATCCATCAACTCGCCAATGCCGGCGTTGCGCCTAAGGAGATCAGATCCTACTTACGCACGACTTCAGATACACTTGCTACACAGCAGGATATATATAACTGTATTGCACGGGGCAAGCGGGACCTTGCTAGGGGTTAGAGCAATATATATGCTCTTGCTGATCAGCTCAACAGCGAGGGCTTCTGGAGCGAGATTCGCCTCGACGAGAGTGGCAGAGTTGTGGCAGTATTATTTGCACATCCACAGTCACTGGGATACCTTAAATTATATCCCGAAGTGCTTCTATTGGACTGTACGTATAAGACCAATAAGTATAAGATGCCCCTTCTCGATATAGTTGGTGTTGATGCTTGTCAACGATCCTTCTGTATTGCATTTGCCTTCCTTAGCGGCGAGGAAGAGAATGACTTTATCTGGGCTCTTGAACGGTTACGGCATATGTATGAGCTCTACGGGGTAGCTATTCCCTCTGTGATACTCACAGATCGCTGCCTTGCTTGTATGAATGCTATTTCCTCTTCTTCTTGCTTCCCTGAGTCAGCCTTGCTCTTATGCCTATGGCATATTAACAAGGCCGTCCTGACCTATTGTATGCCTGCATTCACTCGAGATAAAGGCAATCCTAAGGGGCAAGAGGAATGGAAGCGATTCTATGACCTGTGGCATGAGATCGTTGCCTCGCCAACTGAGGATATATATAATGAGAGACTCGAGAAGTGGAAGAAGCATTGCCTTCCTATGCATGTTGAAGAGGTGGGCTATATCATGGAGACCTGGCTAGATCCCCATAAGCAGAGATTCATTAAGGCTTGGGTTCACCAACATCTTCACTTCGAGCAATTTGTTACCTCTCGGGCCGAGGGCATTCATCAGCTCATTAAGAGTCATTTAAAACACTCTCAAGTTGACCTCTTTGAGGCCTGGAGGATCATCAAGCTTGTTCTATCGAATCAGCTTTCCGAGCTCAAGGCCAACCAGGCTAAGCAGCAGATCACCACACCTCTCGATATATCTGGAGTGTTATATAGCAATATCCGCGGCTGGATCTCACACGAAGCTCTGCGGAAGGTGGATGGCCAACGGGCACGGCTATTGAAGGAGCTTCCCGCGTGTACAGGGGTCTTCGCGAAGACTCTCAGTCTACCTTGCGCTCATAACCTTCAGCCTTTATTGGCGCAAGGTCTGCCCCTTCAACTATACCATTTCCATTCACATTGGCACCTCCAACGCTCAGGAACCCCCCAGCTTATTATCGAGCCTCGCAAGCTATTTGATCGCCTAGCAGCTAATTCGACACTGCCACCGTCAAGCACGCAGCGTGAGCCTTCTACATTCGAGGCCGTTGAGAAGGCATCACAGCTAAAGGCACTGCCAAAATGTTCGAGATGCCATAACCATGGACATAAGATGACATCGAAAGCATGCCCATTGCGATACGAAGATCTGTTGGAGCCCCCCCCTCCGACCACCACGACAACGCACACAGTAACACATACAGCTACTCGCTCTATAACCCGCTCGCTATCCCCATCATCCCCATCAGGAGTCTCCGTTATATCCGAGACTGTAGCCTATACAACGACGCATACAACGACGCACACAACAACCCGTGTGGTATCTCCTCCAGCAGCCAAATCGGCAGCTATTACTACACCACATGTGCCTGTAATACGGCCCGATGACCCCCGTGCTATTTTCCAACGATATAAAGAAGCACGAGAAGCTTGGTATGCTACACTGCCTCAGGGAGGCCTCAAGACCAACCAGCAGTATCGGAGGGCTATGGGGTTGCCTCAACGCTATAGCAAAGCGGAATATGACTGGTGCCTTGACTATAAGCAAATGGGGAGGCATTGTAGGGCCGGAACTAGCATGAGAGAGTGGACTAAGGAGGAGATGATGAGTTATCTTGACTGGGATAAGGCTGAGAATGAGCGCGTTGAGCAGAATGTAGAGATCGAGATGGCAGCGCAGCCCTTTTCTAGGCGGCGAGGTATGCAAGATATCTGGGATGCCGCTGAGAGGGATCTTGAAGTACAGGGGGCATTTTATAGAGATGGGAACCCCCCCTATTAACATTTGTAAAAGTAGTAGGGAAGAGGCCCTGCTTTATCTACTGCATGCATTAAGGCGATTCACTTATACTGTGATACCTGCAGTGACGCAAGGGGGCATTATCCGTTCATCACGGCCACAGGCAGACTCATGCCTCGCTAATAGATAATAGATCATGTATTGAATGACTGTATATAGAAGAAATCATCCCCTTCCTTTAATTATATAGGTAAATGGTGTTGTGATTGATTGAGGAGAGATCGCTGTAGCACACACATATGCCTCTTACATAACGGATCTTATTTGCACGGCCGGTCGTACAATGTATCACGTGATCTTATTTGTACGGCCGGTCGTACATGTATGAGAGGCCCTTTTGGCTCCTCCCTTTACGTAATCGTATCTTCCATCTAAACTCTTACCCGCCGTATGCCGTCCAAAACTCTTAATATTTAACATCCTCACTCTATTCTCATATTAAAACAGGTTATAACACGCCCAGCTCTAGAATTTGACATTCTCAATGGTCTCTCGGCGCAAAGTCTCCGCATCTGCAGGGAGTAGGAACCCCGACTTCACTTGTTGCTGGATAGCGAGTCCTGCCACAAGTCGATAGTTGGCCACCGACTCATAGAGATCCCGGAGCTTTTGGTGATCGAATGGCCATTCGGAACCTGCTTCAGTCAGTCGACCACTCCTTGAAAGATATTCAAAAGTGTACTTACCCCAATACCAGTTCGGTCTTCCCTTGGGTGTTGCCGCAACGAGCCTGGCAAGTGGCGCCTCGGTATGCACGGTTCTCACGCCCCCAGTAGCGTTTCCGTGTTCATCCCGGAAGATTTCATCGCTCTGGTCGATGGTATGCAGGACAGAGCTAGAAGGGGGTGGGATGGCTGGTTCGCTTGTCCATCTCTCCACGCTTTCGAAGACAGCATGGTAGATGAAGGAATTGGAAAAGGTGCTCCATTTGGCTCCGTGAAGCTCGGCCACCGCCCAGCGCTCGAGATCAATTTCCGATGCATATCTTGACTCCCGATGAGCCATGCCGGCGATCTCATACAGCCGAAAACCATCACTCTCTGGCCGCCGATGCTTGGTATCTCTCATTTGGCCACTGACTCCGCAGGGGAGTCGAACAGACAGAAACTCGGACTCTCCCAAGAGCTCAATGATCTTGGCGCCAGGTACATCTGGCAAGGCGTCTCCTCCAGATTGGCAGGGAACGAATGCATCGAGAGGCAAGTTGCCATTCGGTAACCGTAAGTGGGAGGAGTGTGTGATAAAGCGTCTGGTCAGCCCTCCCGTCTGTGATAGCCCGGTCAACACGACGCGCCTGGCAGTCAGACTCAGATCACCTGAACGAAGAGCATGGGAGGCCTGGGCAATGATCTCGGGCGACTGAGTCGTTGCTGGCCACCACTGGGCTTTGAATGAGTCGTAAGCATCGTGGAGAGACTCCTTGGTGGCAGATGCCACGAAAGGAATTGTGTCCTGGAACTCGTCTGACAGAGGACCGGGAATGAAATGCATGTCTTTGTATCGCGCAGGATTCACGCGCTTGATTTTGCCAAGCGCTGAAGGTGCTTGCGAGTCAACCTCCATCCAAGCGTGCCCTGCGCCACGGATGTCAGCTGCGATGAAGAATAGCATGGAATCAAGAGTTGTTTACCGTTACGCATAAGCCATCGGTTGATATGCCTCCAGATACTAGTTCCACCCCATAAATGCGATGGCTCTAACACGACGAAGCCAGTGAAGTTGGAGATATCCGCAGGACAACGAAGTAGAAGACGGGTGCAGTATGACTCTCCGGCTGCAGTGCCGCTCATGAGATATTCCCGACTGACGTAGTCATACTCTTGGAGAAGATCTACATGATACGGTTCGATAATGACGGCGTGAGAGGTCACTGTTTCGAGAAGCAACTTTGTTGTCGGTACCGAAACGCGACATTCAGGTGTAAGCTGAATCTGATCTGTCTTGGTGGTTACTGTGGTGGTGACCATGATGAGTTGATTGTGATCAAGAAAATCGTAGAAAAGAGAAGCAAACTTATGAGCTTAAAACTTTAGAAACACAACACTCGAACATGTCTTTAATCTCTGTATATAAATGTCCGTTCAAGTCGTGAAGCTGTTCATCGCCGACAAGGTCCCGTGACCTGCGTAGCTGGTCGGGATGCCGACAGTATCACGTGAAGCTGGCCCGACACAATCGGCATCAACCAGAGCCAATGAAATCGCCCCACAGACAATCGCCGACTATCTCGGCTTCCCACTACCCCGGGTTTTCTCCAGGCTATCATCGCCTTATCTAGGCAGTTAAAAGGAGCATCATTCCAAGTGGAAATGAAGAGGACAAGACTACAGCCCCAATCATCTTTCCTGACCTTGCCAACATGTCTGAGCAACACCACAACTACCAGAACGACACCAAGGATAAGGATAGATCCAGCAGCGATGTCAAGGTTGAACTTGGTGTTGGCCAAACTTCGACTACCTCCGGCATGAAGGTGTATGGAGACTCTGAACCAATCGAATTCACTGCTGAGGAGAACAAGCATGTAAAGAGGAAGATTGATCGCATGCTTCTCCCACTCATGGGCCTCTGCTATGTCTGTTCTGTAAGTCATGCCTGATTGACCCGACATCAAAAGTTGAAACAGCAGACTGATCCAACCCTCCCTCCAGTTCCTGGATAAAACGCTCCTCAACTATGCATCTATTTTTGGAATCAAGGAAGCACTGAACTTGGAAGGAACCGACTATAGTTGGTTAGGCAGGTTCGTGGCATAAGCAATAGGCAACTTTTAGAACGCCCCTAACTGACATCTTTAGTATCTTCTACATCGGATACATGGTCGGTTCCATGATGTGGTCGAAGCTTGTGCATCGATGGCCCCAACACGTTGGCAAATTCGTCTCCGGCGCCGTATGCATCTGGTCGGCCATCGTTCTGCTGACTCGTAAGACATATTCTCAGACTCACTGCCATTATCATCTGCTAATTACTCATCCCCAATAGCTCTATGTTTCAATTTCCAAGGAATCATGGCCATTCGATTCTTCCTTGGTCTCATGGAGTCTATCGTCGGACCAGTGTTCGTCATCATCACCAGTAATTGGTGGACTCGAAAAGAGCATGCCGTCAGAACTGCCTTCTGGCTTGGAGGCACTCCAGTGAGTCATGGACGACCGACGGCCATTTGAATTATTTTAACCATCCAACCAGGTCGGAAACTTCCTTGGAGGCATATTGAGTTATGCGTTGGGCAGCAGTACGTTCCGGTTCCAGAGCATAGAGGTTAAATGCAGTTTGCTGACCATTTCCAGTTCATGGCCCAATTGCGACATGGAAGATCTTCTTCCTCTTCTTTGGCTCATTGAGCTTCGCGTTCTCATTCGTGCTGATGTATTTCATGCCCGACAACCAAGCCAACGCGAGATGGTTGAATGAGAGGGAGAAGAAGATTGCGATTGAACGTGTCAGGGAAAACCAGACTGTGACTTCTGACGATCGTTGGAAGTGGCCACAGTTTTGGGAAGCACTAAAAGATCCTCAGACGACTTTCTTCTTTCTTACGGCAATGTGAGTGTTTTGCTGCCTCTTGTGCTATTTGGAGTCGAGTCGGCGCTGACCAGGATGCGATGAACAGGGGAAACACAATGCCTTCCACATTCGCCAGCCAAGTAAGTCCCCATCTCTCAAAGAGAGTTGGAAAGTCATTTACTGACAGCTGCATCTTCAGTTCTCTAGCCAAATTGTCAAAGGGTTCGGATTCTCTACTCTCGCAACTACCATGATCTCCACCTGTCCCGCAGCAGTCATACAGCTTGGGTCTTTTCTCTTCTTTTCCTGGATTGCCTCTAGGCACAACAACATTCGCCTGATTCTCTCCATGATCACTTCCGTTCCTCCATTGATTGGAGCATCTCTCCTTCATACGCTTCCAGACTCGAACCAGGCCGGGCGATTGGCGGGATATTACCTTACGTACACGTGAGTAGAAGCTTCAAGACTTCACAATAGCATGACTGATCTAGGACTAGACACACCGTGTCTTGGACGCTCAACGCTGGTCTGATGGCTTCCAACTACGCCGGTAACACGAAGAAATCTACTGCGTCTGGAATCGTCTTCGCCGGTTGGGCCGCTGGACTGATTGCAGGTCCCCGTGAGTATATCAAGCGTGCATGAGAGACAACTTAGCTGATTCCGTGACAGAATTCTTCTTGGAGAGAGAGGCCCCAACATACCACATGGCATTCAAAATGTTGAGTGAGTTCGAAATCTTGCCCCCAAAGGCTCAGGCCTCAAGGCACAGCCCATTGGTCCCACGTTACTAATCAACACGTACCAGTGGTCTGTTATGCTTTGATGATTGTGATTCCGATGTGCCAGATCTCATGGTACAGATACGAGAATGGCCGTCGCCAGCGATTAGTTGAGCAGGATGGTGACGCTGCGGCTGGCATGAGGCCAGAGTTCACCGACAAGACGGACTTTGAGAAGTGGGAGACTTTCAGATACACCATGTAAGGGCCCATGGGGACATGTGCGAAAGAACGATGGCAAACTGGCATGAGGATAGGGTTTTGGATCAAATGTAGATAACTCACAGCGTTGTCTCGCGTGACATGGGCATTCAACCGTGGACTCAGTCTTGTTGCGAGGAAGATTGGGTCTGGCATTCTATAATTTACTACGGAAATTTGCTTGCCTTCCTAAACAATTGATATTGGTATATCCGTATTGATGAGAAAGACGATGTTCCCAGTTGCTAGCGGAACGTCTCCCAGAAATAGGTCTGAACTCTGAATGGGCACTAAGTTGTCTGATGCAAGCCGGTCGTGTCGCTATCTACCGCGTAATAGTAAAATTCCAGCGAAAATCCGAGTGCAGTGGTATTCAAGGGAAGAAAGTATCAATTTTTTTACTTATGGATCCGAAGTGTTGAGCGGAGAAAAGGCCTCGTTGGAAGCCGGGTCTTGGTCCCAGTAATTAACTGCGTGTCCGTCTCTAAAGTGCACGCTCCAGGTGACGATAGGTGCCTAGCCGAACATGGTGATAACGAGGGTCGGGCTGCTAACTGATTGGGGCTGAAGTGGCGTAGCGTGCGGGGGCAATGTTCATGGGGGCGATTGATACATAATACTGGCCATCCCCATTTCTAACATGTTATCTTGCAATCTCATTTGCCTCGTTTCCAGCGTTTCGAAAAGGTTACCTCGCCTGAAACAGGATAACGACACGCTTCAATTTTGACCAAGCGTGGTCAGAGTGGCTTCGCCTTCCCATGAAGTCTCGATTTACCTCGTAAAGATGACCGACAGCACGACATCCCGAAGAGGTTCGCGTGCTAGCAGGTTGCCCTTAAATGACTTTATTACAACGTTCACTAACGGCAAGTCTGCAGCATGTTACACGTGCAAGATACGTAAAGTCCGATGCGAGACTATTGAATCAGTTCCCGGGGCTGAGGAGATAACTTCTTCAAGTGCCAAGTGCGCCAATTGTCAGAGGCTCGGGTTCCAATGCGGATGGCGTTCATCAGAGTCTGGGGAGCCTTACGTCCCCCCTCCCAAGCGACGGCGAACTATTGGGCAGCGCCGTCAACGATCATCGCATGCGATAGATACGGACCCTCCGTCCACAGCTGACCGTCCTCTACTAGAGACTGACGCGAACGGGGAGGATGGTAGGCAGTCTTCATCAACGCCTCAGCCGTTGATAGTGTCTCTGTCTCGGCCTCTACCAGCCACAGATGCCCCAGAGCATCAACTAGAAGAGAGCGAGTCAAGCGGCGGTTCACAGCACCAGTCATCTGGAGTTGTAACTTCCCCTGTCACTTTGGACCTTAGCTTTGACCTTGGCTTTGACTCCCAATATCTGGACTTTGATCTCGCTGGGGAGGGCCTTGGTGACTTCCTACCTTTCCCGAATATCGATAATTCCTTTCTGGATCTGCCCGAGGCCATCAATGGATCCTCCACTTCAGCTTGGCAACCTGACAATGATGGACCAACCACCGCTCATTCTGATTCTTTACCCCAGAGCTTGGGAAATCCATCCTCTGTCATTAATGACGACAATCGTCACCTGGTCCAGCATTACCTCGAAGTGATCAAAGGCTACTCCAAGGTAGATGATCGCTCTAAGGAGTCAAATAACCTCTTCGTGTCGGCCTTCGCTCAATCCTTGACATTTCCACCTCTTCTTTACGCAATACTGGCCTTTTCAGCGTCTCATCTATCAATCAAAGATCCAGTTTACTCCGGACAAGCCTCCGAATTCAATCGACTTGCGGAAGAGACCTTTCAAGAATTCAAAGGGACCCACGAAGCAAATATTACGAGTCTCCTCTCTGCCTTGTTTGTTCGTATCAAACAAGTTCATGTCATGGGTGGCAGTGTCGATATTCTCTTTGCTCTGATCGCAGCTGTAGTTGACATTGTGTCAACCAAAGACGGCGAAAGGGCCTTGGCAGACCCCAATAGCCTGGTCCGGCGTATTATTCTACGACTGGCCCTCCTAGATGCTCGCGCCACCTGCTTTCAATTAGGAGGTGGTCAGCTCGTGAAGCTACTTCGGCGATCGCCCTCTTTGTCGTCCATCTTTAATTTTAATTCCTCGAATACGTCGACTCCTCCCTACGGCGCAGCCATGAGTTTGCTTCGAGCCGATCTTTTCCGCAACCGGGTTGGAGAGCTTGATACGAGACTTCGGAAACAGTTGGATGCAGAATTCGTCATTGGTGCACCTATTCGAACCGAGGAGATCAAGTCGCTCTATGACAATATTCAGCGTGAGCTTGATCGCTGTCATCGTGACATAGCCCACTCTCGGAGAGATCGAGGTTTAGACTTCGTAACGGATGAAATACTTGACTCGGCCGAATATAACTTCTACGTTGTGTCTTCTGCGCTCCACTCCAGTTTACTGTACCTCTATCAAGTTTACGTAAGTACACTCCTCGTGCCACTCAGAGATTAAAATCCTGACTTTATGCAGCCATTGCCGTTCTTCAACCAAAGCAAATCTATCTCCGAAATTTTCCATCATCAGCTGAAGATTCAACGCGATCCATCTCATGCCAACTCCCCGTCGTCGATTTTGCCGTCATCCATCTTCTTAGCGGGCCTGTCCACCAGTGATCCCATCCACCGTGATTGGGTTCTCAGGATTCTAAAAGATGGGGAGACTTGGGGCCTGTATATACGAAAAACGAGAAAGCTCCTCGAAACAATATTTAAAATGCAAGCTGGCGGCGACAAGGTTGACATTTGCTACGCAATGGACCAGGTCACGGGTCGGTTTCTTATATAACCACAGTCTCAATACACTACCGAAAAGAACATTGGGCGAGAATTATTTACTTCTGTTAGAACGGTCAGGAGTTCCAGTCTTAGCCGCTTGCTATGCGTCTGCATTTCCACTGCCTTGTGGCAAGCAGAATTGAACATGTCAAAAACGCATTCAAGTGGAAGATCCACCATTGGCGCTACCGAATGAATCCACAGATTTGGAAGGGTGATGTCGCAGTTGGCAATGGGAAAAGTATAATCGACTAGTATTTACAAGAATATCGACTACATGCAAACATGTCTATCAGAAGAAGTCCTGGACAATAGACAGGTAGCTGTCATAAGCAGAACCATCGGCAGGTTCCATGCTGAACATGTAGTCGCCCCACCAGGGGCCAGCAGCCCACCACAAGAAACCAACCCACACATCCGAATTATCCTGAAGATGCTGCAGCTCGCCCTTGATAGCAGTCTTGCAAACGTCGTTGTTTCCACCAGCAGTCTCACCAAGAACACCAAGCTTGCCGTTTTCCTTGAGCCAGGCAGTAGCGGCTGCCAGTCGAGTCGCGCCAATGGTGCTATCCACACAAGTCTCCGAGGTACCAGAACCATCCGAGTCAAGATATTGGTGCATTTCATAGATGAGCTTGTCTTGAGGGTCGGTCAAGTCCACGAGAGCGTCACCGTTTCCGCTCGACACCCAGGTCCAGGCACCAGAATAGGAGTTACCCTCGACAAAGATGTATTGCGACGTGGCACCAGCACCGCGGATAGCAGTGATGGCGGCCTGGTTCAGCTCAGCCACCAAGGAGTTCTCCATATCGTGATACTCGTTGTTGGTATCGAAAATGACGAGCTCGTTGTCGGCAAACTTGGTAGCAAGGGTTGTCCAGAATGAACCAAATGCATCGACATCGGTGATAATGTTGGAGTAATATCGACCATAGTTATGAGGGTCGAGGATGGCATAGGCGCCCTTTCCGGTGATGTGAGTCACAACTGTGTTGATACCCTCAAAGTAGTCGCTGTCCAGGGTGCCAGTCAACTCATCTGGAATCATGCGCTCCATGGTGAAACCAACACGGAAGGAGTTCATGCCAGCGTCGAAGAGGATCTGGTCGGTCAGTTATATGGACTAGCACAAGGTCACTATTTCAAGAATACTCACATCGATGGCACTAGTGTTGGGGAAGGTGTAGTCAGTGCCTTCGGTACCTGGAATGGCGGTTCCAAACTCAGCACCGGATTCGTTGATGCCGGTAAACAGAAATCCGCTCGAGGATCCTCCAGTAGACTCCGAGGATGCAGCGGACGATGTCGACGATGATGCAACGGAAGGTTCCACTGCAGCCGCCGAGGAAGCTGCGGAGGAAGCTGCCGCAGAAGTCTCGACAAGAGGTGCGGAGGAAGCTGCCTCGGAAGTCGCGACAACAGGTGCCGCGGTAGAGACAGCTGAGGTTGCAACGAGAGGTGCAGAGGATGCCACCGAGGGAACTGCAGAAACCGAAACAACAACAGATGCATCAGAAGACACGGCTGAAGACGCCACAGGCGTTTCGACCGGAGCCTGAGATTGAGGAGTAGTCGCTGGCTTGGCTGACGAGGTTTGGCTGATGGCAGCGGCTGAAGTGCTGCTGCGATGCTTGCAAGGACCACATGCCGCGAGGGATGCGCCTGCGGCGACGAGAAGGAATGAGGGCCGCATGGTAAACGATCAAAGGGTGTCAAAAGAGTGTATGAGTGAAAGCAATGAAATGAATGTAAGTTGGTTTACAACGAAAGGAATGACTCGATCAACGAGACGAACTAAACTGCTGCATCAAAAGGAACCAAGCGAGAGATTTGGAAACCTGATGTCTGCATTTATATCGAGATGCCATTTCTCTAGTGTCTACGTGGATCCGCCCACATTGTGGCCGCCTGGGCCGATCAACTGGGTCGATGATCCCTGCGGCGGTTCATCTGAAACGACCGGGTATGCGGCATCGAATGGCGAATTAACCACTGTCAACTGACTTTAGGAGTCCGTTCCCCTTTAATTAACGAGCAATTAGTGCGCGGCAAAACGGCAGATTTCTCTGAGGGGTACCATATTTCTGGGACAAATAACTCAATCCGTCGTCCTAATCTGCGATAGTCATCCCAGACTTATTGGTGGATGCTTTTTTCCGCGGCATTGCGGTTACTGGTGACGCACGCCTCCTTACTCGATACACATCACGTGAGTGATCATGGCTGTGATTTCAATATTCTCGCATCATGATCCCTGGTTTAGTAGCCTGATATGGAAATTGTTGATTTAGAAAGGAGCAAATTTTCTCAACACTCACTGGGAGTCTTTTACATAAGGTAGCCATGAAACGGCCATATTTTCTGACCATCGTCTTGGTCAACACAGCAAACTCGCGGTAGGATGAGGATTCGCAATTCTGATCAGCTTTGTTTGGCTCTTGGACAAGATGCCGGTGTGTGTATGTTTGTGTTTTCGTGATGAATAAGCCCCTCAACCCATCATCTTTATCGGCCATACCCACGCAGTAGCCTATTTGCACACCTCACACAGGCTCGTGCGCGTCCTGGTAAGCTGGAAGAAAGGTACCTTCTTGATACCTCAGAAGACGCATTTGCTATCATCTGGGTCCGAAAAGCAACGTGATGTGGGACAGTCTACTTGTAGCCCGCTCCATCAAGGACGAGTTGCTGGCACAATGACAAAAAAACAGATCTTCGTTGTTTTAACAATGTTGAGTATTTTCCAAACCCAAATGCCTCCACAGTTGCAAGATTAATAAGCGTCCGAGTTAAAGCCTTGGTCAAAATGCTACCAGTTTACGTGATGCGAAGTTTGCCAGCAACAGTTGACGAGATGCGTGGCTCAATAAGGGCTTTCGATGCTAGTGATCAAGATTAGTATCACTCGGCGTACCCTAGGGTCTTGCTCGAGAATAGTGCAAGCTAAGCTAGGAAACTTGCACAGCAGAATCACGAATACTGTCATGATTTGCCTTCTGCGGAACTTTCTCGAACCTGTGTCAAAGAGGATGGAAGAATAACGATCGTTGTGCATGCTGGCTTCCTATATCTGCTTAGTATCAAGCTCTGTTTGTTGTACAATGACTCTCACACCTTCAGTCTCTTTAACCTAAGCCCTAGCAGCCAACCTAGCTTACTTGCGTGCTTGCCCACCTTTGTTTGTTTTATTGCGCAACCATAGCGAAGAGCAGTTCCCGAGGTTATCTCACCACAATTTTGCGTTTCTCAAGATGAATCACCGAAACATAAAAAATCTATCTAGCTGATAGCGAGGAGTAAGCTTGAAATTTTCAGCTTTCAAAGGCAGCTATCCCAGCTCTCTTAAAAAAAGATCCGAGCTACTTCCAGTCAGAGCCCCGCTGTCTGAAATCAGATTCTGGATACTCGGTCTACTCCAGGTCATCACCTGGCTTTCCGTATTAAGAGAATAAGTTACCCTTGCATGATCCATCAAAGGTACTCTGCTATGCCAGTTGTGCTGAGGTGTGACCGCATATGCCAAAGCTGTCCACGATTGAGACATTGAAGCACAGGTAAGTCAGCCTGTGGATGGTCCCCAATAAAGCACCAATAAATGTACCGAGCTACTTGACTTATCATCAAGTCTTTGAATCGGATTGGCGTAGACGCCACATGTGATTTGGTTCAGTTCTGTCACGTGCAAGCCCAACTCACAGGTTTTCCTTGTGCCTCGGCTACCCCATTTCCCTCCCGCTTGGTCTCGCTGGATGTTGCTCGAAACCCTCAACTTGATGCTAAATTATCTTTCATTTACCTCATTGTTTCCAAAGCCATGTCTGTACACAACACCGCTATTCTGGGCCTCTCTTTGAGCTCGGCAATCATTTATGGCCTCAAAGCTCGCGCGGCTCCGAGTTATTGGCGCATGGCAGCCAAATCACTTTCAGTGGCACTGCTATCCATTCTGGTTGCCACAAACGACGGCCCAGCATATCTTGTGGCGGCACTGGCATTTGGTGCCACTGGCGACGCGTTTCTCGCCTGGGACAGTGAAGGCGCTTTCCTGGGCGGCCTTGCAAACTTCTTGGCATCTCACATCCTCTACATTGCCCTATTCATGCAAGCGGGAGAGGGTTGGCAGATGATACTTTCCGATGGCTTCCGTGTTCTTGTTGCTCTCTCCGTGGTCCTGCTTGCACCCTTCATGATCGTGTTGTTGATGCCAAGAGTGGGCCAAGCTTTGCAAGTGCCTGTGATTGTCTATTCCACCGCAATATTGGGAATGGTATTGTCGGCATTGACAATGGACAACAGCCAAATTATATTAGGCGCAATATTGTTCACATTGTCCGATACCATTCTGGCCTCAGGGAAATTTCTCATTTCCGCCACATCGCCGCATCGGTCTTGGATGGACTATGTGGTTTGGGGGCTTTATTATTCTGGTCAATCGTTGATCGCCGTTGGCGTCTTGGCCTAGCACCAGCAGGGGATGCTGCCCACAGAATAACGTTAATCGGGAATTTATTACATTGGATGAAGGCTCCATTGCGGCAGTCTTTTCGACTCGAATGTCAACTATTATTGGCTGAGGGGCATTTCGTGACTGGGGTCATTGTTTGACGTGCTGGTTTAGGGTAGCAGAGAGAGGTAGGGATTGAATATGTGTAAATGGTCAACACTACTCGGTTCATGCTAGCCTTGTAAAACACTTCGACCGACATGTCGCTATTCTTGAATCAGGATTCAGAATAGGGGCCAATCTGCTAGATCCGGAGTCTATTCGTTGCAACTTGTTCTATTGTCTCCATGCCCTCTTTAGTCTGCATTCGCGCTGTGTTGATCATGTTCACAATACGGAACGAGCTTCACTTCACGCTAAGCCCTCGCTAAAGAACTTCTAGAATTTGCTCAGCGAAATTCCGAACCTTGATGAAACGGATGACATGCTAGCAATTAATCCGGCTTCCTACCCTACTGCCTCACTCTGACATGGGTGATGCGGGCGGCTGCATGGTGTGCATAACCTACGGCCCTCTCTGTGCTCCGGAGGCAAAACACTTGGCAAGCTTAGTTCTGGATTCTCGGTCTACGGTCGGAACTGCGGAAATACGTACGTTACAGAGCCTCACCTGATGCAATTATGTCCATGCTGCACTGTGAAATGCGCACAACGAAGCGAAATTGATGCGTAGTAGTGAGCCCCATGTTGCCAACAGCCCCACGTCTCTACAGTTCCACTGAGATGTACGGTAGGAGAGACCACGGGAATCGACAAGCGGCTGGACTGGAGTGTACGATGCTTTGAACACGCACCGGGTTACATTGACCACACGCATACCATGGCTGGAATAAAACCCAGGGCTTGTTCCCTGGTATGTTCGGCCAGTGGGCAGATCCGTCATGGGCCTCATGGCATTAGACGATGATTGACGATCAATTCAGCTGGCCAAGAAAAGTGGATGGTGTTGCAGGTCATCGACCCACAACCCCGTCGACCTCTGGACTGACTAGCGGAGCCCCTGAGAGACAGGCAACGTCAGCTGAAACAGGTTTCAAATAGACTCGGTGGACTGTGTACTAGAAAACCGATTGATGGAATTATCGCTCCACCTTGGGAATCTGCTACCGTCGACGTGATATCGGACAGGCGGCGGTTGATAAACCATGAGGGGGAAAACGGCGCGTTTATAAAGTCCATTTTATTTGTTTAAAGATCGACCGCGATCCCGACACTGATGATGAGCAGCATAATGTGGAGTCGTGTCGCTCAACTACAACCACCATATTTGATAGCAGGGGCAAGGACGCGTATGTACGTATCAGCATGATACCGACTCCACGCTTTTGCGGACGCGAGAAACGTCCAAGCATACATAGCGAATTCTCGACGTGATACCAAGAATCAAACGCACCGATTGTCTCCACTTGTTTCTTGCCAGCCCGCGTTTCATCAAGATCCGGGATGGCCTCAACACCCCCGAAGAAAGCTGTGCACTGTTACCTTCGGCTGTTTATAGCCCCTGCAGCTCTGGCCTGTTCCGTTTTGACAATCAAGTATGAATACTATCGAGGCCGTCGTGCAAGGTTCACAGAAGCAAGCGGATTCTCTCCTCTTCCAGGCTTCTTCATTCTTTTCTTGCACTCTTTTGACCTTTGTCGAATGCGCATTCGCTCCCCACGATCATTAACTCCGCTGGGCAGGCTCCACGGCACCACCATCTGAGCAAAGAATTACTAACATCGAGCGCGCTTCTTTCATTATTACTCCTTCTTCGTCGTCGACCCGGTTCCAATTAATGACCATCCCCTGATCCCGCTCGAAATCGGCATTCCAAAGCAACGCCTGCAGAGTGCTTGGTCGGCCGCGGCCATTGCTCCTGGCCATGAACGTCTCATTCCTCCAACAATCTCTTAATATCGACAACAAAATCGGTCTCCTCGACCAGTCATTTGAGGAGAACATCGGAATTCTTGAAAAGCGCCCCCTTTCGAGTCCAAATGGCACCAGATCAGAATTCGACCGACATCTCCACTCGGACGTTCCGAAATGGGTCAAATACATCTTCCGGTCTCCCATCGCCTTCGTTCACACACTACTGTCCCGCCCATTTCTGATGCGCCTTGCGTGGTTCTTGGTCCCCAGTTTCCTCCAGGGCCGACATGCGCTTCCGAAACCGGCGAAATTGAGTCCCACGGCATACTTGGACGGCATGCGAGGCCTCGCAGCTCTTTTCGTCTTCTTTTGCCACTACACGTACACATCCTTCGATGTTGGCTTCGCCTGGGGCGGCAATAATAGCAATTACGACATTCTCAAAGTCCCAATTTTGCGTCTATGGTATCAGGGCCCTGTCTCTGTAACCATATTCTTTCTCATCTCCGGATACGCGCTCTCTTACCGCCCACTGAAGCTGATTCGGAGCCAAGACAACCACGAGTTGCTTAACACCTTGAGTTCGAGTGTTTTCCGCCGGCTTCTTCGTCTTTACATCCCAACCGCCATCGCCACTGCCCTTGTTGTCTGTTTTGTTCGACTTGGCGTTTATGAATACACTCGGGAATTTTCACAGGATAGAACCTATATCAAGTTTGTCGTCGAGTCACACCCGGTCCGATTCGACAGCTCTTGGGATCAGTGGGGCGACTATTACTGGACCATGTTGAGGATGATTCACGTTTTTGGCTGGGATCGGCCATTCGCACATAACTGTATGTGTTCCCCAGCTTCTCATTGCCTTCGCAATCCAAATTGCTGACCACTGTCTCAGTCTATCATGTTCACCTGTGGACCATTCCGATCGAATACCGATGCTCCCTTTATCTTTTCCTGGTCATACTTGCCACTGCACGACTACGTATGATTTGGCGATACGTCACCCTTTGCTTAGTTATCCTTCTGTCCTATCGTCATTCGAAATGGGAACTTGTCATGTTTCTGTTCGGAATGGGCCTAGCAGAGTGGGATCTTCATCGCGGCGCCCACGTTCCCGTTCCCGCAGGGGCAAAGCGCAACCCTTTTAAGAAGCTTCACACCATCTTTTGGAACTGCGTCAGCGTGATAGGGCTTTTTCTGATGTCCTTTCCCGATGCTGGTGCAGACACTACACCGGGCTATGTCTATCTCTCGACATGGATCCCATGGTGGTGGAACTCAGAACCGTACCGCCCATGGCAGAGCGTTGGCTGTCTTATCTTCGCCCTTGCAGTCTCCAACTCCGACTTCTGGAAGGGATTCTATAACTCAGGCTTTATTCAATACTTGGGCAAAATTTCGTACGCTCTGTACCTTGTACACGGACCTGTTCTGCATATGGTCGGATACCATTGGGAAAAGTGGGCTTGGAGCGTCACAGGCGTTGAAGGCGGCCAGTATGGTTGTGGATTCGTCTTGAGTATGTTTTTATCCGTCCCAACTGTTTTCTGGGTAGCGGATCTTTTTTGGCGGGCTGTAGATATTCCTACAGTCAAATTCGCTAGGTGGTTCGAGAACCAGCTCGTTGTCAAGAGCAAGTAGGAAAATGAAAAGCAAAATTCATTCTACGCATTCATGCATCTCATAGTCCGGATTCTAATGGTCACTGGCTATCATTGACATCACAAACATGTCAAACTGTATAGCATCTAGCTACTTTGTCTCTACTAGGCTGTTCTCTGATATCACTGAGAGTCCTGGGAACAGCACCAAGATGTCATCAACAGGGACCAGGAACATGACGATACGAAGCATCTTCGCCTCAGCCACCAACAGCCAATGCTCCGAGGCCTACAAGTCGTTTTATTCTTGTTGTGCATTGCGGTTTATCATGTATTGTTCCTTGCCGAACGCACACTGGAGAAAGCCTTTGGTAGACAAGAACGACGACTTAATCTGCTACAGCACGCAAGCTGTCTTCGATCAACCTGAATAAACATACACAGATCTGGCAAATCAGGGTCAGTTCACACTACATCTTCGGCTGGCCTCATACTAGCAATTTATTGTAGCCATCGCTCCATTAAGAATGAACCCCCCCCCCCCCCCCCCCCAAGCAAAACTCGATGATGCTCAGAGACTAGCAGGGGTCGTGTGTGCCTTCCAGTGCCTCTGCATGAAAACGAGCTTGGCAAGATTCATTCGTTCGTCCATCCACCATTAGTTGGGATATTGGAAACGAAGCCAAGAAAGGGATCAAACTCATCAGCCAAGGATGAAAACCATAGATTGTAGGCGAGAGATGCTGTGAACTCCAGAGGTCGGTTAAATGAGCTTTTCCTGTGCATCGCTGCTGGCGGGTTGAAGCTATTGCAAACTTAGTGGCGCAAGGATTCGGAAATACACGCCACGGCCAATCAGCCAAAAGCATTTCCAGAACTCTACTCCACAATCGTCGTAATCGTGACCTTGACGCAAACGACTCGGCCCTGTAAATCTCAGAGTAGCATTGTGGAGAGGATGAGGGCCGAGACCGATGCCTGTACTACATCATTTTCATTTCCGACAGTCTAGCTGGAGGCTAACGTATGGGCACAACCTCTGGGGCTCATTCATACAATTGGAAAATACACGTTGGCGCCAATCATGAGCCGCCAGTACTTGCGTTCGCGTCTGCTTTATGCGCCACAACGAGGTCAAGGAGTGGCATTCTGCGTCGTATTTAACACAGCTACTCTCCTGATCTCAAACCAAATCAAACCCATCATCCACAGTTCATTTGATTCTAGTCTTCACTTCTCCAAGCTAAATTCCCATTGATCTTTTCCATTGTCGTCTCCTCAACCATGCTCTTCACCACCTGCACCCTTCTGGCAACAGCAGCTCCCTTTGTGGCCGGCTCTGTTGCCCCTTTGCGACGTCGCAGCAACCCTCAATCCAATCCTGCGCCTATGATTGCAACCGGCAATGCCATAGTTTTTGATGTCGAGGTCCAATTCGGCAACCAGTCTTTCCTACTTCTTGTCGACACCGGCAGCAGTGATACTTGGGTCGTCAAGACCGACTTTCAATGCGTGGACGGGGCAGATAACTCCAATATCTCTCAAGAAAGTTGTCTGTTCGGTCCGACATATGACGTGCCTACCGACATGCAGTACGTCAAGAACCAGACTTTTGGAGTGCAGTACGGCACGGGCATTGCTTTGGGGAAAGTCGGGTTTGAGAATATTACCATCGGTGGCATCACTGTTCCCAAGCAAAAGATCGGCATTGTTGATCGATCTACCGACAAGGGCGATGGTATCAACAGCGGAATCCTTGGGCTAGGCTACCCTCCGTTGACATCAGCCCACTACGGGGATACCCTCGACAACACTTCCTTGCTGTTGAACCGCGCCGTCTACGACCCCCTTTTTGTCAGCATGTACAAGAAGGGCCTAGTTGACTCCTGGTACAGCATGGCTATTGAGCGACTCCCCCAGAACGTGACGACTGGACCAGGAGGCTGGCTTGGACTGGGCGAGTTCCCGCCTGTTTCTCACAGTGACGACTGGGCCGTTGCACCCATCGAGGTGACCAAAGGACTCCCAGATCTGTACACTGGTGGGGTTGACCAGATCACACTCATGACCTTGACTGTCGATGGAATTGCTTGGGGGTCGCGATCAAACCAATCCAGAACTACCAACTCGACATCATTCCAGGCCGTGGTGGACAGCGGCAACCAAATGAACATGGTACCACAAGCAGTCGCCGACGAAATCAACGCTGAGTTCAAGCCTCCGGCTGTGTACAACGAAGACGCCGGCGTGTATGCTGTGGAGTGTGACGCAGAGGCTCCTGCGCTCGGAATTGAGATCGACGGCAAGACGTTCTGGCACCAGGCTGCGGACATGATTATTCAAGATGAGGCTACGGGACTCTGCTACTCGAGCCTCAACGGTCCGGCCTCGGGATCAGGAATATCTCTTCATTTCTTGGGCGATGCTTTTCTCAAGAATGTGGTGTCTGTGTTTGACTTTGGCAAGGATGAGATGCGCTTTGCTGTGAGAACCGGTAGCAACAATGCAACAAGTAGCGGCAACGGCACGGGACATGGCAGTGGTAGTGGCAGTGGTAGTGGCAGTGGCAGCGGCAGTGGCAGTGACGATGAAACCCCCGTTTCTAGCGATAGCTCTGTTCTTGTTAGAGGGCTCCCCTTGATTGCGTCTCTTGCTCTGATGACTCAGTTGGTAGTAGTTCTGCTATGATCATGATCAGGCTGAGGAGACTCAGTTGTTATACAACTGTAGGCCATCAGTGAGTCTCATTGATCAAGATGATGCTGCTTGGGGGCATCCTCTACTCACAATTTGCTTTAGGCTGCTGGTTTCTTCTTAATGATAGGGTCAGATTTTATTTGTTTAAACAATCTCAAATACATAGACTCGCGTGTGTTGCATTAGACCGTGGTAGATATAATTTTCAATTGGAAATCCTACTGATACAAAGTTCCCCAGTGAGGCCTTAGTACCTATAGTAGTCGATAGACTCGTGCTTAAACCTCCGGCTACTCCTTGCTCGGAATCACGGCGCAGATAGCAGAGTACAACTCGACCTTACTCACTTCCTGGTTAATGACGTAGCAGGAAAATCCGTTGGCATCGACCAAGATAGGAACTTGACTGTCGCCAGGGCAAAGGCCACCAGAGACAATTCCATGGCCATTAACGGTCAATGAATCGAAAGTGTCGGAAGGCAGCATAAGAACACTTCCAATGAACGCGCCACCGGCATCATAGTCCGCGTTATCATACATCTGATCCGGTCCCTGCCATTGTCCGATCCAGCTCTTACAGCGAGGGTCAGAATAGTAGTTGACGTGACCCGCGTCTCTGGATTCGATTGCGGCACCGATGACAGACGACGTCAAAATGGCAAGATTTAAAAGAGGAGTGTAGATCATCTGAAGCAAGCAAGGTTAGTGGGACTGCAGAAGGAGGCGCATTTCAAGACACAAACCTTGAAGAGAAGAGTAGTGATATGCGACGATTGTATGTTGGCAGAAAAGAAAGAAACCACAAGATGGGTAAGGGCAGACGTATAAGGTAAAGCTGTGCGTGTTGGTCGAGGACTGTTGCTGAGAGGCTGTCTGAGAACGCCAAACGTGCAGATTCAGCCCAATATATAGGGCTAGGTCGAAGTGAATCTTTTTGACTGTAAGGAAGACATGATAGTCAGAAATTGAACCAAGTCGAAGTCACACATGTCCATCAGATGAAGGCGATCCTATAACGTAAGGTGGACGGAAGTGCGGCAAGTTGAGTGATTGGCTAGTTCGAAACGTGTGGTTAAAACACCAAATTTGATTGGGCATTGAGCTTGCTGAGCGATCAGCGGGCTGCACGGTCCTGGTCGTATAAGTGATGAGTGAGCATCGGGATTGAGCTTGACGTCTCCCAGGGCTTCAGCAGCGGCCGCTCCATGTGTGTTCATTTGAAGACTTAGCATCACATACGCACTCTGCAGCACTTGAAACTAACGACCAATCCTTCGTTCGACCTTCGGTGAGTCCATTTCCAACCTTGATCAGCCATTCTCCTACTCAGTGACGCTCATAGCATGATCCTGGGATTCAAATCCCTGTCACTCCACTACCAAAATCGCAGCGGGGCAAGATTTTCCAGCCTGCTCCGTTCAGCGAAAGATTGTACTGTTGGTGCAAGATCAGGGTCACCATCCTCACATGAGTCGTTCCAAAGAAAATATATGGAATCGTTTTCTTTGGGAACGAGAACGTGCCGCAATGTCACAGCCTCATTGGACCCCATGCTCGCTAACTCTCCACCCAATTGTGTGATGGATGTCTTATTGACAATTGTTCGCAGGCCAGCTGGTACCATTGGTCTTCCCGTATGAAGATATATAGGAATAGGCGTGATTCCAAAAACTTGGCTTTTTTCAACACTACATCTCAACTCAGCATCAAGCACTTATATCATTCTCCCCAAGCTATATCGGTGTACAGAGCTCACTCAGGAACAACAAGAAGAAGCCATGACACTATACTTCATCCCTCTGATCCTACCCATAGTCACCATCGGGGTGCAGGCATCTCCTCTAGGAAACTTCTCAACGTTGGCCGCAAGTGTTTTCTTTCCTGGCACTGCTGACTACGCCGAGGCAACTTGCGCAGGCACAGACATTACTCACCCCGTGGAGCAGATATGGTCGGACACCGCAGCTACAAGTGCCTGGGACTTTGTCAAAGGCAGGTGGTCGCAAGGTGCAAGCAGACCTGATGGCGCGAACCTCAACTTCACGTCTTACTTCTCGCACCAGTTCCATGGCCCCCAGCTATGGGAGTGTGGCACGTTTGGTAGTCTGTCAAACTGTATCCAAACCTTGGGTCATTGCGGTGATCAACATGGAACCAGTGGCGACGTGGATGTCCCAGCAGCTTATGTGATCATGAACAGCTTTGTTCAGATTCACAACGTACGTTCTTACGAAGCTTCAGAAGATGCGGCTGCTAACACAGAATAGCTCCACCAAACTATCCATGACGATCTGGGCAACGTTCAAAGCCTTATGCAATCTCAAATTGGCTCTTTCCAATCCACTTTTTCGCCGCAGAAGGAGCTTCCAGTGGATGTCTGGAAAACCATTCTTGATGTTCTAGGTTTCATGACGGGCTTCCTTTATGCCGGTATTTGGAACTCTGGTAAGCTCTCTCACGACTAAATTAGAGCCTCGGATCTAAATCATTCTAGTCATGAAGGATGTCTTATCAAAAGTCGATGTCTCAAAGCATGGTGAACTCAAGGACTCTTACAACACGCTCATCTCCCAGGCCATTACAACAGCCAGCCGGCACTTGCCAGCGTGAGTGAACAGTTCCACTGCACAAATTCACTGCTAAACTTTCCCATAGTAATGCCAATGCACTTGGTATCCAGAACGACTTGGCATCTTCTCTTGGCTCGATCGCTAAATATTGGCAACAATTCATCGCGACAACCAATGCAAACCTCTTTTCTGGCGACTCCGATAACATGAACGCGTTGTTCGGCATGATTAGCAACGGTGCAGCAATTACCCAGCTTACAATCGGAGATGCGGAAGTGTTGGCTGCGGTCGAAAAGCTCCTGTATGGCTACATGATTCCTCAGGCCTGGGCTGTCAGTCCCCAAGATTTGCATCCTGCCATCATGTGAGTGACCCTACGGTGAATATGAGACAAGAAACCTGACACACTATAAATCAGAGCCTCTCCAGGAGATGCTTGTACAGACTTTGCTCAGCCTGACACCACTGAGAAAATCATGACTGATGACACTGCGGCGAAAACCCATGTTTGTATTGACGGGACAATTTACTACGTCGTCAATGCGAAAACCGATGGCATGGTAGAACCCCTTCCTGGAGGTACTTTTGAATCAATGAGTGGGGGTTCTTGGGGTGGCGTGCGACTGGATGACATTGTGGCTTCGTGAGTACTTGGCCCCAAACGCATATTGAATCCAGTCAACTAATGATGTGCTCTTGCATCTTAGGGTCGTTGCGGCCTACAAGCAAAACAACAACGCCAATGGGTATTCGCTCCCAGATATTGCCACCATGCTCTCATCAGCTGGAGACAATAGCAATGCTGATAGCTTGGCACTCACCAACAGCATCCAAACGCCAGGGTTCTTCAACATTCCATTCTGTGACAGCGTTCAAACCTTCCAAACCAACCTCGCTGCCGGAAACCCGAGTATGAAGAATTGGCCCTGTTTTTGAAGGCAAAGCAGGTGGTGAAAGTCTGGTTGGAGACTGGAGGGTGGTGTTATATAGGGCTGCTCGGCTTCACTACAATTATCTAGTTCACAACCCCGTCTTCCTCCTGGGGGGATTGTCAAACTGCTTTGAACCTAGGTAGATGGTGCATATATACAATGACACATTTTATTAATTCCCAGCATCCACCATCATTGATGATCCTCTACCCTGTTATGGCGCTTCAAACACTTCTTGGTGGCGTTGCGTGGTATGTTGAGCCTCAGGACCGCATAGGGTGTTGGCGCCTGGCAATTCGGATTTTCGCTCCGACTCATTGTGTCCAAGAGCTGCAGTTGGTGAATGTTGAGCAAGTTGTGCATGTGGCGCGTCGAGTGGGCGATATTGGGGTGGGAGAGATTCCTGTTGAGATTGTGAAACTTCTTGGCCAGTCTTAACGTGTTGCGAATCTTTCCAGGCGCGAAATCCCTTGAGGCCCCGAAAGCTTCTCCAGGCTAGAAAGGCAATACCACCAACGATGAGCAGGCCACCGATCGTGGACCCGACTGCGATACTAGCTACTGCTCCTGTAGACAGGCTGCTATCTGGCGCGCTGACATTGAAGAACTCGGATAAGACTCTGGGTTCCGCCGACCAGCCCTATCCCAAGAATATAGCCCAAAGCCCAGGACATAGTTATCACTTTTCGGAATGTTCGTTTCGATGTCGTCCAAACTGACTGTCCACTCGAATTCATAGGACTTGGACTGGTCTAGAAATCTAATTAGGTGTCTCGCTCTACCTTCGTATAGTATTTTGATTGGCAGACGATGGGCTCAACTCACTTGTCAGTTGCAACGCGTAATAACTGGGGTGAGATCGCGAGCCATAGGTCGAAACTGGTAGCGTTCGAGGATTCCCATTGCACATCGATGCGCTGTCCAACCTTGTACGTAGGATACTGGCTAGGTTCTCGGGAGCTCTTGAATGGCCCCGGGGATGTGAATGTGGTATTACAATGGGCACGCGCAACAAATGCAATAATCAAGAGGGTTAGGAGTCCCGGATAGGCCATTGCGAATAAGGGAACGGCCTAGTGGCTGAGCGCCCAGTTGCTGTGTGACGACGAGTCTAAGCTGCCCAAAACAAGGGAGAGGATTGATGGAAACTGACATCGGAGCATACTTGGAAGATCCACGACTATGTATGATCTACTTGTACCTATCAGACTTGAAATTGATAATGTAAATGGGGCGACTAACATTCCTCGTCTACGAATAAGAATCGGTTGAGACACAAGGCAGAGATTTCTCTTCGTCCTCCTGCATCGAGATGACAGGCGCCCATAAGCGCTAAGAAAGTGCCCCATCAGGTTATCAGAGACAGCAAGGCGATGCTCATGAGTATTCCCGTTGGGGATATCCCAGCTGAGTTGATTCCCATCTTGGCAGTCGTTTCCACTGGTCCATCTGTTGACAGCGCTGAATGAAGCCCGATCGAGACAGCGCCAAGAGGGCTCGTCATCAGCGCTAAGCGCGACCCATGGCTCAGCTTGTCTCGTGCTTAGTGTCACTTTGATGCACACTTGCCCAATGCGGAAATATCCAGCGCTGGGCTGTGTGAAATGAGTGTCCACATCGATCAACTGAATTGGTTGGTTGTCTGTTTTGCAAGGACACGGCTCCCTCCATCTAGATGTGTAGAAAGGCCCTTGCTATGACAGAGCTCGAATGTAAATGGGAATTGAATTCGTCGTTCCATTTCCGACATAATCATAGTAGCCAGCGTTGTCGTCATCACCCACTCACTAGACTACTGTTTTCCCCTTCATCATATCATCTCAGTCTAGGGTAACCCTTGTGGTTGACATGTCAGTGTGCTCAGCTAGCACAACTCGCTATATCGCACTCCTGTGGTGCATCGGTCCTCAATGACATCGCATGCTACTACTGGTGGGTTTTTGGCATACACATGCTTCTGATTTTTAATTATATTGAACTTAACAAAACAGCTGCAGTCGCAAAGTCAACAAATAAATCCCCGCTATTCGCAGACCCATGGTCCAAGCCAGCAACACAGGAGTCTACATTTATGGTTTGCGCTGCGACTCTTCGTGAATGACGAAAGACAACCTAAACTAAATCTTTAAACGAGTGTGTTGAAAGTAAAGAAGCGCAGTCCTGTTGAAGTCGTGCGACCCTGTTGAAGCAGTGTTGAAGCTGCCTTGTTGTACCACATGTATCTTTTTGAGATGTGTTGAAACAATCCCGAATCTGTGTTGAAGCGTGACCCATGTCAGTGCAAGTAATTACTGTGACACTTGATCGGGTCAGAGTAATCCTGACTAGTAGTCAGTTCCCCGGCTCAAAATCTCCTTGGTTGACTCCCGGAGCAAGATCGTCTATTAGAATTAGTTCCTGGTCTCTTGCTCAAATACTGTGTTACACGTACGTGTTCAAACTGTGCAGAGTACGATCCCTTGATGTCAGCCAGCGGCTCATAGGGCTCGATGATGCCATTCGAAATCAGGCAGTTTAGCTTTGAATTCGTCAGCCCATTTCTTGGAAGGGAACACTACTCGTAAAGCCTTACCCCAGCCAGATACCGCTCAAGGCCAAGCCGCTCGAGATACCGGCGGCAGAATACGATGGTGCCGAAATTCTCCTTGATCACCTTGTGCAGACGATTTGCAGAGGCGAAAGGCAACTTGACTTGGCTTGGAGCATCAGGTCGTAACCCGTACCCGTAGATGCCGACCTGCTTTTATAGTCAGAGGCTTCATTCTTAGTGGCTAAAGTCTTCAATGGGAGATGACTGACATCGTCGTGGGTCCTTCCACTGCCTGTCGTTCCAAAGGTTTCAATGGCAAAGATTTCTCCTTCTTCCATCTTGGTCTGATCAGAGTTCTTGACGAATGGGATCGACTTTCCACCATGGATACGATACTGTTTGATGTCATGTGCGGAGAGGTTGCGCACTGGCTTCACTGGGTAGGTTCTCCCACCGATTTCAACTTCGTAGCTTTGCATAACCTCTTGAATCGCAGCGCTGACATCACAAATGCGAACATCGATTCCAGCAGCCTGTGATATTGTTAACCCTGCCGTTAGAGGAGCATAATTGTGTAGCGCTCACCCTGATACCGGTATTCGTGGCATCCTTGACAGCGGCCAGAAGACTATCGTACGTGGGGTCGAAAGTCATGGTGAAGGCGCTATCAACAATCCAACCATTGATGTGCACTCCGTAATCCACCTTCATCACATCTTGATGCTGAAGCACAACATCCTTATGACCTGGATTAGGTGTGTAATGAGCGACTTCATGATTGAGACAAAGGCCAGTAGGAAAACCCATTCCAGCCTTGAGGGAATCTCCCGACTCAAGGCCAGCGTTGCCAAGAAGGGCTCGCACACCGTCCTCAATTCCATTCGCGATATCTTTGAGGGTTTGGCCGGGTTTGACCGTGTCTCGGACCCAGTGCCGTACTTGGCGATGGACTTCTGCGGCTTTCCGATAGTCATTCAAGAATGCAGCGTCTTCAAGGTGCCTGCGGCCGTGATAGCGCAATTCTGCAGCCGTCGTGCGAGCAGTGTTGACATCATCATCATAGCCAAGAAATTCGCCAGCTGGATACTCCCCCGAAGGAAAGAGATCGGTCAGCGGCACTCTCGGAGGCGACGACTGCTTTGTGGTAGCCTTCTTCTTTTTTCTCGGCTTTCTCTTCTTCTTCTTCTTGCTCTTATCCGCGGTCAACGGCATGGAGCCAGCGTCGTCGTCGTCGTCATCATCGTCGTCGTCGCCTCCTTGATCTCCAAGACTGCCATCTCCATCTCGGGATAGATGCACACCGCGTGGCTCCCCACCAACGGAGCAGGCGCTGGATGAGTTTGGGCCATTGCCTATCGCTAGTAAGCACTGATTGCATGTACAGGTAAGAGAATTTGCATACCATTGCCTCCCGGGATTTGGTCTTCATTGGTTTTAGCGCCCATTTTGACATGAGTGCTGGAATGTTAATTTGGTGGATGTTAGGTGGCGTGGTCATTGGACTGAGAAATGCCTCATGTTAGGATGATGGATGGCGACTCATACGTGCACCGCCGGCGGTGCAAATAATATCACGTGACTCGCACACCGCTGGCGGTGCAACTAAGATCCGTTATGTAAGAGGCAACGTGGCCTTATTGAACAGGGATAGCATACTTTAAATTGGGCCCCCAATTCAACGGTCAATAGCTTCTACGATATCAATTCAACTTGCTATGCCTTTCTTCTGCTACAATGAACCCAATTGGCGTTCCTCTTCGCTTCCCTGATGATGCCCTCCCTCCTGAAGGCCAATTTAACTCACTAGAGGAACTACGCACCGAAATTAAAGCTTGGGCAGCAACATGAGGCTATGCCTTCGTGATCGGAAGGTCGAGGAAGACTCCTAATGGAAGGAAGGTTGTCATCTTCACCTGTGACCGTGGAGGGCGCCCTCCTGCCCCCAAAGACCTAAAGGAACGGAAGCGGGATATAATAATACGTCGTATGGGATGCCTCTTCTCTATTATAGCAAAGGAAGAACTATGCAAGACTATATGGAGTCTAAACCATCGTCCTGGTGCTAGCTTTGATTAATACAATCACGAGCCAAGCTTCAGTTAACAGGCACATCTAACGCTTCGTCAGCTATTAAGCCAAGATGAATCAACAGTCCAGCAACTCGCCAATGCCGGCGTGAAGGCAAAGGAGATTAGATCCTATCTATGCATGAACTTAAAAGACGTACTTGCTATATAGCAAGATATATATAACTGTATTGCACGGGGTAAACGGCAGCTTGCTGAAGGCTAAAGCAACATACATGCCCTTGCTAATCAGCTTGAGAGCGAGGGCTTCTGGAGTCGAATTCGCCTTGACGAGAGTGATATAGTTGTGGCAGTGTTATTTACATATCTGAAGTCACTGGGATACCTCAAATTATACCCCGAAGTGCTTATTATAGACTGTATATATAAGACTAATAAGCATAAGATGCCTCTTCTCGATATAGTTGGAGTTGATGGCTGTTATCGATCCTTCTGTGTTGCCTTTGCGTTCCTTAGCGGCGAGGAAGAGGGTGACTACACTTGGGCTCTGAGCCAGCTATGGGATATATATGAGCATTACGGAGTAGCCCTTCCATCTGTAATACTTACAGATCGCTGCCTTGCTTATATGAATGCTGTTTCCTCTCCCTCTTGTTTCCCTGAGTCAACCTCGATGTTATGCTTATGGCATATCAACAAGGCAGTCCTGACCCATTGTCAGCCTGCATTTACTCGAGATAGATACGATACTCAAGGGTACGAAGAGTGGAAGAAGTTCTATGACCTTTGGCATGAGATTGTAGCTTTAACGACTGAGGATATCTACAACGAGAGGGTTAAGAAGTTCAAAGAACGCTATATCCCGGACCATATCAACGAGGTGGGCTATATTATGTAGACCTGGCTAGATCTCTATAAGAAGAGGTTTGTTAAGGCGTGGGTTAGCTAATACCTTCACTTTGAGCACTATATTACATTACGGTGCGAGGGCATTCATCAGCTTATTAAAGCTCATATGAATCACTCGCAATTTGACCTCTTTGAGGTCTAGAGGATTATTAGGCTCGTTCTGTCAAACCAGCTTGCCAAACTTGAAGCAAACCAGGCCAGACAGCATATCAACACGCCTCTTCAGCTATCTGGGGTATTGTACGGCAATATCCGTAGTTGGATCTTACATAAAGCCCTACGGAAGGTTGATACTCAATGGGAACGACTATTGAAAGAACTTCCTGCATGTACAGGGATCTTCTCTAAGACCCTCGGTCTGCCTTGTGCTTATACCCTTCGGCCTTTACTGGTACAGAGTCAGCCCCTTCAACTACATCACTTCCATTTACACTGGCGTCTCTAATGCTTAGGAATTCCTCAGCTTATTATTGAGCCTCGCAAGCAGTTTGATCGTCTAGCAGTTAGTTTAATGCTGCTACTAATAAGCACATAATGTGAGCCTTGTGCATTTGAAGCTGTTGAGAAAGCAGTACGACCAAAGGCACCGCCAAAGTGTTCGAGATGTCATGAACAAGGCCACAAGATGACCTCCAAAGCATGCCCCTTACGGTATAAGCATCTATTGCAGGCTCCTACTTAAAGCTCTATGACAACGTATATAACAATATATATATCTACTCGCTCTGTAACCCGCTCACTATCCCCGTCATCTCCATCAGAAGCCTCTGTGATATCAGAGACTATAGCCTATATAATAACGCATACGATAACGCATATAATAACTCGTGTGGTATCTCCTCCAGTAACCAGGCTAGCTGCTATTACTATAGCAGTGCCTGCATTACGACCTAATGACCCCCGTGCTATCTACTAATGATATAAAGAAGCACGAGAGGCCTGGTATACTATATTGGATTGGGGAGCTATAAAGACTAATTAACAATACCGGAAGGCTAAGAGGCTGCCTGCACGTTACTCTAAAACAGAGTATAGCTAGTGCCTTGACTATAAGTAAATGGGGAGTCGTTGCAAAGAGGAAAATAGAGGATGGACTAAGGAGGAGATGATAAGTTATATTGACTTCGATAAAGATGAGAACGATCGTATTGAACAGGGTGTAGAGAAAGAGCTAGCAGAGCAGCTTTTCTCGGGGCGGCGAGGCATACAAGATATCTAGGATGCTGCTAAAAGAGATCTTAAATTACAGGAGGAATTATACGGAGGTGGGAACCCCCCCACTAACATTTGCAAAAGTGATGGGAAATGTGATTGCTATATATCATTAGAAAGAGAAGGAAAAGGCAAATCTCCGAGTATAGTTATGGTGACCCAATGGCTTGATTTGATAGAGTTGTAACTGAGTTGCGATATTAGGTCAAATGGGCTTAGTAGCTATTAATTGGAAAAGCGAGAAAGCTATTAAAGTTAAAGAGATCACTGCCTTCCCTGCTAATATTACTGAATATAGCCATTTGGATCAACATTCGCGATATGAACTCCTGCATTCTCCAAAGCTACGAGTGTTAGTTGATAGGTAGTCATCCCTATAGCTGGTGAAGGCTAGCTTGTGCCTGGGACTGCAACTGGCTAATTGCGATTCCGATATGCCTCATCTATAACTTGGAGGTTATATGTGCTCTAAGAGGGATTGATATTAGGATTGGCGCGCTCTTGCTGTTGTTGAAGCTGCTGATTCCAATATACAACATGCCACTCTCCCTCAACCTGATATCCCCATGGCCGTTGGAGCACAGTAATAGAAGCGCCTTAAGGAAGATACTGAGTGTTCTGGGCTTTCATAAGGGCATGAGGACTCTGGGCGTAGAGAGCGTTGGCGGTGGTTGGATCATTTGGTAACATATGTTGAGCCCACTAATGGTGTATCTTGAGAGGCTGGGTTCTTGGATCATTGGGGCGCTGCTGTTGTTGCTGATTGTTAGTAATAGGATGTAGAGTAGCCGGGATGTTCGCATTTATAGGATAGACTAGCCCTGCTGGTGTAGATGTGTTATCTATAAAGATAGAGAAGTCTTGAGGGTTCTGACGCTGGCTTTAGTTACGATTGTATATCTTTACGGTGATCGTTAATAAGAAAATAGAGAGCTTCTTGCAGGGGAAAAGCCCTACTTTATATACCGTACGGTTTATGAAGTGATTCACTTATATCGTAGTGGCTGTGGTGTTGGGATGATGTGAGTGTAGGCATTGTATATTCTTCACGGCCCTGGGCAGACCGGCACGTTGCTAATAGATGACATATAACACATTGAATAGCTGCATAGCCATCGAATCACTATATCTCTTCAATTGAACGAGCAGATGCTGTTTCTGTAGATAGAAGAGGGATATCTCTTGCTCACACACGAAGCGGGCTTACGTAACGGATCTTAGTTGCACCGCCAGCGGTGTGCGAGTCACGTGATATTATTTGCACCGCCGGCGGTGCACGTATGAGTCGCCGATGATGGATGGACTGATGAGATAAGCGGGTAAAGACCGGCAGAATCGAAGAGGATAAATACGAGTTTACAACACGTGACAATAGCGTACGGGCTCGTTATACAAATTAAGAGACTGTAACAGTAGCTAAGCTTTTGTGATTCAGGGCCGAGTGGGTTCCGATATTCAATGTACTAAACAAGTCCACATGCGAAATACCGGATGATGTGGAACCTAATTACTTCTCTATTCGCTTGGCGGAGCGGCATTGCCACATTGAGAAAGCGGACGGAATCACAGGACACGTGGGCTCCCTGCGGACCACCCGGTCGTTAATCTTCAGTCTGATCAAAGGGGATGCGGATCCTCTTTTCACCCGAGACTATGCATTCGCCGAAGTTCGTTCCCCGACAGAGTTGCAACTAAGAGACTGATGCACTACATGAAACCCACTGATATGTAATTACTTGAACCCAAACAACCGAGACATTCAAGATAGAGTGCACCGGCGATTCCGGACTGCGTTTGACTTATTGAATGGCGAGAGTGAAAATGTACCCCCCTGTTGCTGAAACATTGTCAGTGTCCCCATGGATACACGGCCACCAGCGGCGTAGCATAACTGCTTTCTGACTTGCTGAGGATGCATGGCCAAAATAACATACTGGCGGTATTCACGAATCGCTGGGCTGAAAAAATATGTTGAAATAGCTCATCACCCTACTTCGATAGTCTTAGCTAAATGTAGATGATTCAAGCATCACATAATTCGAAACTCTCAAGCACATGACTGCTACAATAAAGTAGAGACTCGTCCAGTATGCAGGGCTCCTAAGATACGAACGCTTCTAACTGTGCTTTCAAGTCAACATCAAAATGTCGCTTCCAGATCCTGCTCTGACGCATCCTAACCCAACATGACTACATCGAAGTTAGAATTGAGACGAGATGATAGGTCAATTAGCATACCTTCCCAGCCCCATTCTTCCATAACACTTAGCCAGTGCATCTTGCTTTTTACCGTTGAGCCCACGTATTTGGTTCTCGCCCAAGCCTCCCCTTTCACCGTGCTACCAGAGGTGGAGATGCGAGCTGAGTCCTGCTGCTCTTTAGACTGAGAGCCGTTTCCGTCGTCTCTGAACCCAGGGTTAGTTTGCGTATCAGCACTTGTAGGTATGCCGGGACTCGTGGATCCCGGGGCCTGAACCAGGGCGTCAAGCATTGCAGTTCTGAGTGGTTGACGGGATCCGGCGTCATCCATACTGCCATCGCGTCTTCTCCAGACCTCCGAGGTCAACTCTAGGCATCGATCAACAATGCCAGATCCATTACCAGTGTACAGGGATTGCCATCTGCTGCGGACCCAATCACGATCTTCAACCTCTGTTGCTTCACATCCGGCTATCATCAGAGGAAGGACAGGAAATATTATCGCCTTAGAGCTAAGGGGAACGGTAGCGATGAGAATAAGCACCTTCTGTGCCATTTCTTCCTCGGATAGTCGACATGGAAGTTCAGGTACTGCTTGGTAAAGTAAAAGCAGAGCTGACCATTTATAAGCGTTTGCAGTCTGAACCAAATCTGAGACGTCTGATGTCACAGAGTCATTTTTCGTTGCTTCATCAGGGATTACTAACGGCGCCCAGCGGTCGATAGCCACCATTAGTTCAACAGCCTTGGACACGATGGCGGGTGTGTTGGATTTTCGAGGAGCCCTGCGGACGCGATTGACAATGTCGGCCACGCGGCCAATCAAAGGGAACAGTGTGTGGGCACAGCCCATAAGAGGGTCAAATTGAGACTCAAAATTGGTTCCATGAATGACCAGACTTAGATCAGTCACCAAGTCGTCGTTGACTGACCGATCACCACAAGAGGTAATACGTGTGAGGACGTCCAGGTACATCCAAGTATTTGCAAGAAAGGTTAAGCGCGGGTTCCCTTCAAGCGGACGTGACTCTTGGTCTCCAAAGACAGCTTGCTGAAGGAGGCTTCTTGCTTTTCCGAGGTAGGTGATGCCGTTGGATGACCTTGGATGGTACCAAGTCTGAGCGATTGCTAGAGCGAGCGCCGTAGTGAGCGTTACCTCTAGGGGCACGCTCGCCTCAGCCTGTAAGGAAAGCTCCTCTATGCCTTTTGTCAGGTGCCTAGTACCTTCAGCTCGGAGTCCAGGCAGGCCATTGAAGCATGTCATGGCAGCAAGCGCATGATAGAGTGCGGGGTGTTCCTCAGCTAATGGCCAAACGATCTTCCGCCAGGGGTTTCCGCTGAGCGCTTCTTTGATGCAAAGAACCTCACATGTGCGATGTTTGAAAACAAACGCTATGTTCTCGGGGTTATCTTCGCCAGCCCCGGATTGACGATAGATGCTAAATGAACTCTGCCCGCCTATGTTGTAGGGAGACATCGAGGCTAGATCAAATGGCGGCGCCCATGAGACATCATTAGAAGCAATGAGAGGAAGCCTTGAAGCTAGGTCATCGTCGACGTTCTGGATCTGCGCTTCTTGTTGATCAAACAAATCAAGAAGATCGTTCATGGTACCGAGATCCTCAGCAGGGGGGTTTCCGGGGCTTGCGAATGCAATTGGAAAACCGATTTCCATTGTCCCTCGTTGAAGTGGTGGTGGTACCTGATTTGTGCAGTCCTCAACCATGGAGTCGAGATCCAGGAAGAGCATATCAAAATCCGCGGCCTCTTCGGCTGGGCTGAATGACACATGAGGCAACTCTCCAATATCAGTATTTGATACTTGAGAATTTGTAACGGGGCTCTTGAATACTTTGGGTGAACTCGAACGCTGTGATGTGCAAGGGTTGCTTTCGGATTTCTTCTGTGTTCTTCTGGTACCTGATCTCGTAAGTCTTTCACTTTTTAACACGAGTATACGATAAATTCGCATACTTACGCGCAGAAGTGGTTGCCAAGTTGAGTCCTTCGTAGTCCTGAAGTCTTTCATTCTTCCACGTGAGCTTCTTGCTGTAGCCACCGCAAGCGACTTGTCGTTGTAGGCACTGGGAGCACGCCGGCTTCATCTCATCACATTTCCTTCGCCTCTTCTTACAGGTGGCACACCCTGGGGTATTTCTTGTCAGCCGTTTTCAAGTTCACAATGTTCTGGAGATTGACAAAAGCAAGAAATGTCCGCAAGGTGAAAAAACGAACCATCTCGACTCTTCTGACGACTGACCTCCGTCTGTGACGGAATTTGACGCCCGTCATGAGGATTGCGGGGTAACAATCGGCGTGGTTGTTTCTCTGTGGTTGCAGTTGTTGATGAAAGCAACGTTTTTTGCATGGCTCACCATGCGATTTGATTGATAATGTTAGGTTTGTACACGCGATACTTTCAGGGGCGAACTGTGGGAGTTACGTGCTGTACTGGAACCTCGCTCGGTCAAGGACAACGATAAACGAAGCCTGAGTTGGGAGATGTCATCTGGTTGTCACAAGCTATCTCACCATTGCTTGTTGCGGGCAAGGTCGGCTACCACAACCCATTATGGTCTAGCCTTGGGCATCGATGGAATCGTGCGGCATTCGACCATCGTGACTAACAAAGCATGTATATTACGTCGTATGGAGCTTGGGTCGTGGCAACGCTAGCGAAAGATAAGTGCCACTTGTGTTATCAGTGCATTTGACCAAACTCAAAGGAGAAAAGAAGACTCGTGCTGTAGATATCACAGACCAAACGTCGATGCCCTCCAAGTGTGTACATTATCACCTCTTGCTATCAGCTAGCAAGAAAAAAAAAATGGTGCCTGATATAACCCCCTTCTGTCGTCAGTCGGCGATATTCTGATTAACTCTAGCACCTGATTTCAATCCACCCATTCATCCACCGTCACGGCAGCAAGGCTTTCAGCTGTCTGGAGACTATCCATTAAATGTTTCGGAAGAGCTCATCAGGGCTATACGAATCACACGGATACGCGGATAGCCTGAAGAATCGAGCTGCGTTACAATCCTCATCTTGCCCACTTATTGATAGGTGATCACCAAGCTAGACTTCCGCCACCAGCTTCCACTGCCTGGCAAACTTCAACGGCTGTTAGTTCAAGTTTGCCCGATTTTTATTGAACGGAGGCCAGGTAAAACTTACTTCCTTCTGCCTCTGCATATGAAGCACTCTTGCACTGTTGCACTGAGGATGGATGTATCTTCTTCTCTTCCGCGCGTTCTTGATCACTGTGGATCCTCATCGCCTCAACGATCTTTTCCATCAGAGCTATCTCCTTGTTAGTGCCGGCGTCTTTGATACGAGATCCGAGGCCAACATACGCTCAACCTCATCCAATCCATGACCTTGCCGAATTTGCTGTTCATGGAAGATCTCGTGCTCCTTGATGCTCAGTTTGATTTGGATATCAAGATCTTCTTTCATCGGTCCCTCAAGTTGAGAAATACCCGACTGTCTAGACGAGTACACGTCGCACCGTAGGGTTGTCTGTTGAGCCGAATCTGGGTTGTATGTGATGTGGTACCAGAAGGGACTTCCGCTCTTCGTATATACCCTGGTTACTGGAAAGAATAAGAGCTGGCCCGCTGGTGTCATCCCTTGAGAGGAGAAGACACGGAGAGTAGGTCTGTTTGGGGGCTCCATGAACGCTTGGGGCTTGAGACGGTCGCGCTGAGAATGACCAATGACTATTTTCGTTAGCGATTCCGCCTGTTTTTTTCGTTCTTAGATTCACGAACTGACCTGCAACTTTCCAATTAAATTTGGCCGTGTGTTCGAGACTGTATAGGAAGTGGGACTTGGAGGAGATTCTTGTAGGCTTTCCCAGTTTGTCTGGACATGCCGGCTTATCGTGGCCAACTTCTTTATTCCCACTTAAATTCACTTGAATGAATCCTTGTTCATCTACCTTACAATGAATCTCAAACAGTCCGTTTTTGTCCTTGTCAAAATCGGGCAGGTGGTCAAACTTGGGTGCTTTTGTGAGGTTGCCTTTGGTATCATAGCTCCATCCGTGATATCTGCATCCAAGGACGGATGCTGAGCCAGCTACCTTATGTGTGACGGGAAAGGCTCGATGACGGCAAACGTTGTGAAATGCTCGCATGATGCCATCTTTGCCCAGAATGAGGAAAAACCGGAAGCCGGCAAACTCATATGACACGTAGTCTCCTGCTGTGATGAAGCGACCGCGGTGGCTGATGCAAATCCATAACTATTACACGACATTAGTACGTACATGACCAAGGCCAGTAGCGAATATTTAACACGAAAGAGAGGCTTGTATACCTTACTGAAAATCGCCCGACGTTCGAGCTGGAAGTTGGACGGGTCAGTCCACCATCCTGAAGGAATCTCCTGGAGCTTGGTCTTGGGTGTTGGCCGGGTAACCACCTCGCTGCCAGCAGCGCTGGGCTTATACCTGAGCAACCAGAGGTTCAGACATATGGATACCGCAAACACGACTAAAAAAACACAGGTCGCCAAAGTTGGAATGCCAGCGTATCCAAACATGTTAATGCAATGGAGGGGGGTTTAGGCTAGTACTTTACGAGGAACTGGAGCACGATGACAGAGTTGTGCAGTATGATATATTTTATTGGCAAGTAGCAAAAAGTCTTGGTATCAGGTTACCTTCCCCGCCTCCCTCCTCAATCTACGCAATCCCATGGCTTTACAGGACCGTCGTGTAACAATACTTGATTAGGAAGGGCATTCCCCGGACAGACTCGCCCAACGACGTCTTGAGATAGAGAACCCGACCTTATCTGCTTCACGAGTAGTGCAGGTTGCGAGGGTGGACAAGGTGCAGCTGATACATCCACATGTCTTGGGACCATCACATGCCGGAGTCGCTGATTCGCGGCAGGTGATCACTTTGTGGACTCGATGCCCGAATTAGTAACCTTTCCCTCACCATGCTCGCCAATCAGATACCTCCTCAAAATTGCCACACCATTCACTCTCTCTGGCTTCTGGCTGGCTCAAACTTAGGGGAATTAGTTTCCCAAAACGGAAATGCTCTCCCCCAAAGGCCACGAGCTACTCCACCAGCTCTGTCATGGATCACTATGAATCCTTATTTAGTCCACCTAAAAGAGTCGCCAAGTTCCATCAAACCCTCTATCAAATCGAAGGTCCATTGCTCGCGACCTTGTAAACATGCCAGCTTGCCCAACAACTCTTCCCGCCTCGTGGTACACGAGCAATGCATTCTACTGCGGCCTGGAGAGGCGAGCTGTATTTTTACAGGTTTGTTGTGTCAAATGATATTTACCACTGCGTGCTCACATATTTTAGGCATGGATGCTACTTGGAGCTGTGGCGCGATGGCCGAATGTTGGAGAAGACTACCCAAGCGACATTGCACAGGTCGAGTTCACGGTGCGGCGCATTTCGGACGACTGGAGGAGCATCAAAGTATTCTTGAACGCAGACGTAAGTCTAAATGTTTTATGCGGTACAGTTCCGATATCTCAAGCTGGTCAATAGGGCACTGAGATGAAGAGTCATCTGACTTCCAATGGGCTCCTCTTTTTGACATTGTCCAACGACAGTGTTGATTTCGAGGAATATTTCCCGGGTCTTGAAGATCTCGTTTCCAATATCGACTGTACTCAACTCACTCCACGGCGATGCCTTACGTATCCTGGAAGCTATAATTGGAAAACCATGGTCGACGGGTATCAAGAATGCCTTCACTGTGCCTACGTCCATCCAGCCTTTTCCAAGATATATTCACCAGTTACCTACCAGGTTCTCATCAACCATAACTACTGCCAGCACATCGCCGAGTCGAGTAAACCAAATGACGGACTGTTCATATACATGTTCCCCAATTCCACTATAGCGCTGTATGGAGGAGGCATGTCTTCTTTTCGTGCTTGTCCACAAGCGGATGCCAATCGAACAATCATGCAGTTTGACTACTATCACCAGGAACCAGTTGGTTCTGAAATATTTGAGAACTACTACAAGTTTGCGCGCAAGGTCGCAGAGGAAGACCACGAGCTTTGTGAGAAGGCCCAAGTCAACCTCGAGGTTGGCATTTACTCAGAAGGCCTGCTCAACCCTGACAAGGAGAACGGTGTCGCATGTAAGTTGATTCCCCGGACCGAACAAGATAAAATGGCTCACATCTTTAGATTATCAAAACCGGGTCCGGGAGATGTGTTGCGCCGAGTACCGAAAAGGTGCAAGAAATGGACAAAACCATGCCCCTCTTGACTCCAGTCCCCTCGAAACAACCCAGACAGTCATTGAGCCAACCCTTGCTTAGCTAGTTGTTGTTTATTCTAAATGTCCCTGAAGATGAATGAGACATTCGCACATCAACAGGACATGGCATGACATCGAATCAAGCAGGGGGTTGTCATTCGTCCGAACGAGGAGAAACTACTCTTGTGTGCCATTGGTGCTACTTAGCCCTAGCCCTGTATGTTAGACACTCTTAGGCATTTTGTCGTTTATTGCTATGGCTTTCCACGTGCTGGTTCTTTGGGCTTTACTGACCTTGTGATTCAGCTTATCTCCAAGGTTCAAATATTTTTCAATATCGTGGATTGCAAACACAAGGTAGGCTCTATGTTGTTCAGTGCTTTAAACATCTGTATGTGCACCCATGAACCACTCCTACTTCTCCTCATCATTGCAGAGAATGAACAGTCAGCAGTGGTGAACCTAGAATAGACAAGTAGTGACATTTTTCTCACCCGCGGCGAAAGTAGTAAGCCTATGACACAGCAGTCTAGCACAAGCGTTACACGAGGCTCCCGTGTGTCGTCCTCACAGATCGCTGCCTTGCTTAGATGGACGCTGTGGCTCGCTGCTTTCCAGCTGCAATTACGCTCTTATGCTTTTAGCATGCGAATAAGACAGTCCTTTGCTACTGCCAGCCAAGCTTTATGCGCCATGACCAAGTAGCCGAGGCTTATTGTAACAGTCGTGGCCTGTTGTTGCATCAAGCAGATGGAAATGATCATGTGTGTGAGAAGCTCTTGCTATTCTTCCTATCTTAATGAGGGTCTTTGGGTCAGCCTTATAGACGAAGAGACTGACGATGACCTCGGACAGCCGAGAGGCTCCAGATGCCTCGGGGTCTTTGACTTTATCTAGCTATTGACCTGATTGAAGGAAAAGCTAGACCGCTGACGAGGCTGCTGACGAGGCAAGTGGCGATGGACGCCTATGATGAAAGAGAGAAAGCTTGACGGCCGTCATAGCCGCAGAAATCCGATATCCCGATATGTGACACCTGTGCGTGGTATATGGTAGCTCAAGATGGGTTTCCTAAGGGATAGACTGGGGCCTATGCCAGCAGTAGAGTAGATTAAGGTAACCAAGGTGTAGTTGATAGCTGGGGAGCTACTCATGAGAATGAGATAGGCCCAAGGGGCGCGGAGCTGGCAGGTGAACTTGATCGATTGGAAGACTAGTATGCGGCCTAAGTAAACTTCTTCCAGTTTTTTTCAGTCTTATCTAGTTTCAGTCTTTTTCTACTATCTAGTTAGTCCTGTTCTATCCGAATTCCTTCCTTGTATTTGCCTTCTGATCTGATCAGATTCTCACCTGCTTAGGCAGCTGATGTTGGGTGTGTGGTTGTGTCTATTGTGCCCCCGAGTTCATCACAATATCCCTTTCGTCAGCTTTCTAAGCGCTGCTCCTAGGTGATGTTAAGTGAAAGGAGTATTTTGGCTTAATCTTGTCCTAGATCCGTGATATGAGTAGATGGTGGGTTCCTTGAAAAGTGAGGGAAAATAGGTGTGTAATTGGTTGGGATTGATCTAGGCTCCGGCGCGGCATCCGTACCTTAGGGGTGTAGGTGCCCCGGGATCACACGACAACTCAACGTTATATGACCAACGGGACCTCACGCCAAGACGCGTCTTTCCGCATCAGTATGAGTAAGGTACTTCATAAGCGAGTGAACCCTTCCTTGTCGCATTTCAGATACTATACTTAAGCCGTTTCTAGCACGCCTTGGACCAGAATGCATAGAGCCCGCATTATGGTTGAATGTATCATCTGGCTCTTGAACGGTAAGGACTGGCGGTCTGATGTGCCTGTACCCCACAAAGGTTAGAAACAAAATTGACAATATGTAGGAGGCGCAGCCAAAACTTGTCGTTAAAATCATTCGGCATAGTCGCCGCCGCCTTCCTCTTCACTACTAGGCACTACGTCCAAGTACGCTTTTATCGCTGGGTGCTTCAGATCGACCACCCGACGTTGGATATGAGCAGCTTGGCGCGTCGGATGAAGACAAGGCAAGGTAGCCCATGGTCATCTTCACAGTGTAGCAGCTGTTACTGTATCGCCAGATGGCGAGATGCTCGATCGCAAGCCGAATGTCGATGAGTTGCCCAGGAGGCCTCCTTCAAGTTTGCTGCTCTATTCGATCCCCTGCAAGCTTGATCTGCTGACTGAGTTGCGCTAAACCTGTCTGAATGCTGAGCACCTGTATGTTCGGCCGGTGTCAGGGCCAGGTCGCCTGAGAGCTCAGCTCGCTAACCGTCGCCAAGGACTCAGCCTCCAAAGCGCTGCTCGTGGCTTAAAAGATGGACACCACCATGAATCTGGCCGATTCGCCAATTTATCACGTCACGCCTTTACGGGCCTAGCCAGCTACAATTTTCAAATGTCTTCTCGGCCGCCGGTCCGCATCGCCGCCCAGCCAACTATGAGCCCTCACAAGCACCGCCCATGGGGTCTTGGAGCAGTCGATTTCGTGCCGTTTTTCCTTACGGGCTGCTGTGCCGTAGGGCTGAGCACTGAACCAGGCATCACCTGAATGAATGTGATTTTACAGCAGAGGACCAGTGGGCAATGATAAAACTCCACGTAACTCTACTTTTCGTCACAAACACCTCGACTCAACTGAATCCCCTTCCACTCTTCAAATTGGTTAAATCACTAATACCTACATCTTCAAAATTCACAATGAGAGTTCTACCTGCCCTCGTCTTCATCTCCGCCTTAGCACCCTGTGCTTATACTTTCGAATTTACCTCACCCGATACCAGCAAACCAGTCAATCTCTCCGAGCCTATCATATTTAAATGGCCGCTCGCTACAGGGAAGCCCGCGCAACTTTGGCTTCAGATCATATTCGCTACAGGCGATTTGTCTCAGACAGGTTGGTGGGTCCTCAATTTCGACCAAATCGACCAAATCGACATTACGAACGTCAGTACCTGGACCTGGGACGCCCCCAAATGGATAGAGGAGGTGAACGCAGATGGCTTCAAGCAGATTCTTCTCAAGGGCGAGAGCAATTGGTTTGAAGCAGATTTCTCAGACGACTCAGACGAGGGCAATTGGAAAAATCCAGTCACAACGGAGAAATTCGAGATCGTGGGATATCCCAATCTCGGAGACCCTAACTCTGAAGACTCCATAGTCCAGGATTTCCCTGCAGACTCTGGAGACTCTGGAGACTCTGGAGACTCTGGAGCTGGAGTGATAACGCCCTCGCCGAGTCTTGTGCTTGCAGCAGGATCTTTGGCACTGATTGTCAGTATCACAACTTGGAAAATGTAGAATTTACAAGTCTTATGTATGTAGTTGAGCATGGAGCTAGCAGTTGCTATGAGTAAGGAGAATGTATAGGAAGAGGGTGAACTTATTTGATTTTCAATTGAAACTTATCACTTTATCACTGTAGCTATCAGAGACTAGGTAGAACAATAAACCGATTAGTGTTTATCTGTGTTAACACAGGTTTCAAATACCCACACATTCATGCAGCTCGCCCACGCCTTCCACTGGGCTAAGGGGAAAACGTGTAGATTGAAGAAGGAATGGTAGACTGCTGCGCCTTACATGACTCCCCACTGGGTTCAAACAGAGCTCCACACCATCACGCAATTACCCTGTGTGATGAGATCAGGCGAGGGCCGGGCACCAACGTATCTTCCACAATTTACACAGTACATCTGTGTCGCACTTCTCCTTCCCACTCAAACGAGCCATCCACAGCTCCCGATTCATGGTAATATGCTCATTGGTCACTGATGCCGCCCACACCGCTAAATATGGGAAGTTATGTCGCTTGGTAAGTTGTTTCGTCCAGAACCCCTACAACAGCGGTTAAGTAGAGCGCCAATACAGGGAGGTTAGCTTCATTGAATGTCGCGCCCTTTAAAGTGAGGACCTTCAGTGCATCAACAACCTCCCACGGTTGGCCACCAACAAGGTTGACCTGGCCTTCGCTGCATTAAGATCGGAAAATCCCTTAATTGCGAGGTGGGACGCAGGGTGTGACTGTGTTAGTTTGGCACAGCCTTCCCAGATCAGGATGACAAAGGAAAAGAGTGAACAAGGCTTGGTATTTAAAGCCCGGAAGGTTATGGCCAATGAGATAAGCAAGGTGCATACAACTGAGAAAACACCTCTGTCACTCCTCCTTGAGTGCCACGTACAATGTCATGTGCCGAGCTAAACATTCTGCAGTTTTGCAAAATGCCCTGGCCAAAATGACGCAGACACGACTGATATGAATTAATCGGACAAGGCGTGGCCTCTGCCTTGCTATTGCGCGTGACCACTGTCTACAGAATCAGCCGAAGTAATTCAACTAAAAGCAACTGCCCTTTATGTACTTGCGAGAAAGATTAGTACCCACCGGTTGACAGGAAGTTCCACCCATACTGGAAAGTCGTCAATGAGGGGAACAAAGTAGAGAAGTAAGAATGCAGAAACTGGCACCTGGTTGTGCAGCAGCTGAATGCTTGAAATATTGAGCCGTCGTCTAAATGTGGCAATCCAGACGGTGCAGAGCGACTAGAAAAACACACCCGTGAGCGCAAACGTCACTCCAAGCTCTGAAGTTGTCTTGATTTTGGTATCACCAGACGGTCTTGAGTCGTAATAAGATACCACGACAACACCTACGCAAGCGGGGATGAGTGACAACCCGGCTTAGAACGGCATCATGGCTCTATGTAACATGTATTCCAGGAGCGCAACGCAAGGAGTGACGAGAACACGAGCAATCTGATAAAATGTAACTGTCGATTAGGCGAGAGAGAGATTAGGAAATATGACGTTAAGTGCCATAGCAACGCATAACGGCAAAATTTGACCCAACGAGGCTTGCTTAGGCTTGAACAACGCTAAACGCTACCCCGACAGAACGCGTAGAGCGAGCCATGTAATGGTGAAGTGGAATGCTGAGAAACTGATTTGAACGACCTTTAAGTTCTGATCTTTGAAGATCGTTTTGTTGGTATATGCCCGAACAAAAATATTCGCGTTTACAAACACACAACTAGTGTCGCGTGGTTTGTGTGACATTTGACCATTACCTCTGCCGACGCGTACAGCATTATATCCTTAGATAAGCTTGACTATTGTGCATCAATGAACATCACCCGTGTGCTCAACGAGAAGTGCAACTCTAGCCTGTGTCAAGGCGACATAACGAAACCCGTCGAGGTTGTCGACTGCGTCACGCTGTCGGATTGATGCGATTTTTCACTTTGCAGCGCAGCCGCACGCTGTTTTAAGCTTGGCAAATCGAATACCTTTACGTACGACAATTGTGACGGAACCCACGTCCTCTTTGAGAGTGCGAAGAAGGCTGACATCAAGCGCTTTGTGCACATCTCGACAGATGAGGTATATGGTGAAGTCAAGGGCGGTGACAACGACTTGTTTGAAAGCAATGTTCTGGCCCCAATAAATCCTTATACCACCAGTGGAGCATGAAACGTCCAGTCATTGTCGTGCTGAGCAATCACGCGTACTGACCGCATCAGTTCCCCATAACAGTTAACCCTACTCTGGATTACTTGCTGGATTGACAGTCTGATATGGTTTTTCAGAAATTATTTTCAAGTTCACTTCTCTGCTACGCCGCGGCAATCCAGGCTTTCTTCCGGTGACGGCAGTCCCACTCGCCGTTTTCTTTTCGCCAGCGACGCATGCGATGCTTTGTGATACCACCCTACATAAAGGCAGCATTGGCCAAACTCATAACTTAGGCTCCGTCGGTGGGGTCTCGAACATGGAGTTGTGCTACCCGCTTTTGGCCATCATGGGCATGGATGACGAGAACGATGTCGAGTTCAAGAAGTGGGTAAAACACTTACACACATACGACCGGCTTTTCAACGATAACAGATGCGCTGTTGACGCAACAAAGCCATAAGACCTGGGCTGGTCTCGGCAGACGAGCTTTCAAGAGGGATTGAAGCTCACGGTGGTCTGATATAAAGAGTTTGGTGCAGAAAGGCAGGGCGATATCGAACCAGTGTTGAGTCCGCTTCCCATCGGTATGGATACGAACACAAGGTTAATAGGGATATGAATGCGGATGTTGTCTCGTGAAGAAGTGTCATGACCGACATATGGAATATGACTAGTGACAGCAACAACGACGCTTGGTAAGTCAGCGCCACCGACTTTAACGAGTTGTTATTATAATGAGAAGTGGGTGACAAGTTTAACCACTCACTCTTCTCATTGGAACGTGTTGCGTACCTTGGCGGGTCCGAATCAATGCAGTGATCCTCAAGGAAGAACTTTGATAGGCAGGGAACGGAAAACAGAGATCAACGAGCCACCCTGGGAAGAATGCTTTAAATACAAAATTCAGGTTAGACATGCAATATTGAACAACTCCGCTGGATGGCTCATTAAATTTGACGATTGTAAAACCAAACCAGCCCTTGAGAACTGCCTGACTCTCGGCCATGTCAGGTCTCAGCTGAGACCTAATCTCCTGCAGTCTGAAAAATACCAACTAACCTGAGACTCCCCAACATCCCATGTGTCCATGTAACTCTACTCCAACTAGGTCACTGCGGACATGAACTTGCCCGGAGCAACAATTTGGAGCCAACAAGGCCTTCCCATGTTGTGATAGATAAAGAAGAAACAATTCCACATTTCGTCCGACGCCCTTCGCTTCACATAAGCAGATATCTACTCAGTCTTTGCCCAGGCAATCGTTGCACCGAGACGCGCACCCGACTCGTAGAACAGGTACGTTTCGCCTCGGAAAGTAACGAGATCTGGAGCCGCCACACGCCCAACATCGTTGCCAACGCCACTCGACTTGTGGAGTAGAATGGGAACAGAACCGACATCTCGCAACGTGCTGTCAATAGTCCGGGCGTAGCACTTCCCGCTTGTAGCGTGGTAGATGACATAGAGTTGTCCGTCCCACTCCCAAAGGTTGCCGCCCGAGACATTGGTTCCCTCTTCGGAACCGGGTGCGACAACATAGTCGGGATCCACGGTCCAGCTGCGTCCGTCGTGAGACTCGGCCAGTCGAATGCGGCGCACATTGTCGACCTCGTTGGCCATATAGAACATAGCATAGGTGTAGTCCGAGTACGGGTCGGGGTGCGGGAAGACGCGTGCGTAACTGGATTCAGTGACGTTTGGTCCACCCATACTATTTCGTATCGCAATCCCACCGTAGTCAAAGTTGACACCATCGTCGGTCTCTGCCCAGCGGGTTTGGGAGTTGGTGCCGTGAAAATAAACAAACAAGCGGCCAGCGTCCTCATTCCACGATGCATCTGGGCTGGAGACGTGTGGCACTGAGTAGTGTCCCGTCCACACGTTGGAGATGACTGGATTATTATCATATTCGGTCCAGGGCCCGTCGGGGCTGTCAGCGTACATCAGTGAGATGCCACCGGGGTTTTCATGAGGTGCGTAGTAGAGGTACCACTCCCCAATTGAATCGTCTAAGTATTCGCCGGCATGGAATATGCTAGGGAAGATGAACTCGTTGGTCGGATTGTATTTGAGCGTAGCCGTGTCAGTCAGCTCCCCTTGGTAGGTGAAGACTGGCCAACCATCTGGTTGCGGCGCTACCTGGGCAGTTGCAAACGCGGTTACAAATGCGCCCACAAGCAGACGAAGCGTGGTCGATGCTTGCTTTCTGGTCTTCATAATGTGCATCTTGTTGTTTACGTTCAGCTCCGACACTCTCAAGGGCTCTGCAAGATGCGGGTTCCAGTTTCTTTAGAGGCTGGGGGATTGATCGCCTAGTAAATCTCTACAGATCTTTATACTTATGTGTTTCTTTGTCAGAGTGTTTCGGGTGGTGGACCGAGAATCCCCGGGGGGTTGCTCGTTTCCCTGCGAAAATCGTAGAGATCAACAAGTCTCGTCAGCTGGATGACCCAAACTCGGCCACACTTGACCTTGGTCACACATTATTATTGGTTGCAGTAATGATCGACCCCGCCGGCTCGGACTGGCGCGTAGTTATCGTCAGGGGTGGCACCCGGGTGACGGACAAAAACACGCCAGCCTGTGTGACGTAAACATTCATTCAGGCTCAATATCCATCAGTAGAGCAGGTATAATATTATGACGCGCCGAGGTCATGTCTGCCAACCATTTCATGCCACTTTTCCGTCATTTATCATTGTCACCCGCTAACGTGGCTGAGATGGGGTCATGCGACTTAACCCCAGGACTATTCCCAGGATCAAGGGTCCCAAACATTACACTCAAAAGGAGACATCCTGAAAAAGAGTGAGTTGGCAACTCCGCTGACAGCTGGTCTGCCACGTCTCGCAGGAAGACTGGGGAATATCCATTATCCCGGGTTTCCCCGGACGCACAGGTCAGATTCAGTCATGGGATTGATTCAATCAGCTGGATTCTCGAGCTTGAGTTTGAACCTGTATATTAGCGCTGAAAAAAAGAACTTGATAGCAACGCTCTTTCATCGCATGGTCAGACACCTTGATCTAATCCACAGGTGGAAGATAGACATCCAGTCTGTGATCACTATTTGTGTACGACATGGATCAATTCCTCAAAACCATGGATAGCGCTGACAAGGATCAGCCTGTTGCCTGAAGGTATGCGCTTATGTAAGACCTGATGGTACCAGGCCAGTAGCATGCGACCCTTCCACACATAGGATAGATGTAAGTAGTTACCGCTCCACAGGATATAATATTCCTGCAGCTTGGGGCGCATTGGATGAAGACGAATCTAACAATCCACAAGATACTTCAACTAAAGTAAAGATGACAGTCCAATTACCGCTCTTCAGTCTCACATCCGTCTCAGAAAGACCCTCTGTCCTAGCACCAAGACTTTCGGAACTACCCAGCCTTTATTAGCATCATCAAGAAGCTCACCGGGCGGGACAGCTTCGTCTTGAATGGGTAGAGCTTCAAAATATATTTGGGGCTCCTCAGCCCCGGCCACGTCATTGGCCATCTGCTCAACCTCCAGGACACCATCATCCTTGACCTTCCTGTCCTTGCGACGGAGCTCAAGTCGTCTGGCGCAACAGTATTTATTCATTCGGAAAACAACAACAATGCCAGCCACGACAAACTCGAGACTGTGCTTGTCCGTGGAAGTAGAGACACTAGCCGAGCCGCTCACGTACCCACCGCTGAGGACCTTTGCCTAGGCTTCGAACTTGCTCTCCCGGATTCTGTTACGGGCGTTACGGAAGCCTGTCTAGGATACGGATGTATACTTGATCTCTTCACGGTCTTCAATACGCTTTGTGCGATCGATGGCCTATCGTAGGAACTTTAGGTCGCGAAACGTAGCCCAGGAAGAGGGGCCCACTTTCAGCCGGCATGTCGGAGCGGGGGAAGACGTGGTATGTCTTGGTGCCTCTATTGGTTGACGCTATGAGACAAAGATCCTTGATGGAGATATAGTCGCAGAGATGAAATTTTGCAGGACAATTGCCTCAGACACCAGCTGCCTTGCGAGGAGAAGTGAGACCGTGTTGACACAGGCTCAACCCTATGGAATCTAGTTAGCCGAGGTTAAAAACAAGCCTGAGCTGACAGCGACGCTACCTCGTGGACTAATTTTTGTTGTTCACAGGGGAAGAGACCGTTATCGCCTTCTGGTCAATTGTCGAAGTACATTTTGATGCGACACAGCCGTCGAAAAATCTTGTTGAAAATGAGTAATGGGAACATGTTACATTTCACGGAATCCGACTGAGCGGACTACCGAACTTTGGGGGCTCCGCAATCGGACCGGACGGCCGAAAGACTTCGGTCCGGTTGCGGAGTGTTTGGGAGCAATATATCACATGCGAGCCCCTACTCCGTCAATACACCACTTTGTTTCCCTGTATTCATCAAAATCAGTTTACAAAGACCATGTCTGACAATCAAGAGTTCAGTGAAACCTTCAAGAAGGGCTTGCAAGTGCGTGGAGAGGTTCTCGGCGAGCAATACGTCACCAAAGCTGTCGAGTCGTTGCAGAACGAATATTGGAAGCCAGCCCAAGAGTTGATCACCGAGTATGCTTGGGGCACAGTCTGGACACGGCCTGGGCTCGACAGAAAACAGAGAAGCTTGCTCAGTTGGTACACCGCAATGCTCATTACTATCTTCCACTAACATGTTGCTAGCCTTGGCCTTTTTGACGGCGCAGAAGGCGTACCCAGAGCTGGCACTTCACACCAAGGGAGCACTGCGGAATGGACTGACAGAGGTTGAAATAAGAGAGGCTATACTGCAGTCCATGATATATCTCGGTGTGCCTGTTGGAATGGAGGCTATGAGGGTCACGGAGAAGGCCATCCAGGATTTCAAGGTCGAGAATGGTGGGGAGGCGGGGCAGGTAAAGAGTTGTTAGGTCCCGATTGGTAAGAGGATTTTTATGATTCTATTTCTCATTAGAAAGATAAGAATAAGATAAATTCACGGGCTATTCTATATTCAGACTTAAAAATACTATAAAACCTCGGGTGAGTTATAGAAATCTGTACTAATAAGCCTTTTGAACATTTGGAATTCACTTTTCAATATTTTCTTTTATGAGTTTTAATATTTTAATAGCTATGCCCCTTTTTCATAGGAGAAAATCCTCCCAGTTGTAGGTTTTTTTTATATTTCCCACGATTGCATCGAAAGGCGTGGAGTGTGGCACAGAGCTGAATGACAGCAACAATGCTCAAAGCCGACATCTAGGTTTTTTGCGACCAAGAATGGCTGTATGAGTAGAAGGTCGGAGCATAATTATAGTGAAGTGGAATGGCCTAGGCTAATAGTGAGGCCCGAGGAAAGTCACCTGGGTCTTGAAACAGTGAGGAGGAATTGTATAACTAGAGGGATAATGAACCAAGAGCCCAAGCAATCAGAACCCTATTGACGATGCCATAACGCTTGCGGTCCAGTCGATGCTTCTTGACGAAAAGACCTCGACTGAGCCAGAGCTCGGTTCAACAGGAGGAAATTCAATCCATGTGATATGAGTATGGACAAGGATCGCTGATGGGCGAGTAGTCGACGGTATTACTTCAAAATCTCTCGAGCAGCTTGCAAGGTCGTACCAGTGTTGTGTGTCTACGTCTTCCCGAGTAATCCCCCGAGGGAAGGAGAAAACTTGCTTAGGTATGAAGCATGGAGGGACTCTGCTCCTGTCGCCGGAGACGCATGCGGGCGTCAAACTTCGGGCTTGAAAAGCCCCAGAGCCTAGAAAGACCTTTAGTATAGAATGGTGTGAACTTAGGACCAGTCGAGCATCTCCACTATAACCGCAGAGAGGCCGGGATATTACCGTCGTCCGGGACGCGAAATAGCCCATACAAGCATGTCAGCCTGTTCCTTAGCGTCCAGTTTTCCAAACCAAGAATTTTGGGAGCCTTAGAACAAACGAGGTGAATGACCGTCGAGCCGCGGCATAGTTTGAAAGAGGCCGTCAGGCTTTTAGAAGAAACGCCAAGTCAACCCAGACGCAACTCGAGAAACCACAGCCACGAGGACACAGGTGAGATGCTTTCAGATGTTCATTACATTGACATCATCCAAGTATTGCCTTCCCAATGAAAATACTTTATCTCGAACTTGTTTCCGGCCAACGCTACTACTAGACTATCAAGCTGGTTTCTTGACATAGAACATATTATCAACTCTGAGATGACCTTCCTCGTCTGACGCTTCACTTTAGGGTATCTCAACTCTCCTGCCTCTCCAAGTCTCTTCACCTCGGACAGCCTCGTAAACTCGCACCATTTGTACGTATGTGCTAAGAAAGCGAGAAAGGGGTTCTGGAGGCGAGTCCGTTGTGACGTTGAAATGCTCCGATTTCAGGTGTTTGATGGCATCGCACCGGCGGTTGAATTTGCGCTCTCCCGTTCAAGACTCACATGAATCATGTGGCAATATATGCGGCGAATACGTTGCTCCTAGCCTCGGATCATTGCACATCCAACTTTCAACCAGCTGTAAATGGTTGGAGTGCTAGTGCAGCGGCGTTCCCCGTACGACATGGACTTCTGGCAGTTTCGATGAGTACTTCTCCGGGTTCGAGATCCTGCTCAACCACCTCGAAGATGCTATCGAGGACATAATCTACGAAGAAGTGGAAGATTCGGTGGGCAAGGAGAAATAGGATCTAGAGGTTGCCATATATGAGGGTCTTAACAATAAAATTCCCAAATTATTCAGAGTGTCTATCTAGCTTTGGTTGAGGAAGCTACGTAAGTAATACAACCGCTTGACAAGCGCAGTTCATGTGGGCGCTGTTCTCTTCAGCCTAGCAGAAAAGTGGCGTGGCGCCTTCTCAATCGGCTTCGGTATTGAGTGCTTTCTCGTCAGGCTGAGAATTGGCGATTGAGGTACGAAGAGAAACACTTGGATATTAAGGAGAGGTACAGGGAGCGCGAAATTGAATGCGAATGCTTCGCTATGTCTAACGAGGCCACGATGAATTGCGTGCAGCGGAGACTTGCTGGGACTGTAGATAGCTCGCCATTTCCCCAAACTTCGTCAATTGCAGCGTCCAACATTAACAAGAGCCCATGTAAGATAGACAAATGACTACGACCGCGACGACCGATGGCGAGTATGCTAGGTCCTGTGTCGAGGATGTGGAACTGTGTTTTTTTGACCTTGTGGCAGCAACAACACGCCCATGATGGAGCGAACCGCTAAATAGAAATTGAGTATGTGGTCAACAGTCACTACTACAGTAGCAGGCCAACTGGCTGGTGAAAAGTGAATGTCAATCAGTAACTGTGACTGCCTCTGATAGCTGGTGATATGCTCAATATCCCATCGTCTTCGGCAGAGAGCGATGGGACTTTCCGTGTCTCGGGTAGTATGATAGCACCGTTATGAGGCCGGCTGAGGGTAGGGACAGTGGTGATGGTAAGGCATTTGATCGTAGGGTAAAGATGGAATGGAATTTACATGCCCTCACTGTCGCTATTTGATTTCGGTGACGATCAATGGGTTGGGGTTTTTGCGTCGCTGAAGGGGGCGGGTGATATTAAGTCTGCTTAGAAGATACTTGACTGTGTTCTGCGACGTCCCATATATGATAACTATGACCCCTTATCGCTCTCCAGCTTCTTTGGGATTGGTTCTCAACCATTTCCACCTTCACGGTGATTACTCTAATGTGCCATCGAGTCTTGGCATTCGATCGACATCGAATCTATGGAAGATACATTCGATCCGATCCAGATCTGGAGATATGCAATCAAGTCACGGTCCCGGCATACATAACATACTGTGTATTCCGGGTTCAAAACAGTATTAGGAAATCGAGATAGTTTACTCGACAAATCACCCATTACAACACGACAGCCAACACGTGTACATCATAACAGGCCTTGTCGGATCCAGCTTGTTACACCCCTATCCGCTCAGTCTACCCTCACCACCACTAGAGGCCAGCCAGCACCCTAAAAGTATCGTTCTCCAATATCCTCAGACCGCCGTTCAGAGTCGTGATGTCCTTACTCGCAGCCTTAAGCCGAGTGTCATACTTGCCCATAGCTGTCTCTGCTAGGAACCGACCAAGGGGCTCCGTCGGACTATGCATCCACTTGACCGCGAGTCTAATTGGCGGTGCTACGAATGGCATCATCGCACGATATAATAAAGGCGGGTCGGGGATATAGGGCTTGATATCGGGATGCTGTGAGGCGTCCACGAAGCCGGCTCGAAACGATTCGGTCTGAAGACGGGGGTAAACGATCCGCAACTCGGACAGCAGTGTCTCAGCCTCGCCCTTGACACTGCCGTAGTAAGGGCTGAAGAGGCCGGGCGTCTGGGTGGCACCTCCGGCAGATATATAGATGAAGCGGAAGGGCTCGTCCGCGGGGGCGAGGTTAGCGAAGGCCACAGCCGCGGCCAAGGGGTAGTCTCTTGTAATAGTAACAAAGTCTCTAGTTTCCGTCAGCGAGCGCTCTCAGAGGGACGAGCGCAGTGCAGCGGAAAGACATGAGCGATAATAGGTGACGAACTCTTTAGAGACCTGAGTCTGGCTGACACCGAGGGCCCAGACAGCGCCACTAGCCCCCTGAAGCTTGCTTAACAACTCAGGCTCATATTTGGCAAAGTCCTTGTGGATGATAACGTTGACCCTAGGGTCGTTGGCCCTTTCAGCCATGGGGACCGGTCTCCTACTGAGGATGGAGATTTTGGTCAAGTCATTCATTTTAAGCATGGCGTCAAGCACGCTGGTGCCGACAAGGCCGGTGGCTCCGGTGAGGATAAGATGCATGGCGAAGGATTGTTAAGGAATCGCGGGCGGGTACTAGTCAGAGGGGGGGAAGCGGCCACCTGTAGAAAGTGAATCACTTACAATCACCACTAACCCATTTAAGCCGTGCACCAACACGGGATGGCCCAAGCTTACCTAATACACAAGGTCTGGTAAGACCAGTCATGGTAATTGATTCACTTCTAGAGGTGACTCGCTCCCCCCCCCCTCAAAATTAAATGACCTGTCACGATGGTGCGTCTCAATCGTATTCTTTATAAAGCTTCTTCCTTTCTAAATTCAGAACCCGCGATGATTTCAGTGGTCCTAGTAGCTGCCTAGAGTTACCTGTAAGGTCTAACTAAGTTACGACGGATATACCTCGGATACCCAGTCCTTAACAATGCCCCCAAGGCATGCTAACTTGAAGGGGTACCACTGGAATCAGCCCTGCTTAGCAGCTATCTCTTTATGTTACCATAATGAAGATTCAACCACTTGTCTGGATGAAACGTATACCCATCTGTGAGGTGACGACCATCGAGCGGCAACTCGTAGTGTAGAAAGCAGGACTATATCCCGGGTGAAAAAAATGCCAACAGTAGAGTTACTCGGTACAAAATCCCGAGTGAGTCTTGCCAATAGTGCCGGCATTGCCATCTCTGCGTGGGCACATCAAGTATGTGTTATTCGGCAGGGCTTCCAACTGCCACTAACTTTTGAGCCGAGCTGAACTTGCCTAGCTGTGCATCCTCGGCAAGACGTAATTAATCGATGTACATCTGGCCATATAGATTGGCGCAGACCTAGGCCTGTGCCCGGAGGCTTCGCCACTCCTGCGACCTGCTCCGCTGCTGTTTAGAGGGCCTCAGGCCCACCTTATCCCGTAGGATAGATCCAACCGTCACACATTTAATATCTTTTAGTACATGGACTACTCATATCTCCTTGACTCAATTCTGATATCTCAACACTCTATCTCAGTTCTTACAACACCTGTCCGCTGTATACACGGCTTCCAAGCGTAGCATCCGTGTATCAATCTGCGGCGTTGCATGAAAACTCGCCAGTGTTCCACAAGAGATTATATTGACAAGGTAGCGCCCATCTGTCTGAAGAGCTCTATGTGGCCTCTTGTAGCTGGGAGACAGTTTCTGAACACTAAACAGAAGATGCCTCAACAACTCCATTCAATCGAGCATTCTTTTCCATGTCCTCATTCCTCTCCTCCTCTCGGGCAGCTAAGGCCAGGCAGATTGAATCAACACACACTTGGACAAGAAATGTGAATCCAATCAAATAGAATGTAATCACTCCATCCCACGCAAAAGGTCCACTGTACACAGTATGCATCCCGGTAGCAAGTGAGAAAAGTATCGGCATAAGGATATTAACAATGGCGAGTTCCTTAGGGAAGAGAGGTTTCTTGCGAGTGTCGATGATGATGGCATAGGCAAAAGCAAAGTTTTGCACCATAAACGTAGGCCAAGGCATAAATGCAACGAGCCACTATAATTAGTTAGGCGTTAGTATTTCCAAATTGCATAGAATTGGCAATGACCAGGCTATTCCATATTTGCCAAATGTTGATTATCAAGGGCCACTTACAAAGAAGTCGTTGAGGGCATAAGTGATCTCGACCGGCCGATCGGGGCGATATGATGCAATGGCAAGGACGATTCCAGGCAGCATAAAAGTCCAGATACCGGCCGATGCCGAAGCGAGCTGGACTTGATGGATGATGTAGGGCATGTTGGGAACACGGCGGATTTGGTAGGAAATTGCAGTTGAAAAGGGCAAATAGAAGCCACCGGCTATCATGTTGATGGCGGCGCCCGCATGAATGCGTGTGGTATGGTCCTGGTAAAACTTGGCAACCTGCTCAGCGCCCCAGGACGGCTTGGGTGGGGGGATAAAGTCGGCGATGGCAAACGAGACGACAAAAAAGATGACAGATGCTGCACCACAACAGGCGCTATAGTATTGAATAGCGGTGTTGCTCAGATACCACGAGCGAGACAAGGTCTCCGTCTTGCGGTGTAGCCAACTATTGAGCCCCATGTTGAAGTGATGGTATGGTGCTACTCTCAAGAGTTGGTGTTAAAGATGGATTTGACAGGACCAAAAGCTCAGATTGTTAAGAAACTTCTGGAGTTCAGAGAATTGGGTTGACAGATCAAAACTTCGGTGGATGAAGACGTTGTTATATAGACCATTCACCTACGGGGCGGGCAACATGTATGGCTACGGGGATGTTATGTAATCTCTCGGGAGGGTATCCGTACACCAGGTAGCAGAAGACCAACTACATCCCCGGAATCAGCTTATGGTCAGGCCCAGAGTGTCTCAGCATGTACTTGCCGAAAGGTGCAGCAGCAGGGAATCAGGTGCCGGAGAATGCCGTTCCCCGGATTTTCGGTCCCGAAATTCTACTAATGGTTAGATGCCGAAATAATGGGACATGCATCAGGGCAGAATTATGGGCCACAGCTTGAGATCCGAAAACTCGATAAAAATGGCACTCCCCAGAAATAGCGTTCAGCTTCGGTTTGCCTCTTCTTGTCATATCCATCGGCGTATTGTCAGTCAATTGCAGTCTTTCTAATCACTCTGTGCATTATTTCCACCGTGACTTTTAGGAAATCTTTAGCCCTCGGCTTTTGTTTCGTTGTGCTATCCCTCAATGAGTCAAGATCATTATCAACAAATAGGCGCCATGCCCTCGGTAATCGCCGAAGCCATGTGGACGGCGGCCTTCTCGGCTTTTGCCCGCTTCTCGGCCTTGAGCCCCAATGCGCCGTCCTTTGCCTGTGCTACGTAGGTGATTATCCGATGGCTAATCTACACTAAACAGGGAAACGGGTGGTAATTCCTTGTCCGTATCTTCAGATGAAAGACACTTAGGCACCGCTGATTCAGTGCCTGGCTAGTGTGGACCGTAGTTCTAAACTTTCGTCATGGACTTTTCGGCATTGCGGCCGAGACTAATTTGGGGCCCAGCATTGATCACAGCATCCTCATTTATAGCCATTCACACCCTTTGTATACTTCGGATCTGGTTGGTCAGGTTTCGATCCATCATGGAGGTATTTTTGGTACGGAAGTGCAAACCTTGTCACAGTCAGTAGAAGTGCACTCCAGCTCACACCTATTTCCCATAGAGCACCCACATGTATCTTACGGCAGCTACGCAGGGATGGGAGTGCCATGCTTGCCATAGTAGTTATGCTGGCATGGGGTCGTTCGACTCCCCATCATTTATCATGAGATATTTTAAACAACTTACCCATTCCCTTTCACAATGAATTGTGCCAGCCTCTGTAACTTCTGAGCTACTTTTCATGCCCCTACAAATGCGAATCTTCTTATGCTCCTTCTAGTCCACTCTCTGGTGCTCCTTGCTATGTATGCTACGATCTTACACCGCTCACACTCCATGGTCCCTTCCGCATTCCTGCCGTGATTTCTGCACACATAATGGCATTGGGTAATCCTTCCGCTCTGACATTCTGCTACATTCACGGATCTTCTACCCCGTCAGAGTTCCATATTCGCCTCTCTCGCATCCCGCGGTTACCCTTGATGTAATGAAAGGATCCCGCACATGCTGAAGCACAGACATCGGCAACTGCAAGACAGTCTCTGTTGACGAGTTGCAATGCTTACAAAGAGAACTGGATGTGCTTACACGCAGCTTGGTTTGAACATTGGAATGTTGGATGAACTCCATAGTAAACAGGAGCTTTAGCAATGTTACATCATCACTGCGATTGTTCAAGCTGTAGTTTGCAGGAACGGCCCTCCTTAATGCGTGAGTGTAGGCCTATGCAAGAAATATCAGGGTCAGGAGGTAGCCGAAGGCTTCAGAGAAATACGTGGATCACCCATTGCATCATTAACGAGTTGCTCGCAATGAGCTGAACTATTTTATCTGGCGACTCAGGACCCAGACTGCAAGACATGACCCTGAGCCATAAGGGAGAGACAAGTTAATATTGATGTCATCATTGCTTTACAAGCACGATTCGTCTAGAAACTTTCCCTGCCTTGAGTAAATCCATGGCCTCGTTAACAGAGTCCCAATCCATCTTCAGTATGGGAACAGGGCTTAACTTTCCTTCCTGCGCCAGCTGTACAAGCCTGCGAAGCTCGTCCAAGTTCCCAGTGATGTTTGAATAAATGGTCAGGCCTTTGAAGATGTTCGCTACCAGTGACAGCTCGATGGACCCTCCCATCACGCCCACCTGCACCCACTTGGCTCCTTTAGCTACTAGGCTAGGCACCAACCCCGCGGTGCCTGAGTTGTTGACAAAATCGATCACCGCAAGGACTGGCCCGTTCGTGGCCGCCAGTATGTCCTTTGATGGACAAGAGCCAGAGGTGTTAACGGTCCTTGTTGCACCAGCTGCAGTCGCTGCAGCTAGGCTCTTGTCGTTAATGTCGGCAGTGACGATAAACTTGTGACCAAACGCCTGGAGCACTGATATTGCGGCGAGTCCTAGACCTCCGGCTCCAATAAGGAGGACTGGCTCGTCAGGGGGAAGAGGCATCACCTTACTGACTGCGCTGAGGGTTGTGATTCCAGCACAGCCGTAGGTACAAGCCACGGCAGGATCGAGATGGCCCAGGTCGATCAGATACTTGGGATGTGGGACAACCACAAACTCGGCGAATCCGCCATTTTGAAGTGTTCCAAGCCCTTTTTGCGCAGCGCACAAGTTGTCCTCTTCTTGTATACAACGGGTGCAAGAGCCACAGCCAAGCCACGGGTAGACGATCTGACGAGACCCAATCGATACGAATCCTACGTCTGGCCCAACCGCGGCAACTTCTCCGAGTATTTCGTGACCCAAAGCGACCGGTAGTTTGATGCCACGGTCTTTGACGTAGAAGCGCTGTCCTCCTCCCATATCGTAGAAACCTTCAGCGGTGTGAAGATCTGAATGGCAAAGGCCGGCGTGAGTTACCCGCACCACGACTTCCGTAGCCTTGGGAATCGGAATGGGCTGGCGGATCTTCTGCAGTGGCTTGTCCCATTCTGTTAGGGCCCAGACATCCATCAGGTCTGCCATTGTTTCGTCGTTGAGTTGGAAAGCTTGTGATTTGGAAAGTATTGCGTTTGGAGAATGTGAGTAGTGGGCATTTATGGTGTTCATCGGAGTCTCGTCGGCATGGACCGAGCTCGATCGCTGCGTTGAGACTCCGCCAGCTGGCGTTAGATTGCCGAACTTGGTGAGCCATCGATGGCGTCGGATCATGTCCGAGACTTTCAATGTCAACGAAGGCAGATTCGGAGACATGAATGCCTTGCATATCCGGGAATTGGGATGTCGACGCTATCCTAGTTTAGAATGGAGGGGCTATCCGGACCGACATGGTACTAAAATCCAGCAAGCAGCATGAATTTAAGTGCCCCGTCAACAACGCTGATCACTAAAGTATTGACATCTTTTCTAAAATTTTAACCTCATCGGTCTCGCCATTTCGCCAAAACATAATTTCATCATTCATAACTAACAATGGGCGAATCTGTCTTGGATCCGAAAAGCTACTCCAAGTTATATTTGAATGGTCAATATGTCGCTGCACAGAGTGGAGACGCATACAGCTTAAAAAACCCCAAAGATAACAGCATCGTTACTGACAACGTCCCGATCGCTGGGCCCGCAGACGTTGAATTAGCCGTTAAACATGCTGAAGAAGCGTTCCATGGGCCATGGAGTCGGTTCTCAGCTATTCAACGGACTGATTGTCTTCTCAAACTCGCCTCGCTGCTGGATCAGGAGCTGATGCCCATCTTGACGCTCGATTCGTTAACGTCGGGTATTCCAATTTCCCTGGGTCCGGTTCGTGAGCGAAACTATATCAAGAATTGCGTGTTGTATTACGCAGGATGGACGGACAAACAGAGAGGGGATTACTTTCCCGACGACGATGGTAGGTCAAGATGCGATGCTTGTCAGTAATCGATGCTAACGTGGGTAGGATTCGTCAAGTTGGTTCGACACGAGCCACTGGGCGTCTGTGCTGCCATCAATCCTTTCAATGCACCTTTGGCATGCTTTTTCCTCAAGGTTGCGCCTGCACTTGCAACCGGGAACGTCATGATCGTGAAGCCCAGTGAGAAAACGCCGCTGGGTTCCTTGGCGGCTGCTTCGCTCTTTGAAACAGCCGGATTTCCTCCCGGGGTTGTCCAAGTCATTACCGGACCCGGATCCACTGGCGCTCTGCTTGCAGAGCATATGAGGATTCGCAAGGTCAGCTTCACTGGCTCAGTGGCAACCGGCAGGATGATACAAGTAGCTGCCGCTCGAAGCAACCTGAAGCGAGTCACACTTGAACTTGGAGGAAAGAGCCCGGCAATCATTTTTGACGATGCAAATCTCGAAAATGCACTCACATGGACAATCAATGCAATCTTGACACGAAGTGGGCAACTGTGTGTTGCTGCTTCAAGAGTGTACGTCCAGAAGAGCATTGCAGCTCAATTCATCGAAGAATACAAGAACAGAATGAAGGCAGCCGCGGATGATTTGGGAGACCCTCAAAACCCACATGTCAGACTGGGACCCATGGTGGATGAGTCACAGCTTGAGCGAGTGAAAAAGATGGTGGAGCGAGGAAGATCCGAGGCGGAGCTGGTTGTCGGAGGCGTCCAGCACGGCGATACAGGGTGTTTCATGCAGCCAACCGTGTTTTTGAACCCAAAGGATGACGCTGAAATCTATCGAAATGAAATTTTTGGTCCCGTCAGCATCATCAAGACGTTTGAGACCGAGGAGCAAGTTTTGAAGTTGGCCAACGACACGGAGTTCGGATTGATGTCTGGCGTTTTCACTCGGGACATCACACGAGCTTTGCGTATATCTTCAGCTTTGGAATCAGGCGTCGTCGGCATCAATTGTGTCAGTCTGCAAAACATGCAAGCTCCCTTTGGGGGTAAAAAACAGAGTGGTATTGGGCGGGAATTTGGGGAGTATGCATTGAGGTTGTTTACTGAACCAAAGACGGTTCTTATCAACATGGCCGCGTAAGTAGCGATAGAGCACTGGCATGAAATAGAGCCTCTTGAATATCAAGGATTCCGAGAACCTAGTCAGTGACCAGCCGTGCACCCTAGCACCGATACTAGATTAACTACGTTTTTTCTGAACATAATCATGAAAGTCCGTCAATGAGTTCTTACGCATGCCAGTCGCCAGATAAACTTTGCGAGTACATCTCATCCGAGAGTCTTCAAATTTGGCGCGAATCAGTTTCAAAGTTCAAACGATATTTCACTAACTAGGTGGAGCTATCTCGATGACGAAATCTCTGATGTGTGCAGCGATTTCTTCCGGCTTCTCCATTGGTGACCAGTGTGCAGACTCGATAAAAACCTCCCTTAGATGCGGTACGAGACCTTGACTCTTTGCTGGCGCCATCATCTCTGGCACACAAACGGCATCCTTTGTACAAATTACAAACAGCAGTGGCACCTCAATTGCCAAGCTGTCTTTAGGAATAGTGGAGTCAGACATGGTTTGAATGTTCAGGGCAGTGGCCTTGTACATCTGCAACGCTGAGGCGAACCCACTGGCCTTGAACTGTTGCATGAACTGGTCTTTCCATCCCATCTGATGAGCGTAGTTTTTCAACGGGACCTCTTTGTCACTCAGCAGAAAATTGCGCATAGCGTTCGGAACACAGAACATTTTTTGCATCCAGTCTTCCACATCACCGTGCAATACCTGCCACATTCTCTCCAGGTTTGTATCGATTATCTCGGCAGCATCGGGCGCAATAAAAAGATCCCAGTATGAGAACTGTGGGTAGCCCAATGTCTTTTGAGTGAGCTCATTGACGGCAGCGAGGTCAAAAGGCTGACCTGACGGAACCATGTATCCGGTATTGAGCAGGACCACGCCGACGAACAGATTCCGCCAGTAGAGATAGGTACGCTGAGCTAGTGCGCTGCCCCAGTCATGTCCGATAATGACTGTGAATTTGGCGTTCTCGTTATTCAGTATGTCCACAAGATCATCAGCTTGATCTTTGTAAGCGTACGAAGTGGTGTCTTCAGGCTTGTCGGTTCCGCCGTATCCCAAGCAATCGGGGACGATTATTTTGTTTGGTAGGTTGCAAAGGGAAGCGATCACGCCTGACCAGAGGTGTGCTGAATCGGGAAACCCGTGAACGAAAAACAAAGCGGGATGTTGCTTGGTAGGTGTACCAGGATGAGAGACAAAATATGTGTACTTGAGCGAGCGCTGCGTGATGAGTGTTTTTCGTTGAAAGCCCTCCATCATATGTACGGGATGATTGTCCAATAGGTTAAGTCTCACTGGGCATGTTGAAAGCGCTGGAACTTGGGAAGGTGGTTTGCTATTTGATCCTGCCCCTTGTCCGTTTTATCGAGGTTTCTGTTTATGAAGACTTCGGCAATGCTATGCACCACTCTTCTCGCACCGGCGGAGTCGGGCCGGATGTGGGAAACATGATCAACGAGCGTTAGAGTCGAGGTGCCAACATTAATGTCATCGGGAACCAAGCAAATCGCCGTCAAGGGAAATGGAAGGAGCTAAACGACACGCCACTCATCGGAGAGTTGGAGACTAAGCGGGTCGGACCAATATGATCGGGCCGCATTTCCGGTCTCTCGGGTCGGCTCACCGTATACTCAGCCCACCATGCATCTAGGCTGCAACACTTTTCAGACTTTGAGCTTTTGGCAATAGGTGTGTTATGTGCTGAAACCCCGAAAACACAGCCGCTCATCCGAGCTGAGCTGAGCTATTATCCTTTTGGGAAGATGTGGGCGAGACCTTGCATCCTGACAATGCCAGCTCCTCAATTTCCTGATCACACAAAGCTATAAGTCGACTCTCTTGCTTCCATTGTCAACTTATTACCTCCCAAATTCTTAACAACCATCAATTCTGGAAGTACACAGAAAACCAAAATGGGTGCCAAATCGGAATTCAAGGTCATCATTGCAGGCGGCAGCATTTCCGGCCTCACGCTGGCTAACATGCTGGAACTGTACGATATCGATTTTGTCGTGCTCGAGTCATATCGAGACATTGCGCCCCAAGTAGGTGCAAGTATTGGTATGTTGCCCCATGGCAACAGAATTTTGGACCAACTCGGCGTATATCAAAAGATTCTGGAACTATGTCCGCCTTTGGACTCGTTCCACTTTCGCGATCATTCAGGCAAGATAATATGCGAGTTCAGAGGCATGAACCACTCTATGCACGAAAGGTGAGATTCTGTCTGAGTTGCCAATGCAATATCTAATAACATTTTAGGCACGGCTATCCAATTACATTCCTAGATCGCCAAATGGTGCTTCAAGTGCTGTACGATAAGATCCGGGACAAGTCGAAGATACTCACGGACAAACGTGTTCAGGCCGTCAAGATGACTGATGATGGTGTGGTGGTCAAGACTTCCGACGGGTCTTCCTATAAAGGTGATATTCTCGTCGGGGCTGACGGAATCCACAGCACTGTGAGAGGAGAGATGTGGAGGATCGCGAATGAGCTGTCGCCTGGGTGGATTCCAGCAGATGAGCCATCCTGTGAGCTGAAAATTCCAGTGCCAGTTACCAGTACTGACTTGCTAAAGCGGTCCCCTGCGATTACGGATGTGTCTTCGGAATTTCCAATCCATGCGAAGGCATTGAGCCTGGTGCATCTAACTCAGTTTTCAGGAAGCATGAATCTTACGTCATCAACGGTGGGCCGGAGGGCCGTGTCTACTGGTTCTATTTCTTCAAGTTAGCCCAGCGCGCCTACGGAGATGACATTCCATCCTACAGCAAGGAAGACGAGAAGAGAATATTGAAGCAGCGAGAGAACGATAATATCACCCCCAATCTGAAGTTCAAAGGGCTCTTGGATAACAAGATATCATCGGTTTTGGTACCTCTGCAAGAATACGTCTTCAGACAGTGGTATTTCAAGCGGATCATGACCATCGGTGACTCGGCACACAAGGTATGTTCAACCAACACTACTAGCAGCTGTTGTATACTGAACATTGGAAGTTCCATCCCATCGCAGGTCATGGTGGTAACGCTGCCGTTGAAACAGCAGCTGTTCTGGTCAATACGCTTCGGAAGACACTTGCAAACTCGCGAGGGACGAAGCCTACGCTTGAACAGATTGAACACGCATTCGCCAAGACCCAACAGATTCGACAGGAAAGGGCCATCACTCTCAAGGAACATTCACACGAGCAACAGCGAGCTGAATTACTCGAGACACCTTTTCACGAACTCGCAGCTTTCCATCTTTTGCCACTTACCGACAAGGAGGATGTTACCTTCAATTTCTCTCGCAACATGCCGCTTGCAGAGAAGTTGGATAACCCAAAGCTGAGCCCTGTCCCGAGGCTCGTACCATATAAGGATGAACTTCTAAGCAGCCCAGTACCCAGGGGCATCAAGAAGTGGTACTTCATTGGGTTCTATTTACTAGTTGCAGGACTCGTTCATTATGGCATGTGGAAATGGTCTGCTCATTACCGACTTGGAGACCATTTGGAGAAGATTTTAGAAACTGGCACATTCTCGTTCGATACAGGGTTCCCCCTCAAGAGAAAGTATATTGGGATCAAGGCCATCGACAATTATCTGGTCTTCTTGGCAGCAGCGTACATGCCAGGCTTGAACAATTGGGACCAGAACTTTGGGATGCTGCAGATGTATTTTCTTGGAATGCTCATTCAGCCCATCGCTGTGTGGTCTATCGAGGCATACCGGAAACGCAACATGTTAACGCCAGTAACGCTGTGGGTATCACCCAGATCCATCCTGTGATCGTTTCTAACCCATTTCTAGGATTACCATCTGGTTCACACTTGTCCAGTGGGCTGGAGTCGGAATCTACATGCCAATCTACTATGCTGTCTATACGTACATTTCCGAGCCGGAAACGTACTGGTGGCCACTTAACAGAGAGGTCCAGATCCAACACGCTGCGTCACTCATGTGGGCCATCATCATTGGATATGCCCTTCCTACGGTTCTCATGTTCATTCCGTGGAAGGATCCGTATACGATCCAGAATTTCGAGTCTCTTTGGCAACCGTCCCCGATGTTCGTTCCCCTAATCTGCACCGTTCTCGGGTATTTGTACGTCAGAAAGCATGGCGTGGTCGAAAATCCGCGGAAAGCGAAGCATGATTTCCCAGATCTCCCCTATCTCAGGAAGATCTACGTGGTCACTGGGGCACTTGGGTTGGCGTTGCATCTCTACTGCCTCGCTAAGATTGTATCGACGCCAGGCATGAGCCTCGGGTCAGTTTTCTGGCCAGACTTTTCCGCGCATCCAAAGGCACTTGGCGAGGGGCTCAGGTCTCTCTTTATGGCAGACTTCTGGGGCTTCTACGCTGCTACATATGTATGGCTATGCATGGCTGTGTGGGATTTGAAGAGGATGGGTCGGACAACTGCCGACATTGGGAAATCGTCAGCCCTCATTTTTCTGAGTAGTTTCATCATTGGCCCTGGTGCTACTATGTCAGCCGTCTGGCACTGGAGAGAGGGTGTTCTGTCCAAGACCTGCTTCTCTCGAGGTCTGGCCTAATCACATATCTAGGTACTCGAGAGCTTTTATGGTCGACTGGTGTCAACTGGAGAGACTGGTTGGGTATTCGATGTCAGACGGAATGGCTAGAGTGGGAAAACCCTGTCTTTGAATACGTCCGGATCTGGCTGTCTATCTCACAGAGACCTAGATCCGGCCTGTGGTTTCAGACCTAGACATTTCCTTCAAACCTAGAATAGCCTCAACAACCGGATCCTTCAGGATAAATGGCTGGCCCTCCTCCCTAGTAAATAGATAGATAAGATCTTCCATTGACATTAATCTGTTCCATCCAATCCATCCTATGTGATATTCGCATACTGAGCTTCTCGCAGGAGAGCTTGTCTAGCCTAGTAACAATTTCAGTTTTAGTAGCTCAATGCGTAGTTCTTTGTTCTTCTGAGGTCGAAAAAAAAGCTCGTGATATGTTCCCCTGTTGGATCAGCAATGGAGGTGTGCGGGCACACGCACTCACTCGAATAATTACTTATCTCGTCGCTTATAACGAGGGAAAACAGTCATCGGCTTTGTTCGACGTACTTCATTTCTATAAACTGACATTCGGAAAGGCCAAGGAGAAATCATTATCTTGAGGCTGCCAATAATTTTCCAAAAATACAAAACGCCAGCGCTTGATCACGTCAATTGCTGGTCACGTCTCATGTCGGCTTTTGTCACTGCGTAGCTCGGTATTAAGCAATTGTCCCTACTCTGCTGGCCATGGTTCGACCTCAGCCTTCAATATAATATTCGGGTATCGGAGACGTGAATACTGCAACTACTAGAGAACTGAAACGTTGATTAAAGTCTGTTCTTGTGCCAGCAATTTGCCAGGTGATGGGCGAGATACATGCTCTGTTCCTAGACTCCGAGAAACATGAGAAGTAACACTTATAAAATTCAGTCCAACACCGTAGATTTTAACAAACTGCCTATGACAAGCTGGAGATGAGGGCTTCTGATGGAACGACATCTAGAACAGAATCATGAAGTCCACCGGCTGAGAACATGCCCTGGGCAATGTTCATGTCAAAACAATCCCATGCACTGTCCAGATCACTCCCAAATGAAAACAACCCATCCAGGGCGTTGCTAGAGACGGAGAGATTGATAGGTTGGTTGTGAACCATGTCCTGATGAGTAAGGGCATCCGTCGAGTGCCTGTGTACAAAATGGAACATGTTACAAAGCGGCCCGTCGCCACAAATCTGTCTCAGGGAATCAAGCATACGACCTACAACTGGGAAATGTGGCTGCACGGATTCCATAGTCTTTACCAGTTGGCGTAGCCAGATTGTCTGTTGCTTCATCTCACCAAGACTGTCAGTCTTATTGAAATGTCGAACCATTGCGGTGGCTGCCACTACTGCGTTGTCGAGCATTATGGAAGGTATCTTTTCCATTCCAAAAGCTTCTCGATAGGTGACGACAAGGCGCGCGATGCGAAGTGCGTAGTCGTAAACTATGACATTGGACTCGTCTGACAAGGTCGCAGGGCCCGTGTCGTTCGTAATTTGAGAGTGCCGCCGCTTCCTCGCGTTTGGCGACCTGGAAAACGCACGTCGTAGGAGAATCTGTACCTTGCAGTACTGGGTGTGTAGCCCATATCCAGCCATATCCATGTTTGTTAAGCCATTTTCGTTGTATGCCAACTCTGGTGGGAGGCTCTCATACCACTGCTCTATGTTCCTGGTGAGTTTCCGCAGCGAAGTATACCTATCCGAGTCGGCAATAGACTGGTCGTTCAGTATGCGGGACACTTCAGCCATAGGCACACAAAGTCCTACCCAAGCATTGAGCCAAGCTGAATCAGACTTTCGGCCCTCGCTGCACCGCGAAGACGCAACACTCATGACCGAGCTTGGGATAGAGCTCGGTCTGCCTAGGTATAGAGTCCAGACCCCTTCATACACTACGCAAGCCGACATTAGAGCGTAAGCGAGGCTGTTTTCTTGGGCAGCCTCTTTGGCAGAGGCAGTGATGCCTACCAGCTCATGCAGGCCAAGGTCGGACAACATTCGACAAGCAACCCCTGTGTCAGTCAGTCAAATTGTTCTTGAAGGTTTTAGATCAGGATACTTGCCGCAGAACATCCAGCCCGGGCGATCATTGCCTTGCGTGACCTCGTATTCACTCAAAAGTAAGAATCCTTGAAGGTTCGCAGGGGTTGGCTCAGACATGGCCCTCAAAGCTTCGTCTTTGGCCCATTCATGAAATTTGAAGCCTAAAGCACGGACGGATTTGGAGGTACTCAGGCGTGTGCCACATGCCAGCATGGTATTTTCCAGAAACTTGGAGTACCACCGGGAGTCGGTGCCGTTTGCCTGGTGCTTTAGAAATGATTCTTTGTTCACAATATCAACCCATAGCGTCTGGTACTTGAAGAATGATCGAAGGAGATGGTGTCTCAGATGCTGCGAGTTTGGGTCAAGATCAATGCCGACTATTGTGTCAAACTCGTCCAAAGAAGTGGGATGAGATTCCTCGCCAGGCGAGACGACGTGGGGGTGGGAGGTTGCACCGTAGAAACACGGTGACTGATCACGAGGCTTTTCTGGAATCTGTCCATCACGCAGGGCCAGCGTCGGCGGGGTTTGACGTGAACTGTGAGGTCTTGTCGATGGATCTAGATCGGCATTATCGCTACTTCGAAGAGCTACTGTGATGCTTGTGTTTCCAGAGGGCGTGCTGTCCGAAGCTGTCAGCCATGTGTCGTTCTTGGGATGCAACCCGCAAGTCATCCGAGCACCTCAATTGTGAGCAGTCGACGTACCTTGGATCCTGTGGCTGCACGGGTATATCCGTGAGAGGAACGATAGCATCCTCATTGAGTCCCGAAGCAGGTTGGTCGGCCGTCCCTTGGTTGAGAGCCTCCAGTGTTTCTATGCGCTGCTGGAGTTTGTCGACAAACTTTCGACTGACAGATCTGCCTCGAGTGTTAAACATCTGATCCGGCATTGATGTGCTTCATGCGCCGACGACGAACCTCCTTCCATCTGATAAAGGATCCAAGAAGCACTCCTGCCCAGCTCGTTGGCATGGGCCGCAGCCTTCATCCGACGGGACGGACTGAGCATCACACTGCAGCAGCGCTGAGTATTTTGGCGCCAGCGAACCCGAGGCAGATGGCTTACCTTGACCTTGCGGAGCCGACAACTCTGACAGGCGATGGCGGCACGACGAAACGCACCTGTTGTCGACGTGGCTTTCGGTCGATCTACCATTGGTGAAGCTATCGAAGCAGCGCAAGAGAAATTGGATATCTGATCAATTTTGCAAAGCAGCTTGATTGCGTAGGATTGTCTGTCTTTCCCAGAAACTTGATCTGGCATGCTGCAGTAATTACCCCAGATATGCGAGATTTGCGGGGTGAAGAGCACCTAACCTAAAGAGTCTTAGCGCTTCGGCCGGCGCCCGAAAGCACACCTAAGCCGTCGGCCATTGCCGCAATCAAGATGCTGCTCAGTAACGCTCAGCCTCATAAATCAAATCGCCTCGTGATAGCGCTATGAATCCTCCCCTACAAACGACTCCTACTGCTGTCTTCACAAGGTTTGGGGTAGAAAAGGGGCCCCGGAGTTCATGGCGTACCCTAGAGTCCTTTCGTGTTTGTGATTAGTGAAATTGACCAACTGCCACGTTAGAAATTCATATTCTTTTACTGGGGGGCGTTGCAGTTTTTAGTGACGGTGAACCCAGCCCCCTCATCGTGTAGAACCTAAATGAGATCCATTCATTATCTGACGCCTAAATAGTTTTCTTGTTTCTTCACTTCCACATCTGAAAGAAACTAGCCCTCCGCAACACGCTAACTTAGCACGGGGATAACAATCTAGAAAACAGCGATGTGTTACAAATGATGGGCTGCTGTTCTTTACGCGGGAGGGGTCTCATTTATGTCCGTGAAGAGAAGAAAAGGCCCGGGGATGATCGGGCTGTACGATATCCCAATATCACCGTGAAACTCTTCAACAGTGCCATCTGCATGCAGAACAAAACCGGTCGCGGCAACAAATGTTCAAACCCAAGAACTGTATGCCCCTCGGAAATACATGAGTGCGCTGATTTGAACTTACCCGCGGCAACACTCCTACTCTCGGTTGTTTCGGTCCGCTGATGCCGAAGCAGCCAACTTACGGACGAGACCAATGGAACACCCCGAGAATCTACAACTCACACCGGACACTTATCACTGTCTCGGGTACTTTAAGGGCTAATCCTGTGAATCATAAATGCTGCTGTGAACCTCAAGATCATCTGGTATCCGAATTACACCAAACCTCCCATACTCTGCCCAATTATTCTCGTGCCTAAATCGCCCTCGCATCGTTTTCTTGCTGAGGCCATGTCGTCGAATAACATCGTCAATTACGACGCCATCATCATCGGCGCAGGCTTTGGTGGTATTCGATCACTATGGGAGCTGAACCAAATCGGGCTCACCATCAAGTGTTTCGAGGCCGGATCAGATGTTGGCGGTGCATGGTACTGGAATCGCTACCCCGGCGCCCGAACCGACAGCGAAGCATGGGTTTACAGCATGAACTTTGCCCCGGAGTTGAAGGAAGAATGGAATTACAGCGAACGTTATCCTTCCCAGGGTGAAGTCCAGGAGTATCTGAGTCGCGTGGTTGGTGAGTTCTGCACCTCCCTCGGGCCTGTCTGAAATCTGGACAAGACAAATTCCGGCTTCCTAACATTCTCAACACAGACCGATTTGGTTTACGGAAGCACATCGAATTCAACACGCGTGTTGAGGCCGCTCATTACAACGATGGAGAGAAGCTCTGGACGATTACCACTGCGGATGGAGTTTCTACGACCGCCCGCTACTTCATCCCGGCTACTGGTCCATTGTCGGTAGCGAAAGTGCTACCGTTTGCGGGGCTCAAATCCTATAAAGGAGAATGGTACCAGTCATCGAGCTGGCCCAAGCGGAAGATTGATTTCCGCGGTAAACGAATCGCCGTTGTTGGCACCGGCGCCACGGGAGTCCAGATCATCCCCAAGTTGGCTCCTGATGCCCAGCAGTTGACGGTGTTTCAAAGAACACCGAACTATGTGCTTCCAGGGCGAAACTATAGTATCGATGAGCACCAAACCGCCGAGATCAAGCTCAGCTACGATGCCACATGGAATCGCGCAAAAGTCCACCGTTCGGGCCTAGCTATGGAAACATCAGGAAAGACAATTGAAGATGTGCCCAACGCCGATAGTGTCAGACAAACTCTGGACTCTGGCTGGGAATCTGGTGGCTTTCATTTCCAATTTGAGACCTTGGACGATCTTTTCACAAACCAGAGGTCGAATGACATGGCCTCAGAATACCTACGTCAAAAGATCCGCGCTATTGTCAAAGATCCAGATACGGCCGAGATTCTTTGCCCAAAATATCCCTTCCTTTCGAAGCGCCCGCCTTGTGGACACTTCTACTATGAGGCATTCAATCGTCCCAACGTCAAGCTGGTGGACATAAGCCACGAGAACATTGACGTTTACGAGAATGGGATTCGCACAAGCTCTGGAGCCAAATATGAGTTCGATATAATCATATTCGCCCTAGGTTTCGATGCCGCCACCGGTGCGCTAAGTGAGATGGATGTAAGAGGCAGCCATGGAAAGTCACTTGGGGATTCTTGGGCTAAGAGACTTGAGACATTCGCTGGAGTCCTCGTCCCTGGATTTCCCAACATGTTCCCAGTTTGCGGCCCGCATGTACCTTTTGGAAATATGCCAGTTGTCCTGGATATACAAGTAAACTGGATCGGCAAGACCCTTCGTTATATGGAGAAGAACAAATTCACCCAAATCAACGTCACTGAGAAGGCCGTGGATGTATGGAATTCTCACGTCGATGAAGCATTCGGCGCCACACTGCTCGCTGAAACTGCCCGATCATCTGGCGCTTGGTTTGTTGGTGCAAACATACCTGGGAAAGGTGGCAATGTATTGTTCTATTTCGGTGGTGTCCCGACTTGGACTGCTTGGCTTGATAATGAAAGCAGCACAGCGTGGGCAAGTATGGAGTTCTCTCCCAGTGCAAAGACGGACGTGGCGGACAAAGATAGCTCGGGTCACGTCGAAGATCTGCTGGCAAGCGAAATTAAATCGGTTGCTTGATGGTATATAACACCTTTATATCAATTGATATATAAGTCGAGAGAATATTGAACTACGAACTGAAATTTCTCTTCAAGGAGGGCTGTTTTCGTCCCGCAGAGCCCTACAATAGAGAGCGCGTTCCATTGTGTAAAAATCACCCCTCGCCGCGCCCTCTTATGTAGAAAACCAGGCTCTTCCATTATCTATATTCAATGACCTTGTTCGGGAAACTGTAGGTGCTTGTAGTATATTCATATTATTAATGTAGCAAGCAAGATCTGGAGCCTTGCAGCTTGGATCCTTCTTAACATGACCACTGGTCTCAGCTTCATTACCTTGTGACCTATTGCAGCAAGCTCTTCTGTAGTACTACTACTGTATTACTACACTTTCAAATATTCTTCTATAACCCTACATCTTGCGCACTACATACCCCCCTTGCCTCCACTAACCTTCTGATAGTTAATACCTAGCACTTGAGAATTCGGTGTGTAAGGCTTACCATGATTGTCTGGAAATTCGCCTGTCAGAATAATCCCTATGACGAATGAGTGTTTGACTTACCTGTCCAGTCACATATGAGAATAGGGGGGAAACGACAGCCAAAATCGCCTGCGCGGCGTCTGTGGCAGTTCCAATTCGTCGAAGGGGAATATCGTCAACCCTGTAGTGTAGGCGTAAGGGTCAGGCCACAGAGCTTGGGACAACAACGCACTGACCATTTATCCTCTTCGTCATAACCACCGTGAAACCCAACGGCATGCTTCGTGCCATCTGGTCTAACAACATACTCCCCAGCGGGAGCCTGGGTGAGTCTGGTTTTGATGGCCCCGAACGCTACGGCTGTGAGTGTAACAATTAGTCTCGAAAGAGCTCAAACAGCGCGGAACACCTGCGTACTGTTGACTCTGACGCCGTACTCTGGTCCCCATTCTTGGGCCAGTGTTTTAGTTAGCCCTACCAATCCTGCTTTGGCTAACGCATAGCTAGCTTGCCCAGCGTTACCGTAGATTCCAGACGTGGATGAAATGTTGACGATTGATCTTGGTTCGCCGTCCTTGACCATGAAATACGGAGCTGCTGCCCGGATGAGCCTGAATGGTGCGGTGTTATGGAGGGCAATGATGGTGTCTCCGTCTGTTAGAACCAATCGAAGTTACTTGGTGGAAGAAAAGGCTCACCCCATTGCTTATCCTGGATCTTCTCAATTGGGTCATCCCAAGCGTAACCTGCATTATTTATGATGATATGGATCTTGCCACCACTAAACTTGACCGTCTGTTGGACCAGGTTAGCGATGACTTCGCTATGCGTAATGTCTCCGGCGACAGCAATTGCAACGCCGCCATCCGCATTGATGGCCTGGGCAGTCTTTTCGGCTTTCACTGGCGCCAGGCATCAGCATGTGCCCTACTTGGTGGATATTTGATGAAACAGTACCGCCATCTAAGTCTGTGATGACAACCTTGCACCCCTCCCGTGCCATAATTACGGCGGTCTCAGCACCTATGCCCTGAGCGGCACCCGTGATGATAGCAGTTTGCCCTGGTATTGTCAGTAAGCCAGCTCATAGAATACTTGTCGATCCAATTTACCTGCCAGCATCCCCTGAGGAAAATTGAGCCGCGGACCAGCACTCATGGTTGTGATTCTGCTTGAGGGAACGAAAACAGTGAAGATGAGCTTTTCCACCTTGAGAGAGTTGCGCAGGACCAGGTTATCTTTCGCTTGAAACTACAAAATTCCAAAGACTCAAAGTATTTAATGACGGATAGCGTATCTTGTCGAGATTCGATGGTACACAGCCCGGTCAATACCCCCGTCAGCTTCTCGACTTGGCCTTCTGCTCTCTTTCAGCAAAGGCCACAGCTGGTAGCCGAATTGACTCGCAAATTACCATCAAGAACAACATCAAAACGCCACCTCCGGCCAGCGGGTGTCGGTTGTAACCGATATTTCCGTTGCCTTCAGAAGACGTCTCGGTAAGGGCCGAATATCCGGTCCTCGGCTAACTATCCCGCCATGGTCAAGACCTGCATCTCATGCAGGGCCCAGCTCCAGTTCCAATTCACTAAACCCCAGCGGCATAGTCTAACCTGGCTTCAATAAAACGGTAAACATCATCGGAGACTTGGGATTAATTTTTCATCCAAAACTTTAGGTACTGCTCAACCCCTTTGGTTTTATTTTCTGTTCAAGCACTACAGCTGAATGTCCTCTCATATTCGCAGCAACTACCGCCCGGCCCTCAGTCACGAAATGAGTTCTGCAAACTCCCTGAATCAAGAAGACAGCGGAGTCATGGAGCTCGATGTTCTTGTCATCGGTGCTGGCTTCGGAGGTCTCTATTCTCTATACAAGCTTCGTCAACTAGGATTCAATGTCCATGTATTCGAGGCAGGCGCCTATCTTGGGGGAGTCTGGCATTGGAACACCTACCCTGGAGCTCGCGTTGACTCGGAGATGCCGTACTACCAATTCTCTATCCCCGAAGTCTGGAGGAAATGGAACTGGTCAGAGAGATTTCCTAGCGGGGAAGAACTCAAAGCATACTTCAAGCATGTTGACGAAACTTTGGATTTATCCAAAGACATCACTTACTCCGCTAACGTGATTGCTGGAAAATACGACGAATCCGCAGCGAAATGGACGGTAACGACTGAAAACGGCCACAAGGCGGTATGCAAATACCTGCTGTGTGCGACTGGTAGTTCATTTAAGCCGCACTATCCGGATTTCAAAAACTTGAACACATTTCAAGGCCAGCTGATTCACTCAACTCGTTGGCCTACCGTTGCGAATACAAAGAACAAACGCGTCGCCATAATTGGGTCAGGTGCAACCGCGATTCAATGCACGCAGGAGATAGCAAAGGAGGCACGCCATTTGACAGTGTATATTCGTACTGCCAGCATCTCCTTGCCAATGTTCCAGCGTTCCTGGGGCGAATTTGAACAACAAGTCAACAAGTCCACCTATAGAACGATGTTTGCGCATTGCCGAAAGACAAAATCTGGTCTCGGATATGACACTCAGCCAGGCTCCGTGTTTGACTTGAGCGACCAAGAACGGGAAGATCTTTGGGAGGAGCTGTGGAATCGTGGCGGGTTCAACTTCAACCAAGCAAACTACAGAGACTTCCTTGTTGATCCAAAGGCCAACAACTTGATGTACGAATTCTGGGCAAAGAAGACTCGCCCAAGGATTCAGAACCCTGAGAAGTCGGCTTTCCTCGTGCCGGAGAACCCTCCCTTTGCATTTGGAACGAAGCGAAGCAGCCTTGAGCAAGACTACTACGAGTGTCTTGACCAAGACAACGTTGACATTGTGGACCTGAAGACCAATGCAATTCGGGAGTTTACAAAAGAGGGCATCATTTCCCAGGATGGAGTAGAGCGCCGCTTTGATGCAGTGGTACTGGCTACAGGCTTCGATGCAATGACTGGAAGCCTGACAAAGATGAACATCCACGGGAAAGACGGACTGAACTTTCAGCAACGCTGGAAAGATGGTGTCTTTACCCATCTAGGCCTTTGTAGCAGTGGCTGCCCAAATATGTTTTTGATATATGGACCTCAAGGCAAGTCTGACTTCGAACAACAGAGACCCCTACTTACATTTCAATCTAGCCCCCACGGCGTTCACAAACGGGCCAGTATTCATAGAAAGCCAAGTTGATATGCTTATCGACCTACTGAACAAACTTGAGAGTCAAGGTATCAAATCAATTGAAGCAGAGCGCAATGCCGAGAAACAGTGGAAACAAGCCATACAAGACGCTAATGACCAAACCTTGATGCCGTTGACTGATTCTTGGTATATGGGAGCCAATATACCGGGTAAGAAGAGAGAGCAGTTAGTCTATTTGGGAGGTATTGAGAAGTATGAGCGCGAGTGTCGGAAAGCGTTGGAAACGTTCGAGGGATTCAAAGTAGACTATTATTCACACAAGCAGGTCAACGGAGACACAGGAAAGCTTAAGGATTAGATGACGCTACCAGTTTTTTAATTCCGCTCATGTCCATTTTGTAAATAAAAGTAAAAACACGGCTTCGAGCCCGCACAAATGACTCTCGATTTTGTCACATACAAGAAGGAAGTACGGGGACACTCATGATTCCTAGTTGAAGAAATGTACAAGGGCCAGGTCTCCCAACTTGGATTGATGCGGTGACTCATACTCCTGCATTGATCGCTCGTTGTGTTACAAAGCGCAACTGATACATGTCTCTTGGCCGAGTTTCAAATATCCAAGCCGCCGGCTTCACCTGTAACATCTATCAGCTGCTGAGTATGTAGCGCGGCCTCAAAGACCCATGGCTCTTGCGTGCGAACCTGTCTCATAGACCCAACTCCGTTGGATTGGCTCTTCTGAGTATTCTCGCGGCCCTTGGGGTAGCAGTGACATATTTGAGTACGGGAGCCGTTACAGGCCTTCCAGTAACTACTATTCAAAACTCTTTACACATGTCTCAATGCACCCTTGTTTGAGATTCAACATAATCAACTAGGTTCAAGGAGCAAAATCCTCGCGTTTCTCTGGAACTAGTTGTTTTGTCTATGGCGGCGTGATGAATATGATTCCATGATATAATACAAGTTGAAGCGTCGAAAAGCGCACGAAAGGAACCACTAGTAAAGTCTGAGAAGCAAGGGGGTAGGATAGATCAAAATGGAAGGCTACGTAGCTTATTCAGGTTGAGATGAGATATTTTGATTGCAGCCGGCAACCATTCCAAACGAATACTATTCGAATAACTGTACGCACCTTCAAGGGCGAGTTGCAGGCACAATAACAAAAACCACCGTTTCCCCCCCAAGTTTTATCATTTTCTAATCCCAATGCTTCCACAGTCCCAAAAGAAGTCACCATCATACCCTGACTAGTAAAGGCAACACCTTATGTCCTGTTTGTGCGGTGGAGAGTGACAAAGAAATGCCACCCAATCGTACTAACCACGCCATGTGGGCATTGACACTAACGAAACTTTTGTTAAACTAGGCTGTACTCAATCTATAACTTATGATTCAGGTTCAACACGTCCGGAGGTAAATCTCCAAATTGCGAGTATGACTTGAGAGCATCAGGGTTCGCGACCGTCGCGCTAATGGTAACCTTTCGACGGCACACAACATGTTTGACGGCAAGTTCGCACTTTTTGCCGTTAATCGTGTATGGAATGTCTGGAACCTCAAAAATGAATTGAGGGACATGTCGAGAAGTGTGCGCCTCCCTTATTGCTCCCTTTAATACTTTTACAAGGTCATCCGTAAAGCAAGAGCCGTCCTTCATCTTGACGAATAACATGACTCGCTCGTCATTATCGCATTCCCTCTTTTGCCCAACGCATATGCTGTCCGCGATTGCAGGGAACTTATCAACAACTGCATAAATCTCAGCGGATCCAAATCTAACACCTGATGGGTTTAAAACACCGTCCCTGTATGAGAGTTAGTGAAATTCTAGACACCAAGAAACGAATACCCACGATCTGCCTAACATGACCAAACCCCATGTATCTTTGAAACACTGTATAACGTCCCCTTGACACCAAACCTTAGGTCCAAAGCGGTCAAAGTACGAAGACTGATATTGCTTCTCCCCGTCTTGGCCATAGAACTTCAGAGGTTGACTTGGAAAAGGTAGCGTGCAAACCAATTCACCAGATGTTCCAGTAGTCTCAATAGACGATGGGCCTTCCTGGATACTATCGAAGATGTCTACAGCCATACCAAGCGCTTTAACCTGGATTTCACCAGAGTATACTGGAAGGATTGGAGTTCCTCCCACAACTAGAAGATATCAATTAGTAAATCATCCCGCCAAGCAACGAAGTAACTCACAACAGCCAGCAATATCTGTACCCCCACTCATGGAGATGAGTTGAGCCTCGGGAGGAAACGCCGTATGATAAAACCACTCATACATATCTGCCGAGAGGACTGACCCAGTGGACGTCACTACTCGAAGGTTGGACAAGTTGAACATCGTTCCTATGACGAATTTGAGTAAGCAGCTGCTGTGTACCAGACTCTGAGGGTGGAGACGGGGACAAACTAGGGACGATAAGGCGACTTCTCAACTCTGAAAGGTATCTTGGAGAAGTCCCAAAGACGCTAACTCTGTACAGTCGTTAATGAGCGATGTTACAGTTTTTACAGATAGTGAAGGAAGAATTACCCGACTTCTTCTGCAAGTTTCAACAGCACCGTTGGGGTGGGGTGGAATGGAGAACCATCATACAGGAGCATGCCGGCCCCGGATGATAGGTTAACCAAGTTTAGTACCCACATAACCCAAGAAGTCTAGTTGCTGCATTAGTTTGGTAATAACAAAAGGTGTTAGCTCGATCGTGACGTACAGTTGTAAACTGGAAGACGATGTCTTGCTTTCGGATGTCATGTTGCAGAATCATGTCCGTTTTCACCTTGAGGGCGACGCCCTGAATATATTTGATAAGCTGATGTCATCAAACAGGATCTGTTAGAGATCCTAGACTTACACCTGCAGAATGGACAATGCACTTGGGCTTACCGGTCTAATTTGGCCATGTTAGTTTATTGTGATAACTTGCATACCGAAACTTGGAGAACCTTACTGTGCCTGAGGAATATAGAATGAAAGCTGGGTGAGAGAATGGGAGCATAGTAAAGTCTAAACCGTGCCCAGTCCCGCGTTGTAGAAAGCTGCCATAGGTGCATTGGCGGTGGATTTGGAAAGCGCTTGTGTCGATGTTGCAGTAAGGAATTATAACAATATCGTTGAGCTTGCTGTTTCCTTGACCAAATGACTGAGACCATTGTTCAATACGACTGCCCAGTTTCACCAGTTTTCCGGCATAGATATATCCATCATCAGCAAAAATGATCTTTGGGTTGACTTGGATGTAGCGGTCCTTGATGCCATCTGGCCCTAAATCAGGGGACGAGGATGACCAAACAGCCCCGAGCGAGAGCGTAGCCAAGCACAGCACGATTGCATCAACTGAGTTTGACACAACAGCTGCAACGACGTCACCCGGTCCAATGTTAGAATTAATCATAGCGTCACGGGCCTCCCGGACCCGGTCTTTGAGGTTCCGCCACGTTACCCGCTCGATTCCAGGGGCACCCTCCCGAGCGAAGTGAATCGCAATCGCTTCGTCGTTGTTATTGCGCAAAAGGAGCTCAGCAATATTCATCATCTCGCTCGGGAAGAATTGGGGAGGAGGGAAAAGGAGCCTGGAAGTCGAGTCCTAATCGGTAAACATCGAAATGTGGTCAGCACTGGAATTTAGAAAACAACCATGGTGGAAAAACATTGATGTTACCTTCTCACTCATGACGGGGTCTCTATTGTCTGGTTCTCCAGGGGCTATTTGGAGCCACTCGTACGCATCTCTCCAAAAGACTTGGAAAGATTCGCCTCCAACAGACCAGCGATGGAGATCATGATATGTTTGCAGGTGTAGCCCATGTTTGTCGTTGACATAAGCCGTGAACTTAGCGACATTCGTTTCGGTGACATCACGCGGCTCCCATATTGGCCTTTTCTGATGGAATGACATTGTTGCGTGTGTACTGTCGATACAAGGTGATTGAAGCTGAATCCTGAGAATCCCGAGAAATCTAGATAGCTGAATGAAGATGTACGTACGAGAGGATGATCAACTGAGTTGTCGCGGTGTGCCAACGGATTGGACCAACGAAAAACGGCGTGGGCTTATCCGAAAGGTTCCTCGGCACTCATTATTCGCTCGGTTTCTTCTCCCGACTTATTCCTTCCATTATTCGCATATTCAGCTACCCGAATAGCCGTCGGTAAAGCCCGAGGGTCTTGGGTTAGGCTCGGCCCCACCTCCGAAGTGTCCGAGTAAAGCCGGGGACTATTCTTCGGCGATCGCCGTGACAGACCCCATGGGGACAGACACGATTCGTTTGACATTGTCTTATCCCGTATGCTGTCCTATAATCATGAGCTAATGATCTAATAAGCTTGGGACCGACTGCTATGTGGATTTACAGTTGACTCTCTTTTATTCCCACAGAAGAATCTACTAAATACAGGCAATCAATCTACTGCCGGCAATAGCCTCTTTTTGTTCGTGGCAATTCTAACTAGCCTTACTTCAAACGCTATAATATTATTAAGGTAAAGCGTATTGCTAAAATTCCGGTGTTGCCCAAGTCCTACTACATGGGGAGAAGGAATTCATAAAAGCCGACGGTTAAAACCTGATGAATTATAAGATTTCGATGGTGTCAGCCTCTGTCGCTGTCGAATATGAAGGATCCAAGGCCCAAGCATGTGAGGCACTTGACATAGATTCGGCAGAGTTCAAGTAGTCGCCCTGAAAGGTGAAGTCAAAGAACCCTTGATACTCCTTGAAACTTTCCATGATTAAATCATTATCCAGGTCTGTGGTGGAGTCAACGCCACCGATTTCAGTTTGAGGCTCGTGTAAATTTGTCTGGGTATAACTCAATCCTCCCGAGTTGTTGCCTTGGGCAGGTCTCAAGGAGTTGTTCTGGATGGAGAGGGGGGGAGAAGGGGCGGTCCCAGCCTGTGCATGAGTATTCTCCTTTGCGGCAGGGTGCAAAGCGTCGCGGATCAAATTGGTGCTCAGTTTGCTGAACAACTCGCAAGAGCGCCGTGAGCCATTCCACCTCTCGCAGATTGCTACCAGGACGTGTGAACATGCTTGAGTGACTTCAATCATGTCCATGATGTTGGGTACTAGTTGGCGTGTTGACGGGTTGTCTAGAAGTCTCCTGGTGCCATATATGTAAGCCAGGCCTGCAATAAAGATACCATGGAGGGTGATCCATGAGTAGTTAATCCTGCGTTTTTGATGCAGCTGGCTATATGATTCAATGGATGTTCTCGCAGCGTTTATTAAACAAGTTATTTCCGACTCTCCATTGCGGCACCGAGCCTCCGTTGTGGGCTCCGGCAGGTACGGCGAGGGCCGATAAAGTAAGAGGATGGCGTTGTTGTATAAGGCGCTATACCATTCCGTGGCAATGAAACTCGAGGAGTAACCACGAGGGTCTGTTGGAATCAACTGAAGTCGTTCCGTGTCCCTTTTCCATGCGTCAAGTTCCTCGTGGAGCTTGCATCGCATTGCGTGTTTCTCCTCGGGGGAAATGTTTGCATGTTGTCTGGATATGTACATTCTATTCAATATTTGACCCGAAATTCGCCGTATGCGAATGATGTGTAAGAATGGGGAGATGTTGGTCGGTACAGAACTGTCCTGACGATCTACTTGAATGGGCTGGTTGACTCCGAAATGATGGTCGTCGAGATGGGAGGGCAGAGTGACATCGATCTCTTCGTCACGGATTACAACGGGTCTGCCAAGAGTAATGCTGACGATTCTATGCGTCGTGGGTTTCATCGATTAGTTGGTTTGTTCCCCTGCTTCTTGAGGGACTTGTGAGCACCGTACCTGTCCAAGTTGTATAGACACCAAAAACATCTCTTTCTCATTTCTTGGTCAAATGTGATGGAAAGAGGGCTGGTGAGCTCCGTTGGATCACCGTCTGATGGCTTGCGCTCCAAATGGAGACCGAGCTCAAAACACATGCGAGCCCCGAGGCCTGCCAGGTGCCATACACTCGTGTCAGTCTCTCGGAGGTTACTAAAGATGCCGTGTTGCGAGACAAGCAAGAGAACTTTGAGGGATTCGAGGCTTGGCATGATGGCTATGCTGGCGATCTTGGACTGAGCCATGGCGAAGTATAGTGAAGAGTTTGCGGATATCTCTTGGAAGCGGTTGAAATTGGAGCTGCCAATGGTCAGGACCATGTCGAATACGAATGCATCAAAGACGTGCGTCTCGTAGAAGTTTGGCTCCGAATAGATGCTGTCGACAGTCGCCAAGAAGCTGGGGCGGTGGATGAGGGGGAAAGCGATGTGAGTGTGCTGAAAGTATGCCTCGATGATGGGCCTCGCTGTGGCCAGCGAAGGGAAGAGCAAGTCTGACGGGCCCATGGGGATTCTCTGGTCGCCGCAGTCTATGGGCTCATGTGGATCGGCATTCGAGGCTCCCATGCCGCCATGGAGGTTGATGACGGTGTTGATAACATTGGCCAGTCCTAGGCCGCTGCTGGAGCCCAGATATCGCGTTTCGCCCGTGGCGATGAGGGTAAGATAGCCGACCTCGACGGCGAATGCATTAGAATCCGGGGTTCCACCGTTCCCATCTCCGGCTCCGTCTCCGTCTCTGGGCGACGTTACATCAGACGGGTCCCTCGTCTGCGAGGGCTGGGATGAAGGGGTGGGGTTTGTGTGTGAAGTCGACGGCTCGTTCGACGGTACCATGTTGTTTTGAGCGCGCATCTCGGCTCGAGCAGTTGCCAGGCTATCGCGCAGCAACTTGTTCTCGTCCCTCAGCTGGGCCACCAGAGTCTCAATGTTGTCGAGGTATCCACGAGGTAGATTTCGCTGCCGCAGCTTGTCAGCATGGACGCAAGCAGCGCCGGCCTTTTCACACGCGCTGCATTGAGGAATACGGCGGTCGCATCTCGTCTTGCGGGCATGACACCGGTCACAGGCCTGCATTGTGTAAGAGAGAAAGAAGAGGAGGATATGCTTGGGAGGCCAGACACTGACGGCAGATAGTGCTAACAAGGAGGAGATGAGCCTCTTGCTCCGCCTCTGCCTCTGCCTCTGCCTCTACCAGTCGAATTTGAACAGAGGGAGGCAACCCCGCAAAAGCAAAAGATCCGGGGTTTGCGGGGAAGCAAAATGTCCAGACTGCAATGTCCCCGCTAGCCAAACATCGGTCTTCTGATCCATGTTTTTGCCATGTACCAGCTACAGTGGGGCTGCGAAAGTTACGACACATCCCAAGTCAGCCTGGCGTCACTGTACGTCCACTAAATTAAAGCATCACTTTTAAGTAATTCTAACAAAATAGAATATATCTCAATTAGATATTTATGGCTGTCAATCTCTATCCCTTTTAAAGGTGTTTCTAATTTCATCTTTGATATCTCGTATACTAGCTACATAAGCGCAATATGTCGTTCACGTTAATGTTGATTATGGAGGAGGCAGAAGATACAACGAGTGGGGTACATGAAAATATGCTGTAACTTCTGGACCCCCACTGTAATCCGTATAGAGTTAGTACCGAGCTGCATACCTAGAAATATGTACTCCGTATGGAAGAGGCATCTGACACCCCCCCTTGTCTATACCCGATATCCGGGCCTCCGAAACTGATGTGGGCCCGTCGGCTTGAACGCCGTTGCTGCCTTCTGCCGAGCTACCGAGTACGGCAACAGCCGATGTACCCTGCCACAGATGACGAGAAGCACGATGGTAAATACCACTGATGTGGTACCGTCTCAGAGGTGCTTGAGACAGCCAGTGTCACAGTTCGCAGTTCCCATCGGCGAAAATTGAACCATCTACAGCTTCTACAATCAAATCATCATTCTACCCCAGCTCGATTGTTACAATGGAGACCCGTCGGCCAATCATCATTGGGAATGTGGCTGGAGCCATGGAAGACTGTCCGCATGCAATGTGCGTGCAACTTCGTCACTTGCCAGAACTCACACGATTGAGGAACTAACGGCGTCCTAGGCTTCGTCAAATATCTGATGGCCCAGTCGATGCGATTGTCGGGGATTGGCTATCGGAGCTCAACATCGCCTGGAACGCAAACCGCAAATACGATGACCCAACCAAAGGATACGAAGTAGGATTCCTTGAACAGCTGGATGACTGCATCGACATCATAGCAGCAAAGAGAATCAAGCTTGTTTCAAACGCTGGCGCTCTGAACACGCCTGAATGTGCTGCCAGAGTCAAATCGATTTGCGAGAAGCACAATCAGCATCATCTCAAAGTGGCCTATGTTAGGGGAGACGACATTAGTGACATTGTTACTGACCCCAGCAAGCAGGGTCAACTGGGCGGCATTGTTCACCTAGACCATACGAAACGCACCTTGGAGAGCTGGGGCAAGGAGCCTCTTTGCGGAGTTGCCTATTTCGGAGGCTGGGGCATCGTCAAGGCTCTGCAAGAAGGGGCGGATCTTGTCATATGTGGTCGTGTCACAGATGCGAGTCCCGTCGTTGCACTCGCAGCTTGGTGGCACAGCTGGTCTCACAATGACTGGGACCGCTTAGCCGGTGCGGTGGTGGCAGGACGTAAGTTACGTCTACCAAGTGATTACTGAAAGATGTCGAAATACTGATCACAATGTCGTGATTAGACCTGATTGAATGCGGCCCGTATGTTACAGGAGCCAACTTCTCCGGTGTCAGGCCCTACCTCGAGGGGATGGTTGACCTTGGATTCCCAATCGCGGAGATAGCGAGTGACGGTTCAACAATCATCACCAAGAACCCGAAACATGCTGGGGTTGTGGACGAACTCAACGTCCGGGCTCAATTTCTATACGAGATCCAGGGTACCGATTACGTCAACCCAGATGTTATTGCCGATATACAAAATGTCAAGATCGAAAACACCAAAGACAAGGACCGAGTCAAAGTTTCGGGCGTTATCGGCGGTCCGCCGCCGCCCACCACGAAAGCAATCACAGTCTCCATCGGCGGCTATCAAGCCGAGGCAACATTCTACATGAACGGTCTAGACTTGGATGCCAAAGAACGATTCATGCGCCAGCAGATCGAACACGCATTCAAAGACTCCAGCTTCACCGACCTGAGTATTAAGCGGTACGGCTCAAGCGTGCCGAATCCTAGCAACCAAGCGGCGGGGACCGTCTCCATCAGGGTGTTGGTCAAGGGGAAAGAAAAAGCACATATTGATGAAAAGATCTTTCGAACGCGCATCTACGCTCTTAGGATGCAGTTCTACGCAGGTACAGCGACCCCTCCCAGATACTCACTGTCCCCACCAAGTACGTCACAAAGAAGACACCAGCTAACATAAGCCGTTACCAGGCTATCACATGTCTCTCGACTTTCGGACCATGTCACCCAAGATGTACATGGAGTTGTTCCCGGGGCTGATATCTTACGAGAATCTGCCTCATCAGGTTGTGATTGATGATCGCGTCATCGACATCAAGCATCATGGGATAACCCAGGCGCCTCCTGGACAACGGCCCAGCTACGAGACAGCACATCCGACTGACTTGGCCCATTTCGGCACCACCGTCAAGGTTCCTCTGGGCGCCGTCGCCCATGCCCGATCTGGTGACAAGGGAGACAACTGTAATGTAGGCCTTTTCGTCAGGTCACCCCAAGAGTATCGATGGTTGCAGTCGTACCTGACAGTGGATCGAGTCAAGCAGCTGCTTGGGGAAGACTACCGCCCATCTGTCAGGGTAGAGCGATGTGAGTTTCCCCACATTTGGGCCGTTCATTTCCGATTTTTGGATTTCCTTGGAGGGGGAGCTGCCAGCAGCACTAGAATCGATATGCTTGGAAAGGGGGTGGCAGAGTACTTGCGCAGCAAAAATGCGGATGTGCCAGCTCAGTTTCTTAGCAACCCCATTTCGCTAGGGTAGAAAGATTATAGTCTCTAGATGTATTTCGTGCAGACACTCAATTGAGATGCTCTATTTTCCCCTATGCATTGTTTTATTCAGAGGTGAATCCGCGAACTTTGCTGTGAGATTACGGCTTTGAGCCTCGGGGTTCCAGCGTAGTTCACAGGTGGGGCACAGTCGATTTCCACACCGAAACGGGAACCCCAGCTTTCCTGTTTTCTTATCCTTTACAACCCTTGTCCAATACCAGAGCCTGGCCAGTCTTCACTATGCATTCAAGAACCTGCCAGACTTAAGCAAGAGCCGTTGTTGTGAAGTTGTCATCCCACTCATTCATCCCAGCAATAACTTGCGTCTCGCCGTGACTAGGCAATTATATGGCTTCGGGCACATTTTCCGTCCATGTCCATTTCAAAATTTGCAAACTACCTCTGCATCAGCCCAACCAAACTAGTGGCATTTCTGGACATGCATATACGATACCAATAGTGAATGTTCGGAGAGACAAAAAGATCAAGTTGAGAGTTGCATGCGTACGGAGTGGCTTCAGTGAAACCTGGTTATGAGCGATGATTTCGCCATCGGGACATTGCATTCCACGTCATGCCTTATGCAAACCCTATTTAACTTTACTCAAAATATAGGTGTCGAGCACTAGAATTGTTTCATCCAGTCTATCATGGTTTGGAAGTACTCGCGAGACGGTTCAAGGTTGGGATATATGTAGAACGCATGCGGCATTCCCGGGTACACTTTGAGCTCAACGTGGACTCTGTTTAAGTGGAAAGTGAGATTAGTTGGGATGATTCTTCACGCATGGCCGGATACTCAAGATTTTCTTACTTGTCATTCCGCAAAGCTTGAGCGTATGCGATCCCTTCGTCTCTCAAAGGATCCATTCCTGCGACTTGAACAACTATGTGGCTTCAGCTTCAAACATTTCTGGTCGTCAAAGCAATATCGAGGCACGCACGTGTGGGTGGGAGGCCGTTGAGTGACTTCATCAGTAACGGGCTTGCTTTCGGATCGGGCTGGGCTTCTGGGAGGTAGTTCGCCCAAAATTTCCTCATCCTTGACGCCCCAACAATCGGCGCATGAGCATTCTGTACATACGAGTATAACTCGTATTCGTCGGTCGGGAAGTGGTCTGGGTGACAGGTGACTGGAATGTTGAGCATCTGACCGACGATTCCTTGGACCCCATCATTATGGAAGGTGTGAGTGATGACTGCAGCCTGTTTTCTGATGAGTTTGAAATGCTTCTAACCCACGGAATGATATCACAAACCAAATTTGCACCAGCACTGCCACCTCCGACGATTATTCTTTGTGGGTCCACGCCCAGTTTTGAGGCATTCCTTTTACACTTGGGAGAATTTCACATTCAGAATCAGCCCGGTTCCAAGTAAACATGAACAATCCGTGAAGCACTAACCCACGTGAGCGCGTCAATAGAATCGTGAAGCGCGTATGGAAATGGAAATTCTGGAGCTCTGTGGCCTTTAGCACATGTTATTTTCGAGGAATTCAAGTCAAACTACCGTCTGTAATCAACACTGCATACAACAGCATTGTTCTTGACAGCTATGAGTCTGTTTTGCGCTTCTTCCGTCTCTGGGCTACCAACAGTCCAACCTACTCCAAGTCAGCGAGCTGAATGGGTGAGAAACGTTGACCAGTTAAAGGGTGTCAAACCTCCACCATGGATATTGAAAAAAAGCAAGTGACCGCTGCCACGATTCAAGGGTTCGTAGATGCGAACTTTGATGGAAGCACCATCTCTGACGGTGATGTGGTCTTCTCTTATCGTGAGATCCCGAATGGGAATGGGAACGTCAAGCGGTAAGGGGGGTGGCTTGTAGGATATCTGCCGAAACTCTTCAATCGACAAGGAGTAAAGCGAGTCGCTGATTCGATCAATTGCAGATTGCTCCAGAGCCACTTGATTCCAAGCCGGGTTTGACCTCGACAAATGTTGATTGAGAAGCTCGGTTCCACTACTCATTTTGTCGCCACTCAAATTGCAGTCCGCACCTTGATAAGAAAAACAGAGAATTGAGATGACTCGTGTCACCAACAGTCGAAGTTTGAGATTGAATTCCAATCATGCAAGTTAAGTCGGGGATTAACAAGCCAGGGGAGAACTGGGGATGCGTTCATCAAGCATGGGGTATTAATTACAGGTCGGCATTCTCCAAATGATGAGTGGCCCATTTTAATAGCAGTGTAGTATATAACGGCTACCATGCCGGATTCTATCATTCACTATTAACAAACTGAGAATGAACTCCTCCATCAATTTTCCAGTCAGTGACCCAGCAGTAAATGGCAGATGTCAGCCGGGACTGCCGGAACACATGTCCGGATCCAAGTCACATGCAGTCTCCCACGCCATCAAGTAGGCCGGAAATGAGGAGCCGAAGACACGGCACTAATTCGAATATTAAATTTACTCGGGTTTTCTGGCTCAGGTACTTTGTACAGGGAAGATGTGGGTGCCCGGGAATGAGCGGCTCGGGGCCGAGGGGGTGTCTCGGCGATGGCCGAATCCAGACCGTCAGGACGCACCGAAATGTCCGATAGAGCTTGTGATGAGGCCAAGTGTAGCGCCTGTTTTTGTAAATAACCTTTGGTCTGATCTTGGAGAATGCGACTGACCATATGAATCCGCTTGATCGGGTTGATTAATCGCGACAGTCCGGCTGGGGCTTGCCGGTAGTAACTACGTAGCTCGGTCCGAGGATCCCTACGCTCCAGGTTCCCTTTTCTTCGAGTGTAGCAGCATTTAAAGTCTGCTGGGCTACCTCGGAGAACTATAAATCAAGAGACTTATTGATGCCAACACAACTACTGCCACCTGAATCCTATTCCATTCGCCTCTCACCCCCACCATGTCAATTCCGGAGTACCAAGACAATGGCCCTGTCATGGCGACAAACCGAGCCATTTTCAACGAGTTGAAAAACAAGTCGGTCATTATCACTGGAGGTAAGAATCGTTATCGAGGAGCTGCCTACCATGATGTGATGAAACTAAGTAAGAAACTAGGTGCAAGTGGGCTGGGAAAGGCGTATGCCAAGGCCTTTGTTGAGGCAGGGTGCGCTACTTAATGATTCATCCACGTCTGCTAGGCTGCTGACCCGATCATCAAGAGCATTTGTTACTATAGGTGATTATGACGAAGCTGCAGGTAGCTCAGCGGAGCAAGAACTGTCACCGTATGTTCCCTGCCACCCACCCATTGTCAGTACAGAACTTCAACGTCCTGTAGTAATGCAGCATATGTCAAATGTGACGTCCGAGATTGGGATCAGCAAGTGGCTCTATTTCGAACCGCCCTCGAGTCTTCCCCTCATAAGAGCATCGATATTGTGATTGCCAATGCGGGTATCGTGGGCGCCGACGATTTCAACACCCAACAAGGTGCGCAGTATGATGCTGCCATCCACAAACATGTTGAGTCACAAGACTCACACAGGCAGATGATTTCCCTTCGAAACCCGACTTGCGAATTCTGGACGTCAATCTCACTGGTACGGCATATACGGCCTACCTCGCCCTTCACTTCTTTCGGATTCAACCAGAAGACGCCTCTCGAGACCGCTGCTTGATAATCAAAGGCAGCATCGCGGCATACGCAGACCAACCTGGTTCGCCGCAGTACAACATGTCCAAATGGGGGGCGCGCGGCTTGTTTCGGAACCTTCGCCGGGTTTCTTGGCGGGACGGAGTTAGAGTAAACTTTGTGGCCCCGTGGTGAGTTGAGTGCTTTTGAGAACATAATTGCGTTCCCTGACAGAGGGCTTAGGTACGTGCGGACGCCTATTCTTGCCGATAAGATTATCCAGTATCTAGAGTCCAAGGATGTCAAGTTCGCGACCGTCGAGGACTGCGCGAGGGCTATGATGCAGATTGCTTCCGAAAAAAACATAAATGGTTAGTCTACATCATTTCGGGGATTCATGGGATTGTGCTAATTACTGCTTGTAGGGCGTTCGTTTGGGATAGTGCCAAAGGACGAGGCAACTCAAGGGTACATGGATCTGGAGCATGATGATTATCAAGACGGTGACTTTTTGAAGAGCTGGCAGGAAACGGTTTTAGCAACCGCTGAGGCGATTGTGAAGTTGTAGATGATCTACCTTAGATGCGTTGATTCAACGAGTATTCCTCATAGCCCTCATATGATCCGTGCTATCAATGGTGAAGTGAAGTTACTGCTGGCTATTTTTCCTACCCTATCATTTCCCAGGTAGATAGATAAATATCCAACACTGGTTTCCGTGATTTCGAGGGAAACATGTCAGGCCGTTCTACGGAATTGACGGCCCGGGGGTTTTGGGGAGAGGCTGAGCACCAACGTCAAGCTCGGCTAAAGCCGCCATTGCACTGGGCTCAAAGTACCCATGTTTTGGGTCCCTCGGTTCGTAATTTTCGATAAAATGGCAGAAGAGCGTTCTCATCCTGTGATACAAGATTAGTTTTTCCATGATATTGTCAGCAGATTATGGTAATCTACTCAGGTGATATTCATACGACCAGAAGGTTGGCATCGAGCCACTGCGACATGTGACTCCCTTTCAAAACAACAATTACCAGTTGTGTGGCAGCAACACTTCTCCTCTATGGACACACTCTGAAGACAAAAGAAAAGTATAGGTCGCAATCCTAGGAACCGCTTTAGACGAGCATACATACCCTGGAGGGCCCGCAAAATGCGTTGTGACTAGATCATTGAGCAGATTATAAAGCCATGTTGTGAGCGATTGTAAAGAGAAATGTGGACAAGGATGAGAGGTTTAGAAAAGCCCGCTAATCAAAATAGAGGGAAAGAAGACCCGCGTTGGATGAAGGGTCCCTGGTAGGTCAGTCGGCATCTGTTCCTATCTCGTCTCACAAACCCCCAGACACTGCCGAGGCGATGAGGAAAACAGAATCTTGGTAGTCACTATCTATTGCAGGGATCCCTGCAGTTGCCAGAAATTGAGTGGCCGCAAGACGCTGGGCCTTGTCAGTTGTCTCGGCGGATATCTCTGCTACTATCTCTCCTATTGGCCATGGCCAGTTCCTGCTCTAGCAATGTAACGGTATCCCAAAAACCAAGCATCCCACCCTCCACACCAATTCTCCATCCCATCCCATGATTAGTCGACTAGGGTTGCTTCCCTTACTGCCACGATCACCAGGAGCTTTTTTATCCCTGTTAGCGCCACATGACACGACTAACTTCCTATTCTGTCAAGCGTCTGCCGTGCCCTCCGCTACATCATATCTCGATGGCTGCTAGGTAAAACTGCGTGACCTTATCTAGTAGATCTATATATCCGCTGTAACTTCATAGTATCAGGTGGAAGTGGAGGCTGTGACCATAATGGTATTGTCACTCCTTTGATTTTGCAGCTTTGAGACAACATTGTTGCATTTGCGGCCACCTCCTTTATTGTGTCTCAATTAGCCACTTTGCCCTAGCGATTCCATTTTATAGGGACCTTGCACGTTCAACACGTTTCCATGTAACGTTGCCATCTCAAGGTGTCTTGTGATAAACAAATCGGGCCTTCATCTGAACTCTTCGCACTGATCTGACCTTTGGATAAATTCTGCATCAGATGAGCTTAACATATGAGGTATCGTGATACATCCATTGCCAGGAAAACGACACCACTATCGTTCTTTTCACGAGAGAAATTCTTTCGAAGGAAATTTTCAAGTTTGAACGTGACGTCATTGACAACAATCGTAAACTACTCCATCTCAAACGTGTAAAGAAAGGGTGAACAGGTACATAAAAGCAAGCCAATTTCCTCCCTGCCGGTTTCTCATCACTCTTTTCTCATTGCCAGCTACTTATAGAGATTTTCTTCTACCTTATTATATTCTCCTCTTTTGCTTCCGTCGAGAATTCCAGCACCTAACCCTTTTGCAATACTCTCCGACCGTCGGTACAATGCAAGCCTCCATGGACGAACCGAACACAGTCAACTTGGCAGACGAGGCTCCTGTTCTCAAGATAGCAAATGGATACACCAATTCAGTGTATTTTGTTAACTGGTCAGTTATCTCTCCCATCACGAGAAGAACGCGAATCTCACTGGTTGCAGGGGCATCTACGGAAGAAACTACCAGCCTCAGGATCTCCCAGCCTCTCAGATCTCGCACGTGTTGTATTCATTCCTGAATGTGCAGGCGGATGGAACTGTGTATGTAATGTTTCTGACTCGCCACAAGTTTGGAATGACTCGCTGATGCCATTTAGATACACTGGTGATTCTTATGCAGACTTAGAGAAGCATTATCCAGGCGATTGTGAGCATATCTCGGTCCTTTGCAAATTTGAATATTCACTAATGAATCCTCTTCTAGCGTGGAATGACCCTGGTACCAATGCTTATGGTTGTGTCAAACAACTTTACCTCCTCAAGAAGACTAACCGCAAGCTCAAGGTTATGCTTTCGATTGGTGGTTGGACCTGGTCTGGGAATTTCCCTGCTGTTGCCAGCTCTGCCGCAACACGAAGCACATTCGCCAAGTCCTCTGTCACTCTTATGAAGGACTGGGGTTTTGATGGGATTGATGTCGACTGGGAATATCCTGCGAATGACACTGAAGCGTCTAACATGGTCCTTCTACTCCAGGCCATCCGCGATGAAATGGATTCATATGCCGCACAATATGCATCTGGTTACCATTTCCAGCTATCTATCGCAGCCCCAGCCGGCCCCGAAAACTACAAGAAGCTTCATTTAAGTGCGCTCGGAGCCCTTGTCGATCATGTTAACTTGATGGCATATGACTATGCCGGTTCCTGGAGTGCATATTCTGGACATAACGCCAACCTCTACGCAGACACTAGCAACCCAAATTCGACTCCATTTAATACCAATGACGCTATCAATGCCTACATTATCGGCGGAGTCCCTCCCCAAAAGCTCATTCTTGGTATGCCCATTTATGGACGGTCATTTGAGAGTACTGCGGGCATTGGGAAGTCCTTCTCTGGAGTCGGACCTGGAAGCTGGGAGAATGGGGTCTGGGACTACAAGGCTCTTCCCAAGAATGGGGCTACCGTCTCATACGCAAGCACTGCTCGGGCCTACTATAGCTACGACTCGAGCACCCAGGAGCTCATCTCATTCGACACGCCTGACATGGTCATAAAGAAGGTGTCCTATCTGCAAGGCCTTGGTCTCGGGGGTAGCATGTTTTGGGAGGCATCGGCAGACAAGACGGGGTCGGACTCGCTTATTGGCACCAGCTACAAGTCTCTTGGGGTATCGGATGCGGTGGATAACTGTCTTAGCTACCCGAACTCCCGATACACTAATATTGCCGCGGGGCTGGCTTGAGTGGCTGTCGATGCTTCGTTTCTGCGGGAGATTTGATGGCGAGGTGGCAACGACTTTGTAGTACTGTCTGTATTTCCTTGTTCGGTTATATCTTGTTTGTATTTTCTGATCTATACTTTCTGCTCCTTGTCTTTTCATTTGTGGTGTATTCTTAACGTGTAGTCATCGAGAGACACTATGGTTTCATTCCAACCTTTTGGAGCCACCACCAAGCTTCTCAATATTACTAGAGTTTGGTGCTGTGCCAATCCAACACTCTTCTCTGGCTTCAAAGTGATGGCTTTGAGGATGATCGGTTTGAAGTCCACGCCCAGTTCGAAATAGTTGGCGTTATTATAAATAAGGGTCTTTAGCCAACTACTAATGAAAAAGCTACGAAGTTAGTGGGACTTGTTTTTGTGAATCCCACGTCACGCATGATTATGTCTCTTCTCTACAACGATGGGTACAGACCAACAAGCAAAAATGGAAACATCGAGACGTCGACGTTGTCCGAATACTAATAACCACGGTAGCAAAACATGAAATTCAGTTCTGGCAGATAGGCAAGATCAATCAATCTAAGATGAGTATCGTGGATCTCAAAAGAGCTTTGAAGACCCACCGCAATTCCCCAAACACTCTGTAATCTCCTCATATTTCCACAAGTGCTCTACCTTGGCCGAAGCCTAGTGAACGAGGAGCTCCTTTGACTTTTCAGAGATCGATCCTTCGAAAGAAAAGCGAAGCAGAGCTAAGATATTTTCGGCGCTGCGCTCATCTAACTCAACCTTCACCAACGTTTTCTGCATCTCGTTGAAAGGGAGGTTCAAAAAGCGAGTGATGCCATATCAATCTCCCGCAAAGCCTTGTGGGCGACCGAAATGCTGTGTAGGATGGTCAGCGGCGGCTTTGAGAGGTAGTTCAATTTGGGCTTCACTCACGTCGGCAAGTTTGGCCAGAAGCGGGTACGAGACGATGCGCACGATGCCGTTGATGATGGCCCCAGTGGTGAGAAGGGAGTGGCCGTCGAAATGACTGGTGGCATACGGCTCATAGACGTTTTGCGTGTAGACTGTCAGGTTCATGAAAAAGTTCATAACGAGCAGGCTGCATCGTCATCAGCTGATGCTCAGTCCTGCATTGCGTTGATTGATGGCTATTTACCATACAATGGCGATGCCCAGCGCCCGCGGGGTCCACAGCTTTCGCAGAGCTTCTGCGGCATTCCCGGTTCTCGCTTCTTCAACGGAAGCTGCGCGCTGTGACATGTTGGGTGGATGGTGCTCGAGGGACTTGGCCCAGCACATATGTCTGCTGCATCAAAACACGCGTGTCCTCCTCTATCTATAGACAACAAATCCCGCTGAAGGGAAGCGGTGGGCCTGAGAAATCTCGTATAAACCCCACGAGAAGCTCTGACGATCTTTAAAACGTGGACCACGCTGAGGATCTGATAGTGGCATTTTGGAACGGTCGGTCTTGGCTACCCACGCAGTTGCAGCCCTCCGGACGGCCATTCGTCCGCTGTCTTACGTACTCGCTCCGGGCTTGAAGACGAAACTAGCTTGTGGTGCGACTCTTCCCAGGCTTGGCTAGCTTACCACTGATCAAGGTCAGGGTCTTGTAGCTTAAAGCCTAAAAGCGCTGATCAGTTCTGATCCTGAGTGCTCTCCGGCGCCTTCTAACTCCATTAGTACAGCCAAATCATGATGAGCGATTTTCGATTCTTGGAATCGGACTGTGTCGAGACTGGCCAGAGCTTGATAAGCGTACATATATTAATCTCAAGATTATTTGTAAAGAGCAAGGATGCAGTGGTGGAGCTTCAGTCTGCGGTATGTCTACTATGTAGGACTTGGTGCACTTTTTTCAGACAAGACAAAGGAGGAGGTACTGCATTAAGAGACAATGGAGACCTGCCATGAAAATCCACTCTCACTCCAACATCCCCATTATTATCTTTAAGTGTTACCATTCTAAGAATGCCACGAGACGAAAACGTCGTTCAAGATTTAGTAAAACAGACAACTAAAATAACAAAAGTGCCATGAACCTCAATATCTGAACCTGAAAACCAATGCAAGTCCACTCCTCTGCGTCCCATAACCCCAGACCGACACTCTGTCGCATCCCAAAGGCTACTTTCAGGCATCTTCGTTGGGGCTGGTTGTTTGAGGGACCATGGATGAAGGTTCCCAAGTGAAGATATGATGGACGCAAGCTCCGGCAGGGAGCATAACGGACCCAGCGACACAAAATGATGTTCAGTGTGCTATAGCTAAAGCCCAACACCCGGTGTATGAGGCTGCAGGTCAAATGTGGCGGCATCGAATCTGACTGGTACCAGTAATGAGATAGTTTTGTTATGGATTCGGGCTTACGATGCGAAAACTATTAGAAAACTAAAATATCGCGAGGTCAAAGCCTAGATAGTTTAGGCCTACAAACAGTTGGTAAATCAGGTCTTAGTATATTTTATTTAATTTCCTATCGAAATAGAAAATACATTTTGTTCGTAGTTGCAGCACCTTTGTGCAACACACCCAGGAGACGGAAAGCCGGTGTAAGTCGTAGCGGCTGCAAGAGACAACATCTCAACCAAAAAGCGCCTATAAAGCAAGGGACAACGCGCGTCTGCTTGATCAATTTATAAGCTAGCCGCACAGGCAAAAATAGATAAGAAACACTGATAAAAGATGCTGCGACAGCTAGCAAGGGAAGGATGCAAAGAGACAATGAGGGTATTCATGCCAAACGCACAGCAACGGAAACATCAATTGGAAGAAAAAGCGATGTCTCGCCCTTTGACAAGTTCGACGGTCTTGTCTTATATGACTTTTCTAATTATACCAGCGAGCTAAAACGCTGTCGTCATCATCGGGACCTTCAAATCCCAACACAGCATTATTAAAAATAGAGAGGAGATTTAATTGAAAATATAATAAGCAAACCTCTACTATTTAAATTAAATGATACATAAATATTAAAAGATAATCTTGAGAATATACTGTCTATTAAATATGAAAAGCAAAAGAATTAATAATAGATATAACTAATTTAAAGTTTTTATTAAGGTTAATAAAGGCTGGTTTAAAATCAAGAGGAATCATTATTCTTATACCGCACGTTTATGTGAGACCACAAAGAAGATGCGCGAGTAGGTGCTTTATAAAACTGATTATTTTTACCGTCTATCTGCAAACAAAATGCCAAATCTAAAATCTATAATATTCTATCCTGAACCTCCAAATTACTGGTCCGACAACCTTGGTGCTGAGATAGCCAGCTAGTAGTACACCTAGAGGCGGCTGGAGAAGTAAGGGACCTTCTGGTTCTCATAGAGGTCCTTGTGGTCAGCCTTGATTATATCGGCGCCCTGTCGTTACCTAGTTAGTCTTGTTCTCTATGTGTTCTCATGGAGGTACTGACCTTCTCGCCAATCATGTAGACGGAGTTCTGGATGCGGCAGTCAGGGATGACAGGGATGACGGATGCATCGGCAATGCGGAGGTTCTTGACACCATGGACTCGAAGCCTGGAGTCAACCACACCCTGCTGGATACTCTTGGAGAGACGGGTAGTACCGCAAGGATCTGCCAAACTGGTTAGTCATTGTCCAATTAACTGAAAATTGCGCACTTACGGAAGCCAGTCTGGCTGCGGTCCAGGACAGCCCTCTTCATCTCCTCGTCAGAATGGAGAGGCATCTTCCAGGGGTACTCTGCGACAACGATGTCCTTGAAGCCCGCACCGGTGGTCAAAAGATCGTAGGTCCAGCGGACTCCTTCGCGCATGGCAAGGATATCTAGGTCATTGCCGAAGAAGTTAAGGTTGATGTTGGGCTGGACCAGAGGGTCGGCATTGTTCAGGGTGATTTCGCCCTCGGACAGAGGGCGGAGCAAGTCAACAATGACGGTAATGTAATCGCCACTCTCAGGAGCCGGGTAGTGCCACTGGAAGGGAGAACTGAACAAGCCGACAAAGTCAAGCTCGAAGTGGGGTTGACCAGCGGGGCCGAAGGGGTCAAGACCACCGTTGGCCGCCTTAGCCTCCACATAGGCCTCGTACTTCTCGAGACGCTGATCAATGCGAGGGAAGCCAACAAGCTCAAGAAGGCCAGAGCTAACGGGACCAGTCTTGTCACGCTTGTATTGAGCAATAGCAGCGTCATTCGCAGGACCCTTGCGGAGAATGTGGTTATCAAGACCATATCCGTCCTTGATCTGAAGGACAAAGGGGACAATGGGGTGGTCCAAAAGATGCTGGCCGACGTGGGGGGAGTTGACCTTGACCTCAATACCGTTCTTGGAAAGCTCCTTAGCAGGGCCAACACCAGAGAGCATAAGTAACTTGGGAGTCTCAAAGACACCCTGAGATAGGATGACCTCACGGCTGGCATAGACACTGAGTTCAGCGTGGGTGTCGGGGTTGATGACAGTGACACCAAGGCAGGTCTTGGTGTCGGGGTCGATGATGAGATGCTTGGACTGGACACCGTAGAGAACGCTGACATTGGGCCTGTTCTTGAGGTACAGGAAGCTGCCCTGGCGCTGGCCACCGTGAATAGTGTCAACGCAGTGGGTGAGGCCTCGCATTTCACCATCGTAGATGTCCTCAGTTAGAGGCTCGCCCTTGGAAAGCCAGGCCTCGGTGAGAGCATCACGGAAAGGCTTCATCTCCGGAACCAAATCAGCGTGTTCAATCTGGATGGGACCGCCGGTTCCAATCTTGCTAAGCTCAGCGGGGTACAGCTTCTTCTCATCATGGTAGGTGGCACACTTGCGGAGGTAATCCACACAGCCATCCCAGTTCCACTCAGGGCCGCCAAACTCTTCCCAGTCATCAAAGGTGGGCTTGGAGCCGGGAATCCAGGTGAAGTAGTTGCCGCAGGAAGATCCACCAAGAGCCTTTCCACGGGTGTTGGGCTTCTCGACACGCTCGTAGTCCTCGCGCTTGATCATGGTCGACTTGTAACCCCAATCGTACTTGCTGCCACGAAGGTTGAAAGCTTGGGAGGGCGTGGTGATGGTGGAGACTTGGTAAGGGTTGGGAATACCGGCCTCAACGACGAGAACACGAACTCTAGGGTTCTCGGCGAGACGGCCAGCAACCGCGTTCCCAGCAGTACCGCCGCCGACGACAATGAAGTCGTACTCATTTCCGTTTGCGACAAAAGCCATGACTTAGTATTTGAAGTGGTTGAGAATCCGGGAGGGAATAAGTTTTGAGATGATGGAGTGGTGATGGAGTATTGTGATGAAGAAGTGATTAAGCGTTGTGATGGAGGAGTGATTAAGTATTGCTGAAGTGTGCTGTTGATGTGAATGCAGAGGAGATTGATGCTGAGAATATTGAACTTAGTGAGGGAACTTCAAGAGGATATTTATCTCCTCCATGATTCTTTCCCATATCCATGCCGGTGACGATTGTCGCGTCCGATTCACGATCTCGAAACGATGCAATAGCTTTCCCGTGTTACGGCCGAGTGCCGTGTCCAGCCGCGCCGAAGCAGCTAGCGTCTAAAGTTGCAAGGGCGCGGGATTTCGGCATTGGAGTGCCAATGCCTAGAAACCCAATTGAAGGCTAGCGCTGACTCGCGACTCGGCAATTCGGCGAGCCATCGCAATGCCTCTACGTCATCGCACACAAACTCAACCTGAAGGCTAATGAAGAAATTCACTCGCAAGGTGACGGTTTTCGCAAGAGACGCAATGCCCATGTTTCGAGCTATTCTTGCCCGGCTCAACGGCTTTGTTTGCAGCCGAAATATCCATTAGCGCTGAATCTCCCAAGCGTCAACTCCACAGAACCGGGGAATCCGTCAGTGCCAAGTCGGCATTCAATCGTCATCGCTTCAAAGATGTTTGTTTGCTTTATTCCTCGTCCATGGGTAGAGACAGTTTTCTTCGTGTGTATATATCTATATCTTGTAATGTCACATCTTGATAGTTATCACATCAAAGGCTCAGTACGACCAATCGACCTTGTGCTCTACACCGTCAAAGTTTCTACCATCCCAGCCAACCAGGCAAATCTGCTGCAGAGAAATCATGTCGAAGCCCGTTTATACCCTGGCTGAAGGTGACTTTTTTCCATAATCTTGACTTTTGCGTCTCGACTCTCACATTGCACAACAGGCCAACCCATTCGAGACCCTGCAGTCAGTACCACACTGCCTGTTTTCGGTGGTGGTGGCATCACCACGCTTGGAGATACTCTCCTTCTAGAGACTCTCGCGCATTTCAACAGAGAGCGCATCCCAGAAAGGTACTTATACTCAGCTCCAGGCTGTGATCAATGCCTAGAGCCCGAGTTGGCTAACCTTGGCACAGGGTTGTCCACGCAAAGGCAGTGGGTGCTTGGGGTGAATTCGAAGTCACAAACAAGGATATTTCCAAGTTGACTTGCGCCAAGTTCTTGGACACTGTGGGGAAGAAAACGCCAGTTCTGTTCCGTCTCAGCACCACAGGTGGTGAGAAAGGCAGTGCTGATACAATTCGCGATGTTCGAGGCTTTTCCGTCAAGTTCTACACAGAAGAAGGCAACCACGATATTGTGGGCAATCACATTGTAAGCATCAGATCGCCTTCGGCCCGTTTCTTGACTCGCTTTCTGACACGTAAAGCCTGTATTCTTTGTCCGTGACCCAATCCGCTTCCCATCTCTAAATAGAAGCCACAAGAAACACCCAGCTACCAACAGACCAGACTGGACCATGGTGAGTGACATATGACTCGGTGTTTCGTCCACAAAATCTAATTTCGCAGTTCTGGGATTTTCATGTGAACCAACCGGAGAGTGTGCACTCTCTGATGCACCTATTTGGCAGCCGTGGCCTGCCTAATTCCATTCGTCGAGTTACAGGGTTTGGAGTCCATACCTTTAAACTCGTTGATAACAATGGCAACTTCCGGTACTGCAAATTCCATTTCCGACCTGAAGGTGGCTCTACCCACTTTTCTTCATCTGAAGAAGCGGAAAGATTGGCTGGATCCAACGCCGATTACCACCATGAGGACCTTTGGGAGGCCATCGCCCGGGCCGAATATCCAGTCTGGAAATTGTACGTCCAGGTTATGGAACCTGAACGGGCCGAGAAATTTGGTCGAGCTCTGTTCGACATTACCAAAGTCTGGTCGCACAAGGACTTTCCCTTGGTCGAAGTTGGAAAGCTGACGCTTAACAAGAACGTAAGAAAGTTTCTCGCGTGGGAATGAATATTGCCACTGACATGGAAAAAATAGCCCAGCAACTGGTTTGCTGAAATTGAGCAAGCCGCGTTCTCCCCATCCAACATGGTCCCTGGCATCGCTATGACTCCGGACCCAAGTAAGGCGTCCTTTGACAGCCAACTGCCAACAGACTGCTAACTGCCCGCAGTGCTCCAAGCCCGCATGTTTGCCTACCCCGATGCGCAACGTTATCGCCTCGGTGTAAACTACACCCAACTGCCTTCCAATCGCCCCATTTGCCCTGTATATGCTCCATACGAGCGAGATGGAATCACTGTTACCAAGAACTATGGTGGCGACCCCAACTACGTCCGCAGCACGCTGAGCCCTGGTGTGTCCGCCCAATCCATTACTCAAATTCGACATCTTGAACGGATTTCACCTGCTGCTACGCTGGGTTTAAACGAGATTCCGGTGGATGATGAGGACTATGTGCAACCACGAGACCTCTGGAGAAGGGTGTTTGATGAAAAAGAAAAGGCTGGCTGGATTTCAACCACTACAGGAACTTTGAGAGACGTGCCTGCCCCGTTAAGGGAGGCTGTGGTAGCCATGTTCAGTAAGGTTGACCCTACCATTGGCCAACTGATGATGGCGAAGTTCAAGGAGGACTCCCATCACCTGTAACTAATCCATGGAAACTTGACTCATATAGAGCTTAGAATCCTGTTGATCTATCACCATGTTATGCACATCTGAACTTTTTATTTAAAAGCAGCTGACCTTTCTGGTATTTTGTTTTTCTGTTGTACGCTTGCATTCTAAATGCTTGTGTATCAGGGATTGACAGCGCATCCTGGAGGGTGTGGATCTTGCGGACAGCCTCTCGGTCCTGGGGTGAGATTGAAAATGGAAAATTGACAGTGAATATCTCCATATTCAACCGAAAAAATAGTACCAAAACTGACTTAGGCTAAATTAATAATCTATATCTTAGGCTCCTGAGTGGCACTTAAGGTAAGGTTAGCCATCGGCATTCTGTGGCCATTTGTCTCTGTGAATACTTCGTAATATTCTAGCGATCCCTACCTGACAACAAGTACGCATTCTCCCAGAGACTCATCAATGCGAGCGCAGTATACGGATTGGATAATGGTCTGTCCCGCCACAAGTGCTCGAAAATAAACACACGAAGAGGACTCGAAGCTGGGGCTCGAAACTGGTTCGTGGAGATATGATATTTGTCTTTGTTCGAATGGGCAGTATAGATAGAATGTGTAGGGAAAGGGGCGAGAGATTGTACGATCGGGTGGTTGTGAAAATAAAAGGTGAAATGATGCTTAGGTCGTGCGCAATATTTATGCGGTTCAAGTTGAGCTTCTCGACTAGGATACAACTGGCTGCGGAAATGTTGAACAGTAGGTCCAGCTGACCTTTTAATATCATTTGAATCCTCTTCCAGCATTGCTCTAGAGACAGCCATCGAGTATACTAGTTGCGGGGTCAGGTTGTATTTAAATCACCAATTCTTTTGGGGTTTTTATTCTCTATTATAAATTGCTATCCACTAAGCATGAGTGGCTTAGTGGAATGCTGGAGGGTTAGGGTTAGGCTACGGCCAAAGCTCATGTTCCCGCAGCGGAGCTTCTAGTTCGCAAGGCACATTCCTAGAACCGAGCTACTCGGTACTTCTTACTATCAGGCAACCACAAGGAGCCTATTTTGAGGTGTGGTGCGGCGACCTGTACGTTTATACTCCCACAGCATGCAGCCTTGCTATCCATGGGTGAAAGCAGGCGTCTCTAAACACTTCATCTCGATACCTCGTGTCACACGCAGGTGTAGTGTTTCCTAAAGCAATCGGCTGGCTTCGGTTTCCAACAGAAAGGACTGCAAAGTCTTGATTATTAGGTAGCGAAAAGCGGTGCCGCACAAATCGTATTGTGAATCACTGAGGGTCGTCCAGGCATAAGAATTGTTCTTTCACGAATATTAAGGAAGATGTACACCACTACTTACTCATATGAATGCACTAATCCAACACTTCTAAAAATTGCCAGACCGTCTTCATCGATGCCATTTTGCCAGCAGTATTTGAGCACTGGTGGAAGTCACATATCATTTGATCTTTATTGCCCGAGCTTTCGAGCTCTTTCGACTTTGCCATACAAATTATTCAAGTCGTTGTCGTAGGCACTGTTAGGGAAATCAATGTGGCCCTCATGTGATTTTCCATTCACACCTATTCCGCATTTGAATGGTTAAATATTTTGCTCTTCCAGATCGATAGCTCAATCCCACTGCAAGATTTGGTTGTTATACTCGATGTTCAAAACAGACACTCGGACTTTTTTGTTGGTCATTTGCTAGTTGGTTGACCTTCATCAGTCGCATCTGGGTTGCCTGTGCATCAGCCAACTGTGACAGCTGTTGCTCGAGGATATTTACTTGTATTTCTTGGACTGCGACAGCGGAATACAGAGAATACCGCTTCCACCATCGTTCAGAATCATTGCGTAGCCTGGCGAGCCCAAGGATGGGATCGTCTGGATGACTAGTACATCCATGGCGTAGTTTTGTACGAACTTCCTCACGGGTCAACTGTTAGAAGACGCGAGTTCGCACGCAACATGAGCGGCATCCACCCGTCTGCATCCACCACATTGATATTGGGACTATCAGAGAGTTTCTTGAGAATACCCTCGGTGGAACACCAGTACCCGACGCCAGCTGCGAATTGTAAAGGGGTCCGTCCCTAGTTTTCTGGTGCTTACAAATTAGCGCCAGCATTGGCAAGAAATCGAATGACTCTATTTCAGCTGGTTGAAGGGATGGTGAATAGTGCGGCGACTCTGACTGCCTTCGACATTGGCATCCGGCCCGTAGCGGATGAGGGATGAGACCTTGAGAAACAAGACGAGAGGCTATTGGTCCAAATCGAGAATGAGGGGTAAGTTGATGGCCTGGCTCAGTCTCAGAGAAAAGCAATAATATACGGGCCCCTATTTTCAAACGAGCTAGGCTGGATAAGACACCAGTAGGGTCTGCATCAGATGCTTAAGAGGTATTGAAGAAATAGTGCTCTCCCACTCTTGCCATACACTGAGTCGTCGCTTCAATGAGATTTTTTATTGGCTGGCAGAAATCGTCGGAACGACGGTTTATCGTAACAAAGAAGAAAGAGAGTAGACAAAGAGCACAGACGTACGGAGTAGCAAAGTCCGTGATGTTTTGATCGAGGCATCAGCAGACGCTTTAGGAAGGTGCGAAAATATATGTGACAGGGGTGGTTGAATTAGTTGGTAGCTCAAGGACTCCCCGCAATGGGATGGCCTGATTAAGCCACATGCTATGTTTCAAGAGAATATTTGGATGACATCAGAACACTACTAGAACGCTCGTCTCTTAAACGGGCCGATCAGCGTTGCATGTGCAAAATCGCGTGGGGGGAGACTTACATAAAGAGGCTGGTCTCCCGATGCTCATTTGATCCATCGTCGGCATTTCAACCAACGAACAACCACTTCATTCAATTCTGTCGCCATGCAAAACACTATCATCAAAGTCGCTGCTGTTCTCAGCATTCTGAGCGCCGTTCAGGCTCATCCTGTTGCTGTTACTCAGCGAGATGTCATCTCAGCTTTGCCGCAGTCTGCCGACGATGTCGACCTCAGGTTCCAGCCGATCCTTGACTTCGACTCGGACGGATGCTACGTCACAGCCGCCATTTCTTCTGATGGTACAACCAATCCCGGCCGTGGCGCAACTGGAACGCCGCAAGGCCAGTGTCGTGATCCTCCCCAGCTGGAGAACAGCAACGTGTATTCACGCAGACGCTGCAATAACGGCTACTGTGCTATCATGTACGAACACTACTTCGAAAAGGACCAGGCTATTGGGGGGAGTTTTCTCGGTGGCCACCGTCATGACTGGGAGAATATTATAGTCTTCACCCAGGGTAATAATGTCGTTCGTGTTGCGCCCTCGTGCCACGGCAAATATGATCAGGCCAGCAACACATTTCCGCTGACGGGCACCCGGCCGTACATTGTTTATCACAAGGACGGCGTTAGTACACACTGTTTCCGTTTCGCCAATAACAATGATATTGCCGATCCTGAGAACCCCAAGGGCTGGTTTACCTCGCCCCTTATTAGCTGGGACCGTTGGTCAGATGTTAGCCTTCGCATGAAGATGCTTTCTACGTGGAATGGCGGTGTCGGGCCTAAATTGGATGACGAGTTTGGTGATTCTCTGAAAGCTGCTGCTGGCAGTGCCGTTGCTGGTTTTGACCCCTATGTCGATGCATGAGTGGCGTTTTATTCAGGTCATGGAGGATCCAATCAGAATAGAATTGATATCATTGTATAATATTGATAATTTAACAATTGACTTACATTGCACCATCGTGATGAGCGGCTCCGTGATGTTTACGTCTCAAATAAATTACAGTAACCCACTCAGTTACATCTCATCAATTTCCCCATTCTACAATGTATGGAAATACTAGCCGCTAGATCAATTTCCTGTTATATATCAGAACGCATACGTGGCCTAGACTCTAGGGTAGTGACTTTGCTACTCCAAGTCATTTCCAATATCAACTCTCACCACATCCATAAGATATTATCTCTAAATATCCGACTATTACAAGTTGAACTCCTATACTATTCCTCAACAGTAGAAGCATTAAGTTTTTGAAATGCTTAAATTGTGAAGAGAACTGTGTTGTTTTTACGTTACGGTAGCGGCGACACGCTCCTCATGTAGTGACATAACAGAAACAATATGAATGTCCTTGGATTTGATTAAAGCAATTAGGTTCATGCTCAATCTCCATTGTTGGTATGGAGTACTAATGACTTCATTCTCTGAGGGGAACGTGGCAAGAATGAGCACCTGAGTTGAATTAACATTTACTCTTCACCAATATTGATCTAATATTGGCGAGTGATGTGTCTTCATCTGTACCTCTATTACGCTTGTGTCATCTAATACTGCTAAGAAAGGGAGTTGACAGGGTGCGACCTTTTCGTTCATTACAGCTGCTGAAGTGGACAAAGTCACCTTGATTGCGTGATTATAGCTTGGATTTATGATGACTCAAGCTTCCTTCCTCCGACGCATCAATACCCCTGAATTCGAAATACTTGCTCCATTCCGGATCGCTTACTAGTTGCTGCACAAACTCTGTCTCAAACGTGACCTGTATTTCCATCCCCTCGTCATCTCTGGCTGCGCCCTTGTGCGGCGGGTAGACAATGGCTTGACATAGGGGTACTCCACCGAACAAGTGCCGCCAGGCAGAGGGTTCAGCAAAGCCGAAGTCGTACGTGCAGAGTTCAGCATGCCGCCAGTCACTGACCAAGAGGGTCATGGGTGGGAAGGAATCAAGGTTGATGGATAGGTCCTGCTTGTTACGCACATTCGCAAATTTATGTAGCGTGGCAGCCAGCATATCGGCAGTGACACTCTCAGTCATTTGACGCGTGTAGCTTGCCAGCTGAGACAGGGGCACCTCTGAGATGATTTCAGCTAGAGTTAGCTGTGGTATAGTAGACGTGGCAGACGTGATGTCGATTTGTAGGTTGCCCTGCATGCGGGCAGGCATAGGAGGGTCGGTAAATAGCTTGGATATGCTTACGCCTTCCGCCCAGATCGGCTTGTAAGATAGACCAGGCTTATACAGAGGCTCGCGGATCTTGGAGAGGACACGCCACATGAGGGCGCAGACAGCATTGTACGTTGAGATCCAGGAGCCATCACTGGGCGAGGCAGCCTTTTTCAGCTCGGTAGCCCTGCTCTTGCGCAGGTGGAACACTAGCGCCTGCGAGTGCCTGTGCTGCAAGTTCCGGTTGGGCCGAGGAGGCGCTTCAACTTGTGACTCGTTAGAGGCTGACGCTCTGTCGAACCCCAGAGAGCCAAAGACGCTGCGATCAAGGCACTTTGGATCAAAGGAAGGGAACTCGGTCGTATTTTTGATAGCATAGCAGTTCTCAGCCAGCTGTTGAACGAAAGAGGACCAGCCAGTGATACCATTAGTGAAATGGTGGGTGTGTATATTGAAGATAAGACCGCCGGCGATGAAGTTTAGTTTGAATGATGAGAGAGCAGGGCTGTTGTCAGGATGGGCTTCTGGCTTGCTGCCGCAAGTCATCGGAGCATTGCTCAAGACATTAATGTCTCCAAGTATAGCCGAGACGAAGTGAGCTTCTGCGATCTCAGCAAAACATGGGAACGCATCCTCAGTGGAGTCCAGGTGCTGAATGACAAACTTGACAGTACTGGTTTTCTTCCTAATAATAGAGTGGTAGCCATCTTCATCCCTCTCAATAGTGCCGACAAGGTGTCTGACCTGGCTGAGAGTCCGCTCCAGGCCTTGCTTGAGTATTGCCGCAGCCTTGCTGTCACAGGAGTCAGCAAACTTTCAATCCAGATAAAGGAGGAAATCTAGCACTAACGTCTTCTCCGTGTCTTCTAGCTTGAAAAAGATAGCAACGTTGGTGTAGGTCGTGGTTGATAAATAGTCAAGGGTAGAAAGCCTGAATCGCTCCTCCTCTGGGTCATTCTCCCAACCCAAGGGATGAAGCTGAAATTCCTTGACCGTAGGCATAACGCTGCTTTGGGGTAGAGAGATTGTGATTGATATCTGGCGCGACAAAAGGACGACACGACCAGTATTACAGGCAATGCCCTGGATGGGAATTTTAACAAAAGTAAGGTATCAATAGAAAATGGCCAGCTTTGAAGAGTAATGAGGAAAATTCAGGAGGGGAACGACCAAAACTGCTGAGGGTTTGACGTTGAGTTACTCAATGTGTGGTGCGACCCCTCGTATGACAAAGCCTGCTTACCTATACAGCATGGGTTATTGCTCCTGAGATAACGCCGCCGCAAACCGTTTGCAGGCATTACTCTGCGACTCCGGTGTCTGGGGAAAAAGCGAGAGAGCGAGAGAAGGGTGCGATGGCGCGAAGGATCATCGAGCGACAAACGGACCGTTTGCAATTAAACGAATCCTGTAAAAGCCACAGCTAAAATAGGTCACGTCAATGCGGTACACAGTTAGGAAGGAGATAAGAAACCCGCTATTAGAGACGGAGGGACAATTCCCTTCCCCACATTTCGCGGCCGCTTAGTGCTGTGGAATGAGGAAGATGCGAGATGTGTTCTTCTTGCTGGTCTAAGTCTACGTCGTACAGAGACGAAGGGCGGGGAAGTTACAAGCGAGCTTGTTGTGCGGGCGCCCATAACAAAGGGAGACGAGGCGGAGCAAGGGGTGTATGTATAGAACTATGAGCTACTTTGTACGTATGAGAGCAATGACTACCTTGTATCTAACAAAGTTCCCCGCTTGAACCCCCAGCTCATTGTTATCCTACCGAAGGATCAGTGGGGTAACTAGCATCTATTTTGCACCCCGAGCTTCCTAATGCGTAAAGACTCAACGTAGGGATAACTGCCGCCGCATCACTGCATGGGCGACGATGCACAGTCATCTATCGCGCATCTTGACGTAAACCTCCATTTCCGGCCTCATCCACGTCACATAGCCTTTCTGGTCTCTCATCCAGTTGTGCGCCTTTTCGCTTAACCGCATGTCGAACTTCCACACGGCCCGGCCCAGAATCAGTCTCCCCTCCGCATAGGCCAGGCTTTGCGTCGAGTCAGCTAGTCTAGATGAGAGATCAATCACGCTGTTTACGTACCTCTTGCCTATGCAGTTACGCGGGCCCACGCTGAATGGCTGCAGAACATCTCGCCGGTCATCTGGGAATAATGTCGTGTCGATGAATCGTTCTGGAATGAACTCCCCCGGCCGACTGAAGTTGAGCGGTGAATGGTAGGCGGCGTAATGGTTGACAGCCACTGACGTCTACTCAACCCAAGTGGCCATTGTCAGTGGATCTCAGTCCTACTCAGTAGTTTCTTTAGGGGCAGGAACACGTACCCCGCCTGGAACATACTCGCCATCGATCGTGGCTCCGGCCTTGGGGACCTGTCGTGGGAATCCTGGTACAGCCGGTGAATACAAGCGCAAAGACTCCTCGAGGACGGCAGCAAGATACGGGAGACGGTCGGTATTATCAATCGTCATCACGTCGTCGCTCGCAAACGAAGTTGTCAACTCATCCACTAGCTTCTGCATCTTGTCCGGGTGTTCAAGAAGAAGATGCAACGCCCCAGACAGCAGCGTAGCCGTGGTTTCACTCCCTGCCTGGATCAGCGTGGCCGAGTTGCTCAGCATCTCACCCATGGTGAAACCTTTGCCGGGAGGTTGGCGCAGGATGTGTTCCATAAAGTCTGGGCGGGAAGCGTTGTTGTTCACTCGACGCGTCACCTTTTCCTGAGTGAGTTTCCGATGCCCCTCTGACCCCTTTACGGCATCCGAGGGGAGTATTGTATTCACGATCTGACGGGCATACCGACCCAGCAAAGGAATATGCTGTATGATGCGAAAATGCATCTGCGCCTCCTCAATCTGGTTCAACTTCAGGAGCCAATCCGTCGCGCCATCCTCGAGACATCCAAACGGCTCTCCAAATGCGAGGTCCCCGATGATGTCAAACGTGACCCAGTTGAACCACTGGACCATGTCTACGGGCGTCTCGCCGTGCTCGCAAGCCCGACCAAGGCCATTGATGAACATGTCGACGTAGCGCTGGATTAGCGGCTCCTGCTCGCGCAGGGAGCGTGCCGAGAACCCGGGAGAGTATAGACGCCGGTATCGCGCATGCTCCTCGTGATTTCCATTGACGATGGTGGGCGCGTCCGGGTTTCTCACGTAGAACTCGGGGTCCTTGATCATTTCCTGCTCGCGCGTCTTCTTATGGGCGTAAATGTCTTTCCAAGCTTGAGGGTTGATAAAGGAGAGGTTGTTTGGAGCAATGCGCACAACGGGCCCGTATCTTGCATGCAGTTCCTGGACCGCGCGGTGGTGATATCCCGTCCACATTGCTGCCAGATATGGGATCTTGCTCGCCGCTCGGGATCGAGGGCCGGGATATCTCGCCAAAGGATGGAACAAGACATTGTAAGCAGAGTATCCAACCAAGTAGAGAGCAACCTCTTCTCATCAGTACCGTGTCCCCAAGTGCTGGCTGTGCCCACTCACAATTGTAACAGTGCTCATGACCATACTCGGAATATTCAGCAGAGTCCAAGTCAAGCCACCTCGACTGAATCCTGCCCAGTCAGACATTGTAGATGTGTATTATGCTGCGCCTCTCTGAAATGCTGACAGAAAACACGTCCCCGGAGCGATGTGTCTATGTTTATATGTGGTAGCCCCTCTACATTAAAGTATCTCGTAAAAGAATTTCTGATGAGATGGCGACACAATGCCCTTCAATTGTTTGGTATAAAAGCATATCTCCTGCCATGTCTCTCCACATCAAGCTGAACTCCACTGATAAGGATTGGTGTTTCTAAACGTAGAACAAGACCGTTTTTTTCTCCCCGAACTATTGAGCTCTAAAAAGTCCTCTTTTAATTATTGACATTTTTGCTTGTAATTTTTGGAAGCCAAGAAAATCACACAAGACAACGAAGTCGTTCGTCAGGCACGTAGACCTATGACCATAAGCTTCTTCCTCGTCCTCTCTTGTCATGTCGCTGATCCACCAACTGCGCCGTAGTCCCATGCGAGTTGATCCTGTAGAATCCTTTATCGCTCTCTAACCCCACCAGCACCGACAGCTGGACTAGGGCCCGGGCGGCGTTGCCCGTAGGAGAAAGGAAAACTCTAAAAGGAATCTTCGGAGACTTGCCGCAGCTGCATAACGACGAGGTTATTCCAGGGGTAACGTGGCGTGTGCCGATCTTTCCCATGCTGATCACCAGCACGGGCTTTGGACCGACATTTGTTGTAGATATTACGGCATTTGTCTACCTCGGCGTCTGCCTTCCTCGGCGTCGTGCATTACAGCGGCCGCTCGCATATGCATCATGGCGGCCGCGTATGCCGTGAAAATTCTGTCTGACGGAGGGTAAGTGGAAACTCGCGTTACTGACACTTGGTTAATGGAAGTTGAATATGACCTCCCCACTATCTTGGCGCACGCCCCTGTCTTGCTCGGATCTATATGTTGAGTCCGAGAACCATCTTATCTGTTGGTATGAATAGATGACTTCAAATTCATGATTTGTTATTAGATTTAGGACTACCTGATGCGGAAGGTGAATACTCTGCTGCACGGCACGAGTATCCATTCACGCTGCCTACATGCTAACTCCATACTGCCTGCTTCCTGATATTCCTTAGTGCCGACATAATGTGCTAAGCGCAGTAATCACGCAGTTGTGCCATCAATGATCAATCAAGTTACTCTAGTTTACTTTTCTGCCCAAAGGGCGTTTTGCCATTCTCCGACCGGTTTCGTCATCCTAAACTACATCAACGACAGCCCATTGGTCCTCTCCCCTGCTTCCATCAAGGTAGCCACATAGGCAGATGCAACGGCGCTGTAGTGTGGAGATCCATAGTATCCGCATACCCCGATACATGCCCCTCCAGCTTGGGTCGCCGGGTAAACACGACGAGCATGTCCCTACTCGTGGGCTTCGTGGCATCCAACTGGTGCACCGACGTGACGCTATGCTTGAAGTCGTGATCCACAAAGACCAAAGTATCCAGGAAGTGCTGGTGGTGCACGCGTGCCCGGATCAGGGTGGGATCTGTCTCCCATATCTGCACCCCCGTTGTCTCCTTGTTGTCGTGCACGAATGTGACGGCGCTATCGGCGCGCATGTTCTTGCTCCCCAGGAAGACGGTCATGGTATGGTCGGAGCCGTCCGAGTGGACACCCTCAAGGGCCGGTTCGCCGAAAATGCCGTTGTCCTTGGAGGTGTGCGTGCGCGCGTTGAAGACAGTGCAGATCCAAGCCGGCGAGGAATAGTCCAGACAGTCACGGGGTGCGACAGGGACGCCCTGGAAGACAAGGGCCTTGAAGAGCATTAGGGCCTGCACGACCGTGTTGCCTTGCATGTCGGTGGGAGTTTCGTCGAACATCCTGGGGATGCCCGAGTCGTGGCGCTTGTAGTCCTCTTGCACCGTTAGCGTGTATGGCTGAGCCGCGAGCCGTCGTATGCTGCGTGTCTCGGGGTCGATGCAGTACCGCCCGTAAGTCACCGAGCGATAGTCGAGGGTCGGGTCGGGTCCCGTGAGGTCGCTGATCTGCTTGACGGCCTCGAAGTCGTCTTCCCTGGCGCCGAGACCCTCCAGAATCGGTATCATCTCCTCGCCCCGGACGAAGATGAATCTATTTTGCAGGTACGAGTTGCGCAGAGCCATGATGGCGGCAATGGACTCGTAAAATCGAGCATGATAGCGTCGTTCGAGGACATTCAAAATGTGAGGCCTTCGGTGAGGGGCCTTGTGTCCATTAACATGTCCGTTAACGTGGCCGTTGACGTTTCCATTAATGAGAGGCATTGAAGTTCGAGTGTGTGTTATCGAGGGTGTGAGAATAATGTGCTAGTCCTCATATACGACGGCCTGGACAGAACGCCATAGTAGCCTTATTTATATTGGGCTTGTCTACTCGCTGGATAACTGAATTGGGAATAGGTCATGTTAGCGTCCAATAGTCCCAGCGCTGCAAGCCCCGAATCACAACGCGTCAACTATGAAGTAGTCGTGGAGACTATAGCCGCGTTGTAAGTCTAGCACTGTGGATGTCGAATATGAATCACCTCTGCTCACTTGTTGCTCATTGTGGAAGGTCGACTAGAACCCCTGGCCCCTAGCCCCCTTCACCGCTAGCGAGAGGAGAAAGGAGAGAACTAATGACCTCCTGACATTAATCCTTCTAGAATCTGCAAGTTCGCCCGGGCTGGCCTCTGTGCGACCCACCTCTGCCACCAACAACTGCCTCCTCGTGTGCAAGAAACTCGTATATAAGCATTGCAGGCAGTTCTTGTCCTGGTGGTGCTTTGCAATGTTGTTAGGGCTTCCCTGGGCCCCTTTCTTACTACAAAACTCGGTAGCTTAGGTGGCAAAAGCACCATCCAGGGCCGGAGTTACCTAGTTTGTTTCTCTGCCGTCTTATTGTCTTAATGGTCGTCTCAATGGCTCCTCCATATCCCATCACAGTCGCCAACCCCAATGGGCAGTTTTCGCGACGTTCAGATCCAAAGTTTTATGAAACGCCCAAGTTGTCCATCGTCGAGACATGGTCCCTTCTGCTGTCCCGCCTCAAGGCCGCCACGGCTACTATCAAACAGCGCTTTGATGAACGCGCCAGGATCGAAAAGGAGATTTCCGCCCGCACCGACGACTGGTGCATCAACATTTTCCTGCAGACGTGCTCGCGCCTTGAGCATCTTACTTCAGAGCTGGAGATGCAGCTGGCCATCACCCAGAACCTGGGCCACGGCCATAACCACAACCAAGCGCTGTCGACATTTGCCCTTTCGCCCTGGCAGATGGAGGAGCGTTACCGTGCTCTGATCCAGCTGCAGTCGTGTTTGGGATCTTTCTTTGAGCGCGCCAGTCCCGCCTACGACCAATCCCAGACTGTGTGGTGGTTTGACCCTTCTTACCACCAGTCCGACGGCCTCAACTATGACCGCTACGGTGCGCCAGACGTCCGAGACTCTGAGGCGCGACTCCTCCAAGCTCTGGGGCTGGGCAACGAAAAGCTGCCGCTCCGGCTCTTGTTGACGTCCAGCGGCGTTGCCGCCTTCACGGTACTGCATCAGTTCTTGATGAGCAAAGTCATCACCGCTGGCGACACCATCGTCATCTCTCCGTATCTCTACTTCGAGTGTTTCGAACACCTGCGGTTGATCTCGCATGTAAACGTCGTCAACGCAAGCACGTTTGACGCCGAAGACATCATCGCCACAGCTGAGAAGCACAACGCCAAAGCAGTCTACCTCGACCCCATGGCCAACACAATCGGCTTGCAGACCACCGACATACGACGGCTTGCGCAGCTCCTTTCAGTCAGAGAAGGCTGGGCGGACCGGTTTCTCATCATCGACGGGACACTGATCTCGGGTGGAATGCCCTTGTATGACTGGTTTGATAAACCCAGCCACCCAAAGGTCCTTTATTACGAGAGTGCACACAAGTACATCCAGATGGGTATGGATATCGTCATGTGTGGATTTGTTGTCTACCCAGAAATTTTCCATGAGACCATCGGCCTCATTCGTCAGGTCACCGGAACAACGCTATATTCACGTCAGGCCAACGTCTTGCCGCCAATTGATTTGAATATCCATCAATCACGGATGCACTGGCTAACGACAAACGCGGAGAAGCTCTACCACCTCCTGGACAAGAAGAGCTCCACCATCGCCGAGTTCCATTTCCCCACCCATTGGCGCAAGATGGGCTGGAGCCATGGCGGAAACGTCGTCACCATCCGGCTCGTTGGGGATCAGATGAACAAGCGGCCGAGCTTGGATATGTTCACAAGCCTAATTCTTAGGGCCGGAGAGGAAGAGGGTGTTGCAATGACAAAGGGCGGCGGCCTGGGCTTTTCCGTCACTCGCATATGGCCTTCAACGCCGTTCATCCGTAATGAGGATCCATATATGAGGATCTCGGTCGGGGTTGATCCCAATGAGGTTGAGCCTGTGGCCAGAGCAATCTGCAAGGGGCTGGAGAGACACTACCGGGCTTCCAGATCAGCCATGGCACAATGGAAGCTTAGAGAGAATGGAGTGGCCAAAGAGGATGGGACAATTAGAGAAAATGGGAGCTTCAAAGAGAATGGGGGCTTCAAGGAGAACGGGAACTCCAAGGGGAATGGGTCAATCAAGACAAGCAGTGCTTATTTCGACGCTGGGATATAAGCAAAGGTAAACTAGGCAACACTAATTTTCCACTCACCTTTGTCCTGGAACTCGGAAGTTTCGTTTGTGATTTTCCCCTCAAAGCAGACATTGAACAATGTCCCAAGTGTCGCATGTGATGAAATTGCTTCGAGATGTGACGGTCGGGTCGAGCCTAGGAGCGTATGGTAGGTATGAGGCGTGAGGTGTGTGATCTAATGGATCAGGACGTCGTAGTGAGCAATGTAGGTCACGGTCTGGTAATGTGCAAAAGTGAGTCTTTATGTAGCCAAGCGTGTTGATAGCTGGTGAGCTATCTATCTATGAAAGTGCTAAGTGAATATGTATATATCATGTGGTGATCACTGTGTCTATGCAAGTGATGATGGTGATCGGGGACTTGATGATGGTGATCGTGCAGGGTCCGTAGCGATTAGTCTCTGATAGGAGAAAAAGAGTGGGTGAGTACATCCTGGTTCTGTCGGTTTTGGCCGCCTAGTCCCAACCTGGGCCTTTACAAGTTTGGGAGGACACGATCGATAAGTTAAATCGAATCCATTTTTATTCAAGCCTGCCGACTGTTATCATACTTTTTCAACCCATTCCTTCGCAACTCACAAGTCGATGGACCAACCCAATTCTGCGCGTGGCCGTTTGTGTATTGATCGCTTTCTCTCAAATTAGGTCGCACAGCATGAACCAGTGTCTTCACGACGGGTATAAGATTTTGATGATGAAACTGGCAATGCACTACAATACGCGATCGGAAAAGATGTGTCGGCTATTCACCGGACCCTGCTATCTAAGCATGGCCGTTTAGATGGCTACAACTGCGTAGGATAAATTCCAATCATGTCATTTACCCAAACTGACGTGTCAAAAACTCGCTCTCAACAAATCTATTCCTCTGGAATATCAACATGGCATGCCGCAATTAACGCCTACACGATAGCGATAAGACACAAAAGAAATCTCGAGAATTAAAATCGTTTCCTACGTCTTACAATCCTCCAAAATCAAATGTCCGCCCAACTCTCTTCCCGCTTACTTTTTTTTGAGTCATGGTTCTTAACATGTATCGTAACAGTCGTCTCTTTGTGAATCTCTCCGTATTTCCCCATCTCGTAGTTGTTCGGACCCGACATGATGCCCTCCTGGCTATTATTCGTATCGCTTATATCCGCATCGACATCGATACCGCTGCCATTTCGGAGATAGCCGCCTTTGGATCGAATGGCTGCTGATGCTGAACTCAGTCCTTTGCTGTTGCTGGTGGGCTTTCCCGTGGGGTAGCTGTTGAGAGCGCTTCGTAACCCAAGCTTGAAGGCGACGGTTCGGATGATGGGCTGGAACGAAGGGAAGCAACCACACCAGAACCCAACATGGGACTCTAGGTCGGTCCACACGCCGATTGTAGCCATCTTGAATGTCCTACACAAAGATATTAGCGTTTAATACAGCCCCCTCATACGTGAACTCACGAGTCAGTCCCCCAATCCATAGTCCGGATGTAGTACAGGCGAATGATACCAGTGATAACAACAAAGATTCCCACACTGAAGACGGCAATGACCTGAAATGTCTTTCGCGACCAAAGCATCTTCTTGTAGATGACCCACATTGGAAGAGCCATCAACATAATGTCAAATATGATGCCAAGAATACCATGTCCGTTCATCATCATGTCCATGCTTGATTGCGGAAGACAATTCAGAGTAGGCAGTGGCGGGAGCCAGCCGTCTTTTACCGGATTGCAATGGAAAAGCCTGATAAAAAAGCAAATAATGGTAGAAACGAGCACCATGCCAGAGACGAAGTAGACGAGGAGAAGATAAATCTTGTCTTTGTGCAGCCGTGGGAGGAAGGCGAGGACGGCTAATCGATCTAGGCCAACACCCCAAAAGTACAGCAGATTCAGGTTTTGCAGGCCCTTTTATCACAGATCCTATGTCAGCTGGAGATCAATGGATGACTTTTCTACCCGTCGTACCTCAAAGAACTTCAAAAGCAGCAGCTGAGGGATCAGTTCCATGTGGGCGCCGGCGCCAACGTCCTTCAGGTGAATATTGAACCCGGACTGAGTCGTGATGACGCAGAATGCTAGAGATGCCACGAGATCATCCAAACCAAGAGATTTGGTCATGAAACCTCTGACATAGAGACGTATCCCCAAGAAGCAGCTCGAGATCGTGATCAAGGCAATGTTGAGTTTGGCCTGTGTTCCACCAGCCCAGTCGGGCGTCTCCCAGAACTTGGTCCCCGGAGGGTAGTTTGACGTCGAATTCATGGCGAGTACCGTGAGAACCGAGACTAACGAGGAACCAGTGCGGCAATCACTCAGCTACCCACACATCGACAGATTTTGCGGAAGACTCGTCCAGCCCTTCTCCAAGGGGTGACGATGTGCAAGGTTTTTATTCCCATGTGTAGAAATGTGTCGACGAAGCACAGTGACTACCCCCAAGAATACCCAGCCCTGTCACGCCCATGGCAACCCCGCTTCTCCGTCAAGCCAGAACCTGCGGCAAAGCGCTCAGACCCGACGTTAGGCTTGTTCCAGGGGTTTATCGGGAGGGATTCCGGATGAGCCCTGTTCGGTTGCCTGGTGCGGAGGGATCCTGACCCGGATCAGCCACCATTCCCCAGAGTAACCCCTGACGGACGACTGAGCAATTTGATGTTAATGATTATTATCAAGGTTCTTTACAGGTACGAGAAGTTTTACACCTTAATTGTCTTTGAAAGAGAAAAAGAAAAAGAAAACTTACCAGACTTCAAAAACCAGTGGATGTACCAGCGACCTGCCGAAATTGCAACTATGTCACGGCGAGGGACGAAGGAGCGCTCTAACTCAATGCGAAGAATGCTGCATGATCTGATCGGTGTTTACGGATTACTTCCGAGAGAACAGAGGACTCCGAATCCCATGACTTGTTGGCCATCGAGCTGCTAGGGCCAGGGGTATGTAGCACTTCCTTGTCTCTTTCAAGCCCGCGCCAATAGGAACCTTGGCTAGATTACCGAGCTTCCAAATTTCTACCTACCTCCGCGCTGTCACATTCAGGGTAAACTAGACGCTTCCCCGGCACTAGTGACGAAAGTAATCGATCCTACGCTAGGCTGCTGGAATTAAGCGATGGCCCAGATCAAGCTAGGCTTTACGCGCAATCAGAATCTGAGTTGTTGGTCCATCTCCCGACTCAATGCCAAGAAGACAGGCTTGTTCACATCGAGCGGTAGCGTAGAGATCCTAGGCACAGAAGATTGCATGCAAGTACATAGCCAAAGAAGAAAAAAGAGCCAGGCTTTGACAAACACAAAATATGCTGACGATGCTGACGACACGTATTGTGAAACCTCACCACCATCAACATGTATTATCTTTGAATGCGGTGCCATGCTTCACATCAATGTCTTGTAAGAATCAAGCAGCGCATTTGGTCAGCCATCGCACAGGCTGGCAAAAGTGCGCTTCTTCGACGAGTCAAACCTTGGCCCGGGCTTTACTGTCCCGTTCCGTACCTGCGTCTCGGGAACCTACCAGGGTTCAGTTCATTATTCCCGCAAGTGACCCTGCAAATACTATCCTGCATTATTTCAGTTGACTAAGACAACAGTGCCTTACATCGCTCCCTGTCAAGACTGTCAAGTTCCCCTTTTGAATGCTCATGCAGTGTAACAGCTCGGAAATTCGTCTTACATCCGTTGCCGGACCTGTCTCCCTGTATGGTATAGTCACTAGCATTTGCCACTATCTGAACCTTGCCCTTGTCGACAATTGCTTACTACTGATACAGGAGCAGTCTTCAGGCACACTCACTCATTTCACGGATGGCACGGCCATTGAACATTGGCGACTGATCCCGGCCATGGTTTGGAGCCGATTAGATGGAGACCCGGTCGTTAAAAAGTTGGACGATGACTTTTCTATGCGTGGAAGAGTATATTAGCCCGCTGCTTTCTGCTGGTCTGCAAACTGGCACCTCAGCTCTACAGCCACTTGTGATCGGCCAATAACCATGAAGCTTCTTCCCTTCCTTTCTGCAGCATTCCTGCTAGCTCATGGGGGCTCTGCAGCCCCTACGCCCGAGGATGCTACTACAGCGGTGGCGGCCACCTCCAAATGCTCCAAGGTCCTGGTCCGAAAGGAATGGTATGGTTGCTTTGCCTTCGCCTCTTAAAAATACGCCGCATTTGCTCACAAAGTTCTAGGAGGAAGCTGTCCAAGCGGGAGCAGCTAGACTACCTAGCTGCAGTAAAGTGCCTGCAGTCTAAGCCGGCCAAGACCGCTTCGCTCTATCCAGGTGTGAAGAACCGGTATGACGACTTCCAAGCAGTGCACATTGCCATGACGGAAAAGATTCACTTTGTGGTAAGCCTGCTTTCCCTGTAGTTCTGTTAGTACCCCTCTGAATAACATCGGCGATAGGGTCAATTCCTGCCGTGGCACCGCAAGTTCTTGGCCGTCTACGAGGCAGAGCTGAGAAACACTTGCTGCTACACGGGTGCTCAACCATACTGGGGTAAGCCATCACTATAAACTCCAGCTCTTTTTTGTTTCAGCCTAACCCGAGCATTAGACTGGACTAAGGATGCGGTCAGCGAGGATGCTTGGAACAGTTCCCCTCTGTTCGATGACACCTACGGCTTCGGAGGTAAGTGAATCTTATGGATCATCGATCTTCGTCATGTGTAGGGTGAAACACTGACCAATCTCGCACAGGCAACGGTGAATGGCTCGAGGATATCTCTGACCTCCCCAGCACCTCTCTAGCTCCCGGTCCCTTAGAGCCCAGGACCGGTGGTGGTTGTGTTGTCGATGGCCCCTTTGCTAACCACACTGTCAACTTGGGCCCTGGAAACAGCCTCACCTACACACCGCACTGCTTGCGCCGTGACTTCATCCCGTCCCTCGTCACTAAGAAGCTGACCGCAGCTGAGGTTGTGTGGGAGTCTTCCGCATCGACCTTCCATGAGTATACCGAGCATATTGAGATTGCCAACATGTCTTCCGATTTATCTGGCATCACGACTCACGGTGGTGGTCACTTCGGTATCGGTGGTATGGTTGGAGAGATGTCCGATATGTACTCTTCTCCTGGTGACCCATTGTTCTTCCTTCACCACGGCAAACTCGACTACGAATGGAACAGGTGGCAGCGTTTGTGTATGTGTTTCTCAGTGTGGCTCTGATACCCGACCTCTATGAGCAATTGCTAACAACACATTAGCTTGGGCTACCCGTAAGTCCGAGATTGGCGGGCCCGACACCATGTGGGCATATCCCTACAACTATTGGGGTGACATTCCGTACACCAACATCACCCTAGACTTTACTCTGGCTTATCCTGGACTTGTATCCAGCGTAACTATCCGAGATGTTATGGATATTACTACTGGCCAACTATGCTATACTTACGCCTAATTTTCTATTTTGAAAAGTGCACTCGTTACTTCTAGGCTTGGAGCTGCTTCTGATTTATTTACATAGCATAATTATATATAATTAATTTCTAATTGTTTTAAAATGACACATTTTGATTTTAATCATAATTTAACTCTAAGTTATGGAGCGCTTCACCCGGCTTTGATTAGCCTGAGACGCACATGTCGCACACTTTACTGCATAGTGACACCAAGCATTTATTATGACTTTGAATCTAGTGAATGGCATCTGAAGCAGGTGCTTGCGTTCCTGTGTTTGCTGTGTCGTCAACCGGAGCTAGCGACCTCCGTTCGCCCCATTGCATTCATTGCAAATACGTATTGGCCTGGCAAACACTGGGCTATTATCAAGGAAGAGGCACCTAAACGTGGAATGCGAATACCTGAATCTTGGAACCCAAATTAAAGAGGCCCCGCGGCTTTTTAACCCCTCTCTCAGCCTGTATTCTTCGAGGGATAATGACAACGATGATTGTAGTGGCGGACCGTTTAGCTAATGTCTTTGCGGGTTACGTGTCCCTCGGCTTAATTTGACTACTTAGCTTCGAAAATCACGCGTATTTAGATGTACTTTGTTACGTGATCACCTCATTGCCAGAACGTACGTCGTGGGTATACTAGATAAAGTACGCACCCGATACGCGTAAGAATAACGATGCGTTCTTGACCTAGTATCTATGCATACTCTGTGACTATGACTCGGTCCCACTTCTGGGCCAATTTTATGGGTAGTTTGATGAGGCGTCACTCACTTTGGGACTAATGCAGTTTCGCCTTACCGCTCCCGCCCAGGCATTATCCAATCATCCAGTTGTCCATGGTTGCATCGTCCGATCCTGGCGCTTATTAGCCGGGTGGTTGGCCAGCACCACCTTTGCATCTCCTCGAAGCGCGCCCCTTGGCTTGAACGAGACTGCGCCGTTTACAAACCATTTGTGTTTGACAACGACGTGGCCAGGCGTAGCCGCATGACAGGCTTCTGGAGGCCGCGCCGCTTGACTCACCTCTCGCCTGCCTGTCAGGCTGTCGCTCGGGGCCAAGGCATATCTGTCTCTTGATATCGAGGGCTTCTCGTGTGTGATTCGAGGCTCTGGATGGCCGTAGATTGGTGGTGCTAGGTCAGGGCACCAATGCGACTAGATGAAGAGGGTGGAAAGGGATTCCTTTCTGTGCTTACGACGGAGTATCAGGTGCATCGATGAAGAACCCCAAATCGTGGATGAACCATGAATCATTGGGCATTGGTCTATCAACCGCCAAGGTTCTTGCTCGTTTCCACCTCCCTCCTCTTTCTCAGTCCTCCTACATCTCGCCTCCTGCTCCCGCTCCCGCTCCCTCCTCAGACTCGTACTACTTTGCCTCATCTCAGTCGCGACCGACAATGCGGCTGCGTGAACATGCACCAAGTCGACTGGCGCGCGGCTAGACGGGATTTGCGTCCCTCCAGCCAATCCCTTGGTCCCCCCAGATTAGATCAATCGTCCTATCGACTCCACCGCTTGCCTCCTGCTCCGCTAGTCCCGCTTCCGTCTTCTCCTTCGCCAACCATTTGTCGTCAGCAATCAACACAACATAGTCATCTGCCTTAGGAGTGAGGCGACTGTTGGTCCTGCACATTCAAAACCCATTGGCATCCCTTCGGTAGGCCGCTGCTGTATTCCACTCTCTTCCCCGGCTGGTTAAAGCACCCCCAGCACGCAGAAAAACGCCCAGCGTGGTGATCCTTCACGGCAGCCCCTGCGACAACATGCTACATGCATCGTATCATCGATGCAATCCTGTCTGCCCCGTGCGTTCAGCCCTAGCCGCCATCCTGAAGTCCAGCGTCATTCAACGGTATAGATCAATTTAAGTACGGCTCTTATCCGCATTCTCGCCAAATCGTCTCCATCCGCTTCTTTAGTCGCTCTCTTTGCCCGCTTCCGAGGCAACCCTTGTTAATTGCTTTTCCACGCTCCAAGCTGAGCGCTAGTAAACCCATTTCCACTCTCTGAGACTGCTTTGAGCGCTGTGCGCCGAGCACCGGAATGTTGAACACGGCCTCCTTCACCAACCTACCCGAGGTCTATATCGACCCGCATGCAAACGCACCTCAAGTCTTGTACATCGAACACAGAAACAACCACACCGGCTCCCCCGAGAGTTATCCGGAGGCTCTCTATGCACCAAAACCCGACGACTTCCGAACCAATTATACTGGTCGAGATGCTCCCTTTGTTGGCAAACCTGATCGCGGGATCTGTGGCCTAAAACGCCGTGTTTTCTTCATACTGGTAGCCGTTTCAGCATTCCTCGTTATTGGCGCCATCGTTGGCGGTGTTGCTGGTGTTACTCTCACGAAAAAGACTTCCTCTTCCGATTCTAAGTCGTCATCATCCCCAAACGCCACCACCATCTCTACTGCTACTGCTACCATATCCTCCTCCTCCTCCACTGCCAGCACTACCAACATACCGTCGGCTACTTCCAATAACACCTCAGTTTTACCAAAATCTGGAATCGCAAGTGTAAATTGGACCGACACCGCTGGTTTAAGCCACTACTACGTCTTCCACCAGAACCGATCCAACGACCTCATTGCATCCATCTGGGACTCACAAGGGCAGACATGGGAGACCGTTAGTGTTTCGGCGAGCTTGAGAGAATGGGGTTTTGACTTTGACCTGGTTGAGGGGACGCCCATTTCCGCGGTCGCCTGGTCCGATGACGAAGCTGAGTGGAACATCCGAGTGTACGCTGTGCGGACTGGCAACTACCTTGTCGAGTTGAAGAAAAACCTCGCCGACATAGATGGACGGTGGGTTCAAAAGGCACTTGGCTCAAGTCAATGGGTAAAAACGGCTGAGGGGTCGAACATCGCAGCATGGCGCCCGAATGGTGGAGAGCACGATGATCCCATCGTCCTCTTATACCAGAATGAAGATCAGCACTTAGCCTATTCTACCAGCGAAGATTGGACTGACACACAATCTCTGGCATCTATTCCGGTCACAAACTCAAGTGGGCTTGCCATAAGCAGTTTTGCAATGAACGGAAATACTTCTGATATCGCGTGGGGGTTCTATTTCGATTGTGACAACACTATGCGGAGGATTCTCGTGGAACCAGATTTATCGACTTTGACCATCGGTCGTACGTAACCCTCACACTTGCCCCAGTGAGCCTCAGGGCAATACTAACGACTGAGAATAGCGAACGGTCTTGGCGATATGTCTTCATCGTCCAAGACCAACTTCGCCGCCATTCGAGTTGATGAAGTGGACGTCATTGTGGCGGACACCCACAACGATGGCCGCGTAGTAGCGCGCTGGTTAAACCAGCCACTGTGGTCCACGCCAACAAGCCCAACTCTTAAAGGTTCACCAGATGACATCAAGGTGTCAGAGGGATTTACTGGCATTGCTGGAAACAGCGAACTCAGAATGTACGGCATTGTGAACGGAGAGATCCACGAATGGTCATTTGTCTCCAATGAGCCAATGGAATGGAATTACGAAGGTCAGGTTAAGACAGCACTTGACGGTTAGTATAACAGTCGGGTTTAAACTAGGGGTATAGAGTAGGTCCAAGGCGTGAGGTGTATGACCTAGTGGATTAGGACGCTGTAGGAAGCAATAAGGTTATATCTAGTAATATGTAAAAGTAAGTCTTTCAATATCTAAGTTGTGACGGTCGGGTCTAACCTAGGGATATAGGGTCTGTCCGAGGCGTGAGGTATATAATCTAGTGGATTAGGAGGTCGTAGTGAGCAATGTAGGTTACTGTCATGGGCTAGAGCTTTGCTCTAGCCTTATAGAAGGAAGACCTTGTATAGCTAGTTGGTTGATTGCAATGGTGATCAATTAATACGTATCCTTTTGCTGCAACGGCAAAGGATAGCGCTGTAAGGCGCTGATGGCCGTTGCGCTAGCTATCGCTTAGCCCTTCTGGGGTCAGCCCATTACAGTTACGGTGGTCTAGTAATGTGCAAAAGTGAGTCTTGATATAACTAAGTGTGTTAATAGTGAAGCGGCTGCGTGGGACGAAGAGGATGAAAACAGCGTCAAACACTTTCCTCTCTGGATCGCCATCCCCTTATCCTAGCCTCAACAACGATGGGCAGCAGCATTCTAACTCGCAATCTTCCGAGATGCTCAACGCGGCGGAACTGGCACTCTTAAGCCACTACATCACGCATACCAGCCGCATCCTCTCTTTCGACAAAGATGATCTCTATGCTCTCGAGGTTGGCATTCCTAATCTCGCTTTCAACAACAAGCCTCTTATGGCCTCTCTTCTAGCGCTAGCAGCGGTTTCCAAGTGCTGCCATATTTCCAAACACTCCTCGGCGCCTCTAGAAAGCTTCAACGAGATCTGTGAGCTGCTCGTTCTTGCAGACCAGCACCACAGGATCTCACTGCAGCAGCTACAAGCCGCCATCCCTAGCACGGACCGCTACGAATACGTCATGTTAAATGCCATCTTCATGGCCGAGTATGGCTCCGTTAGGCACTGCGTCCGCATATGTCTCGCTAAGGCGGCAACACTGAGCGGTAAGCAGTTGCCTAGCGAGCTGCTGCCGACGGGATCTCATTGGATCTCTCTCACCCGCGCCGCTCACTTAGCCCACTTCGGACTGTTTCATAAACCGGACGAGCCTTTGGAAACAAGGGCGGCGCAGGCCACCGTCTTAAAGACGAGCGATGCCCCGCGGCTTGCTATATCTGCTCTAAGTGGAAACGACATCCTCTCTCGGGAAAACGGGCTTCTAGAGGGGCCAGTCGTTTGCTCCTCCCAATAGTAGCTGCCACATCTTTCCCTGCTCTCGAGAAGCTACATGCAAGTGCCCAATCTACTAGGATGACAGGAGTGTTCGATGTCTCCGCACCAACTATGATAGACGACTCTCAGGATTGGCAGCAGCAATATGTCAGCCACGACTCAGAACTTCAGGCTTGCTTTGCGTCGATGGAGATACTTCGCGATGTCTTTGCGACGGTGTTCCCGATACAAGACTCCGTCTCGAGAAGTCCCCCAAAGGCTGTACTTGGCCATGAGCTCCCACTGCCCGGTGCACTTTCCGGGGCTCCTTCGTGGCTAGCGAGCTACTTGGCCCGTATCACATCAGGAGCACCGTCCAGCCCAATCCGAAGGACCGATATGGGGTTCGTGAACAGAGTTCCGCTAGAGTTCCTGACTTTAGTTCAGTTGATGCTTGACTAGATGCCTGTAGAGCCTGGCTATGACCGTTTGGTGCCGTGCGAGATGGTTGACAGCGAATCATTGCCGCCTAGTACGGCAGGTCAGCTGGCCATGGACATTTTCGCACACTGGCTCGTCTTAGTCATGGCCCTGGATGATGTTTGGTGGATTGGCGGCATGGGAGAGTGGGAGCTTGGGCCCGCTGTGTCATTTATGCAAGCTCAGGGGTGGGCTGACTTCTCAACAGTCAGTAGAGAAACGTGGTGGCTAGAAAGTATGCACAGGGTTGCAAAGAGCTTGCATAACGTTTAAAGGGCAGGTAACTCAAGAGCTGGAATAAGGTCTATAAGTATTTAGGAATTTTTCACGGTCATGCATGGGAAATAGTTAGAGTTGTATGAGGATTAACTAAGATATTAGCTCATTTGTCGCACTGAATGGGTCCTTCTTTCTTCGGTCATTGTTTGAGATCTGTTAAACTTGTCATCTATGTATTCGACCGATATTTTTGTAAGATAACTTTCACTATGTGATCATTGTCAATAGAACGTAAGGGCTAATTGAAAAAGAATTCACCATAGAAACTTAAATCAGCCTTATACTCAGTAACCCTTCAGTCCGACTGGAATGACAGGAAGTCGGTATACCGGCCCAGTGCTGTCAACTGTTTGGCTTTAGATAATACATTCTCCGGTTGCACATCCACATTAGGTGTGAAAAGAGACGTATCCCTCTGTTGAAGGCCAAGAGAGTGTTCCAGCAGAAATCTGACCATCCATCCGTCTAGCCTTTGAGATTCTGTCGAGAGAAGGCAAGTCTTTTGAAATGCGATCAGCCAATCAATCTACATCACGTCAGTCTCAGTGCATTGAATAGCGATATCTCATCTTACCATAACCTCTGTGAGAGGCCAGTATTTTTGAAGCTCTAGAAGGCCCTCAAAGTTCATATTGAGATCCCGGCGAGCTTTCTGAAGCTCTTGGAGGTCGCCAAACAAAAGGGTATGTACTAGGACCGATGAAGAGACTGTCGTCATGTGCGCAACGGTTGGGTAATTTGGCTCACATCCCTTCATCTGCCGGGAGAGATGAAGTAGACTGCTAAAAGATGCGGCGTGAGATTTGCAACGAGATACATAAGCGCCCGATGCGGAGGATGTCGACTGCTGTTTTTCTAGGAAATGAAAGTATAAGAGCGTCGAAAAATGGTGATATGCGAGGTGGAGGGCGACAAAAGGCCCACCTTGACCGTCTTGCTGTTGGCTGTGTAGGTTTTGTACTGTCATCTGAATGTCGGCCGGAAGCGTTTCCCTCCATGACTCCAGTCGCCGTTCGATGTGTTCCACTCGCTGCCCCAGTTCGGTAGCATCCATGCTACCTTTAGCAATGGTCCGGTTGATGTCCTGAATCGGCCCAAATTGGTGGACTAGCGTTATCATGTGGGCAAAGATCCCGGGCTGACAAGGGGCCTTGAGCGTGATTTGGTCATACGCAAGCGAATCAAAGGTAAAGTCGTCCATGGGTAGCGGAGAGCAAATGTCGACGTAATCCATATGACGAGGCAGGCCGAGCCCTGAGAAACACCAGCGATCTATCACATACAATGACCACCAGATTCTTAATGAGGTCTCACGAACAATGACGGGACTGTTCTCCAGTTGAGAGTCAAGATGTATGACCTCAGACATGCTAGTGGCAACACCTATCCCTGTTGATCAGCAAATGCCTCGATGCCATGGCGAGTCTAACGGGTAAGCAGGATACGCACGAGCGAAGAGTGCTGCGGAGGAAGTCTGGCAGTTGCTGGCACTTAGAAGAGCCAGCAAAACGCAGGCCTGGATGTTCTCGATGCAGACATTTTCAAGGTCCGCCTGAACTATTCGCTTTGCCTCTGCAGTCAAACAAGATTCCAGCACTCGTCTGTCAGGAAGCGGAGAAAACTTGGACCCAATAGCACAGAGGGCGTATAGCAAACCGTTTCCCATACTGCCATTCCTTAGCTGGGCCCGCACCGTTCCTGGATGGAAGATGCAATGAGGTCGGCCGTGGACTTTCCCGAGGTAGTACTCAACAAACTCCACGGCCATCTCCCTGGACAGACCTGGAAGCAGGGGTGTACTGTTGTCGCCGCTTTTAAGGGATGAAACCGAGTCCCTCCTGTTTTCCGGGTCATTTTCATCCAACTCGTGGCCCGGGAGTCGTCTTCTCAAGTCGGAACCGCACTGTAAGCGTCTCCGCTTACACGAGTCACAGGGCTCGCCGGGGCCTGGCCGAGTGCATTTACGCTTGGACCCGCGACACTGACGACATGATCTCGGCGCCTTCATTTGACAAGAGTGACTTTAAAGACGGGGGAGAACTTGATTCGAGACGGGTTGGGAATGATGCAGGAGGGGAAAGAAAGGTGGATCAAGGTAGAATGTGGATGTTACTCTTTGAAGCGGGATTCCGACAGTGGGGAGATGGGCATCGGAATAGCAAGGCTTCCATTGGCTACAAGCGGTGCAAGGTGCGGCCATAGCTCCGCAGACGTCGGAAATGCCCACGTATGATTTGCCAGCTCGACGGAGTGCCGGAGGACGCAGCTCTGCTGAACTGATCACTCTCATGCTGGGAAGCCCGAGCCCGACTGTCCATGACAGCACTGATGTTTAATATAGGCACCTTTGCTTTGTGATTGCTAAGCTTGGGATATAATTGCACTAATCAGGCCATCATAATCAGCTTAAATAGAAGGCTCCTCGCGTTAACTTGACCTTCTTATCCCCCTACATGCTTTCGACATTTCCAACTCGGCATCAACACACCTCTTGTTCTTCATAGTTCACCACATACATCGCTACCATGTCTAGCCTTCTGGAGCCTGTTGTTATTGGCGGGAAAGTCCCTCTGAGGAACCGCGTCGTCATGGGTTCTATGACTCGCAACCGCTGTTTCGACGACAACAAACCGGGCCCGGCACAGGTCACACACTACGCAGACCGAGCCAAGCATGGCACTGGCCTTCTCGTGACTGAAGGTACCTTTGTGGACTGGGCTGGCTGCGACTGGGAACACTCGCCGTACATGATTACCCAAGATCATGCCGATGCCTGGCGCAAGGTGACCGATGCTGTCCACGAGGCCGGGGGCAAAATCTTCTTCCAAGCCTGGCATGCGGGTCGTTGCCAGCATGAGCAGATGCCTATCATGAAAGAGCACGGCGGGCGTGTTCTAGCCCCATCCGCTGTCCAGGCTAACAATGGCAAGTATCGTGATTTGCCTGGACAACCTGTACGTGATGCCCTAGAATCCCTACTGTAACATCAGGCTGCTAACTGGAATTTGGTTCATCGCAGGGACATACAGCCAATATCGAGGCTATTGAGGATGTCAACGAGGTCATTGGGACTTATCGCCGTGCCTGTCAGCTGGCCAAGAGTGCTGGCTTTGACGGCGTAGAGCTGCTAGCTCAAGGGTATGAATACTTCATTCCAAATACTCACTAGACAACTGACATCTCGATTATAGAGGTTACTTGCCCCATCAATTCTTAATCAGGTGAATCCTCTTGCAGGTCATGTTACCTTTCGCTAATATAGTCAACAGCCGGGCGAACAAACGAACTGACAAGTACGGCGGGTCTGTTGAGAACAGGTGCCGCTTCACACTGGAGCTGGTGGATGCCATTGCCGAGACTTTTGGAGGGCCAGAGTTTATCTGTGTGAAGCTTAACCCCACAGACTTTCTCAACGACAGTGTGGTTCAATTCGACGAGATGAAGGAGGTATATACCTACTTGATCCAAGAGCTGGTCAAGCAAAAGGTTGGAATCATCAACCTTTCCCGTCGCGGCACCGGTCCCCACAAGGGCACTGTCGACTTTGTTGCCCGACCCGAGGGCTATCCCATTCCCCCAAGCTATGACCCTGTCATTGATTTTAGCAAACTCGTCAACTTTCCCGGAAGCCCTTCGATGCTTATGGCTAATCACGACTACACGGTGGAGGAAGCTGACGAACTTATAAAGGGAGGTCAACTTGACATGGTTACGTTTGGAAGGCCATTCATCTGTAACCCTGTGGGTAGAAATTTTCGATATTGCATTGTAGGAGTTTATGCTAACCGTGCCAGGATGTTGTCACTCGCATCAAGCATGGTATCCCGTTCAGTACGAATGATCGAGGCCCTACAGTTTTCTACGGGCCAGGAAAGGACGCAGATGAGAATTATAACGACTGGCCGGCGAGTGCTATCTAGGTGTTTTATGACGATGGATCGTGCATCCACTTGGGTATAGCTTAGAGCCAGAGCTAGTTTTGTGTTTCTAGCACGCCTGCTCCTTTACCTCTGGTAGTAGCTTAGTCTTGAAAAGTAAAGCGATGAAGTTGGCTACGGGTTGCGTGGTTCCTAAACACAAGGTGCATTGAATAGATACATGTCTCGCTGAAGTGAGGACTAAAAGTCGCCAACTGAGTGTCCATTTTTAGAGTTCAATTGATTTGAGACCGAAGTTAATGTAAACCCTGCTCTCCTAGCAGAGAGTGCTGGGCATCTTGTTAGATTGGATCATGTACAGAGGTTTTGTGTATGTGAATGCTGAGGACCAGGTTCCCGTTAGTCCTCGAGTGACTAAGAACAACACGCTTTTTAACATAGATGCCCGGTGTAAGTGGACGATCAACAGGCGACATATGCCCATAATTTGGGATGGAGACAACGCCATATCAGTTTGACTTCCATCCACGTCACTATGATTCAGAGGCATCGCAGAAATTTATTCCGGTTCCATACAAGCAAATGATTGTGAGAGAAGCAAGCCATCACTTGGAATGGCTTGGTAAATAGGTGGAACTCTTTATTCAGGGTGCAACTAAAACGCAGCTACATCGATATCATTGGTGATTATGGAGTGCCACTGCCTGATTTGTGATGTGGGACTTCTATCAGCCAATACTTCCAGCCTGGGACTTGGCCGGTAGTTTGGAACACGCCTAAGCACATTTCGGATGTGCGTGAACTCTGCTCCTCTACATTGTTGTGTTTTGCTTACTGCATATACCCCAACACCCCAACGGAGCCTTGTTGTCCAATTTGCATGTGCCTTTGCATGTGCCTTTGCCTGCCGACGCAAAACCGCCGGGATTGTAATGGACCTGGAGAAATATTTTCACTACTTGCGGCGACCTCAAGCGCTACAGGGCAGATGATTTTTTTTGCATTGCCCAAAAGCACGCGACAACCAAAGGATTTGCCATGAAATTACTCTCTCTACCTTAAAAACTACCGTCGGTGCGCTCGCGCTCGGATCTACGTTGGAGCCGGTAGGCGCCGCGCCCGAGCGCGACAGCTTCGCGCGGATGCGCCGCAAGCCGCTCTCTGGCCGCGCCGTTGCTCCCAGGGTGACTGTGACCGCGACCCGCACCCAGTTCGTGACGGCGCGCACGACCGTGACGACGCGCACGACCGTGACGCAAACTCACGCGTGCGTCCCGCGTACCGTAACGCAGCCGGGATCGACAGTCACGTTGCCCGGGTCCACCGTCACTCAGCCGGCCTCCACCGTCACTCAGCCGGCCTCCACCGTCACTCAGCCGGCCTCCACCGTCACTCAGCCGGCCTCCACCGTGACGGTCACCATCACGACGACCTCCGCGGCGCCCCAATGCCAGGCGAATAGCGACTGCCCAGCGCCAAACAACGCATGCCAGACTGTCAACTGCTCTCAGAACACCTGCGTCGTGAGCAATGTCGCCGCCGGAATGCCCGTGTCCATCCAAACTCCCGGTGACTGTCGAAGCAATGTATGTGATGGCCAGGGCGGCGTTGTGAATGTTCCCGACAACACCGACCTGCCCGCCGATGATGGCAACCCTTGTACCATCGAAATGTGCGCCGCGGGCGTGCCGTTACATCCCGCCGTCCCCGACGGAACGTCCTGCGGCCCGAACCAAGCGTGCCTCAGCGGTGTTTGCCAGTAGGCTGGGGCGGGTGCCGGGTTGATGCCTCCTGGGGCTTACTTAGCCCGTGAATGAACGCCGGGGTTGATTTTGTTTATCACACGGTTTTGCAACGGCGTGGGGTGGTAGGCTTTTCGGTAGGCATCGTGATGCCGCCTGAAAATGCCGGCAATCGTCGGTTTCTCAGCTTGTGGCTGATTGACTATGTTCAGATGAGAATGTATCAAGGAACGTCATCCACATCCAGGTTGTCAAGGGGGCTTCGCACTGCGATGAGATGACGATTGCTCAGATTAGTAACTACAGGCTACCTAGCCCCAAGGAAATAGACCTTTGATTGTCCATGATGATGGTTTTCCCACCGGGTTTTCCCCATTATCTCTATGCAAATACAGTGGATTGACCAGTTGGCGCTCACCAACAATGCAAGGGGCAAGCATATATATAAGACCCTCAAATTTCCTAGCTACTCTAGACTACGCTCCTTAGCTATCAACTCAGTTTCACACTTTCAGGTTACTAATTACCTATGTGACTACCTTGCGTCCACGCTCAATATCCACGCCCTTATCCCCTGCCAACACAATCCCAGCACACCCAGTTTATCACCATGAGAAACTGAACGTCACATCACACTTGCATAACAATTTTCATCTTATCTGTAACATCTGATTGTGATTAGTGTAAAGAACACCCGTGGAATTAGGGACTTACCATGAATCTTCTGCAAAGCTTCCAAATCCCAGGAGGTAGAGTATATATGTTTACTTGTCAGTTTGATCCTTTTCTCTTTACTGAGGGGGATCTCATTCCCAATAAAACCGCCTCAACCAAAATTGATAAGAGCTATTTGACCCTCCATGTTCGACATGATATTGCTTATAGTTAGATCATAATGAATGACTCTAGCCTCATGAATCCCTTCAATTGCCATCTTAGCCTCGCCAAGGTACCCTGCTAAGTCCTCAAGGGAACCGTCACAAGCGAGTCAGAGGCGCAATGAAGCACGCGAGGTAATGGGGTTTGACGCCAAAGGATGCTGGGATTGTGGGAGGGAAGTTATCTGATAGCCATATAAGACCTTCAACTCTTTGGAAAGACACACCTTAGTGACCATAACCATGTCATGATCTGGCTTGGGGATGGGATGCCAGCGCCGCCCAGAGGCGCCTACGTCGGTGATCCGCGTCACGGAAATCGACGTCGTTGTGCCGTCACCCAGGGGGACCTCGCATGATGGGCAGACTACTTGCTCAATACTATCCGAGCTCATTGGTCTTCCTCCTGCTCGTCGTCATGTTGTGAATAGCTGCGCCCTCTGGGCCTCGAAGTTGGTCCGCCAGTCCCCCAGCGGTGAGGTCCTAGATCAGGATCCTGAATCTAGATTAGGAACTTTGGTTTGCAATATCCCGGTAAAATTTGCGGTAGCCAATAATCTGTAGTGATGGTAATGCGAGTGAGACGCGAATACAGGGGTTATCAGACCACCAATCACAGCGAAGAAGTCTAGAAAAAGTTATGAAACTAACTGCCTGAGCTTCTCTGCTCGCTCCGCCTTTCATCATCAGCGAATGTCAACCGAAACAACAACATGGCAAGACGTAGAATCGACGACTACTTCCCACGTATCAGGGTCGCCATTGAGGCTACGCAAGTCCCTCGGCCCAAATCCCTCTTTGACTTGCCCTGGTCTGTCCGCAGGCGCATCTACGAGGACTTGAAGCTCTTCCCGACACGGGATGATAAACCATGGGTTCCGATCATGATGAACCCGGGCCGCATCACGGAACGCTCATGTCAACTGAGGTTGGAAGACTACGAGGTGCCCTTCATCTGGGAGTCGGAGCCGCCTACGTGTCACAGATGTCTCCTCCAGCGTATCGAGCCCAGTAGCACTAGGCTCAGCTTCCGTCTACGGAGTCGACCGCCAGAGGGCGAATGCGAATGCGACAGGTTCCCCATGGAGCTGTTCCTCGTCTGCAGGGCAATGACCAAAGACGTCAGCCGGCTGTTCTACTCGGAAAACAGCTTCGAGGTCGTCTACACGGCCAACGGAGGCTTCTCCACTCTCGAGAACCTCAGTCCCGAGGCCGTCGGGGCCCTGCGCAACCTTACCATTCGCATGAACCTTTGTTTCTGCGCCAAAGGCCCGGACTGCAAGATGCACTCGTTTGGCTGCCATCCTTCGTGCAAGGAATTCGGGCACGACAAGCCCCTGGGCTTCCGTGATGGCCTCGGAAAGCGTAGCCGGAACGATGCCCGGCTCCTACAAAGCCTGCGACATCTCTGCCACCATCTCGCGGCTCACTTGCAGCCTGGACGCCTGCGCCTCACCTTCGTCTGTGAGTGTTTAGACCACGACCTCGCCGCCGAGCTTCTCTCCTCGCTACTCCTACTATCCACGCTGCGGTCCTGCTCCATCGCCCTGCAAAAGACATTCGACGCCCGGCTGCGCGAGATGGCCGAGCAGACGCGCCTACGGCTCCTCGGGTACCCTGAATCGAGCATCACCACGCCGTTTCCGTTGCGCAAACTCCCACGAGAACTTCAGCGCGAGGTCCTTCACCACACGGGCCTCGTCGCGCCGCAGCACTTGTACTACTGCTCTGAGACTAACCAGCCCCGTTTTCCTCTATATGGATCGGACCGGACGAGCGTCTATGATGCCGAGAGCCTGAACCCTGCTGTGCTAGCCAACAGTAAACTATGTTGCTGCCGCCACCACGGAAGCCAGAGTTGGCCGTGTGCGTGTTGGCGGTTTCCACGGGAGCTGTTCCTTGTGGATCGGCAGATGGAAGCCGACGCACGAGCCATCATGTACCGCGAAAATACATGGTGTCTAGGATGGTGGGAAGTCTTCCGTGCCATGGAGCACCTGGCCTTCTACAAGGACGACCCCGAGAGCAGCGTACCAAAATGGAGCGAGACATGGCCGCGTAGTCGGCTGCCGGCGAGAGTGAAACTGAGGCAGTTCCCACGCTTCTTCAAGAGCGCTCGCCGCATCCAGCTCGAGTTCTGCTTCGGGGAGGCCTCCAACGCCGTTGCCGACCACCTGATGCAGTTCCAAGACCTCTTCTCCATGTGCAACACCACCCGGCTCCAGCTGACTCTGAGGCTTCCTCATCCTTCGTTCCCGCACCCAGCGCTTCCGGCCGACATGACGGCGCCTATATGGCTTAGCCACTACCACACTGTGCTCTGCATCGCCAAGGCCCTGGCGGCTGGGAATGGAGACGGCGCCCCCAAGTTTCGGGACTTCTTCGTCTGGATCGATTCAATCAGATGTCACAGGCGCGAGAATGAGGCCGGCGTCAGTGTCCGTGACTGTCAGGGCCTCGGCGAGCACGGCATGCGGCAGCGAGAGCAAGTGCTAGAGCGCATCGTCATGGGCGAGGGATACCACAGCCAATCTCGCGGGAAGCAGGGGAAGATGCATGTTCCAACACGGGAGTTGCCCCCAGAGGCGCAAGGGGCGCTCATGTGCTCGGACTGCAGCTTGATAGAGGATTGCCAAGAGAGAGAATAGTTTTTACAGGGACAGCTCAGTGTCCACAAACACCTCCATCCATGAGCGTCTCTGTAAGGTGGTAAGGGAAAACAATCCGGAAAGTCTGGTCGTATGGGCGAGTAAGGAGTCACCAACGCTTGGGGAGGGCTTCCAGTCTCTCATCAGCTTCGAGTATCCCGGAGACTGTGACAATTTCGCTTCGATGATGTCTATATAGATGGAGTCTTTGCACTGATTAACTCTCTGCCTACCGAACCCTTGAAAACCAAATCGTCTAAGGTGGCATACTTGTGTAGGTGAGTCCATGCGTAGCAGTGTCATGAAGTGTCGACAGATGATTCCTGGGGGTTGGAAGAGGTGCCAGTTTGGGTTGGGGAAAAGGTAGTAGTAAGTCTATTAACTATATTTAGATTAGATGTTAATAAATGTAGCTCTCAGACCCTGATCTCAGAGCTTTTTAAGGGTCCTAAAATTCAGAGGGACAACTGATCTCTCAGTAGTCTCCACTAGCACTACTTTGTCTCTGGATTAGCTGTGTTGCTATATGTAATGGACTGGCCTTATGGCTGCTGCAAATAAGCGTCAATTGTTAAATTGATATTCTTAAAGAAGAGAGATTCTTCCTTTACTAACATCCCCCTTTAATAATAACAGTTACCTAAATAATAGGCTAGGCGCAGCCCGTGCGTAGACTACCCGCAGTCTGCGCCTTGGCATATAACTAAGCGTAAGCAAAGCTCAAGCCTATAACATACCCTCTTCCTCCGGATTCGCCCATTCTATTTCAATAAGTGGGGATACTCGCTGGAATGAAAGCCCCGCTCCATTGCCTATAAAATCTGCGCCACCTCTATAAAAAAGTCAATCCGCTATCTATAATTACTAGCCTCCATTAATAAGAAAATGCAGCTTACTATCAATCTACCTTCAGCTCTCTACTAATAAAATTTCAGTCTATATAACGTATATAATAAGCGAATATTTTAAATAAGTGAATGTTTTAAAAATCCTTCAATCTCTCTTTCTTCTATTTAATTAATTAATTCACTACTATTAAATATATTTCAAGAGTTTTGCTATTGGGACTGTATTGGTCACATGACTACGGAATTTTTAACTGCATTCAGCCAATGCTCCCCGCCACACTAAACTTACAGTGTAAGTGAGAGAACGCAATTAACATCAATTGAAATCACATATCACAACAGCTTGCAAAGCCGGCTAGCTACAGCCAAATCGTTTAAAAAACGCATCCCCGGGGTTTCCCCGTGAAAAAATAGTATTTATATCAGTCCGACTATTATTCCGCCGGCGTAGCCAGAATGACAATGACATCTTCAGCAGACGAGGCTAGTGATATTGCCGCAGCACTCCTACCTCTACCTCGTCCCATGTTAGTTCCTCTTCCCCTTATACTTATATAGCGTCATAATCTTAGCGTCGACACTTATAGGGTCCGTTAGCTGCTTGGTGTGTCGGCGAGCTCGTCTTATAATAGGGCGCGCCGTACGCTTAGGTTAAGCTGCTGGGTCATCTATTAACCTTGGGGGAGTTACTAAAGGGTCTGTTAGCTCTGAGTTAGCTACTCGGTTATGCCGTTACTAGCAAGCAGGTTTGAGGGTATTGTGAGCTTCTTATTTATAGGTATTTAAGGTCAGCTGCGGAGGTTTAAGATAATGTCAGAGTTGTGGATCTATAGGAGTGGCCCTTCGATATCCTAGAGGTAAAAGTCAGCAGAATTTATATATAATAACTAAGAATTTATACTAGAGGTTTCTGAAGCTACTAGCGAGGCGGAATAACTTCCTTTAGTAATAGCTGGTCAGCCTATAGCTGCCTAAAGATATAGTAACTGTAGAGAAGCCTATAGTACTATATGAAGTTATTTAAATATGACTTTATTAGCTCTGGGTATAGCTATAAGAGTGAGGGCATTGCTGCCTTAATATATTAATATTGCTTTATAAGGAAGTTAATAGCAGCATAAGAAATTTATATAGGGAGGTCATTAAGTTAAGTTCTGCCTATATATTTTTGCTGCTGCTTAATTATTATGCCTGCTGCCTGTTAATTATAGAAGCGTTTCTTCTTTTTTAATATTAGCTTAATAGCTTTATATAGGTAAAGTAAATCACTAGTGCTAGTAACTAGATATAACTTTATATCTTTATAGGCGGTTTTAATAGAGCTATTAACCCGCTAGCTATAGTTGCAATAGTAGTAAATATAGCACCTTATTTACTATTTCCACTATAGTATAACATACATAATAAGCATGCCAGTTTAACAAGCTTGCTAGTTAAAAATTATCACCCTCAATCTAGAAATTAAAATAAATATACAATAAAGCATTTAATCAATTAGAATTAATCGCTATACTCTTCTCTAGATATTGTAATAACTACCTGACATGTTCTTACGTTATGACCAGTCTTACTGCATATTCTACAACGCCTTTCCTTCAGTCGCGCTGACCCTCCTTAACCACGATGTCTCGACGATTCGGCCACTAACTGCGTATTAATATCCTTCTGATTAATTATATCCCTTCCTTTATTTACAGTCATCTTCCCTCCATTCTATAGGCGGTTTTCTTTTGCTCTACGCTACTTACTAAGAGTCTTATTTATCTATCAAAAGATCTAGTTCTTAGACTTTAATAATGCTATCTAATATATTATTACCTTCATTCCCTTAGAAAATGACTTAAGTGCGTTAATAATAGATGCTAGAGAGCTGCTCTAGTGCCTTTTGATTTATCTTTTAAGGTATTTAGATTGAGAAGTAGCTTTAAAGACAGTTTTTAGTGTCTTAAGCACCTAAGGGTCGGGGAGGCTGGCCTCCTCCTCAACGGGTATTAGAGTCTGTAGCTATATATTAAGCTTTAATATAATACTTTCCGGGTCTAAAGGAACAAGCCCAGCCCTTTAAAAACCTCCCTTAATATTACTTTCTATTATAGCAGCTTAGTAGATGGTATAAAAAGCTAGAAAGAAGTCAGTCTTTAAAATATAGGTAATTAAGTATTTAATTAACTACTTAATTTCTTAACTATATGCACTTTTAAGCAGCCTAAAGCACCTTATATTAAGAGGCTAAAGTAGATAAAATAAATAAAGCAGTATATAAAGTATAATAATATAATTTACTTTATAATATTTCTTAAAGTTAATTAAATAGTAACTTTTATACCTATTAAAGATTAAAAGATAATAGCAATTAATTAATTAGGCTTTTATATATCAGTTAAAGTACTTAAGCTATTTAAGACCTATCTCATTATCGGTCTAGCTATTTTAAGTTATTGCAATAGCTCAATTGCTTAGGAGGTTACTTTCTTAATATTAGTTAATGAGGTGATATTAGCCTATAACTACAATAAACAGCTAGATTGCTCAGCTTTCTACATTAATTGCCTAAATAACTATAACCTACTTCTAATTTCTAGGCTGGACTAATTTCAGGTTTCTACGCCTTTCTATATCTATAATAACTATACCACTTACAATTAGGCCCATTATAATGAAACGGCTGCGAGGGACGGAGAGGATGAAAACAACCCCAAATCGGTAACCTATGAAATGCAAGGCCCGAACTGGGGAGCTGTATTGGCCCGGGTCGCAAGGAAGGTCTAGCTGGCAAGGCAATAAGGGCGACCCGGGCAGCTGTCGGCGAGGTCTCGCGGAGAAGTCGGCACGAACAATAAGGTCAGAGAGGGAAGAATGTTATGTCTGTTCGTGTATGAAGAAGTCGATGTGTCTGTCTGATCAGACAGATCGCGGGCCCTTATACCCTCGGGCTAGGCTAGGCCGGCCGGCGCAGCCGGGCCGGGTTCGACTAGGTCTAGGACCACAGTCCGACCAGGGCCGTTTCACTAGCTTATTATAAAAGCTATATTTAGTTAAGTTATTATAGCTATACATATAATTGTTTTAACTTTATATTAGTAAAGGTTAATGCTTCTTAAGCTAGCGATTTTATTATAAAGTAATAGTTCTTTCTATATTATTAAAGTTATTACTTATAATTTCAGTATGTAATTAGCAAGCAGTTAGTGCATTTTATTAATATAAGAGAACTATAAAAGCTATAGGCAACGGTTTTTACAGTCTTAAATTACTTCAATCCCTAGAAACCACTATAGAGGCTTGCCTCCTTTTAGATAATAGGTCTTCTATAGGTCTTTTATTAATAATATTACTTAGGGTTTAACCTGCTTTAGAAAGCAGAGAATGTAGTTATCTATATAGAAGAAGAAGATAATATCTCTATAAAGCTAGTAATAGTCCTCGCCTAGCACTTAGCGAAAGCCTGCTAGTAGTAAACCCTTCTTAAAGTGCTTTTACTATAAAAGAGGCAATTATTTAAAGTTTAATACCTCTTAAGGTATTTATTACATATTTAAGGGCATTTAGACTTAGATAATTAAGCTATTAGTGCTATATAAGGGTATCTTCTAGAAGAGGTTATTTATAAATCTATAATATATAATTATATGTTCTTTATAGTTAGTTTATATATAGGCTTACTAAAGGTTTAGCAGATGCTTATTAAGTATTTATTATAGTTAGTTAACTCTCTCTCTATTTAAAAACCTATTATTTCTACTATTTATTAATAGTATTAAGGAAGGTTCCATCTAATTATCTAAAGTAGTTATTTCCTTATTTTATATTCTACTAAATGTCTTACTTTCTTAGCTTTAAGAAGGATATAAAGTTAGTAATAAAAGCTATATATAGTATAATATTAGAGACTATAAGCTTCCTTAGCAAGCTATTAGCAGCTATTAAAGTAATTATTTCTTCTCTATATCTATTAATTAATACTTATTATATATCTAACTAAAAGAAGTCTCCTAAAGGAGTTATTTATAGGTTCTTTATTTTTAATATATTAACATATATAATAAGTAAATGCACTAACTAAGCGAGTGCATTAAAAATCTCCCAATCTCTCCTCTTCATATTTAATTAACTATTTCTCAGCTATTAAATATATTATAATTAAATAATAAAGCTAATATACTTCTCACTCTTCAGGCCCTTTAAAATGACTTAAAACTGGGTCTCTAGCCCGCTGCAAAGTTATATTAAGTAAATTATTATGCCCTTTATTACCGATAGAATGGCATCCAGTTTTAATGCAATACTATCCCTAACTTATGGAGATTATCTGATTTAGAGGAGCAGATTATTATCTAGTTCATTCTTAACTTAAATTTATGAGGATTCCCCTTGCGATTATGTAGTATTAAAGAAATAGCTAACTGACTGCTTGCTGACTGCAATGCATCACCTATTAGCAAGCGCTAGGCTTCTAACTTCATTAAGTAATAACTAGGCTTTATAATGTATTTTAATTATAAATATAACTATTAAAGAGCTAAATATAAAGATTTAACTATTATTTATAATTAGTTTAAGCTTATAGAAAATATAATTATAAAATATAATATTAATTTAGTTAATATCTATAACTTTAATAAAACTAGCTTTATAATAGGCGTTATTATTAATGAAATAGTTATTATAGATATAGAAAGATATAGAAAGGTGAAATTAATGCAGCTTAAAAACTAAAAATAGGTTATAGCTATTTAGGTAATTAATGCTAGAAGCTGGGTAATTGCGCTATTTATTGTAATTATAGGCTAATATTACCTCGCTAGCTAGTATTAAGAAAGTAACCTCCTAGGTAATTAAGCTATTACTATAACTTAAAATAGCTAGATTGATAATAAAATAGATCTTAAGTAGCTTAAGCACTTTAACTAGCATATTAAGGCCTGATTAAATAGTTACTATCATCTTCTAATTTTCAATAAGTATAAAAGCTACTACTTAGCTAACTTTAAAACCTATTATAAGGAAAATAATATCATTACGCTCTATATTCCGCCTCATTTATTTCATCTACTTCAGCCTCTTAATATTAAGTACTTTAAGCCGCTTAAAAAAGCATATAGTTAAGAAATAAAATATCTAATTAGATACTCTATAACCTACATTTCTAAAACTGAGTTCTTTTCTACATTTTACACTACCTATTAAGCTACTATAATAGAAATTAATATTAAAAGGGGGTTTAGAGGGGCTGGGCTTATTCCCTTAGATCCGGAAAGTGTCATATTAAAGCTTAATATATAGATATAAACTCTAACACCGATTGAGGAGGAGGCTGGCCTCCCCGACCCTTAGGTACCTAAGACGCTAAAGACAGTCCTTAAGGCCACCTCTCAATCTAATTACCTTAAAAGATAAATCATAAGGCACTAGAGAAGCTCCCCAGCATCTATTATTAATGTATTTAAGTCATTTTCTAAGGGAATGAAGGTAATAATGCATTAAATAGCATTATTAAAGTCTAAGAACCAGATCCTTCAATAGATAAATGAGACTTTTAATAAGCAGCATAGAGTAAAAAAAACCTAGCTATAAAATGGAGGAAAGATAACTATAAGTAAGAGAAAGGATGAGATTAATTAAAAAGATATTAATATATAGATGATAGCTAAATTATTAAGAAGTGGTAGTTAAGTGAGGTCAGCACTAGCGAAAGAAAGGCGCTATAGAACCTATAGAAATACTGGGCATAATATAAGAATATGTTAGATAGCTGTATTAGTATCTGAAGAAGAGTATAGCAATTAGTTTTAATTAATTACATGCTGTTAGATATGTCAGAGGTACGTGTTACATCTATCAATTGATGAAACTATGGCCCGGTGTTAACTGCTGAGACTGCGGCCCGGTCTCAAAGGCCCGGATCTCTAGCAAACCGGTCTCAAAGGCCCGGACTCCTCAGATCCGGTTTTAAGAAAACCTTATTGCTGCTTCTATGATGATAAGGGCATCTCTGTATATAAAGGCCACTGCGAGCCCTCTGTTAGTCAAGGGGCATAATAGAACACAGTTCACTCTCATATTTGACACATGCTTTATGGTGATTTTAAATTATATTCTATTTTAATGATGTAAATTTTTAATGTACTTACTTAATTAATGCACTTACTTATTATATATGTTATAGAAGATATCTAGTAACGTACTTAATAAACATGCCAGTTAAACAAGTATACCAGTTACTTGCATTTATATCTTAAATTGCAATTTTTAAAAAATTCTCAAAAATTAGAACTAAGCCTAAAATAGCTAAAACTTAAAATATAGGTTAATTATATAATATAATATCTAAGAAGATTTTATAAAACTTTACTTTTTTTTTTTTATAAAGTTATTAAGAAAAAACCTATTTGCACTAACGTGTATAATAAGTGAGTGGGCTAACTAAGTGAGTGAGCCACTTATACTATATAGCTAAAAGTCATAATTTTCAATTTTCTAAAATCAGCTATATAAATGTAAGAGTTTTAGGGAATTAAATTAAGATATTTTAATAAGAAAGTCATTAAATAATACTTTTTCTAGAATTTTAAAAAATTAATTTAGCTTTTTAAAAATAAAAATAAGAAAAAAAACAGTGTGAATAAGATTTTCTAAAATAACTTTATAAATCTTTTTTTTATAAATATAAGAAAATTCCTTATTATTATAATGAAATTAATAGACTTATATCTTAAATTATAACGTATATAATAATCGAGTCGGAAATACAAGCGAGTCGGAAAGCGTACTGTGCAGCTAAAATAGGTGATTTTAGATTTCTTAAAACTAGATATAAAATTTATTAAAATCTAAAAACATATTTTTAGAACAAATTAGAAAAAGAGTTATAAAATAGTATTTTTTTAAAGAATTTTAAAAATTTATTAAGCTTACTATAAGTAAAAATAGTAAAAGAAACAGTGCGAATTTTATATTACTAGCGCTATAAGTATATATAGCTTAAAAAAATTCCTAAATATAATATATATTGTAAATAAGCCAGGTTTGAAATCTTAGTTATTTTAGACCTAGTTTGACTTTTTAAGAATTTTTCTAAAATTTCATTTTAAGGTGTATTTTGTAATTTCCGACTCGCTTGTATTTCCGACTCGCTTATCATATACGTTATATATTTTAAGTTTAGTTTGGATTTTTAAGAAATTTCTTAAAAATCGCTCTTTAAGGTATAAAACTGCGTTAGCTCACTCACTTAGTTAGCCCACTCACTTATCATACACGTTATATATCTTTATATTTTTATATATAATAAGCTAACTAAAAATTTAAGAAAAATCCTACACTATTTTCTTTTTCTTTAAATATTTAAAAATTCTTTTTTTTTACTTTTAATAGTTATATAGCCCGTTTTTAAAAATCTGATATTATAACTTTTAGCTGTATAGTATAAGTGTCTAGCAAGCTTGTTTAACTAGCATGCTTATTAAATATGTTATTACTTTTAAATTTAAAAGAATGGAATCTTATAGTAAATAATATTTACTAGCTATTAAGGTAGCATTTATATTATAAAACTCTATTAATTTAAATTATATAGACCCTTTTAATTTAATTTTTTAAATTTAATTAATAAGGTTATCTTTATTTCTTTTAATTTACTACTTAACTCAATTAGCAATATAATTAACTAATAGAAACCCTTATAGCATTTTCTTTAATAAGGCATAGTAATATTATATTAGCAGATAAAGGAGGTAGTATATTAAGCACCTAGATTCCTTATTATCCCTAATGCTCTAGCAGAAGCGCTTCTTACCTCCGCCCCTTCACTAGGCGTTTTTTAAGTAACTCTTATTTTATTCTTTTTAACTGCCTCTACTATAAAAAGCGCCTGATGTAATTCTCGCCTTCTTTAGAGGCTCCAGCTAGTTACTAATCGCTCTATAAATATCTACTATAACTAGCTTAATAGTGAGGGTGCTAGCCCTAATCTAAAGGGTCTGAGTTATATTATAAGTATTAATCTATAACTCTATTAATATAGATTATAGAGCGCTAGTTAAGTTATTAAGCTATTAATTAAACTTTACTACCTCTTAGAGCTTAATATTTTAAAATTTATTAATAGCATTTCTCTAATATATAAGCTAGTTACTAGGTATTTAATAGATTATTATCTTATTTAGGTGTAGTTTAGTTAGTATTTTATGATATATTTAGTAAGCCTTCTACTTATATTTATCTTTAGTAAGGGAGAACTTGTTATAAAGTGACTGAATCTATTTAATAAGTGACTTCTTATTTAAGTAATAGTGCTAGAAGTGGGTTTTATTAATTATATCTATAATTTAATCTTTAATAGTCTTTATTTTTTTTTAACTATTTATAAATATAGCTTATTGCAGTATTTATAGTTAGTTTATAATATATTATATATTTAAAGACCCTTCTTTATTAGCTTATTAATGTCTTAGGCTTAAATAGCTATATTATTTCCTTTTTAAAAGGTTAAGTTATTATTATCTATTTGAGCTATAATTATATTAGCACTTTAAGTTAAAGTTAATAGAATATTAATAAGCATTCTATAATTACTTAATATATATTTCTTATAGAACTTCTTAATATTTAAAGGAGTTAGTGCTATAGATATAAGCTCTAGCTTATTAATTTTTATAAAGTTAAAGAAGTTCTAAAGGTCCTCTCTTTTAGCCTTTATTTTAAATATTTTAAACTAAATAATTTAATCTTCTTCTATAATAAGTCTAATAATTAAATTAATTATTATTATTCTTAATAAATATTTAATAAATACTCACTTATAATCTATACTTAATTAAGTATTTAATTATATAGTAATATAATATATAAAACTCTTAATTATCAGAAATCTAGCATAGCACTTAGATAACTTAATTATATATATATTATCTATATTTTTTCCCCATTGCTCCTATTATAATCACTTAAGTATATATCTATCGACTAAAAGTGGGGGCCTGAGGTATCTGCTCCAATAGGCGTCTTAACCTTGGAGGTCACTACATAACCACCCGATCGGATGCTTTACACATGATCCAATCTAACAGCTAGCGTTACTCAATCGTGCTACACATCTAATGATAAGGCTAGTCCCGGCCGAGGTCTCTCCTCGTCGCTAACTCTTACATTAAGCTGCTATAAAGTCACTCTCTCTATTAATATAAATAACATATATGACGGTCGGGCTTACTCTAGGGGTCTAGAGTAGGTCCAAGGCGTGTGTTTGATGATTGAGTGAATCAGGACGTCATAGTAAGCAATGTAGGTCACGGTCTAGTAATGGTAGAATAGTAGATTCAATGTAACTAAGTGTATTGATAGCTGGTAAAGCTATCTCTATAGAAGTGCTAAATGAATGTGTATATATACTAAGGGTGTTCTAATGGATCACGGTTTAGAATCGTAATCTGACTGTCTGAATCACGGTTTGGAATCGTAATTCATTTCTTAAATTACAGTTAAGAATCGTGATCTAATGGGATTGGATAGAAATTGGTGGAGGTGGGCACGGTGTAAGAGTTAGGCCCTTAGAGGAGCTGTGGGTCCTTATCGCAGATAAGGACAGCACGTAATAGGACCTAGATCAGCCACGCGGCGAGAGCTCGCAGAGCACTCGCCAAGTGAACGCTTATATACATACCAATACCTACCTTCCGGACACTTATGCAATACCCTGATAGACTAACCCTTACAATTTGTTTACTTCTATATCCTAGCGGATTATCAATGCATTATATAAGATAGAAAGAGTTATATTATATATTTTAGGAGGTTCTATATATATAGTGAGCGAACTCTATATAGAGAATGAATGGCAAATGGGAAATACTGCAGTAGATATAATCTCTAGCTTAAGGGAGGAGTTAATTAAGGAAATAAATAGATCCCTAATTAATAAATATAACCTCGCTAACTAAGTTAATAAATATAACTCTATTAACTTAATTAATTAATTAATATAAGATAAAGATATAGATAGATAATACTACTTACTAAATGAGGAGAACTATTATGCAGACCTATATATAAAGTCACCTACTCTAGCGTCTATTAAATAATACCTAAGGCATAAATAGCTGATGATAAACTAGCGACTAATTGCTAAAGAAGAAAATAGCGAAATGCGCTCTCTCGTTATAATGATAATAAAATAATAGAAGGAGGATAGAAAATTCTAAGAAAAACTGCTAGAATAACTTACTTAAGGAATATAAAAGAAAAGTCCTAAGGAATATAAGAGACTGCCTTATTACCTTTATGCAGTTCTAAATGAAGAGGCTACTGGCATCTAAATAGATAACTGGATTTAAGCTGTATTTATAGTAAATAGTTATTAAGAGTTTACTAAAGAACATTAGAAAGTTATATAGTTAATAACTAAGCTATCTATAACTTTATAAATAGAATGAAGAGAATACTTTAAAAATTGGAAATACTTTATATAAAAATAGTTTACCTCTTTTTTATAGAAACTCTATATTAACTTAAAATAGAGGGAAGTAGAACTTTATAAAGAATTCTATATCTTCTAATAGACTAGTAAGCAGTCGCTATAAAAGTACTTCACTATATAGAGACTACTTCACTATATAGAGACTACTTCACTTATTATTAAAGACACTAAACCTAGAAAATAACTATATATTAGCATTATAATATTACTATAGTTTCTAGAATAGAGTAAAAAGAGAGATTTAAAAGATAAAGATCGATATTTTATATATAAAAGAGCTAGCTTAAGAGGCATAATGACTATAGAATTCTTTTACCTACTTTAAAGAGACTCCATAACTATATAATAAGAAGAGAGGCAACCCAAATGGAACCTAGGAAGGGCTATATAAAGCATACTATCTAGAGTTATTAAACTCTTCATAAGACCGCCCCTATATACTACAAAAAGGCCGAGGCTCCTTTAGAGCTAGAGAAAGGGGGAACTATTCCAGCTAACATCAACTAAACAGTTACTAATCAAGCAGTTACTAACTAAATGGCAATAACTTAACGAAACCTAGAGATAACTCCCCAGTTTAATATTTCAATTATAGCAAGATAGGCCACTATACTATAGACTATAACGAGAGGAAGAAACTCTATAACCTATAGAATAAAAGGAGAGATAGATTAGCCTAGGTTTAAAATATTGGAGGCTATACTAAAGAAATGGACTCATTAGAAAACAATTGGGCGTAGGGATAAGAGATATAAGCCCTACGCCTAAACTGCATTTAATGCTAGTTAAATTAATCGCCTGAGGACAAGCGATCGTTCTCTAAACATATGATGAACATATGATCTCAGTCGATATAGACACCGCTGCATAAGTGAGCCTTATTAATAAGAGCCTTATATAAAAATTAGGCCTCCAGCCTATATTAAACTGGCGAGCGCTAAAGCTTGCGAGCTTTAATAGAAAGATCTAACTTATATTACTAGTATATTAGTTAACCTTCTTCTTATTAAATTACTAAGGGTTTATAAAAAAGATCAGATAGCTATTTATAGAAGCAGATCGACCTGAAGATATAAGTAAACTACTTCTTTTAAGAGAAGCTATAAGCTAGGAAGGTATTATTATTAATATATATATAAATATATAGTATTATAAAGCAATCTCAATTTAAGACCTAGAGTCTTTTATAAAAGACCTTATAGCTAATAGTAAAAAGGCATATATAATATATATATATAGCATATTAATGTTAAATAAATAGTTAATGCCCGCCTTAAGAGAAGAAGAAGAGGAGGGAGAAGGAATATTACTACTTAAACTTAAGTTAGAATGGGAGATCTTTAGTAAAGCTATAGTAAAGAAGCTGCTACTACTTGAAGAAGTAGAATATTTAATTAAATTAATACTAGATAAAGAGCCTCTATTAGGAACGATTTACTTCATTAATGAGAAATAAGTGAAGATCGTTTATAAATATCTCGTTGAGAATTTGGAGATTAATTAAGTAAATAGCTTAACTAGCTAAGTGGGCGCTCCAGTCCTCTTCATTCTAAAGAAGGATGGAGGCATTAGAATCTATATAGACTACTGTAGTTTAAATGCAGTTATTATTAAGAACCGTTACCTACTGCTATTAATTAGTAAATTACTTAATAAATTATTAAAAATGAAATAGATCTTTAAGATCGATATTTATAATATATATTACTGCATTTATATTAAGAAGGAAGACTAGTGAAAGATAGCATTTTATATAAGATATAGTTACTTTAAGTATATAGTTATGCCTTTTAAATTAATTAATACTCTAGCTACATTTTAGGCATATATTAACTAAGCACTCGCTAGACTATTAAATATATATTATATTATGTACCTTAATAATATTATAATATACTTTTAGATAAAGGAATAGTATATAAAGGATATTAAAGAGGTCTTTTAGAAGTTAAAGACCTTTTAACTATATATAAAGTTATTGAAATATACCTTTTATTAAAAAGAGGTTAAATTCCTTAGATATGTAATTACTTAAGAAGGATTGAAGATAGAGCTAAGTAAGGTCTATATAATTACTAAATAGCTAGCGCTAGAGAGCGTTAAAGATGTCCAAGTATTTCTAGGATTTTGCAATTTCTATAAGAAGTTTATTTTAAAATACTCTCATCTAATAGCACCTATGACAGAGCTGCTAAAGATAGAAGACAAAAAGAGAGACTTCTTATAGAAAGAGAGCTAAAAGACAGCCTTTTAGATATTAAGAACCGCCTTCTATATAGCGAGCGTTCTCTAATATTAGGATCTAGTAAAAAGCATTAGAGTAGAGATAGATGCCTCTCTAAAGGCAGTCTTAGGCATTTTAATCTAACTATATAAAGACTAATAGAGACTAATAGTATATTAGTTTCATAAGTTAACTTCAATAGAGCAATATTAAGGCATTAGCTAATAGAAACTCTTAGCTATTATTAAGAGCCTTAAGTACTGGAGTTACTATCTATTAAAACTCTTAAATAAATTCCTTCTATTAATAGATTATATAGCTCTTTAGGAAGTAATTAAAGCACTAGCTAGAGACCTAAGAGGCAGGCTAGCTAAGTAGATATATAGAATTGCATTATTTAACTTTAATATTAAATATAGACCTAGAAAGTATAATTCAGTAAATAGACTATTCTATAAGTTAAACTATATAGAAGGGGAAGTAAAGTATAATAAAGTACTTTTAACTTTTGTAATTAAGTTAAATCTAGTAGAAGAGCTTCTACTAAATATTTACTAAATAATTAAAAACCTTAAAGGCACTTCAGAAGTTGCTAAGGTATATATCTAAATAGTATAAGCAAGTATAAAAAACTCCATAAGTTAAGTTAAATAGTAAATACCCTCATTCTGCAATTAGAATCAGTATAATAATATTGAGGAAGATTAGATATAATGAAACAACTACAGCAGATGAAGATAACCACACCCCAATTAGATAGCTAGCCCTCACGGATGTCGGAGGCAAGCCGCAGAGGAAGGTGTCCAGCCTACTCCGATAGAGTAGGTAGCGGCTGCTAGTAGCATGACCGCGTTTGAGGTAGACAGTCCAAGGACTTCAAGATAGCTAGAAAAGTGTCTAATTAGACACTCTATTTAATGGGTCTTTAGCTGCAGAAGGTAGTAAGGCTTAAATATCAGTTTATAGCTTAAGAGTGCAGTGAGGGTTTAAGGTAGATAGATATATAATATTAGAAATAATAGAAAAGAGGATTCTTATAGCACTAAGTAAAGCAATAAGACATTAGATAAAGATATTATTAAAAAGGATATTAATATAATATTAAAAGAAAAAGGCATTACTATTTCTTTATAAAAAGGTTTCATTCCTTTATAATATTAGTAATAATAATATCTCTACTGCATCACCTACTGCAACTAACTTCCATTTTTAAGCTTCCTAGCTTATAACCCCTTAATATAATACTAAAGGCAGCCCCCAGCCCCTTTTATAATCCACAGTCTAACTCAACCCACTTTATACCTCCTCCGCAAGCCAATACCTATCTCCAGTTAGCTCTAGGCTTACAACTCTAAAGTCTATACTTCTATAATCTAATTCCTTTAAAATACTACCTCCCCCAATTAAAAGCATCTAATTAAACCTTCTAACATCTCCTATCTCCTTCACTTATTTTAGTTATTCTATCGCTACTTATAGCATTCCTTTTTAAATAGTATAGCTAGTAGAGGTGGGATAGTATATATATAAGTAGCATTAATAATATCCTTCTATTAATTTAAAGTAACTAATCCTTTTAAAATGTAATTTAAATATATCTCTAACTTAGGTAAGTACTAAATTTATCAGTTTAGGATTATAGGTAACTCCATTATATCTATAGCTATTATTATCTTCTTAGCGGCATCTCCTATTAGAATATCTATATAGAACGCTTAGCTACTAGTAACTATTGTAACTACTTTAGCTCCTCATATAGCTATTGAAATAGGAGCTTGTGGCCCTCTGAGATGGGCTGGGGCAGTGTGTATAGAAGAAGACTAATTCTAAATGCATTTAAAGGCATTATATATCGATAAGTCGCTAATAGTAGATATATATATAAGAAGGGAAAGGTCACTGCTTTTAATATTGCTAACTCATTTGCTATAAGAACTTAGTGTCCTTATATAAAGAGGGATATTAGTTATTACTATATTAGATCTAGCTGCAGTACTAGCTTTTTTATATAGCTAAATAAGGGCACTATACTTCTTCTTAGGAGCTGGGGTCTTAAGCAGCTTAACTATACCTTTGCTAGAGACTAGTAAAGACCTAAGATTTAGAAATGCAGCCTTAAGGTCAGAAGCTACTAATAGAGCTTTCTACAAGCTGGGCTTCTTGCAGTATAGTAATCTATCTACAATCTCCATACTTTATTTCAAGTAGATCTTTTTTAATGCAGGAGACAGTTTATTATTAAGTTCTTTTAGAATTATTATAAAAAGAGCTGATATTTAATATAATAGGCTAAAGGGTCTCACTAGCTTAGCTATAACTTAATAGTAGTTATATAGAATTGAGTTATTACAGTTAACTTAGATAATTAACTTATAGCCCCTAATGTTAGTATATAGGTCAGAGGTCTATAATGCAGTTATCGGTTCTAAGGCTGTATACTTAATATCACTAGTTTTTACTATGCCAGTTAATCCATTATCTCTAAAGACCTAGGTGTCGCAAATGCCTAACTTATTTAAAATGCTAAAACTAACGAACTCTAGGACTTAATCTATATAGTGATTATATAATTCAGTTTAGGACTTCTTATTATAAGTAAGAGGTATAAGCTAGTTTCTGAATTATAAAGTAAGAGAAGTGATTTTAATACTATTACTGGGCTTATTAAATGGAAGAGTCTTAATAGTTAGCTTATTAGTAATTTAAGTATAGGATAGCTTGATTATTCCTCTAATAGCAAGGGTTACTAGGAAAATACTAAGGTAACTGCATTTCCAGTTACTTTACTAAGGAGAGGCAGGCATACTGAAGAAGGAGAAGTTAAATAGTTTTTTATTTTTAGTGAGGATCTCTCTTTAAGTAATAGCTATAGTAATATACTGATTCTTTCTTCTACTGGTTAATATATTAAAAATGCAGAGATAACCTTCTTTAGCATTCTATAGATAGGTAGTTTAGTGAGCTGCTGCTTTATAATAGATTAAGCCTATAAGAAACCGTTAGTTAAATATAGTTTTAATTATAAAGCCTAAGCTAAAAGCTGCTTGTATTTTATTAATAGTTATAAACTTAAGTAGCTAGAGGTAAAAATACTTAGTTTTATAGTACTTATTTCCTCTAACTTTAGAAGAAGCTAAAGTAATTAATATAGAGGCTATAGTAATAAGGTCTTTAATTCTATATATAGCTATATTTATAAATGCAATTAGACTATAGCTAATAGTCTAGCTCTTTAACTAGGTCTCGCTTAGTAAACTCTATAAGTCTATATAGTAGTATTTCTATTTCTATCTGCTGATATTAGTAAATTCTTTAGAAGGAGAGATAAATTAAAATTAAACTTAAATAGATTCTTTATCCCTAAGTATAGGGCGCTTATCTTAGTATTCCTCCTAATGAGACTAGTTATCTCGAGGTTATAGTAAAGCTAGCTGCTTAGTAACTAGTTATTCTAAGGCTTTATTTACATTATCTTCTTCAAGGTAGAGGAAACTGCTATTATAGCCTTCATTTAAGAACCTTCCTTACTAGAGCTTGAGGCTAGTGTTAGGAAAGAAGAGGTAAATCTCTTTCTATTTAATTAAGAAGGTCGCTATCTTAAGGTTAGTAGCGGTAGTTTCTATAGTAGGAAAGTAGGATGGTGTTATTAAAAAATGTTTAATAAGATAGTAAATTTAAAAATAAAGTAGAGAAAGAGAGGTTTTTGCAGTAGTGGCTATATAATTATGCTTATAGTGTATTATTATAAAGGTATTAAAGGAGAAAGTATTATAGATAAGAAGGAAATTTACCCTCCTTAACTCTAGCTTTAAGGCTCTGCCTTCAGCTTATATAATATATTAAGTGGTCTTTATCTTTTTAATTTAAGGTCTTTAATATAAATTATACTAAAGTCTTTAGATTTAATAAATAGAGTTCTCCAGCTTTAGCTTTTATATAGTAAATACTAAGCCTTATATACCTATATCTATACCTTTTTCCCACTTTATATATCTTCTATAGCTTTAGTTTCTCTTTCTCTTTTATTATTATTATCTATTTTCTCTAGTAATAGTTCTTTATAATTATCATTATATCTATATAATTAACTCTTGCTAGCGGCGCCTCTAATAAAAATAAGCTTGCTATTCTTTCTTAACTTTCATAACGGGGTCTCCCTAATATATATAATCTCGCTTAAAGTACATTATTAAATACTTTATTTAACTGCCAGTTTTCTACTTATTGATATAGTTAAGATATTATATAGCTCCAGCTGTTTCTAACTTTAGGGCTTCCAATCTTTAAGAAGTTAGTAAGTGTTTCCTTTTCCTAGGTTCTTTTGCCTTCATCTATCTAATTAGACACTTTTATAGGTTCTTATTAACTTTCGCATTTAGATTTGCAGTTTCTACGCTCTAGATTGTCTTAGCTGACCTCTTTATATTAAGCTTCATATCGTTACTCCTCCTAATGTTAAACCTGCTGCTTACTTAAGCTAGTTCATTAAGTAGTTTTCTATTAGTAAGGATGCTACTATTGCCGCTAGTTTTAACCTTCTTAAGACTGTAGCTCTTTAATTAATATATATTCCTGTGGAATGGGCCTATTTAGATAGATATTTCTTTATAGCGCTTCTAAAAGCATATATTATATTAAAGCTCTAATTATTACTTTCCTTAGAAATACCAATCTAATTATATACTGCTATTATCTCTTAAGTTTCTTTTTCTATATCTTATACTTTAAGACTTATATCTTAACTCCCTTCTATATCTATATCTCACTTCTATCTTTTTTAAGCAGCTAGTATATAAATTGTATTTAGTATAATCATTTTAATTATAACTAGAAGTAGCTCCTTAGATACCTCTTAATTAGTTATTAATAGAGTCCTCGAGATTACTCTTTTAGAGGTGCTTTAATAGCTAGCTCCCTAGCTCCTAGCTTCTGGACTGTAGATATATTTAATTCAGTCTCTTGCCCTTATATTACTATTAGTTATCCTTTAGAAGGTGGATCCCTAGTTAATAAAGCTACTTATTAATAAGTGGCAGCTCATTTTACTATAGTATTAAAAGATAGATACTGCCCCTTCTAATTGGTGTTTTTAGACTTTGTAGATAGTCTGCGATCTCTATATATACTTAGGTTTAGGTCTTTTAGAAGAGATAGTATAGAAATTTTATAGTTTTTATTATAATAGCCTCTTGTAACTGCCTCCCCATTTTTATCTCTGTAATCTCTTTTAGACCCAGTTATCTAACCTCTTCCGCCTCCCTTTATAGAAGCCTAGCTATCTCTAGCAATCTTCTATATCCCTAAATATCTAATTAGACACTTCTTCAGTTAATATACTCATCCTTAAGAGCTTATAGCATCTTTAGAATCAATATCTCTATATCTATTTAGAGTTTCTTATAAAGTTAGATAAGCTCATTTATCTATTTATATCTACTAATAGGGTTTTAAGGTTTTATTATTATTTGATATTAAAATGTTTCATTAGATACTTCTTTATTAATATTACTTTAAAATTTCTAATTAATTAGATTATAAAGCTCATTCTCTTCCTTACTAGCCCACTAGCCTAAAGGATCCTTAGTAAATAACTTCAGCCTATCGCTATTATTTATTTCCAGAATCACTATATTATTAAAAGATATAATAATATAGGTTTTTTTATTATTAAAGGCTTTTTTAATTTTAAATAGCCTTTGCTATTTTAACTTAAACTTAGCTACTATTAATATATCGTAGTAGTTTCTAATATTATATTAAAGGATGAAGTCTCCTTCTTTTAGTGAAATCTTATGGAGCTTAAAGGCATTCTTCTTTATAGCTTTTCTGGCGTTATTGCATCGATATTTAATAACTCCTTTTTAAGTAGCTTTAATATCCTCCTAATGCCTCTCTAAAATCTAGATCCTAGCTAGAATGACTTCCTCCGTAATCTTAACATTATCTTAATTAATGAGTCTCTAGGTAGGGACTTTAACTTTTAATAGGAGGATAGGTTCCTATTTATATAGTAGAAAGAAAGGTGATATTTTATAAGATCCTCAGACTGCTAATCGGTCTATAAGTAGCGCTTTCTTAACTAAATGGATCTATCTACCTGATATATTGAGCTTTTTAAAGTAATTAACTATAGAGATATATTTAACTTTAATAATACCATTAGCTTTTAAGTTATAGGCTGCGATTTTCACCACTTAAATTCCTAGCTTATTCAGTTCCTCCGGAATACCTTTCTTAATCTCTCCGCTATTATTTATAACAATCTTCAATAGCATGCTATATCAATAGATAATCATTTAAATAAACTTTCTAATATAGAAAGCTAATAAATATAATATTAATATAGCTTCTATCTAACTAGTAAAATTGCATCTTACCTTTAGTAAAAACTTCATTTTATTATCTAGCAGTAGATATTACCTATCGATATAAATCTTCATTATAGAATACTAAGGTATAGTAGAAATAGAAGCTTCTATAGCTCTTCTAGCAGCATGGATCTAGCAAATAGAGCAGGCATCTATCATCTTCTCCAAATCCTATCCTATGCCTCTCTAGAAATACCTATATTTAAGCAATTTCTAGGTAACTAGCTATCCTTTATAGCCTCCGTCTAAGTGATATAATCTCATTAAATGCTTCTAAACCTCCTGAGAATTAACTACTAATATTGAGTTATTTCCTTTTTATTATCCTCTATATTAAATTCAACCTCCTTAGATAAAGAACTACATTACCTTTTAAACCAGTCTCTAATAGTCCTTAGCAGCCATCTCTTCTAGTCTTTAGAGAATTATTAGGAACTTTATTAACATTAGCTATTAATTAATATAATTATCTTCTAATGAGGTTTCCCGGGGTTTAAATAGGATAGCATTAAAGTAAGCGTTAATAACTTCCTCAATATCTCCCTCTGCCTCTTTATTTCACTTATCTAATTCTTCTGCAGGTTTTTTAAAAAGACTGTTAGTAACTTCATTCTTCTTACTTAGAATATGCTTAATAGTGATATTAAATAATAGGATGTAGCTAATCCATCAGACTACTATAGCAGCTAGAATATCATCTATATTATTATTAATTTAATTTACTAAAATATAAAAGTCTATCTCTAGAATGAAAGGAACTTTATATAGATATATTTATAAGCATTTAATTATATAAAGGACTCCTTTATATTCCAGTTTTATTATATTATAGCGCTTTTTAGCATCTATCTAAGATCTAGATTCATATTTTACGAAGTATCGTCTTCTATTTCAAACTTATATAATAACAGCACCCCATCTAAAGATTAAAGAGTCTATTATAAGGATAGTCAGTCCTCCCTCAGCTAATAGATCTAATGAGATAAGAATAGATATAACTATAATTAAGGTTTTTAGCATATCCATCGCCTTTTACTACAATTCCCCTTAGGTCTAGGGTATCTCTTTCTTTAGTAGGACAGTTAAGGGAGTTGCTACCTATATATAGTAAAGGATCTAAATGCAATAATAGCCTGTAATCCCTAGGAAGGCCTTAACTTAGGTTAAGTCTTCATATAGTTTCCAATTTAAAATCTTTAGAACCTTAGCCTCTATAGGTTTCTAGCCACTTATACTATAAATAAACTCTACTATCTCAGCGGTTTATTAGCAATAGATCGATTTTTCAGCTGAGATAGTGCAGCCCGCTAGTTCCACATTTAACAGTACTTTATTGAGGTTAATTAGGTGTTCTAGAATATAGCGTCTGACTCCTGGAAGAGCCTCTTCGCCTTCATAGTCTATCTTTAGTCCTTTAACTCCGATATTATTAATAAAAGCTTACACCACTTCAGGTAATAAATTAAATAGAATCTTAGTTATTACCCTTAAGAACTGTATTACTGAGTTTATAGCTTCTTAAGGGAGTTAGTATAGATATAATAGTCTTAGTGAAGTATTAAAGGTTATTAAATCCCGGCTTTCTTTTACTAAAATGATCTAGTTATAGCTAGCGAAGAAGTCTAATAAGGAGAGCAATTAATATATATTAAACTTAGTAGAGAAATTGTTAATAGCTGGGCCTATTAGGCTATTTTAGATAGTATAAGCATTATATCTCTTTATTAAATTAATAAGATATAAGTCGCTATTCTTTTTAACTACTAGCATCTAAGAGTTTCTATAGGTAGCATAACTCTCTTCTAGAATCCCTCTTCTCATCCTAGTTTATAGAAGATCGATAACCTTCTTCTTCACTCTATGGGGAATTGGCATATTCCTAACTTACTAAGCTAAGTGAAGTACTACTTTAATAACTTACAGAGGGGCCACTTAAGTATTTAATTTGCTGGTTTTTTTAAAGGTTTAAGCTAGGGCTGCTTCTTAGTTAAAAAGGACCTATTAGAAGATAGTCCTTTCTTCTAGTATTAAAATATCTATAGTTTAGTTTAGGATCTTCTTTAGTTATTTAGATATAAGTCTTAAGCCCTTCTTAATCTTTAAGAACTTTAGAGTAATGAATTTAGTAAATGAAGCATCAGTTTTAACTTCCTCTTTTACCTCTTTCTACCTTTTTTCTTTTTAAAAAGGATCTCCATTAAGGATAGATCTATTAGAGGAGATATTATCCCTTAAGTAAATTTTATTAGCTTTCCTTTTATATATAATATTAACTTATATTATATTTCTCTCTAGCTTAGATATAGAGTTAGAGCTTAGTACTTTACTTACTTTAGCATCCATTAGGAAGTTATTAAAAATCCAATCTTCTAAAATAATTTAAAAGACTTTTTATGCTATTTTTCTATTAAAGCATTTCATTAAATATATAATATTATTATCCTCTAAACTATAGTTAGTAGTTAGTAGTAGCTTAGAGGGCCTTTTATTACTTATAATAATATCCCTAGAGCTTTAGCAGTAGGGTCTAGATAATTCCATTGTAGATTTCCAGTAATAGCATTCATTAGCCTAACCTCTTTAAGTTAGCAGGTTATGATTATCTTGCTAGATATAGAGTTATAATTAAAGGTAACCTTTATACTTTAGAAGAAGGGCATTCCTAAGATAAATAGAATTAAAATAGCTGAAATAGAGGCAATATATAGCTGCTATTTAATATAAACATTACTTAAATAGATGCTTATATTTATAATATTAGTTATAGTAATATAATTATTTAAGAAGGATATTATCTTTATAGTTAATAGCAATATCAGAAGTCTGCATTAACGAGCTATTGCATCAGAAATGATATTCCCTTCTGCTCTAAAGTTAAAGATAGCCTCCTAAGTGGAACTATTAGCTTATTTAATTCTAACTTGCAGTTAAGGCAAATCCTGGCATAGTGCAAGCGTTTTAGGTCACCTAGTTAAAATAAACTTAATGTTTATTATAAATAGTATCTCATTAGATGCTTCTAGAATCCCTAATATTTATCCTTAACTAAAGGAGATCTTAGTTATTAAGTTGCCTTTTATTACTAAATAGTCCCCTAGGACTAGAAGAGACCTTAATAGTAGTAACTAGCATTCACCTTTCTTTAATAGCGCTACTAAGTTAATACCACAGTTCATAGAAATCTCTTTAAAGTAGTCTTTAAAGAAGTTATAACTACTTATAACTTCTATTAAGTTAACTGCTATTACTTTCTTCTGCTACTTCCAGTCCAGCTTAAGTTTATTAACTTAATGCATTTCTTTAACTCTATTAGCTATATCATTTAAGGTCTTAGCTAAAGACCTTCTAAAGCCAGGGTTATACTAGATGACTTAAGAGATAGTAAGTTGGATCTTAGCGCTTAAGAATCGATCCTTAAGACTCGACCTTATTATAGCCACATCCATAACATTCCCTTCCATATCTTAGCTTTTGAAGATAGCTTATTCTAGAATGCAGTCTTCTGAGTTATTACAGTTAAAGACCTTAGGAACTGCAGTTTCTCCTCTTTCTTCTATTTTAATATCCTCATCCATTACCTCTTCCACTTATTAGCACTTATTAAGGTCTATTTAAAAAGTATTGTTATTAATGAGGATTTATAGATATATTTCATTAGGTTTATCTATAATTATAATAAGATTTATAAAAGAAGACTTGCCTATAGATCTTCTAGTTCACCTGCTAATTCCTTTAATAATAAGGTCATTAAATATAGAGTTTTAGTTATATTTCTAAAAATCTATAATTAAATTATACTCCTCTTAAGAAAGAGACCAGTTCCTCATAATTGATCTATCCTTTAGCTTCAGAATGTAGTTATTTGCTAGGGAATGTAGAAAATACCTAATTCAGGAGACTGCTAGCTTCTTTATACCTCTAAGGAAGCCCATCTTCTATATAAGCTTAGGCAGAAGGAAGACCTCTTATCTACTGATTTAAGCCACTCCTAAGTCTAAGTTAAAGTTAACTATTTCAGCTTCTCTATCTCTTTCTAGCTCTATATATTTACTAGGGAAGTGGCTAATGCCTTAATAATAAAAGCACTTTAACTTACTTCTTCTATAGTTAGCATTAACTATAAAATCATTTTCCTTAGAAAACGGATCTAGAGGATAGTAACAGTTAATATAAGTAATAGAGGTAGATTAAAATGCTTATATCTTATCGATCTATACTTATAGCATCTTCCTTAATTACTTTATTAAGTCTTTTTATCTCCTTATAAAGTTAATCTTAAGGTTCTAGATAGCTTAAGTAATATAATCTATATTAGCTACTTTAGAGTTATTTACTAGCTATAGCTATCTTTCCTATAGTATAATAACAGTCACCCTCCCAGTTTAATTAAGCAGCAGCTATTCTTCCTAAGCATTATCAATAAGGTCTTAATAAGTTTTTTCCCATTTAAGTATATATATAATGAGATTAACTAGTATATTATACTTTATCTCTTGGATCTCTATAGCTATCTTTTTCTTTAATTAGCAGGCTTAAATAATAAAACATTAGAGAATTATCTTATAGACTATATATAACAACACCTCCATAATATGCTATCTACTAAGCAATAAGGAACTTAACTCCTTATACCTCTTTAGTTAACTAAGGACTTCATTATTAGAAGCTTTCTATAGATTCTAACTATTTAGTTACTAGATTTATTAAGCCGGCTGGTTCAGTTACTCCTCATCGGTTTCTTTAAAGGCTTGCTTCAATCTTGCCTTTATCTCTTCCTAGGTTCCTCCTCTAAGTATCCTTTCTACCTTAAGATAATTGCTTTTATCTATATACAGTAGGAAAAATATATTTATATAGTTAGAGTTCGATATCCAGTTACTAATATAGAAATTAAATAGCTTTAGGAAGCTGGATATATTGCTCCTTATAAAGGTATAGTTAAAATAATAAAGAGGGAGTATTAGCTCTATAGTATTAATTATAAAAAGAGGCGGCATGCTATCTATAAGGTTTAGAGTTATCATTATATCACTAGATTTAGATGTAGAGTTAAGTAAAGTACTAACTAACTCTTCTGCCTTAAAGCTTAAGTTCGAGGATAATTATAAGCTTATATTTATTTCAGTATTTTATATTTCTAGGGTTCTTAAGGGTGAAAGTATTTAATTAAATGCTCTTTAATAAGGGATTTATAATTTCAGTTTGCTTTTATAATTAAGCATTTCCTAAAGATCCTTAGGTTCCTAGTTCTATAATATATAAGTTTCATTCTTTAATACCTTCAGTAGGAATCCTTTAGGTTCTTTAGTAACCTTAAGGTAACAGAAATAGCCTCTAGCTACTTTATATAGCTAATTAGTCTATAAGAAAAGAAGAAATAATGAAATCTTATATAAGGAAAATAGTATTATAAAAGAATGTATTACTGCTTTCCTCTTCTTAGAAGTGTGGTCTCATTTTAATAACTTCCTTTTTAATTCTTTAATGCCTAAAGGAAATCTTAATAACGTATATAATAAGCGAGTCAGAAATACAAGCGAGTCGGAAATTACAAAATACACCTTAAAATGAAATTTTAGAAAAATTCTTAAAAAGTCAAACTAGGTCTAAAATAACTAAGATTTCAAACCTGGCTTATTTACAATATATATTATATTTAGGAATTTTTTTAAGCTATATATACTTATAGCGCTAGTAATATAAAATTCGCACTGTTTTTTTTACTATTTTTACTTATAGTAAGCTTAATAAATTTTTAAAATTCTTTAAAAAAATACTATTTTATAACTCTTTTTCTAATTTATTCTAAAAATATGTTTTTAGATTTTAACAAATTTTATATCTAGTTTTAAGAAATCTAAAATCACCTATTTTAGCTGCACAGTACGCTTTCCGACTCGCTTGTATTTCCAACTCGCTTATCATATACGTTATTTACTTATTTATTTTACTAATTTAAGATGGATTTCTATTATGCATTTCTTAATGCACTTTATAATATTAATAATATACTAAGGGAGCTAATAAAGGAATTAGTAAAAGTAAAGATAAGTAGAAAGAATCAAAGAGACCCTTAGGTTAAGGCCTAGACTGAATCTAGACCATTTTAACTAGTTAATTAAATAAAGCTAAATTATTCCCTCTTAATAATCCGCTATAAAGGCATTAATATCAATAGAACTCAGCTACTTAAACTAATATAGCTTCCTAGCTATATACTAGTTCTTATTATGCTCTTAGTTATATAGCTGTTAATATAAATGAAGCTAGTTGTAGCAGTTGCATCTCTAGGGTATGCAGGTATATTATTCTCTCTTATATAATAGGACTCGCTATATAAGATAAGTAATACTAGCAATTCCATTTTACTTAAACCTTCTATATATATATAAATACTTAAACCAGTTAATTAACTGCTTCTAAGATAATTACCTTCACTAGGTTATTTAACCCGGCCTAGAAGCGCATATAAGAGAAGGCAAGTTTAAAAACCACTATCCTCCTCAGAGGTATTAGCAGACGCTGCTATAAATCTACCAACGCCTATATTAGCAGTTATAACTCTGGAAATACCTATACTCTCTAATATAGATATTTCATAAGTAGTAAATTACATCTACTTATAATTACAGCCTCGATCTTCTAGCTTAAGGTATAAGTTCAATGGGACTAATATTACTGCATATATTGACGCATTTATAATCAGTATGCAAGCTGAAAAGATTCCTAAGAAAGACTGGCCCACTCAATTCATCTGCTTCTATACAGCTAATAAAGTAAAGTCCAGTGTTACAACTGCCGTCAGAAACTTTAACTAGCAGATAGCTAAAAGGAATCTTATTACTTACTTCAGTCCCTAGAACTACAACTAGAAAGAGACTTCATAAACAACTTTAAGCTATTTAAATGCTACCTAGCTATTAAACACTTTTAACTTAAATACAATATAATAGCTACTTCTATAGCACTCTTACATAGTGGCTACAGTTGATTTAATAAATATAGATAACTTACTTCAGTTTTAGGCTCTCTACTATATACTTTCTATAAATTTTATATAGTCTATATATATAAGAAGCAATAAGAGCCTACAGAAGCTAGCAGGCATAAAATCCAGTAAATTCCATAAACTTATTATTACTTACCTAGATATTGATATCGCTATTATAGCTAGAAAAAGCTCTCCATTTCCATTTAATTAACTAGTTCCACCACTGGTTTCATTCCTAATATTAACGCTGTTTAAATCAGCCGCCTTTTAGAGCGCCTATCCTATTACTCTAGCCCCTTAGGCACCAATATCATTCCTGGCAATTGGTAAAGCGCCTCTACTAGCGCAAGCTCCTACCGCTTGAGATCTAATGCCCGATCTTATAGCTGGCTTTAAGGCCTTGCAAATCCAGTTAGCTACTATAGAGGAAATGAACAAGTCTAAATTCAATAGTATTAAGTCTATACTTTATAGAGAGGAAAACCGGAAATGCTATAATAAAGCAATATAATAAATCTCAACTAATTACGCTACTTTCAATCTATTTAATTAATTTAATAATAAATCCTCTATCTAGGTCTATATAATATCGTCCTTTAGTAAGATGAAATTATATTAATACTATTAATACCTAGGATACTATCTAGATTAATATAAATTATATAAATATAACTTTAAGTAAGGTTATATAAGTTATAACTTAAAAGTAGGTATTTATTAGCTAGAGTTAATAAATGGCTTTTAGCTACCCCCTCAGCTAGTTGCTGCTTTTTAATGCAAATCCTACATCTAGCGCCTCCTAGTTATTACTATAATATATATTACAGACCCTAAGTATACCCCTTAGTTAGCAGATATCAAGTTATTAGTTAAGCTAATATATAATTAAACTATCTAGAAATTGAAGCAGGATCTATTTAATAAATTCATCTTATATATACTGAGACTAGTTAATTAAATAGCTACCTCTACAATCACCTTTATAAATCTTATAGAACCAGCTATTTAAATAAACCCGATCTTCATTACTGCCTATATAGAGGACGAGCCTGAAGACTACTAAGAGCACCTAGCTGTCTATCTAGTGAAACTAGCACCTAAAATCAATTTAATTAAACCCTTATACTCTATTAAAGAACTTAATGAGTTAAATTCCAATGAAGAAGAACCCTAATAGATTATCTCCATCTAAGCTTATAATAACAAATGGCAAAAAGACGCTAGAGGCAATCCAGTGCCTATTATAATGCTAACTGAGCAACTCCTAAAGCTAGAAACAGTCCTCAGTAAAAGTAAACTAGCTAATTAAATGATATTTAAAGAAGAATTTAATTATATAAACCCCTATAAAGCAGGCGACTTTTGCTATAGCCTAGCTATAACTGCTCTTTAAAATGCAAAAGGGATAAAGTATACTTTTCTATTTATGATATTTTTAGAACTAGTGGATTCCGACCTAGGGAGGGCCCTTTTAGATATATATTTTATTGCAGTTAAATAAGTAGAAGGTATTGAATTTATAGATAAAGGTATTATAAACTCTATTTATAAGCTAAAAAGGAAGTTCCCAATATATACTATTACTTTATATCTAGAAGATGAGCTTAATAAAGAGGAAATCCACTAAGCCGCTCTTAGGTCTTTAAGAAAAGACTTAGACTACTTATCTATAAACTATATAGAATTTAAAACTGCTACAATTGCCTTAGGAGCTAATCTATATAATAAGGCATCTATAGTTATTAATAGTAAGAAAACCCTATATAGATAGTGCCTCTATATAGATGCAGCTGGAAACCTCTAGTTCTATACTAGCTCTAAGGAATTTCTAAAGCTAGATAACTATCTATTTAATTAAATGATGCCCAACCTCTATATCTATATAGCTTCTCTATCTAATGAATAATCATCCACCTAGTCCCATATAGAAACCACTTCTAAGTCTTAGGATAGTGAGCTAAATAGAGGATAAGTACTTTATAAAGATAAAGATAGAAATATTAAATTAATTAATAATCCTTTGCATTTCCTTAAGCTATTAAAAAGTTAAATTAATTAACTAACTACTGAAGTAGCTATAAACTCCATTTTATTAATAATTAACTTAACTATTTTCTATAAGTAGAACACCCTATACTTAGTTATTTAACTAGAAGCGCAATTAGGGCCTGCTATTAAAGCCCTTATTAACACTGGATCTAAAGGGAATTTAATTATATAAGAATGGTTTAAATATTGCAGTTTTACAGTTTCTTCTATTAGTGCAGCTACTACTGCTTATAATGGTGGGAAGGTCTCTATAGTTAGAGAAATGCAGACTGAATTATTCATTAAGAATGCCTACATGCCATTCCAACTATATATAACGCCTATAGATGATATTATAATTCCCTTTATCCTAGGGATGCCATTTATTAAAGCGAGCTACCTTACCTTTAACCATTTAATTACCTAGAAGGAACTCTTAATATGCCTTTAACTTAATAATATCTATATTATTACCCCAGCCGCTAGCTCAATCCACTATAATGCACCACGCCTAGAAGGGCGAGGTGCTAAGTAGGATGCCAATTTTAGCAAACTCCCTTATAGTCTAGGAAATAGATGACTTTCTATTAAAGGGGGATGATATTTTTGAGGAAAGCTGGTTGCTTTTCTATAAGGACTTTATAAAAGTTATCTACATCCTTACCCTTAAAGTAGTTAAGTAATATGCTATAGCTATTAATAAGGCATAAGAAGAATTAGAAAGATTAAGACACTCTATATAGAAGGAAAAGAGGCAAAAGTACTAGCTGCCCAGCCGGGAATTTTAAGAAATTAAGATAAACACTTTCTATAAATGCAAAGGAGTCAAGATCCACCTAATTAATAACTTACTATTAAATAGTTCAGTCCCTGAGGGAGATCCCTACTGGAAATTGAAGAAGATAGCAGAAGTTACATCCCTGATGATAGAAGGGATAAAGTATACTAACTTCCTAACGCTAAAATTCTCCATTCTAGAGAAAGGAAGCCAGTTAATAGCAGATAGGCTATTACAAATAGTTAATTAAACGAAAGACGAACTATCTACTAAAGAATAAGACATTTTAACTACTATCTTATTTAATTGAGAAGCGGCTTTAACATGGGATTTTAAGGACTGTAGTAAAGTGTTAGATACGTCAGAGGTACACGTCACATCTATCAATTGATGAGACTATGGCCCGAGGTTAACTGCTGAGACTGCGGCCCGGTCTCAAAGGCCCGGATCTCTAGCAAACCGGTCTCGAAGGCCCGGACTCCTCAGATCCGGTTTTAAGAAAACCTTATTGCTGCTTCTATGATGATAAGGGCATCTCTGTATATAAAGGCCGCTGCAAGCCCTCTGTTAAATGAGGATAATAAGAGAATATATTAGAGTTTACTCTTTTATTTGATATAAAGTTAATTTAATAGTTACCCCTCCATAAGTTATTAAAGTTATGCTGCATAAAGCCTGGCAAGCTGGAAGCATACCGATACCCCTAGGCTTATAAAAAAAGGTCATTGAACTGCTCTATTAACGACTTTAAAAAGGCATCCTTAAGGAAGGTCATAGGTCTTACCGCAACCCCTTTATACTAGTTGCTAAAAAGGATAATGGAATTCAGTTAATTAATTCAGCTATGAGAATTAATAAAGTTACTATTTATAATAGTCTCAGTCCTCTAGGCATAGAAGACTTCTCTACTGATATAGCAATATATTAAATATTATTATTATTAGACTTCTTCTCTAGATATAACTAAGTCAGCCTAGCGCCAGAAAGTCGCAATTTAACAACCTTTATAACCCCTCTGGGCCTGCTATATATATATACGCTGCCCTAAGGAGCTACTAATTCAGTAGCCCAGTTCACTTATATCATCACCCGCATTTTACTTAACTTAATATCAGATATCTATACTGCTTTCCTCAATAATATAGTTATAAAGGGTCTGACTAAAACCTTTAATGATGAAGAAGTCCTTCTAGGTGTTTGCAGATATATCTATAAGCATTTAATTAATCTGGACCAGACGCTGCTAAATATTAAGCTAGCAGGTTATATAATTTCTATACTGAAATCCCAGTTTTATAAAAAAACTGCTCTTATCATTAGATACCTTTATGGAACCTATAGACGCTCTTCGGATATAGCTAAGGTCATTAAAATCACTAAGTGGACTTATTATAGGTTAGATGCAGAAGTCCGATCTTTTCTAAGCGTCATAGGCTACTATAGGATCTGGGTTGCTAGCTATGCTATCATTATAAAGCCTTTAATAAGTTTACTTAAGAAGGAGGCTAAGTTTATTTAAAGTGATACTTAAGCTAAGGCTATATAGTTACTAAAGGATAAATTACTATTAGCCCCGATCTTAGTCTCCTTAGATCTATCGCTAGGTCATAGGGAGGTAATTCTTATAGTTAATGCTAGCCTTTTAGGCTAGAGTTACATCCTTATATAAGTCATTAAGGGTAAATGTCATTCTATTAGATTTAAATTAAGTTCCTAGACTTAAAGTAAGTAAAATTATAATGCTATAAAAAGAGAGTGCTATATAATACTGCTTTTAATTAAATGTTTATATATGCACTTATATAAAATATACTTTACCTTAGAGACTGATACTTAAGTTCTTATCCATCAGCTTAATGGGCGTAAAATAGATATATCTAGCGCTTTAGTTAATAGGTGGATTAGTTATATGCTCCTCTTCGATTTTATAGTGCGCTATGTCTCTAGCATTAAGAATACTATTGTAGATAGCTTATTATAAAAGGCTTTAGGACTATTTAATTAAATAGATAAGGTTGTTGAGGAAGATATTGAAGACTTTATCGATAAGCAGTTAAATGCAATTATGATCTACATCACAACTATCTCAGAGATCCTTCCAGCTGATCTAATTCCTCTAAAATCTAAATATACTAGCAAATTAAAGACTCTAGAGAGGTTCCTGCAGATATAGCAATGACTAGATGGCTTAATAGATAAAGCATATGCTTATCTACGACTTAGAGCTAAGAAGTTCTTCTTAAATAAAGGGACTTTATAGCAACTGCTATATTATCTAAATAAAGACCCCAAGCTTATTATAGGTAATACCGCTACTTAGAAGCATTTAATCAAATGTTATTATAAGGAATATAGTTACTGCAGTTACAAAAAGACTATATAGCTTCTAAAAGAACGCTATTACTAGCCGAACCTATATAAGGATATAGATAAAGCCATCCTGGCCTGCGAACTATGCTAAATCCACAACGCCTAACGGCAATAAGAACCAATAGTCCCTACCTGCCCTCATCACCTAATAATAAAAATCCACATAAATACTTAATATCTTAAGGAATCCAAGGGGAAGAAGTATTTTATAGAAGCTAGATGTGATCTTATGGGATAGGTAGAAGCTATTGCCCTAAAGTCTTTAACCGCTTTAGCAATGCATTCCTTCCTTAGGGATATTATATCTCGCTTTAGCATCCCACTTATTACTATAGTTAATAATAGATCAGAATGCTAAGAGGGCCTTACTTAAATCCTAAAGAACCTAGAAACCCACTATATATATATATCTATATATAACTCTAAAGCAAATGGGTTAATTAAATCGGGCTATAGCAGTATTACATCCTATATTAAGAAAACGGACTCTATAAGAACTGGAAAATAGTCTATTTACTTACTTGCGATTCTGTTTACTAATAGAATTACTTTAAGAGCCTCGCATAGGTACACTCCATTATACCTAATATACGGGTTTAAGCTCGGCCTCCCTATAGAAGGCGACGCCTCTATATGGAGGTTAATCTAATGGAATGATATATAAATATCTAATTAAATAATTGCAGCTAGAATTCGGATCCTATCTTTCCTAGATGATAATATAGAGATAGCTAGATAAAAGGCAGCTGAGTTTAGAAAGAAATATATAGATAACATTAATAAAGGCTTCCTGAAGGCAATGAGGTTAACTCCGCTGAAGAAGGGAGATATAGTCTTAAGATATAACTATCTTAAGAAGAAGGACCTTTTTACAGCTGCTAAGTTCAGGCTAAGATAGCTAGGTCCCTATAGAATTAAGGTCACTTTTAGAAAAGGCTGGTATCACTTGGAAACTATAGAAGGGATTGAGCTTAAAGTCACCTGCCATAATAAATATCTCAAGATCTTTAGATAGAATAAGGACAGTTAGTGGAATCCTAAAGAGGACTTATCTTTATGCTATAAGTAGCTCTTCTATAACTAACTATAATAGAAATCAATTAATTAAACAGTTCTAGATAGGATAGCAGACCTCATAGAGGATAAATCTCTAGAAGAACCTGCCCAGAATGAGCAATATCCTAAAGACCCTATTAAAGAAAATAACTACTAACTAGAAGTTCGCCTTCTATACTGTAATTAAGTATAGAGGAAGCAGTTTAAGGCCCTTTAACTAGGGAAGTAAATAATAATAAGGCTAGTTACTTTATTCTTATTGTTATTAGGGAGGGGTGGTAATATAGAAAAGGACATAAAAATAACCACTACCTATAGTCTTTTCTTTTAAAAATAGTATCCTTTATTCTAAAGATAAAGCATCTATAATCTAGCCCCTTTATTTTAAGATATTAAGTGAATATAACTATAAAAATAGCAACTAATTAATTAACTGGAAACACAGTCTAAAAGGATTTAATTTAAAGAGGAGATGCTATAGACTGGGGAGGCAGCTCCCTAGTGAGTTATAATAGAAAGACATTATAGAATACAAAAGATAAAAAATAGCGATTTAAATTATTTAAGCTATTAAGAAAGAAAACCGATTATTTAATTGCCTTATTTCAATTAAAGTAAACCTTTATCTAGTTAGCGGCACATTTATATTAAAATTCATCTTCTTATATTAAGAGATACTTATAGGAGATATATAGATAAGATTTATAGTTAAGAACGCTTATGCCTTAAGTTAGTAGATTATGAAGGCATTCCTTATTAGATAATAAATCTAGAGAAGTTTTAAATCTAGCTTCAGATGCTAAATAGCCCTTAAGAGATAACTACTTGCAGTTAGTATTAGCATTCTAGATGCAGTTAATATACTTATTATTTATATATCCGGAAATTAATCAATAGATGTAAAACAGCTATATAAAGTACTTATTAAATATTAAGTAGTTGGAAGTGCTTAATTAAATGTAATATTAATATATTAAGAGATTTTAGTAGCTAAGGAAGGCTATTATAAATGCCTTTATATACTTAGAGCAGTGGAGAAGCTCCTTAATGAAATATCTATAAAGGTAGCTAAGATTAGCTGGAATATATACCGCTTATATAGATCGATCGGAGAGGTATCGCATTGAAGCTACAAGCACCTTATTGCTATAAGGATTAGTATTAACTTATTAATAGAGGTGTTGCTTAATTGTGTAAGTATCATTAAGTTCGCCCTATAGCGCAATTTTAATAAAGAGAGGTAAGCTGCCACAATTAAAAGCCATTCAGAAGTAAATCTAAATAGAAAAATGTTTCTTAAACTAGAGAATCATTAGATTAAATAGTTATAATAGATAAATAGACTTACTAAGAGATAGTGAGGATCCTTAAGCTCCTTTATAAATAAGAGAGTCTTATAATAGTTATTTTAAGTAGAGCTAGAATGAGCGCTGAATTTATCATTTGTTATCTAGCTTGCAGTAAAGAGATATAAATTAAAAAGAGCACCCTAACAGACGCTAGTAATATCAGAGAGGTAAAAGTTAAAAGAAGATATATTAATTAGGTTAATTAAGTAGAAAACTCAGTTAGGAGATAGTTATAGTAAAGAAAAGAAGATAGATAAGGGAGAAGAAGAGGAGGAAGAGGAGCCCTTTATAATAAAACCAGAAAATAAAGAGCATAAAGATCAACTCTATTTATTATTTTAAAGTAAATCACTTAGATACTTAAAAAGTTATAAAGCTACCTAATTAAATAGAGTATCATTTATTTATTAGTAAATTACTATAGCTGCCTCTAGAACAAATAACTCAGGTACTATAAAAAGTCACCTTCCTTGCTCTCTACACTTCCAGCTCTTCATTATATATATATCCTCCTCAGCAATATACATAAGTTACTCAATCTCTTTCCTCTGTAGCTGCGCTACCTAATGAGCTTTCTTTCTATTTAATTAACTAATCCCCTTTACTATCAACCCGAAAGCCGCTCACCCTTCTTAAGACTAACGTTCCGCTATATCATAGCTCTTATCTCCCCATTCGCAACTCTCTACAGCAGATACCACTAACTGCGAAATCCCCATCCTAATTGGAGCTAAGTGCCTTTATATTGCTGCTTATTCCCTTTCCTCCCCTTCGCTATTTCAACTAGCTGCCTAATTATTATGCTAAAAGCTCCATTTACTAAGTTAAAGGGCAAAGCCCCAGCTGCACCTACGTCAACCAGCCCTTATATCAATGCCTAGATTAATGATAACCCTGCCTACTTCTTACTAAAAGCTGATAACTTTTAGAGTTATAAGATTATAATTACTAACTATAGAATTAACTAATTCTACTACCATTCTGAGATTAACTTTATGAAAAGCCTTTAGGAAATAGTTATAAAATAGCTAGCCCTATTCTAGCCTCAGACAGTATAGTCAGCGTAATAAGATCCTCAATTTATTAATATATATGCTGATTTCAGCGCCCTCAAGTTCCTAGAAACATCCCTATGCCAACCTACTTATAATAAAGGAGCGTTACTTTATTACATCTTATAGTAAAAGCACCTTCACTAGCTCTAGGACCTTTATAAGGACCTATATAATAGCAATTGAGCTGGAGCAGGTGGTCTAACTGCTCTCTTATTTATAGTTACCTACGGTTTAGAGGATATAGTTATCACTAGACCTGTCATTACTATAGCTGCCAAGCCCCTCTTCAAGCAGAATCTAGCAAAGAAAAATGCAGATCTAGTTAATTAACTAGTTCTTTTAATTAGGCCTGCTGATTTAGTTATTAAATATACCTTATTAAATGAAAGAGGTAAGACGCTCCTGGGTATAAAGCGCCTCTTTATAGATTGAAGGTTTATTATTAGTTTAGTTAACTTTAGGAACTATTACTAAGGCTTTTATATCTTCGATCGCCATTATAGTTAAATATTCTACTATAACACTCTATTAGGGCGTGACTTCTAGAATTGATAGAAGGCTGTTATATGTACCTTCCAATAAATTCTTTCTATTATAAGCTATCTCTATAACTTCAATATATTCTACCTACTAGTCTTCAATCAGCTTGGCAGATATAAATGCAGCTATTTAGCAGTCTATTTAGTCTTTCTAAACCTACGCTCTATAGCTAGTTACAACTGTCTAAAAGTGCACTCTTATATATAACTAACCACTATTCGCCTTAGGAGCTCTAATAGAGACTTTTAGGCGGAATACTCTATTACTTAATGCAACTAGCTTATAGAACCATTAAATTAAAAGCTTTCAGCCTCAAAGGCTATGCTTTCTAATAGCTAGGACTGCATTAAAGTATAAATCACTACTGCTATCTAAGATAAAATAGAGTTTAGAAATGTTATATTTACTAACTATAGTCACCTTACTACGCTCACTAGCTCTAACTTTATCTATCTCCCTATTTAAGGCCTATTATCCACTAAACCTAAAGTCACTCTCATTAGACAGAGCAGATATCAGTTAATTAAGTGGTCTAACAGGCCGACAGCTGGGAACTGGACTAAGGATATCTATCTTTCAGTTATAAAGTCCCTAGAGATGTCTTTTCGCCGCTATTAAACTAAGTCCACTAGCTACACCGTTATTAAGACCCTGGATCTCCTTAATAAGTCCGCTGCTATTTAGCATAGCTTAGGAGTGCCTCAGGAAGAAATTGACATCCTTATAGCAGACCTAACCCCTTATATTAAATAGTACTCCATTTAAATACTTCTCCCTTCTTCACCTTATATACCTAGACTATCTAAGGATGCCGCTCCCTCTAAGTTATCCTTCACTATAATTAATAAGCCAGCTAAAGTTGCCTTACCTAGACCGAGCAATTCCGTCCCTTTTCATTCCCTAATTCCGCTATCTCTAGCTCCTTTAATTAATTAACCTAATATACCTAACTGCTTAGTACCTTCTTTAAAGGAGGTGGCCCCTCCTCAAACTCTAAAGCTAAAAGTAAGGCCAACTGCAAAGGCTAGTGAGAGAGCCCATAAATAGCCTACTGCTAATATTAGTAATAAAAAACGCAAGAATGATATAAAGGAACTTCCTACTAAAAACGCATTATTTAAGAAGAAGGAGGATAGTAAGATTATTTAATTAAATAATTATAAAGAGGTTATAGCTAACTGCCCCCTAATTAATAGTACTATAGGTATTTATATTAGTTCTTAAGTTACTAAAGCTGCAGCTACTAAAGCCTATAAAAATAACTTAATAACTCCAATATATATTATAACCTCTTTTACTACTTAAATACTAAAACTACACCTTGTCTATAATTGCATAATGCAATAGATTGATTAAATGGGCAAGTTTGCTATCTTTATTTCTAATGGGTTAATCTCTCTATTATAATAGAACTCTATTATAGATGCCTTATGTAACTACTTGGCTCCTCCCCCTCCAATAAGACCCTCGAGGGCTGAGCGCGCCGCCAACTGTAAGAAAAGGGCTATACAACTTCCCTTGCGACCTAGCCCGTCTCCCTCCATCCTATCCACCTCAGCGTCTGCACCTATGAATCTCTCTGCCCTTACGCCAGTCTGGAAATAGTCTAAAGAGAATAGTTAATTAAATACTCCTTATACTCCTCACACTCCATAGAAGTAGCCTCCTCTTAGTTAAATCTAATAGGCGAGTTTATATCACTTAGTTAACTAAATATAAACTATCCTAGGGATATAATTTCAATAACTCATTAATATAACTTCGCCTTTCTATAGAGTTATATTTTATAGTCTTTAAGTTAGATTTAGTTTAAGTTTGCAGTTTTAATTAATTAATTATAAAGGGATATATACCTCTTATATATTTATATTTTATTATTTACTTATTATTTACTTTAGGAGCCCCTTTTCTTTTAATTATCTATAGTCGCTATTGCTTGTAGATATAAAGCGCTAACTGCATAGGGAGGAATATATTAGGGCTGAGGGCCTGCGGCTATACCTCGGGAGGATTTTAATTAGTTAGGTCAATAATGCCCCGATTTTAATTGCCTAGCTAGGAAGGAGCCAGCTGCAGCCGGATTAGCCACCTAATATAAAATGCTAGAGATAACTCAGACTTAGATAGGGAATTAACACCTTTTTTACTTCTGATTTACTGACCCTATTATAATGATTTTAATATCATTGGATTTATCTTAATTTAATCAATTGATATATCTACTTTACTTTCTTATCAGATGCCTCATTGCGACCCAGTTAGCCAATTTTGACGATTTATTTTGCTGACTTTATCTGCCCTCCCTCCTCTCTCTACCTCTTACACAACCTCACGTCCAGTCACTTCGGGTGGTGGTTTTGCTTGTCCCCCTGCCTAACACACTACCTATTGCCACGAGGCTTAGCAATTAGCTTCTAGCTAATTCTATATAGAAGAGAAAGAGTATATAAAGCTTGTTTTAAAACCTTAAGAAAAAGGGAGGGGGGGGAAGAGACAATTTTTTTCACTTCAATATTTAACAGTTATATTATAGTAACTTTATAATATATTATAAGCACTTTAATTATAAAGATATTTACTTAGTCTACTTATATAGAAGGTGGAAATTATCTAACTATCTATTTTATTACTAAAAGGTAAATAGTTTCTAAAGGAAGCAGCTAGCTTCTTCTCTTTAAAAAACTTTCTAACTAGCAATAAATATATAATGTAGCAAGTTCAAATACCTAACTAAAGTATTAAAGTTTTTTTAAAACATCTACTCTAGCTAGTAGCGCTAAACCCACTACTACACTCTCTTTATTTAACTCTTCCCTTCTTCCCTTCTTCTATTTTCTTATTAACTATTTAAGCAAACATCGCCCTACTATAAGGCATTTTCTTTATTTCATTTATATATAGGCTAGGTAAGTTAACTAATTTAGCATACCTAATACTTATTAATAGCTATAGTAGGAGATTTACCTTTTTATAAGGCCTTATAACTAGCTCATTAAGCTCCCGATATAGTTTTTCTACAATTCCCTTTTAAAAACTATATAATTATTTCATTATAAAGCGCTACGCTGCGGAAATCTAATGGAATAGGTACCTAGCTCTAAACAAAGGGGCTAAAAGGCTATAAATAGCGAGATAAGTCAAAAAAGATAGTGGAAGAAGGGAGTGGAGGTGCAGTCACAGCGAATGCGCGCCTAGTAGCAGGAGCCGCTAGAAGGGACGTATCTATATTACATCACATAACCTACCCTACACCTATAACTTTTCAAATTAGCCGAGTATGTCATCTTGCCCACTGGGATTGGCTGATCTTAGCGTCTGTATGACGATAATTATTTCAAATCAAATCAAATATAACCCACGCACAGTCGAAAGGGACCTTCTTAGAGAATTGATCAGGAGGGCATACTCAGGCGAGGACTCGAGGATAGACTAGACGCTGTCCAGACAGTCTGTCAGTCTGATTGCCGTAGGTGCAAACTAGACAACAGAGAAAGAGAACTTACATGATCAAGACCACGAATTCAGTGCGACTTCTTGTGAACAGCGAAACGATCAAAATGCGATCTGGGGTATGTGAAGTTCTATAGAGGCTGCAGGCACACACCCTATCTGGGCTGCTACCTAAATATCAGAGCCGAGACAGCAAAAAGGTGTCTGGGAGGCCCTGTTGCTTTGCGGTGAGAGCAGCTACGAACACTTGATAGAACAGTTGACGAACGTCTTCGAGAGTATGATTGACGGGTGATCAATACGTTTCAATTGAAAATAATCTAATGAGAGAATGGCAGCTTCCTGAACTCGGGAGTATCCTCTGGGAATGGCACTGTCGGTATATCAATCAGCCCCGGCTGCAAGAAATGTGACAGCTCCCCTTCCCCGGGATCAACCTGCGCAACCGACCAGCCATCCCCAAGCCAGGCTAGCCTGTTACTCTCGACTCCAGCCTTGTCCCCATCGTAGACGTAGTCGAAATCTTCCCAACGCGGCGACCGAAGAGTCTCCATGGCATGTAACGCGCTGCCCGGCCAGACACCCGTGACCCGATCACCCCTGCCACCTTTGCTCTTGTACCAGCTACTGCAGTCGTCCAGATACACAGTATCCTTGAAGTACTCGTCTATGACCAGCGAGAAGTCCTTCACTCGGGCTGGTTTTGGTTCCATGCTTGAGATGCCTTCCTTTTGAAGTTTCCGAATGCACTTGATAATGTAGTCCCCGGTCCTCTCGATCATTGTTGTGAGTGTTCCCGTACCGATTGCGGCATTCGGGCCCATCATCATGAAGTAGTTTGGAAAACCATCTGTGGCTAGTGACAGGTAGGTTTCTGGATAGGGCTCAAATTTTCGCTTCATGGTTTGGCCATTCTTTCCAGTCACTGGGAAAGCCGGAGGAGCAGATGTCTGGAACCCAGTGGCGCAGACCAAAACGTCCAACTCCTTCTCTTCTCCGTTCTGCAGCACGATACTCGTACCTGTGGCTCTGGAAATGGGCGTGTTGATGAAAGTGACATTGTCTTCCGCCAGGGCTTCGAGATAGCCCACGCCGGGTGTCAGCCTTCGGCAACCCACGTCAAAGCTTGGCAGTAGTGACTCGAGGATGTGTGGTTTATTTGCCAGCTTCTCTCGCATGAGGGCCGTGAAGTCGTTTCGTGCAACCTTCTGCGCCAAGGAGCCCTTCAGCGTAAGATCATGAATCGAGTTGCTATCTCTCTCAATAATCCTCCGGAAGTTTAAGTAATGCTGAGGATCCGTTGCGAACTGTTTCTTCTGCTTGGGCGAGACTATGGAAGGTCAGCCCGTGTTCTGTTGTTTTGTTTCCCTCCCCCCCACCCCCCTTCTTTCTCCTTGGACAAACGTGTGGTGTGCGTAACTTACAAACGGTATTCTCCAATCCGAGGGTTTTCATCACCGAATCCCCAAAGGGCCTGGAGATCCACATTTTGCTTCTGACAAAGCAATCGAGATGTGTGCCAGACAATCGCTGCAGCTTGGGAACGATCTGAATTGCAGTGCTTCCGCCGCCGATGACGCCGATTTTCTTGTTCTCAAAGTCAACGCTGGAGATGTAAACTTAGCATATAGCCACGAAAAATAGACCTCTCCATTTACCTTTCATCCCACGCTGCGGAGTGCATGACAGGAATCTTCATATCGTGGATTCCTGGGATATCTGGCCAGGACATCTCGTTCAGGGTTCCCCGCGCACTGATCACAACGTCCGCCTTATCCACCATGATCTCCCCAGTCCGCAGATTCTCGATGGAGACATGCCTAGAAGGTGTGTTAATCAAGGCTGGATAAAACTTGTCGCTAGTCTCTCGCACCATTGTGAAGTATCGCAGTTCCACCTCGCGTCAATCACTTTGTGTGAGGTCTTGATAAATCGGTCGGCGGAATAGCGCTGCGTAACCAACTCCAGATAGCCGCGAATTTCTGCCGCTGGAGCATAGAATTGGCTCCAGTCAAGGTTGGGCGCAAACGTGTATTGGTACGAATGTGCTGTTGGGGCGGGTTATGAACAGATGTAGCTCTTCGTCAAAGGATAATTTACTTACCAGGGATATCACAGGCGCAACCCGGGTAACGATTCTCGTACCATGTCCCCCCAACTCCGGCGTTCTTCTCATATATCGTTAACTTGACGTTGCGTAGTCGCTCTGGTATCCGAATGCCGCAATAAATTCCTGAGAAACCAGCACCTATGACGATTACACTCATAGGGCGGAAGTTCTCAACAACTTGGCGTTTGGCAGAAGCCGTAGACGTCTGCGAGACTTCAGAAGTTACTGCCATATTTGGTACAGTGTGTATTTTCTGGTCTGTTGTAATCTCTGAGGCCACCTTCCTGGTTGATGCGGGAACCATGATTGGTCGTTCTTGATGGTCTTTGGAAGCAGGCAAAGCGTAACTTGACGAAGCTTGAGTACTTGACACTTGGCAGTCACGAAGAAGGAAGCCAGGGCAGACAAACAAACAGAGGTATATCTGTATCCAAAATGTGCCAGGTTCGGGTTCACTGCGCCGCTCAGCCTCCTCCCGACACCCCACTTAGTCTTGTCGAGGAAAACCGGATCAAGGACTTTCTTTGGGGGCGGATCGTGCTCTCTACCGGGAAGTCGATTCCCTGCACATCCCCAGACTGTATCCGGTACCCCAGCCGTGCCGGGAGAAGAGCCTGAGTGGGGCGGGAAGCTGCAGTTGAGAAGGTGCTCTCCCGCTCTCGCGTCTTTCCCGTGGGAACCGGGGACGGAAGCCAGGAAGACCCTCAAGCACAGTAGCGGATCTGTAGTTTGTCTCGGAAAGGACGTTTCTCAGAGGATTTTGCTTACAGTGCCTGCGTGCCGGGTCAAACACGTCGTGGGGGTTTTAGGCGAAGAGGGTGCGTATTCTTCCTCCGCAGCACGATTACATGACGATCCCTCCTTTTAGGAGCAAATTTGTGCAGAATAGAAGCCTCTGTGCATTTAAAATAGTGTGTAAACGTGGGGAAACATGAATTTGACGAACTGGTAGTCGAGTTGAGCCTTGAGTGCGGTATGTTCTCCCATTATAGAAGCCAGCTACATGTAGTTTTACTTGATATGCCGTAGTTTTGGAATAACTTAGTCTACTTCTGGTACTGGCAGCCCATCAATGTATTGCATCTTCATCCCCTTTGCCTTCATCGCTGCTTCTGCGTTCTTGTACCGTATATTGAATGCGTCTTCCTTCGTGACGAGGCCAAAGTCATACTCCATGAGTGCACACCCGACCTGCACACTGTACTGATCAGCCACTTCCTGGTCATTTACCCTTTGCAACTCAACCACAAGAGTATTCTTGACACCAAAAACTGCATCCGAGGTCTCGTATGGGTCATTCTTTAGGTACAATGCGCTATCCACGGCACGTCAGTCATAGCTCGTTCCGAAAAAACTTCAACTTGCGGGTCAGTAAGATGAACCTACGTGATAAGGGGATCGTAAATTGGATGGTTGAACATAAAATGCATGTGGCTTGGCCGGAAACAGTGGCGATTGAGTCTCCCAAGGAGCTTTCCTACAGGACCATCGCTTGGAATTGGATATGGAACGGGAACGATGGCTTTGAACCAGAAGCGTCCGTTCTTGTCGCTTGTGAAGACAGCGCGTCCGTCGGGTCCGTCATGATCCGCGTACTGCACATCGTAGAATCCCTTCGAGTCTGTCTCCCAAACATCAATCTTGACGTTCTCAAGCGGTTTCCCCGCCGCGTCGCGAACTGTGCAAAGGACGAGGAGTGGTTCGCCTTGAGGGTCACTCGCAATGCCAGCCCCATTGTCGACAAGATTGGCTTCATGAGTGTGGAAAGGTCCCAAAACTGTCCCTTCTGTTGAACCCTTTGGTTTGGGATGGTCGATTGCATCAACGAGCAGCGAAACTCCAAGGATGTCCGAAAGCAAGATGAATTCCTTTAGCGGCCGCAAGTCAGATATGCTTCATATTGTACAATCACCCTAGGAATGGTGTTGATTGTATGCTTACCTGACGAGTGGAAGTACAGGTTTGACCAACTTTGGTAAGAAACTGGATTGTAGCTATCCACTCCTCGGTGCTGAGTCTCGTTTCCCGCACTAAATCATGTAAGTGAACGACGAGTCTCTCGAGTAGAAATTTCAGCCGTCTATCAGGACACTTGGAGTTGATGATTTGAACATTTTCTGTAATGTTCTCTATCGTGAGGTCCATCATCTTGACGGTTGTAATTGTCGCTTTGTAATGCGAGATGCGAGTATAGAAGGCGAGAAATGCATGAATATCAGCGTCAGGCCGTCAACGGTTAGTTTTACCTGATGCTGCGTTGGCGGCACACACTGAAGGTATCGGTAGGTTCTTGTTTTCCGACGTCGACACCATCCGTGAACTGCTGCAGCGATCCGCGGCAATTCAGAATTCCGGGTAGCGGCGGGTACATCCTGTTGCGGGTGATTATCCGCTGTAGCATATCATGGGCCGGATCGGGGCTACGGTAGCGGCTGAGGGAGCGGCGGATGCGTTCGGGATGCGTTCGGGATGCGTTCGGGATGCGTTCGGGATGCGTTCGGGACGTGTTCAATGATGCCAGCGAGCAGAATTGGGGTCAACGAGACAAGGGTGGCCATTCTTTCTGCACAGCCGTAGATAATATTTGCTAGCAGCGGTACGATCTGCGAGCCAGTGGCTAAAGCTAAAGGAATCATCGCAGGACAGAGTCTGAAGCCAATGCAGGGTCGACGCTACACTCCACGTCATCGCGGCCAGCCTTAAAAATAAGCCCATTCCATTTCAACCACGACCCTTGGGGAACATTCTGAGCAAACTATCGACCAACTCAGATTTCCGAATCACTCGCACTTCCGCGAATATGCCGGTCTTCCAAGAAACTGCGCACGAAGACCGGGACCTTCGGATAAATCCAACAATCGAGCTAGCTTTACCGAGGCTGACTACACGACCTCCTTTATCGACCATTGATGGCGATGAGAAGCACGAAGTCGTCGTGATAGGGGTACGTCCTGGTACAGAAACCCCGTGTCTACATCCGTTAACAAGCTCATATCCAGGCCGGCCCAGCCGGAATGATGTGCACGTTGTTGCTCGCCCGCTACGGACTCGGAGATTCCCTAGTTTGCTTCGATGACAAGCCTGGAACGCTCAAAGCCGGTCAGGCCGATGGTCTTCAACCTCGAACGTTGGAAGTACTGAAAAGCCTCGATGTTGCCGATGAGATTCTGAATCATGGCTGCCACATGTCTGAGGTTGCCTTCTGGAATCCAAAGCCAAAAGCCTCTCCCCATGATTCCTCTGCAATAGAGCGTATGTCTTTCGCACCTGACGTGGCAGTCGCAGCAAGATACAAGCACGAGGTTACCATCCATCAGGGGCGAATCGAGCGAATCTTGGAAGACAATCTCAATCAATACGCGCCGAACTGCATTCGTCGGAATGCTCGATTCCTGGATTTTCAAATGGACGAAAAAGGCGATGCCGAGTTTCCTGTGAAGGTAGTCATCGAGCAGGAAGATACCGACGGTGTCAAGATACGCAAGACCGCGCGCACCAAGTATCTGGTTGGCGCCGATGGTGCGCACTCCACGGTCAGATGTTCAATGGGACTGGAGCTTGTTGGAGAGACAACGGATCAAATATGGGGCGTTGTCGACTTTGTTGCAGAGACAGACTTCCCAGACGTGCGGAAGCGCTGCGCTATCCATTCCGATGCGGGTTCTGTTATGATTATTCCTCGTGAACGCATTCACAGCGGAGAATACCTGACTCGTCTCTATGTTCAGACAGTTGAAGAAGTTCCTGCCGATGGGTCTGCTCCAAGCGGATCCTTTCCACGCGAAAAGTCGAGGAACCGGAGGGCAGGCATCAGTCTTGATGCTGTCATGGAACAGGCACGGCGCGTCATTAAGCCCTACAAGATCGATATCAAGGACAGCACCCAAGTTGATTGGTGGGCTGCGTATCAGATTGGGCAGCGCATGACTTCCAAATTCTCTCTTAAGGATTCTACCGGCCACGATAGGGTATTTATCGCAGGAGACGGTAAGCATGGCTCTCTTTCTTGCGTGAACACAACAAGTTGACATACGAACAGCTTGCCATACGCACAGCCCCAAGGCCGGCCAAGGAATGAACGTCTCCATGATGGATTCATACAACCTCTCCTGGAAGTTAGCTCACCAAATCCACGGTCTAAGTCCGAAAAGCGCAGGTTCAGCTGTTCTCTCGACATATGGGGAGGAGCGGTCAAAGATTGCCAAAATGCTTATCGATTTCGACACCAAGTTCTCGTCCATGTTTTCAGGGAAAATTAATTCGGATAACAGCGTCGAGGGATTGACACATGAGCAATTCCTTGATGTCTTCCGTGATGGCAGCGGCTTTACGAGCGGCTGTGGTATTGAGTACCCACCAGGCACTCTCGTCCAGCCTCCTATTTCCGGCGAAGACTATCCAGTCACCGGGGACAACTATCTCCATGGGACCCTGAAACCTGGTCGACGCCTCCTGGACTCCACGGTACGACGATATGCAGACGCAAACTTACGACATTTGCAAGATGGTACGCATTCGAGAAACCCTATACCTAAAGTGGTTGATACTAACAGAAGCAGATTTCCTCTCCATCGGCAGGCTTCGAGTTCTCGTATTCACATCCTTCGACCTACTTGAGAAAGATGGCAATTCTTGTCGAAGTGTAAACCAAATTTGTCAAGATGTGCTGCCAAGTTTCCCGCCCGGCACCGTCGAGCTGGTTGTGCTGCATCCCTTCTTGGACAGGAAATTCGAATGGGTTGATATTCCGGCATCGATTAAGAAGAACTCGGAGATGCGGTTCCACGGCCCAGTAAATGAGCACCTATATCCCACTTACGGGATCCATCCTGACGTAGGTGCTGTTACTGTTATTCGACCAGACGGCTATGTTGGTGTCGTTTCGTCGCTTCTGGGCGTCTCTCAAGTGGACGACTACCTGAGTCGTTGTTTGGTCAAAATCAAGTAGAATCGTCAGTCTTCATAAATTAATTTAAATACTCCAAGGCCGGCTGGGATAACATCGTTAATTGCGTTTATTCGAGACTAGTTTCAGAGCATATGAAAAAGATATCCTAGTCCTAATAGTGAAGGCTCATGCTAGTACAGTTTAAACCATTTAAGATTTAACACTCAATGTTATGTAGGGAAATCAAGCGTTAGGCTCTTTTCCGGGGCCTGTCTCGTATGCCACCGTATACGCTGTTCCAAATTCCAACCCTCGATGCACTAGAGATGGTAAAGGACTAGCCCCGGCCCCTGCATCTACCGTTCCCCTCTTCCGCCTCCCGGCAGGCTCCCAGGGCCGGATCTGTTCGGATATGTATCAAGCATTGAACCTCACTTTCCGAGTCCATCTCATACGTTCGCGCAAGGAATTGCATAACGCCATCCGGCCCTTCCGATAAAGCAAACGATAGCCGTAGAGAGAAAATCTCTCTACTTCATACCCCACGGGCAATGCAAAACGTCATTGTCCTCTGAGCATTTACAAGTCTTATCAGCCCAGGAGTGGGAACTGTATGACAGCCACGCATCTTTTACTTATTATCTTTGGAAAGGATCGTAGGAGTAGTAATTTAGAGCACATCAAGGCAACCACAAACTCTCACGATGGGTAGCTACAACGAGTCTTGGCTCAAGGTAAGCAGAATTTTGATACCCTGACCTGTCTACAAAGGGGCTTAGTTAAGATGACCAGTTCGAGGAGAGCCTAGGCGTTCAGCCAATACTCAATGGAAGCGCCGAGGAAATGCGCACCCAGCATCGTGTCAGACAATTGGCTCCACAGGGATCATTGATGGCACCAGTCAATTGGTGAGAATTATCTGAGGAGCAAAAAGTTCCACGAAGGGCTACGCGGTTCCGTGCAGTTTTTATACACAAATGAAGCTCTGCCGGTTCAGGCAGTAGCAGCTGATGGCATTCACAACGCGCACAATCATCTATTTAATGACCACGAATTCGCGCGCCGCCTGGCAGGACTAAAGGAACTGCTGAAAGGAAGGCGAATTCCAAGAGCCGGAAGCCTACGGGGCGACAGACTCTCGTGGAATCAATGAAGCTTGATCTTTACGACCCCAGGGAATAAGCAATTGCTAATAGCTTTATTAAGCGCTTCGATAAGGGACGCTTCCGGAGGCTTCTGGTCAACTGGATCGCGGCCAAGAATCACGCCTTTCCTATTGCTGAAGAAGCAGGACTCTAAGCTATTTTCTATTATTTAAACCCGTCAGTTTCAGCACGTAAAGCCAATATTACCTATATAACGGTTCAAGAAAAGATCGTCGCCGCGTTTGAACAACACAAGCATAGGGTGATTGAGGTCTTGTGCAAGGCGCCCACTCTTATGAACGTCTCTTTCGACGGCTGGCGGTCGGGAAACCGACACGCCTCGTATGGTATCTATTGCTTCTTCAGAGACGAAAACAACCAGCCTTGCAAGCTTACTATTGGGCTCCCTGAAGTCAACGCCAGGCGCAAAGGGCCTAAGATCGCCGCCGAAATCCTCGACGTAGTTAAATCGTATCAGATCTAGGACAAGATTAACTACTTCACGCTTGACAACGCAAAAGACGATGATACCACCATGGATATTATTAGTGGAGAGCTCGGCTTCATAAGGGCTCGCAGGCGAGGGCGCTGTTTTGCGCACGTCTTGAACCTCTCCGCTAGAAAGCTGTTGGGTGTTATTTTGGATAATGATACTGGATAGCTATCATAATTGTACATGATACGACGAGCTCTACTGCTTCATGACTATATCGAGCGACTAATTGCCCACTATCGAATTAAGTTCGAACAGCAAAAAAACAAACAAAGGGGCAGTCCTAAGAAGTTATTCATGTTGCCCTTTATTTGCCAGCCAGAGAACCAGCTGTCCGACAAGGACTGGGTCTTATGGCAATATTTGGGACGTAATTTAAGGTTTTGAATTCATTCTTGAGCAACTTGAACGCTTTAAGGATATCGCCAAGACTTCCCTGATCCCAAACACTTCAGGATCAACATCAATTTGGGCTGGCAGAAGCTAAATGAGTACTACGAGATATTAAGCAAGATATCTATCTACTATGCTGGCCTGGCATTCTGTCCCGCATACTGGTGGAAATGGTTTGAATGCAACTAGAATAACCGCCCCAAGTGTACTAACGAGGCGAAAATAATTATTCACGTATAGCGTTTTAAGTATCGGGAGGCCACTTTGCCCGGAGAGAGCCCATCAGCAGTTGAGCCAGTTCTGTTACGCGGTGTGTCAGGTATTTGTCTCAGTATGTCAGATGTCTGCATCAGGTGTTGTTCTCACACACACGCATTTGTCAGCCCTACGCAGGTTTTCCTTGTTATAGCCTGTGCGCACCTCTCGCTAGATAGCTTCAATCAACTAACACACGGTCATTCTTTCTATACCTTTTATAGGAGATGCAGCATGCCCTAGGCCTTTGCCGCGGCCTGAACGCCTTCCCAAGAAAGAGTCGGATACTGGTACAAGGAGCTATCCTGATTATGGCGAGTTTGCTGATAAAAACCTTCTTGACGTGGGACAAAAGGCCGACCCTCTTAAGCCGGGTTCTCTTGGCACAGGTCCCGGATCAGGCTCCGCATGGCTAGGGAGTCCCTCGTAGCGTCGGAGTCTCGCACGGCATTGTGCAGATCCCGGAGAAGAGCTGTATAGTTTTGGTGATGATCAGCCGTAGTTGCAGACTCTTCACTGCAGTCGCCTTCATCAAGCGGGAAGTCTACGTCAACCGTATCGTCACCTTCCGACCGGCTTACCTAGAGCTTTACGTCTTTACGTGCATCTTCAGCTGGTTTACTGAGGAAGGTGATGTTTGAGACGTGGAAACGAAGCCGGCTGCAGAGAGAAGCTTTATAGGTTGACCATATATCGGTAATATCGCCGCATGCCTCAAAAAGGAAGTCCTCCTAAGGTATGAATAAGGCCAAATGGAGGATAGAGTTGCTAGACAGAAGGGTCAGAGCTAGCTCGGAGTCAGGAGCATAGACTCTAGAACGTACCATTTGAAGTACACGGGGTGCTGATCGTCGTAGTCGTTGCTGATATATCCTTAAAAGATGGGCACGGCGTATTATGAGGTCGCCGAGGCTTTTGCTGCCAGCCGTGGCGTTCGGGAGAGGATCCCTCAAGAGATATGTGGGTTTCGTCCTCATCTCAGCCACTTTGACATACTAAGGTAGTTATCGACATATAGTCATAGAGGCACAGAGGTCTCAGAACTTGACTTCTGCACGTATAAGAGTCTAAGTACAACAAGGTACGCCGGCCTTCCTTAAGCTGCACCGTCTCAGGAGGCTCCTATAGGTCTGTTTATACGCCGGCCTGACGACGAAGATGCATCCAGCGCCGGAAGATTGCCCAATATAGTGCGGTCGGATTTAAGAAGGACCAGTGCGGCACGTTGGTAAAGTCCATGTAATAGCCCAGCAGGTAGTAGCAGACCTCTACGGATGAGAGCTGTCTCTCGGAAATGATTCGGTTCATAACCTTTATTAGAAACTGACGGCTTTTATTCAGCATAGCCAAGCGCTGGGCATCACGCTCGGCAGAGTCCAACACCTGACGCCTCCGCTCAGCATATTCAGAGAGCTATCGGAATACCTCGGCTGCAAGGATAACACGTTTTCACATTGGTATATCCAGTTTAGTAGTATACTTCGTAATGTAAAATACCATAACCAGGCCCTTGGTCCTCATCAAGATCATCGAGATATTATAATTATAGCGGAGGCCGATTGCTATTTCTTTATTATATCAGTTAACTAGCGAGTAGTTCCAACGGATATTAAGCAGCCTATCCTTTATAAATACTATCTCTTCGACGATTTTCTAAGGCGCCTTAAACTAACAAACGGTCCTTCTATTCCTATCCGCACTCTATTCAGCGAGTCCCTTTAGGGAATACTTGATATAGGTATAAGTATAGAAGTGAACCTAGTAACAGTACGTAATGTAGTTAGCCTCGTTTTCGAAGGCCGCAGTGAAAGCTTAGGTGCTATTTATTATTCCTTCATCGGAGTAGATCGGCTTTCTCTTCTATCGGATAGCATTCCCAGCATTCTCGTCTAAACATTCATAAAGGACCAAGTCTAGATACTAAACTACTTAGTTACAGTATTTTTCCTCCTCAGGATCGGCTATATTATCGATTAGGGCTAGTAACTACATGTTGCTAGCCAACCAGAGTAGTCAATATAGATATAGACCTCTGCATTCATTCATTTCCATCGTTATATAATAGTAAGTGATCTTCCCAAAAACCGATTCTTAGCCTATTCTAATATATTTTTTAAAGAACAAAGAGGCTTCTCAGTAGAAGAAGATAGCGGAGCTAACCGGATCCATAGTACTAAGGGCGATCCTATCATACCTCCCCCGAAGACCGGCTAAAAGTTCCTTTGCCGTATTATACTCGTAGAGCCTATAGATAGAGAGCCTCATCTTCACCGGGTTATTAATATTATTAAGGCTGATGGTAATCCAAATCACAGGCATACCGGTCCAAATGTCAAGTGCTTATATCTTCCTCCGCATCAGGAGTTGGCTTTCGTTAAAGAGCGGCTATATATAGCCAAAGATAGACAGCTCGCGGAGCAAAAACGATATATTAGGGTTAGTTATATTCCTTATCTCTTGCATCTCATTCTCGGCGGCTTTTAGGTGGTCTGTCGTCAAACTTTCATAAACCTATTTAAGCCTCTAGAAAGAGCCCTTTATTATACAGACCATGCTAATACGGCGGTTAGAGGATCGGAGGGGGATGTTAAAGACTAGGAAACAAAAGACGGGATGGGTGGTAAATCGGCCCCCGTGCCGTTGCAGTATATATCTGAACCAGTAATTGAGCGAGTGGTTTAAATGCGGCCCTAGAGGGTCCGAAGCATGTTGTAGACCACCGTCCGGCTTTTCCAGCACCTTTGGGCCACCCCTTCCCCACGGGAAGAGCCTTGGAAATGTCTATCGGAAGAAGTCAGTATATACGCTGTCCGCAAAGTCCGCGCCTCGTTCTACCTAGATGAACGGCTATGCTCCTGTTGCTTGGACGCGTATTGCGTACGGCTTAGCGTCATCGCCATCTCAACTCTGACTCGTCTGGATAGCGTCAGCTAAGAAGGAAAGCTTATCGGCCTCCTCGAAAGCGGCTGGCCCGTCAAGAGGAAACATGCCAGAGGACGATGTCTCATGAATGACTTCACCGTCGCCGTTGGCATCCCCTGGATCAGGAATGGAAATATGGGGTTCGCTAGGCAAGGGGTGGTACTGTTTAATCGATAGAGTGCCCTCCGGAGGGTAGGGGTCGTGGCTGGAGCGGGCTTGCGCTGACGTAAGGAGTTCTTCAATACTCGTGAACCGGTTATCTTCTAAACCTCGATCGGTATTGGGAACGATGTAGTCTATTTGTATCTTCTTAACAACAGACGGCTCCTCCCTCTGCATATTGCCCATGATAAAGATGGGGATGCTAGAGCTGTCTGCATACCGCCAGCCGTCTATCTCGCTGTGGTTAATTGCGATGTGCTTATAAAGTGGGTTATTTCCTTAGAGCCACGATAGAGCAGCCCTTATATAGGACTTGCGTACTTGGAGAAGATGCCCAATATCTACCGAGTTAGGTTTTCTTAAACTACTTTAAGAGATATAAATATTCTCAATAGTTTCTAGAAGAGGGTGTAGGAGAACTGTAGCAATAAGGTCGTCTGCCTTATTTAGAAAGACTACAATATGGCCCTTCACATGCTTCTAGTAACTAAGGCCCAACAGGGCCTTATTATCGACAGTGACCTTTATAATATAGCCGAAGGGGGCCTGCAGAGCAATCAACCTCTCCTCAACAGAGGAGAGGCTATCGAGCTCTTTAGGATACCGATAGACATATCCAATATATATATTATTAACTAAACAGGCCTTTAGCAATTTTCCATTTTTCAAAGCGGTATAATATTCGTAGCAAACAATAGCTTCAGCATCGTCATCAGCTAGAATGCACTCCTTACACTCCTAAAGCACTCGCGTAACTTACAGCAAGGAGGGCATCAAGTGCCTCTTCCACTAGATTATCATAAGTTCAGAAGGAGGCTGCTTCTTATAGTCAGGGTGGGATACTAATACTAATTAGTTTAGTATTAGTATATACTAATTAGTATTAGTATTTAAATACTAATACTAATACTAACTAATACTACTTAGTAATTAGTATATTAATTAGTATATTAAATACTAATTAGTATTTTCTTATTTCAAAAGGATACTCTTTATTCTTTTAAGTTTTAAATATATAAACTATATTAAAATAAACCTTATACTCTTTTCTATTTTAGTATTAAATTTTCTTTCTATATATCTATTTCCTTCTATTTAATTTATGACTTCTTTTAAATAGAAAACCTCTATAGGGTAAGTAATACTAATTAATATACTAATTAGTATACTAATACTAATTAGTATTATACTAATTAGTATTAGTATTTAAATACTTATACTAATACGTATTATACTAATTAGTATTAGTATTTAAATACTTATACTAATACTAAGTAATATTAGTATTAGTATAACGTATATGATAAGCGAGTCGGAAATACAAGCGAGTCGGAAATTACAAAATACACCTTAAAATGAAATTTTAGAAAAATTCTTAAAAAGTCAAACTAGGTCTAAAATAACTAAGATTTCAAACCTGGCTTATTTACAATATATATTATATTTAGGAATTTTTTAAGCTATATATACTTATAGCGCTAGTAATATAAAATTCGCACTGTTTTTTTTTACTATTTTTACTTATAGTAAGCTTAATAAATGTTCAAAATTCTTTAAAAAAATACTATTTTATAACTGTTTTTCTAATTTATTCTAAAAATATGTTTTTAGATCTTAATAAATTTTATATCTAGTTTTAAGAAATCTAAAATCACCTATTTTAGCTGCACAGTACGCTTTCCGACTCGCTTGTATTTCCGACTCGCTTATCATATACATTAACAATTGTTATAAGCTATACCCTCCAGTCTCTTTTCTTTAAATATATACCAGCAGTTAGATAGGTCATGCCCTTTTATATTATAAGCTAGGTATATAAGTGCTAGCCTCTTTCTAGAGCATCCTCCGGAGCCAGACTTCGCCCTCTTCCTAGCCTTTAGCGTAGATACCTCCTCACTATAGTCACTTTCCTCATTGCCTCCCTCTATATGAAACGCCCCGCCCCTTACGGTGTTACTACTTGTGGGCCTTTTGCGGAATGCCCATTTACATATTATTAAGGTAACTTCTTAAAGTATCTAAACCTTTAAGCCATTAGGAGCAGGTCGCTATATACCCAGTGCAATTAGGTTAAAGCCTCTTAGTTGAGATTGGGAATCTAATTTTAAGGTTTTACTGCTGCTACTTACGTAAAGTTGCTGCTGCTTAGCTGCTTCTGCTTAAGTAGTCTAATGGGCGAGTGCATCTTATAGATATCTTTTCTAAAGAACTGCTTCAGTATCTAGAATCTTAGCCCCTTCTATAAAAGCTATTATATAGCTTTAATAAATTGGTTTAATTAGGTTAGTGAACTCTTAAAGCTATTAATTAGTTTTAATCTCTACTAAGTGATACTTCTTTACTTTAATTATTATTAATTCCTATGACTTGAGCTATTATAGGAAGGCTTTCTAATTCTTAAAGCCTCTTATTATAATAATATATTTATCTTTCACCTTAGCTATTATAAAGCCTTTTAATAGAGCAGCAGAGCTCTTAAGCAGCTACATCTACTTTTATAGTATGTCTTTTCTATTAAGCGGTTACCTATACTTAATTAAAACTATCTCTAGGATGATATTATATATTATATTAACCTCTATCTCCTGCTTTCTAAAGTCCCACTTCTTAACTTTCTATTATTTAAATATAGCATTATATATACACTACTATAACTATAATAGCTAGATATAGTTTATAGTAGTAGTATTAAAGTCACTATATTGAGGCTCTCTTAGTTTTTATAAGAGTTCTTTAATAGAGTGATTAAGATACATATAAAACTATATCTTCCTTAGAATCTTAGCTAATATAAACTGAGTCTACGCATCCCAATTTTCCTTCCCAGTTAATATCACTTTATAGTCTTTTAAGGTTATATTTAGATTAGCTAGAATGGATGGTATTGATCGATTTAGATTGCGTTATAACATATTCCATCTAAATAACGATTGATCTCAGTCTTTCAAGGGTCTAACTCAATGTAGATTGTGTTGTTGCTGTCTTTTTGATGGAATTATCGCAAACCGGGCTCATAACTGTCAAGACCTCTTATTGTGTGAGGCCTCTGATTGGATGTGTGTATGTTCTTGATTGCGTCCGATCCCCGCTCTGAGTCCCTCTACATCCTTTATGCAGAAGCAGCTAAAAGGATATTGCTCTAGCAGTCACATGCTATGTACACGCCCAGCTACTTAAATACACGTCGTGACAGCCTCACAGACCCTTGCCAATTGTCTCTTAGGTCGACCCTGCCGTGTGAGCCCATTCCTGCTTAGATAAATATCACTCTTGGCTACATACGCTGCTCCCAAAGCAGCCAAGTGCCAGAACTGAGGCACTGACACTACGGCAGTATTGCTCGTATGATTCCATTCGCAATTTTCCGTTCTCCAGTCAACCCCAGATCTACGTTTGCCAGTTGTTATGATAATATATCTCTGTATGTAACCATACTGTACCGGCTTCTTATATACAAACTACCATTCTCATCTCTACTATAAGAGAGTGCTCTTCTTATACTTGAACTTGAACTGAAATCACTCTTCCTCCCATTCTTATCTACAAGTAAACCTTCTATCTCTTTTACACAAGCCCATCATGCCTTCTACTTTGACTCCATTCTGTTCTATTGGGGGAGGCAGGCATGCCAGCTTCCAAGCTAAGAACCCCCGTGCAGTTTGCTGCCCCCATTGTGGACAACAGTTCAAACCGATCACTGATTGTGTTGATCTTACGGAGGACGACGATGAAGATGCCCCTACTCCTACTGCCGTCCCTACTTCTCGCCCCAACGAGCGCCGCAAATTATCATCAACGATTATTCCTACCAATCGCTCGACTTCACTCCCCGCTGGTATCGAAAATGCCACGCTTGACGCAATGGCTAGGCGTCAAGAAAGCATTGCCAATACGGGTCGCAAAGATCCAATTGCTATTGGGGTTCAAGCTACATTCTGGGTTGGTGCTGGAGCCTATGAATATATTGGCGACATTAAGACCATTGAGTACAGCAGCGCGCCGAAAGCCGTACGGAAGTGCATGGGCAATGTTTCAGTTGTCCTCCATCGCGACCACGGGACTCATGAGGCTATGGTGCGTTATCTAGTCAAGCAACTAGAGCTAGAGCAGAGCAAGCATGCGTGGGAAGTTGTCTTCTCCGTCGAGAAAGGTGGCAGCGAGCCTGGACCAGCACGACTGCCCGAAAGGGCTTACACAACTACTAGACTCTACGATCTCTTGCGCCAGACTTCTACCAACTTTGACAAGGACATTAGGAGCTCTAAGGCTTCTCTGAGCTTCTGGCGTTTCTTTGAACTTGACCCTTTGGAGATGCCCAAACGAAGACAAGCCATCATTATCAAGTATTTGCCCTGACGTCGTTCGGAGCTCACTGGCATTTATTGGTTGGTTATCAACGCCCACGGCAAACAAGGGAGCATGCAGGAGCCCCTGGATTGAGTAAGAACGTCTATGTGTGTGCCTTTTGTCTCTCGATATCACTGGTCAGAGCTGAAGAGACTCCCAGATCTTCCAGCGGGTACGGAGCGGCCGCCTGACCAACGAGCGCTCCGCGTGGGAGCTATTGTCGCTCATTGACCAGATTCATCTGTGGGCCATAACTGAATTTCGAACTTTTGTGGTGGACCATTTGAAACTTTGGCATGATTTTTGCGGCAAAAACTACCTCTTGGACTGGCCATCTATCTATGATGTCAAACCGGAACTCAAGCAGATGAGGACTTTCAGCGAAGAAGTAGACTTAGCTCTGCCGAAGTGGGCCACTCTTCTCAACAAAGACCTCCAACAGAAAGTGCAAGTACGTGCGCAGACATATTTATCTCAGGCGCTCGAGCAACGACGCCAGCAAAAGGGCAAGGGAAGGTGTGAGATGAAATCTAAATGGCGATGCTGGACTGAAGAGTGCTCCACATGTCAGGAGACCTATACCTCGCAAGCATTCTTAGATCATCTCCGCGATCTGTATCACCTCCCAGATCTGCATCACAACCCAGAGCATGATCTAACCCAGATCAAAAGATGTCTTGAGGAAGGCGATGAGACTGACGAAGCGATCGCATTGGTTCGTGAGCCCGGCAGTAGCGGGAATGAAGGGCTGGAAATCAATAAAAAGCGATCTTTTCTCGAGGATGCAAGTTCGAATAGCAGCAGCTCCTCTAGCTCGCCCCCATGAAGTGCCTCGCGCCCTTCGAAGCGAGCGAAGCAACCCTGATAATCCGAAGATTCATATTTTCGATTCCGTGCTTCATTGCGGGGGTGCGTTTTGTCAAATGTGTCACTCTCGCGTTCTTGGCCTCTTGGGCTTTTGGCTGTGAAGGCACTAGGGGTATTTTTGCGGAACGTGAGAGCTTACTCAAAGTCAAACCTTCCACAGTAACTATATGCCACATGATTCAATGCCTAAAAGACGTGACTCTAGGACGTTGTGGATGAACAGAGTGAGTAATTGGCCCGTCTAATGACTCTTGAGTATGAAATGGAAAATCTTCTGTACATGAATAGTGTCAACTTCTTAGGCATATAAACAAGCCAACAAACCCTAAAGCTCTAGAATTTCAGTCGCCTGACCTCGACTATCATATCGCCAGGAACAGTAGTACAAAGCCGTTGGAAACTTTCACAATGAAGCGCTTCTCTGCTTCTATACTGCTGATCTCGTACTAGTAGACGCTCGGAGACTCACCCAAAATTCTGTGTAGGTGGCCTCTCTTCATACTAGAACCGACGAGAAGCCCTAGGACTGGAAGAATTGTAGAAATTGGGTGAAGTACATCAGGGACTTCTTCGAAGGGTTTGCATGGGCTATCATTATGCCAAGTCTAGCTACCGGCCGATTCATACTATGTCAACGGCTATTGAGAAGATACTAGAGCCGCACGGAGGTTCTAGCTAGTAGCTAAATCCCGAGAATCTCAAAACTATACTCGAACCCCTATTTCAACTCGCTTAATCCTTCCCCGCAATTCCCTTCCTATACACCCAACTCCTCGCGCGCTTCCCCCAAATATACATTGGGATAGTCGTCAAACTCACACCCGCCGTCAATCCACCAACAACAAAAAACACATTCCTAGTTCCTTGTGTCGCCAGCCAATTATTCAGATAATTCGTAAGACCGAAAGCGAACATGTTCTTCACGAAGTTCATGGCCGCGAATGCTTCACCGGACTTGTCACGGTGGCAGTCGACGACGTAGGACACGACACCGGTGGTGCCGAGCTGGATGCCGAAGTTGATGAGACCGAGGCCGACGATCACGGGGACGGGCCAGGGCGAGAGCGCGACGGCTGATTGGCCCCAGGCGAAGAAGCCGGTTGCGGTGAAGAGGAGGTACGTCACCATGATTGGGAGGCGGAATTCGGGCTCTGTGGGGGAGGGTTAGCAATGATTTGCTGTGAGGAGGTGGGAAATGCTGGGGGCGCATACCGAATGTTCCACCATTCTTCAGAGACATCCTTCGCACGATACCGTCGATGATCGGGCCGGCAATCAATGTTGCAAGCAACGACGCCACGAATGAGGACAGATTGGTTAATCCGACAGAAGTGACGGAGAAGTTATAGGGCGGTGCGGAGAAGATTTGCGAGAGGGTGATAGAGATACCGACGAGCCATGAGATGCAGGTGGTGAAGAGAAGAGTTGCCCATAGTACAGCGGGAGATGCAAGCATGACAAAAGGACGGAATATGGTGTTGATCAGCGAAACGTGGTTGACATATCCACTGTATGGCAACATCTCTTTCGCCCAGGAAATTGGTTTTTCTTCGGATGGTGGACTGGTAGGGGTTTGAGTATTTGAACTCGCGGTGTTCTTCTCGCTGTTCTCCACGTGCTCGGCATCCAATTTGCGGGTGAGTGTAAGCTCGGTCATCACCTAGGTACGCCTATCAGCTTGCGGCTCTTGGGAATGACGAATGCTATCTTACATTGTTTGCTCCTATGTCGAGATTCACTGCTCCATGGCGGACAAATGCTGTTTCTGGCATCCAGAAGAAGATCATGATGAGAGCAACGCCGAAACCACCGCCCATGGCGTAGAAGGCGACTTTGTAACTGCTGGCTTGAATGATGCCGCCAGCTAAGGAATTGTCAGTCTACCATTCGCGTAAACAGTTAGAGTGACTAACTGATAGGCGCAGCCAAATTGATCCCTCCCAAGACTCCCAAGTTGAAGATGGCAGTTCGGTATCCACGCTCATGAACGAACCTAGCCATATCAGCTTCACAACTCATAATTTACTCTCGAACGACTCACCAAACATCAGCGATTGAAGCCGGGACCAGCGCCTCAAGCGGACCCATACAGAAGCCCTGAATGACTCTTGCCGCAACAAGCGAAGCGAAGCTCTTCGCAGCAGCCGCCCAGAAACACGTAACCATCAAGCCAACGGTAGTTGCAAGATAAATCGGTCTCTTGCCATACTTGACAGCGAGAGCATTGCAGACTAAACTGCCCACAGCAATAGCAACAATAACGCCCCCTTGCACACCTTGGATAAAGGTGGAGAGGCTGATGTCGAATTCTGCGGCGAGTTCGACGAATGCCGGACTAAGGAGTGGACCGACAGCTAAACGGTCAAATTAGCCAACGACGTATGCGTGGTGGTAGGGAAATTAACGCACCTCCGACGGCACCGCAGGCAAATGCAAATGTGATGGTGAACTTCTCTTTCTTCCATCGTGGCCAATTGTAGGGATCGTTCGGAGAGTCAGATGGTTGAGGAACGAGGACTATTTGTCCGGTGGGATCGTGTTTGAGAATGCTGGAGTCGACACCGCTCGTGTTGAAATTCTCAACTCCGAGTTCATTAAGAGGAGCCGTACCAGGGACATGCTCGAGCTCGTAGTCTTCAAGGACGCCGAGACCCATGATGATAGTTCGTCAAAGAAGATTCAGGATGAGAAAAGGGTTGGGAAAAGCAAAAAGACTGAAATGAGTCGATGACCTGCTGCTTAAAGCAGAGAGGGACGAGAGATAGATATAGATCCGAGATCCGAGACGAAGCCCTAGATCTAATTCCTAGACAGTGCTGGAGCTGGGACAGAATCCGGGGAAGAAAGTGAGGAGTCGAATGAAAGGTCTGGAAGGCCCCTGGACGGACGCCGTCTTTGAAATGAGACACTAAAAAGGCCCATGGATCTTGTCGTCTCCACCTTGACTAGTGAGTTTGGCTGTCTGAGGGGGGGTTGCGGGTATTGCGGGTGGTGTCTTGCAATCTCGGGGAGGGACTTGGCGGATATGTGGGTGGTGATTGGGCGGGGGGTTGTCCGATGTGGAGATGGAGGCGTTGTGAGTGGTGTCTTGATAGGGTTGCAATCTCGGGGTGAGACTTGGCGGAAATGTGGGTGGTGATTAGGCGGGGGTTGTCCGATATAGAGATGGAGGCGTGGGGAAGTCCATGAATTCGATTCTTAAGCTGTCCATCCCTGGTGCTGAGTTCCCGAATAGGTTGTTCCCAGAATTCTAACGGCCAATGAGGAGGCAATCTGGGGCGGTCCGCTCGATCGGACCGCTTGCACATCTCGCTTCTCGCGTCATAACGATTCTCCCGCTGATAAATCTGAGACAGTGGCACTTGGCGATCTCTCGTCTGGAGCGTGCGTGAAGAAACTATCATGTCTGCTTTGAACAGCAATCGTCACAACTGTTACTCCATGGAAGTTGCTTCTGAGCTTGAAGATTGGACTTCAGGATCATTCAGTAGTGTGGCAAAATTGAATTTGGATATCTAGACTAAACTATCGCACAATGTCGTTGTTAAGAAACAGCATGTCGTCGGTCGCAAAAGAGGGCAATTACCAAATTACCCCGCCTCGGCAAACGCAGGGTACGTCTGTCTGTCTCTGGGGCCAAGGTTAACACCGGGTCACGCTCAACCTTGGTGCCAGCAGAGAACTCCGAGTCCGCTATCCCATTGGTAGTCAAAGCCAGAGCCGATTAATAATCATCATCGGCGCCGAACCCCATCTCAAAATCGATAGACTCGGGAACAGACTCGAAGGGCGTTGGTTTCTGGCTTGGTCGGACGAGACGACTGGCGCTGGGTTGGCCATTCTGGGGTTTTCCACGCTCGTCGAAGACGGCAACGCGTGCGAGAATGATCAGGCCAATTCCCACGAGATAAGACGAGAAAAGGAACAGGAGTACGACTAAAGTGAGATTAAATGCTTCCGGAGAAGCTGCGGGATTCGTTGCAAATTTAACGGTTTGAGGCTCGCCGTGGTTCAAGATCGGCGTTGGGCGGCACAGGAATACGAGTCCCCGTCGGACCGCGGTGGGTTTCGTCTCCTCGCCCGGCTACCACGTTTGTAGTAAGACCGTAGGTGAGATTTTGGGGCTTCATGGACCCGTTTGAGTCTGATTCTGACGGAAGAAAAGAGACCGGGGAGGGGGGGGGATTTCCGACATGCACCCCGCAATTTCATATTCCACATTTCGAGTCCCCGTGTCGTCTTTTGAGCCATTCGTTTGCTCCTCTTGTCCTTGGTCCACACGTTGTCCCTTTGCATATACCTATCTAACGCGCGCAATGCCTCGCTCTAAAGTCGACTCTCGCTCCCGACGGCGAGTGGCGCAAGCGTGCGAAAGCTGCAAGAAACGCAAGGCCAAGTGCAATGGCGTCTTGCCTTGCGATGAATGCAAAGCCCGTAGCGCCGAGGGCGCCTGCCGCTACTCAAGCGATTCTCGGCTGGTGTTGCGAGACGCCAAGTTGACAAGGGGACCTCATGATAGTCGAGTTCGACTCGAGCTCGCTGGGTCAGTAGACGAATCATCAGCGGCGATAATGTCGCCGTCGCCACGGCAGGTTGATGTCCCGGTAGCCGTTTCGTCTTCGTCGTCCAAGGGCTCACAAATGCTCAAAGACAGCAAAGGCAAATTCAGTATGTTTTACGATCCCCTGGGTAAGACTGCCATAATCCTTTAGCTGACGCCATACCGCAGTCTACGCAGGCGAATCCGCCTCCCTCTCGTTTCTCGAGACAGTGAGAAGTGCGGTACAGGCTGCCGTGGGGCCATGTGCCTTCGTCAACGAGCCTGCTCGGAATCTCATGATGGAGAGCACTCCGAAAATTCACTTTGAGACGGCCAAAGAGCCTTCGCTTGACCTCGCTACCGCTCGAAGCCTTGCGAGCCAATCCTTCCTCGCTGTCAGCGGTATATTAGACCTCTTTGACCCACCCTGGCTAATGGATCAGCTGCAAGACTGGGTTGAGCAGCCCTCGAAAAGATCCAAGTCTACATCTGCCGTCATTCACTTGGCTCTCGCCATAGGATCACAAGCCGGGGCACAAGGCGACTTGGACGAGCTGTTGGCGGAGCAGTGCTTCGCATACGGACGCCAGCTTACCATGTTCAACCTCGTGGACGATCCCAGCCTAGAGACCATTCAAGCAGTGTTGCTCATCACTTATTACATGATTGCCGCATGCCAATACAATGCAGCCTTCATCAATCTGGGTATGGCTGCCAGAGCAGCTTACACCCTTGGCATCCATCTCCATGAGACAAATGCAGCTTTTGGAGGCGATGAAGGCTTGTCTCGAGAGCGAGCCTGGAAGTCGCTGCGAGTCTGTGATTTATTTCTGGCCGCGTCTCTAGGCAGACCGCCCGCGACATCTGAGGCTGCCTCCAACGTTGCCTGGGCACCGATCAGGTCCTTGTCCAAGTGCGAAGGATCCGGTGTGACACAAGTCTTCTCTGCCATGTTCAGGATCTGCAACGTCGTTGAGCGAGTATTAGTCGAGGTCTATGCGGAGAAGGCCGTCAGTCTTGAATTGGCCAAAAGCATCTCACGGCAGCATCGGCATTGGGCCGAAGAGCTGCCCCGAATGCTCATGGTCGATGGGCTTGAGGAATCAGACGCAGGGCAGGGCTCTGTTATATCTCCGAGAAGCACCGGGCTATTTCCCAGGCCTGGCTCCAGCATCGTCCACATGGCTTACTACTATTCCATCATCTTACTTACGAGACCTTTTCTAACCTTCCAGGTCTGCCACCCCTCGGAAAAGGAAACGCAAGCCACCGACAGCTCTTCCAGCGAGGCTTGTCTCAACACGTACTCCGATGCCTGTGTGAACTCGGCTATCAAAGGCATCGACATTGCTCACGAGTATGTCTTCGAACTAAACACTCCGAGACGGCAACCTCTTGTCGTCAACAGTGTGTTCACATCAGCCCTGTGCCTCGGCCTGGCTTATCTGGATACCTCAGGTCGCCGGAAATGGCCCATGGATCCCTCATTGGATCGGGCAATCAAGATTCTATCACATCTCGGGCGACTGAACAGCCAGTCTGCTCGATATGCTGGGATATGCAGACAACTAAAAGAAGCGGTCACCATCTACGCAACGAGAAGGGACGATACCTTGCTTCAAGAAAACGAACAAGTGGTCCGAAGCATCTTTGGAGACATAGGGGCTTCTTCAAAAGGCCAGTTCAACAACGAGGGCTCTAGGAACGAAATGGAATCTCCCCGACGACCGATCTGGAGCATGCCTGCTAATGGGAATATTGGTGAGCTAATGACACCACCACCGTTTGATTTCAGCATAACCCGGGAGGAATCTATGCTACCTATATCTGGGGGATTGCATGGGAATATCGCAAGCCTGTCTCACCGTCATGGTCACTCCGGTTCCGATGTTGAGGGTGCACCACATTCTTGTCTTGCCGGCAATGCTGTCGACTCGTTGTCTGGATATTTTCTTGACCAGGATGTTCCGCTTTTTCCCCTAACGAGCTATATATCACCAGAGCCATACTTTAAGCTATAACAGCCTGTGCTGAGTTTCTTTGGAGTGAATCACTATAACTAGCTCCCTTGTATACTTTGATATCGCCTTTGATTTAAGGGCGGAACTTTAGCCTTAGCATGCAGGTATCACACTGATTTCACTAGCTTAAATTTATATCTAGTATGCATCGCTCGACAAACGTCGTCATCGTATTTCAACGCGATATAATACGATGCCTCTCAAAACTTTCATATGCGTTTAATTCAAGTGAGTGAGGTCGACGTGAGAGTCTCTTCTTATTATTTATATAATCTTAGGGACTGATGACGGCTTTCACGACCTCTCCTGCTCCCACAGCCCTCAATGCCTCCTCGGTGTCATGGAGTTTATACTTATGCGTGACGTACTGGGTCAACGGAAATCTCTCATGGTTGGCTTCTACTAACCTGGCGGCGCGATAGTAATGCTTCGGCGATGCGAATGTCGAGCCCACCACCGTGAGAGCCTTTTGAACCACCTCAAAGGGACAGAAAGGGACATTTCTGTTTCCGGCCCATGTTCCAACGAGCAGATACTTCCCAGACCGAGCTAACATTCCGATGCCCTCCTCAAAGGCCGCCGGGTTTCCGCTGCACTCAATGACCAAACCAACTCCCTGGGCTCCCACTACACTGTCGGTATAGCTGCGACGAGCCTCCCGAGTGGAGAGCTCCGGTTTTCGTATGTCTATCAAAAGAGCAGCTCCAAAGTCTTTGGCTCGCTGCAGTTGCGCATCGACGCGATCAATGGAGACGATATGTGATGCGTGGGCAAGCTTCGCCATCATGATGGCGGCCAGCCCCACGGGTCCGGCTCCCTGAACAACGGCGGTACTGGCTGAGAGTATTCCGCCAAGGTGGTCCAGGGCTTGGAGGATTGTCGGAAGCGCGCAACCCATGGCGATGAAGGAGTCTAGAGGAACGCTTGGGTTGATCCGGTAGAAGGAGTTATAGGGTAGTGGTAGCGTGGCTAGTTCCGTGTAACTCGCCCGAACCTCTGCCTGGTTGGCAGGAGACCAGAACGTTCCGTTGGTGCAAGCGGTGAAGTCTTCGCTTATCGTGCAATCGTAGCACGCGTTGCAGGGCCTAATGGGGTTCCAATAGACGACATCTCCAACGGCGATGGGATTGCTCGCATGGTCTGTGGTGACACCTTCGCCGAGCTCGACGATTCGTCCAAGCCCCTCGTGTCCGAGCACAACCGGTTGAGGAAGTGGTTGATCTCCTTGCACAAAGTGTGTATCTGTACCGCAAACTCCTGCTCTTTAGAACTTTTACGAGGATGCATCCGCCGGCGGGCGATGGGGACTTCCCTCTCCCAGATCTTGACCCTGACTCATCCGTGGCTTGTTTGGCGTAGACAGAACGTTCCCCCAAGCCTCAGCGGAGCGCGGAACGGCTTCGCACCCCGGAATTTGGCGTCACAGACCGAGTTTCCACGCGGAGCTGGAGGTTATCGACGGCAAAACGACTCATGAGCGTTGAAGACCATTGACATAGGGATCGTGAATCGAGTCAATCGTAGTGAGCAAATCTCGCAACGTGCACTCCCGATTTGAAGATGTCCACCCTGTATGAATACACAGTCAAACCACCAAGCATCAATCTTCGACAGGAGCAGTACAAGGACAATCAAGTGAAGTGGGTCCCGGTGCTTGAAGGCGCTCTGCAGGCCGTCAGCAGCGAAGGCCACGACGTACCATGCGTTGCCCCTCCACCAATAACACCCTTCTACCGGTAAGCAAAAATAAAATTTCCCCATACAAAATGCCCAACTTTACTTACACATTGCTTAGCTAAAATGCCTGGAGGAACTACGAAGTAAGTTCCGGAAGGTTCCTTTTCTGAGCTTTTATATGCCTACATATAAAGCACGGACCACTTTTTGCTAAGACTTTTCAATTTTATGGTGTTATTTATTTATTTTTTCCTATCACTTTTTACTGTGAGCAATGGCTTGCTGATGCAAGGCGGATTGATCTGCTGTAAAGGGTAGCTAGATCGCTAGGGCCTAGGAGGCCTAGCTATAAGCAGTTATGACAATCGGGCCAATATGCTAGCTTCGTGAGGTTAGTATTGTTAGATTGGATCATGTACAGAGGATCGGATCGGGTGGTCACGTGGTGATAGCCAGTCTCTGCTGGGTACAACCCGAATAGGAAGGCGGTCAGGGAAGCCTATAACCCCTGATCACCGCCGCGATAGCTTAGAAAGGGAGACACAGACAATACACACACGATTAAGTCATCTAAGTGCCACGCTAGCTTTCCGACAAGTATATGCTAGGTCCTGATCTAGGGGGTTTATATAATTACTTTACTAATAGAGTTAATTATAATAATTATAGAGATAATTATAGTAATTATCTCTATAGTTTAGTATAATTATTTATAATTAGTAATAGATTTATATATAGGCCTTATTATATGTAATAGATATATATCAGGCTGTAATAAGGAGAGCCTCATAGGCTGATTGCTCTTAAGCTAACAGGCAGAGGAGGCCATTAGGCTAGCTTAAGAGCAAAGCTTCTAGCTGGCATTGCCGATAGAGAAGCAGGAGACCACCATCAGCCCCAAAGCAAGGTTAAAGTATAGAGCGAGACTCTAAATATTAATATTACTTTCTAAAAGAAGCTAATCCACTAGTAAAATCACGAGATAAATATTTAAGATGAAGAAAATGCAATTTATTAATAGCCTGTTAGAGGGGGGCAGCTAGAGACTATTAAGCTAGTAGGAAGTTGATATTATCAATATCCTCTGCTCTATATATTTATATAATTAGTAATATAAATTGGCAGTTAAATAGCTAATTAGAAAGACTGCTATAAAGTTATAGCAAGAGACTAGCGAGTTATAAAAAGAGAGTGATAGATTAATAAACCTTATTATATAGGAGTGCTGAAGTGGGGCGGATTGGACTGGTGCTATAAAGGGTAGTTAAATAGCTAGGGCTTAAAGAGGCCTAGCTATGAGGAGCTATTTTTAACTAAAGAAGATCAGCATCCTCTTTAATAGAGGCTATCTATTAGATAGACTGATTTTATAGTATTATTTCTTTATTTTTACTATTACTTTTTACTATAATATATTATATATTTTCTATTACTTCCGCCATTCTGGCATTTTAATAGAATGATAAAATATCTATTAAAACTATATAACTAAGATGGTTTAATTTGCTAGTAGCTGGGATGTAGATATTATTTAAGGAACTGCGCTCCTCTTAGATATATATAACTTAGACCTTTTAATAACTATAACCTGCACTCTTTTTATTTTATTAATATCTAACAGAGTGCAGCTAAAGTTGCTAGCTAGTTAATTTATTTACTTTTAAATGCTGAGTTACTAATATCATTATAAATATCTAGTTATATAGCTTACATAGCTTAATATCAATATATAACTAAGGACTAAGCTGTCACGACCCATGTCGGACTAGGCCTCGACCCTGTCACGTGCGCTGACAGCGTACCCACTTTTTCCACCTATCACAAACGGATCACCCAGATCACTAGATGATCCAGATGATCCCGGATCACCCAGATCATTAGATGATCCCAATGATCCAACCATTAGACGTAACTATATTAATGAAAGGAACTGGCTATAACTAGAATACCAGCTCCTCAGCTATTAATATAACTTGGTTACCTCAATCTACCCTGCTCGCTACGCCGCATTATATATTAACTATCACCTAATATAATACTTAACTGCTTAGTAAGTATACGCCTAACCGTTCTACTAATATAGACCCCAGTCTATCCCTTAGGAAACCAATCTTCACCTACCCTATACCCCCGTATAGGCCAGGCTTAGACCTGACTGTTATATGTTGATAGCTCTTGTTCAGACGGTTACCTGCATACGCTGAGCAATACTAAATAAGCTGTTATGGCACCTGCAACTCCCACTACTAGCTCCGGCTCTTCTAAGGGCAAGGGGACTACTGCCTCACGCAGGGTCCAGGACTCCAATGGAGACCGAGACATGGACTTGTCGGGAGATGAAGATGAAGAAGTCCTCTGTAACGGTCGGGTCTAAGCCTGGCCTGTACGGGGGTATAGGGTAGGCGAAGATCGGTTTCCTAAGGGATAGACCGTGGTCTATGTTAGCAGAACGGTTAGGCGTATACTTACTGAGCAGTTAAGTGTTACGTTAGGTAATGGTCAATATACGATGCGGCGTAGCGAGCAGGGTAGATTGAGGTAACCAAGTTGTATTGATAGCTGAGGAGCTGGTGTTCTAGTACAGCCAGTTCCTCTCGTTAATATAGTTACGTCTAATGGTTGGATCATTGGGATCATCTAATGATCTGGGTGATCCGGGATCATCTGGATCATCTAGTGATCTGGGTGATCCGTTTGTGATAGGTGGAAAAAGTGGGTACGCTGTCAGCGCACGTGACAGGGTCGAGGCCTAGTCCGACATGGGTCGTGACATCCTCGCACTCCGTGTAGAAACTCTGCGCCTTAGTGAAGACTTAGTCGCGCTTATAAAGTAAAGCTAAGATGTGTACGAACGTTACTAGGTGTAAATTAACGGTCTTAAGGCTTAACTTCGGAGCCCAGCCCTAGACCCAGGCACTACGGCGATAATTGCAGCACTTAAAGCCTGTATTATGGAGTTATTAATAGCATAAACCGCTGCTAGAAATGAATAGCAGCGTCAGGCGGCCTAATTCACCGGTTTTAATAAACCAGCCTAACATGCATGACCGCGCGATGCTAGAGAAACCCTAAAACCGCCATAACTAACTAAGTTCGACGGTACCCCCAAGGACCTTTGAGAGCACCTTATGTAACTTAAGTTATACTTTATATACTACCTTACTATATTTGTAAATAAAGAACTGAAGGTTCGATATATGATGAGCCTACTAGAAGGGAAGGCCTTGCGAGGACTTGAACCAACCCTAAGAGACTTCGTTAAAAACCCCTACGAAAGTTAAAGGATTGAGATAAAGGAACTCTTCAGAAGCTTTAAACTTTATGAAGAATGATTCATCGATATTTATGGCGAATGGGATGAAAAATATGATGCTCTCTAGGTAATCTGCATGTTGAAATAGTATTGAGTAACTTCGGAATACCTTATGGAATTCCGATATTACTTAGCCAAGCTTAGCTGGGATGATGAAATAACGATCGATGAGTTCTACTGAGGGTTGAAGGATGAAGTGAAGGATGAAATCTCCAGAATGCTGGATTCTCTAATAAACTTCAACGCCTATGCTAAGCTTTATGTAGCCATTGATAACTGACTCTTTAAATGAAAAATAGAAAAAAAGAAAGGGATCTATATTAGAAATAACAGTGGATGGAAAGGAAAAAACAATGTTAACTAGGGGAAAGCACGAACCCCTAACACTTCCTATAGCATGGCAGCAGGACCTATAGAACTAGGAGTAGCTTAAAAACGGGACGTCAAGGATATCACCTGTTTCAATTGTGATAAGAAAGGACACTACTCCAGAGACTATAAGGCCCTAAGAAGGAACAAGAAACCTTTTAAACCCATCCTGATATAAAAACTTAACTTAGTTAAGATCAGTGAGGATGAACTGCAACTTGCGATCAGGTCTATCAATATAACTAGAGGCGCTTATAACAGCTACTACAATAGACAAGATATACAATAGCTTGAGGACCTCAAGTACGATACCCGCGCTAGGGGATCGAGCTTAATAGAACTAAAAAACGATGCCGGTAAGGCGACACACTCTGGCGACACTAGAAAGAAAGAAGTCAGAAGAGCTAGTTACTACTGGTGTAAGGAATGAGAAATACCTGAAGAAAGAATAGCTTGACTGAAAAAGAAAAGGGAAAGCTATGACCGGTATAACCTACGAAGGGATAACGCTTAAAAAGAATGGAAACCTATTAAGTACTAAATAATTGCACCTAAGCTGAACCTAAATGATAAAATAATCGCTATAGTTAAAAGGGAAAAGGAACTTCAAGTGGACTATGACTAACTGGGAAGTAGCTTGAGCCACACCTTTCCCCTGCTGGAACCCAGAAACGATGAGGAGATCGAAATCCCCGATAGATAATCCGATTTCAAATACTTTACGATTGACGAAGATCAATTAATTAACTGCTAGATCCTCCTAGGAATGAGCGAACTAGGAATAGAGATCACTTAATAGTAGGAAGAAAACGATAGAATCCGATAATAATTCCTAATGCATGAATAAGGAAAGCCTTGGGTTGATGCGGGAATAGATGCTAAATGAGTAAGAAAAATCGGAATCCCAGTGATGAATTAAGACATTTACATACCTATAGATGAATATCTAGAGGAAGATGATAACTATTAAAGCATCACCTTAGAAGAGTAAGAAAAGCTAAGGGAAGCAATAGAAGAAGTCTAGCTTAAATAACTAGTTATAGTAATATAAGACCCCAAGGAAGAAGCAGACATCTATATATAAGCCTACTACTAGAATGATAGATGAAACCCTCAGAACCCAGAAACCAAGCCGATGCGAGGAGATCACCCCCTCGTTAACTGGAAACACAAGGATCACAAGGCAATATCATGGGCTTCATGCATCTATTAACAATGCCCCACTTACCTAGCGGATAAACTGCGAAATGACTGTTTTCTAGTCTAAGTAAGTAGCAGACCAATCAGGAGGCTTTATGAAGCTAAAGATATAGAGAACTATTGAGTATGAGAATGATATGAGCATCTCGGGATAGCGCAACTCATGGAGTACGATATTATATATCTAGAAAACTGCCTATACCTCGACGCTGACCACACCCAGTGCTAACGACATAAATGCGAAATCCACCTATATAAAAAGGTTAAGGATTAGCATAAGGAAAACGTAAGAATGAAACTGCGACCTTTATAAAGAGGAATAACGGAGAGTAATATAATAAAAAACTCCTAATGCTATCTATAACGGAGCAACAGATCGGCCTAGAGCTAGGAGGAGCGGACCTCCTAGAAACAAGAGCTCTATATGTGACTAAAAGCGCATAGAACCTTAAACGATACCTAGAGTTATAGGTATAAATTAAGGGACACTGGCTGCTCGCGCTAGTAGATAGTAGCGCAGAACTTAACTACATTCACCTAGCGATAGTAAATATATTAGAACTACTATAGAAGGAAAAGGCAGAGCTGTATGAAGTTCATAATATTAAAGGAACCGCATTTAGCTATAATAACGGAAGAATTACTAAAGAGCTTAATTATCTTAAAACTTTTATTGAAGGATGTAATGAAGGAATTTCCTATAATGTAATACCTATTGTAAATTACGTCTTAATCTTAAGGTACCTATAGTTAAAACGAATGAACCTAATGATTAACTGGAGGACTGGCTAAGTGAAATTTGATAATATTAATAATTACTCCTCCTGAGAATCAGATTTAGATGATAATATAAGATCTTAAACTTTAACTGACTATAGCACTAGCGAAGTACTGACGGAAGATATAATAGAAACTTCCTCACCCTAAGGCATAAGATATAAATACTGCAAAGCCTAATGAAGTAAGATATGCCACATAATAGCCTATATATAAAGCTAATTAATAAAGCTTAATAAGGACCTTATATAAATAAATAAAGTATTGGAAGATAAGTAACTAAAAAATATACCCCTTGCCTACTGAGTCTACAAGAAACTATTTACTGAAGAATTAGAAATAGATCTACTTAAATACAGTAAATAGAACTATAAGATATAGCTTAAAGATGGAACTTCACCTAAGTTCTTTAAACTCTATAACCTTAATGAAGTTCAACTTATAACGCTAAAAGAATATATCGAAGAGATATTATAAAAAGGATATATTAGGATATTAAAATCCTCTGCAGAATACCCAGTTATATTCGTTCTAAAGAAGAACGGTAAACTCCAACTAGTTGTGGATTATAGATAATTAAATGACATCACTATAAAGGACCGAACCCCATTACCCTTGATCACCGAGCTAAAGGACCGCCTTTATAGTAAAAAGTGATTTATAGCGCTTGACCTAAAAGGTGCCTATAACCTAATCTGCATTAAACCAGGAGATGAATGGAAGACTGCATTTAGAACTAAGTTCGGGTTATTTGAATACCTAGTAATGCCTTTTGGACTTACAAACGCCCCAACATCATTCTAGAAAATGATTAATAACGTTCTAAGAGAACACCTTGATATTTTCATTATATACTACCTCGACGATATCCTAATCTTCTCCGACATAGAAGAAGAATACATAGAACACGTCCATCAGGTATTGCAAAAGCTATAAGACGCGAAACTCCTCATTAAACCCAATAAAAGCAAGTTCCACATATAGGAAGTGGACTTTCTCAGACACACGATCCGACTAAATGAAATCCGAATGGATAAAAAGAAAATTGAAGTTATTAAGGATTAGCCGAAACCCAAAAACATCAAAGAAGTGCAGAGCTTCCTGGGATTTGCTAACTACTACTGAAGGTTTATTTATGCGTTCAGTGGAATCGCGAACCCCTTAATAGCACTTATGAAGAAAGGAGTAGACTTTAGATGGGATATAAGAGCTCAGAAGGCTTTTAATGATATTAAGGAAGCTATCCTCAGTGAACCAGTTTTAGCAACATTTGACCTAAAGAAGCCAATTGAACTGGAAACTGATGCCTCCAACTTTGCCTTAGGAGCCCAGATTGGATAAAGAGATGCTGAAGGATAGCTACATCCGATAGCGTTCTACTTACATAAACTACATAGAGTAGAACTTAACTACTCCATCTACGACCTGGAATTTATAGCGATAGTTAAAGCCTTTAAGGAATTCCGATACTACCTCTTAAGAAGCGAGCATAAGGTTACTATATATATAGACCATAAGAATATTATATACTTTATAACTACGTAAGAGCTTAGTAGAAGGCAACTCCGCTATGTAGAGTATCTATTGGAATTTAACTATATCATTATATATAAGAAAGGTTCTGAGAATGGACGAGCTAATGTAATAAGTCGACGATGTGACTTTAATACCGGAAAAACTAAGGTTAATAAATAACTACTATACCTTATATCTGAAGGACACCTAGAATAAAGGTTCATCGCTGCTATTTATAAAGCATAGGTACCTGAAGAACTGCTAGAAGATATGCAGAAACTAATAGCAAACTTCGAAGACTGGATATATGATAAGAGACCTAGCAAACGACCCATTAAATGGGAAAATGGAAAAATCACATCTGAGGGAATATAGTGGAACCAGGCAGTAATATACTATTACTGCGGAAACCACTATAGAAACCTATAGCAATTAATGAGGTAATTATAACAGTACTTCAATATAGAGGACATAAATGCATGCCTTATATAGATGGAATGATGCTAAAGATGCTTATAATAACTAATAAAGCAATACTTCGATGAATATATAGACCCTGGAGTATGATATATTAAATATAAGCTATGGTTACATAAAGTTAAATAGGTGGATGAATTGGAAAAGATATATTGAATTATTGCAGTAATATATGCAGAAGATAAAGGAGATATATGCCTAAAAAACTATAATGATTCATTGCTAGAGCCATGGGACCTTCTAGTCTATGAAATGATTAAAAAGATTAATAGATAGAAAGCGAAACCTGAAGAAGTATATTTAGGAAAGATGATAGTACTTACTGAACTCTAAGAAAGATTAGTTTAAGATGTTTATAAATATATCTTATATGGATACCTAGGAATTAATAAAACCCTAAAATGAGTTAAGATGATATATACCTTTTTTAGAATGAAATAAATAATTGCGAAGGTTATTAAGGAATGCCTATTATGTGATAAAACGAAGGCCTGACGCTATAAACTATATGGAGAACTATAACCCCTATCAGTCGCTAAGCGACCTTAGGACTCCATCACTATAGATTTCATTATGAAATTACCTCTATTAGAGGACCCAGCAAGCGGTACCTTCTATGATAGCATTCTTATCATTGTGGATAGATTTATAAAATTTTCCTATTTTATACCCCACTAAGAGTTGACTGATGCTAAATAATTCGCCTATTTATTTTTACGGAATATTATAAGCGTATATAGCTTACTAATAGAGATCCTAAGCGATAGAGGACCTCCATTCGCATCTAAATTCTAGTAAGCCTTGATGGCCCAGATGGAATTAAATCACCGACTTATAATAGCATTCTGACTATAGGTTAATAGATAGATGGAATGTATAAACTAAGTACTTGAATAGTACTTACGATACTATATTAACTATGAATAAAATGATTGAGTAGAAAAGTTACTTATAGCGCAACTAAGTTATAATACTTCAGTTAATGAAAGCACTAAGCTTACGCTATCTTACGCCAATTTTAGATTTACCTCCGATATATACCATATATAACGCAATGGAATTACTAACCCAAAAGCAATCCTAATATTAGATAAATTAAAGAATCTCTATGAAGAAATGAAGACTGAACTTGAATTTATATATAACTAAATAAAAAAATACTATAACTAAAAAAGGCATAAGGGACTATCCTTTTTGAAGGGGGATATGGTCCTCTTAGCAATAAAAAACCTTTTAACAAACAGATTAAGCAAGAAACTTGATTATAAATTCATTAGACCTTATGAAGTATTGGAAAAAATCTCAAAAAATAACTATAGGTTAAACTTACCTCTAGAAGTTAAGGTATACTCCGTTTTCTATATCTTACTGCTAGAACTAACGAAAGGAACCATCATAGTTAATAACAGCTATAACTATGAACCTAAGGTAGAATTACCAGAGGAGTATTACATCGAAGAAATACGAGATATGCAGAAAATCGATAGCAAAATAATATACCTCATTAAATGGAAAAACTACTCTAAAAGCGAAACATCGTGGGAACCACCAGAATACCTTAACTACATGCAACGTCTGCTGAAGGCGTTTTATATGCAGCGCCAGAAGGAGCAATAAAACCGAAAGTAGCAATAATAGATGGATCTAATGATACATCGGAGTAAATAGCGTCCTATGTAGACAGAAAATCATCCAGTAAAACACTATCTGAAGAAGAGCGACCTTCGGAGATAGTTGAAGAAGCGGCTTAGCGCTGCGCCTCCCGCTCGGCTTCCTCCTTTTCGACACGCTCGAGCTCCTCCACATTATCGATACCGCGCGACATAGCATGCATCATCTTTTTGAACCACAGTTTCTTTTGTTTCTGAAGACGTTCGATCTTCGCATCTATCTGGCGACGGGCATTCTCAGCCTCCTCCAGTTCAGACTTGAAGCAGGCGTAGTGAGCGGCAACTTTCTGCAGCTGCTGAGGGGAAAGACTGCGAGTATTACAATACGACTAGTTTAGACGGACGCACTCTAAATAACGGAAAGAATTATCGACAGATGCGGAGCAAGAGGCACCGGTCTGCTTATAGAAGGAATATGAGTTTTTTATGATGACCTGATGGGAAAAAATAACCTCAAGAAGAGCGTCACGTTGCTCGGTCTTCGTGGCATAAGGTTTGCGTTTCTTAATAATATAGTTAGCCATCATGGAAAGGATGTAGGAAGGAAAAAGAAGGACTCACAAGGGATCAGGCATGGGTGCGTAAGAATAGGTCTTGAGGGCAAGAACCAACGGAGGGGAGACATCATGTCACGACCTATGTCGGACTAGGCCTCGACCCTGTTATATGCGCTAATAGCGTACTTACTTTTTCTACCTATTACAAATGGATTACCTAGATCACTAGATGATCTAGATGATCCCGGATCACCTAGATCATTAGATGATCCTAATGATCTAACTATTAGATGTAACTATATTAATGAGAGGAACTGGCTATAACTAGAATACCAGCTCCTCAGCTATTAATATAACTTAGTTACCTCAATCTACCCTGCTCACTACGCTGCATTGTATATTGACCATCACCTAACGTAATACTTAACTGCTTAGTAAGTATACGCCTAACCGTTCTGCTAATATAGACCCCGGTCTATCCCTTAGGAAACCAATCTTCGCCTACCCTATACCCCCGTACAGGCCAGGCTTAGACCCGACCGTTACATAAGCAGTCTAATAGCTTAAATTATAGCTCTTTATTATATTATAAAATTCATATTATTTATATAATATTTTAGTAGTTTAAGGCATTAATAAGGTTATATTAATAATAAGAAAACTATATAGTATTTACTAGAACTTAATAAAAACCTATTATATAAATAGCTACCTTATAGCTTATAAATATAAATACTAAGATATATATTATAACTTAAACTTATTATTTTTAAAATTATATTAAAGAGAAGTATTATCTTCCTTATTAACTTCAGTTATTAAAGTAGATTCTATTATAGCATCCTAATTTTAAAACCAGCTCTTATATCTATAGTTATACTTAAAGTGCAGTTTTATTTCATCCCCCAGCCTCTCTAGCTTATAAATAGCATCCCTTATTTATTTATCTAATACATTCTTCAGTTTAATAAAATCACCTTATATTAGTCTCTAGAAGAGATACAGCCCCTCCCACCTCTCTGCCCTCAAGAGCTATATATATAGGCTTATAAAACTAAGCTTTATCTCTAAGCTGCTACTATAAATGCCTTTAAGATTGAGAAGGACCTTTGAGAATTGCTTACTTTAGCTTTTATAGTTTATTATAGCGAAGGCGGCAGTATATAAAGGTCCTGTTCTATAAGTGATTAATTGAAAGCCTGGCTTGCTTCTTAAGTGAGGATTCTTCCTCTATATAGAATTGGAGATAACTACTATCTTGCTTTTAATGAGAAGTGTACCCTTTAGAAGCCTAGGTACTTTAAGGTCTGCGATATTATCTAACTGGAGGAGAACGGCTGCCGGGGGGCCTAGGTGGAGCGTCATATCTCTAGTAAGGGCAATGGTGCTGCAAGTGAGGTTAGGAAAGATATTAACTGCCTTAAAGGGCGCTCTATTAACTAGCTTTAACTTAGTAAGCTAGTTCTAGGTTATTATTATCAGTATCCCTTATATATAGAAGAATAACTCGGGGGTTAGAAGTTGTAAGTTATCTCTATAGTAAAGTATATTATATAGCTCTTCTATATATAACTGCTTTTCTACTTTAGTATTATATTTTACTATAAAGATTAAGATATGCTTGCTCTAGGCGCGAGCTTACTATATGATGGCTGCTATATTTAGATTCCATCTATCTTAATTTAGAAATATAATTGCCCTCAGTTTATTAGCAAAAGAGGGCTGGAATGCTTAGTTATAGAGGCAATGATATAGCTATTAGAAGTCTAGCTCAGTTTGCTGCCTATTGCGCAGGCGCTAGAGGAAGCTATATAACTTTATATATCTAGCAGTATAAATCTATTTATAAAGGATGATAATAGTTATAAACTGGAGAAATAGTTTATATACTATTATATGCTTTATTAAGCTCTCTAGTCTCTATCTGCTATATTTACTAGGCTTTAGTAAGAGGAGGCTGGTTTATCTAATTGGGTTAAATTAAAAGAAGTTATTAAAAAAGATAATAATTGAAATTCTACTAAAAGGGCAATATATATCATCTCTATATAGCTTCAGGCAGCTGTCTACAGATGCTAGTATGAGGCCGCCTATCTAGCTGATTTTATTAACAATTAATATACTCTTGCTCTTCTAATATAGCTTTTCTTCTTTTAACATATTCCTCATAGTCTCTATTTTATCTTTAAATTTAATATTATATATTAAATGGAGGGTCACTTTATTAATAAGTGCAGCTACGTTTCTGCTAGCATCTATTAAGAGTAGCATATAAAGGCCGCCTTTTAGCTGGAATATGTCCTTAATAGCATATATAATATAAGACTTTCCTATGCCCCCTTCGCCGCCGATATATTAAAGGTGCTGCTTACCCTCCTCTTTCTAGAGCGAAGTGCTGCACTTATTAAGGAAGACTGCTAGTAGTAGCACTGCTATTAACTATAGCTTATTTAAGGTCTACTGCTTCACTAAATCTAGAGTGATATTAATATATAATATATAAGGGCTGACTTTAAGATATATCTAGCCCCCTGAACTAACTTCATTTACTGGTATTTCTTCTATTTAAGTGGGCTGCTATAAGATATCTAGCCTTCTATAGAGCCTATTAGTAAATAAGGAAGATGCATTACTCTCTATACTCTGGATATATGCTGTAATACTAGTGTCTTCTTTCTTCTAGAGCTTTAATATTATATTAATTTCCTCCTAGCTGAGGAGTTCTATGCTTTAAAAAGGTAAATCTTACATATCTTAAAGCATTATATAGAACTATTAGCTCTGTTAGGCGGCGGTGTTATTATCCCCTTCTATATCAATTGCCTTCGCCTCTTTATATAAGTATTTCAGCGCTAAACTTATAGATATGTCCTTAATTTCGCTCCTTTAGACTGTAGATAGAATGCTGAGAAAAGTGTTATAATAATTCTATAAGTTGATGTTTTCGTTATCTGCTCTGCCGCTATCCTCCTCCCCCATTTAATTACTAAAGGCATATATATTTACAATCTCTTTAAAGTCCTAGTCTAAACCTTAAAGCTTATAGTCAGCTTAAGCGTCTTCTATAGAAATGCATAATAAAGCGATATTATAAATATAAAAATGAACTTAATTACTTAGCCTTTTCTATAACCTTTACTAAAGTCTAGATATATTATCTACTAGCTCGCTTTAAAACCTTTTTTAAGAAATAAATAAAATAAGATATAAGACTGCATTTCTATTAATACTCTATAAGCACTCCCTTTATATTATATAGCCTTAATACCTACTTCTTTATAAATTTTTCATTTTATTTATTAAACTTGTCTATAAGATAACTATTAAAGATAGGCACTGCCATTTTACTAGGAGTTTAAAGGCATTAGATCTAGCCTTTATAAACTATTACTATTAGTAGAAATGGAATTAGTATCGTGCCTCTCTAGTAGGAGCGTTCCTTCTTTAAGACTATAAAGGATATATAGTTATAGAAGTAAAGGTCTTAGAGGATTGAGCTGCAGTATTTATAAGCTTCTAAGTAAAATAACTTAAAGCTATTTACTTAGAAATAGATATTATTTAGTTATAGCTCTTAACTAAGTGCTAATAGCGCTTTATATAGACCTGGCCACTATCTAGCGCAGGCCTAATATAAGGAATTGAGATGTACCTAGGTTTAAGCAGAAATATTTATAAAATCAGTTCTAAAGCCTAGTAGATAGCTAAGCACCTTAAGCTATAAGAGCTCTCTGCTTATAAAAATTCAGTTTATAATATATAGTAAGAACGATTTAGTTTCATCTCCTATTATTAATATTATACCTTAATTGCCTAATCCCCCTTGCTATTATTAAGCCAGATTTAACAGCTCTATAATAAAGGCAAGCCACTTTTATATAAAAGCATTAAGCTTTATAATATAATTATAAATATAATATATAAATACTAACTCTTTTTTATATATAAAAATTATTAATATATTATAACGTATATGATAAGCGAGTGGGATAAACAAGCGAGCGTGACACTTATATTATACAGCTAAAAGTGTAAACTTTAAAATTTTTAAAATAGGGTATATAGCTCTGGGATTTTGAGGAAATTGATTTTAGATATTTAACTAAAAAGTTTTTAAGTTAGACTTTTCTTATATTTTTAAATAAATCACTAAGCTAGTTATAAATACAAATAGTAAAATGTACAGTGCGAACTTTATACTGCTAGCGCTATAGGTATATATAACCTAAAGAAATTCTTAAAAATATTATATATTCTAAATAAGTTAAGATTAAAACTTCAGCTATTTTAGGCTTAGTTTGAATTTTTAAGAATTATTTTAAAATCGCGATTTAAGGTGAAAATCAGAGTGTCACGCTCGCTTGTTTGTCCCACTCGCTTGTTTATCCCACTCGCTTATCATGTACGTTAGTTATATTATAGCTCTATAGCTATATTCTAGTTATATTAATTAACTATAACATACATAATAAGCATGCCAGTTAAATAAGCTTGCTGGACACTCATACTATACAGCTAAAAGCAATAATATCAGATTTTTTAAAACAGGCTATATAATTATTAAAAATATAAAAAAATCATAATTTAGATATTTAAAGAAAAAGAAAATAGTATAGTAATTTTCTTAAATTTTTAAGTAGCTTATTATATATAAAATTAAGAAGGTACATAGTGCAAATAGGTTTTTTCTTAATAACTTTATTAAAAAAAATAAGTAAAATTTTATAAAAAGTTTTTATATAAGTTATTATATAATTAGCATATATATCAAGTTTTAGATATTTTAAGTATAGTTCAGATTTTTAAGAATTTTTTAAAAATTGTAATTTAAGGTATAAAATATAAGTGACCGGTATACTTGTTTGACCGGCATGCTTATTATGTACGTTATAATAATCTCTCTTTATTTTAAGCAGGCTATTATCTATAAAGCCGATCTCTAGCACAAGTCTTTAAGGAGCTTAAAAACAGCATAGCTATATTCTATACTTTACTAAGCCCGCCCTTAAAACTTCCTTAATAAAGTACTTAATATATATAGTAGTATAGTAATAGATCTAGTAATGAGATATAATAAAGTTAGCCTTATATTTAAACCTCCTTAATAACCACTCTGCATTATATATTAACTTAGGCTTAACTGCAGTAGTCTTCTTACTGCACTTTACTGCCTCCTTTGCTAGAGCTTCATTTAAAGTTACAATAAATATATTATTTATAAAGCTCTTAATCTTTAACTAGTATTCTCCTTTATTGACATCTGCTATATTATATATAAGATTTAATAAAGCTAGGTTACTATCTAACTAAAGTAAGCTATATAGATAAAGCGCTTTGCAGTTATTAGTTTTTATAGTTATATAATAATGGCTTATATTTCTATAAATAGATAGTTATTTAATATAAATATAATACTTAAAAAAAAGAGAGATCTTATAAAAGAAGAAGAGCGTTAAGTTAAGAGAGTTATAAATTAAGAGGGTTATTACCTATAGCGATATACTTAAAGCATAAAGCAACACTTTAGCAGCTTCATTATCCCGCTCCCTATATGCTGCAAGCTTTAGCTTTATTAAGTTATTAATATTATTAGGATTTAATATAAACTAAATAGCTATAAAGCTGAATGCTACTATTATTAACTAGATCTTCTTCTATATAGATAGACAGCTTTTATTTAATAAAGAATAGTAGTTATTATATAGTGAAAGCTCCTTTATAAATATAATAATATCCTCATCTATTATCTTTTCTATTTTAAATATCTCCTTTTATACTTTATATAAGTACTTAAGTATTAGCCTCTAGTATATTCCCTCAATGCATTAAAAAGCTAACTACTTCAGGCAGCCTTAAGCAATCTGCTAATTCTAGAACCTTACTATTATATTAAAGATAAAGAAGGAAAAGGCAGAGTGCTAGATGCAATGCCCGCCGTGCTGCTATAGAATGACTTTAGCTTAAGACTCTAGAGTTATATCTTATAGCAGGGGATTCACTAGGTCTTCTACCTCACTCCAGTCCACTACTTATAGTCTGCTATAGCTATAAAGGAAGTAACTAGGGAAGGTCTTTAGGAAATAGTCTAGGGAAAAGCCATTAGTGAACTTATAACTATATAATACCTAGATAAATAGATGCTCTAAGGAGCTATAAACCTGCATTAATAAGGCCTTGCCTACACCACCTTTGTAGCTATTATTAAACTAGCGCTTTACTTAAAGTATTAAATTAATAAACTCTAGCTTATCTTTCTTTATAAAGGTAGCCTGCTTATTAATTAGAAATATTGCTAAGAAGTATAGCTTAAATACCTACTTTAATATTTCCTTAGCTATTGCCTCCTCTAAGCTAAGGGGTTGTTATATGCTATATAGTATATACTTAGATTATCTAGAGTTATACTTTAACCTTTCTACTAGCTTTATTATAATATCCTTAATTAATAATACTTAATTAGAAGCATTCTGCCTTTAATTTATTAAAGGTACAATCTATACTATTTATATAAGCTCTTCTGCAATCTCTTCTTTCTTTATTATTTATTAATAGGCTTATATTAATATATCGCTACTATCTTTAAAATCCTAACTTTCCATTTCCACTTTATTAATTATAATATTAATATAAAGAGGGTTATTTACTTATAGCTACTATAATGCTATATAGAGAGCATTAAGTTAAATGCTAAGTAGTTTACTTATATCTTAAGGCGTTAGCTGCTTTAAGCTAGTTTAAATTATATATACCTGCTCTAATGTTAATATAAAAGGATGCAGTAGGATTATAGCAGCTAAAGACTTTATATCATTAGGGAATACTATAATATAACCTACAATATACTTCCGATATATTGAGCTAGTTAGCTAGCTATATTAAATATTAAATTTAGTAATAAATCTATATATTATATTAAAAGAGATTAGCTTCTCTTTAAGAGAAGTATAGTCTTTTAGCTCCTTTAGATACTAATGCTTATAATTAATAAGCATTATACTCCCTATATATATATCTAGGACCTTGCCTCAATTAAAAGCCGCTTAATAAGTAAAGTATATTAATACTATACTCTCACTATCCCCCTTTAGGAAGTATCTTTTATATATCAGTAAGTTAGTTATTATTAAATGAATTTCATTAAGTAACTCCCTTTTCCAGTTAATATAGTCTAGGTTCTATAGCTTTTTCTATAAATAGCAAACTAAATATACTACTATCTCTATACTACCTTTATTATAAAAGGCTTTTAAAAAGGACTAAATAATATCAATTTTATAATATATAGGCATAGAGTTGCATTAATTGCAGCAATTTAAGGCTGTATACTTCTCTTAAAAGGACAGCTCTACTACTTATATCAGCCTGCCTAGCGCTTCCTTTTGCTATATACTTATTACTATAGATATTAAATCTAGAGGAACTGCTTATTAAGCTAAAATAGTATTAAAAGGTCTATTTTACTTTAGCTAATAATATCTCCTAGTTATTATTAGACTTTATATACTTAAGAGACCTTAGATACCTTAAGAAGAATTTATACTTTAGATTTAGTAAATCTAGCTTCTATTTTACCTCTTTAGTCCATTAATAGCGCTTTCTTATATATAACGCTAGCTCCTCTTAACATTAAGCCTCCTCCTCTTAATACTGACAGTATCTCTCTAGCTACTGTCTTTTCTCTTCAGCTTATAGATTGCATTCTCTTTCTAGTTCCTGCTATCGCATCCTCTGCTCTTATTAACAGCGGCGTTCTTCTTTCCACTTTCAAATCCTCTCTACTCACTCCTCTTCTCGCTATCGAATTATTTTAGTTCGTTCTTCCGCTTGTTAGCAGCGGCGCTCTTCTTCCTGCAGCTATATTATCCTCTGCTGCTAATATCTTATTGCCTATTGCTTGCATTGCCTCTGCTCTTCTAACTGCTGCTACACTACTTCCTATATAGCTTGACTTTTATTACTTTATAGTTCTATTTTTATCTACTACTATTAAGTAGGCAGTTATATTTATAGTAAAGTAAGTAAAAGAAAAGGATAATATAATTTAGCTATATTAAAGTACTTAGTGAGGCTTCTATTTAAATATATTAATATATAACGTACATGATAAGCGAGCCGACCGAACAAGCGAAGCGATCAAAAATCTTAACCATCAACAAACAACATAGAATAAAAACCCAACAAAGCATCTGATCAATTGAAACTAATTGCTATTCTCTTCCCTAAACGTCTCAATAACTACCTGACATGTTCTTGCGTTATGACCGGTCTTGCCGCAAGTTCCACAATGCCTTTCCTTCGATCGCGCCGACCCTCCTTGACCACGATTTCTCGACGATTCGGCCACTACCTGCGCATCAACATCCTTCTGATCAATTGAATCCCTCCCTTCATCTAGAGTCATCTTCCCTCCATTACGGAGGCGTGTCTTTTTTGCTCTGCGCCGCTTACTAAGGGTCTCATTCGCCTGTCGAAGGATCTGGATCTCAGACTTCATTAAAGCCATCTGATGCATTATTGCCTTCGTTCCCTTAGAAAGCGACTCAATCGCTTCAAAAATAGATGTCGGGGAGCTGCTTTGGTGCCTTTCAACTCGTCTTTTGAGGAATTCAGACTGAGAACTAGCCTCAAGGACGGTCTTTGGGGTCTTTGAGACCCAAGGGTCGGGAAGGCTAGCTTCCTCCTCGACAGGTGTTGGAGTCCGTAGCTGAATATCAAGCTTTGATATAACACTTTCCGGGTCTAGAGGAACAAGCCCTGCTCCTCTAAAACCCCCTCGAATGTTGCTTTCTGTCATTGCGGCTTGAAAGGCGGCGTAAAAAGCTGGAAAGAACTCAGTCTTCGAAATGTGGGTTATAGAGCATCTGATCAAATGCTCTATTTCCCGACCGTAGGCCTTTTTAAGCGGCCCAAAGCACCCGACATCGAGAGGTTGAAGTAGGTGAGACGAATGAGCCGGCATACAAAGCGTGATGATGTTGTTTTCCTCGCAATATAGCTCAAATTCGACTGAGTGGTGGCTTTCGTGGCCATCGAGGATCAGAAGACGATAGCGACCATTTGACCTGGTCTTTGTGTGTTGATCGAAGTGCTTGATCCAGTCAAGGCCCGTCTCGTTGTCGGTCCAGCCATTTTTAGTCGTAGCGATAGCCCAATCGCCCGGGAGGTTGCTTTCTTGGTACCAGCTGGCGAGGTGATATTGGCCCGCAACCACGATAAACGGCTGGATCGGCCACCCTTCAGCATTGATGGCCTGGATGACTGTAATCCATTCCCGGTTTCCAGGCTGGGCTGATTTCGGTCTTCCACGCCTTTCTGCGCTTGTGACGACCATACCGCTTGCGATAAGGCCTAGCATAAAGCCAGTCTCATCAAAGTTGTAGATATCAGCTAGGGTGATGCCGTATTTCGCGATTGTGTTCGCTACGAGCGAGAACCACTCACGAATGAGAGTCGGATCTTCGCATTTGGCCCTCTGGTAATCATATTTGCGATTAAAACGCGTCGTGAGCTCTGGGTGTCGCTTGACGAAGTTGGAAGCCCAGCGCTTGCCAACAGGTGACGCGTCGCGGTCGGCAAGCAGTCGGTTGGCCATTTCTTCCACACCACGAAGTCGCGGGGGAAATCCTCGCGAATCTAGGTCAAGAACATACTGAATAATGATCTCTTCCTCTAGATCAGATAGTTTGCGTGATTTCGGTATGATATCGCGTCGAGCAGGAATGCCGTTAAGTCGACCATGAAGAGTAGTATAACGAGCATTATAGATCCTTGCAGCAGGTCGGATACGTAATTTTGGGTCGTTTTGAAGGGCTTGAAGTGCAAGAATGATATTTGCCTCATTATTTGATTGTGACATGTTTCGTGGTTGAGGAATAATTGATCAAATGAAGAGAGGAGAGGTTGAGGAATTTTTGATCGCTTCGCTTGTTCGGTCGGCTCGCTTATCATGTACGTTAGCGATAAATTGTATTAATAAGTTCTATATTAATAACTTTATAAGTTACTTAAAATGAACTTTTTCTTTAGAAAGGAGAGATATATAAGGAGGTTTAAAGGAAATAATAATAGATTAATAATATAGAATATCTTTTTAAATCTATTTTAATTAAAATTATAAGCTTTAATTACTATTAAAAGTAATACTAGTTGCTGAACTTTTATTAATATTTTATATAATGTGTATAATAAGTGAGTGAGCTAATTAAGTAAGTGAGCTAATGCAGTTTTATACCTTAAAGAGCGATTTTTAAGAAATTTCTTAAAAATCTAAACTAGGCTTAAAATATATATAATTTAAGATATAAGTCTATTAATTTCATTATAATAATAAGGAATTTTCTTATATTTTTAAAAAAAAAGGATTTATAAAGTTATTTTAGAAAATCTTATTTGCACTGTTTTTTTTTTATTTCTTTTTTTAAAAAGCTAAATTAATTTTTTAAAATTCTAGAAAAAGTATTATCTAATGACTTTCTTATTAAAATATCTTAATTTAATTCCCTAAAACTCTTACATTTATATAGCTGATTTTAAAAAATTGAAAATTATAACTTTTAGCTATACAATATAAGTGGCCCACTCACTTAGTTAGCCCACTCACTTATTATACACGTTAAGAAAAACTATTACTACTATTTATAGCAATTGCTGCTATTTATAGCAGTTGCTACTAGAAGGCGGAGCTATTATTAAGATATTGAAACGACTATAGCAGACGAAGATAACCACACCCCAATTGGATAGCTAGCCCTCACGGATGTCGGAGGCAAGCCGCAGAGGAAGGTATCCAGCCTACTCCAATAGAGTAGGTAGCGGCTGCTAGTAGCATGACCGCATTTAAAGTAAACAGTCCAAGGACTTCAAAATAGCTAGAAAAGTGTCTAATTAGACACTCTATCCAATGGGTCTTTAGCTGCGGAAGGTAGTAAGGCTTAAATGTCAGTTTGCAGCCTAAGAGTGCGGTGAGGGTTTGAGGTGGACAGACGCGCGATACCAGAAATGACAGAAAAGAGGATTCTTATAGCACTAAGTAAAGCAATGAGATATTAAATAAAGATATCATTAAAAAGGGTATTAATATAATATTAAAACAAAAAGGCATCACTATTCCTTTACAGGAAGGTCTCGTTCCCTCACAGTGTTAGTGATGATGATCTCTCTGCTGCGTCGCCTACTGCGACTAACTTCCGTTTTTGAGCTTTCCGGCCTATAACCCCCTAGTATGATACTAAAGGCGGCCCCCAGCCCCTTTCATAATCCACAGTCCAACTCAACCCGCTTCAATATAAGGAATTATTTGCTTTTTCTTTTTTAGCTATTATATTAATTTAGCTATAATGCTATTTATATCTAGCTAAACCATTAGTCTTTAATGCCTTAAGTATTAACTATTATTTCTTTTCTCTATAATAAAATATAGTAATAATATATTATATTAATATTAAAATTAAAGTATTATTAAAAGTAGTATTTATTTATATAATAAGCTAACATTTTCTACTAAAGAAGACTTAATAATCTCTTCTCCTTTACCTTTAGCTCTTTTAAACTTATTTTACTTATAATACTATATATAATTCTATTATAATTAATATAGATTCTTCTTCCTTAATCTCTATCTTTTATTTAATACCTCCACTACTAAATAAGCATAAGTAGAGAGCAATTAATATAGATCTTATTATTACCTACTACTCTAACCTAGCTTAATTCAAAATCCTCCTAGCTAGCTTATACTATATAAATATAGGGAACTTTAAGGCTGGGACCTTCCTACCCTTCTTCTAGCCTATATTCATTTCTAACCTTTATCTACACTTCCTCAGTTCTAAAGATAATGAAACCTTAGGCCTACCTTTACTACTTTCTATATTTAACTTTAAAGTAAAAATAGTAACTTTAAAAAAGGATTAAGAGGGGAAATAGTTTACTATAGTTACTTAACTTTTTCTAAATAAACTTACCTTTTATAATATAAGGTTAAATAAATAGAAGATAAAAGACTTTCAATTTATATAAGTAGTGCTAGCACTGCTATATAATAGCGGCTTAATTCTATATATTCTTATACTATATTTATATTAGTTATTAATATTTATAATTTTATAATATTATTTCTTAACTCCTCAGTAACAGTAATAAAAGTGCCCTCTAGCTAAACTCTTTAATATATATATCTCTTACTAGCTCTATTAATCTAGATACTTTCTATATTAAGGAGGATGTCTAGCTAGAGCTGCTAAATAAAACTTCAGTTTTTATAAAGCTAGGTTTTTACTTAATACTAGAGAATAACTACCCTCTTTATAAAGGTATATATATATACTACATCCTCCTCCTCTTCTTCATAAAGTAATAACTATAGCATTCTTTACTTAGATAGATGCAATAAGCTGTAAATCCCTTTTTTAACGGGTTATGGATTATATATAGCAGTTGGATCTTAGAGGTCCTTAACTGCAAGCTTATCTAAGGCCCTTAAGTTATCAATTTTACTATCTAGATCTTAGTAATTCTTCTTAATAATTGGAAATTCATTTAGTAAAGCGCCCTATCTATATATAATATATCTATACCTATATTATTAAGTTCTATTAATAAGTTGCTTACGCCGCTATAACTAGCTAGCCCTGGGGGCGTTATAAGTAGAAACCTATTTTTATTTCCAATCTGCAGTTAAAAGCAGTCTCTGTAAAGGAAAGCTGCTTTCTTAATACTGCTATTAAAGCACTTAGATTGCAAAGTAACTAAAATACCAGCCTGCTCTAAAGAAAAGCATATACCACTAACTCTAACTATAATTAATATTAATTTAATGCTTTTAATTTTAAGTTTAGGTATATCTTATTCCTTTTAAACCTCTTTTTTAAGCTAACTAGCGATTTAAATAGCAATTATATAGAGGGTGGTTTAAATATAGAGTAAATATTAAGTAACTAATTTAATTCTACTTCCTCTACTCCTTTATATAAGAGGAAGCAATAAAGCACTTCTAAGCTAATATAAAGTAAAAGAACTATAATAAGAAAAAGAAGGGCATAGTTATATAATTAAACTGCTAGTACTAATTAAAAATATAACCTTTTTATAATAGTTAAGTTTAATTTATATTTATAGTAAGTTCTAAATTTAAAAGTATATAATTTAATAAATTATAATATTATATAAAGTATTATAAGTTATAATATAGTAATAGTAAAATTATATATTAATAGTTATTAAACTAATGTATATAATAAGCGAGTGCACTAACTAAGCAAGTGCATTAAAAATCTCCCAATCTCTTCTCTTTATATCTAATTAACCATTTCTCAACTATCAAATATGTTATAATTAAATAATGAGGCTAATATACTTTTCGCTCTTCGGGCCCTTCAAAATGACCTGAAACTGGGTCTCCGGCCCGCTGTAAGGTTATACTAGGTGGATTATTATGCCCTTCGTCGCTGATAGAATGGCATCTAGTCTCGACGCAATACTATCTCTAACTTATGGAGATTATCCGATCTAGAGGAGCAGATTATTATCTAGTTCATTCTTAACTTGGATTTACGAGGATTCCCTCTGCGATTACGTGGTATTAAAGAAATGGCTAACTAACTGCTTGCTGACTGCGATGCGTCATCTGTTAGCAAGCGCTAGGCTTTTAACTTCATTAGGTGATAACTAGATCTTAAGATATGTTTTAATTATAAATATGACTATTAGAGAGCTAAATATGAAGATCTAACTATTATTTATGACTGGTTTAGGCTCATGGAAAATATAATTGTAAAATATGGTATTAATCTAGCTGATATCTATAACTTTAATGAGATTGGCTTTATAATAGGCGTTATTGCTAGCGGAATGGTTATTATAGGCGTAGAAAGACGTAGAAAGGTGAAATTAGTGCAGCCTGAAAACTGAGAATGGGTTATGGCCATTCAGGCGATCAATGCTGGAGGCTGGGCGATTGCGCCGTTCATCGTAGTTGCAGGCTAATATCACCTCGCCAGCTGGTACTGAGAAAGCAACCTCCTGGGCAATTGGGCTATTGCTATAACTTAAAATGGCTGGACTGATAATGAGATAGGTCTTAAGTGGCTTAAGCACTTTGACCGGCATATTAAGGCCTGATTAAACGGTTGCTATTGTCTTCTGATCCTCGATGGGTATGAAAGCCATCACTTGGCCGACTTTGAGACCTATTGTAAGGAAAATAATATCATCATGCTTTATATGCTGCCTTATTTATTTCATCTACTTCAGCCTCTTGATATCAGGTGCTTTAGGCCGCTTAAAAAAGCGTATAGTTAAGAAATAGAATATTTAATTAGATGCTCTATAACCCATATTTCTAAGACTAAGTTCTTTTCTGCATTTTACGCCGCCTACTAAGCCGCTATAATAGAAATTAATATCAAAGGGGGGTTTAGAGGGGCTGGGCTTGTTCCCTTAGATCCGGAAAGTGTTATATCGAAGCTTGATGTGCAGGTACGAACTCCAACACCAATTGAGGAGGAGGCTGGCCTCCCCGACCCTTGGGTGCCCAAGACGCTAAAGACGGTCCTCGAGGCCACCTCTCAATCTAATTACCTTAAAAGATGAATTATGAGGCACTAGGGAAGCTCCCTAGCATCTATTGTTAATGCACTTAAGTCATTTTCTAAGGGAATGAAGGCAATAATGCATTAAATAGCATTATTGAAGTCTAAGAACCAGATCCTTCGATAGGCAAATGAGACTCTTAGCAAGTGGCATAGAGTAAAAAAAACCCAGCTACGGAATGGAGGAAAGATGACTGTAGATAAGGGAAGGGATGAGATTAATTAGAAAGACGTTGATGCGCAGATGATGGCTGAATTGTCGAGAAGTGGTGGTCGAGTGAGGTCAGCACCGGCGAGAGAAAGGCGCTATAGAACCTATAGAAACACTGGGCATAATATAAGAATATATCAGATAGCTGTGTTAATATCTGAAGAAGAGTATAGCAATTAGTTTTAATTGATTAGATGCTTTGTGGTGATTTTAAATTATATTCTGTTTTAATGGTGTGAACTTCTGGTGCACTTGCTTAGTTGGTGCACTCGCTTATTATGTACGTTATCTATTTATAAAAGTGCTTTAAATAAATATCTTATATATTAAGTATATTATATTAAACTTACTACTTAAAAGTGAAAATAAGTATATATATACCTATAGTTCTTAACTGGATTAGATGGATTAGTATAGGAATTGCTGATGATTTCTATAAATTACTAGTAGTCCGTTAGAGTGGTGCTTCAATCTGCTGAAGTTATATATCACAGCTTTAAGAGTTCCCATTAAAGATGGGGCCCGGGGTTCTGCCACAGGTGACCGCCTGGTCTCAACCTAGGTTATTATAATACCTTAAATCCACTATCTTACTAATAATATCTATAAGCAACCCTTCTTCACTAGCTTCATTACGTTAGTATAGTTCCTCTAGGCTTCCTTTAGCGGGCTGCTTGCTGGACCGGTCCCTTCTATTAGAGTTATTTATATAAAACAAGCTAACGTATATAATAAGCTTGCGTAATAAATAAGTAAGCGTGACATTCTGATTTCCACCTTAAACTCCAGTTTTAAAATAATTCTTAAAAATTTAAATTAAGCCTAAAATAGCTAAAACTTTAACTTTAACTTATTTATAATATATATTATTTTTGTGAACTTTTTTAAATTATATATACATATAGCGCTAGTAGTATTAAATTCACACTGTTCTTTTTACTATATTTATTTATAACTAGCTTAATAATTTATTTAAAAATATAAAAAAAGGACTAGCATATTAACTTTTTAGTTAAATATCTAAAATTAATTTCCTAAAAATCTCAGAGTTATATAGTCTGTTTTAGAAATTTTAAAGTTTACACTTTTAGATATATAATATAAGTGTTACATAAGCTTGTTTATTACACAAGCTTATTATATATATTAACTTAAAATCTAAAATAAGTAAATAGCTTATATATTTTTAAACAATATATATTATTATTATCTATTAATATATTACTTTTATAACCTATAGCTATTAAATAATAGTACTTTCAATTCCTTTAAGGCTGCCTATTATATAGAACTCTAAAAACTAATAAGCCTAACGTACTTAATAAGCGAGTGCAACAAACAAGTGAATGCAACACTTTAGGATTTCTTAGTATTTACACTTTAAAATCTAATTTCTTTAAAAATTTCTCTAAAATTTAAAATAAACTTAAAATAGCTGAAACTTTAATATAAGATTTATTATAAATAAAATATTAAATATAAATTTTTTATAGATTTTTAAAAAAAGTTCTTTATAAGCTTAATTAAAAAAACCTTATTCACACTGTACAATTAGCTATATTTATATAAAGGACCTTTTTTAGAAATCTAAAAGAAATACTATATAGTTTTCTTTTTAGTTAAATATATAAAACTAATTTCTTTATATTTTTATAAATTATATAGCCTGTTTTAGAAAATTTAAAGTTTGCTCTTTTAGCTGTATAATATAAGTGTTGCACTCACTTATTTGTTGCACTCGCTTATTAAGTACATTAACTGATTCTACATTAGTAAATGAAGTCAACTTCATCAAGGCTTATATTAAAGCTAGAGAAGTGGATATAACCTAGAAAAATATCCTCTCAGGCTGGAGAGTGACTGGAAATTGGCTAATTTTATAGCAGAAAGCCCTTATACATCCAGAGACTTCGTTAAATAAAAAGGAAACTACATCTAAATCAGAAGGTCTCAAGGACAGATAATTTAACTTTAATAATATATTAAAAACCAGCCGTTATATTAGAGATCTAGGGAAAAACAAGAGCCCTTTAACTATAAGACAGTATTTTATAATATTAAAAGGGTTTAAAGCTTAAGAGTTAAAGATCGCCTCCCTAAGCTTGAGAATCTCCAGTCTAGAGGAGGAAGTCAGCTAGTTAAGTAGAGGCAAGAAGAGAAAGGCCGTACCTAACCCCAATAAGAAGTTTATATCATTAGCTGAGGCTCTAGTGGCTGGTGAAGCTATTCCCAAGCGAATCTAAGAAAGTGAAGAGATGGAGGCTGTTGTAGATATCCTCGAGGTAGTAGGGATGCAGAAGGATAAAAGTTCAAATTCAGAAGCGAAAGAGTTACCTATTATACGCACCTAAACAGGCTATTAGGTTAAAAGGCTAAGAAAATATTAAAATATATTCAATTATAACCCGAGTACTTGAAATAAGTTTATTTTTGCTATTTTTATTAAGTTTTTTTCATAAAGCTAAAAAACAGCATTTTATATAGAGTAACTTTTTTTTTACTTACTAGTAGAAGGGGGTAATGCATAGTATTGCATATGCGTCATCAAGGATATCTATTAACTAGACTCTATATAACTCTTTTCACTTGAACTTCAAGCTATTCTACTATATAGTAGTCTATAGCGTAGTGTTTTATCTATATGTGATTCCCCATCTGAAGTCAGATTGTAAAGGTGCTGTCCGTCTGAGTTAGACCGCCCACAGTATCCACAACTGCCTAATTAGCAATCCAACCCCCGAGTCCTCCACTACAAGGGCTCTATAAACATATCCCGCAGACCGGCTCAGCGTCCCGGACTGGAGAGAGTCAGCCTGAGGAGTTTCATCAGCTTCCCGCCTATCTAGAACAATCTAGCCCCACTGTAACGAAAAGTCTACATTAGAGGCGCTGTTGCCCTGTGGCCAGCCCCCACTCAAGAACCGGGAGCGTTATTAACGGGCTATGCTACAGTGGGGCTGAAAAGATTACGATACATTTTCCGTACCCCGCTTTCTGTAATACCTTCACTAAAACTATCATCAACTTCAACGCCTCATTTCACAACTAATTCAAGTCAGAATGGTATTGCATATACATCATTCTCCTTATACAAGGATGAGGATTATTTAGAGATATAACTCAGGCATTTCCGCTCCCGGGATTGCATGTAATGAGGGGGTGAGTCGGCATATAATTTATGGTATTATCAGATAGTATTGCGATTAATAGAGTGGTTAAGACTAACTTAAGCCCGGCTGGCTGCGTAAGATAGGAGACTGGGAAAAAAGATAGATAATGTAAATAATAGGTTAAAACTCTTATATCTAGATATAGGAATTGATTAAAAAGGCTAATTTAAACTGCTATAAGTAGACTTTAGTTATATTTCTTTAAAAGGAAGGGATTATATATTATAAGTTACTTTTTAAACTATTACTAAGTGAGGAAATAGTTAGAAAATGCCTATACTTTATAAAGCAATATATTTATATATTAACTGACTTTTAGAAGAAATGGACCTTTTTTAACAAAGTTACTATAGCTTAAAGTAAAGGCTAGAGATGCATTTAGTATTTCTATAAGCTAGTATATTTTCTTAATATAATTGCAACTTTTCTAACAGTCCCTAATATAAAAGACTATTTAAAAAGAATATATAGATCCATATTATATTAATAAAGTATTTATAGATATTCTTTAATATCTTTAACTTAGTTAAATAGCTTTTAATATACCCTCTTTATAGAAATTTAAAATTTAAATATAGTAGCATTATAGCATAAGTTCTACTTAAATGCCTATAGTAATACCTTCTTTAAATAGTAACTAAAAATAATATCTTTTAATATAATAATTTAAGCCTTTATATATTATATTTAATAAAAAGCTGGCTTCTAAAATGATATAAGAACCGGAGGGCGGAGGTAGTTATATAGCCGCCCTATAGCCCAGATCTCAACTCCATAGAAAACCTATAGGCAATACTTAAAATAAGGATCTATAAGCAATATCCTGAACTTGCTTATATACTAAAAAACAAGGAATTAAAATTTAGGCTTATAGAAGCTGCAATCGAGCTATAGAAAGAGATTGAGCTAGAGGTGCTATTAAACCTGATCTTTTTAATAAAGCGCAGGATGCAGGCTGTTATACAATTACGCAGGTGGTATATAAAATATTAAAGACACCATTAGGAACTCCATTTAAAATACTATAGATTGATATATATTGATATTTAATTGATATTTATTTAGGCGCGTAATAAGGGGTTGAAAATGAGGGCTTTATGTGGTGGAGGTAGCGGTACACCGGGTTGACCCGGATGTGTTATAACTTTTTTGCCCCCACTGTAGTAAATTCACTAATACCGCTACAGCCCTGCCTCTATCTCTCTTCAAAGCCACCAAGCATGTCTAACTACTCCATTTATGATGCTAAACTTAGGCGCTTGAGAGACAAGGTCATTATAGTTACAGGCGGTGCAACGGGAATTGGTCGGGCTATTATTGCACTATGTCATAGTATCCGCCTCCTAATCGCTTCCTCTATCTGTTCCTCTTTCTTCCTTTACTTACTTGGTGTAGATCACGGAGCTAAAGTTGCTATATGCAGTGAAGTAAATAGTGCAAAATACCATATACGATATTTTTTCAACCTCACACTGCACTGGATTGTTTAGGAATTCAGTGCACTGCACTGCATACAGTATTACACTGTATTTAAGCAATATCGTATCGTAATATCATATCACACGGCGTGCGAAGAGCCGCATGGCCTAAGCATAAAACTAACCAAATTGAGTAAGGTTGAGATTCAAGATCGTCTCGAGGACTATAACAAGATGAAGCTATTCACAGCTAACATATAAGATTATACTATTGCTAGATAATGAGAACGCTCCGGAAACCGTTTTCCTAGACCTCACTTGCGTAGGTTAAGGGTTTACTTAAGCTATAGAATTGCTAATTTAACGTCACTCCTATTGCTTAGGTGTGAGAATGAAGTAGAACTAGAGGTCAGAAGAAAACTCTACAGATTCGAGCATTTTGAGTTTGAATTGCTTGCATACTTTCTATTGCTTGTAATATCAGGTATATTGTTAGAAGACCCCTGCTGTTCATCCTCTCCAATGATAGATAAACCCATATCTTCGACGTACGCTTCTTCTTCGTAAATTGAGAGGTTAACAACGGCGAAATAGATGTCTCTCTCTCCGATGGCAGTATCTCCGTTGTCGCTGATAACCGACGAATCAGGGGCTATTGAAGTCTGGGATGATGTAGCCGTGAAGGAAGCGCTAATACCTGAGCGCTGAGAAGTCATTATTTCGTAGAATAAGACTTGTTGATGAAGTAGGTGAAAATTCAGGAGCTGACATGCTTCACGTAAGGGGCACAGGCCGTATTCATCCAAAAGCGTGCTTGGAACTAGCAAATTGATTGCATTGAAGAAAAGAACTGAAAGCTCTCGGAGAGCTGGCTAGCTTGTTACATACTCAACGCTCAGCAGTTTGTGGCGAGGCCTTTATTTGGTGGCGTTATTAGCATCGGCATCAGCTGAGTGCAGATCAACGGCTCAATCGGGTTACACTTCAATAGTAAAAAGTTCTGTAAGTTGGGATTTTTATAATGCCTCATGTATGGGGAGAGACCTCGTATTACTCGTATTACATAGTACTTGCACCATATTTAATATCATATTTATACGATATTTGAACGACCATGCACTGTATTACACGGTTTCCGGTACTGCTTGCACTGCACGGTATAAAAATACCGTGCAGGCAATATGATATTGAATATGATATCGTCTTATTTGCGGCCACACTATTTACATCACTGTTGCTTTCTTCGACAAAGTTTACGAAGCAATATGGACGAATCGATGCCGTCATTTGCAATGCTGCTATCAACAAGGTTGAAAATCTTGACGATATGCTCACAGAAACGGGAAAGCTAGAAGCCCCAGATCTGTCAGTGCTGGATGTCAATCTTACGGGCACGTGGTATGTCACCAAATGCGCGCTGCATTTCTTCAACAAACACCCACAGTCGGCGTCCCAAATCGTTTTGTTTGGTTCGGTGGCTAGCTATTTTAACACGCCACCTTTATACACCTATTGTGCAAGCAAGGTGGCTGTTTTGGGGCTGATGCGCGCATTACGGACACAACTTCCCAAGTGAAATGTCACGGTCAACATGATCGCACCGTGGATGACAGGTAGACCCCTACCAGTGTAATAAGATAGTGACGTACTGACGTGTTGGTCATCCAGTTACCGCCATGGTTACAGATCACATCAAGAAAGTATGGGGAGACTTGCCTGCAAATAGCCCTACGGATGTTGCCCGAGCAAGTCTGCTGCCACTGTTTCAAACAGACTTGAACGGAAAATCTTTCCTTATCAACGGGGGCAATATAACTGAAGTTGAAGACAAGCTAGTTGAGGCACAGCCTGTATGGTTGGGTGCTGAACTTGACAAGAATATGCGAGAGGGTCAACGCAGGCTCATTCCTTAGCGTAGTTAAAGTACTGCAATATTATTACTCGGCTTACTCGCTGGTAGTCCGACGCCGTTGAATTTTCATTTTCGAAAGTTGCTTTCTCCCTAAGAAGGAGCTCTATGGACTCTACGACGGGTACTCCAGAGAGAAGTTCTGTTGGAAGGATTAGAAGGATTAGAAGGACTAGTGATGCGCTGGGCCTGACAGGACTATTATAGATGAAAGTAATATCATCCAGAAAACATGGGTTGAAAGCGGGATTTAAAGCACGACAATTAGGTCTTGATTAGACGCGAGAAGGAAAATTAAGATGCGTTTTATCGTCAATGTACAGCTTTGCCACTGAGGCCAGACAATAGATAAGTAGATCGAGCACAGCCTCCCAAAAGCCATCTGCGCATATCTCGAGCTCTGTAATTCGATCTTTTAGGCACGATAAAGCCAAGCTACCATCAACAATTTGAGGACCAAGCACACGAAAAACTGGACCACCTCGTTCTCAGCATCTATAGCTCAATCCCTCTTTCATGGCGTCACGGTAGGCAAGGCGGATTATTTCGTGAGTAGCCGACCGACAGGTGACATCACACTCAAAGGGCTCGGGGACGCTGAGAAATCCCGGGAGCATTCTCGTAGTAGGCTCAATCGGAGTCCCATCTGTTCCTTCCTTTTTTTTTTTTTTTTGGATATTAAAGCACCATAGGATGCGATAAACCACAATGACGAGAGACTTCTCAGCTAAGTGAACACCGGGGCATGCGCGTCTCGTAAGACAATATACTGATTATTAGTGAAATTTGATATCATGCATTCATGAGAATATAAAACGAACCGTCCCGCTCATAAGAAAAGTGATCTCTTTCATATCAGGCATATCATTGATTCTGCCGCTTTTCTGGACCTAAGGTCAACTAGTCTTAGGCCTGATTAATATGATTATAAAGAGGGGCTAACGAACGCTCACAGCTTGTGCCGTGTGCGGGAAACCAAACTAGAAGCCAACGGCGACTGTTCCCGTCATATCGGGACAGGAGTTTACTCTGAAGTGAAACGACAGCTTTGAATTGCAATTATTATTGTTGCACTGACGGATCGGATAATAAAAGACTCTTGATTTTCTAGCTAAGGAGCGTATAATGGTCAGTCTACATAGCTTCAATTTATTACTAACGAGTGTGGCTCAGCGGCTCCCAAAGCTGCTGTGTTTCGGATAACCTGCATACGTACCGTCGGATAGACCTAATCCGTGTAACCGGATGAATAGACCTGATCCGTGAGATAATTCTCGGTACGTTTCGGGTCGGTATTCGCGACTCGAAAGCGCTCAGAGCGGCAAATTCAAAGCCCCGCCCAACACCTTATCTGCCCACTTCGCAACCCTCTGGTTCACCTCATCTGGAGTATGAATCAAAATCCAGTGCGAGCTGTTGTTCAACTCGGCTCGGGTCAAATTGACAAAGTGCTTCTCCATTCCCAACGACATCTCCGGTGGCAACGCCGCATCGTCTTTCGCCGAGATAAAAAGCGCTGGCATCTCAAACTTATGCTCCTTCCCTGCGAGCGGCAACTCATCCTGGAAGTTGACCTGCCGCGTGCGATACCAGTTCAGCGGACCTCGGAGCTCTGGAGACCCGTGGGCGAGCGTCTGCTCAGTGTAATAATCCAGCTCTTCCTCAGAAAGCAACTGGGTCCGCCCCAGATGAGGCAGGGTGTCGAAAAGAATACCCTCCGCAGTGCTAAAGCCATATTCCCCGTTGGAATCAAGGCCGCCGAGCATGGCGTTCAAGAACTGACGAACCTTCTCCGGGCCCTGGGTACGCCCCTCAACTTCAGGACCCCTGAATTGGAGCTGATAGCCCATGTAGGTTAGCTGGTCGCTGGCGATGTTGTCCTCAAGATCGACGTAGGTGCTATTTGGTGGAAGGTAAGGAAAGGTGAGGCTGAAGACGCCCTGGATAAGATCGGGATACCACAGAGCAGTTCTCCAGACAACAGCACCGCCCCAGTCATGGCCGCCAAGGATGATCTTGCCACCGCAAACAATCTCGGCAAGCCTCTTGATATCCGCCGACACCTTCTTGAAGGTGTACTCCTCAAAAGCGTCGGGGCGGTCGGTTCCTCCATAGCCAAGCATATCCGGGACGACAACTCGGAACCCCAATGACATGAAGTAAGGAACTTGGAAGCGCCATCCGAGGCCAAGGTCCGGGAAGCCGTGGATGAGAATCATAGTCGCGATGGGTGGTCCCTGGGGCTCTCCCACCATGAACTTATAAGTCCCAGTATGAAGTTCAGCCGTTCTGTACGAGACCCGTGGGTCATTTGGTATGAGTTTGTCGGGAGCCATATTGCTTTAGTTTTGTCTTGGATCTCTTTGTAGGATATGAGGAGTAGCTTATGTGTTTCTGGCGATCTAAAAGATGAGATTGTTAGCTATTGCCGTATAATCGCTGGGTACTAATTCGCGGCCCCATTTGACACTGGATTATAAACGCATTCTCATTCGAATAACCCGCCTTCCGGTTAGGTCAAGCAAGAACTCACAATAAAAAGTCTTTAGCCTGTAGCTGTAGTGTCCTTAACGTATTACTTAAGCGCCAGCTCAGATCCCGATCGACAAATGCCTCTCTTCAATCCGGCGTTTCAGTAAACAAAACGGTTCGAATCGAATGAAGACTACTGAGGAGCAAATCTTCTTCACTGCGCGACATGCTTTTTAAGTTCAAGGCGGCGTTGAGATAAAGCTTAGGAGACGAGCCGAAGTTAGGTCCGAGAGCTCCGGTCGGAACAGATGTCAGATAGAGTGTGGTATACTCGGTATATCCCACTCTATGACAAAGCATCTTCAGATTTATGGCGGGGGGGGGGGGTTGCGGGTATTGCAGGTGGTGTCTTACAATCTCGGGGAGGGACTTAGCGGATATATGGGTGGTGATTGAGCGGGGGGTTATCCGATGTGGAGATGGAGGCGTTATGAGTGGTGTCTTGATAGGGTTGCAATCTCGGGGTGGGACTTGGTGGAAATGTGGGTGGTGATTGGGCGGGGTGTTGTCCGATGTGGAGATGGAGGCGTTGTGAGTGGTGTCTTAATAAGGTTACAATCTCGGGGAGGGACTTGGCGGATATGTGGGTGGTGATTGGGCGGGGGGTTGTCCGATGTGGAGATGGAGGCGTGGGGAAGTCCATGAATTGTGGGGTTGAGGAGTGGGTGAGTACTGTTTCATTTGGGGTCGGAGGGAGGTAGCGCGACAATCGTGGAGTTTGAACTCGTGACTTTTGTGGTTTTGGCGTCCATTGTTTTAAGTCGTCCTGTCATGCTGACAAGCTGTGATAGAGTGCTTGGTAGCAATTCCTCATGTGAATCACTGCGGCGTGGATGAGAACTGCCGATTCCGAGCGGGGGTTCTCCGAGACACTTGGGCAGCGGTTCGCGTGAACCGGGAAACATGACTCGAGTCGTTAAAACAGGGGCGATGGGACTCTAGCCCTTGTCGTTGTTCGGGGAGTTCCATGGTGCTGGGTCACGGAGTGTCATAGGGGACTTGAATCATACAGGAGATTTCGTTGACTAAGTGAGTGCTACAGCTATGCATATCCTAACGCCCAAAATGTGTCAAAATTTTTCTTCGTGATATCATCCACAAACTCAGGCGGATGTCGGATAGTGAATTTGTCTCCGCTGATCTCGGCTGTGATCCCAGTCAAGCTTGTGTTTGTTGTGAATTCTTGAATTGCGCTTATGAGTGTTGACATCGGCGTGATGACCATTGAGGAAAATAAGTTGTCGTCTGCTAATCCAGTTGCTGCATGAATAATTTGTTAGATGTGCATCCGGAAGATGAGGAGGAAAGTCATACCAATGCAATTCGGACAAACTCCATTAATCCGTATCCCATCCGCCTCCAACGGTGTCGCCAACGACCTCACAGCTCCCACAACGCCATGTTTTGTAACACCATACATAGGTGCAATTGGGAACGGATACAAGCCCGCGTTCGAAGTCGTACATATAATATGTCCCTTTTGTGCTGAAGTGTTTTTCCGCATATAGTGAACTCCCAGCTTGATAGCTACCCCTCAAAGTCAGCATTATTCTCATCCGGGCGAGCTTGAAAATTGTTCAAGAAAACTCACAGTATAGCGTCCCAATCAAATTAATATCCAAAGTTTTCAAGCCCGGCCTCCTCGGCTCCCCATTCTCCACTTCCAAAAACTTCCCAATCTCACTCACCCCCGCATTCGCACACACCACATCCACGCTCCCAAACTCGCTATATATCTCCTTAAATACAGCAGCTTGCTCGTCCCAACTCGAGATATCGCATTTCTTGAATGAGAATTTGGAGTTGGGGAACTCGGCTTGAAGGGATGGGAGGAGCGTCTCCGCTGACGCGGGCGAGATGTCGAGGATGCCGATTTGGGTGCCGTGTGCTGCTGCGAAGAACTTGACGAGCGCGAGGCCGACGCCTGATGCGCCGCCTGGGGGTGTTAGATATAACAGCCTAGGGAAGTAGAAGGGATGGGGCACGAACCGGTCACGATGATGGATTTTCCTATAAGTGATGAGTTCTCCATTGTGTTGTTCCAACTATGCAAATATATCTCTCAAGTGTCCGAAATCACTCCAACAATAATGATATCCGTCTCTCGATGTAAATAACTAAGAGAATAAACTCCTAAGCGCGAATACGCCTCATATTTATCTCGGAATTCCTTCATCACATGCAGTAACTACCTAGGCACGTGGCTATTCCTTGGCCTCAGATCCCCTCCTCTTTTAGGGGGCCCCACAAAAGGCTGCGAGGCCCACGTTCTCGATTCTGCACGCAGGCAGGCCAAACCTTGATGTGGGCGGCCAATCATAGGGAAGGGCATAGTGGAAGTAATTCCGTGCCGGGAAACCCCCTCGCTACTGAGTGCGAAGGCCAGCTACCCCACATTTCGTGAAGGTGATGAGTGAATTTGTCAGACGGGGGATCCGGTCCGGGATCTCATACCCGCACCACCGGTGGTGCAATTAATATCACGTGACTTCCAGCACCACCGGTGGTGTAAATAAGATCCATTATATAAGAGGCATATGTATAAGTATGCAATATCTCTCTTATATATATATATCACGGCATTTCTTCATATAATTGAAAAGAGAGATAATTCATTATATATATAGCTATTTAATGTATAATATGTAATCTCTTAATAATATACCAGCCTGCCCAAGGCTATAAAGAATGCACAATGCCTCCTTATATTACCACAGCTATTATAGTAGAAATAAATCACTTTATATTATATAATGTATAAAGCAGAGCTTTACCTCTTAAAAGAAGCTCTCTTTTCTACCTTAAGTATTATTATAAAGATATATAATTGCAACTAAGACTAGTATTAAAATGCTTAAAATATTTCCATCTAAGTAGATAATATAGCAATACCAGCAGGGCCTTTTTTAGTAAATAATGATAACTAGTTTATTTTACATTCTATTATTAATAACTAATAAATATAGCTTCCAGTCTGCCTTCTCCATATATTAATAATTCCATTTTCTATTAAGTATTAGAGGTCTGCTACTATCTTATATATAGATTTAACCTCTTTTACTATACTCTATATAGACTTCTAAGTGCTTATAAGAGCTTAAGCTATTTAATATCCTCTTTAAAAGCAGCCTATTATTATAGAGGTATTGCTATTTAGATATTAGCTTAAGGGAGAGTGATATATTAAGTATTTTAATAATATTATTTATTTATAATAATAGCGCATGATTTTAAATACAACTTCTATATAGACTTATATTTAACTTTAAACTCTTAATTATTTATATTATAATAGAAATATTATAATTCTAGATATAGTATAGCTAATAGCTGCTATAAAGATAACTTCTAATCTACTAAGTCTTTAGATAATAGAGGAATTAGGAATTTATATTTAGAATATTAATTTAAATAGGTATATTTAGTAGATATAGTAGAGAATATAGTAATATTCTTAAATAGTTTAATAAATATATTATTATATTATTTTTATAATATCTCTAACGTACTTAATAAGTATGCGCTGCATCTAAGTATATGCCGCACTTATATTATAGACTTTAAAAGCTAAACTTTAAATTTTCTAAAATAGCTTATATAGATCTAGAGTTTTTAGGGATTTAACTTTAAATATTTAATTAAAAAGTTAATAAGCTAGTATTTCTTTTAAACTTTTAAAAAATTATTAAGCTAGTTATAAATAAAAATAGTAAAAAAAACAGTGCGAATTTCATACCACTAGCGCTATATATATATATAGCTTAAAGAAATTATTAAATAACGTAGTTAATAAACATACGGATCAAATAGATATGCGGATCATTTAGTTTTTACACCTTAAATCGCAATTTTTTAAAAATTCTTTAAAATTCAAACTAAGCCTAAAATAGCTATAATTCTTACTTTATATTAATTAAATATAGTATTTTCTATGAAAGTCTTATTAGATCTATTAAAAAAGTATTTTATAGAGTTATTTAGGAAAGTCTTATTTACACTATCTTTTTCTCTATTTTTATTTTTAAAAAATTAAATTAATCAATTAAAAATCTAGAGAGAATACTCCCTTTTGGCATTTCTAGTTAAATATTTAAGACTAATTTTCTAAAAATTCTAGGGCCATATAGCCTAGTTTAGAAAATATAAAATTTATACTTTTAGCTGTACAGTATAACTGATCCGCATACTTGTTTGATCCGTATGCTTATTAACTACGTTATAAGATATAGTATAAATAAGGTATATATAAATTTATAGCTATTTTAGGCTTAATTTGAACTTTTAAGAATTATTTTAAAATTGTAATTTAAGGTGAAAATCTCAATGCGGCGCATACTTGAATGCAGCGCATGCTTATTAAGTATATTAGTTATTTTATAAATAACTACTAACTTTACTTAACTCTATATAGAAACTTAGCTATAGCTTTATTAACTTAAGCTATTAAATTATTATAACTATACTTAGAGATTCTCCTTTTTCTTTTCTTTTTAATAATATATTATAATTATATTTTCTATTACTCTTTTAAATATTAGCAGAGGGGGTTCTTATTACTATATAATCCCTTCTATAATTAAAGATCTCTCTTAGCTATATTTCAAATATCTTATATACCTCGCCGCCTTAAGAAAGGCTGCTCTACTATTTCTATCTCTATATTCTATTTAACTCACTCATTTTCAGCTTTATTTCAATTAAGATAACTCATTATCTCCTCCTTAGACCAGTTTCTAATGCTATTTCCTACCTTATAATAACTCCATATTTACTTAAAATTAAAATACTAATTATAGTCTGCTTTATTATAATATAGAGGTAGCTCTATAGCCTTATAGTATTATTAATTAATTTTATAAACTCCTTAAGGTAATATAATAACTTCAGCTTTTTATACTTCTTTATATTATTAAAAAATAATATAAAAGTTATTAGCTTATAATATAAATACTGCTGATATATTTACTATAGAAATAGTTATTAATATAGCTACTAAAGGAAATAGTACTTAAGTTATTATATATATTATTATATATATTATTATAGAGGTTTAGATAGAAGCTTATAATAAATGTTTATAATATAAGGGATATGCTTTAAACTTTATATTATAGCTAAGCTTATAATATCTTAAATACCTTAGCAGTGCCTTTAGTTATACTGCTTTCTTAATATATTTAAATATAGAGGGCTTATGCTATATACTTATTAAAGGCAGTGTTAAACTAGCTGCTAAGTAATTAAACTACTTATAAAGCTTAATAACAAGCTAGAGGGTTTCTAAGTATTAAAAATGCTAATATTAATAGAAATGAAGTAGTTAAAGGGGCTGGTTTTACTTTAATAAAGGCTAAAGGGTATAAGTACAAAGCAGACTAAGAGTCTTATTAAAGACCTCTATATATATAAAATACTTTTATAATAGTTATTTCCACTAAGCCTCAATCTTCTATAAAGCTTTATATAAGATCTAACTATATATATTGCTATATAATACCTTAAATAATTAAAGAGATATACTGATATACTATTTAGCCTAGTTTACTTTAAGTTTACTAAGCTAGTTTAATAAAATAAGCTTAATAATCCTCTAGGCTTTAAAGAGGTTAATTTATAAGGTTTTTATATAAGATTTAATAAGCTAATAAATGCCTATACTATAATGTAATATATTACTTAAAGTGAATGTATTAATTAATCTACACCTTAATAAACCTCTATTTATAAATATTTAATTAGGTTTCTATAATATAGCTCACTTCATTAATATAGTTAAGGATATAATGCTACTTAAACTTTTTAAGCCTTTTATTATAGATATCTTTAGTTATTAAAGCTATAATCTTATATTAAAAGCTATAGAACTCTTTTTATACTTTATGCCCTTAAGGATTATAATTATCTTAAGTAAATGCAGGCATATAGTAGATTAAAACTACTTTATTAATATATTATAAATGTAATAGTGAGGTTAACTTAAGGAAATAAAAAGGAGAGGAAATAGCATTTATATAAGTAAGGCAGCAATCTATATATATTATAAATAAAATAGCCACTTTATAAAGCTTATATATATACTATAACTATTAAAGAGCCTAAATAAAGTTGTTCTCTTCCTTATTACTAAAGAATGTAAATATAATATAAAAGAACTATTAATAGATATTAACTCTAACTATATTAAAAAGAAGCATCTTATATTAATTAATCTTATATATATAGTTTAATATAAGCACTTTAAAATAGAACTTAAAATATCCTAGTAATTATAAATATATAAATAATACTATTATAACTCTACTACTTTTATAAAAGTAAATTTAATCTCTAAAGCCCTTACTTTAAAGCTAATTAATAAAAATAAATATATTACTTTAACCTTTAGTAAAGTTCTATTTACTTTATATAATATAATTATAGATATCTTACTATAATATATATAATAAGTAAATTAGAAATATAAGCAAGTCAGAAAAAATCTTACACTATTAAAATAAAAACTTCAATAAAAATATAATAATAACTTAAATTAATTAAAACTAATTAATATCCTCTTCTTTAGAAGTCTCAATTATAACTTAATAGATCCTTATGTTATAACCGGCCTTTTTACAATTTCTACAGCGCCTTTCCCTCAGCATCGCTAACCTCCCTCAATCACCACTTCTCAACAGTTCAGCTACTACCTACGCATTAATATCTCTCTAATCTATTTCATCCCTCCCCTCATCTAGAGTTATCTTCCCTCCTTTACGTAGGCGGGTTCTTTTCGCTCTGCGCCGCTTACTAAGAGTTTCATTTGCCTATCGAAGGATCTAGACCTTAGACTTTAATAAGGCGTTCTAATATATTATTGCCTTCATTCCCTTTAAAAGTAACTTAAGTGCCTTAAGAATTAATACTAGAGAGCTGCTTTAATATCTTCTCATTCATCTTTTAAGGTATTTAGACTAAGAGCTAGCCTTAAATATAGTCTTTAGGGTCTTTAAGACCTAAGGGTTAGGGAGGCTGATCTCCTCCTTAACCAGTGTTAGAGTCCGTAGCTATATATTAAGCTTCAATATAACATTTTCTGGGTTTAAGGGAATAAGTCCGGCCCCTCGAAAACCTCCTTTAATATTACTCTTTATTATAGCGGCTGCATAGGCAGCGTAGAAGGCTGGGAAGAACTTGGTCTTTATAACGTAGGTTATTAAGTATTTAATTAATTGCTTAATTTCTTAACTATAGGCTGTTTTAAGCGGCCTAAAGCACCTGACATCAAGAGGCTACAGCAGATGAAATAAATGAGGCGGTATATAAAGTATAATAATATAGTTCTCTTTATAATATTTCTTACAGTCGACGGAGTGGTAACTTTCATACCTATCGAGGATCAGAAGACGATAGCGACTGGTTAATCGATTCTTTATATGCCGATTAAAGTGCTTAAGCCACTTAAAACCTATTTCATTATCGGTCTAGCTATTTAGAGTTATTATAATAGCTCAATCGCCCGGAAGGTTGCTTTCCCAGTACTAGCTAGCGAGGTGATATTAGTCCGTAACTACAATAAACAGCTGGATCGCCTAGCCTTCTATATTAATTGCCTAAATGACCGTAACCCATTTCCAGTTTCTAAGCTACACTAATTTCAGATTTCCACATCTATCTACGCCTATAACGACCATTCCACTTGCAATTATATCTATCATAAAGCCAGTCTTATTAAAGTTATAGATATCAGCTAGATCAATATCATATTTCGCAATTATATTCTCCATAAGCCTGAACTAGTTATAAATAATAGTTAGATCTTTATATTTAGCTCTTTAATAGTTATATTTATAAAAAAAACGCATTTTAAGCTCTTAGTATCACCTAATGAAGTTAGAAGCCTAGCGCTTGCTGATAGGTGATGCATCGCAGTCAGCGAGCAGTCAGTTAGCCATTTCTTCAATACCACGCAGTCGCGGGGGAAATCTTCATAAATCCAGGTCGAAAATGAATTGAATAATGATCTCTTCCTCAAGGTCAGTTAGTCGACGCAAATTAGGGATAATATCGCCTTAAGAAGGTTTACTATGATATCAGTCATAGAGGGTACTAGGCGGGACTTTATATAATATTGCAGTAGGGTAGATGCGTAATTTTGGATCATTTTGAAGGGCCTGAAGGGCAAGGATGATATTTGCCTCTTTGCTTAACTGTAACATATTTGGTGGTTGAGAAATGATTGATTGAATAAAAAGACGGAGAGTTAAGGGATTTTTTCCGACTCGCTTATATTTCTGACTCGCTTATTATGTACGTTATTATAAATATATTTAAAGTTATATATAAAAAGGATTTAATCTCCTTTAATATAATACTAGCATTAAAGAGTTATTAAACTATTAATTCCTTCTAGCTTAATAGCTAATGAAATATTAGATATACCACTTAACTAAGACTTAATTTATAATTATATTAATTAAAGTCAGCCCTAAGACAATACCTCAGACTCCATATAGTTATATATATACTTTCCCTTACTAAGACGGAGAAGAGGCAATCAATATAACGTAAATCAGTTTAGCGACGCCATTTCTTTAAAGCCGAGACTGAAGGGGGCTTCCTAACATGGTTATAGTTAAAGTAAATTACTATTCTTCCACTCGGAGTCTTCTTAGATCTTCTAGTTATAAAGGCATAACCTCGCGGCGCTGCCTAAGCATCAATTAATATATGTAGTTCCTCCTGTGAGCTAAATTGGCCTTGAGGAGGAAGGGCATCATCAGGGAAGCGACGGGGGGGGGGGGTCAATTGGGTTTATTATAGCAGGACAAAGGCGCGGCAAGTTGAATTGAGGGGCCAATTTGCAGTGTATTATCCCTCCTCAATAAGGCCACATATGCCTCTTATATAACCGATCTTATTCACACCACCGGTGGTGCCGGTATGAGATCCCGATCCGGTCCGGCCGGATGACTAAGGAAGCGGGGGTCTTGGAGACCGAAGATGAGGGAAATCCCTCGCCGGTCAAGATCATCAAGAACACAATCAATCAGTCATCACGATCGCCTCAAGGTCGTATCTATCATCAATTCAAGCAGCCTATTTGGCATCATTTGATCGTACATTTTCCCGTGCAAAAGGCACCCAACTCAGACCGTCAGACACCACATACAGAGTCACGAGATCTGACAGGTTGAGAGGTTCGTCGGCTAGGTGTGCTTGAGATGGCTGGGGTGTGAAGGTGCTGATATCGTTCTGGGATTGTGTTTAGGTTATTCTGGAAAGTTGAGAATCGCTACGCTGTGTAAGAGAATTCAGAATGACGGCCATACCGTTAAGAGAAGAGAGCTTGAAAGAGTTTAAGAATAAGGTGGTTGTGATATCAGGTACGTGCTCCTCTCTTCTTAACCCAAACAAACATTCAATATTCACACACTGTAGGAAGTGCCCGTGGCATCGGCGCAGCGACAGTATCCCTCCTACATAACTACGGAGCGAAAGTCATCCACGGAGACTGGGACGCATCCGGAGGCCAAGCCGTCGACTCGTCACTCTCTTCCCCTTCACCAGCGGGAGGAGGAACGACATTCGTGCAAACCGATGTCGCGAACTACGACTCAGTTCTGAATCTTTTCGATGTAGCGTGGAAGAAGTATGGGAGAGTGGATGTAGCGATCAGTAATGCGGGCGTGCAGGAAGTGTGGAATTGGTTTGAACCGAGTCTTGATATTGAGAGTGTGAAGACAGTTCGTCTCCTCGCCCCAGTGTATTTGTTGACGTGTGTACTGATGAAAGTAGAAACCACCGACAAAAGTCCTCGACGTGAATCTGCTCGGCACACTGTACTTCGCGCGCGTGGCTTCCGTCTACCTTTCTCAAAATGCAGCCCCTAGTCAAGATAAATCCCTTATCCTTGTCTCATCCACGGCAGGTTTTAAGGAGACGCCAGGTCTGTTTACCTATACGGCTTCCAAGCACGGTGTGCTTGGTTTACTCCGCTCATTGCGTCCATACCTGATAAAGACGCACAATATCAGAGTCAATGCGATCTGTCCTTGGATGACGGATACGGTGATGGTGCAGGGAGTCCGAGATGGGTGGCTGAAAGAAGGGTTGCCTGTAAACAAGCCGGAGGATGTTGCGAGGGTGATGCTGGAGGTTGCGGTTGGAACAGTTCCCACTGGGGAGAAGGGAATGAGAGTTGAAGGAGACAGGTATAACGGCCGGGCAGTGTTTGTGGAAGGAGGGCGGGGATGGGATATTGAGGTCGGGATTGATGAGACGGAGGAAATATGGTTGGGGATGGAAGTAAGTCGGACGCTGAATAGGGGACAGGAGGTTCTGGGAGATGGAACCCACTGGGTGAAGTCTACCTGATAGTTTTACTTTCACATTTTACTGTACATATTTTGAATTGAAAGACTGAAATTGTGCTAGCTATCCGTCCTACCTTCTTTCAACATACCCTTCAGTTGTTTCAGAGTATCTTCACATCCCACCTCCATACCCATCAATACGTCAGCGCTTCCCTTAGTGTTCATTATCAGTTGTATGACAAGCCAGTAATTGTATCCATTTCTAAAGAAACCCAGACTAGCCCATGAGTTGGTGGGAATATTAGAGCGGATGGTGATCCAGAGAGAGCGCCAGCGAGAGAGTGCAGCCTTGATAGCCGCTACTTTGGAGTCAAGTGGTGGCCCAGGTAGCCCTGCAGGCGTTGAATTGCCTGAACCATACGGTGGGCGAGGAATCGATGATGGGAAGTGTGTAATTTGGGTATGAGCCGAGACGTAAAGAACTATTCAGATTAGCTTGGCAATCCAAATCAGGGTGAGCGTGCATACGATGAATCAAAATGAACATATCCATTGGGTTCAAGCCGAGAGGATTACTCTTCGTTCCCTGAAATGATCCTAGAGATGGCTTGAACAAGCTCTGGAAAGCTTCTACGGTTGTGATACTTCGCCCAAGAGTGACGTTCCGCTCTGCGAAAGGGTGGGGCGATGCAAAGAGGCTCTCCTCGCAGGGAAGGTCGAACTTCATTTCTGACATTGACAGTCGACAGGGGAAATTGGCGAAGAAGGAAAAGGCGCAATCGAGCAGAGTCATGATATTTATCAAGCTGTTTGACGATCAGTAGTCTGCGTTGTAGATTAATCGCCAAGCATACCGTATCCTGGACTCTGTTTGAATCCACAGGCTCTCATCGACAATGTCATCAAGCTGATGCCTCGCTTTCGTCAGACCAAGTCTTCGTGCCACCTGAACATGTTAGAGCTGTAGCATTGTTGACCGACCAGAATGCACACCTTGACAACTACCCCAAACCTTGTGTCCGAAGAGCGTTTCCTGGAAATCATACTCACCGCCCAGAACTGCACGCATACCATCAAGTAGGCCGCTTGAAGGTGCTGGAAAGCTAGAACGCTCAATTGAATAGATTCCGGAGCTGAAATGGATGCAACCCTCAACATCTGCCGTATCTCATACTCGTCCGTCAGGTCTTCTAGCGAGAAGATGTATAGTTCCACCAAGTCGAGAACAAGCTTTGCTGTGCTGACCTCTGTGTCGACTTGTGAATACATAGCTCCCATCACGATCGTGGAAGCAAGCAGGGGAATTGGCGCCGTCTGGATAGTGAAGGATCCTTGGTGTATAATAGGACAATGCGGATGCCAAAATTCGAAGTACAGGCCGACGAACTTGTCTATCCTGGACGGAGTGAAGACGAAATTAAGATTTTGCGAGATGTGCACTTGTTCTTGAGGAACGGTCTGCAACGACAATGCCTTCTCCAGGATTGCATCCACTATTGCCGCGGACTGTAAGCTCGGAGGTTCCAAATCCCCAGTGAACGAATAGCCAGCGATGGGGAGTTCGGAACCAAAGACAGGCATTTCGCCGACAGGACTGCTGAGGAAGCGCAACGGATTTTCTTGTTCGAACAGAGACCAATCGATCGACTCATCGTCAAAGACGTCTGATGGAATGCTTCCATTCTCGCTGCTATTCCCGAATATATCGAAGACATCTACGGAGTTGGACGAAGCATGTGCGTTGAGGAAGTTGAAAAGATTGCGTCTTTCATGCGATGAGGGGAAGCGGAAGCATTCGATGAAGCTTGCCGTCCCTGAGTTAAGGAGGAAATTGATAGACCCTCGATCAGATTGGTTGTTGTCCGTACCAGACTTCGGAGCTAGAGTGATTTGATTAACTTGATGGCGTCGGATAGCAGGCAACTATTTCTACTTACTTTCGCTTCTCACAGGCACCCCTTTCGACTGCAACCTGGAGAATTTGCACTCGATCTGCTTGTGCCTGCATGTTTTGCAAGGGTTTTTGCCATCGCAGCCAAGTTTCATCGAGGTACACTGCGAGGGAGTTAGCTTCTCCTAGCCGACCAGAGCTCGAGGTACTTGCTGAGTCGCAAGCATGTGACCGTCGGCCACCTTTTGCTGCTTCTGGGATTTGGCGGTTTTTGCGCTGCGGACAACTGGGGTAATGGTCTCTCAAGTTATCGCTGCTGTTGTCAGTCGCATGCTATAGTCAATGGCGAAGAGCTCTTGCCTCCGCGTAAAGGCATCGTTGCAGAATATGCACGAGTACGGCTTGACTCCGGAATCTAAGACCAGATTCAGCAAAAGCTTGACCGAGGTCCACATGTAGTGATCATGTAGCAGGCTTCCTACGTCTTAATTGATGTCTTTTCAAGTGATCCGTTCTTGAGAACCTCTCGCCGCAGACAGAGCATTGTACTCCCTTTGTGGGGCCGTCTCCCAACTTGGCCATGCTGGAAGCCGAGGACGGCATTCCGTGGCCGGGCCGAGCAGTCGATATGAGCAAGGTTCCGGGACGTATATCTGAGTGACCGGGGAGGTTGTGCTGTTCTTCGGGGTGGGCAATGATAAGGTCAAGAGTATATTTCTTGGATGTCGCTGTTGTCCTAAGGGGGTGCAGCTTCCCCGCAGATCTGGAATCCCCATTATTTCGCTAGTGCATTTAGCGTATCCCTTAGCCCTCCTCGCTGACATATCCAGGCTCGTTGGTGGCTTTAGTGGTGCTTCCTACTTGGCGAGGAAGGAGCCGGACCAGCTTTAGCGCTGGATCCACAGTTGGTCGCTAAGCAAATGTAATCATCACTCAGCAGCTTCCCCAGCTTCATCGTGGTTGTGTATCTTCGACGCGTCTAGGTCCAGGTGAGTGGGGTTGGGGGTTCACGACGGCGTCATGCGGTATAGACGGTGGCAATGGTCAAGTGTCCATATATTGATCCACAGGTAATGGAGATAGCAGAAGTCTACTTCAACTGTTCTTCCTTCCACTACCGGTATCTGCATCGCCAACGGCACTGCCTGTGGCGATTTTGAAGGCGGGGGAGGAGTCGAGCGTTTCGCCCAGCTTGGATATTACGCTCCGAGTGTTGAAATGAGCATATTGTGTTGATTGAAGAAAAAAGACTAGCGCTAGCTATGGACAAGAAGGCATCTACATCCTAGCCACCAATGGATCGGAATAGCCATTAATCCGTTAAACCACGGATCTCAACACCGAGTTTGAACGAGTGCGAGCTCCGATTTGCGGCAGCCAACAACAACCTCGAAAGGATCATGAGATGACATGTCTTCTTTCTCATGCTGCGGCTTAGAGCTGCTCAGATCAACGCTCATGGCGGCGAAATCCCGAGTTGCTACTTCCGACGACATAAGGTAAGAAAGTGCAATTTTTTTTAGTTTCTTGACGTGGATAAGGACTGGAGGATCCACTGCGCTGATTAATGGACCTGGGGTATGCTCGGGAAGTCAGCAGCTGCTAGTGGCGCAATTCAGTCTCACCACCTTCCTTTTCTGACGTAACGACGTGCGTGTCTTGTTACTGACTGGAGCAGGATTGCCATCTGTTATAAGGAACACTGCTGCCGCAATGCTTTCATTATGCCCTAATCTAGACAGCCTCCTGCCCCTGGATTCTGTAGCGGCTAATGTCTAGTTGAGCCTTTTGTGATTGTCGTTTACGATTGGCTGAGCAGTTTTGCCATTAGACAGCTGATGCCCCCGACTCTGGGTCCCGTAGTCTGTAATCCGACGTAAGAGTCCTGCAGGGCTTTGCGTGCGCAACACAGATATCAGATATGCATTTCCAATTCATGCGTGAGATCTCGATGAAAAGAAGATGCAACTATTTCACAATGAGACTTTAGTTTATATAACCTTAACCAACTCGTATTGTGCTTCATTATAAACAATATCCTATTTATCACATGTCTCCTTTTCGCTGCTGCGCTTCTTATTCATCCTCTCACGATATACCATGAGCTAGTATAATGTAGCTGGGAATTTTCACTCCAAGTATTGAGCCCCTAAGGTATCCCTCCACCAGAGGCCTGATATAGCATAAGCATCGCGAGCTGTTACATCTGAAAGGAAGGGTGCATTGTGATGTGAATAGAAGCTCTTGATTTCTATCTAACAGAGGGCTTGCGGCGGCTCTTATATACAGTTACCCTCATCGTCATAGGAGCTACGATAAGGTTTTCTTGAGACCGGATCCAAGGGATCCGGGTCTTTGAGATCGGTTTGCTAGAGATCCGGGCTTTTGAGACCGGGCCGCGGTCTCAATAGTTGATAGATGTGACACGAGCCATTCCAACACAGGCATTTGTTCAGCCTATACATCGTCGCGCCCCAATCCCAGCTGAAAACGTACTGTGATGGTACTGACAGGCACACTGGAGTTTTAATAATAGTCTGCCACACTAGCCACTACTTCAAGTAACTGCACCATCTAAGTTATTAGATGGGCATGCTTTTTCCTTCTTCCATTTCTGCCTTTGGCCACTGCCGAGCTGATGCCTTACGAGACGAGGAGTGCTACATCGGCAAAACATCACTTGATGAACCGCACCCAGGCCGTCGGCTTTCGCTCCCCGCAGATACGGGGAAGGCACCTGCACCGATTGTGATGGAAAGCGGCCGAGGGGACCGGCAATGCAAAGGAATGGATGGTGCGGCCACATATCCATTACGTCTCGTGCGTAAATGGGTTCAGTCATTGACAAAACCCACTAGTACCCCGCAATCAGAGGCTTTGACGCTGCGAAGCACGCCTCCCGGCATTCTTATCCCTGACTCGCTTTCCATATCACCAATCGTCGACACAGAACCCGTCGCCTACGGCTGGGATCAAGAGTTCGAACACCAGACCAACGGCAATGCTGATATGAGCTCGCGCGCTGGTTATCTGGGCACGAAAGAGTATTTCTGCTGGAGAGCTGAGGTTGGTAGGCGGCTTGCCCCACAATACCAACGGGTACTGTAAATGTTGTAACTAGCTAGCTTATTAAGCAAATGGCGCTCTGCTATTCGCTATCCCTGCGCTGTATATAAAACAGCGCACCGCAGAGCCTCGCAACTGCGAGGAATCAAGGCTCTTTATTATTTTCATCATGTGCGCTCATTGGTCCGTATCTATCAGCTCGTGATAGTAAATCACAATATTATCAAATTTGATAACGCTAACTATGTTCTGCTAGACTCAGGAAATTGAACATAACCCTTTCCAGTAACAAATGTCGCAAACCATGGAATGTCATGCTCCTTCTCAGCAAGTTCCCAGTAAAATTCGCCAGCTCCAGGACCGGAAAGCAGATCTAGCGGCACGCCATGCCCCTCAGGTGAACGTTCATCGGCGAAATAGAATCTACGGATATCAGTGACGTCACAAGAGGAGATCTCAACAAGACTTACTTGTAACCCTTCTCTTTGTAGAAGCCGGAAGCCGAGCCAATCCAGTAGCTCGCCGCACTCTTACCCGTGCCTAAACCAACGAGGATGGGAAGAGGGGCTGTGGCACCAGCGAGGAGGTTGCCGGTATAGATGAATGCCTTGGGAACATCTGCTTTCGCTTCTTCAAATCCGGCGACGGCTTCCCCCGCGGCGATATATGCGCTGGTATTGAGCACTGCGAGATCTTGCTCAAATTTCTCAAGTGGAATTGTGAAGGGGTTCTGCGGATCGGATGGCGGGGTCAAGGCCGCTGCATTATAAAGTACAACGTTGGGAGGTCCGCCAAGTGTCTTCCTGACAGCTGCAAAGACGGGTGGGACTGAAGAAGGGTCGCTCAGGTCTGCTCGTAGAGTCAAATCGCCTTCAGGAGTTGTCTCTCCGTCCTTTGCACTTCGAGACACGAGAGCGACTCGGTAACCAGCAGACCTGAACTTCTCTGTAACACCATGGCCGATGTTTTTTCCTGCTCCGAGGACTAGCAATATTTTAGTTTGAGAAGTCATGATGAAGATGAAGTTGTTGTGTACAGCTCTGGCCAAACTACCAACAGCAGATGGTGTTCACTATAGAACCTAAACGGTAGCACGCGATTCCGTTGTGTGCGCATGTGGAAGGTTGCGAATACCAGACAATGACAACGGTTGATGATAAATCGCCCAACACGCAGCACTACTTCGTGCATGTCGGCGAATGGATGCACGGCCTGAGATAAGCCGCTTAGTGACCTGTTCGGCGCCTGAGTGGGATACCCAAGTATGAGACAAACCCTCAAGTGAGGTACAGTGCTACTGTACTACTCCTACTACTGCTGTACCAATTACCACCTGTAACATGCCATGATACAAGAAATTACGCCCTGTGCGTCCCAAGCGTCGAACTACAAGAAAAATTGGCCCGTTGCATGCTTGAATGACCAGCGTGGCTTGCATGCTCCTCCTCGCAGGCCGGACCGGTCGGACCGGTCGGACCAGAGGGCGGATCGGAAGCAGACTAGTGGTCGGTCCGAACATGACAAATGGCACGCGGAGGCAGCCTCCAAAAGTTTTCGGCCAGGAAAAAGCAATGTCAGCGCCACATCTAAAATAAATACAAGGGATACTTCAAGCTCATTTAATCCAACTAAACGCTACTAGAATACAGCGGGGTCTAGTCAGTAATTAGAAGATAAGCTTCCCCTATCGCCCCTAAAGTTACAGAGGCATTGGGTATAACCCTCGCTGTAGCCAATCCGAGTGCAATGTATCCGCAAGTAGCCACAGGGGTCGAAGAATATGGCGTATTTTCGCGCGGCCGAGGACTTTTGGAGGCTGCCTCCGTACGTAGTAAGAATGTCTGCGGAATGTGGCCTCATTCGGCCTTTCTCCCCAAGGACATACATTAGACACTAGCATTGATTCGGCCGTATCTTGGTACCATCATTATAGTAAAGCCTCTTCTCGCGATTGCTAAGCTAGTAGTATTACAAAGCTGGTTGCGGAAGTACCGGAGGTGCGGGGCATGTATTGTACGAATGGTTCCTGATCATGTACTTCAGATAGGGTATATAGAGACTCTGCCACCTCACAATACACAAACAAAGAAACTCATACTCAACACCTCTCCAACAATCTCTAATCACTTCTACCAACATCTCAATGGCGGCATATCAGAACATAGCGGCATGGCTACCAGGTGTAGGGAAGCAGGTCGAAATCGGCCCTGCCAATACTCCAGACCCGGGCCCAGGGGAGCTTCTCATCGAGGTAAGGAATGTGAACAAGGAAGCCGGTCCCTTTTTGCTCGCATTTACGTCTCTGCGCAGGGTCTCTGACAACCGACATGACAACAGGTCGGAGTCATCGCTGTCCAGCCAGCAGAATACAAGATCCAAGAGGGGACACTCCCGTATCCCCTGAAGTACCCCACCATCATTGGATGTTAGTATCCGTTTCCAGCAGGGGGCCGCCGCTATAGAATATGGTTGCTAAGCCGAGTGTGCAGTATCATTTTCTGGCACGATCGTCAAAGTCGGCACGGAGGTCAGCCGCTTCAAGCAGGGCGACCGCATTGTCACCAACAGCTGTGGAAGTCTCCGCAATGATGCCCGATTTGGAGCATACCAGCGATACGCGCTTACCACGCAAGAGATGACAGCGAAGGTGAGCGGACGATATCTCCAGCTTGAGTCTCGTTGCAATGAGATCAAGAGATGAAACCAACTGTCTGCTGACACCATGGCCTTGTAGATTGGAGAAGCCTCCTTCGAAGCTGCGGTGTCCGTCTCCAGCCTGTGCTATCCTGCTAGTGCACTCATCCAACACCTGCACCTTGAAAAACCAACAGACCATCCCAATCCCGAGAACAAGAACAAGAAGGTGCTTATCTGGGGCGCTTCTTCTTCTTTCGGAGCCTATGCTAGCCAGATGGCTGCTCGAGCAGGTTACACAGTGGTGGGCGTTGCGTCTTCTAAGAATGCCCAGCTTGTGAAGTCCTTCGGTGCTATGCACTTTATCGACAGGAGATCGCCAACAGTGACGCAAGAGCTTATAGATATAGGCCCTTTCGAAGCCGTCTTAGCAGCTGCTGACTCGGCCCAGGATCAGGACGTGTTGGGGGCTGTCTTGGCTGCGCACGGAGGGGGTACTTTTCTGTCGACAATGGGTGTGCGGGCGGGTGTGGAGCTGCCACCAGGAGTGAATGGGACCTTTGCGCCGTTTATGGACGCCTATCTGGACCCCAAGAAACGGGAGTTCACCCAGTGGGTGTGGTGGGATTTCTTGGAAAGCGAGCTCACATCTGGGCGGCTGCAGCAAGTGCCTGTTCAAATTCTCGGTGGCCTAGACAAGGTGCAAGAGGCATGGAATCTGCTTAAAGAGGGGAAAGTAAGCGGCCAAAGACTAGCGATAACACCTAACGTTTAGTTACTTCGCACAGCGTGCTGATGGCCGTACACTCGCTTAATGCACGTACTTATATTGGCCGCGCTTATACTATTCTCTGAATTGTTGACATGTTGTTGTAAAGAAGATTCTGATTATAAAGAAACCTTTAGCTTTCCCGCTACTGCGAATCTTAAGCCATGGGTTTAGAAAGAAAGTGCGTCTTAGCTAGATAGAGTCCTAGGAGCAAGAGACTGTGGTTCATATGATACAGGACGCTATATTGCAACATTAACATTACTTGTTCTGTCTGCATGACGGTGGAGGGATGGAATGGAACCGGAGTCTGTTCCGAGGTGTGCAACTAGTTAAAGCTCATAGTATAAGACTGGGAGTTTGAAGATGTTTTAGGGTTAGGGTTTAAGGGTTAGGTATATTTACTATATAAAGCTAAGGTGCTAAGTTGCTTTTTCCAATTTAGATATAGAAGTATTGTTAAATATAAAAGTGAACTGTAATTTATTCTCTGCCCCTTTTTTAACAAAGGACTTGCAGCGGCCTTTACATATATAGAGATGCCTTTATCATTATAGAAGCAGCAATAAGGTTTTCTTAAAACTGGATGTAAGGGTTGGTCTGTTAGGGTGTTGCATAAGTGTCCGGAAGGTAGGTATTGGTGTATATATAAGCGTTCACTTAGCGAGTGCTCTGCGAGCTCTCGCTACGTAGCTGATCTAGGTTCTATCATATGCTATCCTTATCTGCGATAAGGACCTACAGCTCCTCTAAGGCATAACTCTTATAATTATCCTCTCCCCCCTTAAGCCTCATCCTAAGGCGTAAGTTAGATGCGATTACTACTATATCTATTATTGCAGTTAGTGTATATTTAGTGTATATTTACTATAACCCAGTTATATAAATTCCATTATTATTATTCTTATTATTATATAGGGCCCAGTATTATTATTATTAATTTAAGTATTTACTATATATTTACTAATTATTACTTTATATATAATACTTAGTTTTTACTAAGTGCTTTCTTTTTAATATTTTCTTTCTTTAGCTTTATATATGTTATATATCTTTATTTAATGTAATTTCTCCTCTTTCTTATATAAGCCTTTTTTCTATAATCTCTCCTTCTCTTCTAAATATTCCTTTAGTTACTTATTAACCACTCTTCTAGCTCTTGCTGAGTTCTTATTAAGATGTCTTTCCTCGCTGCTACTATATAAGTTCTATCTATATATAAATTGTAGGATGAGCTAGACTTCCCATTCTCTAATGATGCATTTGCTAAAATAGCAGATAGCGCTATTTTATACTTTTATTATCTAAAGTAAAAGTATCATTCCTTTTATTATACTTATATTTATAGTTCTTTATCTTTTTACTATATAGTTTATGAAGCTACTAAGTAGAAATATAATATAGTAAGTTCATTAAGTATTTTTAAGTATTTATTAAATATTTAATATATTTTTAAATTCCCTTTAAGCTTATTTCTACTATATAATAATATTAGAATTTCCTTAATTACTAAAAGTTCTATAAATAAAATAATAAAAATAGTAATAATTTTAATAGACTTAGGCACTAGCGGATTTACTAGTTTATAAAATCTGCTACTATTATATAGCGCTATATCTTTTCATTTATTAAAACTCTAGTAGACATTCACTTTATAGATATTAAATATCCTACCCTAACTTACTAAAAGGCTCTTTATTTTATACAGCTTATAAAGCTGCAAACTGACTATATTATGCATTTTCCTTATATCTTTATAAGTCCTCTATTAACTTATATATAGTTAGGCCTACTTTCTAATATATCTATAGAGGAGTTATATAAGCGCTTTAAGTCTACTACTTCTCTTTACTATTATAAGCCTACTTAAGCTATTTCCCTCCTCTTAGCCCTTTATTACCTTACAGTTATTAAGCAGACGTCAGTTACTAGCGTTATCTCTAAAGGTTCCCTACCCACTTTTCCTAATAATTTTTATAATAATATTAAGGCTGCTATTAAGAAATATTAAGGCAATAGCATACCTGAGCCTCCCATTCTTTTCTTAAGTGCTCCTCCTATCTATTATAGCGCTGCTAGGTCTCTATTTACTGCAGCCCCGCTAACTCCTCGCCATCCTTACTGCGAATATTCTATAGATATTATTTTAGGTTCTTCTGCTCCTTCTATAGATAATATAGAGGAGGCTGCTGCTTCTGCTATAGTTATTAAACCTCCGCTAGTTATTCTCTTTATAGTTACTAAGCCTCTACTTATTGCCCCTCTTATAGTTATTAAGCCTCCGCTCCATTATAATAACTATATTTATTAACTACTTAAGAAGTAAGCTCTTTATACTTTAGTTTAATCTTTATTTCTAATTCTAGTTTTAATAGTTAATATCTATTGAGATATTATCTTATTTAATTAAATTCCTTTGAGGTATTTAATCTATCTTTAAATAATGCTAGCTATTTATTAAGTAGTTAGTGTGCTATTAATATATTTTTAATCTTTATTATTTTACTTTTTATAATTATATTTCTTTTATTTATAATATTATTTAAGAGATTTCTATATATTCTTTAGGTATTTTAATAGTTCCTAGGTATTATATTTTATTAGCTAATCTACTTATTTAATTAAGTAAAAGATATTATTCCCTGCTTTCTTTTTAAAGATAATCTTCTTTACCTTTTATTTAAACTTCTCTTCTTTTAATTTTAGAAGATTTATTAAATATTTACTGTATTTTTAATATATTATTAGCTATAGTTTTAATAAAGTAATTGAAAATCTATTATATATTTATTAATATTATTTTAGTAAGTAAACTTAGTAGGCTTGCTTTTTAACTTATTTAGTAATAGCTACTTTAATATATATTAATATTAATATTTTATTTTTAAAATAGAAATTCTATATAAATAATACTACAATTTATCCTTTAGGGTTAGGGTTTAAGGGTTAGGTATATTTACTATATAAAGCTAAGGTGCTAGGTTGCTTTTTTCCAATTTAAATATAGAAATATCCTCTTAAAAGAAAAATAAGAGATAGAAAAAGAGAAGGAAAATAATAAGAAAATAAAGAAAAGAAGGGAGTAATAGTAGGAAAATAAAAGAAAAAGGAAAATACTAGTAAAAAAAGAAAGGAAAAACGGAGGTAATAATAGTAGAAAAATAAAGGAAAGAAAAGAGAATACTAATAAAAAAAGGAAGGAAAGGAAAGAGGTAATAATAATAGAAAAATAAAGGATAGAAGGAAATAGTAATAAAGAAGTAAAGAAAGGAAAGAGAAAAAATGAAATAAAGGTAGGTTAAGTAAAGAAGAGGTTAAAGTAAAGAGAAAAAGTAAAGAAAAAAGCTAGAGTTAATAAAGAATAATAAAAGAAAGTAAAGAAAAGAGGGAAATAGAAGGGTTATTTAAAAAGAGTAGGCCTCTGCTAATACCTGCTAGTATTGGCAGTTTTAGCTAGTCTAGTAGCTATTGAAGCTGCTGACTGAGCTCTAGTCTTAGTGAGGACTAGTTCAATAGAGGTATCTAGCTGATAGGAGCCTATTGGGCCTACTAGACCCTGGAGGGCCTTATAGGTTTGTGCCGAGTCCTTATCTAGCAGTCCGCCTGCTGAGAAGATAAGGGGTTGAAAATAGGGTCCTAAAGAGGCGTATTTAGCCCGCTTCTTTGCTGCTGCTTTCGCTAGGGTCTGGTAGGCGTCTTCCTCTGCAGAGTCTGCATTGATAGCTACTATCTGGATGTCGTAGTAGGTCCGGCTGCCCCCTAGGAGGATAGAAAAGTCGGCTCTGAGACTGGCTGTTGGATCGATAGCTGGTTCCAGCTCCATTTCTAGATCAGAATTGCAAGAGAGGGCGTTTTTAAAGGCATATTTGATCTGGTCATGGCGTTGGATCCATCTTCTAGCAGCCTGCTTACAGGTATCTTCGTGGTTGATATCTGTAGGGCTGCCACAGTAGCTGCAGAGGCTAGCTAGAGGTCTTGAAGGTAGCAGAAGCCTGTTCCTTAGGGCTTCAGTGGCTGCAGAGTCCGGCAAAATGAAGGGTTTTTTAGTAGGCAGGACTTGCAGCCACCTGCGGCCGAGGTAGCTGCTGTTTTCCAAGAGGGCTCTTTGGAAGCTAGGGGCTAGGGATCGTAGCTTTTCTAGCCTTCTAGTTGCATCCACAACTAGGACCTCTTGAGCTGACAGTAGGGGCGTAGCTTGAGCTGGAGTTAGGCTAGAGGTAGCTAGATTCCTAGGAAAAGCTGGATCTACTAGCAGAATCTGAGTAAGGGAGGCTTCTCTTGCTGCTTGATAGATATCCTTTGCTATATCCTTGTGGATAGGAATTCCCAGGCCCCCTACTCTAGCTGGAATAGCTATAAGGTTGGGGTTTAGAGTGGGAGGAGGGTCTCCCCGGTCCCTGGCTGCTAGGCCTTGGATAGCCTTATGGATAGCTGCGTCTACACTCTCCCATAGGTCTGCTAGGCCTGTTGAATCCAGCTGTCTAAGAAGGTGTCTTAATAGAAGGTGGATACTGCCTTTTAGCAGAAGGAGAGCATATTGCTTAGGAAGGCTAGGTAGCTCTTTTAGAGTCCTTTCTAGAAGAGTGGTCTTCTTAGCTAGAAAGGCTCTTCTAGCTTCTCTAGGCCCTAGTAGGGTCCCTAGAGTAGGCAGGCCTGACTGTCTAAGGTCTTCCAAGCTAGCTTCCTTACTTTTCCTAGTATTTAAGGTAAGTGGAGAGTGCTGGAAGACCTCTGTAGCTGCAGCTAAGCTGCTAAAGCTGCTAAGGTCCTTCTTACTTAAGATGAAGATATCATCTAAGTAAGCGACAATAGTAGCGCCTGGAAGCTTCTGAATTAAGGCCTCTAGAGTAGGTCGGATAGCTAGGGAAAATAGAAAGGGTCCGAAAGGGTCTCCCTGTCTTACGCCCTGTGCTGAGGCGAGTGTGTGTCCCTTGGAGGTAATAAGTAGAGAGGGGCTATTGTATGCCCATCTAGCTGCTCGGTAGAAGGTTGGGGCATAGCTAGCTATAGCTGCTGCTATAC